>JAWDJD010000002.1:181642500-182842500 GCA_035047305.1 Bradypodion pumilum
CCATGCTATGCTGGTTTTAAGTTATTGAATGCCCCTTTCACTTACACCAGTGAGAGAAGAAGAAATTTAATGCCTTACTCATGTACTTGGGGAGTGATACATGCTTTCTAGAATGCAACAGAAACCTCCTTCATGTAAGGAAGAAGAGAAATGTTCATGTTTTGTTCATGCTTAAATGTTTGCTTATTCTCTTGCAGGAGAAAGACCTGTCTTTGCTTATGTTATGTTTTGCCTTATGAAACTGCATATCTCAAGGTACCTCCAGGAGTACATGGAAGAGTTTTCAGTACCCTACACATGTAAATGGGTTTGTGATATTGCATTTGTGTTATATGTCAGGCATGTTTCATATCTAGTTACATGGCACTAGTAATAACAGGGCATGCTCCTGTTTCTTAGGGGAGTGTCTTCCTAAGCCATTGGTCGTTTATTGGCAACAAGGGGATCCTGAGTGTGTGGATTCCTGCTCGAGTGATCCGCCCATGGAGAGAGAAGAAGGTTACTCAGCTCCAGGATGGTGGTTCACCAGTAGACTAAATTTGCTGACATTTGTTCTTTTCTTTCTTACTGTGCTTCCAGCTGTGAGAACAATGACTCATGGGGGCAACCCCAACTTCTGGCTTCGTCATGCTAACTATATGTTTGAGGTTCATGGTAAGAATGCAACGTTATACTATGAGCATCCACTGGCAGTGTGTCAAATGGCCTTTCTTCCGGCATTGTTCAACACGCCTGAGTTGGTTATTGGACATTTGCAACATGTTGATAGGTCTACACTCTTCTCTAATCCCCCAGAACAATTTAACAACACCCGCTGGCGAAGCATGACATTCAAGAAATACACTAAAGGACTTTGTTTCTGCTGTCATAGTTCTGGAGTCTGGAATAGTAAATGGAAGCACTGGACTCAAGCACAAAGGGTTTTGCGGAATGTAGGCAATTATACGGGTTGTGATGATTATTTTTGGTTATGGGGTAGTTATAACAGTTCTTATAAGCTTAATTATACCTTGTTTAACACTACTATTGAAGATATATATGATGTATTTCCTATGTTTACTCCTGATTATTCTGCTATAGATAGTGGGTCAATTTGCAATGGATTGCAAATCAAGGATCCTAACATGTGGTTCTTTTTTAATGGAGTTGCCATGAATTTCCATCCAGGACAATATCAATGTGCAGCATTGGGTTATTTTACCTTACCCGTACAAGTGCAAATGCCGCTTCAGGCAGATGCACGGCGCCGGAGAGCTGCTGCCAGCCCGATGGGTTCTGGTTGCAATGATGAAGTGATAATCGATGTTCAGCTTTCTGATGGTAGCTCCTGGGGGAGAGCTATAGGGGGTGCTATCACTGGAGCACTCACATTGGGATCATACCCAGGTGTCATTTCCCAGGAGAATAGAAGGTCCATTTTGGGACTCACCTGTAGGCTGGAGAAATCAATCAATGCCACAGGGAGGGTCATACGGGATCTTCAAATGGAAATCACTGAGCTTCATCAAGACCAAATGCAGGACAGACTGGCCATAGATTACCTGTTAGCAAAATCCGGAGGATTTTTTAAACTGGTCGGGAACCAGGGATGTCGGGTAAAATTCCAGGATCTGAATAATACTATTGAGAAAGAACTTCAGAATTTACAGGAGAGCATTACTAACAATGTATGCACTGATGTTAATCTCTTTGATTGGGTGACTTCTTGGTTGCCTGATTTATCTGTCCTTAGACAAGTTTTCTTTTATGGGTTCATTATTATTATCTGCCTTATATCTTTGTGTTTTTGCATTAATTGTATTCCTAACCTTATTTCTATGTGTAACACATGTCCACTGCGTAGAAGGGAGACATCGGGTTTTGCACGACGGCAATTGTACTCAATGAGGTATCATCCTCCGGAACAAGGTACCAGGAGTCAGGAGGGGTACGATGTCCAGGAGGACAGTGATGATGTATATGGAGGAGTAGTTATGGAGTGTGATGACATGCAGGGGTATGATTAGCTGTCCCTCTCTCAAATTTAAATGAAAAAGGAGGACATGTGGGAAGGCATCTGATTTCTGTCTCCTGTCTGCCTTCACATTGTGTAAACAAAGGCCTCTTTGTCTGCATGAGAGACAATGCTTGATTTTGGGCATGTGTAGAATATGAGAAGATTTCTCCTTTCTTCTCCTTATTTGGGTTCTGACTTTCTGATTGGCTCTGTGCCTTAAGTTTTGTTTCTGTTAAGTTTCATTTCTGATATACTCTGCTTGAATAAAGAGAAGCCATGATGATTCCTTTGTCAGCCAACAGTGCAGCGTGTGTGTGTTTTGCTTTCTCTCTATCTCTGTTTCCTTCTTACTCCATCTAATGAAGCTGGACTCCGTTAGACCTTTTAACTCTCTCTTAAAAGATCTGGGGCTATAAACTGCTGCTAATGAGGCTGAATGATTATCTTTACATGGATCAGATTCCTACAAGAAAGAGAAGCTGTGTGAGAGAGAGAAGCTGTGAGTGAGTGAGAGAGAGAGAAATAAAGAGAAGCTGTGAGTGAGAAAGAGAGAGAGAAGCTGTGAGAGAGAGTGAGAGAGAGAAAGAGAAAAAGAGAAGCTGTGTGAGAGAGAAGCTGTGAGTGAGAGAGAGAGAAAGAGAAGGTGTGAGTGAGAGAGAGAGAGAAAGAGAAGCTGTGAGTGAGAGTGAGAGGGAGAGAAAGAGAAGCTGTGAGTGAGAGCATGAGAGAGAGAAAGAGAAGCTGTGAGTGAGAGAGAGAGAAAGAGAACCTGTGAGAGAGAGAGAGAGAGAAAGAGAAGCTGTGTGAGAGAGAGAGAAAGAGAAGCTGTGAGTGAGAGAGAGAGAAAGAGAAGCTGTGAGTGAGAGAGAGAAGCTGTGAGTGAGAGAGAGAAAGAGAAGCTGTGAGTGAGAGAGAAAAAGAAGCTGTGAGTGAGAGAGAGAGAAAGAGAAGCTGTGAGTGAGAGAGAAAGAGAAGCTGTGTGTGTGAGAGAGAGAGAAAGAGAAGCTGAGAGTGAGAGAGAAAGAGAGAAAGAGAAGCTGTGAGCGAGAGAGAGAGAGAGAAAGAGAAGCTGTGTGTGTGAGAGAGAGAGAAGCTGTGAGTGAGAGATACAGAGAGAGAAGCTGTGAGTGAGAGAGAGAGAGAAAGAAGCTGTGAGTCAGAGAAAGAAAAGCTGTGAGTGAGAGAGGGAGAAAGATAAGCTGTGAGAGAATGAGAGAGAAGGAGAAGCTGTGAGTGGGAGAGGGAGAGAAAAAGAGAAGCTGTGTGTGTGTGTGAGAGAGAAAGGGAAGCTGTGTGAGAGAGAAATAGAAGCTGTGAGTGAGAGAGAAAGAGAAGCTGTGAGTGAAAGAGAGAGAGAGAAAGAGCTGTGAGTGAGAGAGAGAGAGAGAAAGGGAAGCTCTGTGAGAGAGAAATAGAAGCTGTGAGTGAGACAGAAAGAGAGATAAAGAGAAGCTGTGAGAGTGAGAGAAAGAAAGAGAAGCTGTGAGTGAGAGAGAGTGAGAGAGAGAAAGAGAAGCTGTGAGTGAGTGAGAGAGAGAGAAAGAGAAGCTGTGAGTGAGTGAGAGAGAGAGAGAGAAAGAGAAGCTGTGAGTGAGAGAGAGAGAGAAAGAAAGGGAAGCTGTGAGTGAGAGAGAGAGAGAAATAGAAGCTGAGTGAGAGAGGCAGAGAGAAGAAGCTGTGAGTGAGTGAGAGAGAGAGAGAAACAGAAGCTGTGAGTGAGAGAGAGAGAAAAAAAGAGAAGCTGTGAGAGAGAGAGAGAGAGAGAAAGAGAAAGAGATGCTGTGAGTGAGAGAGAGAGAGGTAAAAGAGTTGTGTGTGAGAGAGAGAAAGAGAAGCTGTGTGTGTGTGAGAGAGAAATAGAAGGTGTGAGTGAGAGAGAAAGAGAGAAAGAGAAGCTGTGAGTGAGAGAGAGAAGGAGAAGCTGTGAGTGAGAGAGAGAGAGAGAGAGAAAAGCTGTGAGTGAGAGAGAGAGAGAGAAAGAAAGAGAAAGAGATGCTGTGAGTGAGAGAGAGAGAGAGGTAAAAGAGTTGTGTGTGAGAGAGAAAGAGAAGCTGTGTGTGTGAGAGAGAGAAATAGAAGGTGTGAGTGAGAGAGAAAGAGAGAAAGAGAAGCTGTGAGAGAGAGAAAGAGAAGCTGTGAGTGAGTGAGAGAGAGAAAGAAAAGCTGTGAGTGAGAGAGAGAGAGAGAAAGAAAGAAAGAAAGAGAAAGAGATGCTGTGAGTGAGAGAGAGAGAGGTAAAACAGTTGTGTGTGAGAGAGAGAAAGAGAAGCTGTGTGTGTGTGAGAGAGAAATAGAAGGTGTGAGTGAGAGAGAAAGAGAGAAAGAGAAGCTGTGAGTGAGTGAGAGAGAGAAAGAGAAGCTGTTAGTGAGAGAGAGATAGAAGCTGTGAGTGAGTGAGAGAGAAAGAGCTGTGAGTGAGAGAGAGAGAAAGAGAAGCTGTGACTGAGAGAGTGAGAGAAAGAGAAGCTGTGAGTGAGTGAGAGGGAGAGAGAAAGAGAAGCTGAGAGTGAGAGAGAGAGAAAGAGAAGCTGTGAGTGAGAGAGAGAGAGAAAGAGAAGCTGTGAGTGAGAGAGAGAGAGAGAAAGAGAATCTGTGAGTGAGAGAGAGAGAAAGAGAAGCTGTGAGTGAGAGAGAGAGAAAGAGAAGCTGTGTGTGTGTGAGAGAGAAAAGCTGTGAGAGAGAGATAGAGAGAGAAGCTGTGAGTGAGAGAAAGAGAAGCTGAGTGAGAGTGAGAGAGAAAGAGAAGCTGTGAGTGAGAGAGAGAGAGAGAAAGAAAAGCTGTGAGTGAGAGAGAGAGAGAGAGAAAGAAAGAGAAAGAGATGCTGTGAGTGAGAGAGAGAGGTAAAAGAGTTGTGAGAGAGAGAGAAAGAGAAGCTGTATGTGTGTGAGAGAGAAATAGAAGGTGTGAGTGAGAGAGAAAGAGAGAAAGAGAAGCTGTGAGTGAGAGAGAGAAAGAGAAGCTGTGAGTGAGTGAGAGAGAGAAAGAAAAGCTGTGAGTGAGAGAGAGAGAGAGAAAGAAAGAAATAGAAAGAGATGCTGTGAGTGAGAGAGAGAGGTAAAAGTGTTGTGTGTGTGAGAGAGAAAGAGAATCTGTGTGTGTGTGAGAGAGAAATAGAAGGTGTGAGTGAGAGAGAAAGAAAGAGAGAAAGAGAAGCTGTGAGTGAGAGAGAGAGAAAGAGAAGCTGTTAGTGAGAGAGAGATAGAAGCTGTGAGTGAGTGAGAGAGAAAGAGCTGTGAGTGAGAGAGAGAGAAAGAGAAGCTGTGACTGAGAGAGTGAGAGAAAGAGAAGCTGTGAGTGAGTGAGAGGGAGAGAGAAAGAGAAGCTGTGAGTGAGAGAGAGAGAGAAAGAGAAGCAGTGAGTGAGAGAAAGAGAGAAAGAGAAGCTGTGAGTGAGAGAGAGAGAGAGAAAGAGAATCTGTGAGTGAGAGAGAGAGAAAGAGAATCTGTGAGTGAGAGAGAGAGAAAGAGAAGATGTGTGTGTGTGAGAGAGAAAAGCTGTGAGAGAGAGACAGAGAGAGAAGCTGTGAGTGAGAGAAAGAGAAGCTGAGTGAGAGTGAGAGAGAAAGAGAAGCTGTGAGTGAGAAGAGAGAGAGAGAGAAAGAGAAGCTGTGAGTGAAAGAGAGAGAGAGAAAGCTGTGAGTGAGAGAGAGAGAAAAAAGAAGCTGTGAGTGAGAGAGAGAGAAATAGAAGCTGTGAGTGAGAGAGAAAGAGAGAAAGAGAAGCTGTGTGTGTGAGAGAGAAAGAGAAGCTGTAAGTGAGTGAGAGAGAGAGAAGCTGTGAGAGAGAGTGAGAGAAAGAGAAGGTGTGAGTGAGAGAGAGAGAGAAAGAAAGAGTAGCTGTGTGTGTGTGTGAGAGAGAAAAAGATAAGCTGTGTGTGAGAGAGAAGCCGTGAGTGAGAGAGAGAGAAAGAGAAGGTGTGAATGAGAGAGAGAGAGAAAGAAAGAGAAGCTGTGAGTGAGAGAGAGAGAAAAAGAGAAGCTGTGAGTGAGAGCATGAGAGAGAGAGAAAGAGAAGCTGTGAGGGAGAAAGAGAGGAACAGAAGTTGTGAGAGAGAGAGAAAAAGAAAGAGTAGCTGTGAGAGAGATAGAGAAAGAGAAGCTGTGAGTGAGAGAGAGAGAGAAAGAGAAGCTGTGAGTGAGAGAGAGAGAAAGAGAACCTGTGAGTGAGGGAGAGAGAAGGTTTGAGTGTGTGTGAGAGAGAGAAAGAGATGCTGTGAGTGAGAGAGAGAGAGAAGCTGTGAGTGAGAGAGAGAGAGAAAGAGAAGCTGTGAGTGAGAGAGAGAAAGAGAAGCTGTGAGTGAGAGAGAGAGATGCTGTGCATGCTAGAGAGAGAGAGAGAAAGAGAAGCTGTGAGTGAGAGAGAGAGAAAGAGAAGCTGTGTGTGTGAGAGAGAGAAAGAGAAGCTGAGAGTGAGAGAGAAAGAGAGAAAGAGAAGCTGTGAGTGAGAGAGAGAGAAAGAGAAGCTGTGTGTGTGTGTGAGAGAGAAGCTGTGAGTGAGAGAGACAGAGAGAAGCTATGAGTGAGAGAGAGAGAGAAAGAGAAGCTGTGAGTCAGAGAGAGAAAGAAAAACTGTGAGTGTGAGAGAGAGAGAGAGAAGCTGTGAGAGAAAGAGAGAGAGAGAAAGAGAAGCTGTGAGTGAGAGACAGAAGCTGTGGGTGAGAGAGAGATAAAGAGAAGCTGTGTGAGAAAGAGAGAGAGAAAGAGAAGCTGTGTGAGAGAGAGAGAGAAGCTGTGAGTGAGAGAGAGATAAAGAGAAGGTGTGAGTGAGAGAGAGAAAGGGAGTGAGAGAGAAAGGGAGAAAGATAAGCTGTGAGTGAGTGAGAGAGAGAGAAATAAAGAGAAGCTGTGAGTGAGAAAGAGAGAGAGAAAGAGAAGCTGTGAGTCAGAGAGAGAGAGAGAAGCTGTGAGAGAGAGTGAGAGAAAGAGAAGGTGTGAGTGAGAGAGAGAGAGAAAGAAAGAGTAGCTGTGTGTGTGTGTGAGAGAGAAAAAGATAAGCTGTGTGTGAGAGAGAAGCCATGAGTGAGAGAGAGAGAGAGAAAGAGAAGGTGTGAGTGAGAGAGAGAGAAAGAGAAGCTGTGAGTCAGAGTGAGAGAGAGAAAAAGAAGCTGTGAGTGAGAGCGTGAGAGAGAGAAAGAGAAGCTGTGAGGGAGAGAGAGAGGAACAGAAGCTGTGAGAGAGAGAGAGAGAAAGAAAGAGTAGCTGTGAGAGAGAGAGAGAGAGAGAAAGAGATGCTGTGAGTGAGAGAGAGAGAGAAAGAGAAGCTGTGAGTGAGAGAGAGAGAAAGAGAAGCTGTGAGTGAGGGAGAGAGATGGTTTGAGTGCATGAGAGAGAGAGAAAGAGATGCTGTGAGAGAGAGAGAGAAGCTGTGAGTGAGAGAGAGAGAGAAAGAGAAGCTGTGAGTGAGAGAGAGAAAGAGAAGCTGTGAGTGAGAGAGAGAGAAGCTGTGCATGAGAGAGAGAGAGAGAAAGAGAAGCTATGAGTGAGAGAGAGAGAAAGAGAAGCTGTGTGTGTGAGAGAGAGAAAGAGAAGCTGAGAGTGAGAGAGAAAGAGAGAAAGAGAAGCTGTGAGTGAGAGAGAGAGAAAGAGAAGCTGAGTGTGCGTGAGAGAGAGAAGCTGTGAGTTAGAGAGACAGAGAGAGAAGCTATGAGTGAGAGAGAGAGAGAAAGAGAAGCTGTGAGTCAGAGAGAGAAAGAAAAGCTGTGAGTGAGAGAGAGAGAAAGAGAAGCTGTGTGAGAAAGAGAGAGAGAGAAAGAGAAGCTGTGAGTGAGAGAGAGAGAAGCTGTGAGTGAGAGAGAGATAAAGAGAAGCTGTGAGTGAGAGAGAGAGAAAGAGAAGCTGTGAGTGAGTGAGAGAGAGAGAGAAAAAGAAGCTGTGAGTGAGTGAGAGAGAGAAAGAGCTGTGAGTGAGAGAGAGAGAAAGAGAAGCTGTGAGTGAGTGAGAGAGAGAAAAAGAAGCTGTGAGTGAGTGAGTGAGAGAGAAAGAGCTGTGAATGAGAGAGAGAGAGAGAAAGAGAAGCTGTGAGTGTGTGAGAGAGAAATAGAAGCTGTGAGTGAGAGAGAAAGAGAGAAAGAGAAGCTGTGAGTGAGAGAGAGAGAGAGAGAGAGAGAGAGAAGCTGTGAGTGAGAGTGAGAGAGAAAGAAAGAAGCTGTGAGTGAGAGAGAGAGAAAGAGAAGCTGTGAGTGAGGGAGAGAGAAGGTTTGAGTGCGTGAGAGAGAGAGAAAGAGAAGCTGTGAGAGAGAGAGAGAGAGAAGCTGTGAGTGAGAGAGAGAGAGAGAAAGAGAAGCTGTGAGTGAGAGAGAGAAAGAGAAGCTGTGAGTGAGAGTGCTGTGAGTGAGTGTGTGAGAGAGAGAGAAGCTGTGAGTGCAAGAGAGAGAGAGAAAGAGAAGCTGTGAGTGAGAGAGAGAGAAAGAGAAGCTGTGTGTGTGTGTGAGAGAAAGAGAAGCTGAGAGTGAGAGAGAAAGAGAGAAAGAGAAGCTGTGAGTGAGAGAGAGAGAAAGAGAAGCTGTGTGTGTGTGAGAGAGAAGCTGTGAGTGAGAGAGACAGAGAGAGAAGCTATGAGTGAGAGAATGAGAGAGAAGGTGAAGCTGTGAGTGAGAGAGAGAGAGAGAAATAGAAGCTGTGAGAGAGAGAGAGAAAGAGAAGCTGTGAGTGAGAGAGAGAGAAAGAGAAGCTGTGTGTGTGTGAGAGAAAAGCTGTGTGAGAGAGAGACAGAGAGAAAGAGAAGCTGTGTGTGTGAGAGAGAAAGAGAAGCTGTAAGTGAGTGAGAGAGAGAGAAGCTGTGAGAGACAGAGAGAGAAAGAGAAGCTGTGAGGAAGAGAGAGAGAGAAAAAGAGAAGCTGTGAGTTAGAGAGAGAGAAAAGAGAAGCTGTGAGTGAGAGAGAGATGCTGTGAGTGAGAGAGACAGAGAAGCTGTGAGTGAGTGAGAGAGAGAGAGAAAGAAAGAAAGAAAGAAAGTGAAGCTGTGAGTGAGAGAGAGAGAAAGGGAGTGAGAGAGAAAGGGAGAAAGATAAGCTGTGAGTGAGTGAGAGAGAGAGAAATAAAGAGAAGCTGTGAGTGAGAAATAGAGAGAGAAAGAAAGAGAAGCTGTGAGTCAGAGAGAGAGAGAGAAGCTGTGAGAGAGAGTGAGAGAAAGAGAAGGTGTGAGTGAGAGAGAGAGAGAAAGAAAGAGTAGCTGTGTGTGTGTGTGAGAGAGAAAAAGATAAGCTGTGTGTGAGAGAGAAGCCATGAGTGAGAGAGAGAGAGAGAAAGAGAAGGTGTGAGTGAGAGAGAGAGAAAGAGAAGCTGTGAGTCAGAGTGAGAGAGAGAAAAAGAAGCTGTGAGTGAGAGCGTGAGAGAGAGAAAGAGAAGCTGTGAGGGAGAGAGAGAGGAACAGAAGCTGTGAGAGAGAGAGAGAGAAAGAAAGAGTAGCTGTGAGAGAGAGAGAGAGAGAGAAAGAGATGCTGTGAGTGAGTGAGGGAGAGAAAGAGAAGCTGTGAGTGAGAGAGAGAGAAAGAGAAGCTGTGAGTGAGGGAGAGAGATGGTTTGAGTGCATGAGAGAGAGAGAAAGAGATGCTGTGAGAGAGAGAGAGAAGCTGTGAGTGAGAGAGAGAGAGAAAGAGAAGCTGTGAGTGAGAGAGAGAAAGAGAAGCTGTGAGTGAGAGAGAGAGAAGCTGTGCATGAGAGAGAGAGAGAGAAAGAGAAGCTATGAGTGAGAGAGAGAGAAAGAGAAGCTGTGTGTGTGTGTGAGAGAAAGAGAAGCTGAGAGTGAGAGAGAAAGAGAGAAAGAGAAGCTGTGAGTGAGAGAGAGAGAAAGAGAAGCTGAGTGTGCGTGAGAGAGAGAAGCTGTGAGTGAGAGAGACAGAGAGAGAAGCTATGAGTGAGAGAGAGAGAGAAAGAGAAGCTGTGAGTCAGAGAGAGAAAGAAAAGCTGTGAGTGAGAGAGAGAGAAAGAGAAGCTGTGTGAGAAAGAGAGAGAGAGAAAGAGAAGCTGTGAGTGAGAGAGAGAGAAGCTGTGAGTGAGAGAGAGATAAAGAGAAGCTGTGAGTGAGAGAGAGAGAAAGAGAAGCTGTGAGTGAGTGAGAGAGAGAGAGAAAAAGAAGCTGTGAGTGAGTGAGAGAGAGAAAGAGCTGTGAGTGAGAGAGAGAGAAAGAGAAGCTGTGAGTGAGTGAGAGAGAGAAAAAGAAGCTGTGAGTGAGTGAGTGAGAGAGAAAGAGCTGTGAATGAGAGAGAGAGAGAGAAAGAGAAGCTGTGAGTGTGTGAGAGAGAAATAGAAGCTGTGAGTGAGAGAGAAAGAGAGAAAGAGAAGCTGTGAGTGAGAGAGAGAGAGAAAGAGAGAAAGAGAAGCTGTGAGTGAGAGTGAGAGAGAAAGAAAGAAGCTGTGAGTGAGAGAGAGAGAAAGAGAAGCTGTGAGTGAGGGAGAGAGAAGGTTTGAGTGCGTGAGAGAGAGAGAAAGAGAAGCTGTGAGTGAGAGAGAGAGAGAAGCTGTGAGTGAGAGAGAGAGAGAAAGAGAAGCTGTGAGTGAGAGAGAGAAAGAGAAGCTGTGAGTGAGAGAGCTGTGAGTGAGTGTGAGAGAGAGAGAGAAGCTGTGAGTGCAAGAGAGAGAGAGAAAGAGAAGCTGTGAGTGAGAGAGAGAGAAAGAGAAGCTGTGTGTGTGTGAGAGAGAAAGAGAAGCTGAGAGTGAGAGAGAAAGAGAGAAAGAGAAGCTGTGAGTGAGAGAGAGAGAAAGAGAAGCTGTGTGTGTGTGAGAGAGAAGCTGTGAGTGAGAGAGACAGAGAGAGAAGCTATGAGTGAGAGAATGAGAGAGAAAGTGAAGCTGTGAGTGAGAGAGAGAGAGAGAGAAAGTGAAGCTATGAGAGAGAGAGAGAAAGAGAAGCTGTGAGTGAGAGAGAGAGAAAGAGAAGCTGTGTGTGTGTGTGAGAGAAAAGCTGTGTGAGAGAGAGACAGAGAGAGAAGCTGTGAGTGAGAGAAAGAGAAGCTGAGTGAGAGTGAGAGAGAAAGAGAAGCTGTGAGTGAGAAGAGAGAGAGAGAAAGAGAAGCTGTGAGTGAAAGAGAGAGAGAAAGCTGTGAGTGAGAGAGAAAAAAAAAAGAAGCTGTGAGTGAGAGAGAGAGAAATAGAAGCTGTGAGTGAGAGAGAAAGAGAGAAAGAGAAGCTGTGTGTGTGAGAGAGAAAGAGAAGCTGTAAGTGAGTGAGAGAGAGAAGCTGTGAGAGACAGAGAGTGAGAAAGAGAAGCTGTGAGGAAGAGAGAGAGAGAAAAAGAGAAGCTGTGAATTAGAGAGAGAGAAAAGAGAAGCTGTGAGTGAGAGAGAGAGATGCTGTGAGTGAGAGAGACAGAGAGAAGCTGTGAGTGAGTGAGAGAGAGAGATAAAGAAAGTGAAGCTGTGAGTGAGAGAGAGAGAAAGGGAGTGAGAGAGTGAGAGAGAAAGGGAGAAGGATAAGCTGTGAGTGAGTGAGAGAGAGAGAAATAAAGAGAAGCTGTGAGTGAGAAAGAGAGAGAGAAAGAGAAGCTGTGAGTGAGAAAGAGAGAAAGAGAAGCTGTGAGTCAGAGAGAGAGAGAGAAGCTGTGAGAGAGAGTGAGAGAAAGAGAAGGTGTGAGAGAGAGAGAGAGAAAGAGAAGCTGTGTGAGAGAGAGAGAAAGAGAAGCTGTGAGTGAGAGAGAGAGAAAGAAAGAAAGAGTAGCTGTGTGAGAGAGAGAGAGAGAGAAAGAGAAGCTGTGAGTGAGTGAGAGAGAGAGAGAAAAAGAAGCTGTGAGTGAGTGAGAGAGAAAGAGCTGTGAATGAGAGAGAGAGAGAGAAAGAGAAGCTGTGAGTGTGTGAGAGAGAAATAGAAGCTGTGAGTGAGAGAGAAAGAGAGAAAGAGAAGCCGTGAGTGAGAGAGATAGAGAGAGGGAAGCTGTGAGTGAGAGAGAGAAAGAAAGAAGCTGTGAGTGTGAGAGAGAGAGAGCAAGAGAAGCTGTGAGTGAGAGAGAGAGAGAGAAGCTGTGAGTGAGAGAGAGAGAAAGAGAACCTGTGAGTGAGCAAGAGAGAAGGTTTGAGTGCGTGAGAGAGAGAGAAAGAGAAGCTGTGAGTGAGAGAGAGAGAGAAGCTGTGAGTGAGAGAGAGAGAGAAAGAGAAGCAGTGAGTGAGAGAGAGAAAGAGAAGCTGTGAGTGAGAGAGCTGTGAGTGAGAGAGAGAGAGAAGCTGTGAGTGCGAGAGAGAAAGAGAAAGAGAAGCTGTGATTGAGAGAGAGAGAATGAGAAGCTGTGTGTGTGTGAGAGAGAAAGAGAAGCTGAGAGTGAGAGAGAAAGAGAGAAAGAGAAGGTGTGAGTGAGAGAGAGAAAGAGAAGCTGTGTGTGTGTGAGAGAGAAGCTGTGAGTGAGAGAGACAGAGAGAGAAGCTATGAGTGAGAGAATGAGAGAGAAAGTGAAGCTGTGAGTGTGTGTGAGAGAGAGAAAGAGAAGCTGTGAGTGAGAGAGAGAAAGAAAGAAAGAAAGAAAGAAAGAGAAGGTGTGAGTGAGAGAGAGAAGGAGAAGCTGTGAGTGAGAGAGAGAAAGAGAAGCTGTGTGAGAAAGAGAGAGAGAGAAAGTGAAGCTGTGATTGAGAGAGAGAGAGAAGTTGTGAGTGAGAGAGAGATAAAGAGAAGCTGTGAGTGAGAGAGAGAGAAAGAGTAGCTGTGAGTGAGTGAGAGAGAGAGAGAGAAAAAGAAGCTGTGAGTGAGTAAGAGAGAGAAAGAGCTGTGAGTGAGAGAGAGGGAGAGAAAGAGTTGTGTGTGTGTGAGAGAGAAATAAATAGAAGCTGTGAGTGAGAGAGAGACAGAAAGAGCTGTGAGTGAGAGAGAGAGAGAAGCTGTGAGTGAGAGAGAGAGAGAAAGAGAAGCAGTGAGTGAGAGAGAGAAAGAGAAGCTGTGAGTGAGAGAGCTGTGAGTGAGAGAGAGAGAGAGAAGCTGTGAGTGCGAGAGAGAAAGAGAAAGAGAAGCTGTGATTGAGAGAGAGAGAATGAGAAGCTGTGTGTGTGTGAGAGAGAAAGAGAAGCTGAGAGTGAGAGAGAAAGAGAGAAAGAGAAGGTGTGAGTGAGAGAGAGAAAGAGAAGCTGTGTGTGTGTGAGAGAGAAGCTGTGAGTGAGAGAGACAGAGAGAGAAGCTATGAGTGAGAGAATGAGAGAGAAAGTGAAGCTGTGAGTGTGTGTGTGAGAGAGAAAGAGAAGCTGTGAGTGAGAGAGAGAAAGAAAGAAAGAAAGAAAGAGAAGGTGTGAGTGAGAGAGAGAAGGAGAAGCTGTGAGTGAGAGAGAGAAAGAGAAGCTGTGTGAGAAAGAGAGAGAGAGAAAGTGAAGCTGTGATTGAGAGAGAGAGAGAGAAGTTGTGAGTGAGAGAGAGAGAAAGAGTAGCTGTGAGTGAGTGAGAGAGAGAGAGAGAAAAAGAAGCTGTGAGTGAGTAAGAGAGAGAAAGAGCTGTGAGTGAGAGAGAGGGAGAGAAAGAGTTGTGTGTGTGTGAGAGAGAAATAAATAGAAGCTGTGAGTGAGAGAGAGACAGAAAGAGCTGTGAATGAGAGAGAGAGAGAAAGAGAAGCTGTGAGTGTGTGAGAGAGAGAGAAAGAAAGAAAGAGAAAGAGATGCTGTGAGTGAGTGAGAGAGAGAGAGAGGTAAAAGAGTATGTGTGTGAGAGAAAGAGAAGCTGTGTGTGTGAGAGAGAGAAATAGAAGGTGTGAGTTAGAGAGAAAGAGAGAAAGAGAAGCTGTGAGTGAGAGAGAGAGAGAGAGAGAGAAAGAGAAGCTGTGAGTGAGAGAGAGATAGAAGCTGTGAGTGAGTGAGAGAGAAAGAGCTGTGAGTGAGAGAGAGAGAAAGAGAAGCTGTGACTGAGAGAGTGAGAGAAAGAGAAGCTGTGAGTGAGTGAGAGGGAGAGACAAAGAGAAGCTGTGAGTGAGAGAGAGAAAGAGAAGCTGTGAGTGAGAGAGAGAGAGAGAGAAAGAGAAGCTGTGAGTGAGAGAGAGAGAGAAAGAGAATCTGTGAGTGAGTGAGAGAGAAAGAGAAGCTGTGAGTGAGAGAGAGAGAAAGAGAAGCTGTGTGTGTGTGTGAGAGAAAAGCTGTGTGAGAGAGAGACAGAGAGAGAAGCTGTGAGTGAGAGAAAGAGAAGCTGAGTGAGAGTGAGAGAGAAAGAGAAGCTGTGAGTTGGAAGAGAGAGAGAGAAAGAGAAGCTGTGAGTGAAAGAGAGGGAAAGCTGTGAGTGAGAGAGAGAAAAAAAAGAAGCTGTGAGTGAGAGAGAGAGAAATAGAAGCTGTGAGAGAGAGAAAGAGAGAAAGAGAAGCTGTGTGTGTGAGAGAAAGAGAAGCTGTAAGTGAGTGAGAGATTGAGAGAAGCTGTGAGAGACAGAGAGAGAGAAAGAGAAGCTGTGAGGAAGAGAGAGAAAAAAAGAGAAGCTGTGAGTGAGAGAGAGAGATGCTGTGAGTGAGAGAGACAGAGAGAAGCTGTGAGTGAGTGAGAGAGAGAGAGAAAGAAAGTGAAGCTGTGAGTGAGAGAGAGAGAAAGGGAGTGAGAGAGTGAGAGAGAAAGGGAGAAAGATAAGCTGTGAGTGAGTGAGAGAGAGAGAAATAAAGAGAAGCTGTGAGTGAGAAAGAGAGAGAGAAAGAGAAGCTGTGAGTGAGAAAGAGAGAAAGAGAAGCTGTGAGTCAGAGAGAGAGAGAGAGAAGCTGTGAGAGAGAGTGAGAGAAAGAGAAGGTGTGAGTGAGAGAGAGAGAAAGAAAGAGTAGCTGTGTGTGTGTGAGACAGAGAAAAAGAGAAGCTGTGAGTGAGAGCGTGAGAGAGAGAGAAAGAGAAGCTGTGAGGGAGAGAGAGAGGAACAGAAGCTGTGAGAGAGAGAGAGAAAGAAAGTGTAGCTGTGTGAGAGAGAGAGAGAGAGAAAGAGAAGCTGTGAGTGAGAGAGAGAGAGAAAGAGAAGCTGTGAGTGAGAGAGAGAGAAAGAGAAGCTGTGAGTGAGGGAGAGAGAAGGTTTGAGTGCGTGAGAGAGAGAGAGAGAGAGAGAAGCTGTGAGTGCGAGAGAGAGAGAGAGAGAAAGAGAAGCTGTGAGTGAGAGAGAGAGAAAGAGAAGCTGTGTGTGTGTGAGAGAGAAAGAGAAGCAGAGTGAGAGAGAAAGAGAGAAAGAGAAGCTGTGAGTGAGAGAGAGAGAAAGAGAAGCTGTGTGTGTGTGAGAGAGAGAAGCTGTGAGTGAGAGAGACAGAGAGAGAAGCTATGAGTGAGAGAGAGAGAGAAAGAGAAGCTGTGAGTCAGAGAGAGAAAGAAAAGCTGTAAGTGAGAGAGAGAGAAAGAGAGGCTGTGAGTGAGAGAGAAAGGGAGAAAGATAAGCTGTGAGTGAGTGAGAGAGAGAGAAATAAAGAGAAGCTGTGAGTGAGAAAGAGAGAGAGAAAGAGAAGCTGTGAGTGAGAAAGAGAGAAAGAGAAGCTGTGAGTCAGAGAGAGAGAGAGAAGCTGTGAGAGAGAGTGAGAGAAAGAGAAGCTGTGAGTGAGAGAGAGAGAGAAAGAAAGAGTAGCTGTGTGTGTGTGAGAGAGAGAAAAAGATAAGCTGTGTGAGAGAGAGAAGCCGTGAGTGAGAGAGAGAGAAAGAAAGAGAAGGTGTGAGTGAGAGAGAGAGAGTAAGAGAAGCTGTGAGTGAGAATGAGAGAGAGAAAAAGAGAAGCTGTGAGTGAGAGCGTGAGAGAGAGAGAAAGAAAAGCTGTGAGGGAGAGAGAGAGGAACAGAAGCTTTGAGAGAGAGAGAGAAAGAAAGAGTAGCTGTGTGAGAGAGAGAGAGAGAAAGAGAAACTGTGAGTGAGAGAGAGAGAAAGAGAAGCTGTGAGTGAGAGAGAGAGAAAGAGAAGCTGTGAGTGAGGGAGAGAGAAGGTTTGAGTGCGTGAGAGAGAGAGAGAAAGAGAAGCTGTGAGTGAGAGAGAGAGAAGCTGTGCATAAGAGAGAGAGAGAGAAGCTGTGAGTGCGAGAGAGAGAGAAAGAGAAGCTGTGAGTGAGAGAGAGAGAAAGAGAAGCTGTGTGTGTGTGAGAGAGAAAGAGAAGCTGAGAGTGAGAGAGAAAGAGAGAAAGAGAAGCTGTGAGTGAGAGAGAGAGAAAGAGAAGCTGTGTGTGTGTGAGAGAGAGAAGCTGTGAGTGAGAGAGACAGAGAGAGAAGCTATGAGTGAGAGAGAAAGAGAAAGAGAAGCTGTGAGTCAGAGAGAGAAAGAAAAGCTGTGAGTGAGAGAGAGAGAAAGAGAAGCTGTGAGAGAAAGAGAGAGAGAAAGAGAAGCTGTGAGTGAGAGAGAGAGAAGCTGTGAGTGAGAGAGAGATAAAGAGAAGCTGTGAGTGAGAGAGAGAGAGAAAGAGAAGCTGTGAGTGAGTGAGAGAGAGAAGCTGTGAGTGAGAGAGAGATAAAGAGAAGGTGTGAGTGAGAGAGAGAGAAAGGGAGTGAGAGAGTGAGAGAGAGAAAAAGAAGCTGTGAGTGAGTGAGAGAGAAAGAGCTGTGAATGAGAGAGAGAGAGAGAAAGAGAAGCTGTGAGTGTGTGTGAGAGAAATAGAAGCTGTGAGTGAGAGAGAAAGAGAGAAAGAGAAGCCGTGAGTGAGAGAGATAGAGAGAGAGAAAGAGAAGCTGTGAGTGAGAGTGAGAGAGAAAGAAGCTGTGAGTGAGAGAGAGAGAGAGCAAGAGAAGCTGTGAGTGAGAGAGAGAGAGAGAGAGAAGCTGTGAGTGAGAGAGAGAGAAAGAGAAGCTGTGAGTGAGGGAGAGAGAAGGTTTGAGTGTGTGTGAGAGAGAGAAAGAGAAGCTATGAGTGAGAGAGAGAAAAGCTGTGAGTGAGAGAGAGAGAGAAAGAGAAGCTGTGAGTGAGAGAGCTGTGAGTGAGAGAGAGAGAGAGAGAAGCTGTGAGTGCGAGAGAGAGAGAGAAAGAGAAGCTGTGAATGAGAGAGAGAGAAAGAGAAGCTGTGTGTGTGTGAGAGAGAAAGAGAAGCTGAGAGTGAGAGAGAAAGAGAGAAAGAGAAGCTATGAGTGAGAGAGAGAGAAAGAGAAGCTGTGTGTGTGTGTGAGAGAGAAAAAGATAAGCTGTGTGAGAGAGAGAATCCGTGAGTGAGAGAGAGAGAAAGAAAGAGAAGGTGTGAGTGAGAGAGAGAGTGTAAGAGAAGCTGTGAGTGAGAATGAGAGAGAGAAAAAGAGAAGCTGTGAGTGAGAGCGTGAGAGAGAGAGAAAGAGAAGCTGTGAGGGAGAGAGAGAGGAACAGAAGCTGTGAGAGAGAGAGAGAAAGAAAGAGGCCCATTGGCCCTGCCCATGCCCCCCCGGGACAAGGGGACCTGCCCATGCCCCCCAAGACCATGGACCCTTCCCAGGACCCCCCCGGGCCCATGGGCCCTCCCAATGTCCACCCCGGGCACATGAGACCGGCCCATGCCACCCCTGACACATGGGCCCTGCCCATGCCCCCCCAGGACAAGGGGAACTGCCCATGCTCCCCTGAGACCATGGGCCCTGCCAGGCCCCCCCCCCCCGGGCCCATGGGCCCTGCCAATGTCCAACCCGGCCCAATGGGCCCTGCCCATGCCACCCCTGGCCCATGGGCCCTGCCAATGCCTCCCACGGGTCCATTGGCCCTGCCCATGCCACCCCCGGGCCCATGGGCCCTGCCCATGGCCCCCCTGGACCCATGAGCCCTGCCCATGCCACACCGAGCCCATGGGTCCTAACAATGCTCCCCCAGGGCCCATGGGCCCTGCCCCATATCCCCCCAATGCCCATGGGCCCTGCCCATGCCCCCCTGGCCCATGGGCCCTGCCAATGCCCCCCCCAGGTCCATGGGCCCTGCCCATGGCTCCCCCAGGCCCATAGGCCCTGCACATGCCCCTCCAGGCCAATGGGCCCTGCACATGGACCCCTCCAAGGCCAATGGGCCCTGTACATGTCACCCTTGGCCCATGGGCCCTGCCAATGCCCCCATGGGTCCATGAGCCCTGTCCATGCCCCCCTGGGCCCATGGGCCCTGCCCATGGACCCCTGGCACCATGGGCCCTGCCCGTTTCCCCCTGGGGCCATGAGGACTGACCATGGACCCCCTCTGGCCCATGGGCCCTGCACATGGCCCCCATGGCCCATGGGATCTGCCCATGCCCCCCAGGGCACATGGGTCCTGCCAATGCTCCCCCAGGGCCCGTGCCGCAGTCGGGACACCGCGCCGAAGCTCTCCTGGGCCCCCACCATCGGCCCAGGATGGGAGCCACCTGCGGCAACCGGCCCCGCCTCCCTCCGGCC
This sequence comes from Bradypodion pumilum, assembly GCA_035047305.1. NCBI lineage: Eukaryota > Metazoa > Chordata > Lepidosauria > Squamata > Chamaeleonidae > Bradypodion > Bradypodion pumilum. The sequence continues at coordinate 181,660,691 of JAWDJD010000002.1, forward strand.
CTCCATCGACCTGAGGGATAAAGAGACGCCGTGCCGCAGTCGAGACGCCGTGCCGCAGTCGGGACACCGCGCCGAAGCTCTCCTGGGCCCCCACCATTGGCCCAGGATGGGAGCCACCTGCGGCAACCGGCCCCACCTCCCTCCGGCCCTCCATCGACCGGAGGGATAAAGAGACGCCGTGCCGCAGACGGGACACCGCGCTGAAGCTCTCCTGGGCCCCCACCATCGGCCCAGGATGGGAGCCACCTGCGGCAACCGGCCCCGCCTCCCTCCGGCCCTCCATCGACCGGAGGGATAAAGAGACGCCGTGCCACAGTCGGGACACCGCGCCGAAGCTCTCCTGGGCCCCCACCATCGGCCCAGGATGGGAGCCACCTGCAGTAACCGGCCCCGCCTCCCTCCGGCCCTCCATCGACCAGAGGGATAAAGAGACGCCGTGCCGCAGACGGGACACCGCGCCGAAGCTCTCCTGGACCCCCACCATCGGCCCAGGATGGGAGCCACCTGCGGCAACCGGCCCCGCCTCCCTCTGGCCCTCCATTGACCAGAGGGATAAAGAGACGCCATGCCGCAGACGGGACATGGCTATGTCCCCGCCTCCCGAGCCTCGGAGGGCTCAAAGGATGCTGCCCCGCGCCGCCCGAGGACTTAGCCCTCTTTCCCGGCTTGGCATTTGCCACGGGGAAGAGTGGAAGTGAACGCCTTTTTCTCTTTTCTTTCTAGCCTTTTATGTTGTATGCTTACTGATTTTGTATCTTTCCCCTCGCTGCTGCCTGCTTTAAGAAGCACGCCCCAATGTAAACCACTTAGAGTCTTCTTCCGGAAGAGACAAGCGGTATATAAATTAAAACTTTATTATTATTATTATTATTATTATTATTATTATTATTATTATTATTATTATTATTATTATTATTATTATTATTATTATTATTATTATTATTATTATTATTATTATTATCATCATTAACATCATTAACATCATCATCATCATTATTATTATTATTATTATTATTATTATTATTATTATTATTATTATTATTATTATTATTATTATTATTATTATTATTATGTGCCCTGCCCATGGCCCCCCAGGGCACATGGCCCCTGCCCATGGCCCCCGGGGCCAATGGGCCCTGCCTTAGGCCGGTGACCTTGGCCCCCAGGGCCCATGGGCCCTGCCAATGCTCCCCAATGCCCATGGGCCCTGCCCATGCCCCCCCGGCCCATCGGCCATGCCCATGCCCCCCCGGGCCCATGGGCCCTGCACATGCCCCCCCAGGCCAATGGACCCTGCACATGGACCCCTCCCGGGCCAATGGGCCCTGCACATGTCCCCCCAGGCCCATGGGCATTGCCCATGGACCCCTGGCACCATGGGCCCTGCCCATTTACCCCCAGGCCCATGGGCCATGTGCATGTCGCGCCACCAGGCACATGGGGCCTGACCATGGACCCCTCCGGCCCATGGGCCCTGCACATGGCCTCTATGGCCAATGGGCCCTGCCCATGCCGCCCTGGACCCATGGGCCATGCCAATACACCCCCGGGGCCAATGGGCCCTGCCCATGCCCCCCCTGAGCCAATGTTCCCTGCCCATGGCTCCCCCATGCCCGTGAGCCATGAGTGAGAGAGAGAGAGAAAGAGAAGCTGTGAGTGAGAGAGAGAGAGAGAGAGAGAGAAATAGAAGCTGTGAGTGAGAGAGAGAGAGAGAGAGAAAGAGCTGTGAGTGAGAGAGAGAGAAAGAGAAGCTGTGAGTGAGAGAGTGAGAGAAAGAGAAGCTGTGAGTCAGAGAGAGAGAGAAAGAGAGAGAAAGAGAAGCTGTGAGTGAGAGAGAGAGAGAAAGAGAAGCTGTGAGTGAAAAAGAGAGAGAAAGAGAATCTGTGAGTGAGAGAGAGAGAAAGAGAAGCTGTGAGTGAGAGAGAGAGAAAGAGAAGCTGTGTGTGTGTGAGAGAGAAAAGCTGTGAGTGAGAGAGACAGAGAGAGAAGCTGTGAGTGAGAATGAGAAAGAGAAGCTGAGTGAGAGTGAGAGAGAGAAAGAGAAGCTGTGTGTGAGAGAGAGAGAGAGAGAGAAAGAGAAGCTGTGAGTGGGAGAGAGAGAGAGAAGCTCTGAGTGAGAGAGAGAGAAAGAGAAGCTGTGAGTGAGAAGAGAGAGAGAAAGAGAAGCTGTGAGTGAAAGAGAGAGAGAAAGCTGTGAGTGAGAGAGAGAGAAAAAGAAGCTGTGAGTGAGAGAGAGAAATAGAAGCTGTGAGTGAGAGAGAAAGAGAGAAAGAGAAGCTGTGTGTGTGTGAGAGAGAGAGAGAAGCTGTAAGTGAGAGAGAGAGAGAGAGAGAGAAAGAGAAGCTGTGAGAGACAGAGAGAGAGAAAGAGAAGCTGTGAGTAAGAGAGAGAGAGAGAAAGAGAAGCTGTGAGTTAGAGAGAGAGAGAGAGAAAGAGAAGCTGTGAGTGAGAGAGAGAAATGCTGTGAGGGAGAGAGACAGAGAGAAGCTGTGAGTGAGTGAGAGAGAAAGAAAGTGAAGCTGTGAGTGAGAGAGAGAGAAAGAAAGAAAGAGAAGGTGTGAGTGAGAGAGAGAAGGAGAAGCTGTGAGTGAGAGAGAGAGAAAGAGAAGCTGTGTGAGAAAGAGAGAGAGAGAAAGAGAAGCTGTGAGTGAGAGAGAGAGAAATAGAGGCTGTGAGTGAGAGAGAGAGAGAAAGAGAAGCTGTGAGTGAGTGAGAGAGAGAGAAAAAATAGAAGCGGTGAGTGAGTGAGAGAGAGAAAGAGCTGTGAGTGAGAGAGAGGGAGAGAAAGAGTCGTGAGTGAGAGAGAGAGAAAGAGAAGCTGTGAGTGAGTGAGAGAGAAAGAGCTGTGAATGAGAGAGAGGGAGAGAGAAAGAGAAGCTGTGAGTGTGTGAGAGAGAAATAGAAGCTGTGAGTGAGAGAGAAAGAGAGAAAGAGAAGCTGTGAGTGAGAGAGATAGAGAGAGAGAGAAAGAGAAGCTGTGAGTGGGAGAGAGAGAAAGAGAAAGAGAAGCTGTGAGTGAGAGAGAGAGAAAGAGAAAGAGAAGCTGTGAGTCAGAGAGAGAGAGAAAGAGAAGCTGTGTGAGAGAGAGAAGCTGTGAGTGAGTGAGAGAGAGAGAAATAAAGAGAAGCTGTGAGTGTGAAAGAGAGAGAGAAGCTGTGAGAGAGAATGAGAGAGAGAAAGAGAAAAAGAGAAGCTGTGTGAGAGAGAGAATCTGTGAGTGAGAGAGAGAGAAAGAGAAGCTGTGAGTGAGAGTGAGAGAGAAAGAGAAGCTGTGAGTGAGAGTGAGAGAGAGAGAGAAAGAGAAGCTGTGAGTGAGAGCGTGAGAGAGAGAAAGAGAAGCTGTGAGTGAGAGAGAGAGAAAGAGAAGCTGTAAGAGAGAGAGAGAGAAAGAGAAGATGTGAGTGAGAGAGAGAGAGAAAGAGAAGCTGTGTGAGAGAGAGAACGAGAAGCTGTGAGTAAGAGAGAGAGAAAGAGAAGCTGTGTGTGTGAGAGAGAGAGAAGCTGTGTGAGAGAGAGAAAGAGAAGCTGTGAGTGAGAGAGAAAGAGAAGCTGTGAGTGTGTGAGAAAGAAGGAGAAGCTGTGAGTGAGAGAGAGAGAGAAAGAAAGAGAAGCTGTGAATGAGAGAGAGAGAGAAAGAGAAGCTGTGTGTGTGAGAAAGAGAGAAAGAGAAGCTGTGAGTGAGAGAGAGAGAGAGAGAAAGAGAAGCTGTGTGTGTGTGTGAGAGAGAAGCTGTGAGTGAGAGAGACAGAGAGAGAAGCTGTGAGTGTGTGTGAGAGAGAAAGAGAAGCTGTGAGTCAGAGAGAGAAAGAAAAGCTGTGAGTGAGACAGGGAGAAAGATAAGCTGTGAGTGAGAGAATGAGAGAGAAGGAGAAGCTGTGAGTGGGAGAGGGAGAGAAAAAGAGAAGCTGTGTGTGTGAGAGAGAGAGATAAAGAGAAGCTGTGAATGAGAGAGAGAGAAAGAGCAGCTGTGAGTGAAAGAGAGAGAGAGAAAGAGCTGTGAGTGAGAGAGAGAGAGAGAGAGAAAGGGAAGCTGTGTGAGAGAGAAATAGAAGCTATGAGTGAGAGAGAAAGAGAGAAAGAGAAGCTGTGAGAGTGAGAGAAAGAAAGAGAAGCTGTGAGTGAGAGAGAGAGAGAGAAAGAGAAGCTGTGAGTGAGTGAGAGGGAGAGAAAGAGAAGCTGTGCGTGAGTGAGAGAGAGAGAGAGAGAAAGAGAAGCTGTGAGTGAGAGAGAGAGAGAAAGAAAGGGAAGCTGTGAGTGAGAGAGAGAGAGAAAGAGAAGCTGAGTGAGAGAGACAGGGAGAAGAAGCTGTGAGTGAGTGAGTGAGAGAGAGAAACAGAAGCTGTGAGTGAGAAAGAAGCTGTGAGTGAGAGAGAGAGATGCTGTGAGTGAGAGAGACAGAGAAGCTGTGAGTGAGTGAGAGAGAGAGTGAAAGAAAGTGAAGCTGTGAGTGAGAGAGAGAGAGAGAAAGAGAGAAAGAGAAGCTGTGAGTGAGAGAGAGAGAAAGAAAGAGAAGGTGTGAGTGAGAGAGAGAAGGAGAAGCTGTGAGTGAGTGAGAGAGAAAGGGAGTGAGAGAGTGAGAGAGAAAGGGAGAAAGGGAGAAAGATAAGCTGTGAGTGAGTGAGAGAGAGAGAAATAAAGAGAAGCTGTGAGTGAGAAAGAGAGAGAGAAAGAGAAGCTGTGAGTGAGAAAGAGAGAAAGAAGCTGTGAGTCAGAGAGAGAGAGAGAAGCTGTGAGAGAGAGTGAGAGAGAGAGAAAGAGAAAAAGATAAGCTGTGTGAGAGAGAGAAGGTGTGAGTGAGAGAGAGAGAAAGAGAAGGTGTGAGTGAGAGAGAGAGAGAAAGAGAAGCTGTGAGTGAGAGTGAGAGAGAGAGAAAGAGAAGCTGTGAGTGAGAGCGTGAGAGTGAGAAAGAGAAGCTGTGAGTGAGAGAGAGAAAGAGAAGCTGTGAGTGAGAGAGAGAAAGAGAAGCTGTGAGTGAGTGAGAGAGAGAGAGAGAAAAAGAAGCTGTGAGTGAGTGAGAGAAGGAAGAGCTGTGAGTGAGAGAGAGAGAGAAAGAGAAGCTATGAGTGAGAGAGAGAGAGAAAGAGCTGTGAATGAGAGAGATAGAGAGAGAGAGAAAGAGAGAGAAATAGAAGCTGTGAGTGAGAGAGAGAGAGAGAGAGAGAGAGAGAGAGAAAGAGCTATGAGTGAGAGAGAGAGAGAAAGAGAAGCTGTGAGTGAGTGAGAGGGAGAGAAAGAGTTGTGAGTGAGAGAGAGAGAAAGAGAAGCTGTGAGTGAGTGAGAGAGAAAGAGCTGTGAATGAGAGAGAGGGAGAGAGAAAGAGAAGCTGTGAGTGTGTGAGAGAGAAATAGAAGCTGTTGGTGAGAGAGAAAGAAAGAGAGAAAGAGAAGCTGTGAGTGAGAGAGATAGAGAGAGAGAGAAAGAGAAGCTGTGAGTGCAAGAGAGAGAAAGAGAAAGAGAAGCTGTGAGTGAGAGAGAGAGAAAGAGAAAGAGAAGCTGTGAGTCAGAGAGAGAGAGAAAGAGAAGCTGTGTGAGAGAGAGAAGCTGTGAGTGAGTGAGAGAGAGAGAAATAAAGAGAAGCTGTGAGTGTGAAAGAGAGAGAGAAGCTGTGAGAGAGAATGAGAGAGAGAAAGAGAAAAAGAGAAGCTGTGTGAGAGAGAGAATCTGTGAGTGAGAGAGAGAGAAAGAGAAGCTGTGAGTGAGAGTGAGAGAGAAAGAGAAGCTGTGAGTGAGAGTGAGAGAGAGAGAAAGAGAAGGTGTGAGTGAGAGCGTGAGAGAGAGAAAGAGAAGCTGTGAGTGAGAGAGAGAGAAAGAGAAGCTGTGAGAGAGAGAGAGAAAGAGAAGATGTGAGTGAGAGAGAGAGAGAGAAAGAGAAGCTGTGTGTGAGAGAGAAAGAGAAGATGTGAGTAAGAGAGAGAGAAAGAGAAACTGTGTGTGTGAGAGAGAGAGAAGCTGTGAGAGAGAGAGAAAGAGAAGCTGTGAGTGAGAGAGAAAGAGAAGCTGTGAGTGAGAGAGAGAAAAAGAAGCTGTGAGTGAGAGAGAAAGAGAAGCTGTGAGTGTGTGAGAAAGAAAGAGAAGCTGTGAGTGAGAGAGAGAGAGAAAGAGAAGCTGTGAGTGAGAGAGAGAGAGAAAGAGAAGCTGTGTGTGTGAGAAAGAGAGAAAGAGAAGCTGTGAGCGAGAGAGAGAGAGAGAGAAAGAGAAGCTGTGTGTGTGTGTGAGAGAGAAGCTGTGAGTGAGAGAGACAGAGAGAGAAGCTGTGAGTGTGTGTGAGAGAGAAAGAGAAGCTGTGAGTCAGAGAGAGAAAGAAAAGCTGTGAGTGAGAGAGGGAGAAAGATAAGCTGTGAGTGAGAGAATGAGAGAGAAGGAGAAGCTGTGAGTGGGAGAGGGAGAGAAAAAGAGAAGCTGTGTGTGTGTGAGAGAGAGATAAAGAGAAGCTGTGAATGAGAGAGAGAGAAAGAGCAGCTGTGAGTGAAAGAGAGAGAGAGAAAGAGCTGTGAGTGAGAGAGAGAGAGAGAGAAAGGGAAGCTGTGTGAGAGAGAAATAGAAGCTGTGAGTGAGAGAGAAAGAGAGAAAGAGAAGCTGTGAGAGTGAGAGAAAGAAAGAGAAGCTGTGAGTGAGAGAGAGAGAGAGAAAGAGAAGCTGTGAGTGAGTGAGAGAGAGAGAAAGAGAAGCTGTGCGTGAGTGAGAGAGAGAGAGAGAGAAAGAGAAGCTGTGAGTGAGAGAGAGAGAAAGAAAGGGAAGCTGTGAGTGAGAGAGAGAGAGAAAGAGAAGCTGAGTGAGAGAGACAGGGAGAAGAAGCTGTGAGTGAGTGAGAGAGAGAGAGAAACAGAAGCTGTGAGTGAGAAAGAAGCTGTGAGTGAGAGAGAGAGATGCTGTGAGTGAGAGAGACAGAGAAGCTGTGAGTGAGTGAGAGAGAGAGTGAAAGAAAGTGAAGCTGTGAGTGAGAGAGAGAGAGAGGGAGAGAAAGAGAAGCTGTGAGTGAGAGAGAGAGAGAAAGAAAGAGAAGGTGTGAGTGAGAGAGAGAAGGAGAAGCTGTGAGTGAGTGAGAAAGGGAGTGAGAGAGTGAGAGAGAAAGGGAGAAAGATAAGCTGTGAGTGAGTGAGAGAGAGAGAAATAAAGAGAAGCTGTGAGTGAGAAAGAGAGAGAGAAAGAGAAGCTGTGAGTGAGAAAGAGAGAAAGAAGCTGTGAGTCAGAGAGAGAGAGAAGCTGTGAGAGAGAGTGAGAGAGAGAGAAAGAGAAAAAGATAAGCTGTGTGAGAGAGAGAAGGTGTGAGTGAGAGAGAGAGAAAGAGAAGGTGTAAGTGAGAGAGAGAGAGAAAGAGAAGCTGTGAGTGAGAGTGAGAGAGAGAGAAAGAGAAGCTGTGAGTGAGAGCGTGAGAGAGAGAAAGAGAAGCTGTGAGTGAGAGAGAGAAAGAGAAGCTGTGAGTGAGTGAGAGAGAGAGAGAGAAAAAGAAGCTGTGAGTGAGTGAGAGAAGGAAGAGCTGTGAGTGACAGAGAGAGAGAAAGAGAAGCTATGAGTGAGAGAGAGAGAGAAAGAGCTGTGAATGAGAGAGAGAGAGAGAACGAGAAGCTGTGAGTGTGTGAGAGAGAAATAGAAGCTGTGAGTGAGAGAGAAAGAGAGAAAGAGAAGCTGTGAGTGAGAGAGATAGAGAGAGAGAGAAAGAGAAGCTGTGAGTGAGAGAGAGAGAGAAAGAGAAAGAGAAGCTGTGAGTGAGAGAGAGAGAAAGACAAAGAGATGCTGTGTGTGAGAGAAGCTGTGAGTGAGTGAGAGACAGAGAAATAAAGAGAAGCTGTGTGTGAGAAAGAGAGAGAAGATGTGTGAGAGAGAGAGAGAGAGAGAAATAGAAGCTGTGAGTGAGAGAGAGAGAGAGAGAGAGAAAGAGCTGTGAGTGAGAGAGAGAGAAAGAGAAGCTGTGAGTGAGAGAGTGAGAGAAAGAGAAGCTGTGAGTGAGAGAGAGAGAGAAAGAGAGAGAAAGAGAAGCTGTGAGTGAGAGAGAGAGAGAAAGAGAAGCTGTGAGTGAAAGAGAGAGAGAAAGAGAATCTGTGAGTGAGAGAGAGAGAAAGAGAAGCTGTGAGTGAGAGAGAGAGAAAGAGAAGCTGTGTGTGTGTGAGAGAGAAAAGCTGTGAGTGAGAGAGACAGAGAGAGAAGCTGTGAGTGAGAGAGAGAAAGAGAAGCTGAGTGAGAGTGAGAGAGAGAAAGAGAAGCTGTGTGTGAGAGAGAGAGAGAGAAAGAGAAGCTGTGAGTGGGAGAGAGAGAGAGAAGCTCTGAGTGAGAGAGAGAGAGAAAGAGAAGCTGTGAGTGAGAAGAGAGAGAGAAAGAGAAGCTGTGAGTGAAAGAGAGAGAGAAAGCTGTGAGTGTGAGAGAGAGAAAAAGAAGCTGTGAGTGAGAGAGAGAAATAGAAGCTGTGAGTGAGAGAGAAAGAGAGAAAGAGAAGCTGTGTGTGTGTGTGAGAGAGAGAGAGAAGCTGTAAGTGAGAGAGAGAGAGAGAGAAAGAGAAGCTGTGAGAGACAGAGAGAGAGAAAGAGAAGCTGTGAGTAAGAGAGAGAGAGAGAAAGAGAAGCTGTGAGTTAGAGAGAGAGAGAGAAAGAGAAGCTGTGAGTGAGAGAGAGAAATGCTGTGAGGGAGAGAGACAGAGAGAAGCTGTGAGTGAGAGAGAAAGAAAGAAAGTGAAGCTGTGAGTGAGAGAGAGAGAAAGAAAGAAAGAGAAGGTGTGAGTGAGAGAGAGAAGGAGAAGCTGTGAGTGAGAGAGAGAGAAAGAGAAGCTGTGTGAGAAAGAGAGAGAGAGAAAGAGAAGCTGTGAGTGAGAGAGAGAGAAAGAGAGGCTGTGAGTGAGAGAGAGAGAGAAAGAGAAGCTGTGAGTGAGTGAGAGAGAAAGAGCTGTGAATGAGAGAGATGGAGAGAGAAAGAGAAGCTGTGAGTGTGTGAGAGAGAAATAGAAGCTGTGAGTGAGAGAGAAAGAGAGAAAGAGAAGCTGTGAGTGAGAGAGATAGAGAGAGAGAGAAAGAGAAGCTGTGAGTGGGAGAGAGAGAAAGAGAAAGAGAAGCTGTGAGTGAGAGAGAGAGAAAGAGAAAGAGAAGCTGTGAGTCAGAGAGAGAGAGAAAGAGAAGCTGTGTGTGAGAGAGAAGCTGTGAGTGAGTGAGAGAGAGAGAAATAAAGAGAAGCTGTGAGTGTGAAAGAGAGAGAGAAGCTGTGAGAGAGAATGAGAGAGAGAAAGAGAAAAAGAGAAGCTGTGTGAGAGAGAGAATCTGTGAGTGAGAGAGAGAGAAAGAGAAGCTGTGAGTGAGAGTGAGAGAGAAAGAGAAGCTGTGAGTGAGAGTGAGAGAGAGAGAAAGAGAAGCTGTGAGTGAGAGCGTGAGAGAGAGAAAGAGAAGCTGTGAGTGAGAGAGAGAGAAAGAGAAGCTGTGAGAGAGAGAGAGAGAAAGAGAAGATGTGAGTGAGAGAGAGAGAAAGAGAAGCTGTGTGAGAGAGAGAACGAGAAGCTGTGAGTAAGAGAGAGAGAAAGAGAAGCTGTGTGTGTGAGAGAGAGAGAGAAGCTGTGAGTGAGAGAGAGAAAGAGAAGCTGTGAGTGAGTGAGAGAGAGAGAGAAAAAGAAGCTGTGAGTGAGTGAGAGAAGGAAGAGCTGTGAGTGAGAGAGAGAGAGAAAGAGAAGCTATGAGTGAGAGAGAGAGAGAGAAAGAGCTGTGAATGAGAGAGATAGAGAGAGAGAAAGAGAGAGAAATAGAAGCTGTGAGTGAGAGAGAGAGAGAGAGAGAGAAAGAGCTATGAGTGAGAGAGAGAGAGAAAGAGAAGCTGTGAGTGAGTGAGAGGGAGAGAAAGAGTTGTGAGTGAGAGAGAGAGAAAGAGAAGCTGTGAGTGAGTGAGAGAGAAAGAGCTGTGAATGAGAGAGAGGGAGAGAGAAAGAGAAGCTGTGAGTGTGTGAGAGAGAAATAGAAGCTGTGAGTGAGAGAGAAAGAGAGAGAGAAAGAGAAGCTGTGAGTGAGAGAGATAGAGAGAGAGAGAAAGAGAAGCTGTGAGTGCGAGAGAGAGAGAAAGAGAAAGAGAAGCTGTGAGTGAGAGAGAGAGAAAGAGAAAGAGAAGCTGTGAGTCAGAGAGAGAGAGAAAGAGAAGCTGTGTGAGAGAGAGAAGCTGTGAGTGAGTGAGAGAGAGAGAAATAAAGAGAAGCTGTGAGTGTGAAAGAGAGAGAGAAGCTGTGAGAGAGAATGAGAGAGAGAAAGAGAAAAAGAGAAGCTGTGTGAGAGAGAGAATCTGTGAGTGAGAGAGAGAGAAAGAGAAGCTGTGAGTGAGAGTGAGAGAGAAAGAGAAGCTGTGAGTGAGAGTGAGAGAGAGAGAAAGAGAAGGTGTGAGTGAGAGCGTGAGAGAGAGAAAGAGAAGCTGTGAGTGAGAGAGAGAGAAAGAGAAGCTGTGAGAGAGAGAGAGAAAGAGAAGATGTGAGTGAGAGAGAGAGAGAGAAAGAGAAGCTGTGTGTGAGAGAGAAAGAGAAGATGTGAGTAAGAGAGAGAGAAAGAGAAACTGTGTGTGTGAGAGAGAGAGAAGCTGTGAGAGAGAGAGAAAGAGAAGCTGTGAGTGAGAGAGAAAGAGAAGCTGTGAGTGAGAGAGAGAAAGAGAAGCTGTGAGTGAGAGAGAAAGAGAAGCTGTGAGTGTGTGAGAAAGAAAGAGAAGCTGTGAGTGAGAGAGAGAGAGAAAGAGAAGCTGTGAGTGAGAGAGAGAGAGAAAGAGAAGCTGTGTGTGTGAGAAAGAGAGAAAGAGAAGCTGTGAGCGAGAGAGAGAGAGAGAGAAAGAGAAGCTGTGTGTGTGTGTGAGAGAGAAGCTGTGAGTGAGAGAGACAGAGAGAGAAGCTGTGAGTGTGTGTGAGAGAGAAAGAGAAGCTGTGAGTCAGAGAGAGAAAGAAAAGCTGTGAGTGAGAGAGGGAGAAAGATAAGCTGTGAGTGAGAGAATGAGAGAGAAGGAGAAGCTGTGAGTGGGAGAGGGAGAGAAAAAGAGAAGCTGTGTGTGTGTGAGAGAGAGATAAAGAGAAGCTGTGAATGAGAGAGAGAGAAAGAGCAGCTGTGAGTGAAAGAGAGAGAGAGAAAGCTGTGAGTGAGAGAGAGAGAGAGAGAAAGGGAAGCTGTGTGAGAGAGAAATAGAAGCTGTGAGTGAGAGAGAAAGAGAGAAAGAGAAGCTGTGAGAGTGAGAGAAAGAAAGAGAAGCTGTGAGTGAGAGAGAGAGAGAGAAAGAGAAGCTGTGAGTGAGTGAGAGAGAGAGAAAGAGAAGCTGTGCGTGAGTGAGAGAGAGAGAGAGAGAAAGAGAAGCTGTGAGTGAGAGAGAGAGAAAGAAAGGGAAGCTGTGAGTGAGAGAGGAGAGAAAGAGAAGCTGAGTGAGAGAGACAGGGAGAAGAAGCTGTGAGTGAGTGAGAGAGAGAGAGAAACAGAAGCTGTGAGTGAGAAAGAAGCTGTGAGTGAGAGAGAGAGATGCTGTGAGTGAGAGAGACAGAGAAGCTGTGAGTGAGTGAGAGAGAGAGTGAAAGAAAGTGAAGCTGTGAGTGAGAGAGAGAGAGAGGGAGAGAAAGAGAAGCTGTGAGTGAGAGAGAGAGAGAAAGAAAGAGAAGGTGTGAGTGAGAGAGAGAAGGAGAAGCTGTGAGTGAGTGAGAGAGAAAAGGAGTGAGAGAGTGAGAGAGAAAGGGAGAAAGATAAGCTGTGAGTGAGTGAGAGAGAGAGAAATAAAGAGAAGCTGTGAGTGAGAAAGAGAGAGAGAAAGAGAAGCTGTGAGTGAGAAAGAGAGAAAGAAGCTGTGAGTCAGAGAGAGAGAGAGAAGCTGTGAGAGAGAGTGAGAGAGAGAGAAAGAGAAAAAGATAAGCTGTGTGAGAGAGAGAAGGTGTGAGTGAGAGAGAGAGAAAGAGAAGGTGTGAGTGAGAGAGAGAGAGAAAGTGAAGCTGTGAGTGAGAGTGAGAGAGAGAGAAAGAGAAGCTGTGAGTGAGAGCGTGAGAGAGAGAAAGAGAAGCTGTGAGTGAGAGAGAGAAAGAGAAGCTGTGAGTGAGTGAGAGAGAGAGAGAGAAAAAGAAGCTGTGAGTGAGAGAGAGAGAGAAGATGTGAGAGAGAGAGAGAGAGAAATAGAAGCTGTGAGTGAGAGAGAGAGAGAGAGAGAGCTGTGAGTGAGAGAGAGAGAAAGAGAAGCTGTGAGTGAGAGAGTGAGAGAAAGAGAAGCTGTGAGTGAGAGAGAGAGAGAAAGAGAGAGAAAGAGAAGCTGTGAGTGAGAGAGAGAGAGAAAGAGAAGCTGTGAGTGAAAGAGAGAGAGAAAGAGAATCTGTGAGTGAGAGAGAGAGAAAGAGAAGCTGTGAGTGAGAGAGAGAGAAAGAGAAGCTGTGTGTGTGTGAGAGAGAAAAGCTGTGAGTGAGAGAGACAGAGAGAGAAGCTGTGAGTGAGAGAGAGAAAGAGAAGCTGAGTGAGAGTGAGAGAGAGAAAGAGAAGCTGTGTGTGAGAGAGAGAGAGAGAGAAAGAGAAGCTGTGAGTGGGAGAGAGAGAGAGAAGCTCTGAGTGAGAGAGAGAGAGAAAGAGAAGCTGTGAGTGAGAAGAGAGAGAGAAAGAGAAGCTGTGAGTGAAAGAGAGAGAGAAAGCTGTGAGTGAGAGAGAGAGAAAAAGAAGCTGTGAGTGAGAGAGAGAAATAGAAGCTGTGAGTGAGAGAGAAAGAGAGAAAGAGAAGCTGTGTGCGTGTGTGAGAGAGAGAGAGAAGCTGTAAGTGAGAGAGAGAGAGAGAGAAAGAGAAGCTGTGAGAGACAGAGAGAGAGAAAGAGAAGCTGTGAGTAAGAGAGAGAGAGAGAAAGAGAAGCTGTGAGTTAGAGAGAGAGAGAGAGAAAGAGAAGCTGTGAGTGAGAGAGAGAAATGCTGTGAGGGAGAGAGACAGAGAGAAGCTGTGAGTGAGTGAGAGAGAAAGAAAGAAAGTGAAGCTGTGAGTGAGAGAGAGAGAAAGAAAGAAAGAGAAGGTGTGAGTGAGAGAGAGAAGGAGAAGCTGTGAGTGAGAGAGAGAGAAAGAGAAGCTGTGTGAGAAAGAGAGAGAGAGAAAGAGAAGCTGTGAGTGAGAGAGAGAGAAAGAGAGGCTGTGTGTGAGAGAGAGAGAGAAAGAGAAGCTGTGAGTGAGTGAGAGAGAGAGAAAAAAAAGAAGCGGTGAGTGAGTGAGAGAGAGAAAGAGCTGTGAGTGAGAGAGAGGGAGAGAAAGAGTTGTGAGTGAGAGAGAGAGAAAGAGAAGCTGTGAGTGAGTGAGAGAGAAAGAGCTGTGAATGAGAGAGAGGGAGGGAGAAAGAGAAGCTGTGAGTGTGTGAGAGAGAAATAGAAGCTGTGAGTGAGAGAGAAAGAGAGAAAGAGAAGCTGTGAGTGAGAGAGATAGAGAGAGAGAGAAAGAGGAGCTGTGAGTGGGAGAGAGAGAAAGAGAAAGAGAAGCTGTGAGTGAGAGAGAGAGAAAGAGAAAGAGAAGCTGTGAGTCAGAGAGAGAGAGAAAGAGAAGCTGTGTGAGAGAGAGAAGCTGTGAGTGAGTGAGAGAGAGAGAAATAAAGAGAAGCTGTGAGTGTGAAAGAGAGAGAGAAGCTGTGAGAGAGAATGAGAGAGAGAAAGAGAAAAAGAGAAGCTGTGTGAGAGAGAGAATCTGTGAGTGAGAGAGAGAGAAAGAGAAGCTGTGAGTGAGAGTGAGAGAGAAAGAGAAGCTGTGAGTGAGAGTGAGAGAGAGAGAAAGAGAAGCTGTGAGTGAGAGCGTGAGAGAGAGAAAGAGAACCTGTGAGTGAGAGAGAGAGAAAGAGAAGCTGTGAGAGAGAGAGAGAGAAAGAGAAGATGTGAGTGAGAGAGAGAGAGAAAGAGAAGCTGTGTGTGAGAGAGAACGAGAAGCTGTGAGTAAGAGAGAGAGAAAGAGAAGCTGTGTGTGTGTGAGAGAGAGAAGCTGTGTGAGAGAGAGAAAGAGAAGCTGTGAGTGAGAGAGAAAGAGAAGCTGTGAGTGTGTGAGAAAGAAGGAGAAGCTGTGAGTGAGAGAGAGAGAGAAAGAGAAGCTGTGAGTGAGAGAGAGAGAGAAAGAGAAGCTGTGTGTGTGAGAAAGAGAGAAAGAGAAGCTGTGAGCGAGAGAGAGAGAGAGAAAGAGAAGCTGTGTGTGTGTGTGAGAGAGAAGCTGTGAGTGAGAGAGACAGAGAGAGAAGCTGTGAGTGTGTGTGAGAGAGAAAGAGAAGCTGTGAGTCAGAGAGAGAAAGAAAAGCTGTGAGTGAGACAGGGAGAAAGATAAGCTGTGAGTGAGAGAATGAGAGAGAAGGAGAAGCTGTGAGTGGGAGAGGGAGAGAAAAAGAGAAGCTGTGTGTGTGAGAGAGAGAGATAAAGAGAAGCTGTGAATGAGAGAGAGAGAAAGAGCAGCTGTGAGTGAAAGAGAGAGAGAGAAAGAGCTGTGAGTGAGAGAGAGAGAGAGAGAAAGGGAAGCTGTGTGAGAGAGAAATAGAAGCTGTGAGTGAGAGAGAAAGAGAGAAAGAGAAGCTGTGAGAGTGAGAGAAAGAAAGAGAAGCTGTGAGTGAGAGAGAGAGAGAGAAAGAGAAGCTGTGAGTGAGTGAGAGGGAGAGAAAGAGAAGCTGTGCGTGAGTGAGAGAGAGAGAGAGAGAGAGAAAGAGAAGCTGTGAGTGAGAGAGAGAGAGAAAGAAAGGGAAGCTGTGAGTGAGAGAGAGAGAGAAAGAGAAGCTGAGTGAGAGAGACAGGGAGAAGAAGCTGTGAGTGAGTGAGTGAGAGAGAGGAACAGAAGCTGTGAGTGAGAAAGAAGCTGTGAGTGAGAGAGAGAGATGCTGTGAGTGAGAGAGACAGAGAAGCTGTGAGTGAGTGAGAGAGAGAGTGAAAGAAAGTGAAGCTGTGAGTGAGAGAGAGAGAGAGAAAGAGAAGCTGTGAGTGAGAGAGAGAGAAAGAAAGAGAAGGTGTGAGTGAGAGAGAGAAGGAGAAGCTGTGAGTGAGTGAGAGAGAAAGGGAGTGAGAGAGTGAGAGAGAAAGGGAGAAAGATAAGCTGTGAGTGAGTGAGAGAGAGAGAAATAAAGAGAAGCTGTGAGTGAGAAAGAGAGAGAGAAAGAGAAGCTGTGAGTGAGAAAGAGAGAAAGAAGCTGTGAGTCAGAGAGAGAGAGAAGCTGTGAGAGAGAGTGAGAGAGAGAGAAAGAGAAAAAGATAAGCTGTGTGAGAGAGAGAAGGTGTGAGTGAGAGAGAGAGAAAGAGAAGGAGATAGTGAGAGAGAGAGAGAAAGAGAAGCTGTGAGTGAGAGTGAGAGAGAGAGAGAGAGAAAGAGAAGCTGTGAGTGAGAGCGTGAGAGAGAGAAAGAGAAGCTGTGAGTGAGAGAGAGAAAGAGAAGCTGTGAGTGAGTGAGAGAGAGAGAGAAAAAGAAGCTGTGAGTGAGTGAGAGAAGGAAGAGCTGTGAGTGACAGAGAGAGAGAAAGAGAAGCTATGAGTGAGTGAGAGAGAGAGAGAAAGAGCTGTGAATGAGAGAGAGAGAGAGAAAGAGAAGCTGTGAGTGTGTGAGAGAGAAATAGAAGCTGTGAGTGAGAGAGAAAGAGAGAACGAGAAGCTGTGAGTGAGAGAGATAGAGAGAGAGAGAAAGAGAAGCTGTGAGTGAGAGAGAGAGAGAAAGAGAAGCTGTGTGTGTGAGAGAGAGAAAGAGATGCTGTGTGTGAGAGAGAAGCTGTGAGTGAGTGAGAGACAGAGAAATAAAGAGAAGCTGTGAGTGAGAAAGAGAGAGAGAAGATGTGAGAGAGAGTGAGAGAGAGAGAAAGAGAAAAAGAGAAGCTGTGTGAGAGAGAAGCTGTGAGTGAGAGAGAGAAAGAGAAGGTGAGAGAGAGAGAGAAAGTAGCTGTGAGTGAGAGTGAGAGAGAGAGAAAGAGAAGCTGTGAGTGAGAGAGAGAGAGAGAAGCTGTGAGAGAGAGAGAGAGAGAAAGAGAAGCTGTGTGTGTGAGAGAGAAAGAGAAGCCGTGAGTGAGAGAGAGAAAGAAAGAGAAGCTGTGAGTGAGAGAGAGAGAGAAGCTGTGAGTGAGAGAGAGAGAAAGAGAAGCTGTGAGTGAGAGAGAAAGAGAAGCTGTGAGTGAGAGAGAGAGAAAGAGAAGCTGTGAGTGAGAGAGAAAGAGAAGCTGTGAGTGTGTGAGAGAGAAAGAGAAGCTGTGAGTGCGAGAGAGAGAGAAAGAGAAGCTGTGAGTGAGAGAGAGAGAGAAAGAGAAGCTGTGAGTGAGAGAGATAGAGAGAGAGAGAAAGAGAGAGAAATAGAAGCTGTGAGTGAGAGAGAGAGAGAGAGAGAGAGCTATGAGTGAGAGAGAGAGAGAAAGAAAAGCTGTGAGTGAGAGAGTGAGAGAAAGAGAAGCTGTGAGTGAGAGAGAGAGAGAAAGAGAGAGAAAGAGAAGCTGTGAGTGAGAGAGAGAGAGAGAAAGAGAAGCTGTGAGTGAAAGAGAGAGAGAAAGAGAATCTGTGAGTGAGAGAGAGAGAAAGAGAAGCTGTGAGTGAGAGAGAGAGAAACAGAAGCTGTGTGTGTGAGAGAGAGAAAAGCTGTGAGTGAGAGAGACAGAGAGAGAAGCTGTGAGTGAGAGAGAGAAAGAGAAGCTGAGTGAGAGTGAGAGAGAGAAAGAGAAGCTGTGTGTGTGAGAGAGCGAGAGAGAGAAAGAGAAGCTGTGAGTGGGAGAGAGAGAGAAAAGCTCTGAGTGAGAGAGAGAGAGAAAGAGAAGCTGTGAGTGAGAAGAGAGAGAGAGAGAAAGAGAAGCTGTGAGTGAAAGAGAGAGAGAAAGCTGTGAGTGAGAGAGAGAGAAAAAGAAGCTGTGAGTGAGAGAGAGAAATAGAAGCTGTGAGTGAGAGAGAAAGAGAGAAAGAGAAGCTGTGTGTGTGTGTGTGTGTGAGAGAGAAGCTGTAAGTGAGTGAGAGAGAGAGAGAGAAAGAGAAGCTGTGAGAGACAGAGAGAGAGAAAGAGAAGCTGTGAGTAAGAGAGAGAGAGAGAAAGAGAAGCTGTGAGAGAGAGAGAGAGAGAGAAAGAGAAGCTGTGAGTGAGAGAGATAAATGCTGTGAGGGAGAGAGACAGAGAGAAGCTGTGAGTGAGTGAGAGAGAAAGAAAGTGAAGCTGTGAGTGAGAAAGAGAGAGAGAGAAAGAGAAGCTGTGAGTGAGAGAGAGAGAAAGAGAGGCTGTGAGTGAGAGAGAGAGAGAAAGAGAAGCTGTGAGTGAGTGAGAGGGAGAGAAAGAGTTGTGAGTGAGAGAGAGAGAAAG
The DNA here is from genome assembly GCA_035047305.1 of Bradypodion pumilum. Lineage (NCBI taxonomy): Eukaryota > Metazoa > Chordata > Lepidosauria > Squamata > Chamaeleonidae > Bradypodion > Bradypodion pumilum. The sequence continues at coordinate 181,677,893 of JAWDJD010000002.1, forward strand.
AGAAGCTGTGAGTGAGTGAGAGAGAAAGAGCTGTGAATGAGAGAGAGGGAGAGAGAAAGAGAAGCTGTGAGTGTGTGAGAGAGAAATAGAAGCTGTGAGTGAGAGAGAAAGAAAGAGAGAAAGAGAAGCTGTGAGTGAGAGAGAGAGAGAGAGAGAAAGAGAAGCTGTGAGTGCGAGAGAGAGAAAGAGAAAGAGAAGCTGTGAGTGAGAGAGAGAGAAAGAGAAAGAGAAGCTGTGAGTCAGAGAGAGAGAGAAAGAGAAGCTGTGTGAGAGAGAGAAGCTGTGAGTGAGTGAGAGAGAGAGAAATAAAGAGAAGCTGTGAGTGTGAAAGAGAGAGAGAAGCTGTGAGAGAGAATGAGAGAGAGAAAGAGAAAAAGAGAAGCTGTGTGAGAGAGAGAATCTGTGAGTGAGAGAGAGAGAAAGAGAAGCTGTGAGTGAGAGTGAGAGAGAAAGAGAAGCTGTGAGTGAGAGTGAGAGAGAGAGAAAGAGAAGGTGTGAGTGAGAGCGTGAGAGAGAGAAAGAGAAGCTGTGAGTGAGAGAGAGAGAAAGAGAAGCTGTGAGAGAGAGAGAGAAAGAGAAGATGTGAGTGAGAGAGAGAGAGAAAGAGAAGCTGTGTGTGAGAGAGAAAGAGAAGCTGTGAGTAAGAGAGAGAGAAAGAGAAGCTGTGTGTGTGAGAGAGAGAGAAGCTGTGAGAGAGAGAGAAAGAGAAGCTGTGAGTGAGAGAGAAAGAGAAGCTGTGAGTGAGAGAGAGAAAGAGAAGCTGTGAGTGAGAGAGAAAGAGAAGCTGTGAGTGTGTGAGAAAGAAAGAGAAGCTGTGAGTGAGAGAGAGAGAGAAAGAGAAGCTGTGAGTGAGAGAGAGAGAGAAAGAGAAGCTGTGTGTGTGAGAAAGAGAGAAAGAGAAGCTGTGAGCGAGAGAGAGAGAGAGAAAGAGAAGCTGTGTGTGTGTGTGAGAGAGAAGCTGTGAGTGAGAGAGACAGAGAGAGAAGCTGTGAGTGTGTGTGAGAGAGAAAGAGAAGCTGTGAGTCAGAGAGAGAAAGAAAAGCTGTGAGTGAGAGAGGGAGAAAGATAAGCTGTGAGTGAGAGAATGAGAGAGAAGGAGAAGCTGTGAGTGGGAGAGGGAGAGAAAAAGAGAAGCTGTGTGTGTGTGAGAGAGAGATAAAGAGAAGCTGTGAATGAGAGAGAGAGAAAGAGCAGCTGTGAGTGAAAGAGAGAGAGAGAAAGAGCTGTGAGTGAGAGAGAGAGAGAGAGAAAGGGAAGCTGTGTGAGAGAGAAATAGAAGCTGTGAGTGAGAGAGAAAGAGAGAAAGAGAAGCTGTGAGAGTGAGAGAAAGAAAGAGAAGCTGTGAGTGAGAGAGAGAGAGAGAGAGAAGCTGTGAGTGAGTGAGAGAGAGAGAAAGAGAAGCTGTGCGTGAGTGAGAGAGAGAGAGAGAAAGAGAAGCTGTGAGTGAGAGAGAGAGAGAAAGAAAGGGAAGCTGTGAGTGAGAGAGAGAGAGAAAGAGAAGCTGAGTGAGAGAGACAGGGAGAAGAAGCTGTGAGTGAGTGAGAGAGAGAGAGAAACAGAAGCTGTGAGTGAGAAAGAAGCTGTGAGTGAGAGAGAGAGACGCTGTGAGTGAGAGAGAGAGAGAAGCTGTGAGTGAGTGAGAGAGAGAGTGAAAGAAAGTGAAGCTGTGAGTGAGAGAGAGAGAGAGGGAGAGAAAGAGAAGCTGTGAGTGAGAGAGAGAGAGAAAGAAAGAGAAGGTGTGAGTGAGAGAGAGAAGGAGAAGGTGTGAGTGAGTGAGAGAGAAAGGGAGTGAGAGAGTGAGAGAGAAAGGGAGAAAGATAAGCTGTGAGTGAGTGAGAGAGAGAGAAATAAAGAGAAGCTGTGAGTGAGAAAGAGAGAGAGAAAGAGAAGCTGTGAGTGAGAAAGAGAGAAAGAAGCTGTGAGTCAGAGAGAGAGAGAGAAGCTGTGAGAGAGAGTGAGAGAGAGAGAAAGAGAAAAAGATAAGCTGTGTGAGAGAGAGATGGTGTGAGTGAGAGAGAGAGAAAGAGAAGGTGTGAGTGTGAGAGAGAGAGAAAGAGAAGCTGTGAGTGAGAGTGAGAGAGAGAGAAAGAGAAGCTGTGAGTGAGAGCGTGAGAGAGAGAAAGAGAAGCTGTGAGTGAGAGAGAGAAAGAGAAGCTGTGAGTGAGTGAGAGAGAGAGAGAGAAAAAGAAGCTGTGAGTGAGTGAGAGAAGGAAGAGCTGTGAGTGACAGAGAGAGAGAAAGAGAAGCTATGAGTGAGAGAGAGAGAGAAAGAGCTGTGAATGAGAGAGAGAGAGAAAGAGAAGCTGTGAGTGTGTGAGAGAGAAATAGAAGCTGTGAGTGAGAGAGAAAGAGAGAAAGAGAAGCTGTGAGTGAGAGAGATAGAGAGAGAGAGAAAGAGAAGCTGTGAGTGAGAGAGAGAGAGAAAGAGAAAGAGAAGCTGTGAGTGAGAGAGAGAGAAAGACAAAGAGATGCTGTGTGTGAGAGAAGCTGTGAGTGAGTGAGAGACAGAGAAATAAAGAGAAGCTGTGAGTGAGAAAGAGAGAGAGAAGATGTGAGAGAGAGTGAGAGAGAGAGAAAGAGAAAAAGAGAAGCTGTGTGAGAGAGAAGCTGTGAGTGAGAGAGAGAAAGAGAAGGTGAGAGAGAGAGAGAGAAAGTAGCTGTGAGTGAGAGTGAGAGAGAGATAAAGAGAAGCTGTGAGTGAGAGAGAGATAAAGAGAAGCTGTGAATGAGAGAGAGAGAAAGAGCAGCTGTGAGTGAAAGAGAGAGAGAGAAAGAGCTGTGAGAGAGAGAGAGAGAGAGAAAGGGAAGCTGTGTGAGAGAGAAATAGAAGCTGTGAGTGAGAGAGAAAGAGAAGCTGTGAGAGTGAGAGAAAGAAAGAGAAGCTGTGAGTGAGAGAGAGAGAGAGAGAGAAGCTGTGAGTGAGTGAGAGAGAGAGAAAGAGAAGCTGTGCGTGAGTGAGAGAGAGAGAGAGAGAAAGAGAAGCTGTGAGTGAGAGAGAGAGAGAAAGAAAGGGAAGCTGTGAGTGAGAGAGAGAGAGAAAGAGAAGCTGAGTGAGAGAGACAGGGAGAAGAAGCTGTGAGTGAGTGAGAGAGAGAGAGAAACAGAAGCTGTGAGTGAGAAAGAAGCTGTGAGTGAGAGAGAGAGATGCTGTGAGTGAGAGAGAGAGAGAAGCTGTGAGTGAGTGAGAGAGAGAGTGAAAGAAAGTGAAGCTGTGAGTGAGAGAGAGAGAGAGGGAGAGAAAGAGAAGCTGTGAGTGAGAGAGAGAAGGAGAAGGTGTGAGTGAGTGAGAGAGAAAGGGAGTGAGAGAGTGAGAGAGAAAGGGAGAAAGATAAGCTGTGAGTGAGTGAGAGAGAGAGAAATAAAGAGAAGCTGTGAGTGAGAAAGAGAGAGAGAAAGAGACGCTGTGAGTGAGAAAGAGAGAAAGAAGCTGTGAGTCAGAGAGAGAGAGAGAAGCTGTGAGAGAGAGTGAGAGAGAGAGAAAGAGAAAAAGATAAGCTGTGTGAGAGAGAGAAGGTGTGAGTGAGAGAGAGAGAAAGAGAAGGTGTGAGTGAGAGAGAGAGAGAAAGAGAAGCTGTGAGTGAGAGTGAGAGAGAGAGAAAGAGAAGCTGTGAGTGAGAGCGTGAGAGAGAGAAAGAGAAGCTGTGAGTGAGAGAGAGAAAGAGAAGCTGTGAGTGAGTGAGAGAGAGAGAAAAAGAAGCTGTGAGTGAGTGAGAGAAGGAAGAGCTGTGAGTGACAGAGAGAGAGAAAGAGAAGCTATGAGTGAGAGAGAGAGAGAAAGAGCTGTGAATGAGAGAAAGAGAGAAAGAGAAGCTGTGAGTGTGTGAGAGAGAAATAGAAGCTGTGAGTGAGAGAGAAAGAGAGAAAGAGAAGCTGTGAGTGAGAGAGAGAGAGAGAGAGAAAGAGAAGCTGTGAGTGAGAGAGAGAGAGAAAGAGAAGCTGTGAGTGAGAGAGAGAGAAAGACAAAGAGATGATGTGTGTGAGAGAAGCTGTGAGTGAGTGAGAGACAGAGAAATAAAGAGAAGCTGTGAGTGAGAAAGAGAGAGAGAAGATGTGAGAGAGAGTGAGAGAGAGAGAAAGAGAAAAAGAGAAGCTGTGTGAGAGAGAAGCTGTGAGTGAGAGAGAGAAAGAGAAGGTGAGAGAGAGAGAGAGAAAGTAGCTGTGAGTGAGAGTGAGAGAGAGAGAAAGAGAAGCTGTGAGTGAGAGAGAGAGAGAGAGAAGCTGTGAGAGAGAGAGAGAGAGAGAGAGAAGCTGTGTGAGAGAGAGAGAAAGAGAAGCTGTGAGTGAGAGAGAGAGAAAGAAAGAGAAGCTGTGAGTGAGAGAGAGAGAGAAGCTGTGAGTGAGAGAGAGAGAAAGAGAAGCTGTGAGTGAGAGAGAAAGAGAAGCTGTGAGTGAGAGAGAGAGAAAGAGAAGCTGTGAGTGAGAGAGAAAGAGAAGCTGTGAGTGTGTGAGAGAGAAAGAGAAGCTGTGAGTGCGAGAGAGAGAGAAAGAGAAGCTGTGAGTGAGAGAGAGAGAAAGAGAAGCTGTGTGTGTGTGAGAGAGAGAAAGAGAAGCTGAGAGTGAGAGAGAAAGAGAGAAAAAGAAGCTGTGAGCGAGAGAGAGAGAGAGAGAAAGAGAAGGTGTGAGTGAGAGTGAGAGAGAGAGAAAGAGAAGCTGTGAGTGAGAGCGTGAGAGAGAGAAAGAGAAGCTGTGAGTAGGAGAGAGAGAAAGAGAAGCTGTGAGTGAGAGAGAGAGAAAGAGAAGCTGTGAGTGAGAGAGAGAGATGCTGTGAGTGAGAGAGAGGAAGAGAAGCTGTGAGTGAGAGAGAGAGAGAAAGAGAAAGAGAAAGGGAAAGAGAAGCTGTGAGTGAGAGCGTGAGAGAGAGAGAAAGAGAAGCTGTAAGTGAGAGAGAGAAAGAGAAGCTGTGAGTGAGTGAGAGAGAGAGAGAGAAAAAGAAGCTGTGTGAGTGAGAGAAGGAAGAGCTGTGAGTGAGAGAGAGAGAGAGAGAGAGAAGCTATGAGTGAGAGAGAGAGAGAAAGAGCTGTGAATGAGAGAGAGAGAGAGAGAAGCTGTGAGTGTGTGAGAGAGAAATAGAAGCTGTGAGTGAGAGAGAAAGAGAGAAAGAGAAGCTGTGAGTGAGAGAGATAGAGAGAGAGAGAAAGAGAGAGAAATAGAAGCTGTGAGTGAGAGAGAGCGAGAGAGAGAAAGAGCTGTGAGTGAGAGAGAGAGAAAGAGAAGCTGTGAGTGAGAGAGTGAGAGAAAGAGAAGCTGTGAGTGAGAGAGAGAGAGAAAGAGAGAGAAAGAGAAGCTGTGAGTGAGAGAGAGAGAGAAAGAGAAGCTGTGAGTGAAAGAGAGAGAGAAAGAGAATCTGTGAGTGAGAGAGAGAGAAAGAGAAGCTGTGAGTGAGAGAGAGAGATGCTGTGAGTGAGAGAGACAGAGAAGCTGTGAGTGAGTGAGAGAGAGAGTGAAAGAAAGTGAAGCTGTTAGTGAGAGAGAGAGAGAGAGAGAGAGAGAAAGAGAAGCTGTGAGTGAGAGAGAGAGAGAAAGAAAGAGAAGGTGTGAGTGAGAGAGAGAAGGAGAAGCTGTGTGTGAGTGAGAGAGTGAGAGAGAAAGGGAGAAAGATAAGCTGTGAGTGAGTGAGAGAGAGAGAAATAAAGAGAAGCTGTGAGTGAGAAAGAGAGAGAGAAAGAGAAGCTGTGAGTGAGAAAGAGAGAAAGAAGCTGTGAGTCAGAGAGAGAGAGAGAAGCTGTGAGAGAGAGTGAGAGAGAGAGAAAGAGAAAAAGATAAGCTGTGTGAGAGAGAGAAGGTGTGAGTGAGAGAGAGAGAAAGAGAAGGTGTGAGTGAGAGAGAGAGAGAAAGAGAAGCTGTGAGTGAGAGTGAGAGAGAGAGAAAGAGAAGCTGTGAGTGAGAGCGTGAGAGAGAGAAAGAGAAGCTGTGAGTGAGAGAGAGAAAGAGAAGCTGTGAGTGAGTGAGAGAGAGAGAGAGAAAAAGAAGCTGTGAGTGAGTGAGAGAAGGAAGAGCTGTGAGTGACAGAGAGAGAGAAAGAGAAGCTATGAGTGAGAGAGAGAGAAAGAGCTGTGAATGAGAGAGAGAGAGAAAGAGAAGCTGTGAGTGTGTGAGAGAGAAATAGAAGCTGTGAGTGAGAGAGAAAGAGAGAAAGAGAAGCTGTGAGTGAGAGAGATAGAGAGAGAGAGAAAGAGAAAGAGAAGCTGTGAGTGATAGAGTGAGAAAGAGAAAGAGAAGCTGTGAGTGAGAGAGAGAGAAAGAGAAAGAGATGCTGTGTGTGAGAGAGAAGCTGTGAGTGAGTGAGAGACAGAGAAATAAAGAGAAGCTGTGAGTGAGAAAGAGAGAGAGAAGATGTGAGAGAGAGTGAGAGAGAAAGAGAAAAAGAGAAGCTGTGTGAGAGAGAAGCTGTGAGTGAGAGAGAGAAAGAGAAGGTGAGAGAGAGAGAGAGAGAAAGTAGCTGTGAGTGAGAGTGAGAGAGAGAGAAAGAGAAGCTGTGAGTGAGAGAGAGAGAGAGAAGCTGTGAGAGAGAGAGAGAAAGAGAAGCTGTGTGTGAGAGAGAGAAAGAGAAGCTGTGAGTGAGAGAGAGAGAAAGAAAGAGAAGCTGTGAGTGAGTGAGAGAGAGAGAAGCTGTGAGTGAGAGAGAGAGAAAGAGAAGCTGTGAGTGAGAGAGAAAGAGAAGCTGTGAGTAAGAGAGAGAGAAAGAGAAGCTGTGAGTGAGAGAGAAAGAGAAGCTGTGAGTGTGTGAGAGAGAAAGAGAAGCTGTGAGTGCGAGAGAGAGAGAAAGAGAAGCTGTGAGTGAGAGAGAGAGAGAAAGAGAAGCTGTGTGTGTGTGTGAGAGAGAAAGAGAAGCTGAGAGTGAGAGAGAAAGAGAGAAAGAGAAGCTGTGAGCGAGAGAGAGAGAGAGAAAGAGAAGGTGTGAGTGAGAGTGAGAGAGAGAGAAAGAGAAGCTGTGAGTGAGAGCGTGAGAGAGAGAAAGAGAAGCTGTGAGTAGGAGAGAGAAAGAGAAGCTGTGAGTGAGTGAGAGAGAGAGAGAGAAAAAGAAGCTGTGAGTGAGTGAGAGAAGGAAGAGCTGTGAGTGAGAGAGAGAGAGAAAGAGAAGCTATGAGTGAGAGAGAGAGAGAGAAAGAGCTGTGAATGAGAGAGATAGAGAGAGAGAGAAAGAGAGAGAAATAGAAGCTGTGAGTGAGAGAGAGAGAGAGAGAGAGAAAGAGCTATGAGTGAGAGAGAGAGAGAAAGAGAAGCTGTGAGTGAGTGAGAGGGAGAGAAAGAGTTGTGAGTGAGAGAGAGAGAAAGAGAAGCTGTGAGTGAGTGAGAGAGAAAGAGCTGTGAATGAGAGAGAGGGAGAGAGAAAGAGAAGCTGTGAGTGTGTGAGAGAGAAATAGAAGCTGTGAGTGAGAGAGAAAGAAAGAGAGAAAGAGAAGCTGTGAGTGAGAGAGATAGAGAGAGAGAGAAAGAGAAGCTGTGAGTGCGAGAGAGAGAAAGAGAAAGAGAAGCTGTGAGTGAGAGAGAGAGAAAGAGAAAGAGAAGCTGTGAGTCAGAGAGAGAGAGAAAGAGAAGCTGTGTGAGAGAGAGAAGCTGTGAGTGAGTGAGAGAGAGAGAAATAAAGAGAAGCTGTGAGTGTGAAAGAGAGAGAGAAGCTGTGAGAGAGAATGAGAGAGAGAAAGAGAAAAAGAGAAGCTGTGTGAGAGAGAGAATCTGTGAGTGAGAGAGAGAGAAAGAGAAGCTGTGAGTGAGAGTGAGAGAGAAAGAGAAGCTGTGAGTGAGAGTGAGAGAGAGAGAAAGAGAAGGTGTGAGTGAGAGCGTGAGAGAGAGAAAGAGAAGCTGTGAGTGAGAGAGAGAGAAAGAGAAGCTGTGAGAGAGAGAGAGAAAGAGAAGATGTGGGGGGTCGTGTCATGATGGAGGGCTGAGAGGGACGAGCTTTTCTCCGCTCGGAAAGGAGAGAAAAGAAAGTGACTTTTTTAAAGTGAAAATAGACCCTGAAACCGGCTGAAAAATGGACTAGGAAAAAGAGAAGGAAAATTAGCAGTGGAAAATATATTGGATGCTCCAAAGCAGCGCCGAGAAAAAGAGGTAGGACAGAGTTTCGATCTTGAGAGCGGGGGGATGGGCGACCTGTAATGGCGACGAGTCCCCAGAGCTCTGGATCGAAGAACGGAAATTCTGGAAACGGGAGGAAAGCGGCGTTCTAGTAAAAGAGCTTAAAAGTATGGGCAAAGCATAAGTGGACGTCGGAATTAAAAGTAAATCTGTTGGGGGGCCGAAAGAGATTTTGTAGCGGGCTCGTTTGGTCTCGTCGCCCCCCCCCCCCATCGGAGACGTACGGAGTTTCGAGGCGCTGGAAAGGAGCAAAGGGGAAAGCGAAGAAGTTTGACGGTGAGCAAAGTTGTAAAGACTTATAAAGAGAAAGGGGGAAATAGAAAACAGAAGTAAAGAGACTGATTTTTTCTTATTTTTTTTTCTTCCCTTTTGAAATGTTTTATGCCGGTGGGAGTGGATAAATTAACGGCTAAGTAAAAGGGGCAAGATAGTATTCCCTGCTTTCCTTCTTTTGTTAATTTTTTTTCTTCCCCTTTCCTTGCCTCCCCCTCCCGCTATTGTGCTGTGGTCTAAGAGAACTGGTTTTTAAAGAAGAAGAGAGACGATAAGCCTGTCCCTGCATACATTTTTTTGGAGATACAAAGAGAAGCAAGAAGCTGTTGTGGCGTAGTTCTCTGAGAAATAAATTGCTTGTAGATCGGAACTTTGGAGAACAGGAAAGTGAACTCATTAGTGTTATCTTTGTCTCTGCTGACTCTCCCTTTTTCCCTCCTTAAAAGAGATTTGGAAATCGTTTGCAATTTACAATAGAGAGTTGGCTCCCCCTACAGTTAAATTTTGGAGATAAAATTTTTTTTTTAATTGCTGTTATTTTTGTTTGGTTTTTTTTTTCTTGGCTGGTTTGAAGCTTTTTAATTTTTAAATATTTTTTCAAATAAGATTTTTCTAATCGTTTCTTTTTTTAAAAAAAAAAAATTTCTTCCCCTTTTTTTTCTTGTTCTTTTTTGTTTTTATTTTTATTTTATTTTGAATTTTGTGGGGAGGGGAAATATTAAAGTAGATAAAAATATAAGAGGAAAATTAATTAAATTTAAATTGGGATAACGGAAGTTTGAACGACTCTCTGGGTATACATGTGTGTGTACATGTGTCTGTAAATACACGCGCATATATAGGACAGAGAGAGGGAGGGGGGAGGTGATAAGGGTTAAGTACTGTATTTGGAAAGTTTAATAAAATTGGTTAGAGATAAAATATATGGTGAATTTTGAATGATTAAACTTTATATGTAAATCGATAATAAGCAGTTAGAAATATATTTGAATGAAACGGCAGGGGAGAGGGAAAGAGAAAGAGAAGAAATTGGCTTGGACAAGAGAGCAAAGACCAACGTCCTCCGATAGAAGTTTCAGGAGGCTTACAAGATTGGATGAGGAGAAAGAAGAAATGAAAAAAGCAATGCAACAAGAGATAAAGGATTTGGAGGAACAAGAGACAGTGAAAAAGATGGCACAACAACTACAGCAGCAGCAGCAACAGAAGACAATAATATCACCAACGGCGCCTACTCCATCTGTGGTAAAATCAATCGTGATAACAACAGCAAAAGTAACAACGACAACAACAGCTATGTCAACAGTGTCAACGACAGCGGCGATAGCAGGAACAACACCAACAACGATCGTAACCACGTCCACGGCCACAACACCAACGACATCGGCGACAGGGGGAGGAGAAGGAACTAAATCTGAATTTGAAATTCTTAACGAGAGATTTGATACCCTGGGGAATAATATTGGAAATATGTTTGCTCGATCTAGAACAGAATGGAAGAAGGACTTGCAAGATGTATTAGTAAACATTATGAAGGGAATTGAAGACATGAAAGAGGAAACAAAGACCATTAAAAAAGAGCAAGAAGAGATAAAAAAAGATCAAGCAATGATAAAAGTAGAGGTCATGGACTTAAAAAAGAAAGAAAAGGAAAGAGAAAATAAAGTTGGGGACCATGAAAAGAGATTGGAAAATGTAGAAGAACAATTAAGAAAAGCAAATGTTATAATTCGAAAATTCCCAGAGAATTCACCAGACAAATTAAAAGAAAGAATAGTGAAATGGCTTGACGAAATTATGGAAGATGGCTTCACGCCGCATGAAGTGGTAAATGTATTCAGGCTTGGTTCAAGAAGGGGCAAAACTGGGTCAAGGAATGTCATGTTAAAATTTGCTAATGTATCAGATAAACTGAGGTTAATGGCGCTTATACGTGAAAAAGGACCAGAGGTTTTAAAAGTAGAAGGCCATGACATTGAAGTGTACAACGACATTCCAATGGAGGATCGTTTTTGGAGACAGTCGATGAAGCCAATCACAAAAAGATTCCAGGAAAGGGGAATAAGATACAATTGGAAATTCCCAAGACAATTAAGTTTTTTTTATCTGGGAAGAAGATATTTAATCAATGAAGATATTAATGTCTTGGACGTAATGATAGATGCCAAATTATTGGAAGCAGGAACTAAAGAGTGGTTTGATTTGAAGGAAGAATTGATTATATCTGGTGGTTATAGAAGAAGGGATAGCAATGGAAACGAGAATATGCCAAAAGGGGCAGAAGGAGGAATAGCTCCGGACGGGGAGTAGGTTCAGGCCCAATCCAGACTCCTATGTATGACTGCACCCCCCCTCCCCCCTCTGAATTTTGGAGGCCATTTGTAAAAAAGAAATGGGGAGGGAGAGTAGTAGATTGTTTAGTGTATTTTTTCTTTTAGATGTTTTTTCCTTTTTTATTATTATTATTACTTTTTTGTATAAGGTGAAGGAAATGTTATATGTTGATCACATGTCCGTAGGAGGAAGTGGGAACTGCAAAAAAAGGGAGGGAGATACATAATAGATGAAGGATATAAAAGTATTAACATGGAACGTGAAAGGTACTGGTTGTCAAGTGAAGAGAAGGAGGTTGGAAGCGGCACTTAGAAAAGATAGACCGGATATAATTTTTCTTCAGGAGACCCATCAGAATTCGGAAAAAACCAATAAATTATTCTTAGGATGGACCCAAGTTTACGAAAAATCATATGGCTCCTCAAAGGCTAGGGGGGTCGCAACTTTGATATCAAATAGAGCGGGATTCGAGATAATAAAAAGTATATCAGACCCAGAAGGTAGATACTTGATAATAAAGGGGAAGATAGAAGAAGAGGAAATAACGTTGGTGAATTTGTATGTGCCAAATGAACATCAAAACAGGTTTTTAAATAAGATATATCGAATACTAGAGAAAGAAAAAACAACAAAAATGATTGTAGGGGGAGATTTCAATCTAGTAGGATCAAATATAGATAGCACGAATATGAAGAGAAGTGTAGGTGGAAATAAGACGTTTGTGTTAAATAACTGGTTGAAATCCTTGGGGTTGAAAGATACATGGAGAGTACTTAAAGGACAGGAAAGGGCCTATACGTATTTTTCACAAGTGTACAATACATATTCCAGAATAGACTACATATTTGTTACGGATAATTTGATAAGTAATTTAGATGGTATAGAAATTGGAATATTCAAAGAATCGGATCATGCAAAAGTATTGGTGGAATTGAAAATAGATGCTATAAAGAGCCCGAAAAATTGGAGATATAACGCCAGATTGTTTAGAGATAAAAAAAGTAAAGATCAAATGGTAGAAAAATGGGAAGAAAATTGGAAGTGGAATGATACAGGGGAAGTACGAATTGGTACCGTATGGGATACTATGAAAGCAATATTTAGGGGTGAAAGTATTAGGTTGGCAAGTATTAGAAATAAACAGTTAAAAAGTAAGCAAGAAGAAACAGAAAAAGAGATTAAAAGGTTACAGGAGATACATGCAATAACCAAGGATAGAAAAGTATATGAAAAGATGCAGGGACTAAGGAAGGAACTAATTGGAAATGACATAGAAAAGGTGAAAAGAGACCTAACATATTTAAAAAGAGAATATTTTGAATACAGTAATAAAAATTCAAAAATGTTGGCAAGAGCGGCTAAAGAAAAGAGAGGCAGAAGAGAAATAGGGATATTAGTGGATAAGGAGGGTATAAGGCATAATAAGATTAAAGATAAATGCAAGGTGGTCAGAGAATTTTACCAATCCCTATACTCTAAAAAGAGAATAAACCTAGATAAATTAAAAGATAGATTGGAAATGCAAATTAAAAATAAAATAAGTCAAGAGCATAAACAAAGAATGGAAGAATTAATAACTGAAAAAGAGATAAAAAAAGTAATAAACAAACTGAAAGTAGATAAAACACCTGGTGAGGATGGATTACCTGCTGAGTTTTATAAAGAATTTAAGGAGATAGTAATCCCGAAATTGTTAAAACTTTATAATGGTATTCTTAAAGGGGAACAGGTACCTGCATCGTGGTATAGAACAATAATTGTCCTATTACCAAAACCGGGAAAAGATTTAGAAAAAGTAGAATCATACAGACCTATATCCCTGATTAATCAAGATGCTAAGATTTTTACAGCTATACTGGCAAACAGATTGAATAGTTTTATGGATAAATATATAAATAAAGACCAGGCCGGCTTTGTGAAAGGGAGATATATGACAGATTTAGTAAGGCGAGTTCTAAATTTAATAGACGTGGCAAGACAAAATAAAGAGAAAGTAGGTATATTATCATTAGATATTTTTAAAGCATTTGATTCTGTACAATGGGTAACAATTATCGAGATAATTAAGAGTTATGGATTCGGTAACAGGTTTATAAAGACAATAGAACAACTGTACCAACAAGGATACGCTAAAATCAGGGTTAACGACGGTTTAACAGAAGAATTAAGATTAGAGGCAGGAACAAGGCAAGGATGTCCCCTATCTCCAATTCTATTTATTATGGCGATGGAAATACTAGCTAATATAATAAGAGAAGACAAAAATATAGAAGGAATACTGGAAAATAAAATTAGTTTATATGCAGACGATACTTTGTTAATTATGAAACACCCCAGAAGAACCATGGAAAGGATTCAAAAGCATTTAAAGGATTTTGAACAAATTACAGGTTTGAAGGTAAACTGGGAAAAATCAGAATTAATTTTAAATAATATTGAAAAAGAAGAGCAAAGGAAAATCAGGGATGAATTTAAATTACAGATTAAAGGGAGCTTGAAATACCTGGGGATAAATATATCCAATAATTTAGAGGACCTGAAAAGACTAAATTATGATAAACAAAAGAAGGAACTTAAGATTAAAATTTCACAATATCAAAAACTGAAGTTGTCTTGGTTCGGCAGAATAGCACTGACTAAAATGATGTTACTACCAAAACTAAATTTTTTATTTGATGCCTTACCAATTCAGCTGACAGATAAGGATATTGAGGAATTTCAAAAACTATTTGATAGTTATTGTAATGGGGGACGCAGACCTAGAATTTTAAAGAAAATGTGGTATTTACCTCAAAAAGAAGGCGGTTTAGGAATGCCTAATTTAAAGAGTTATTATAAAGCCTTCCAGATAAAGAATGTAGTTAAGATATTGATGAAGGAGTCGGTCATCTGGGAGGGAATCGAGATGAACGAAGTAAAGGAAGTTGGTAAGAGTTTTTTTTTAGACAAGGAAATAGGAAAAATATCGATTAAAAACAGAATGATGAGATCTATGTTGGGAGTATGGAAGAAAGTTAAAATGAAATTGGCCCCGAATATCTCACCGATAATTGAAATAGAAGACTTGAATAACTTCCCAATAAGATTGGATAACGAGATTAAGGAAATTTTGTCGACAAATAGGGTTCTCCTATTGAAAGATTGGATACGAGTCTGCAAAGATGATGCGAGGAAAAGAGAGCTATATACCCAGATGAAGCTGAATTGGTTTCAGATAATTATGGTGAATAAGTGGAATAATAAATACTGGAGAGAACGAAGCCTAGAAAGAGACAGGACGGAATTTGAGGAATTAGTTTGGAAAATTAGGAGGGAGGAAACTGGTATTAAAGGGCTGGTTAGTAAAATTTATAAAATAATAAACACAGAAGGTAACCCACAAGAAACATTAAGAAATACATGGGAACAGGACTTGAACTTGAAAATAACGGAAAAGGAATGGCAAAATAAATGGAAAAAAAGAATTATGAGATCCCTATCGGTCAGAATAAAGGAACACAATTTTAAAATGTTATGGAGGTGGTATCTGACACCCGTGAGACTGCACCAGATGGATAAGAAGAACAATAAAATGTGTTGGAGATGTAAAAACAGTTTGGGCACATATGTTCATATGTGGTATGAATGTAAAGAGGTAGAAAACTTTTGGACAAAAATAGAGATCGAGATAGGGAAAATTATGGGAGTACGTCTCAGATTGGGACCAGATACCATCTTACTGACAGATGTTGAGAATATTAAAATAGATAATGATAAGAAAGAGTTGTTGTCTATGATGTTAGTAATGGCAAGAATGTGTATTGCAAAAAATTGGAAAAGTGATACAATGTTAAAAGTGCAGGATTGGTACGGGCAGATGTGGGATCTCGCATTGAATGAAAAACTAACATGGGAATTAAATCTTAAGAAAGGTATAATAAAAGAAAGTAGATTTTGGAAAATATGGCGAAAATTTGTGGAATACTCAATGACAAGAGATGAAATAAAAAAATTGACACCAGACCAAACGAAATTTTGGGAACAATAGAAATGAATGGGAGATCCCACAACCTCCTAGGACAATGTATATAGCACTAGGGTGATGAAGTCTGTAAGTGTATGTAATATACAGTCTGTCTTATCTTTTATATTATGATTTTATTTTTATTAATTTTTTGTTATTTTTTTCTGTCATGTATAAAATGTTTGTTTCATGTCTTATGCTTTAAAAAATCAATAAAAATATATATATATTAAAAAAAAGAAAGAGAAGATGTGAGTGAGAGAGAGAGAGAGAAAGAGAAGCTGTGTGTGAGAGAGAAAGAGAAGATGTGAGTAAGAGAGAGAGAAAGAGAAACTGTGTGTGTGAGAGAGAGAGAAGCTGTGAGAGAGAGAGAAAGAGAAGCTGTGAGTGAGAGAGAAAGAGAAGCTGTGAGTGAGAGAGAGAAAGAGAAGCTGTGAGTGAGAGAGAAAGAGAAGCTGTGAGTGTGTGAGAAAGAAAGAGAAGCTGTGAGTGAGAGAGAGAGAGAAAGAGAAGCTGTGAGTGAGAGAGAGAGAGAAAGAGAAGCTGTGTGTGTGAGAAAGAGAGAAAGAGAAGCTGTGAGCGAGAGAGAGAGAGAGAGAAAGAGAAGCTGTGTGTGTGTGTGAGAGAGAAGCTGTGAGTGAGAGAGACAGAGAGAGAAGCTGTGAGTGTGTGTGAGAGAGAAAGAGAAGCTGTGAGTCAGAGAGAGAAAGAAAAGCTGTGAGTGAGAGAGGGAGAAAGATAAGCTGTGAGTGAGAGAATGAGAGAGAAGGAGAAGCTGTGAGTGGGAGAGGGAGAGAAAAAGAGAAGCTGTGTGTGTGTGAGAGAGAGATAAAGAGAAGCTGTGAATGAGAGAGAGAGAAAGAGCAGCTGTGAGTGAAAGAGAGAGAGAGAAAGAGCTGTGAGTGAGAGAGAGAGAGAGAGAAAGGGAAGCTGTGTGAGAGAGAAATAGAAGCTGTGAGTGAGAGAGAAAGAGAGAAAGAGAAGCTGTGAGAGTGAGAGAAAGAAAGAGAAGCTGTGAGTGAGAGAGAGAGAGAGAAAGAGAAGCTGTGAGTGAGTGAGAGAGAGAGAAAGAGAAGCTGTGCGTGAGTGAGAGAGAGAGAGAGAGAAAGAGAAGCTGTGAGTGAGAGAGAGAGAAAGAAAGGGAAGCTGTGAGTGAGAGAGGAGAGAAAGAGAAGCTGAGTGAGAGAGACAGGGAGAAGAAGCTGTGAGTGAGTGAGAGAGAGAGAGAAACAGAAGCTGTGAGTGAGAAAGAAGCTGTGAGTGAGAGAGAGATGCTGTGAGTGAGAGAGACAGAGAAGCTGTGAGTGAGTGAGAGAGAGAGTGAAAGAAAGTGAAGCTGTGAGTGAGAGAGAGAGAGGGAGAGAAAGAGAAGCTGTGAGTGAGAGAGAGAGAGAAAGAAAGAGAAGGTGTGAGTGAGAGAGAGAAGGAGAAGCTGTGAGTGAGTGAGAGAGAAAAGGAGTGAGAGAGTGAGAGAGAAAGGGAGAAAGATAAGCTGTGAGTGAGTGAGAGAGAGAGAAATAAAGAGAAGCTGTGAGTGAGAAAGAGAGAGAGAAAGAGAAGCTGTGAGTGAGAAAGAGAGAAAGAAGCTGTGAGTCAGAGAGAGAGAGAGAAGCTGTGAGAGAGAGTGAGAGAGAGAGAAAGAGAAAAAGATAAGCTGTGTGAGAGAGAGAAGGTGTGAGTGAGAGAGAGAGAAAGAGAAGGTGTGAGTGAGAGAGAGAGAGAAAGAGAAGCTGTGAGTGAGAGTGAGAGAGAGAGAAAGAGAAGCTGTGAGTGAGAGCGTGAGAGAGAGAAAGAGAAGCTGTGAGTGAGAGAGAGAAAGAGAAGCTGTGAGTGAGTGAGAGAGAGAGAGAAAAAGAAGCTGTGAGTGAGTGAGAGAAGGAAGAGCTGTGAGTGACAGAGAGAGAGAAAGAGAAGCTATGAGTGAGAGAGAGAGAGAAAGAGCTGTGAATGAGAGAGAAAGAGAGAAAGAGAAGCTGTGAGTGTGTGAGAGAGAAATAGAAGCTGTGAGTGAGAGAGAAAGAGAGAAAGAGAAGCTGTGAGTGAGAGAGATAGAGAGAGAGAGAAAGAGAAGCTGTGAGTGAGAGAGAGAGAGAAAGAGAAAGAGAAGCTGTGAGTGAGAGAGAGAGAAAGACAAAGAGATGCTGTGTGTGAGAGAAGCTGTGAGTGAGTGAGAGACAGAGAAATAAAGAGAAGCTGTGAGTGAGAGAGAGAGAGAAGATGTGAGAGAGAGAGAGAGAGAGAAATAGAAGCTGTGAGTGAGAGAGAGAGAGAGAGAGAGCTGTGAGTTGGGAGAGAGAGAAAGAGAAGCTGTGAGTGAGAGAGTGAGAGAAAGAGAAGCTGTGAGTGAGAGAGAGAGAGAAAGAGAGAGAAAGAGAAGCTGTGAGTGAGAGAGAGAGAGAAAGAGAAGCTGTGAGTGAAAGAGAGAGAGAAAGAGAATCTGTGAGTGAGAGAGAGAGAAAGAGAAGCTGTGAGTGAGAGAGAGAGAAAGAGAAGCTGTGTGTGTGTGAGAGAGAAAAGCTGTGAGTGAGAGAGACAGAGAGAGAAGCTGTGAGTGAGAGAGAGAAAGAGAAGCTGAGTGAGAGTGAGAGAGAGAAAGAGAAGCTGTGTGTGAGAGAGAGAGAGAGAGAAAGAGAAGCTGTGAGTGGGAGAGAGAGAGAGAAGCTCTGAGTGAGAGAGAGAGAGAAAGAGAAGCTGTGAGTGAGAAGAGAGAGAGAAAGAGAAGTTGTGAGTGAAAGAGAGAGAGAAAGCTGTGAGTGAGAGAGAGAGAAAAAGAAGCTGTGAGTGAGAGAGAGAAATAGAAGCTGTGAGTGAGAGAGAAAGAGAGAAAGAGAAGCTGTGTGCGTGTGTGAGAGAGAGAGAGAAGCTGTAAGTGAGAGAGAGAGAGAAAGAGAAGCTGTGAGAGACAGAGAGAGAGAAAGAGAAGCTGTGAGTAAGAGAGAGAGAGAGAAAGAGAAGCTGTGAGTTAGAGAGAGAGAGAGAGAAAGAGAAGCTGTGAGTGAGAGAGAGAAATGCTGTGAGGGAGAGAGACAGAGAGAAGCTGTGAGTGAGTGAGAGAGAAAGAAAGAAAGTGAAGCTGTGAGTGAGAGAGAGAGAAAGAAAGAAAGAGAAGGTGTGAGTGAGAGAGAGAAGGAGAAGCTGTGAGTGAGAGAGAGAGAAAGAGAAGCTGTGTGAGAAAGAGAGAGAGAGAAAGAGAAGCTGTGAGTGAGAGAGAGAGAAAGAGAGGCTGTGTGTGTGAGAGAGAGAGAAAGAGAAGCTGTGAGTGAGTGAGAGAGAGAGAAAAAAAAGAAGCGGTGAGTGAGTGAGAGAGAGAAAGAGCTGTGAGTGAGAGAGAGGGAGAGAAAGAGTTGTGAGTGAGAGAGAGAGAAAGAGAAGCTGTGAGTGAGTGAGAGAGAAAGAGCTGTGAATGAGAGAGAGGGAGGGAGAAAGAGAAGCTGTGAGTGTGTGAGAGAGAAATAGAAGCTGTGAGTGAGAGAGAAAGAGAGAAAGAGAAGCTGTGAGTGAGAGAGATAGAGAGAGAGAGAAAGAGGAGCTGTGAGTGGGAGAGAGAGAAAGAGAAAGAGAAGCTGTGAGTGAGAGAGAGAGAAAGAGAAAGAGAAGCTGTGAGTCAGAGAGAGAGAGAAAGAGATGCTGTGTGAGAGAGAGAAGCTGTGAGTGAGTGAGAGAGAGAGAAATAAAGAGAAGCTGTGAGTGTGAAAGAGAGAGAGAAGCTGTGAGAGAGAATGAGAGAGAGAAAGAGAAAAAGAGAAGCTGTGTGAGAGAGAGAATCTGTGAGTGAGAGAGAGAAAAAGAGAAGCTGTGAGTGAGAGTGAGAGAGAAAGAGAAGCTGTGAGTGAGAGTGAGAGAGAGAGAAAGAGAAGCTGTGAGTGAGAGCGTGAGAGAGAGAAAGAGAAGCTGTGAGTGAGAGAGAGAGAAAGAGAAGCTGTGAGAGAGAGAGAGAGAAAGAGAAGATGTGAGTGAGAGAGAGAGAGAAAGAGAAGCTGTGTGTGAGAGAGAACGAGAAGCTGTGAGTAAGAGAGAGAGAAAGAGAAGCTGTGTGTGTGTGAGAGAGAGAAGCTGTGTGAGAGAGAGAAAGAGAAGCTGTGAGTGAGAGAGAAAGAGAAGCTGTGAGTGTGTGAGAAAGAAGGAGAAGCTGTGAGTGAGAGAGAGAGAGAAAGAGAAGCTGTGAGTGAGAGAGAGAGAGAAAGAGAAGCTGTGTGTGTGAGAAAGAGAGAAAGAGAAGCTGTGAGCGAGAGAGAGAGAGAAAGAGAAGCTGTGTGTGTATGTGAGAGAGAAGCTGTGAGTGAGAGAGACAGAGAGAGAAGCTGTGAGTGTGTGTGAGAGAGAAAGAGAAGCTGTGAGTCAGAGAGAGAAAGAAAAGCTGTGAGTGAGACAGGGAGAAAGATAAGCTGTGAGTGAGAGAATGAGAGAGAAGGAGAAGCTGTGAGTGGGAGAGGGAGAGAAAAAGAGAAGCTGTGTGTGTGAGAGAGAGAGATAAAGAGAAGCTGTGAATGAGAGAGAGAGAAAGAGCAGCTGTGAGTGAAAGAGAGAGAGAGAAAGAGCTGTGAGTGAGAGAGAGAGAGAGAGAAAGGGAAGCTGTGTGAGAGAGAAATAGAAGCTGTGAGTGAGAGAGAAAGAGAGAAAGAGAAGCTGTGAGAGTGAGAGAAAGAAAGAGAAGCTGTGAGTGAGAGAGAGAGAGAGAAAGAGAAGCTGTGAGTGAGTGAGAGGGAGAGAAAGAGAAGCTGTGCGTGAGTGAGAGAGAGAGAGAGAGAGAAAGAGAAGCTGTGAGTGAGAGAGAGAGAGAAAGAAAGGGAAGCTGTGAGTGAGAGAGAGAGAGAAAGAGAAGCTGAGTGAGAGAGACAGGGAGAAGAAGCTGTGAGTGAGTGAGTGAGAGAGAGAAACAGAAGCTGTGAGTGAGAAAGAAGCTGTGAGTGAGAGAGAGAGATGCTGTGAGTGAGAGAGACAGAGAAGCTGTGAGTGAGTGAGAGAGAGAGTGAAAGAAAGTGAAGCTGTGAGTGAGAGAGAGAGAGAGAAAGAGAAGCTGTGAGTGAGAGAGAGAGAAAGAAAGAGAAGGTGTGAGTGAGAGAGAGAAGGAGAAGCTGTGAGTGAGTGAGAGAGAAAGGGAGTGAGAGAGTGAGAGAGAAAGGGAGAAAGATAAGCTGTGAGTGAGTGAGAGAGAGAGAAATAAAGAGAAGCTGTGAGTGAGAAAGAGAGAGAGAAAGAGAAGCTGTGAGTGAGAAAGAGAGAAAGAAGCTGTGAGTCAGAGAGAGAGAGAAGCTGTGAGAGAGAGTGAGAGAGAGAGAAAGAGAAAAAGATAAGCTGTGTGAGAGAGAGAAGGTGTGAGTGAGAGAGAGAGAAAGAGAAGGAGTGAGTGAGAGAGAGAGAGAAAGAGAAGCTGTGAGTGAGAGTGAGAGAGAGAGAAAGAGAAGCTGTGAGTGAGAGCGTGAGAGAGAGAAAGAGAAGCTGTGAGTGAGAGAGAGAAAGAGAAGCTGTGAGTGAGTGAGAGAGAGAGAGAAAAAGAAGCTGTGAGTGAGTGAGAGAAGGAAGAGCTGTGAGTGACAGAGAGAGAGAAAGAGAAGCTATGAGTGAGTGAGAGAGAGAGAGAAAGAGCTGTGAATGAGAGAGAGAGAGAGAAAGAGAAGCTGTGAGTGTGTGAGAGAGAAATAGAAGCTGTGAGTGAGAGAGAAAGAGAGAACGAGAAGCTGTGAGTGAGAGAGATAGAGAGAGAGAGAAAGAGAAGCTGTGAGTGAGAGAGAGAGAGAAAGAGAAAGAGAAGCTGTGTGTGAGAGAGAGAGAAAGAGAAAGAGATGCTGTGTGAGAGAGAGAAGCTGTGAGTGAGTGAGAGACAGAGAAATAAAGAGAAGCTGTGAGTGAGAAAGAGAGAGAGAAGATGTGAGAGAGAGTGAGAGAGAGAGAAAGAGAAAAAGAGAAGCTGTGTGAGAGAGAAGCTGTGAGTGAGAGAGAGAAAGAGAAGGTGAGAGAGAGAGAGAAAGTAGCTGTGAGTGAGAGTGAGAGAGAGAGAAAGAGAAGCTGTGAGTGAGAGAGAGAGAGAGAAGCTGTGAGAGAGAGAGAGAGAGAAAGAGAAGCTGTGTGTGAGAGAGAGAAAGAGAAGCCGTGAGTGAGAG
Organism: Bradypodion pumilum; assembly: GCA_035047305.1. NCBI lineage: Eukaryota > Metazoa > Chordata > Lepidosauria > Squamata > Chamaeleonidae > Bradypodion > Bradypodion pumilum. The sequence continues at coordinate 181,698,683 of JAWDJD010000002.1, forward strand.
AGAGAGAAAGAAAGAGAAGCTGTGAGTGAGAGAGAGAGAGAAGCTGTGAGTGAGAGAGAGAGAAAGAGAAGCTGTGAGTGAGAGAGAGAGAAAGAGAAGCTGTGAGTGAGAGAGAAAGAGAAGCTGTGAGTGTGTGAGAGAGAAAGAGAAGCTGTGAGTGTGTGAGAGAGAAAGAGAAGCTGTGAGTGCGAGAGAGAGAGAAAGAGAAGCTGTGTGTGTGTGAGAGAGAGAAAGAGAAGCTGAGAGTGAGAGAGAAAGAGAGAAAGAGAAGCTGTGAGCGAGAGAGAGAGAGAGAAAGAGAAGGTGTGAGTGAGAGTGAGAGAGAGAAAGAGAAGCTGTGAGTGAGAGCATGAGAGAGAGAAAGAGAAGCTGTGAGTAGGAGAGAGAGAGAAGCTGTGAGTGAGAGAGAGAGAAAGAGAAGCTGTGAGTGAGAGAGAGAGATGCTGTGAGTGAGAGAGAGGAAGAGAAGCTGTGAGTGAGAGAGAGAGAGAAAGAGAAAGAGAAAGAGAAGCTGTGAGTGAGAGCATGAGAGAGAGAGAAAGAGAAGCTGTGAGTGAGAGAGAGAAAGAGAAGCTGTGAGTGAGTGAGAGAGAGAGAGAAAAAAAGAAGCTGTGAGTGAGTGAGAGAAGGAAGAGCTGTGAGTGAGAAAGAGAGAGAAAGAGAAGCTATGAGTGGGAGAGAGAGAGAGAAAGAGCTGTGAATGAGAGAGAGAGAAAGAGAAGCTGTGAGTGTGTGTGAGAGAAATAGAAGCTGTGAGTGAGAGAGAAAGAGAGAAAGAGAAGCTGTGAGTGAGAGAGATAGAGAGAGAGAAAGAGAGAGAAATAGAAGCTGTGAGTGAGAGAGAGAGAGAGAGAGCTATGAGTGAGAGAGAGAGAGAAAGAAAAGCTGTGAGTGAGAGAGTGAGAGAAAGAGAAGCTGTGAGTGAGAGAGAGAGAGAGAAAGAGAGAGAAAGAGAAGCTGTGAGTGAGAGAGAGAGAGAAAGAGAAGCTGTGAGTGAAAGAGAGAGAGAAAGAGAATCTGTGAGTGAGAGAGAGAGAAAGAGAAGCTGTGAGTGAGAGAGAGAGAAACAGGAGCTGTGTGTGTGAGAGAGAGAAAAGCTGTGAGTGAGAGAGACAGAGAGAGAAGCTGTGAGTGAGAGAGAGAAAGAGAAGCTGAGTGAGAGTGAGAGAGAGAAAGAGAAGCTGTGTGTGAGAGAGAGAGAGAGAAAGAGAAGCTGTGAGTGGGAGAGGGAGAGAAAAGCTCTGAGTGAGAGAGAGAGAGAAAGAGAAGCTGTGAGTGAGAAGAGAGAGAGAGAGAAAGAGAAGCTGTGAGTGAAAGAGAGAGAGAAAGCTGTGAGTGAGAGAGAGAGAAAAAGAAGCTGTGAGTGAGAGAGAGAAATAGAAGCTGTGAGTGAGAGAGAAAGAGAGAAAGAGAAGCTGTGTGTGTGTGTGAGAGAGAGAGAGAAGCTGTAAGTGAGTGAGAGAGAGAGAGAGAAAGAGAAGCTGTGAGAGACAGAGAGAGAGAAAGAGAAGCTGTGAGTAAGAGAGAGAGAGAGAAAGAGAAGCTGTGAGAGAGAGAGAGAGAGAAAGAGAAGCTGTGAGTGAGAGAGAGAAATGCTGTGAGGGAGAGAGACAGAGAGAAGCTGTGAGTGAGTGAGAGAGAAAGAAAGTGAAGCTGTGAGTGAGAAAGAGAGAGAGAGAAAGAGAAGCTGTGAGTGAGAGAGAGAGAAAGAGAGGCTGTGAGTGAGAGAGAGAGAGAAAGAGAAGCTGTGAGTGAGTGAGAGGGAGAGAAAGAGTTGTGAGTGAGAGAGAGAGAAAGAGAAGCTGTGAGTGAGTGAGAGAGAAAGAGCTGTGAATGAGAGAGAGGGAGAGAGAAAGAGAAGCTGTGAGTGTGTGAGAGAGAAATAGAAGCTGTGAGTGAGAGAGAAAGAAAGAGAGAAAGAGAAGCTGTGAGTGAGAGAGATAGAGAGAGAGAGAAAGAGAAGCTGTGAGTGCGAGAGAGAGAAAGAGAAAGAGAAGCTGTGAGTGAGAGAGAGAGAAAGAGAAAGAGAAGCTGTGAGTCAGAGAGAGAGAGAAAGAGAAGCTGTGTGAGAGAGAGAAGCTGTGAGTGAGTGAGAGAGAGAGAAATAAAGAGAAGCTGTGAGTGTGAAAGAGAGAGAGAAGCTGTGAGAGAGAATGAGAGAGAGAAAGAGAAAAAGAGAAGCTGTGTGAGAGAGAGAATCTGTGAGTGAGAGAGAGAAAGAGAAGCTGTGAGTGAGAGTGAGAGAGAAAGAGAAGCTGTGAGTGAGAGTGAGAGAGAGAGAAAGAGAAGGTGTGAGTGAGAGCGTGAGAGAGAGAAAGAGAAGCTGTGAGTGAGAGAGAGAGAAAGAGAAGCTGTGAGAGAGAGAGAGAAAGAGAAGATGTGAGTGAGAGAGAGAGAGAGAAAGAGAAGCTGTGTGTGAGAGAGAAAGAGAAGCTGTGAGTAAGAGAGAGAGAAAGAGAAGCTGTGTGTGTGTGAGAGAGAGAAGCTGTGAGAGAGAGAGAAAGAGAAGCTGTGAGTGAGAGAGAAAGAGAAGCTGTGAGTGAGAGAGAGAAAGAGAAGCTGTGAGTGAGAGAGAAAGAGAAGCTGTGAGTGTGTGAGAAAGAAAGAGAAGCTGTGAGTGAGAGAGAGAGAGAAAGAGAAGCTGTGAGTGAGAGAGAGAGAGAAAGAGAAGCTGTGTGTGTGAGAAAGAGAGAAAGAGAAGCTGTGAGCGAGAGAGAGAGAGAGAAAGAGAAGCTGTGTGTGTGTGTGAGAGAGAAGCTGTGAGTGAGAGAGACAGAGAGAGAAGCTGTGAGTGTGTGTGAGAGAGAAAGAGAAGCTGTGAGTCAGAGAGAGAAAGAAAAGCTGTGAGTGAGAGAGGGAGAAAGATAAGCTGTGAGTGAGAGAATGAGAGAGAAGGAGAAGCTGTGAGTGGGAGAGGGAGAGAAAAAGAGAAGCTGTGTGTGTGAGAGAGAGAGATAAAGAGAAGCTGTGAATGAGAGAGAGAGAAAGAGCAGCTGTGAGTGAAAGAGAGAGAGAGAAAGAGCTGTGAGTGAGAGAGAGAGAGAGAGAAAGAAAGGGAAGCTGTGTGAGAGAGAAATAGAAGCTGTGAGTGAGAGAGAAAGAGAGAAAGAGAAGCTGTGAGAGTGAGAGAAAGAAAGAGAAGCTGTGAGTGAGAGAGAGAGAGAGAAGCTGTGAGTGAGTGAGAGAGAGAGAAAGAGAAGCTGTGCGTGAGTGAGAGAGAGAGAGAGAAAGAGAAGCTGTGAGTGAGAGAGAGAGAGAAAGAAAGGGAAGCTGTGAGTGAGAGAGAGAGAGAAAGAGAAGCTGAGTGAGAGAGACAGGGAGAAGAAGCTGTGAGTGAGTGAGAGAGAGAGAGAAACAGAAGCTGTGAGTGAGAAAGAAGCTGTGAGTGAGAGAGAGAGACGCTGTGAGTGAGAGAGAGAGAGAAGCTGTGAGTGAGTGAGAGAGAGAGTGAAAGAAAGTGAAGCTGTGAGTGAGAGAGAGAGAGAGGGAGAGAAAGAGAAGCTGTGAGTGAGAGAGAGAGAGAAAGAAAGAGAAGGTGTGAGTGAGAGAGAGAAGGAGAAGGTGTGAGTGAGTGAGAGAGAAAGGGAGTGAGAGAGTGAGAGAGAAAGGGAGAAAGATAAGCTGTGAGTGAGTGAGAGAGAGAGAAATAAAGAGAAGCTGTGAGTGAGAAAGAGAGAGAGAAAGAGAAGCTGTGAGTGAGAAAGAGAGAAAGAAGCTGTGAGTCAGAGAGAGAGAGAGAAGCTGTGAGAGAGAGTGAGAGAGAGAGAAAGAGAAAAAGATAAGCTGTGTGAGAGAGAGAAGGTGTGAGTGAGAGAGAGAGAAAGAGAAGGTGTGAGTGAGAGAGAGAGAGAAAGAGAAGCTGTGAGTGAGAGTGAGAGAGAGAGAAAGAGAAGCTGTGAGTGAGAGCGTGAGAGAGAGAAAGAGAAGCTGTGAGTGAGAGAGAGAGAAGCTGTGAGTGAGTGAGAGAGAGAGAGAGAAAAAGAAGCTGTGAGTGAGTGAGAGAAGGAAGAGCTGTGAGTGACAGAGAGAGAGAAAGAGAAGCTATGAGTGAGAGAGAGAGAGAAAGAGCTGTGAATGAGAGAGAGAGAGAGAAAGAGAAGCTGTGAGTGTGTGAGAGAGAAATAGAAGCTGTGAGTGAGAGAGAAAGAGAGAAAGAGAAGCTGTGAGTGAGAGAGAGAGAGAAAGAGAAAGAGAAGCTGTGAGTGAGAGAGAGAGAAAGAGAAAGAGATGCTGTGTGTGAGAGAAGCTGTGAGTGAGTGAGAGACAGAGAAATAAAGAGAAGCTGTGAGTGAGAAAGAGAGAGAGAAGATGTGAGAGAGAGTGAGAGAGAGAGAAAGAGAAAAAGAGAAGCTGTGTGAGAGAGAAGCTGTGAGTGAGAGAGAGAAAGAGAAGGTGAGTGAGAGAGAGAGAAAGTAGCTGTGAGTGAGAGTGAGAGAGAGAGAAAGAGAAGCTGTGAGTGAGAGAGAGATAAAGAGAAGCTGTGAATGAGAGAGAGAGAAAGAGCAGCTGTGAGTGAAAGAGAGAGAGAGAAAGAGCTGTGAGAGAGAGAGAGAGAGAGAAAGGGAAGCTGTGTGAGAGAGAAATAGAAGCTGTGAGTGAGAGAGAAAGAGAGAAAGAGAAGCTGTGAGAGTGAGAGAAAGAAAGAGAAGCTGTGAGTGAGAGAGAGAGAGAGAGAAGCTGTGAGTGAGTGAGAGAGAGAGAAAGAGAAGCTGTGCGTGAGTGAGAGAGAGAGAGAGAGAAAGAGAAGCTGTGAGTGAGAGAGAGAGAGAAAGAAAGGGAAGCTGTGAGTGAGAGAGAGAGAGAAAGAGAAGCTGAGTGAGAGAGACAGGGAGAAGAAGCTGTGAGTGAGTGAGAGAGAGAGAGAAACAGAAGCTGTGAGTGAGAAAGAAGCTGTGAGTGAGAGAGAGAGATGCTGTGAGTGAGAGAGAGAGAGAAGCTGTGAGTGAGTGAGAGAGAGAGTGAAAGAAAGTGAAGCTGTGAGTGAGAGAGAGAGAGAGGGAGAGAAAGAGAAGCTGTGAGTGAGAGAGAGAAGGAGAAGGTGTGAGTGAGTGAGAGAGAAAGGGAGTGAGAGAGTGAGAGAGAAAGGGAGAAAGATAAGCTGTGAGTGAGTGAGAGAGAGAGAAATAAAGAGAAGCTGTGAGTGAGAAAGAGAGAGAGAAAGAGAAGCTGTGAGTGAGAAAGAGAGAAAGAAGCTGTGAGTCAGAGAGAGAGAGAGAAGCTGTGAGAGAGAGTGAGAGAGAGAGAAAGAGAAAAAGATAAGCTGTGTGAGAGAGAGAAGGTGTGAGTGAGAGAGAGAGAAAGAGAAGGTGTGAGTGAGAGAGAGAGAGAGAGAGAAGCTGTGAGTGAGAGTGAGAGAGAGAGAAAGAGAAGCTGTGAGTGAGAGCGTGAGAGAGAGAAAGAGAAGCTGTGAGTGAGAGAGAGAAAGAGAAGCTGTGAGTGAGTGAGAGAGAGAGAGAAAAAGAAGCTGTGAGTGAGTGAGAGAAGGAAGAGCTGTGAGTGACAGAGAGAGAGAAAGAGAAGCTATGAGTGAGAGAGAGAGAGAAAGAGCTGTGAATGAGAGAGAGAGAGAAAGAGAAGCTGTGAGTGTGTGAGAGAGAAATAGAAGCTGTGAGTGAGAGAGAAAGAGAGAAAGAGAAGCTGTGAGTGAGAGAGATAGAGAGAGAGAGAAAGAGAAGCTGTGAGTGAGAGAGAGAGAGAAAGAGAAGCTGTGAGTGAGAGAGAGAGAAAGACAAAGAGATGCTGTGTGTGAGAGAAGCTGTGAGTGAGTGAGAGACAGAGAAATAAAGAGAAGCTGTGAGTGAGAAAGAGAGAGAGAAGATGTGAGAGAGAGTGAGAGAGAGAGAAAGAGAAAAAGAGAAGCTGTGTGAGAGAGAAGCTGTGAGTGAGAGAGAGAAAGAGAAGGTGAGAGAGAGAGAGAGAAAGTAGCTGTGAGTGAGAGTGAGAGAGAGAGAAAGAGAAGCTGTGAGTGAGAGAGAGAGAGAGAAGCTGTGTGAGAGAGAGAGAGAGAGAGAAGCTGTGTGTGAGAGAGAGAAAGAGAAGCTGTGAGTGAGAGAGAGAGAAAGAAAGAGAAGCTGTGAGTGAGAGAGAGAGAGAAGCTGTGAGTGAGAGAGAGAGAAAGAGAAGCTGTGAGTGAGAGAGAAAGAGAAGCTGTGAGTGAGAGAGAGAGAAAGAGAAGCTGTGAGTGAGAGAGAAAGAGAAGCTGTGAGTGTGTGAGAGAGAAAGAGAAGCTGTGAGTGCGAGAGAGAGAGAAAGAGAAGCTGTGAGTGAGAGAGAGAGAAAGAGAAGCTGTGTGTGTGTGAGAGAGAGAAAGAGAAGCTGAGAGTGAGAGAGAAAGAGAGAAAAAGAAGCTGTGAGCGAGAGAGAGAGAGAGAAAGAGAAGGTGTGAGTGAGAGTGAGAGAGAGAGAAAGAGAAGCTGTGAGTGAGAGCGTGAGAGAGAGAAACAGAAGCTGTGAGTAGGAGAGAGAGAAAGAGAAGCTGTGAGTGAGAGAGAGAGAAAGAGAAGCTGTGAGTGAGAGAGAGAGATGCTGTGAGTGAGATAGAGGAAGAGAAGCTGTGAGTGAGAGAGAGAGAGAAAGAGAAAGAGAAAGGGAAAGAGAAGCTGTGAGTGAGAGCGTGAGAGAGAGAGAAAGAGAAGCTGTAAGTGAGAGAGAGAAAGAGAAGCTGTGAGTGAGTGAGAGAGAGAGAGAGAAAAAGAAGCTGTGTGAGTGAGAGAAGGAAGAGCTGTGAGTGAGAGAGAGAGAGAGAGAGAAGCTATGAGTGAGAGAGAGAGAGAAAGAGCTGTGAATGAGAGAGAGAGAGAGAAAGAGAAGCTGTGAGTGAGAGAGATAGAGAGAGAGAGAAAGAGAGAGAAATAGAAGCTGTGAGTGAGAGAGAGCGAGAGAGAGAAAGAGCTGTGAGTGAGAGAGAGAGAAAGAGAAGCTGTGAGTGAGAGAGTGAGAGAAAGAGAAGCTTGAGTGAGAGAGAGAGAGAAAGAGAGAGAAAGAGAAGCTGTGAGTGAGTGAGAGAGAGAAAGAGAAGCTGTGAGTGAAAGAGAGAGAGAAAGAGAATCTGTGAGTGAGAGAGAGAGAAAGAGAAGCTGTGAGTGAGAGAGAGAGATGCTGTGAGTGAGAGAGACAGAGAAGCTGTGAGTGAGTGAGAGAGAGAGTGAAAGAAAGTGAAGCTGTTAGTGAGAGAGAGAGAGAGAGAGAAAGAGAAGCTGTGAGTGAGAGAGAGAGAGAAAGAAAGAGAAGGTGTGAGTGAGAGAGAGAAGGAGAAGCTGTGTGTGAGTGAGAGAGTGAGAGAGAAAGGGAGAAAGATAAGCTGTGAGTGAGTGAGAGAGAGAGAAATAAAGAGAAGCTGTGAGTGAGAAAGAGAGAGAGAAAGAGAAGCTGTGAGTGAGAAAGAGAGAAAGAAGCTGTGAGTCAGAGAGAGAGAGAGAAGCTGTGAGAGAGAGTGAGAGAGAGAGAAAGAGAAAAAGATAAGCTGTGTGAGAGAGAGAAGGTGTGAGTGAGAGAGAGAGAAAGAGAAGGTGTGAGTGAGAGAGAGAGAGAAAGAGAAGCTGTGAGTGAGAGTGAGAGAGAGAGAAAGAGAAGCTGTGAGTGAGAGCGTGAGAGAGAGAAAGAGAAGCTGTGAGTGAGAGAGAGAAAGAGAAGCTGTGAGTGAGTGAGAGAGAGAGAGAGAAAAAGAAGCTGTGAGTGAGTGAGAGAAGGAAGAGCTGTGAGTGACAGAGAGAGAGAAAGAGAAGCTATGAGTGAGAGAGAGAAAGAGCTGTGAATGAGAGAGAGAGAGAGAAAGAGAAGCTGTGAGTGTGTGAGAGAGAAATAGAAGCTGTGAGTGAGAGAGAAAGAGAGAAAGAGAAGCTGTGAGTGAGAGAGATAGAGAGAGAGAGAAAGAGAAAGAGAAGCTGTGAGTGATAGAGTGAGAAAGAGAAAGAGAAGCTGTGAGTGAGAGAGAGAGAAAGAGAAAGAGATGCTGTGTGTGAGAGAGAAGCTGTGAGTGAGTGAGAGACAGAGAAATAAAGAGAAGCTGTGAGTGAGAAAGAGAGAGAGAAGATGTGAGAGAGAGTGAGAGAGAAAGAGAAAAAGAGAAGCTGTGTGAGAGAGAAGCTGTGAGTGAGAGAGAGAAAGAGAAGGTGAGAGAGAGAGAGAGAGAAAGTAGCTGTGAGTGAGAGTGAGAGAGAGAGAAAGAGAAGCTGTGAGTGAGAGAGAGAGAGAGAAGCTGTGAGAGAGAGAGAGAAAGAGAAGCTGTGTGTGTGAGAGAGAAAGAGAAGCTGTGAGTCAGAGAGAGAGAAAGAAAGAGAAGCTGTGAGTGAGTGAGAGAGAGAGAAGCTGTGAGTGAGATAGAGAGAAAGAGAAGCTGTGAGTGAGAGAGAAAGAGAAGCTGTGAGTAAGAGAGAGAGAAAGAGAAGCTGTGAGTGAGAGAGAAAGAGAAGCTGTGAGTGTGTGAGAGAGAAAGAGAAGCTGTGAGTGCGAGAGAGAGAGAAAGAGAAGCTGTGAGTGAGAGAGAGAGAGAAAGAGAAGCTGTGTGTGTGTGAGAGAGAGAAAGAGAAGCTGAGAGTGAGAGAGAAAGAGAGAAAGAGAAGCTGTGAGCGAGAGAGAGAGAGAGAAAGAGAAGGTGTGAGTGAGAGTGAGAGAGAGAGAAAGAGAAGCTGTGAGTGAGAGCGTGAGAGAGAGAAAGAGAAGCTGTGAGTAGGAGAGAGAAAGAGAAGCTGTGAGTGAGAGAGAGAGAAAGAGAAGCTGTGAGTGAGAGAGAGAGATGCTGTGAGTGAGAGAGAGGAAAAGAAGCTGTGAGTGAGAGAGAGAGAGAGGAACAGAAAGAGAAAGAGAAAGAGAAGCTGTGAGTGAGAGCGTGAGAGAGAGAAAGAGAAGCTGTGAGTGAGAGAGAGAAAGAGAAGCTGTGAGTGAGTGAGAGAGAGAGAGAAAACGAAGCTGTGAGTGAGTGAGAGAAGGAAGAGCTGTGAGTGAGAGAGAGAGAGAAAGAGAAGCTATGAGTGAGAGAGAGAGAGAAAGAGCTGTGAATGAGAGAGAGAGAGAGAAAGAGAAGCTGTGAGTGTGTGAGAGAGAAATAGAAGCTGTGAGTGAGAGAGAAAGAGAGAAAGAGAAGCTGTGAGAGTGAGAGAAAGAAAGAGAAGCTGTGAGTGAGAGAGAGAGAGAGAAAGAGAAGCTGTGAGTGAGTGAGAGGGAGAGAAAGAGAAGCTGTGCGTGAGTGAGAGAGAGAGAGAGAAAGAGAAGCTGTGAGTGAGAGAGAGAGAGAAAGAAAGGGAAGCTGTGAGTGAGAGAGAGAGAGAAAGAGAAGCTGAGTGAGAGAGACAGGGAGAAGAAGCTGTGAGTGAGTGAGTGAGAGAGAGAAACAGAAGCTGTGAGTGAGAAAGAAGCTGTGAGTGAGAGAGAGAGATGCTGTGAGTGAGAGAGACAGAGAAGCTGTGAGTGAGTGAGAGAGAGAGTGAAAGAAAGTGAAGCTGTGAGTGAGAGAGAGAGAGAGAAAGAGAGAAAGAGAAGCTGTGAGTGAGAGAGAGAGAAAGAAAGAGAAGGTGTGAGTGAGAGAGAGAAGGAGAAGCTGTGAGTGAGTGAGAGAGAAAGGGAGTGAGAGAGTGAGAGAGAAAGGGAGAAAGGGAGAAAGATAAGCTGTGAGTGAGTGAGAGAGAGAGAAATAAAGAGAAGCTGTGAGTGAGAAAGAGAGAGAGAAAGAGAAGCTGTGAGTGAGAAAGAGAGAAAGAAGCTGTGAGTCAGAGAGAGAGAGAGAAGCTGTGAGAGAGAGTGAGAGAGAGAGAAAGAGAAAAAGATAAGCTGTGTGAGAGAGAGAAGGTGTGAGTGAGAGAGAGAGAAAGAGAAGGTGTGAGTGAGAGAGAGAGAGAAAGAGAAGCTGTGAGTGAGAGTGAGAGAGAGAGAAAGAGAAGCTGTGAGTGAGAGCGTGAGAGTGAGAAAGAGAAGCTGTGAGTGAGAGAGAGAAAGAGAAGCTGTGAGTGAGAGAGAGAAAGAGAAGCTGTGAGTGAGTGAGAGAGAGAGAGAGAAAAAGAAGCTGTGAGTGAGTGAGAGAAGGAAGAGCTGTGAGTGAGAGAGAGAGAGAAAGAGAAGCTATGAGTGAGAGAGAGAGAGAAAGAGCTGTGAATGAGAGAGATAGAGAGAGAGAGAAAGAGAGAGAAATAGAAGCTGTGAGTGAGAGAGAGAGAGAGAGAGAGAGAGAGAAAGAGCTATGAGTGAGAGAGAGAGAGAAAGAGAAGCTGTGAGTGAGTGAGAGGGAGAGAAAGAGTTGTGAGTGAGAGAGAGAGAAAGAGAAGCTGTGAGTGAGTGAGAGAGAAAGAGCTGTGAATGAGAGAGAGGGAGAGAGAAAGAGAAGCTGTGAGTGTGTGAGAGAGAAATAGAAGCTGTTGGTGAGAGAGAAAGAAAGAGAGAAAGAGAAGCTGTGAGTGAGAGAGATAGAGAGAGAGAGAAAGAGAAGCTGTGAGTGCAAGAGAGAGAAAGAGAAAGAGAAGCTGTGAGTGAGAGAGAGAGAAAGAGAAAGAGAAGCTGTGAGTCAGAGAGAGAGAGAAAGAGAAGCTGTGTGAGAGAGAGAAGCTGTGAGTGAGTGAGAGAGAGAGAAATAAAGAGAAGCTGTGAGTGTGAAAGAGAGAGAGAAGCTGTGAGAGAGAATGAGAGAGAGAAAGAGAAAAAGAGAAGCTGTGTGAGAGAGAGAATCTGTGAGTGAGAGAGAGAGAAAGAGAAGCTGTGAGTGAGAGTGAGAGAGAAAGAGAAGCTGTGAGTGAGAGTGAGAGAGAGAGAAAGAGAAGGTGTGAGTGAGAGCGTGAGAGAGAGAAAGAGAAGCTGTGAGTGAGAGAGAGAGAAAGAGAAGCTGTGAGAGAGAGAGAGAAAGAGAAGATGTGAGTGAGAGAGAGAGAGAGAAAGAGAAGCTGTGTGTGAGAGAGAAAGAGAAGATGTGAGTAAGAGAGAGAGAAAGAGAAACTGTGTGTGTGAGAGAGAGAGAAGCTGTGAGAGAGAGAGAAAGAGAAGCTGTGAGTGAGAGAGAAAGAGAAGCTGTGAGTGAGAGAGAGAAAGAGAAGCTGTGAGTGAGAGAGAAAGAGAAGCTGTGAGTGTGTGAGAAAGAAAGAGAAGCTGTGAGTGAGAGAGAGAGAGAAAGAGAAGCTGTGAGTGAGAGAGAGAGAGAAAGAGAAGCTGTGTGTGTGAGAAAGAGAGAAAGAGAAGCTGTGAGCGAGAGAGAGAGAGAGAGAAAGAGAAGTTGTGTGTGTGTGTGAGAGAGAAGCTGTGAGTGAGAGAGACAGAGAGAGAAGCTGTGAGTGTGTGTGAGAGAGAAAGAGAAGCTGTGAGTCAGAGAGAGAAAGAAAAGCTGTGAGTGAGAGAGGGAGAAAGATAAGCTGTGAGTGAGAGAATGAGAGAGAAGGAGAAGCTGAGAGTGGGAGAGGGAGAGAAAAAGAGAAGCTGTGTGTGTGTGAGAGAGAGATAAAGAGAAGCTGTGAATGAGAGAGAGAGAAAGAGCAGCTGTGAGTGAAAGAGAGAGAGAGAAAGAGCTGTGAGTGAGAGAGAGAGAGAGAAAGGGAAGCTGTGTGAGAGAGAAATAGAAGCTGTGAGTGAGAGAGAAAGAGAGAAAGAGAAGCTGTGAGAGTGAGAGAAAGAAAGAGAAGCTGTGAGTGAGAGAGAGAGAGAGAAAGAGAAGCTGTGAGTGAGTGAGAGAGAGAGAAAGAGAAGCTGTGCGTGAGTGAGAGAGAGAGAGAGAGAAAGAGAAGCTGTGAGTGAGAGAGAGAGAAAGAAAGGGAAGCTGTGAGTGAGAGAGAGAGAGAAAGAGAAGCTGAGTGAGAGAGACAGGGAGAAGAAGCTGTGAGTGAGTGAGAGAGAGAGAGAAACAGAAGCTGTGAGTGAGAAAGAAGCTGTGAGTGAGAGAGAGAGATGCTGTGAGTGAGAGAGACAGAGAAGCTGTGAGTGAGTGAGAGAGAGAGTGAAAGAAAGTGAAGCTGTGAGTGAGAGAGAGAGAGAGGGAGAGAAAGAGAAGCTGTGAGTGAGAGAGAGAGAGAAGGAGAAGCTGTGAGTGAGTGAGAAAGGGAGTGAGAGAGTGAGAGAGAAAGGGAGAAAGATAAGCTGTGAGTGAGTGAGAGAGAGAGAAATAAAGAGAAGCTGTGAGTGAGAAAGAGAGAGAGAAAGAGAAGCTGTGAGTGAGAAAGAGAGAAAGAAGCTGTGAGTCAGAGAGAGAGAAGCTGTGAGAGAGAGTGAGAGAGAGAGAAAGAGAAAAAGATAAGCTGTGTGAGAGAGAGAAGGTGTGAGTGAGAGAGAGAGAAAGAGAAGGTGTAAGTGAGAGAGAGAGAGAAAGAGAAGCTGTGAGTGAGAGTGAGAGAGAGAGAAAGAGAAGCTGTGAGTGAGAGCGTGAGAGAGAGAAAGAGAAGCTGTGAGTGAGAGAGAGAAAGAGAAGCTGTGAGTGAGTGAGAGAGAGAGAGAGAAAAAGAAGCTGTGAGTGAGTGAGAGAAGGAAGAGCTGTGAGTGACAGAGAGAGAGAAAGAGAAGCTATGAGTGAGAGAGAGAGAGAAAGAGCTGTGAATGAGAGAGAGAGAGAGAACGAGAAGCTGTGAGTGTGTGAGAGAGAAATAGAAGCTGTGAGTGAGAGAGAAAGAGAGAAAGAGAAGCTGTGAGTGAGAGAGATAGAGAGAGAGAGAAAGAGAAGCTGTGAGTGAGAGAGAGAGAGAAAGAGAAAGAGAAGCTGTGAGTGAGAGAGAGAGAAAGACAAAGAGATGCTGTGTGTGAGAGAAGCTGTGAGTGAGTGAGAGACAGAGAAATAAAGAGAAGCTGTGTGTGAGAAAGAGAGAGAAGATGTGTGAGAGAGAGAGAGAGAGAGAAATAGAAGCTGTGAGTGAGAGAGAGAGAGAGAGAGAGAAAGAGCTGTGAGTGAGAGAGAGAGAAAGAGAAGCTGTGAGTGAGAGAGTGAGAGAAAGAGAAGCTGTGAGTGAGAGAGAGAGAGAAAGAGAGAGAAAGAGAAGCTGTGAGTGAGAGAGAGAGAGAGAAAGAGAAGCTGTGAGTGAAAGAGAGAGAGAAAGAGAATCTGTGAGTGAGAGAGAGAGAAAGAGAAGCTGTGAGTGAGAGAGAGAGAAAGAGAAGCTGTGTGTGTGTGAGAGAGAAAAGCTGTGAGTGAGAGAGACAGAGAGAGAAGCTGTGAGTGAGAGAGAGAAAGAGAAGCTGAGTGAGAGTGAGAGAGAGAAAGAGAAGCTGTGTGTGAGAGAGAGAGAGAGAAAGAGAAGCTGTGAGTGGGAGAGAGAGAGAGAAGCTCTGAGTGAGAGAGAGAGAGAAAGAGAAGCTGTGAGTGAGAAGAGAGAGAGAAAGAGAAGCTGTGAGTGAAAGAGAGAGAGAAAGCTGTGAGTGTGAGAGAGAGAAAAAGAAGCTGTGAGTGAGAGAGAGAAATAGAAGCTGTGAGTGAGAGAGAAAGAGAGAAAGAGAAGCTGTGTGTGTGTGTGAGAGAGAGAGAGAAGCTGTAAGTGAGAGAGAGAGAGAGAGAAAGAGAAGCTGTGAGAGACAGAGAGAGAGAAAGAGAAGCTGTGAGTAAGAGAGAGAGAGAGAAAGAGAAGCTGTGAGTTAGAGAGAGAGAGAGAAAGAGAAGCTGTGAGTGAGAGAGAGAAATGCTGTGAGGGAGAGAGACAGAGAGAAGCTGTGAGTGAGTGAGAGAGAAAGAAAGAAAGTGAAGCTGTGAGTGAGAGAGAGAGAAAGAAAGAAAGAGAAGGTGTGAGTGAGAGAGAGAAGGAGAAGCTGTGAGTGAGAGAGAGAGAAAGAGAAGCTGTGTGAGAAAGAGAGAGAGAGAAAGAGAAGCTGTGAGTGAGAGAGAGAGAAAGAGAGGCTGTGAGTGAGAGAGAGAGAGAAAGAGAAGCTGTGAGTGAGTGAGAGAGAAAGAGCTGTGAATGAGAGAGATGGAGAGAGAAAGAGAAGCTGTGAGTGTGTGAGAGAGAAATAGAAGCTGTGAGTGAGAGAGAAAGAGAGAAAGAGAAGCTGTGAGTGAGAGAGATAGAGAGAGAGAGAAAGAGAAGCTGTGAGTGGGAGAGAGAGAAAGAGAAAGAGAAGCTGTGAGTGAGAGAGAGAGAAAGAGAAAGAGAAGCTGTGAGTCAGAGAGAGAGAGAAAGAGAAGCTGTGTGAGAGAGAGAAGCTGTGAGTGAGTGAGAGAGAGAGAAATAAAGAGAAGCTGTGAGTGTGAAAGAGAGAGAGAAGCTGTGAGAGAGAATGAGAGAGAGAAAGAGAAAAAGAGAAGCTGTGTGAGAGAGAGAATCTGTGAGTGAGAGAGAGAGAAAGAGAAGCTGTGAGTGAGAGTGAGAGAGAAAGAGAAGCTGTGAGTGAGAGTGAGAGAGAGAGAAAGAGAAGCTGTGAGTGAGAGCGTGAGAGAGAGAAAGAGAAGCTGTGAGTGAGAGAGAGAGAAAGAGAAGCTGTGAGAGAGAGAGAGAGAAAGAGAAGATGTGAGTGAGAGAGAGAGAAAGAGAAGCTGTGTGAGAGAGAGAACGAGAAGCTGTGAGTAAGAGAGAGAGAAAGAGAAGCTGTGTGTGTGAGAGAGAGAGAGAAGCTGTGAGTGAGAGAGAGAAAGAGAAGCTGTGAGTGAGTGAGAGAGAGAGAGAAAAAGAAGCTGTGAGTGAGTGAGAGAAGGAAGAGCTGTGAGTGAGAGAGAGAGAGAAAGAGAAGCTATGAGTGAGAGAGAGAGAGAGAAAGAGCTGTGAATGAGAGAGATAGAGAGAGAGAGAAAGAGAGAGAAATAGAAGCTGTGAGTGAGAGAGAGAGAGAGAGAGAGAAAGAGCTATGAGTGAGAGAGAGAGAGAAAGAGAAGCTGTGAGTGAGTGAGAGGGAGAGAAAGAGTTGTGAGTGAGAGAGAGAGAAAGAGAAGCTGTGAGTGAGTGAGAGAGAAAGAGCTGTGAATGAGAGAGAGGGAGAGAGAAAGAGAAGCTGTGAGTGTGTGAGAGAGAAATAGAAGCTGTGAGTGAGAGAGAAAGAGAGAGAGAAAGAGAAGCTGTGAGTGAGAGAGATAGAGAGAGAGAGAAAGAGAAGCTGTGAGTGCGAGAGAGAGAGAAAGAGAAAGAGAAGCTGTGAGTGAGAGAGAGAGAAAGAGAAAGAGAAGCTGTGAGTCAGAGAGAGAGAGAAAGAGAAGCTGTGTGAGAGAGAGAAGCTGTGAGTGAGTGAGAGAGAGAGAAATAAAGAGAAGCTGTGAGTGTGAAAGAGAGAGAGAAGCTGTGAGAGAGAATGAGAGAGAGAAAGAGAAAAAGAGAAGCTGTGTGAGAGAGAGAATCTGTGAGTGAGAGAGAGAGAAAGAGAAGCTGTGAGTGAGAGTGAGAGAGAAAGAGAAGCTGTGAGTGAGAGTGAGAGAGAGAGAAAGAGAAGGTGTGAGTGAGAGCGTGAGAGAGAGAAAGAGAAGCTGTGAGTGAGAGAGAGAGAAAGAGAAGCTGTGAGAGAGAGAGAGAAAGAGAAGATGTGAGTGAGAGAGAGAGAGAGAAAGAGAAGCTGTGTGTGAGAGAGAAAGAGAAGATGTGAGTAAGAGAGAGAGAAAGAGAAACTGTGTGTGTGAGAGAGAGAGAAGCTGTGAGAGAGAGAGAAAGAGAAGCTGTGAGTGAGAGAGAAAGAGAAGCTGTGAGTGAGAGAGAGAAAGAGAAGCTGTGAGTGAGAGAGAAAGAGAAGCTGTGAGTGTGTGAGAAAGAAAGAGAAGCTGTGAGTGAGAGAGAGAGAGAAAGAGAAGCTGTGAGTGAGAGAGAGAGAGAAAGAGAAGCTGTGTGTGTGAGAAAGAGAGAAAGAGAAGCTGTGAGCGAGAGAGAGAGAGAGAAAGAGAAGCTGTGTGTGTGTGAGAGAGAGAAGCTGTGAGTGAGAGAGACAGAGAGAGAAGCTGTGAGTGTGTGTGAGAGAGAAAGAGAAGCTGTGAGTCAGAGAGAGAAAGAAAAGCTGTGAGTGAGAGAGGGAGAAAGATAAGCTGTGAGTGAGAGAATGAGAGAGAAGGAGAAGCTGTGAGTGGGAGAGGGAGAGAAAAAGAGAAGCTGTGTGTGTGTGAGAGAGAGATAAAGAGAAGCTGTGAATGAGAGAGAGAGAAAGAGCAGCTGTGAGTGAAAGAGAGAGAGAGAAAGCTGTGAGTGAGAGAGAGAGAGAGAGAAAGGGAAGCTGTGTGAGAGAGAAATAGAAGCTGTGAGTGAGAGAGAAAGAGAGAAAGAGAAGCTGTGAGAGTGAGAGAAAGAAAGAGAAGCTGTGAGTGAGAGAGAGAGAGAGAAAGAGAAGCTGTGAGTGAGTGAGAGAGAGAGAAAGAGAAGCTGTGCGTGAGTGAGAGAGAGAGAGAGAGAAAGAGAAGCTGTGAGTGAGAGAGAGAGAAAGAAAGGGAAGCTGTGAGTGAGAGAGGAGAGAAAGAGAAGCTGAGTGAGAGAGACAGGGAGAAGAAGCTGTGAGTGAGTGAGAGAGAGAGAGAAACAGAAGCTGTGAGTGAGAAAGAAGCTGTGAGTGAGAGAGAGAGATGCTGTGAGTGAGAGAGACAGAGAAGCTGTGAGTGAGTGAGAGAGAGAGTGAAAGAAAGTGAAGCTGTGAGTGAGAGAGAGAGAGAGGGAGAGAAAGAGAAGCTGTGAGTGAGAGAGAGAGAGAAAGAAAGAGAAGGTGTGAGTGAGAGAGAGAAGGAGAAGCTGTGAGTGAGTGAGAGAGAAAAGGAGTGAGAGAGTGAGAGAGAAAGGGAGAAAGATAAGCTGTGAGTGAGTGAGAGAGAGAGAAATAAAGAGAAGCTGTGAGTGAGAAAGAGAGAGAGAAAGAGAAGCTGTGAGTGAGAAAGAGAGAAAGAAGCTGTGAGTCAGAGAGAGAGAGAGAAGCTGTGAGAGAGAGTGAGAGAGAGAGAAAGAGAAAAAGATAAGCTGTGTGAGAGAGAGAAGGTGTGAGTGAGAGAGAGAGAAAGAGAAGGTGTGAGTGAGAGAGAGAGAGAAAGAGAAGCTGTGAGTGAGAGTGAGAGAGAGAGAAAGAGAAGCTGTGAGTGAGAGCGTGAGAGAGAGAAAGAGAAGCTGTGAGTGAGAGAGAGAAAGAGAAGCTGTGAGTGAGTGAGAGAGAGAGAGAGAAAAAGAAGCTGTGAGTGAGAGAGAGAGAGAAGATGTGAGAGAGAGAGAGAGAGAAATAGAAGCTGTGAGTGAGAGAGAGAGAGAGAGAGAGCTGTGAGTGAGAGAGAGAGAAAGAGAAGCTGTGAGTGAGAGAGTGAGAGAAAGAGAAGCTGTGAGTGAGAGAGAGAGAGAAAGAGAGAGAAAGAGAAGCTGTGAGTGAGAGAGAGAGAGAAAGAGAAGCTGTGAGTGAAAGAGAGAGAGAAAGAGAATCTGTGAGTGAGAGAGAGAGAAAGAGAAGCTGTGAGTGAGAGAGAGAGAAAGAGAAGCTGTGTGTGTGTGAGAGAGAAAAGCTGTGAGTGAGAGAGACAGAGAGAGAAGCTGTGAGTGAGAGAGAGAAAGAGAAGCTGAGTGAGAGTGAGAGAGAGAAAGAGAAGCTGTGTGTGAGAGAGAGAGAGAGAGAAAGAGAAGCTGTGAGTGGGAGAGAGAGAGAGAAGCTCTGAGTGAGAGAGAGAGAGAAAGAGAAGCTGTGAGTGAGAAGAGAGAGAGAAAGAGAAGCTGTGAGTGAAAGAGAGAGAGAAAGCTGTGAGTGAGAGAGAGAGAAAAAGAAGCTGTGAGTGAGAGAGAGAAATAGAAGCTGTGAGTGAGAGAGAAAGAGAGAAAGAGAAGCTGTGTGCGTGTGTGTGAGAGAGAGAGAAGCTGTAAGTGAGAGAGAGAGAGAGAGAAAGAGAAGCTGTGAGAGACAGAGAGAGAGAAAGAGAAGCTGTGAGTAAGAGAGAGAGAGAGAAAGAGAAGCTGTGAGTTAGAGAGAGAGAGAGAGAAAGAGAAGCTGTGAGTGAGAGAGAGAAATGCTGTGAGGGAGAGAGACAGAGAGAAGCTGTGAGTGAGTGAGAGAGAAAGAAAGAAAGTGAAGCTGTGAGTGAGAGAGAGAGAAAGAAAGAAAGAGAAGGTGTGAGTGAGAGAGAGAAGGAGAAGCTGTGAGTGAGAGAGAGAGAAAGAGAAGCTGTGTGAGAAAGAGAGAGAGAGAAAGAGAAGCTGTGAGTGAGAGAGAGAGAAAGAGAGGCTGTGTGTGTGAGAGAGAGAGAAAGAGAAGCTGTGAGTGAGTGAGAGAGAGAGAAAAAAAAGAAGCGGTGAGTGAGTGAGAGAGAGAAAGAGCTGTGAGTGAGAGAGAGGGAGAGAAAGAGTTGTGAGTGAGAGAGAGAGAAAGAGAAGCTGTGAGTGAGTGAGAGAGAAAGAGCTGTGAATGAGAGAGAGGGAGGGAGAAAGAGAAGCTGTGAGTGTGTGAGAGAGAAATAGAAGCTGTGAGTGAGAGAGAAAGAGAGAAAGAGAAGCTGTGAGTGAGAGAGATAGAGAGAGAGAGAAAGAGGAGCTGTGAGTGGGAGAGAGAGAAAGAGAAAGAGAAGCTGTGAGTGAGAGAGAGAGAAAGAGAAAGAGAAGCTGTGAGTCAGAGAGAGAGAGAAAGAGAAGCTGTGTGAGAGAGAGAAGCTGTGAGTGAGTGAGAGAGAGAGAAATAAAGAGAAGCTGTGAGTGTGAAAGAGAGAGAGAAGCTGTGAGAGAGAATGAGAGAGAGAAAGAGAAAAAGAGAAGCTGTGTGAGAGAGAGAATCTGTGAGTGAGAGAGAGAGAAATAGAAGCTGTGAGTGAGAGTGAGAGAGAAAGAGAAGCTGTGAGTGAGAGTGAGAGAGAGAGAAAGAGAAGCTGTGAGTGAGAGCGTGAGAGAGAGAAAGAGAACCTGTGAGTGAGAGAGAGAGAAAGAGAAGCTGTGAGAGAGAGAGAGAGAAAGAGAAGATGTGAGTGAGAGAGAGAGAGAAAGAGAAGCTGTGTGTGAGAGAGAACGAGAAGCTGTGAGTAAGAGAGAGAGAAAGAGAAGCTGTGTGTGTGTGAGAGAGAGAAGCTGTGTGAGAGAGAGAAAGAGAAGCTGTGAGTGAGAGAGAAAGAGAAGCTGTGAGTGTGTGAGAAAGAAGGAGAAGCTGTGAGTGAGAGAGAGAGAGAAAGAGAAGCTGTGAGTGAGAGAGAGAGAGAAAGAGAAGCTGTGTGTGTGAGAAAGAGAGAAAGAGAAGCTGTGAGCGAGAGAGAGAGAGAGAAAGAGAAGCTGTGTGTGTGTGTGAGAGAGAAGCTGTGAGTGAGAGAGACAGAGAGAGAAGCTGTGAGTGTGTGTGAGAGAGAAAGAGAAGCTGTGAGTCAGAGAGAGAAAGAAAAGCTGTGAGTGAGACAGGGAGAAAGATAAGCTGTGAGTGAGAGAATGAGAGAGAAGGAGAAGCTGTGAGTGGGAGAGGGAGAGAAAAAGAGAAGCTGTGTGTGTGAGAGAGAGAGATAAAGAGAAGCTGTGAATGAGAGAGAGAGAAAGAGCAGCTGTGAGTGAAAGAGAGAGAGAGAAAGAGCTGTGAGTGAGAGAGAGAGAGAGAGAAAGGGAAGCTGTGTGAGAGAGAAATAGAAGCTGTGAGTGAGAGAGAAAGAGAGAAAGAGAAGCTGGGAGAGTGAGAGAAAGAAAGAGAAGCTGTGAGTGAGAGAGAGAGAGAGAAAGAGAAGCTGTGAGTGAGTGAGAGGGAGAGAAAGAGAAGCTGTGCGTGAGTGAGAGAGAGAGAGAGAGAGAGAAAGAGAAGCTGTGAGTGAGAGAGAGAGAGAAAGAAAGGGAAGCTGTGAGTGAGAGAGAGAGAGAAAGAGAAGCTGAGTGAGAGAGACAGGGAGAAGAAGCTGTGAGTGAGTGAGTGAGAGAGAGGAACAGAAGCTGTGAGTGAGAAAGAAGCTGTGAGTGAGAGAGAGAGATGCTGTGAGTGAGAGAGACAGAGAAGCTGTGAGTGAGTGAGAGAGAGAGTGAAAGAAAGTGAAGCTGTGAGTGAGAGAGAGAGAGAGAAAGAGAAGCTGTGAGTGAGAGAGAGAGAAAGAAAGAGAAGGTGTGAGTGAGAGAGAGAAGGAGAAGCTGTGAGTGAGTGAGAGAGAAAGGGAGTGAGAGAGTGAGAGAGAAAGGGAGAAAGATAAGCTGTGAGTGAGTGAGAGAGAGAGAAATAAAGAGAAGCTGTGAGTGAGAAAGAGAGAGAGAAAGAGAAGCTGTGAGTGAGAAAGAGAGAAAGAAGCTGTGAGTCAGAGAGAGAGAGAAGCTGTGAGAGAGAGTGAGAGAGAGAGAAAGAGAAAAAGATAAGCTGTGTGAGAGAGAGAAGGTGTGAGTGAGAGAGAGAGAAAGAGAAGGAGATAGTGAGAGAGAGAGAGAAAGAGAAGCTGTGAGTGAGAGTGAGAGAGAGAG
The DNA here is from genome assembly GCA_035047305.1 of Bradypodion pumilum. Classification (NCBI taxonomy): domain Eukaryota; kingdom Metazoa; phylum Chordata; class Lepidosauria; order Squamata; family Chamaeleonidae; genus Bradypodion; species Bradypodion pumilum. The sequence continues at coordinate 181,718,890 of JAWDJD010000002.1, forward strand.
AGAGAGAAAGAGAAGCTGTGAGTGAGAGCGTGAGAGAGAGAAAGAGAAGCTGTGAGTGAGAGAGAGAAAGAGAAGCTGTGAGTGAGTGAGAGAGAGAGAGAAAAAGAAGCTGTGAGTGAGTGAGAGAAGGAAGAGCTGTGAGTGACAGAGAGAGAGAAAGAGAAGCTATGAGTGAGTGAGAGAGAGAGAGAAAGAGCTGTGAATGAGAGAGAGAGAGAGAAAGAGAAGCTGTGAGTGTGTGAGAGAGAAATAGAAGCTGTGAGTGAGAGAGAAAGAGAGAACGAGAAGCTGTGAGTGAGAGAGATAGAGAGAGAGAGAAAGAGAAGCTGTGAGTGAGAGAGAGAGAGAAAGAGAAGCTGTGTGTGTGAGAGAGAGAAAGAGATGCTGTGTGTGAGAGAGAAGCTGTGAGTGAGTGAGAGACAGAGAAATAAAGAGAAGCTGTGAGTGAGAAAGAGAGAGAGAAGATGTGAGAGAGAGTGAGAGAGAGAGAAAGAGAAAAAGAGAAGCTGTGTGAGAGAGAAGCTGTGAGTGAGAGAGAGAAAGAGAAGGTGAGAGAGAGAGAGAAAGTAGCTGTGAGTGAGAGTGAGAGAGAGAGAAAGAGAAGCTGTGAGTGAGAGAGAGAGAGAGAAGCTGTGAGAGAGAGAGAGAGAGAAAGAGAAGCTGTGTGTGTGAGAGAGAAAGAGAAGCCGTGAGTGAGAGAGAGAAAGAAAGAGAAGCTGTGAGTGAGAGAGAGAGAGAAGCTGTGAGTGAGAGAGAGAGAAAGAGAAGCTGTGAGTGAGAGAGAAAGAGAAGCTGTGAGTGAGAGAGAGAGAAAGAGAAGCTGTGAGTGAGAGAGAAAGAGAAGCTGTGAGTGTGTGAGAGAGAAAGAGAAGCTGTGAGTGCGAGAGAGAGAGAAAGAGAAGCTGTGAGTGAGAGAGAGAGAGAAAGAGAAGCTGTGAGTGAGAGAGATAGAGAGAGAGAGAAAGAGAGAGAAATAGAAGCTGTGAGTGAGAGAGAGAGAGAGAGAGAGAGCTATGAGTGAGAGAGAGAGAGAAAGAAAAGCTGTGAGTGAGAGAGTGAGAGAAAGAGAAGCTGTGAGTGAGAGAGAGAGAGAGAAAGAGAGAGAAAGAGAAGCTGTGAGTGAGAGAGAGAGAGAGAAAGAGAAGCTGTGAGTGAAAGAGAGAGAGAAAGAGAATCTGTGAGTGAGAGAGAGAGAAAGAGAAGCTGTGAGTGAGAGAGAGAGAAACAGAAGCTGTGTGTGTGAGAGAGAGAAAAGCTGTGAGTGAGAGAGACAGAGAGAGAAGCTGTGAGTGAGAGAGAGAAAGAGAAGCTGAGTGAGAGTGAGAGAGAGAAAGAGAAGCTGTGTGTGTGAGAGAGCGAGAGAGAGAAAGAGAAGCTGTGAGTGGGAGAGAGAGAGAAAAGCTCTGAGTGAGAGAGAGAGAGAAAGAGAAGCTGTGAGTGAGAAGAGAGAGAGAGAGAAAGAGAAGCTGTGAGTGAAAGAGAGAGAGAAAGCTGTGAGTGAGAGAGAGAGAAAAAGAAGCTGTGAGTGAGAGAGAGAAATAGAAGCTGTGAGTGAGAGAGAAAGAGAGAAAGAGAAGCTGTGTGTGTGTGTGTGTGTGTGAGAGAGAAGCTGTAAGTGAGTGAGAGAGAGAGAGAGAAAGAGAAGCTGTGAGAGACAGAGAGAGAGAAAGAGAAGCTGTGAGTAAGAGAGAGAGAGAGAAAGAGAAGCTGTGAGAGAGAGAGAGAGAGAGAAAGAGAAGCTGTGAGTGAGAGAGATAAATGCTGTGAGGGAGAGAGACAGAGAGAAGCTGTGAGTGAGTGAGAGAGAAAGAAAGTGAAGCTGTGAGTGAGAAAGAGAGAGAGAGAAAGAGAAGCTGTGAGTGAGAGAGAGAGAAAGAGAGGCTGTGAGTGAGAGAGAGAGAGAAAGAGAAGCTGTGAGTGAGTGAGAGGGAGAGAAAGAGTTGTGAGTGAGAGAGAGAGAAAGAGAAGCTGTGAGTGAGTGAGAGAGAAAGAGCTGTGAATGAGAGAGAGGGAGAGAGAAAGAGAAGCTGTGAGTGTGTGAGAGAGAAATAGAAGCTGTGAGTGAGAGAGAAAGAAAGAGAGAAAGAGAAGCTGTGAGTGAGAGAGAGAGAGAGAGAGAAAGAGAAGCTGTGAGTGCGAGAGAGAGAAAGAGAAAGAGAAGCTGTGAGTGAGAGAGAGAGAAAGAGAAAGAGAAGCTGTGAGTCAGAGAGAGAGAGAAAGAGAAGCTGTGTGAGAGAGAGAAGCTGTGAGTGAGTGAGAGAGAGAGAAATAAAGAGAAGCTGTGAGTGTGAAAGAGAGAGAGAAGCTGTGAGAGAGAATGAGAGAGAGAAAGAGAAAAAGAGAAGCTGTGTGAGAGAGAGAATCTGTGAGTGAGAGAGAGAGAAAGAGAAGCTGTGAGTGAGAGTGAGAGAGAAAGAGAAGCTGTGAGTGAGAGTGAGAGAGAGAGAAAGAGAAGGTGTGAGTGAGAGCGTGAGAGAGAGAAAGAGAAGCTGTGAGTGAGAGAGAGAGAAAGAGAAGCTGTGAGAGAGAGAGAGAAAGAGAAGATGTGAGTGAGAGAGAGAGAGAAAGAGAAGCTGTGTGTGAGAGAGAAAGAGAAGCTGTGAGTAAGAGAGAGAGAAAGAGAAGCTGTGTGTGTGAGAGAGAGAGAAGCTGTGAGAGAGAGAGAAAGAGAAGCTGTGAGTGAGAGAGAAAGAGAAGCTGTGAGTGAGAGAGAGAAAGAGAAGCTGTGAGTGAGAGAGAAAGAGAAGCTGTGAGTGTGTGAGAAAGAAAGAGAAGCTGTGAGTGAGAGAGAGAGAGAAAGAGAAGCTGTGAGTGAGAGAGAGAGAGAAAGAGAAGCTGTGTGTGTGAGAAAGAGAGAAAGAGAAGCTGTGAGCGAGAGAGAGAGAGAGAAAGAGAAGCTGTGTGTGTGTGTGAGAGAGAAGCTGTGAGTGAGAGAGACAGAGAGAGAAGCTGTGAGTGTGTGTGAGAGAGAAAGAGAAGCTGTGAGTCAGAGAGAGAAAGAAAAGCTGTGAGTGAGAGAGGGAGAAAGATAAGCTGTGAGTGAGAGAATGAGAGAGAAGGAGAAGCTGTGAGTGGGAGAGGGAGAGAAAAAGAGAAGCTGTGTGTGTGTGAGAGAGAGATAAAGAGAAGCTGTGAATGAGAGAGAGAGAAAGAGCAGCTGTGAGTGAAAGAGAGAGAGAGAAAGAGCTGTGAGTGAGAGAGAGAGAGAGAGAAAGGGAAGCTGTGTGAGAGAGAAATAGAAGCTGTGAGTGAGAGAGAAAGAGAGAAAGAGAAGCTGTGAGAGTGAGAGAAAGAAAGAGAAGCTGTGAGTGAGAGAGAGAGAGAGAGAGAAGCTGTGAGTGAGTGAGAGAGAGAGAAAGAGAAGCTGTGCGTGAGTGAGAGAGAGAGAGAGAAAGAGAAGCTGTGAGTGAGAGAGAGAGAGAAAGAAAGGGAAGCTGTGAGTGAGAGAGAGAGAGAAAGAGAAGCTGAGTGAGAGAGACAGGGAGAAGAAGCTGTGAGTGAGTGAGAGAGAGAGAGAAACAGAAGCTGTGAGTGAGAAAGAAGCTGTGAGTGAGAGAGAGAGACGCTGTGAGTGAGAGAGAGAGAGAAGCTGTGAGTGAGTGAGAGAGAGAGTGAAAGAAAGTGAAGCTGTGAGTGAGAGAGAGAGAGAGGGAGAGAAAGAGAAGCTGTGAGTGAGAGAGAGAGAGAAAGAAAGAGAAGGTGTGAGTGAGAGAGAGAAGGAGAAGGTGTGAGTGAGTGAGAGAGAAAGGGAGTGAGAGAGTGAGAGAGAAAGGGAGAAAGATAAGCTGTGAGTGAGTGAGAGAGAGAGAAATAAAGAGAAGCTGTGAGTGAGAAAGAGAGAGAGAAAGAGAAGCTGTGAGTGAGAAAGAGAGAAAGAAGCTGTGAGTCAGAGAGAGAGAGAGAAGCTGTGAGAGAGAGTGAGAGAGAGAGAAAGAGAAAAAGATAAGCTGTGTGAGAGAGAGATGGTGTGAGTGAGAGAGAGAGAAAGAGAAGGTGTGAGTGTGAGAGAGAGAGAAAGAGAAGCTGTGAGTGAGAGTGAGAGAGAGAGAAAGAGAAGCTGTGAGTGAGAGCGTGAGAGAGAGAAAGAGAAGCTGTGAGTGAGAGAGAGAAAGAGAAGCTGTGAGTGAGTGAGAGAGAGAGAGAGAAAAAGAAGCTGTGAGTGAGTGAGAGAAGGAAGAGCTGTGAGTGACAGAGAGAGAGAAAGAGAAGCTATGAGTGAGAGAGAGAGAGAAAGAGCTGTGAATGAGAGAGAGAGAGAAAGAGAAGCTGTGAGTGTGTGAGAGAGAAATAGAAGCTGTGAGTGAGAGAGAAAGAGAGAAAGAGAAGCTGTGAGTGAGAGAGATAGAGAGAGAGAGAAAGAGAAGCTGTGAGTGAGAGAGAGAGAGAAAGAGAAAGAGAAGCTGTGAGTGAGAGAGAGAGAAAGACAAAGAGATGCTGTGTGTGAGAGAAGCTGTGAGTGAGTGAGAGACAGAGAAATAAAGAGAAGCTGTGAGTGAGAAAGAGAGAGAGAAGATGTGAGAGAGAGTGAGAGAGAGAGAAAGAGAAAAAGAGAAGCTGTGTGAGAGAGAAGCTGTGAGTGAGAGAGAGAAAGAGAAGGTGAGAGAGAGAGAGAGAAAGTAGCTGTGAGTGAGAGTGAGAGAGAGATAAAGAGAAGCTGTGAGTGAGAGAGAGATAAAGAGAAGCTGTGAATGAGAGAGAGAGAAAGAGCAGCTGTGAGTGAAAGAGAGAGAGAGAAAGAGCTGTGAGAGAGAGAGAGAGAGAGAAAGGGAAGCTGTGTGAGAGAGAAATAGAAGCTGTGAGTGAGAGAGAAAGAGAAGCTGTGAGAGTGAGAGAAAGAAAGAGAAGCTGTGAGTGAGAGAGAGAGAGAGAGAGAAGCTGTGAGTGAGTGAGAGAGAGAGAAAGAGAAGCTGTGCGTGAGTGAGAGAGAGAGAGAGAAAGAGAAGCTGTGAGTGAGAGAGAGAGAGAAAGAAAGGGAAGCTGTGAGTGAGAGAGAGAGAGAAAGAGAAGCTGAGTGAGAGAGACAGGGAGAAGAAGCTGTGAGTGAGTGAGAGAGAGAGAGAAACAGAAGCTGTGAGTGAGAAAGAAGCTGTGAGTGAGAGAGAGAGATGCTGTGAGTGAGAGAGAGAGAGAAGCTGTGAGTGAGTGAGAGAGAGAGTGAAAGAAAGTGAAGCTGTGAGTGAGAGAGAGAGAGAGGGAGAGAAAGAGAAGCTGTGAGTGAGAGAGAGAAGGAGAAGGTGTGAGTGAGTGAGAGAGAAAGGGAGTGAGAGAGTGAGAGAGAAAGGGAGAAAGATAAGCTGTGAGTGAGTGAGAGAGAGAGAAATAAAGAGAAGCTGTGAGTGAGAAAGAGAGAGAGAAAGAGACGCTGTGAGTGAGAAAGAGAGAAAGAAGCTGTGAGTCAGAGAGAGAGAGAGAAGCTGTGAGAGAGAGTGAGAGAGAAAGAGAAAAAGATAAGCTGTGTGAGAGAGAGAAGGTGTGAGTGAGAGAGAGAGAAAGAGAAGGTGTGAGTGAGAGAGAGAGAGAAAGAGAAGCTGTGAGTGAGAGTGAGAGAGAGAGAAAGAGAAGCTGTGAGTGAGAGCGTGAGAGAGAGAAAGAGAAGCTGTGAGTGAGAGAGAGAAAGAGAAGCTGTGAGTGAGTGAGAGAGAGAGAAAAAGAAGCTGTGAGTGAGTGAGAGAAGGAAGAGCTGTGAGTGACAGAGAGAGAGAAAGAGAAGCTATGAGTGAGAGAGAGAGAGAAAGAGCTGTGAATGAGAGAAAGAGAGAAAGAGAAGCTGTGAGTGTGTGAGAGAGAAATAGAAGCTGTGAGTGAGAGAGAAAGAGAGAAAGAGAAGCTGTGAGTGAGAGAGAGAGAGAGAGAGAAAGAGAAGCTGTGAGTGAGAGAGAGAGAGAAAGAGAAGCTGTGAGTGAGAGAGAGAGAAAGACAAAGAGATGCTGTGTGTGAGAGAAGCTGTGAGTGAGTGAGAGACAGAGAAATAAAGAGAAGCTGTGAGTGAGAAAGAGAGAGAGAAGATGTGAGAGAGAGTGAGAGAGAGAGAAAGAGAAAAAGAGAAGCTGTGTGAGAGAGAAGCTGTGAGTGAGAGAGAGAAAGAGAAGGTGAGAGAGAGAGAGAAAGTAGCTGTGAGTGAGAGTGAGAGAGAGAGAAAGAGAAGCTGTGAGTGAGAGAGAGAGAGAGAGAAGCTGTGAGAGAGAGAGAGAGAGAGAGAAGCTGTGTGAGAGAGAGAGAAAGAGAAGCTGTGAGTGAGAGAGAGAGAAAGAAAGAGAAGCTGTGAGTGAGAGAGAGAGAGAAGCTGTGAGTGAGAGAGAGAGAAAGAGAAGCTGTGAGTGAGAGAGAAAGAGAAGCTGTGAGTGAGAGAGAGAGAAAGAGAAGCTGTGAGTGAGAGAGAAAGAGAAGCTGTGAGTGTGTGAGAGAGAAAGAGAAGCTGTGAGTGCGAGAGAGAGAGAAAGAGAAGCTGTGAGTGAGAGAGAGAGAAAGAGAAGCTGTGTGTGTGTGAGAGAGAGAAAGAGAAGCTGAGAGTGAGAGAGAAAGAGAGAAAAAGAAGCTGTGAGCGAGAGAGAGAGAGAGAGAAAGAGAAGGTGTGAGTGAGAGTGAGAGAGAGAGAAAGAGAAGCTGTGAGTGAGAGCGTGAGAGAGAGAAAGAGAAGCTGTGAGTGAGTGAGAGGGAGAGAAAGAGAAGCTGTGCGTGAGTGAGAGAGAGAGAGAGAGAAAGAGAAGCTGTGAGTGAGAGAGAGAGAGAAAGAAAGGGAAGCTGTGAGTGAGAGAGAGAGAGAAAGAGAAGCTGAGTGAGAGAGACAGGGAGAAGAAGCTGTGAGTGAGTGAGTGAGAGAGAGAAACAGAAGCTGTGAGTGAGAAAGAAGCTGTGAGTGAGAGAGAGAGATGCTGTGAGTGAGAGAGACAGAGAAGCTGTGAGTGAGTGAGAGAGAGAGTGAAAGAAAGTGAAGCTGTGAGTGAGAGAGAGAGAGAGAAAGAGAGAAAGAGAAGCTGTGAGTGAGAGAGAGAGAAAGAAAGAGAAGGTGTGAGTGAGAGAGAGAAGGAGAAGCTGTGAGTGAGTGAGAGAGAAAGGGAGTGAGAGAGTGAGAGAGAAAGGGAGAAAGGGAGAAAGATAAGCTGTGAGTGAGTGAGAGAGAGAGAAATAAAGAGAAGCTGTGAGTGAGAAAGAGAGAGAGAAAGAGAAGCTGTGAGTGAGAAAGAGAGAAAGAAGCTGTGAGTCAGAGAGAGAGAGAGAAGCTGTGAGAGAGAGTGAGAGAGAGAGAAAGAGAAAAAGATAAGCTGTGTGAGAGAGAGAAGGTGTGAGTGAGAGAGAGAGAAAGAGAAGGTGTGAGTGAGAGAGAGAGAGAAAGAGAAGCTGTGAGTGAGAGTGAGAGAGAGAGAAAGAGAAGCTGTGAGTGAGAGCGTGAGAGTGAGAAAGAGAAGCTGTGAGTGAGAGAGAGAAAGAGAAGCTGTGAGTGAGAGAGAGAAAGAGAAGCTGTGAGTGAGTGAGAGAGAGAGAGAGAAAAAGAAGCTGTGAGTGAGTGAGAGAAGGAAGAGCTGTGAGTGAGAGAGAGAGAGAAAGAGAAGCTATGAGTGAGAGAGAGAGAGAAAGAGCTGTGAATGAGAGAGATAGAGAGAGAGAGAAAGAGAGAGAAATAGAAGCTGTGAGTGAGAGAGAGAGAGAGAGAGAGAGAGAGAAAGAGCTATGAGTGAGAGAGAGAGAGAAAGAGAAGCTGTGAGTGAGTGAGAGGGAGAGAAAGAGTTGTGAGTGAGAGAGAGAGAAAGAGAAGCTGTGAGTGAGTGAGAGAGAAAGAGCTGTGAATGAGAGAGAGGGAGAGAGAAAGAGAAGCTGTGAGTGTGTGAGAGAGAAATAGAAGCTGTTGGTGAGAGAGAAAGAAAGAGAGAAAGAGAAGCTGTGAGTGAGAGAGATAGAGAGAGAGAGAAAGAGAAGCTGTGAGTGCAAGAGAGAGAAAGAGAAAGAGAAGCTGTGAGTGAGAGAGAGAGAAAGAGAAAGAGAAGCTGTGAGTCAGAGAGAGAGAGAAAGAGAAGCTGTGTGAGAGAGAGAAGCTGTGAGTGAGTGAGAGAGAGAGAAATAAAGAGAAGCTGTGAGTGTGAAAGAGAGAGAGAAGCTGTGAGAGAGAATGAGAGAGAGAAAGAGAAAAAGAGAAGCTGTGTGAGAGAGAGAATCTGTGAGTGAGAGAGAGAGAAAGAGAAGCTGTGAGTGAGAGTGAGAGAGAAAGAGAAGCTGTGAGTGAGAGTGAGAGAGAGAGAAAGAGAAGGTGTGAGTGAGAGCGTGAGAGAGAGAAAGAGAAGCTGTGAGTGAGAGAGAGAGAAAGAGAAGCTGTGAGAGAGAGAGAGAAAGAGAAGATGTGAGTGAGAGAGAGAGAGAGAAAGAGAAGCTGTGTGTGAGAGAGAAAGAGAAGATGTGAGTAAGAGAGAGAGAAAGAGAAACTGTGTGTGTGAGAGAGAGAGAAGCTGTGAGAGAGAGAGAAAGAGAAGCTGTGAGTGAGAGAGAAAGAGAAGCTGTGAGTGAGAGAGAGAAAGAGAAGCTGTGAGTGAGAGAGAAAGAGAAGCTGTGAGTGTGTGAGAAAGAAAGAGAAGCTGTGAGTGAGAGAGAGAGAGAAAGAGAAGCTGTGAGTGAGAGAGAGAGAGAAAGAGAAGCTGTGTGTGTGAGAAAGAGAGAAAGAGAAGCTGTGAGCGAGAGAGAGAGAGAGAGAAAGAGAAGTTGTGTGTGTGTGTGAGAGAGAAGCTGTGAGTGAGAGAGACAGAGAGAGAAGCTGTGAGTGTGTGTGAGAGAGAAAGAGAAGCTGTGAGTCAGAGAGAGAAAGAAAAGCTGTGAGTGAGAGAGGGAGAAAGATAAGCTGTGAGTGAGAGAATGAGAGAGAAGGAGAAGCTGAGAGTGGGAGAGGGAGAGAAAAAGAGAAGCTGTGTGTGTGTGAGAGAGAGATAAAGAGAAGCTGTGAATGAGAGAGAGAGAAAGAGCAGCTGTGAGTGAAAGAGAGAGAGAGAAAGAGCTGTGAGTGAGAGAGAGAGAGAGAAAGGGAAGCTGTGTGAGAGAGAAATAGAAGCTGTGAGTGAGAGAGAAAGAGAGAAAGAGAAGCTGTGAGAGTGAGAGAAAGAAAGAGAAGCTGTGAGTGAGAGAGAGAGAGAGAAAGAGAAGCTGTGAGTGAGTGAGAGAGAGAGAAAGAGAAGCTGTGCGTGAGTGAGAGAGAGAGAGAGAGAAAGAGAAGCTGTGAGTGAGAGAGAGAGAAAGAAAGGGAAGCTGTGAGTGAGAGAGAGAGAGAAAGAGAAGCTGAGTGAGAGAGACAGGGAGAAGAAGCTGTGAGTGAGTGAGAGAGAGAGAGAAACAGAAGCTGTGAGTGAGAAAGAAGCTGTGAGTGAGAGAGAGAGATGCTGTGAGTGAGAGAGACAGAGAAGCTGTGAGTGAGTGAGAGAGAGAGTGAAAGAAAGTGAAGCTGTGAGTGAGAGAGAGAGAGAGGGAGAGAAAGAGAAGCTGTGAGTGAGAGAGAGAGAGAAGGAGAAGCTGTGAGTGAGTGAGAAAGGGAGTGAGAGAGTGAGAGAGAAAGGGAGAAAGATAAGCTGTGAGTGAGTGAGAGAGAGAGAAATAAAGAGAAGCTGTGAGTGAGAAAGAGAGAGAGAAAGAGAAGCTGTGAGTGAGAAAGAGAGAAAGAAGCTGTGAGTCAGAGAGAGAGAAGCTGTGAGAGAGAGTGAGAGAGAGAGAAAGAGAAAAAGATAAGCTGTGTGAGAGAGAGAAGGTGTGAGTGAGAGAGAGAGAAAGAGAAGGTGTAAGTGAGAGAGAGAGAGAAAGAGAAGCTGTGAGTGAGAGTGAGAGAGAGAGAAAGAGAAGCTGTGAGTGAGAGCGTGAGAGAGAGAAAGAGAAGCTGTGAGTGAGAGAGAGAAAGAGAAGCTGTGAGTGAGTGAGAGAGAGAGAGAGAAAAAGAAGCTGTGAGTGAGTGAGAGAAGGAAGAGCTGTGAGTGACAGAGAGAGAGAAAGAGAAGCTATGAGTGAGAGAGAGAGAGAAAGAGCTGTGAATGAGAGAGAGAGAGAGAACGAGAAGCTGTGAGTGTGTGAGAGAGAAATAGAAGCTGTGAGTGAGAGAGAAAGAGAGAAAGAGAAGCTGTGAGTGAGAGAGATAGAGAGAGAGAGAAAGAGAAGCTGTGAGTGAGAGAGAGAGAGAAAGAGAAAGAGAAGCTGTGAGTGAGAGAGAGAGAAAGACAAAGAGATGCTGTGTGTGAGAGAAGCTGTGAGTGAGTGAGAGACAGAGAAATAAAGAGAAGCTGTGTGTGAGAAAGAGAGAGAAGATGTGTGAGAGAGAGAGAGAGAGAGAAATAGAAGCTGTGAGTGAGAGAGAGAGAGAGAGAGAGAAAGAGCTGTGAGTGAGAGAGAGAGAAAGAGAAGCTGTGAGTGAGAGAGTGAGAGAAAGAGAAGCTGTGAGTGAGAGAGAGAGAGAAAGAGAGAGAAAGAGAAGCTGTGAGTGAGAGAGAGAGAGAGAAAGAGAAGCTGTGAGTGAAAGAGAGAGAGAAAGAGAATCTGTGAGTGAGAGAGAGAGAAAGAGAAGCTGTGAGTGAGAGAGAGAGAAAGAGAAGCTGTGTGTGTGTGAGAGAGAAAAGCTGTGAGTGAGAGAGACAGAGAGAGAAGCTGTGAGTGAGAGAGAGAAAGAGAAGCTGAGTGAGAGTGAGAGAGAGAAAGAGAAGCTGTGTGTGAGAGAGAGAGAGAGAAAGAGAAGCTGTGAGTGGGAGAGAGAGAGAGAAGCTCTGAGTGAGAGAGAGAGAGAAAGAGAAGCTGTGAGTGAGAAGAGAGAGAGAAAGAGAAGCTGTGAGTGAAAGAGAGAGAGAAAGCTGTGAGTGTGAGAGAGAGAAAAAGAAGCTGTGAGTGAGAGAGAGAAATAGAAGCTGTGAGTGAGAGAGAAAGAGAGAAAGAGAAGCTGTGTGTGTGTGTGAGAGAGAGAGAGAAGCTGTAAGTGAGAGAGAGAGAGAGAGAAAGAGAAGCTGTGAGAGACAGAGAGAGAGAAAGAGAAGCTGTGAGTAAGAGAGAGAGAGAGAAAGAGAAGCTGTGAGTTAGAGAGAGAGAGAGAAAGAGAAGCTGTGAGTGAGAGAGAGAAATGCTGTGAGGGAGAGAGACAGAGAGAAGCTGTGAGTGAGTGAGAGAGAAAGAAAGAAAGTGAAGCTGTGAGTGAGAGAGAGAGAAAGAAAGAAAGAGAAGGTGTGAGTGAGAGAGAGAAGGAGAAGCTGTGAGTGAGAGAGAGAGAAAGAGAAGCTGTGTGAGAAAGAGAGAGAGAGAAAGAGAAGCTGTGAGTGAGAGAGAGAGAAAGAGAGGCTGTGAGTGAGAGAGAGAGAGAAAGAGAAGCTGTGAGTGAGTGAGAGAGAAAGAGCTGTGAATGAGAGAGATGGAGAGAGAAAGAGAAGCTGTGAGTGTGTGAGAGAGAAATAGAAGCTGTGAGTGAGAGAGAAAGAGAGAAAGAGAAGCTGTGAGTGAGAGAGATAGAGAGAGAGAGAAAGAGAAGCTGTGAGTGGGAGAGAGAGAAAGAGAAAGAGAAGCTGTGAGTGAGAGAGAGAGAAAGAGAAAGAGAAGCTGTGAGTCAGAGAGAGAGAGAAAGAGAAGCTGTGTGAGAGAGAGAAGCTGTGAGTGAGTGAGAGAGAGAGAAATAAAGAGAAGCTGTGAGTGTGAAAGAGAGAGAGAAGCTGTGAGAGAGAATGAGAGAGAGAAAGAGAAAAAGAGAAGCTGTGTGAGAGAGAGAATCTGTGAGTGAGAGAGAGAGAAAGAGAAGCTGTGAGTGAGAGTGAGAGAGAAAGAGAAGCTGTGAGTGAGAGTGAGAGAGAGAGAAAGAGAAGCTGTGAGTGAGAGCGTGAGAGAGAGAAAGAGAAGCTGTGAGTGAGAGAGAGAGAAAGAGAAGCTGTGAGAGAGAGAGAGAGAAAGAGAAGATGTGAGTGAGAGAGAGAGAAAGAGAAGCTGTGTGAGAGAGAGAACGAGAAGCTGTGAGTAAGAGAGAGAGAAAGAGAAGCTGTGTGTGTGAGAGAGAGAGAGAAGCTGTGAGTGAGAGAGAGAAAGAGAAGCTGTGAGTGAGTGAGAGAGAGAGAGAAAAAGAAGCTGTGAGTGAGTGAGAGAAGGAAGAGCTGTGAGTGAGAGAGAGAGAGAAAGAGAAGCTATGAGTGAGAGAGAGAGAGAGAAAGAGCTGTGAATGAGAGAGATAGAGAGAGAGAGAAAGAGAGAGAAATAGAAGCTGTGAGTGAGAGAGAGAGAGAGAGAGAGAAAGAGCTATGAGTGAGAGAGAGAGAGAAAGAGAAGCTGTGAGTGAGTGAGAGGGAGAGAAAGAGTTGTGAGTGAGAGAGAGAGAAAGAGAAGCTGTGAGTGAGTGAGAGAGAAAGAGCTGTGAATGAGAGAGAGGGAGAGAGAAAGAGAAGCTGTGAGTGTGTGAGAGAGAAATAGAAGCTGTGAGTGAGAGAGAAAGAGAGAGAGAAAGAGAAGCTGTGAGTGAGAGAGATAGAGAGAGAGAGAAAGAGAAGCTGTGAGTGCGAGAGAGAGAGAAAGAGAAAGAGAAGCTGTGAGTGAGAGAGAGAGAAAGAGAAAGAGAAGCTGTGAGTCAGAGAGAGAGAGAAAGAGAAGCTGTGTGAGAGAGAGAAGCTGTGAGTGAGTGAGAGAGAGAGAAATAAAGAGAAGCTGTGAGTGTGAAAGAGAGAGAGAAGCTGTGAGAGAGAATGAGAGAGAGAAAGAGAAAAAGAGAAGCTGTGTGAGAGAGAGAATCTGTGAGTGAGAGAGAGAGAAAGAGAAGCTGTGAGTGAGAGTGAGAGAGAAAGAGAAGCTGTGAGTGAGAGTGAGAGAGAGAGAAAGAGAAGGTGTGAGTGAGAGCGTGAGAGAGAGAAAGAGAAGCTGTGAGTGAGAGAGAGAGAAAGAGAAGCTGTGAGAGAGAGAGAGAAAGAGAAGATGTGAGTGAGAGAGAGAGAGAGAAAGAGAAGCTGTGTGTGAGAGAGAAAGAGAAGATGTGAGTAAGAGAGAGAGAAAGAGAAACTGTGTGTGTGAGAGAGAGAGAAGCTGTGAGAGAGAGAGAAAGAGAAGCTGTGAGTGAGAGAGAAAGAGAAGCTGTGAGTGAGAGAGAGAAAGAGAAGCTGTGAGTGAGAGAGAAAGAGAAGCTGTGAGTGTGTGAGAAAGAAAGAGAAGCTGTGAGTGAGAGAGAGAGAGAAAGAGAAGCTGTGAGTGAGAGAGAGAGAGAAAGAGAAGCTGTGTGTGTGAGAAAGAGAGAAAGAGAAGCTGTGAGCGAGAGAGAGAGAGAGAAAGAGAAGCTGTGTGTGTGTGTGAGAGAGAAGCTGTGAGTGAGAGAGACAGAGAGAGAAGCTGTGAGTGTGTGTGAGAGAGAAAGAGAAGCTGTGAGTCAGAGAGAGAAAGAAAAGCTGTGAGTGAGAGAGGGAGAAAGATAAGCTGTGAGTGAGAGAATGAGAGAGAAGGAGAAGCTGTGAGTGGGAGAGGGAGAGAAAAAGAGAAGCTGTGTGTGTGTGAGAGAGAGATAAAGAGAAGCTGTGAATGAGAGAGAGAGAAAGAGCAGCTGTGAGTGAAAGAGAGAGAGAGAAAGCTGTGAGTGAGAGAGAGAGAGAGAGAAAGGGAAGCTGTGTGAGAGAGAAATAGAAGCTGTGAGTGAGAGAGAAAGAGAGAAAGAGAAGCTGTGAGAGTGAGAGAAAGAAAGAGAAGCTGTGAGTGAGAGAGAGAGAGAGAAAGAGAAGCTGTGAGTGAGTGAGAGAGAGAGAAAGAGAAGCTGTGCGTGAGTGAGAGAGAGAGAGAGAGAAAGAGAAGCTGTGAGTGAGAGAGAGAGAAAGAAAGGGAAGCTGTGAGTGAGAGAGGAGAGAAAGAGAAGCTGAGTGAGAGAGACAGGGAGAAGAAGCTGTGAGTGAGTGAGAGAGAGAGAGAAACAGAAGCTGTGAGTGAGAAAGAAGCTGTGAGTGAGAGAGAGAGATGCTGTGAGTGAGAGAGACAGAGAAGCTGTGAGTGAGTGAGAGAGAGAGTGAAAGAAAGTGAAGCTGTGAGTGAGAGAGAGAGAGAGGGAGAGAAAGAGAAGCTGTGAGTGAGAGAGAGAGAGAAAGAAAGAGAAGGTGTGAGTGAGAGAGAGAAGGAGAAGCTGTGAGTGAGTGAGAGAGAAAAGGAGTGAGAGAGTGAGAGAGAAAGGGAGAAAGATAAGCTGTGAGTGAGTGAGAGAGAGAGAAATAAAGAGAAGCTGTGAGTGAGAAAGAGAGAGAGAAAGAGAAGCTGTGAGTGAGAAAGAGAGAAAGAAGCTGTGAGTCAGAGAGAGAGAGAGAAGCTGTGAGAGAGAGTGAGAGAGAGAGAAAGAGAAAAAGATAAGCTGTGTGAGAGAGAGAAGGTGTGAGTGAGAGAGAGAGAAAGAGAAGGTGTGAGTGAGAGAGAGAGAGAAAGAGAAGCTGTGAGTGAGAGTGAGAGAGAGAGAAAGAGAAGCTGTGAGTGAGAGCGTGAGAGAGAGAAAGAGAAGCTGTGAGTGAGAGAGAGAAAGAGAAGCTGTGAGTGAGTGAGAGAGAGAGAGAGAAAAAGAAGCTGTGAGTGAGAGAGAGAGAGAAGATGTGAGAGAGAGAGAGAGAGAAATAGAAGCTGTGAGTGAGAGAGAGAGAGAGAGAGAGCTGTGAGTGAGAGAGAGAGAAAGAGAAGCTGTGAGTGAGAGAGTGAGAGAAAGAGAAGCTGTGAGTGAGAGAGAGAGAGAAAGAGAGAGAAAGAGAAGCTGTGAGTGAGAGAGAGAGAGAAAGAGAAGCTGTGAGTGAAAGAGAGAGAGAAAGAGAATCTGTGAGTGAGAGAGAGAGAAAGAGAAGCTGTGAGTGAGAGAGAGAGAAAGAGAAGCTGTGTGTGTGTGAGAGAGAAAAGCTGTGAGTGAGAGAGACAGAGAGAGAAGCTGTGAGTGAGAGAGAGAAAGAGAAGCTGAGTGAGAGTGAGAGAGAGAAAGAGAAGCTGTGTGTGAGAGAGAGAGAGAGAGAAAGAGAAGCTGTGAGTGGGAGAGAGAGAGAGAAGCTCTGAGTGAGAGAGAGAGAGAAAGAGAAGCTGTGAGTGAGAAGAGAGAGAGAAAGAGAAGCTGTGAGTGAAAGAGAGAGAGAAAGCTGTGAGTGAGAGAGAGAGAAAAAGAAGCTGTGAGTGAGAGAGAGAAATAGAAGCTGTGAGTGAGAGAGAAAGAGAGAAAGAGAAGCTGTGTGCGTGTGTGTGAGAGAGAGAGAAGCTGTAAGTGAGAGAGAGAGAGAGAGAAAGAGAAGCTGTGAGAGACAGAGAGAGAGAAAGAGAAGCTGTGAGTAAGAGAGAGAGAGAGAAAGAGAAGCTGTGAGTTAGAGAGAGAGAGAGAGAAAGAGAAGCTGTGAGTGAGAGAGAGAAATGCTGTGAGGGAGAGAGACAGAGAGAAGCTGTGAGTGAGTGAGAGAGAAAGAAAGAAAGTGAAGCTGTGAGTGAGAGAGAGAGAAAGAAAGAAAGAGAAGGTGTGAGTGAGAGAGAGAAGGAGAAGCTGTGAGTGAGAGAGAGAGAAAGAGAAGCTGTGTGAGAAAGAGAGAGAGAGAAAGAGAAGCTGTGAGTGAGAGAGAGAGAAAGAGAGGCTGTGTGTGAGAGAGAGAGAGAAAGAGAAGCTGTGAGTGAGTGAGAGAGAGAGAAAAAAAAGAAGCGGTGAGTGAGTGAGAGAGAGAAAGAGCTGTGAGTGAGAGAGAGGGAGAGAAAGAGTTGTGAGTGAGAGAGAGAGAAAGAGAAGCTGTGAGTGAGTGAGAGAGAAAGAGCTGTGAATGAGAGAGAGGGAGGGAGAAAGAGAAGCTGTGAGTGTGTGAGAGAGAAATAGAAGCTATGAGTGAGAGAGAAAGAGAGAAAGAGAAGCTGTGAGTGAGAGAGATAGAGAGAGAGAGAAAGAGGAGCTGTGAGTGGGAGAGAGAGAAAGAGAAAGAGAAGCTGTGAGTGAGAGAGAGAGAAAGAGAAAGAGAAGCTGTGAGTCAGAGAGAGAGAGAAAGAGAAGCTGTGTGAGAGAGAGAAGCTGTGAGTGAGTGAGAGAGAGAGAAATAAAGAGAAGCTGTGAGTGTGAAAGAGAGAGAGAAGCTGTGAGAGAGAATGAGAGAGAGAAAGAGAAAAAGAGAAGCTGTGTGAGAGAGAGAATCTGTGAGTGAGAGAGAGAGAAATAGAAGCTGTGAGTGAGAGTGAGAGAGAAAGAGAAGCTGTGAGTGAGAGTGAGAGAGAGAGAAAGAGAAGCTGTGAGTGAGAGCGTGAGAGAGAGAAAGAGAACCTGTGAGTGAGAGAGAGAGAAAGAGAAGCTGTGAGAGAGAGAGAGAGAAAGAGAAGATGTGAGTGAGAGAGAGAGAGAAAGAGAAGCTGTGTGTGAGAGAGAACGAGAAGCTGTGAGTAAGAGAGAGAGAAAGAGAAGCTGTGTGTGTGTGAGAGAGAGAAGCTGTGTGAGAGAGAGAAAGAGAAGCTGTGAGTGAGAGAGAAAGAGAAGCTGTGAGTGTGTGAGAAAGAAGGAGAAGCTGTGAGTGAGAGAGAGAGAGAAAGAGAAGCTGTGAGTGAGAGAGAGAGAGAAAGAGAAGCTGTGTGTGTGAGAAAGAGAGAAAGAGAAGCTGTGAGCGAGAGAGAGAGAGAGAAAGAGAAGCTGTGTGTGTGTGTGAGAGAGAAGCTGTGAGTGAGAGAGACAGAGAGAGAAGCTGTGAGTGTGTGTGAGAGAGAAAGAGAAGCTGTGAGTCAGAGAGAGAAAGAAAAGCTGTGAGTGAGACAGGGAGAAAGATAAGCTGTGAGTGAGAGAATGAGAGAGAAGGAGAAGCTGTGAGTGGGAGAGGGAGAGAAAAAGAGAAGCTGTGTGTGTGAGAGAGAGAGATAAAGAGAAGCTGTGAATGAGAGAGAGAGAAAGAGCAGCTGTGAGTGAAAGAGAGAGAGAGAAAGAGCTGTGAGTGAGAGAGAGAGAGAGAGAAAGGGAAGCTGTGTGAGAGAGAAATAGAAGCTGTGAGTGAGAGAGAAAGAGAGAAAGAGAAGCTGGGAGAGTGAGAGAAAGAAAGAGAAGCTGTGAGTGAGAGAGAGAGAGAGAAAGAGAAGCTGTGAGTGAGTGAGAGGGAGAGAAAGAGAAGCTGTGCGTGAGTGAGAGAGAGAGAGAGAGAGAGAAAGAGAAGCTGTGAGTGAGAGAGAGAGAGAAAGAAAGGGAAGCTGTGAGTGAGAGAGAGAGAGAAAGAGAAGCTGAGTGAGAGAGACAGGGAGAAGAAGCTGTGAGTGAGTGAGTGAGAGAGAGGAACAGAAGCTGTGAGTGAGAAAGAAGCTGTGAGTGAGAGAGAGAGATGCTGTGAGTGAGAGAGACAGAGAAGCTGTGAGTGAGTGAGAGAGAGAGTGAAAGAAAGTGAAGCTGTGAGTGAGAGAGAGAGAGAGAAAGAGAAGCTGTGAGTGAGAGAGAGAGAAAGAAAGAGAAGGTGTGAGTGAGAGAGAGAAGGAGAAGCTGTGAGTGAGTGAGAGAGAAAGGGAGTGAGAGAGTGAGAGAGAAAGGGAGAAAGATAAGCTGTGAGTGAGTGAGAGAGAGAGAAATAAAGAGAAGCTGTGAGTGAGAAAGAGAGAGAGAAAGAGAAGCTGTGAGTGAGAAAGAGAGAAAGAAGCTGTGAGTCAGAGAGAGAGAGAAGCTGTGAGAGAGAGTGAGAGAGAGAGAAAGAGAAAAAGATAAGCTGTGTGAGAGAGAGAAGGTGTGAGTGAGAGAGAGAGAAAGAGAAGGAGATAGTGAGAGAGAGAGAGAAAGAGAAGCTGTGAGTGAGAGTGAGAGAGAGAGAGAGAGAAAGAGAAGCTGTGAGTGAGAGCGTGAGAGAGAGAAAGAGAAGCTGTGAGTGAGAGAGAGAAAGAGAAGCTGTGAGTGAGTGAGAGAGAGAGAGAAAAAGAAGCTGTGAGTGAGTGAGAGAAGGAAGAGCTGTGAGTGACAGAGAGAGAGAAAGAGAAGCTATGAGTGAGTGAGAGAGAGAGAGAAAGAGCTGTGAATGAGAGAGAGAGAGAGAAAGAGAAGCTGTGAGTGTGTGAGAGAGAAATAGAAGCTGTGAGTGAGAGAGAAAGAGAGAACGAGAAGCTGTGAGTGAGAGAGATAGAGAGAGAGAGAAAGAGAAGCTGTGAGTGAGAGAGAGAGAGAAAGAGAAGCTGTGTGTGTGAGAGAGAGAAAGAGATGCTGTGTGTGAGAGAGAAGCTGTGAGTGAGTGAGAGACAGAGAAATAAAGAGAAGCTGTGAGTGAGAAAGAGAGAGAGAAGATGTGAGAGAGAGTGAGAGAGAGAGAAAGAGAAAAAGAGAAGCTGTGTGAGAGAGAAGCTGTGAGTGAGAGAGAGAAAGAGAAGGTGAGAGAGAGAGAGAAAGTAGCTGTGAGTGAGAGTGAGAGAGAGAGAAAGAGAAGCTGTGAGTGAGAGAGAGAGAGAGAAGCTGTGAGAGAGAGAGAGAGAGAAAGAGAAGCTGTGTGTGTGAGAGAGAAAGAGAAGCCGTGAGTGAGAGAGAGAAAGAAAGAGAAGCTGTGAGTGAGAGAGAGAGAGAAGCTGTGAGTGAGAGAGAGAGAAAGAGAAGCTGTGAGTGAGAGAGAAAGAGAAGCTGTGAGTGAGAGAGAGAGAAAGAGAAGCTGTGAGTGAGAGAGAAAGAGAAGCTGTGAGTGTGTGAGAGAGAAAGAGAAGCTGTGAGTGCGAGAGAGAGAGAAAGAGAAGCTGTGAGTGAGAGAGAGAGAGAAAGAGAAGCTGTGAGTGAGAGAGATAGAGAGAGAGAGAAAGAGAGAGAAATAGAAGCTGTGAGTGAGAGAGAGAGAGAGAGAGAGAGCTATGAGTGAGAGAGAGAGAGAAAGAAAAGCTGTGAGTGAGAGAGTGAGAGAAAGAGAAGCTGTGAGTGAGAGAGAGAGAGAGAAAGAGAGAGAAAGAGAAGCTGTGAGTGAGAGAGAGAGAGAGAAAGAGAAGCTGTGAGTGAAAGAGAGAGAGAAAGAGAATCTGTGAGTGAGAGAGAGAGAAAGAGAAGCTGTGAGTGAGAGAGAGAGAAACAGAAGCTGTGTGTGTGAGAGAGAGAAAAGCTGTGAGTGAGAGAGACAGAGAGAGAAGCTGTGAGTGAGAGAGAGAAAGAGAAGCTGAGTGAGAGTGAGAGAGAGAAAGAGAAGCTGTGTGTGTGAGAGAGCGAGAGAGAGAAAGAGAAGCTGTGAGTGGGAGAGAGAGAGAAAAGCTCTGAGTGAGAGAGAGAGAGAAAGAGAAGCTGTGAGTGAGAAGAGAGAGAGAGAGAAAGAGAAGCTGTGAGTGAAAGAGAGAGAGAAAGCTGTGAGTGAGAGAGAGAGAAAAAGAAGCTGTGAGTGAGAGAGAGAAATAGAAGCTGTGAGTGAGAGAGAAAGAGAGAAAGAGAAGCTGTGTGTGTGTGTGTGTGTGAGAGAGAAGCTGTAAGTGAGTGAGAGAGAGAGAGAGAAAGAGAAGCTGTGAGAGACAGAGAGAGAGAAAGAGAAGCTGTGAGTAAGAGAGAGAGAGAGAAAGAGAAGCTGTGAGAGAGAGAGAGAGAGAGAAAGAGAAGCTGTGAGTGAGAGAGATAAATGCTGTGAGGGAGAGAGACAGAGAGAAGCTGTGAGTGAGTGAGAGAGAAAGAAAGTGAAGCTGTGAGTGAGAAAGAGAGAGAGAGAAAGAGAAGCTGTGAGTGAGAGAGAGAGAAAGAGAGGCTGTGAGTGAGAGAGAGAGAGAAAGAGAAGCTGTGAGTGAGTGAGAGGGAGAGAAAGAGTTGTGAGTGAGAGAGAGAGAAAGAGAAGCTGTGAGTGAGTGAGAGAGAAAGAGCTGTGAATGAGAGAGAGGGAGAGAGAAAGAGAAGCTGTGAGTGTGTGAGAGAGAAATAGAAGCTGTGAGTGAGAGAGAAAGAAAGAGAGAAAGAGAAGCTGTGAGTGAGAGAGAGAGAGAGAGAGAAAGAGAAGCTGTGAGTGCGAGAGAGAGAAAGAGAAAGAGAAGCTGTGAGTGAGAGAGAGAGAAAGAGAAAGAGAAGCTGTGAGTCAGAGAGAGAGAGAAAGAGAAGCTGTGTGAGAGAGAGAAGCTGTGAGTGAGTGAGAGAGAGAGAAATAAAGAGAAGCTGTGAGTGTGAAAGAGAGAGAGAAGCTGTGAGAGAGAATGAGAGAGAGAAAGAGAAAAAGAGAAGCTGTGTGAGAGAGAGAATCTGTGAGTGAGAGAGAGAGAAAGAGAAGCTGTGAGTGAGAGTGAGAGAGAAAGAGAAGCTGTGAGTGAGAGTGAGAGAGAGAGAAAGAGAAGGTGTGAGTGAGAGCGTGAGAGAGAGAAAGAGAAGCTGTGAGTGAGAGAGAGAGAAAGAGAAGCTGTGAGAGAGAGAGAGAAAGAGAAGATGTGAGTGAGAGAGAGAGAGAAAGAGAAGCTGTGTGTGAGAGAGAAAGAGAAGCTGTGAGTAAGAGAGAGAGAAAGAGAAGCTGT
The DNA here is from genome assembly GCA_035047305.1 of Bradypodion pumilum. Taxonomy (NCBI): domain Eukaryota; kingdom Metazoa; phylum Chordata; class Lepidosauria; order Squamata; family Chamaeleonidae; genus Bradypodion; species Bradypodion pumilum. Next base: position 181,739,221 of record JAWDJD010000002.1, read on the forward strand.
GTGTGTGAGAGAGAGAGAAGCTGTGAGAGAGAGAGAAAGAGAAGCTGTGAGTGAGCGAGAAAGAGAAGCTGTGAGTGAGAGAGAGAAAGAGAAGCTGTGAGTGAGAGAGAAAGAGAAGCTGTGAGTGTGTGAGAAAGAAAGAGAAGCTGTGAGTGAGAGAGAGAGAGAAAGAGAAGCTGTGAGTGAGAGAGAGAGAGAAAGAGAAGCTGTGTGTGTGAGAAAGAGAGAAAGAGAAGCTGTGAGCGAGAGAGAGAGAGAGAAAGAGAAGCTGTGTGTGTGTGTGAGAGAGAAGCTGTGAGTGAGAGAGACAGAGAGAGAAGCTGTGAGTGTGTGTGAGAGAGAAAGAGAAGCTGTGAGTCAGAGAGAGAAAGAAAAGCTGTGAGTGAGAGAGGGAGAAAGATAAGCTGTGAGTGAGAGAATGAGAGAGAAGGAGAAGCTGTGAGTGGGAGAGGGAGAGAAAAAGAGAAGCTGTGTGTGTGTGAGAGAGAGATAAAGAGAAGCTGTGAATGAGAGAGAGAGAAAGAGCAGCTGTGAGTGAAAGAGAGAGAGAGAAAGAGCTGTGAGTGAGAGAGAGAGAGAGAGAAAGGGAAGCTGTGTGAGAGAGAAATAGAAGCTGTGAGTGAGAGAGAAAGAGAGAAAGAGAAGCTGTGAGAGTGAGAGAAAGAAAGAGAAGCTGTGAGTGAGAGAGAGAGAGAGAGAGAAGCTGTGAGTGAGTGAGAGAGAGAGAAAGAGAAGCTGTGCGTGAGTGAGAGAGAGAGAGAGAAAGAGAAGCTGTGAGTGAGAGAGAGAGAGAAAGAAAGGGAAGCTGTGAGTGAGAGAGAGAGAGAAAGAGAAGCTGAGTGAGAGAGACAGGGAGAAGAAGCTGTGAGTGAGTGAGAGAGAGAGAGAAACAGAAGCTGTGAGTGAGAAAGAAGCTGTGAGTGAGAGAGAGAGACGCTGTGAGTGAGAGAGAGAGAGAAGCTGTGAGTGAGTGAGAGAGAGAGTGAAAGAAAGTGAAGCTGTGAGTGAGAGAGAGAGAGAGGGAGAGAAAGAGAAGCTGTGAGTGAGAGAGAGAGAGAAAGAAAGAGAAGGTGTGAGTGAGAGAGAGAAGGAGAAGGTGTGAGTGAGTGAGAGAGAAAGGGAGTGAGAGAGTGAGAGAGAAAGGGAGAAAGATAAGCTGTGAGTGAGTGAGAGAGAGAGAAATAAAGAGAAGCTGTGAGTGAGAAAGAGAGAGAGAAAGAGAAGCTGTGAGTGAGAAAGAGAGAAAGAAGCTGTGAGTCAGAGAGAGAGAGAGAAGCTGTGAGAGAGAGTGAGAGAGAGAGAAAGAGAAAAAGATAAGCTGTGTGAGAGAGAGATGGTGTGAGTGAGAGAGAGAGAAAGAGAAGGTGTGAGTGTGAGAGAGAGAGAAAGAGAAGCTGTGAGTGAGAGTGAGAGAGAGAGAAAGAGAAGCTGTGAGTGAGAGCGTGAGAGAGAGAAAGAGAAGCTGTGAGTGAGAGAGAGAAAGAGAAGCTGTGAGTGAGTGAGAGAGAGAGAGAGAAAAAGAAGCTGTGAGTGAGTGAGAGAAGGAAGAGCTGTGAGTGACAGAGAGAGAGAAAGAGAAGCTATGAGTGAGAGAGAGAGAGAAAGAGCTGTGAATGAGAGAGAGAGAGAAAGAGAAGCTGTGAGTGTGTGAGAGAGAAATAGAAGCTGTGAGTGAGAGAGAAAGAGAGAAAGAGAAGCTGTGAGTGAGAGAGATAGAGAGAGAGAGAAAGAGAAGCTGTGAGTGAGAGAGAGAGAGAAAGAGAAAGAGAAGCTGTGAGTGAGAGAGAGAGAAAGACAAAGAGATGCTGTGTGTGAGAGAAGCTGTGAGTGAGTGAGAGACAGAGAAATAAAGAGAAGCTGTGAGTGAGAAAGAGAGAGAGAAGATGTGAGAGAGAGTGAGAGAGAGAGAAAGAGAAAAAGAGAAGCTGTGTGAGAGAGAAGCTGTGAGTGAGAGAGAGAAAGAGAAGGTGAGAGAGAGAGAGAGAAAGTAGCTGTGAGTGAGAGTGAGAGAGAGATAAAGAGAAGCTGTGAGTGAGAGAGAGATAAAGAGAAGCTGTGAATGAGAGAGAGAGAAAGAGCAGCTGTGAGTGAAAGAGAGAGAGAGAAAGAGCTGTGAGAGAGAGAGAGAGAGAGAAAGGGAAGCTGTGTGAGAGAGAAATAGAAGCTGTGAGTGAGAGAGAAAGAGAAGCTGTGAGAGTGAGAGAAAGAAAGAGAAGCTGTGAGTGAGAGAGAGAGAGAGAGAGAAGCTGTGAGTGAGTGAGAGAGAGAGAAAGAGAAGCTGTGCGTGAGTGAGAGAGAGAGAGAGAAAGAGAAGCTGTGAGTGAGAGAGAGAGAGAAAGAAAGGGAAGCTGTGAGTGAGAGAGAGAGAGAAAGAGAAGCTGAGTGAGAGAGACAGGGAGAAGAAGCTGTGAGTGAGTGAGAGAGAGAGAGAAACAGAAGCTGTGAGTGAGAAAGAAGCTGTGAGTGAGAGAGAGAGATGCTGTGAGTGAGAGAGAGAGAGAAGCTGTGAGTGAGTGAGAGAGAGAGTGAAAGAAAGTGAAGCTGTGAGTGAGAGAGAGAGAGAGGGAGAGAAAGAGAAGCTGTGAGTGAGAGAGAGAAGGAGAAGGTGTGAGTGAGTGAGAGAGAAAGGGAGTGAGAGAGTGAGAGAGAAAGGGAGAAAGATAAGCTGTGAGTGAGTGAGAGAGAGAGAAATAAAGAGAAGCTGTGAGTGAGAAAGAGAGAGAGAAAGAGACGCTGTGAGTGAGAAAGAGAGAAAGAAGCTGTGAGTCAGAGAGAGAGAGAGAAGCTGTGAGAGAGAGTGAGAGAGAGAGAAAGAGAAAAAGATAAGCTGTGTGAGAGAGAGAAGGTGTGAGTGAGAGAGAGAGAAAGAGAAGGTGTGAGTGAGAGAGAGAGAGAAAGAGAAGCTGTGAGTGAGAGTGAGAGAGAGAGAAAGAGAAGCTGTGAGTGAGAGCGTGAGAGAGAGAAAGAGAAGCTGTGAGTGAGAGAGAGAAAGAGAAGCTGTGAGTGAGTGAGAGAGAGAGAAAAAGAAGCTGTGAGTGAGTGAGAGAAGGAAGAGCTGTGAGTGACAGAGAGAGAGAAAGAGAAGCTATGAGTGAGAGAGAGAGAGAAAGAGCTGTGAATGAGAGAAAGAGAGAAAGAGAAGCTGTGAGTGTGTGAGAGAGAAATAGAAGCTGTGAGTGAGAGAGAAAGAGAGAAAGAGAAGCTGTGAGTGAGAGAGAGAGAGAGAGAGAAAGAGAAGCTGTGAGTGAGAGAGAGAGAGAAAGAGAAGCTGTGAGTGAGAGAGAGAGAAAGACAAAGAGATGCTGTGTGTGAGAGAAGCTGTGAGTGAGTGAGAGACAGAGAAATAAAGAGAAGCTGTGAGTGAGAAAGAGAGAGAGAAGATGTGAGAGAGAGTGAGAGAGAGAGAAAGAGAAAAAGAGAAGCTGTGTGAGAGAGAAGCTGTGAGTGAGAGAGAGAAAGAGAAGGTGAGAGAGAGAGAGAAAGTAGCTGTGAGTGAGAGTGAGAGAGAGAGAAAGAGAAGCTGTGAGTGAGAGAGAGAGAGAGAGAAGCTGTGAGAGAGAGAGAGAGAGAGAGAAGCTGTGTGAGAGAGAGAGAAAGAGAAGCTGTGAGTGAGAGAGAGAGAAAGAAAGAGAAGCTGTGAGTGAGAGAGAGAGAGAAGCTGTGAGTGAGAGAGAGAGAAAGAGAAGCTGTGAGTGAGAGAGAAAGAGAAGCTGTGAGTGAGAGAGAGAGAAAGAGAAGCTGTGAGTGAGAGAGAAAGAGAAGCTGTGAGTGTGTGAGAGAGAAAGAGAAGCTGTGAGTGCGAGAGAGAGAGAAAGAGAAGCTGTGAGTGAGAGAGAGAGAAAGAGAAGCTGTGTGTGTGTGAGAGAGAGAAAGAGAAGCTGAGAGTGAGAGAGAAAGAGAGAAAAAGAAGCTGTGAGCGAGAGAGAGAGAGAGAGAAAGAGAAGGTGTGAGTGAGAGTGAGAGAGAGAGAAAGAGAAGCTGTGAGTGAGAGCGTGAGAGAGAGAAAGAGAAGCTGTGAGTAGGAGAGAGAGAAAGAGAAGCTGTGAGTGAGAGAGAGAGAAAGAGAAGCTGTGAGTGAGAGAGAGAGATGCTGTGAGTGAGAGAGAGGAAGAGAAGCTGTGAGTGAGAGAGAGAGAGAAAGAGAAAGAGAAAGGGAAAGAGAAGCTGTGAGTGAGAGCGTGAGAGAGAGAGAAAGAGAAGCTGTAAGTGAGAGAGAGAAAGAGAAGCTGTGAGTGAGTGAGAGAGAGAGAGAGAAAAAGAAGCTGAGTGAGAGAAGGAAGAGCTGTGAGTGAGAGAGAGAGAGAGAGAGAAGCTATGAGTGAGAGAGAGAGAGAAAGAGCTGTGAATGAGAGAGAGAGAGAGAGAGAAGCTGTGAGTGTGTGAGAGAGAAATAGAAGCTGTGAGTGAGAGAGAAAGAGAGAAAGAGAAGCTGTGAGTGAGAGAGATAGAGAGAGAGAGAAAGAGAGAGAAATAGAAGCTGTGAGTGAGAGAGAGCGAGAGAGAGAAAGAGCTGTGAGTGAGAGAGAGAGAAAGAGAAGCTGTGAGTGAGAGAGTGAGAGAAAGAGAAGCTGTGAGTGAGAGAGAGAGAGAAAGAGAGAGAAAGAGAAGCTGTGAGTGAGAGAGAGAGAGAAAGAGAAGCTGTGAGTGAAAGAGAGAGAGAAAGAGAATCTGTGAGTGAGAGAGAGAGAAAGAGAAGCTGTGAGTGAGAGAGAGAGATGCTGTGAGTGAGAGAGACAGAGAAGCTGTGAGTGAGTGAGAGAGAGAGTGAAAGAAAGTGAAGCTGTTAGTGAGAGAGAGAGAGAGAGAGACAGAGAAAGAGAAGCTGTGAGTGAGAGAGAGAGAGAAAGAAAGAGAAGGTGTGAGTGAGAGAGAGAAGGAGAAGCTGTGTGTGAGTGAGAGAGTGAGAGAGAAAGGGAGAAAGATAAGCTGTGAGTGAGTGAGAGAGAGAGAAATAAAGAGAAGCTGTGAGTGAGAAAGAGAGAGAGAAAGAGAAGCTGTGAGTGAGAAAGAGAGAAAGAAGCTGTGAGTCAGAGAGAGAGAGAGAAGCTGTGAGAGAGAGTGAGAGAGAGAGAAAGAGAAAAAGATAAGCTGTGTGAGAGAGAGAAGGTGTGAGTGAGAGAGAGAGAAAGAGAAGGTGTGAGTGAGAGAGAGAGAGAAAGAGAAGCTGTGAGTGAGAGTGAGAGAGAGAGAAAGAGAAGCTGTGAGTGAGAGCGTGAGAGAGAGAAAGAGAAGCTGTGAGTGAGAGAGAGAAAGAGAAGCTGTGAGTGAGTGAGAGAGAGAGAGAGAAAAAGAAGCTGTGAGTGAGTGAGAGAAGGAAGAGCTGTGAGTGACAGAGAGAGAGAAAGAGAAGCTATGAGTGAGAGAGAGAGAAAGAGCTGTGAATGAGAGAGAGAGAGAAAGAGAAGCTGTGAGTGTGTGAGAGAGAAATAGAAGCTGTGAGTGAGAGAGAAAGAGAGAAAGAGAAGCTGTGAGTGAGAGAGATAGAGAGAGAGAGAAAGAGAAAGAGAAGCTGTGAGTGATAGAGTGAGAAAGAGAAAGAGAAGCTGTGAGTGAGAGAGAGAGAAAGAGAAAGAGATGCTGTGTGTGAGAGAGAAGCTGTGAGTGAGTGAGAGACAGAGAAATAAAGAGAAGCTGTGAGTGAGAAAGAGAGAGAGAAGATGTGAGAGAGAGTGAGAGAGAAAGAGAAAAAGAGAAGCTGTGTGAGAGAGAAGCTGTGAGTGAGAGAGAGAAAGAGAAGGTGAGAGAGAGAGAGAGAGAAAGTAGCTGTGAGTGAGAGTGAGAGAGAGAGAAAGAGAAGCTGTGAGTGAGAGAGAGAGAGAGAAGCTGTGAGAGAGAGAGAGAAAGAGAAGCTGTGTGTGAGAGAGAGAAAGAGAAGCTGTGAGTGAGAGAGAGAGAAAGAAAGAGAAGCTGTGAGTGAGTGAGAGAGAGAGAAGCTGTGAGTGAGAGAGAGAGAAAGAGAAGCTGTGAGTGAGAGAGAAAGAGAAGCTGTGAGTAAGAGAGAGAGAAAGAGAAGCTGTGAGTGAGAGAGAAAGAGAAGCTGTGAGTGTGTGAGAGAGAAAGAGAAGCTGTGAGTGCGAGAGAGAGAGAAAGAGAAGCTGTGAGTGAGAGAGAGAGAGAAAGAGAAGCTGTGTGTGTGTGAGAGAGAGAAAGAGAAGCTGAGAGTGAGAGAGAAAGAGAGAAAGAGAAGCTGTGAGCGAGAGAGAGAGAGAGAAAGAGAAGGTGTGAGTGAGAGTGAGAGAGAGAGAAAGAGAAGCTGTGAGTGAGAGCGTGAGAGAGAGAAAGAGAAGCTGTGAGTAGGAGAGAGAAAGAGAAGCTGTGAGTGAGTGAGAGAGAGAGAGAGAAAAAGAAGCTGTGAGTGAGTGAGAGAAGGAAGAGCTGTGAGTGAGAGAGAGAGAGAAAGAGAAGCTATGAGTGAGAGAGAGAGAGAGAAAGAGCTGTGAATGAGAGAGATAGAGAGAGAGAGAAAGAGAGAGAAATAGAAGCTGTGAGTGAGAGAGAGAGAGAGAGAGAGAAAGAGCTATGAGTGAGAGAGAGAGAGAAAGAGAAGCTGTGAGTGAGTGAGAGGGAGAGAAAGAGTTGTGAGTGAGAGAGAGAGAAAGAGAAGCTGTGAGTGAGTGAGAGAGAAAGAGCTGTGAATGAGAGAGAGGGAGAGAGAAAGAGAAGCTGTGAGTGTGTGAGAGAGAAATAGAAGCTGTGAGTGAGAGAGAAAGAAAGAGAGAAAGAGAAGCTGTGAGTGAGAGAGATAGAGAGAGAGAGAAAGAGAAGCTGTGAGTGCGAGAGAGAGAAAGAGAAAGAGAAGCTGTGAGTGAGAGAGAGAGAAAGAGAAAGAGAAGCTGTGAGTCAGAGAGAGAGAGAAAGAGAAGCTGTGTGAGAGAGAGAAGCTGTGAGTGAGTGAGAGAGAGAGAAATAAAGAGAAGCTGTGAGTGTGAAAGAGAGAGAGAAGCTGTGAGAGAGAATGAGAGAGAGAAAGAGAAAAAGAGAAGCTGTGTGAGAGAGAGAATCTGTGAGTGAGAGAGAGAGAAAGAGAAGCTGTGAGTGAGAGTGAGAGAGAAAGAGAAGCTGTGAGTGAGAGTGAGAGAGAGAGAAAGAGAAGGTGTGAGTGAGAGCGTGAGAGAGAGAAAGAGAAGCTGTGAGTGAGAGAGAGAGAAAGAGAAGCTGTGAGAGAGAGAGAGAAAGAGAAGATGTGGGGGGTCGTGTCATGATGGAGGGCTGAGAGGGACGAGCTTTTCTCCGCTCGGAAAGGAGAGAAAAGAAAGTGACTTTTTTAAAGTGAAAATAGACCCTGAAACCGGCTGAAAAATGGACTAGGAAAAAGAGAAGGAAAATTAGCAGTGGAAAATATATTGGATGCTCCAAAGCAGCGCCGAGAAAAAGAGGTAGGACAGAGTTTCGATCTTGAGAGCGGGGGGATGGGCGACCTGTAATGGCGACGAGTCCCCAGAGCTCTGGATCGAAGAACGGAAATTCTGGAAACGGGAGGAAAGCGGCGTTCTAGTAAAAGAGCTTAAAAGTATGGGCAAAGCATAAGTGGACGTCGGAATTAAAAGTAAATCTGTTGGGGGGCCGAAAGAGATTTTGTAGCGGGCTCGTTTGGTCTCGTCGCCCCCCCCCCCATCGGAGACGTACGGAGTTTCGAGGCGCTGGAAAGGAGCAAAGGGGAAAGCGAAGAAGTTTGACGGTGAGCAAAGTTGTAAAGACTTATAAAGAGAAAGGGGGAAATAGAAAACAGAAGTAAAGAGACTGATTTTTTCTTATTTTTTTTTTCTTCCCTTTTGAAATGTTTTATGCCGGTGGGAGTGGATAAATTAACGGCTAAGTAAAAGGGGCAAGATAGTATTCCCTGCTTTCCTTCTTTTGTTAATTTTTTTTCTTCCCCTTTCCTTGCCTCCCCCTCCCGCTATTGTGCTGTGGTCTAAGAGAACTGGTTTTTAAAGAAGAAGAGAGACGATAAGCCTGTCCCTGCATACATTTTTTTGGAGATACAAAGAGAAGCAAGAAGCTGTTGTGGCGTAGTTCTCTGAGAAATAAATTGCTTGTAGATCGGAACTTTGGAGAACAGGAAAGTGAACTCATTAGTGTTATCTTTGTCTCTGCTGACTCTCCCTTTTTCCCTCCTTAAAAGAGATTTGGAAATCGTTTGCAATTTACAATAGAGAGTTGGCTCCCCCTACAGTTAAATTTTGGAGATAAAATTTTTTTTTAATTGCTGTTATTTTTGTTTGGTTTTTTTTTTCTTGGCTGGTTTGAAGCTTTTTAATTTTTAAATATTTTTTCAAATAAGATTTTTCTAATCGTTTCTTTTTTTAAAAAAAAAAATTTTCTTCCCCTTTTTTTTTCTTGTTCTTTTTTGTTTTTATTTTTATTTTATTTTGAATTTTGTGGGGAGGGGAAATATTAAAGTAGATAAAAATATAAGAGGAAAATTAATTAAATTTAAATTGGGATAACGGAAGTTTGAACGACTCTCTGGGTATACATGTGTGTGTACATGTGTCTGTAAATACACGCGCATATATAGGACAGAGAGAGGGAGGGGGGAGGTGATAAGGGTTAAGTACTGTATTTGGAAAGTTTAATAAAATTGGTTAGAGATAAAATATATGGTGAATTTTGAATGATTAAACTTTATATGTAAATCGATAATAAGCAGTTAGAAATATATTTGAATGAAACGGCAGGGGAGAGGGAAAGAGAAAGAGAAGAAATTGGCTTGGACAAGAGAGCAAAGACCAACGTCCTCCGATAGAAGTTTCAGGAGGCTTACAAGATTGGATGAGGAGAAAGAAGAAATGAAAAAAGCAATGCAACAAGAGATAAAGGATTTGGAGGAACAAGAGACAGTGAAAAAGATGGCACAACAACTACAGCAGCAGCAGCAACAGAAGACAATAATATCACCAACGGCGCCTACTCCATCTGTGGTAAAATCAATCGTGATAACAACAGCAAAAGTAACAACGACAACAACAGCTATGTCAACAGTGTCAACGACAGCGGCGATAGCAGGAACAACACCAACAACGATCGTAACCACGTCCACGGCCACAACACCAACGACATCGGCGACAGGGGGAGGAGAAGGAACTAAATCTGAATTTGAAATTCTTAACGAGAGATTTGATACCCTGGGGAATAATATTGGAAATATGTTTGCTCGATCTAGAACAGAATGGAAGAAGGACTTGCAAGATGTATTAGTAAACATTATGAAGGGAATTGAAGACATGAAAGAGGAAACAAAGACCATTAAAAAAGAGCAAGAAGAGATAAAAAAAGATCAAGCAATGATAAAAGTAGAGGTCATGGACTTAAAAAAGAAAGAAAAGGAAAGAGAAAATAAAGTTGGGGACCATGAAAAGAGATTGGAAAATGTAGAAGAACAATTAAGAAAAGCAAATGTTATAATTCGAAAATTCCCAGAGAATTCACCAGACAAATTAAAAGAAAGAATAGTGAAATGGCTTGACGAAATTATGGAAGATGGCTTCACGCCGCATGAAGTGGTAAATGTATTCAGGCTTGGTTCAAGAAGGGGCAAAACTGGGTCAAGGAATGTCATGTTAAAATTTGCTAATGTATCAGATAAACTGAGGTTAATGGCGCTTATACGTGAAAAAGGACCAGAGGTTTTAAAAGTAGAAGGCCATGACATTGAAGTGTACAACGACATTCCAATGGAGGATCGTTTTTGGAGACAGTCGATGAAGCCAATCACAAAAAGATTCCAGGAAAGGGGAATAAGATACAATTGGAAATTCCCAAGACAATTAAGTTTTTTTTATCTGGGAAGAAGATATTTAATCAATGAAGATATTAATGTCTTGGACGTAATGATAGATGCCAAATTATTGGAAGCAGGAACTAAAGAGTGGTTTGATTTGAAGGAAGAATTGATTATATCTGGTGGTTATAGAAGAAGGGATAGCAATGGAAACGAGAATATGCCAAAAGGGGCAGAAGGAGGAATAGCTCCGGACGGGGAGTAGGTTCAGGCCCAATCCAGACTCCTATGTATGACTGCACCCCCCCTCCCCCCTCTGAATTTTGGAGGCCATTTGTAAAAAAGAAATGGGGAGGGAGAGTAGTAGATTGTTTAGTGTATTTTTTCTTTTAGATGTTTTTTCCTTTTTTATTATTATTATTACTTTTTTGTATAAGGTGAAGGAAATGTTATATGTTGATCACATGTCCGTAGGAGGAAGTGGGAACTGCAAAAAAAGGGAGGGAGATACATAATAGATGAAGGATATAAAAGTATTAACATGGAACGTGAAAGGTACTGGTTGTCAAGTGAAGAGAAGGAGGTTGGAAGCGGCACTTAGAAAAGATAGACCGGATATAATTTTTCTTCAGGAGACCCATCAGAATTCGGAAAAAACCAATAAATTATTCTTAGGATGGACCCAAGTTTACGAAAAATCATATGGCTCCTCAAAGGCTAGGGGGGTCGCAACTTTGATATCAAATAGAGCGGGATTCGAGATAATAAAAAGTATATCAGACCCAGAAGGTAGATACTTGATAATAAAGGGGAAGATAGAAGAAGAGGAAATAACGTTGGTGAATTTGTATGTGCCAAATGAACATCAAAACAGGTTTTTAAATAAGATATATCGAATACTAGAGAAAGAAAAAACAACAAAAATGATTGTAGGGGGAGATTTCAATCTAGTAGGATCAAATATAGATAGCACGAATATGAAGAGAAGTGTAGGTGGAAATAAGACGTTTGTGTTAAATAACTGGTTGAAATCCTTGGGGTTGAAAGATACATGGAGAGTACTTAAAGGACAGGAAAGGGCCTATACGTATTTTTCACAAGTGTACAATACATATTCCAGAATAGACTACATATTTGTTACGGATAATTTGATAAGTAATTTAGATGGTATAGAAATTGGAATATTCAAAGAATCGGATCATGCAAAAGTATTGGTGGAATTGAAAATAGATGCTATAAAGAGCCCGAAAAATTGGAGATATAACGCCAGATTGTTTAGAGATAAAAAAAGTAAAGATCAAATGGTAGAAAAATGGGAAGAAAATTGGAAGTGGAATGATACAGGGGAAGTACGAATTGGTACCGTATGGGATACTATGAAAGCAATATTTAGGGGTGAAAGTATTAGGTTGGCAAGTATTAGAAATAAACAGTTAAAAAGTAAGCAAGAAGAAACAGAAAAAGAGATTAAAAGGTTACAGGAGATACATGCAATAACCAAGGATAGAAAAGTATATGAAAAGATGCAGGGACTAAGGAAGGAACTAATTGGAAATGACATAGAAAAGGTAAAAAGAGACCTAACATATTTAAAAAGAGAATATTTTGAATACAGTAATAAAAATTCAAAAATGTTGGCAAGAGCGGCTAAAGAAAAGAGAGGCAGAAGAGAAATAGGGATATTAGTGGATAAGGAGGGTATAAGGCATAATAAGATTAAAGATAAATGCAAGGTGGTCAGAGAATTTTACCAATCCCTATACTCTAAAAAGAGAATAAACCTAGATAAATTAAAAGATAGATTGGAAATGCAAATTAAAAATAAAATAAGTCAAGAGCATAAACAAAGAATGGAAGAATTAATAACTGAAAAAGAGATAAAAAAAGTAATAAACAAACTGAAAGTAGATAAAACACCTGGTGAGGATGGATTACCTGCTGAGTTTTATAAAGAATTTAAGGAGATAGTAATCCCGAAATTGTTAAAACTTTATAATGGTATTCTTAAAGGGGAACAGGTACCTGCATCGTGGTATAGAACAATAATTGTCCTATTACCAAAACCGGGAAAAGATTTAGAAAAAGTAGAATCATACAGACCTATATCCCTGATTAATCAAGATGCTAAGATTTTTACAGCTATACTGGCAAACAGATTGAATAGTTTTATGGATAAATATATAAATAAAGACCAGGCCGGCTTTGTGAAAGGGAGATATATGACAGATTTAGTAAGGCGAGTTCTAAATTTAATAGACGTGGCAAGACAAAATAAAGAGAAAGTAGGTATATTATCATTAGATATTTTTAAAGCATTTGATTCTGTACAATGGGTAACAATTATCGAGATAATTAAGAGTTATGGATTCGGTAACAGGTTTATAAAGACAATAGAACAACTGTACCAACAAGGATACGCTAAAATCAGGGTTAACGACGGTTTAACAGAAGAATTAAGATTAGAGGCAGGAACAAGGCAAGGATGTCCCCTATCTCCAATTCTATTTATTATGGCGATGGAAATACTAGCTAATATAATAAGAGAAGACAAAAATATAGAAGGAATACTGGAAAATAAAATTAGTTTATATGCAGACGATACTTTGTTAATTATGAAACACCCCAGAAGAACCATGGAAAGGATTCAAAAGCATTTAAAGGATTTTGAACAAATTACAGGTTTGAAGGTAAACTGGGAAAAATCAGAATTAATTTTAAATAATATTGAAAAAGAAGAGCAAAGGAAAATCAGGGATGAATTTAAATTACAGATTAAAGGGAGCTTGAAATACCTGGGGATAAATATATCCAATAATTTAGAGGACCTGAAAAGACTAAATTATGATAAACAAAAGAAGGAACTTAAGATTAAAATTTCACAATATCAAAAACTGAAGTTGTCTTGGTTCGGCAGAATAGCACTGACTAAAATGATGTTACTACCAAAACTAAATTTTTTATTTGATGCCTTACCAATTCAGCTGACAGATAAGGATATTGAGGAATTTCAAAAACTATTTGATAGTTATTGTAATGGGGGACGCAGACCTAGAATTTTAAAGAAAATGTGGTATTTACCTCAAAAAGAAGGCGGTTTAGGAATGCCTAATTTAAAGAGTTATTATAAAGCCTTCCAGATAAAGAATGTAGTTAAGATATTGATGAAGGAGTCGGTCATCTGGGAGGGAATCGAGATGAACGAAGTAAAGGAAGTTGGTAAGAGTTTTTTTTTAGACAAGGAAATAGGAAAAATATCGATTAAAAACAGAATGATGAGATCTATGTTGGGAGTATGGAAGAAAGTTAAAATGAAATTGGCCCCGAATATCTCACCGATAATTGAAATAGAAGACTTGAATAACTTCCCAATAAGATTGGATAACGAGATTAAGGAAATTTTGTCGACAAATAGGGTTCTCCTATTGAAAGATTGGATACGAGTCTGCAAAGATGATGCGAGGAAAAGAGAGCTATATACCCAGATGAAGCTGAATTGGTTTCAGATAATTATGGTGAATAAGTGGAATAATAAATACTGGAGAGAACGAAGCCTAGAAAGAGACAGGACGGAATTTGAGGAATTAGTTTGGAAAATTAGGAGGGAGGAAACTGGTATTAAAGGGCTGGTTAGTAAAATTTATAAAATAATAAACACAGAAGGTAACCCACAAGAAACATTAAGAAATACATGGGAACAGGACTTGAACTTGAAAATAACGGAAAAGGAATGGCAAAATAAATGGAAAAAAAGAATTATGAGATCCCTATCGGTCAGAATAAAGGAACACAATTTTAAAATGTTATGGAGGTGGTATCTGACACCCGTGAGACTGCACCAAATGGATAAGAAGAACAATAAAATGTGTTGGAGATGTAAAAACAGTTTGGGCACATATGTTCATATGTGGTATGAATGTAAAGAGGTAGAAAACTTTTGGACAAAAATAGAGATCGAGATAGGGAAAATTATGGGAGTACGTCTCAGATTGGGACCAGATACCATCTTACTGACAGATGTTGAGAATATTAAAATAGATAATGATAAGAAAGAGTTGTTGTCTATGATGTTAGTAATGGCAAGAATGTGTATTGCAAAAAATTGGAAAAGTGATACAATGTTAAAAGTGCAGGATTGGTACGGGCAGATGTGGGATCTCGCATTGAATGAAAAACTAACATGGGAATTAAATCTTAAGAAAGGTATAATAAAAGAAAGTAGATTTTGGAAAATATGGCGAAAATTTGTGGAATACTCAATGACAAGAGATGAAATAAAAAAATTGACACCAGACCAAACGAAATTTTGGGAACAATAGAAATGAATGGGAGATCCCACAACCTCCTAGGACAATGTATATAGCACTAGGGTGATGAAGTCTGTAAGTGTATGTAATATACAGTCTGTCTTATCTTTTATATTATGATTTTATTTTTATTAATTTTTTGTTATTTTTTTCTGTCATGTATAAAATGTTTGTTTCATGTCTTATGCTTTAAAAAATCAATAAAAATATATATATATATTAAAAAAAAGAAAGAGAAGATGTGAGTGAGAGAGAGAGAGAGAAAGAGAAGCTGTGTGTGAGAGAGAAAGAGAAGATGTGAGTAAGAGAGAGAGAAAGAGAAACTGTGTGTGTGAGAGAGAGAGAAGCTGTGAGAGAGAGAGAAAGAGAAGCTGTGAGTGAGAGAGAAAGAGAAGCTGTGAGTGAGAGAGAGAAAGAGAAGCTGTGAGTGAGAGAGAAAGAGAAGCTGTGAGTGTGTGAGAAAGAAAGAGAAGCTGTGAGTGAGAGAGAGAGAGAAAGAGAAGCTGTGAGTGAGAGAGAGAGAGAAAGAGAAGCTGTGTGTGTGAGAAAGAGAGAAAGAGAAGCTGTGAGCGAGAGAGAGAGAGAGAGAAAGAGAAGCTGTGTGTGTGTGTGAGAGAGAAGCTGTGAGTGAGAGAGACAGAGAGAGAAGCTGTGAGTGTGTGTGAGAGAGAAAGAGAAGCTGTGAGTCAGAGAGAGAAAGAAAAGCTGTGAGTGAGAGAGGGAGAAAGATAAGCTGTGAGTGAGAGAATGAGAGAGAAGGAGAAGCTGTGAGTGGGAGAGGGAGAGAAAAAGAGAAGCTGTGTGTGTGTGAGAGAGAGATAAAGAGAAGCTGTGAATGAGAGAGAGAGAAAGAGCAGCTGTGAGTGAAAGAGAGAGAGAGAAAGAGCTGTGAGTGAGAGAGAGAGAGAGAGAAAGGGAAGCTGTGTGAGAGAGAAATAGAAGCTGTGAGTGAGAGAGAAAGAGAGAAAGAGAAGCTGTGAGAGTGAGAGAAAGAAAGAGAAGCTGTGAGTGAGAGAGAGAGAGAGAAAGAGAAGCTGTGAGTGAGTGAGAGAGAGAGAAAGAGAAGCTGTGCGTGAGTGAGAGAGAGAGAGAGAGAAAGAGAAGCTGTGAGTGAGAGAGAGAGAAAGAAAGGGAAGCTGTGAGTGAGAGAGGAGAGAAAGAGAAGCTGAGTGAGAGAGACAGGGAGAAGAAGCTGTGAGTGAGTGAGAGAGAGAGAGAAACAGAAGCTGTGAGTGAGAAAGAAGCTGTGAGTGAGAGAGAGATGCTGTGAGTGAGAGAGACAGAGAAGCTGTGAGTGAGTGAGAGAGAGAGTGAAAGAAAGTGAAGCTGTGAGTGAGAGAGAGAGAGGGAGAGAAAGAGAAGCTGTGAGTGAGAGAGAGAGAGAAAGAAAGAGAAGGTGTGAGTGAGAGAGAGAAGGAGAAGCTGTGAGTGAGTGAGAGAGAAAAGGAGTGAGAGAGTGAGAGAGAAAGGGAGAAAGATAAGCTGTGAGTGAGTGAGAGAGAGAGAAATAAAGAGAAGCTGTGAGTGAGAAAGAGAGAGAGAAAGAGAAGCTGTGAGTGAGAAAGAGAGAAAGAAGCTGTGAGTCAGAGAGAGAGAGAGAGAAGCTGTGAGAGAGAGTGAGAGAGAGAGAAAGAGAAAAAGATAAGCTGTGTGAGAGAGAGAAGGTGTGAGTGAGAGAGAGAGAAAGAGAAGGTGTGAGTGAGAGAGAGAGAGAAAGAGAAGCTGTGAGTGAGAGTGAGAGAGAGAGAAAGAGAAGCTGTGAGTGAGAGCGTGAGAGAGAGAAAGAGAAGCTGTGAGTGAGAGAGAGAAAGAGAAGCTGTGAGTGAGTGAGAGAGAGAGAGAGAAAAAGAAGCTGTGAGTGAGTGAGAGAAGGAAGAGCTGTGAGTGACAGAGAGAGAGAAAGAGAAGCTATGAGTGAGAGAGAGAGAGAAAGAGCTGTGAATGAGAGAGAAAGAGAGAAAGAGAAGCTGTGAGTGTGTGAGAGAGAAATAGAAGCTGTGAGTGAGAGAGAAAGAGAGAAAGAGAAGCTGTGAGTGAGAGAGATAGAGAGAGAGAGAAAGAGAAGCTGTGAGTGAGAGAGAGAGAGAAAGAGAAAGAGAAGCTGTGAGTGAGAGAGAGAGAAAGACAAAGAGATGCTGTGTGTGAGAGAAGCTGTGAGTGAGTGAGAGACAGAGAAATAAAGAGAAGCTGTGAGTGAGAGAGAGAGAGAAGATGTGAGAGAGAGAGAGAGAGAGAAATAGAAGCTGTGAGTGAGAGAGAGAGAGAGAGAGAGCTGTGAGTTGGGAGAGAGAGAAAGAGAAGCTGTGAGTGAGAGAGTGAGAGAAAGAGAAGCTGTGAGTGAGAGAGAGAGAGAAAGAGAGAGAAAGAGAAGCTGTGAGTGAGAGAGAGAGAGAAAGAGAAGCTGTGAGTGAAAGAGAGAGAGAAAGAGAATCTGTGAGTGAGAGAGAGAGAAAGAGAAGCTGTGAGTGAGAGAGAGAGAAAGAGAAGCTGTGTGTGTGTGAGAGAGAAAAGCTGTGAGTGAGAGAGACAGAGAGAGAAGCTGTGAGTGAGAGAGAGAAAGAGAAGCTGAGTGAGAGTGAGAGAGAGAAAGAGAAGCTGTGTGTGAGAGAGAGAGAGAGAGAAAGAGAAGCTGTGAGTGGGAGAGAGAGAGAGAAGCTCTGAGTGAGAGAGAGAGAGAAAGAGAAGCTGTGAGTGAGAAGAGAGAGAGAAAGAGAAGTTGTGAGTGAAAGAGAGAGAGAAAGCTGTGAGTGAGAGAGAGAGAAAAAGAAGCTGTGAGTGAGAGAGAGAAATAGAAGCTGTGAGTGAGAGAGAAAGAGAGAAAGAGAAGCTGTGTGCGTGTGTGAGAGAGAGAGAGAAGCTGTAAGTGAGAGAGAGAGAGAAAGAGAAGCTGTGAGAGACAGAGAGAGAGAAAGAGAAGCTGTGAGTAAGAGAGAGAGAGAGAAAGAGAAGCTGTGAGTTAGAGAGAGAGAGAGAGAAAGAGAAGCTGTGAGTGAGAGAGAGAAATGCTGTGAGGGAGAGAGACAGAGAGAAGCTGTGAGTGAGTGAGAGAGAAAGAAAGAAAGTGAAGCTGTGAGTGAGAGAGAGAGAAAGAAAGAAAGAGAAGGTGTGAGTGAGAGAGAGAAGGAGAAGCTGTGAGTGAGAGAGAGAGAAAGAGAAGCTGTGTGAGAAAGAGAGAGAGAGAAAGAGAAGCTGTGAGTGAGAGAGAGAGAAAGAGAGGCTGTGTGTGTGAGAGAGAGAGAAAGAGAAGCTGTGAGTGAGTGAGAGAGAGAGAGAAAAAAGAAGCGGTGAGTGAGTGAGAGAGAGAAAGAGCTGTGAGTGAGAGAGAGGGAGAGAAAGAGTTGTGAGTGAGAGAGAGAGAAAGAGAAGCTGTGAGTGAGTGAGAGAGAAAGAGCTGTGAATGAGAGAGAGGGAGGGAGAAAGAGAAGCTGTGAGTGTGTGAGAGAGAAATAGAAGCTGTGAGTGAGAGAGAAAGAGAGAAAGAGAAGCTGTGAGTGAGAGAGATAGAGAGAGAGAGAAAGAGGAGCTGTGAGTGGGAGAGAGAGAAAGAGAAAGAGAAGCTGTGAGTGAGAGAGAGAGAAAGAGAAAGAGAAGCTGTGAGTCAGAGAGAGAGAGAAAGAGATGCTGTGTGAGAGAGAGAAGCTGTGAGTGAGTGAGAGAGAGAGAAATAAAGAGAAGCTGTGAGTGTGAAAGAGAGAGAGAAGCTGTGAGAGAGAATGAGAGAGAGAAAGAGAAAAAGAGAAGCTGTGTGAGAGAGAGAATCTGTGAGTGAGAGAGAGAAAAAGAGAAGCTGTGAGTGAGAGTGAGAGAGAAAGAGAAGCTGTGAGTGAGAGTGAGAGAGAGAGAAAGAGAAGCTGTGAGTGAGAGCGTGAGAGAGAGAAAGAGAAGCTGTGAGTGAGAGAGAGAGAAAGAGAAGCTGTGAGAGAGAGAGAGAGAAAGAGAAGATGTGAGTGAGAGAGAGAGAGAAAGAGAAGCTGTGTGTGAGAGAGAACGAGAAGCTGTGAGTAAGAGAGAGAGAAAGAGAAGCTGTGTGTGTGTGAGAGAGAGAAGCTGTGTGAGAGAGAGAAAGAGAAGCTGTGAGTGAGAGAGAAAGAGAAGCTGTGAGTGTGTGAGAAAGAAGGAGAAGCTGTGAGTGAGAGAGAGAGAGAAAGAGAAGCTGTGAGTGAGAGAGAGAGAGAAAGAGAAGCTGTGTGTGTGAGAAAGAGAGAAAGAGAAGCTGTGAGCGAGAGAGAGAGAGAAAGAGAAGCTGTGTGTGTATGTGAGAGAGAAGCTGTGAGTGAGAGAGACAGAGAGAGAAGCTGTGAGTGTGTGTGAGAGAGAAAGAGAAGCTGTGAGTCAGAGAGAGAAAGAAAAGCTGTGAGTGAGACAGGGAGAAAGATAAGCTGTGAGTGAGAGAATGAGAGAGAAGGAGAAGCTGTGAGTGGGAGAGGGAGAGAAAAAGAGAAGCTGTGTGTGTGAGAGAGAGAGATAAAGAGAAGCTGTGAATGAGAGAGAGAGAAAGAGCAGCTGTGAGTGAAAGAGAGAGAGAGAAAGAGCTGTGAGTGAGAGAGAGAGAGAGAGAAAGGGAAGCTGTGTGAGAGAGAAATAGAAGCTGTGAGTGAGAGAGAAAGAGAGAAAGAGAAGCTGTGAGAGTGAGAGAAAGAAAGAGAAGCTGTGAGTGAGAGAGAGAGAGAGAAAGAGAAGCTGTGAGTGAGTGAGAGGGAGAGAAAGAGAAGCTGTGCGTGAGTGAGAGAGAGAGAGAGAGAGAAAGAGAAGCTGTGAGTGAGAGAGAGAGAGAAAGAAAGGGAAGCTGTGAGTGAGAGAGAGAGAGAAAGAGAAGCTGAGTGAGAGAGACAGGGAGAAGAAGCTGTGAGTGAGTGAGTGAGAGAGAGAAACAGAAGCTGTGAGTGAGAAAGAAGCTGTGAGTGAGAGAGAGAGATGCTGTGAGTGAGAGAGACAGAGAAGCTGTGAGTGAGTGAGAGAGAGAGTGAAAGAAAGTGAAGCTGTGAGTGAGAGAGAGAGAGAGAAAGAGAAGCTGTGAGTGAGAGAGAGAGAAAGAAAGAGAAGGTGTGAGTGAGAGAGAGAAGGAGAAGCTGTGAGTGAGTGAGAGAGAAAGGGAGTGAGAGAGTGAGAGAGAAAGGGAGAAAGATAAGCTGTGAGTGAGTGAGAGAGAGAGAAATAAAGAGAAGCTGTGAGTGAGAAAGAGAGAGAGAAAGAGAAGCTGTGAGTGAGAAAGAGAGAAAGAAGCTGTGAGTCAGAGAGAGAGAGAAGCTGTGAGAGAGAGTGAGAGAGAGAGAAAGAGAAAAAGATAAGCTGTGTGAGAGAGAGAAGGTGTGAGTGAGAGAGAGAGAAAGAGAAGGAGTGAGTGAGAGAGAGAGAGAAAGAGAAGCTGTGAGTGAGAGTGAGAGAGAGAGAAAGAGAAGCTGTGAGTGAGAGCGTGAGAGAGAGAAAGAGAAGCTGTGAGTGAGAGAGAGAAAGAGAAGCTGTGAGTGAGTGAGAGAGAGAGAGAAAAAGAAGCTGTGAGTGAGTGAGAGAAGGAAGAGCTGTGAGTGACAGAGAGAGAGAAAGAGAAGCTATGAGTGAGTGAGAGAGAGAGAGAAAGAGCTGTGAATGAGAGAGAGAGAGAGAAAGAGAAGCTGTGAGTGTGTGAGAGAGAAATAGAAGCTGTGAGTGAGAGAGAAAGAGAGAACGAGAAGCTGTGAGTGAGAGAGATAGAGAGAGAGAGAAAGAGAAGCTGTGAGTGAGAGAGAGAGAGAAAGAGAAAGAGAAGCTGTGTGTGAGAGAGAGAGAATGAGAAAGAGATGCTGTGTGAGAGAGAGAAGCTGTGAGTGAGTGAGAGACAGAGAAATAAAGAGAAGCTGTGAGTGAGAAAGAGAGAGAGAAGATGTGAGAGAGAGTGAGAGAGAGAGAAAGAGAAAAAGAGAAGCTGTGTGAGAGAGAAGCTGTGAGTGAGAGAGAGAAAGAGAAGGTGAGAGAGAGAGAGAAAGTAGCTGTGAGTGAGAGTGAGAGAGAGAGAAAGAGAAGCTGTGAGTGAGAGAGAGAGAGAGAAGCTGTGAGAGAGAGAGAGAGAGAAAGAGAAGCTGTGTGTGAGAGAGAGAAAGAGAAGCCGTGAGTGAGAGAGAGAGAAAGAAAGAGAAGCTGTGAGTGAGAGAGAGAGAGAAGCTGTGAGTGAGAGAGAGAGAAAGAGAAGCTGTGAGTGAGAGAGAGAGAAAGAGAAGCTGTGAGTGAGAGAGAAAGAGAAGCTGTGAGTGTGTGAGAGAGAAAGAGAAGCTGTGAGTGTGTGAGAGAGAAAGAGAAGCTGTGAGTGCGAGAGAGAGAGAAAGAGAAGCTGTGTGTGTGTGAGAGAGAGAAAGAGAAGCTGAGAGTGAGAGAGAAAGAGAGAAAGAGAAGCTGTGAGCGAGAGAGAGAGAGAGAAAGAGAAGGTGTGAGTGAGAGTGAGAGAGAGAAAGAGAAGCTGTGAGTGAGAGCATGAGAGAGAGAAAGAGAAGCTGTGAGTAGGAGAGAGAGAGAAGCTGTGAGTGAGAGAGAGAGAAAGAGAAGCTGTGAGTGAGAGAGAGAGATGCTGTGAGTGAGAGAGAGGAAGAGAAGCTGTGAGTGAGAGAGAGAGAGAAAGAGAAAGAGAAAGAGAAGCTGTGAGTGAGAGCATGAGAGAGAGAGAAAGAGAAGCTGTGAGTGAGAGAGAGAAAGAGAAGCTGTGAGTGAGTGAGAGAGAGAGAGAAAAAAAGAAGCTGTGAGTGAGTGAGAGAAGGAAGAGCTGTGAGTGAGAAAGAGAGAGAAAGAGAAGCTATGAGTGGGAGAGAGAGAGAGAAAGAGCTGTGAATGAGAGAGAGAGAAAGAGAAGCTGTGAGTGTGTGTGAGAGAAATAGAAGCTGTGAGTGAGAGAGAAAGAGAGAAAGAGAAGCTGTGAGTGAGAGAGATAGAGAGAGAGAGAAAGAGAGAGAAATAGAAGCTGTGAGTGAGAGAGAGAGAGAGAGAGCTATGAGTGAGAGAGAGAGAGAAAGAAAAGCTGTGAGTGAGAGAGTGAGAGAAAGAGAAGCTGTGAGTGAGAGAGAGAGAGAGAAAGAGAGAGAAAGAGAAGCTGTGAGTGAGAGAGAGAGAGAGAAAGAGAAGCTGTGAGTGAAAGAGAGAGAGAAAGAGAATCTGTGAGTGAGAGAGAGAGAAAGAGAAGCTGTGAGTGAGAGAGAGAGAAACAGGAGCTGTGTGTGTGAGAGAGAGAAAAGCTGTGAGTGAGAGAGACAGAGAGAGAAGCTGTGAGTGAGAGAGAGAAAGAGAAGCTGAGTGAGAGTGAGAGAGAGAAAGAGAAGCTGTGTGTGAGAGAGAGAGAGAGAAAGAGAAGCTGTGAGTGGGAGAGGGAGAGAAAAGCTCTGAGTGAGAGAGAGAGAGAAAGAGAAGCTGTGAGTGAGAAGAGAGAGAGAGAGAAAGAGAAGCTGTGAGTGAAAGAGAGAGAGAAAGCTGTGAGTGAGAGAGAGAGAAAAAGAAGCTGTGAGTGAGAGAGAGAAATAGAAGCTGTGAGTGAGAGAGAAAGAGAGAAAGAGAAGCTGTGTGTGTGTGAGAGAGAGAGAGAGAAGCTGTAAGTGAGTGAGAGAGAGAGAGAGAAAGGGAAGCTGTGAGAGACAGAGAGAGAGAAAGAGAAGCTGTGAGTAAGAGAGAGAGAGAGAAAGAGAAGCTGTGAGAGAGAGAGAGAGAGAAAGAGAAGCTGTGAGTGAGAGAGAGAAATGCTGTGAGGGAGAGAGACAGAGAGAAGCTGTGAGTGAGTGAGAGAGAAAGAAAGTTAAGCTGTGAGTGAGAAAGAGAGAGAGAGAAAGAGAAGCTGTGAGTGAGAGAGAGAGAAAGAGAGGCTGTGAGTGAGAGAGAGAGAGAAAGAGAAGCTGTGAGTGAGTGAGAGGGAGAGAAAGAGTTGTGAGTGAGAGAGAGAGAAAGAGAAGCTGTGAGTGAGTGAGAGAGAAAGAGCTGTGAATGAGAGAGAGGGAGAGAGAAAGAGAAGCTGTGAGTGTGTGAGAGAGAAATAGAAGCTGTGAGTGAGAGAGAAAGAAAGAGAGAAAGAGAAGCTGTGAGTGAGAGAGATAGAGAGAGAGAGAAAGAGAAGCTGTGAGTGCGAGAGAGAGAAAGAGAAAGAGAAGCTGTGAGTGAGAGAGAGAGAAAGAGAAAGAGAAGCTGTGAGTCAGAGAGAGAGAGAAAGAGAAGCTGTGTGAGAGAGAGAAGCTGTGAGTGAGTGAGAGAGAGAGAAATAAAGAGAAGCTGTGAGTGTGAAAGAGAGAGAGAAGCTGTGAGAGAGAATGAGAGAGAGAAAGAGAAAAAGAGAAGCTGTGTGAGAGAGAGAATCTGTGAGTGAGAGAGAGAAAGAGAAGCTGTGAGTGAGAGTGAGAGAGAAAGAGAAGCTGTGAGTGAGAGTGAGAGAGAGAGAAAGAGAAGGTGTGAGTGAGAGCGTGAGAGAGAGAAAGAGAAGCTGTGAGTGAGAGAGAGAGAAAGAGAAGCTGTGAGAGAGAGAGAGAAAGAGAAGATGTGAGTGAGAGAGAGAGAGAGAAAGAGAAGCTGTGTGTGAGAGAGAAAGAGAAGCTGTGAGTAAGAGAGAGAGAAAGAGAAGCTGTGTGTGTGTGAGAGAGAGAAGCTGTGAGAGAGAGAGAAAGAGAAGCTGTGAGTGAGAGAGAAAGAGAAGCTGTGAGTGAGAGAGAGAAAGAGAAGCTGTGAGTGAGAGAGAAAGAGAAGCTGTGAGTGTGTGAGAAAGAAAGAGAAGCTGTGAGTGAGAGAGAGAGAGAAAGAGAAGCTGTGAGTGAGAGAGAGAGAGAAAGAGAAGCTGTGTGTGTGAGAAAGAGAGAAAGAGAAGCTGTGAGCGAGAGAGAGAGAGAGAAAGAGAAGCTGTGTGTGTGTGTGAGAGAGAAGCTGTGAGTGAGAGAGACAGAGAGAGAAGCTGTGAGTGTGTGTGAGAGAGAAAGAGAAGCTGTGAGTCAGAGAGAGAAAGAAAAGCTGTGAGTGAGAGAGGGAGAAAGATAAGCTGTGAGTGAGAGAATGAGAGAGAAGGAGAAGCTGTGAGTGGGAGAGGGAGAGAAAAAGAGAAGCTGTGTGTGTGAGAGAGAGAGATAAAGAGAAGCTGTGAATGAGAGAGAGAGAAAGAGCAGCTGTGAGTGAAAGAGAGAGAGAGAAAGAGCTGTGAGTGAGAGAGAGAGAGAGAGAAAGAAAGGGAAGCTGTGTGAGAGAGAAATAGAAGCTGTGAGTGAGAGAGAAAGAGAGAAAGAGAAGCTGTGAGAGTGAGAGAAAGAAAGAGAAGCTGTGAGTGAGAGAGAGAGAGAGAAGCTGTGAGTGAGTGAGAGAGAGAGAAAGAGAAGCTGTGCGTGAGTGAGAGAGAGAGAGAGAAAGAGAAGCTGTGAGTGAGAGAGAGAGAGAAAGAAAGGGAAGCTGTGAGTGAGAGAGAGAGAGAAAGAGAAGCTGAGTGAGAGAGACAGGGAGAAGAAGCTGTGAGTGAGTGAGAGAGAGAGAGAAACAGAAGCTGTGAGTGAGAAAGAAGCTGTGAGTGAGAGAGAGAGACGCTGTGAGTGAGAGAGAGAGAGAAGCTGTGAGTGAGTGAGAGAGAGAGTGAAAGAAAGTGAAGCTGTGAGTGAGAGAGAGAGAGAGGGAGAGAAAGAGAAGCTGTGAGTGAGAGAGAGAGAGAAAGAAAGAGAAGGTGTGAGTGAGAGAGAGAAGGAGAAGGTGTGAGTGAGTGAGAGAGAAAGGGAGTGAGAGAGTGAGAGAGAAAGGGAGAAAGATAAGCTGTGAGTGAGTGAGAGAGAGAGAAATAAAGAGAAGCTGTGAGTGAGAAAGAGAGAGAGAAAGAGAAGCTGTGAGTGAGAAAGAGAGAAAGAAGCTGTGAGTCAGAGAGAGAGAGAGAAGCTGTGAGAGAGAGTGAGAGAGAGAGAAAGAGAAAAAGATAAGCTGTGTGAGAGAGAGAAGGTGTGAGTGAGAGAGAGAGAAAGAGAAGGTGTGAGTGAGAGAGAGAGAGAAAGAGAAGCTGTGAGTGAGAGTGAGAGAGAGAGAAAGAGAAGCTGTGAGTGAGAGCGTGAGAGAGAGAAAGAGAAGCTGTGAGTGAGAGAGAGAGAAGCTGTGAGTGAGTGAGAGAGAGAGAGAGAAAAAGAAGCTGTGAGTGAGTGAGAGAAGGAAGAGCTGTGAGTGACAGAGAGAGAGAAAGAGAAGCTATGAGTGAGAGAGAGAGAGAAAGAGCTGTGAATGAGAGAGAGAGAGAGAAAGAGAAGCTGTGAGTGTGTGAGAGAGAAATAGAAGCTGTGAGTGAGAGAGAAAGAGAGAAAGAGAAGCTGTGAGTGAGAGAGAGAGAGAAAGAGAAAGAGAAGCTGTGAGTGAGAGAGAGAGAAAGAGAAAGAGATGCTGTGTGTGAGAGAAGCTGTGAGTGAGTGAGAGACAGAGAAATAAAGAGAAGCTGTGAGTGAGAAAGAGAGAGAGAAGATGTGAGAGAGAGTGAGAGAGAGAGAAAGAGAAAAAGAGAAGCTGTGTGAGAGAGAAGCTGTGAGTGAGAGAGAGAAAGAGAAGGTGAGTGAGAGAGAGAGAAAGTAGCTGTGAGTGAGAGTGAGAGAGAGAGAAAGAGAAGCTGTGAGTGAGAGAGAGATAAAGAGAAGCTGTGAATGAGAGAGAGAGAAAGAGCAGCTGTGAGTGAAAGAGAGAGAGAGAAAGAGCTGTGAGAGAGAGAGAGAGAGAGAAAGGGAAGCTGTGTGAGAGAGAAATAGAAGCTGTGAGTGAGAGAGAAAGAGAGAAAGAGAAGCTGTGAGAGTGAGAGAAAGAAAGAGAAGCTGTGAGTGAGAGAGAGAGAGAGAGAAGCTGTGAGTGAGTGAGAGAGAGAGAAAGAGAAGCTGTGCGTGAGTGAGAGAGAGAGAGAGAGAAAGAGAAGCTGTGAGTGAGAGAGAGAGAGAAAGAAAGGGAAGCTGTGAGTGAGAGAGAGAGAGAAAGAGAAGCTGAGTGAGAGAGACAGGGAGAAGAAGCTGTGAGTGAGTGAGAGAGAGAGAGAAACAGAAGCTGTGAGTGAGAAAGAAGCTGTGAGTGAGAGAGAGAGATGCTGTGAGTGAGAGAGAGAGAGAAGCTGTGAGTGAGTGAGAGAGAGAGTGAAAGAAAGTGAAGCTGTGAGTGAGAGAGAGAGAGAGGGAGAGAAAGAGAAGCTGTGAGTGAGAGAGAGAAGGAGAAGGTGTGAGTGAGTGAGAGAGAAAGGGAGTGAGAGAGTGAGAGAGAAAGGGAGAAAGATAAGCTGTGAGTGAGTGAGAGAGAGAGAAATAAAGAGAAGCTGTGAGTGAGAAAGAGAGAGAGAAAGAGAAGCTGTGAGTGAGAAAGAGAGAAAGAAGCTGTGAGTCAGAGAGAGAGAGAGAAGCTGTGAGAGAGAGTGAGAGAGAGAGAAAGAGAAAAAGATAAGCTGTGTGAGAGAGAGAAGGTGTGAGTGAGAGAGAGAGAAAGAGAAGGTGTGAGTGAGAGAGAGAGAGAGAGAGAAGCTGTGAGTGAGAGTGAGAGAGAGAGAAAGAGAAGCTGTGAGTGAGAGCGTGAGAGAGAGAAAGAGAAGCTGTGAGTGAGAGAGAGAAAGAGAAGCTGTGAGTGAGTGAGAGAGAGAGAGAAAAAGAAGCTGTGAGTGAGTGAGAGAAGGAAGAGCTGTGAGTGACAGAGAGAGAGAAAGAGAAGCTATGAGTGAGAGAGAGAGAGAAAGAGCTGTGAATGAGAGAGAGAGAGAAAGAGAAGCTGTGAGTGTGTGAGAGAGAAATAGAAGCTGTGAGTGAGAGAGAAAGAGAGAAAGAGAAGCTGTGAGTGAGAGAGATAGAGAGAGAGAGAAAGAGAAGCTGTGAGTGAGAGAGAGAGAGAAAGAGAAGCTGTGAGTGAGAGAGAGAGAAAGACAAAGAGATGCTGTGTGTGAGAGAAGCTGTGAGTGAGTGAGAGACAGAGAAATAAAGAGAAGCTGTGAGTGAGAAAGAGAGAGAGAAGATGTGAGAGAGAGTGAGAGAGAGAGAAAGAGAAAAAGAGAAGCTGTGTGAGAGAGAAGCTGTGAGTGAGAGAGAGAAAGAGAAGGTGAGAGAGAGAGAGAGAAAGTAGCTGTGAGTGAGAGTGAGAGAGAGAGAAAGAGAAGCTGTGAGTGAGAGAGAGAGAGAGAAGCTGTGTGTGAGAGAGAGAGAGAGAAGCTGTGTGTGAGAGAGAGAAAGAGAAGCTGTGAGTGAGAGAGAGAGAAAGAAAGAGAAGCTGTGAGTGAGAGAGAGAGAGAAGCTGTGAGTGAGAGAGAGAGAAAGAGAAGCTGTGAGTGAGAGAGAAAGAGAAGCTGTGAGTGAGAGAGAGAGAAAGAGAAGCTGTGAGTGAGAGAGAAAGAGAAGCTGTGAGTGTGTGAGAGAGAAAGAGAAGCTGTGAGTGCGAGAGAGAGAGAAAGAGAAGCTGTGAGTGAGAGAGAGAGAAAGAGAAGCTGTGTGTGTGTGAGAGAGAGAAAGAGAAGCTGAGAGTGAGAGAGAAAGAGAGAAAAAGAAGCTGTGAGCGAGAGAGAGAGAGAGAGAAAGAGAAGGTGTGAGTGAGAGTGAGAGAGAGAGAAAGAGAAGCTGTGAGTGAGAGCGTGAGAGAGAGAAACAGAAGCTGTGAGTAGGAGAGAGAGAAAGAGAAGCTGTGAGTGAGAGAGAGAGAAAGAGAAGCTGTGAGTGAGAGAGAGAGATGCTGTGAGTGAGATAGAGGAAGAGAAGCTGTGAGTGAGAGAGAGAGAGAAAGAGAAAGAGAAAGGGAAAGAGAAGCTGTGAGTGAGAGCGTGAGAGAGAGAGAAAGAGAAGCTGTAAGTGAGAGAGAGAAAGAGAAGCTGTGAGTGAGTGAGAGAGAGAGAGAGAAAAAGAAGCTGTGTGAGTGAGAGAAGGAAGAGCTGTGAGTGAGAGAGAGAGAGAGAGAGAAGCTATGAGTGAGAGAGAGAGAGAAAGAGCTGTGAATGAGAGAGAGAGAGAGAAAGAGAAGCTGTGAGTGAGAGAGATAGAGAGAGAGAGAAAGAGAGAGAAATAGAAGCTGTGAGTGAGAGAGAGCGAGAGAGAGAAAGAGCTGTGAGTGAGAGAGAGAGAAAGAGAAGCTGTGAGTGAGAGAGTGAGAGAAAGAGAAGCTTGAGTGAGAGAGAGAGAGAAAGAGAGAGAAAGAGAAGCTGTGAGTGAGAGAGAGAGAGAAAGAGAAGCTGTGAGTGAAA
The DNA here is from genome assembly GCA_035047305.1 of Bradypodion pumilum. Taxonomy (NCBI): domain Eukaryota; kingdom Metazoa; phylum Chordata; class Lepidosauria; order Squamata; family Chamaeleonidae; genus Bradypodion; species Bradypodion pumilum. The sequence continues at coordinate 181,766,375 of JAWDJD010000002.1, forward strand.
GAGAGAGAGAAAGAGAATCTGTGAGTGAGAGAGAGAGAAAGAGAAGCTGTGAGTGAGAGAGAGAGATGCTGTGAGTGAGAGAGACAGAGAAGCTGTGAGTGAGTGAGAGAGAGAGTGAAAGAAAGTGAAGCTGTTAGTGAGAGAGAGAGAGAGAGAGAAAGAGAAGCTGTGAGTGAGAGAGAGAGAGAAAGAAAGAGAAGGTGTGAGTGAGAGAGAGAAGGAGAAGCTGTGTGTGAGTGAGAGAGTGAGAGAGAAAGGGAGAAAGATAAGCTGTGAGTGAGTGAGAGAGAGAGAAATAAAGAGAAGCTGTGAGTGAGAAAGAGAGAGAGAAAGAGAAGCTGTGAGTGAGAAAGAGAGAAAGAAGCTGTGAGTCAGAGAGAGAGAGAGAAGCTGTGAGAGAGAGTGAGAGAGAGAGAAAGAGAAAAAGATAAGCTGTGTGAGAGAGAGAAGGTGTGAGTGAGAGAGAGAGAAAGAGAAGGTGTGAGTGAGAGAGAGAGAGAAAGAGAAGCTGTGAGTGAGAGTGAGAGAGAGAGAAAGAGAAGCTGTGAGTGAGAGCGTGAGAGAGAGAAAGAGAAGCTGTGAGTGAGAGAGAGAAAGAGAAGCTGTGAGTGAGTGAGAGAGAGAGAGAGAAAAAGAAGCTGTGAGTGAGTGAGAGAAGGAAGAGCTGTGAGTGACAGAGAGAGAGAAAGAGAAGCTATGAGTGAGAGAGAGAGAAAGAGCTGTGAATGAGAGAGAGAGAGAGAAAGAGAAGCTGTGAGTGTGTGAGAGAGAAATAGAAGCTGTGAGTGAGAGAGAAAGAGAGAAAGAGAAGCTGTGAGTGAGAGAGATAGAGAGAGAGAGAAAGAGAAAGAGAAGCTGTGAGTGATAGAGTGAGAAAGAGAAAGAGAAGCTGTGAGTGAGAGAGAGAGAAAGAGAAAGAGATGCTGTGTGTGAGAGAGAAGCTGTGAGTGAGTGAGAGACAGAGAAATAAAGAGAAGCTGTGAGTGAGAAAGAGAGAGAGAAGATGTGAGAGAGAGTGAGAGAGAAAGAGAAAAAGAGAAGCTGTGTGAGAGAGAAGCTGTGAGTGAGAGAGAGAAAGAGAAGGTGAGAGAGAGAGAGAGAGAAAGTAGCTGTGAGTGAGAGTGAGAGAGAGAGAAAGAGAAGCTGTGAGTGAGAGAGAGAGAGAGAAGCTGTGAGAGAGAGAGAGAAAGAGAAGCTGTGTGTGTGAGAGAGAAAGAGAAGCTGTGAGTCAGAGAGAGAGAAAGAAAGAGAAGCTGTGAGTGAGTGAGAGAGAGAGAAGCTGTGAGTGAGAGAGAGAGAAAGAGAAGCTGTGAGTGAGAGAGAAAGAGAAGCTGTGAGTAAGAGAGAGAGAAAGAGAAGCTGTGAGTGAGAGAGAAAGAGAAGCTGTGAGTGTGTGAGAGAGAAAGAGAAGCTGTGAGTGCGAGAGAGAGAGAAAGAGAAGCTGTGAGTGAGAGAGAGAGAGAAAGAGAAGCTGTGTGTGTGTGAGAGAGAGAAAGAGAAGCTGAGAGTGAGAGAGAAAGAGAGAAAGAGAAGCTGTGAGCGAGAGAGAGAGAGAGAAAGAGAAGGTGTGAGTGAGAGTGAGAGAGAGAGAAAGAGAAGCTGTGAGTGAGAGCGTGAGAGAGAGAAAGAGAAGCTGTGAGTAGGAGAGAGAAAGAGAAGCTGTGAGTGAGAGAGAGAGATGCTGTGAGTGAGAGAGAGGAAAAGAAGCTGTGAGTGAGAGAGAGAGAGAGGAACAGAAAGAGAAAGAGAAAGAGAAGCTGTGAGTGAGAGCGTGAGAGAGAGAGAAAGAGAAGCTGTGAGTGAGAGAGAGAAAGAGAAGCTGTGAGTGAGTGAGAGAGAGAGAGAAAACGAAGCTGTGAGTGAGTGAGAGAAGGAAGAGCTGTGAGTGAGAGAGAGAGAGAAAGAGAAGCTATGAGTGAGAGAGAGAGAGAAAGAGCTGTGAATGAGAGAGAGAGAGAGAAAGAGAAGCTGTGAGTGTGTGAGAGAGAAATAGAAGCTGTGAGTGAGAGAGAAAGAGAGAAAGAGAAGCTGTGAGTGAGAGAGATAGAGAGAGAGAGAAAGAGAAGCTGTGAGTGAGAGAGAGAGTGAAAGAGAAAGAGAAGCTGTGAGTGAGAGAGAGAGAAAGAGAAAGAGAAGCTGTGAGTCAGAGAGAGAGAGAGAAAGAGATGCTGTGTGTGAGAGAGAAGCTGTGAGTGAGTGAGAGACAGAGAAATAAAGAGAAGCTGTGAGTGAGAAAGAGAGAGATGTGAGAGAGAGTGAGAGAGAGAGAAAGAGAAAAAGAGAAGCTGTGTGAGAGAGAAGCTGTGAGTGAGAGAGAGAAAGAGAAGGTGAGAGAGAGAGAGAGAAAGTAGTTGTGAGTGAGAGAGAGAGATAGAGAAAGAGAAGCTGTGAGTGAGAGAGAGAGAGAGAAGCTGTGAGAGAGAGAGAGAGAGAAAGAGAAGCTGTGTGAGAGAGAGAGAAAGAGAAGCTGTGAGTGAGAGAGAAAGAAAGAAAGAGAAGCTGTGAGTGAGAGAGAGAGAGAAGCTGTGAGTGAGAGAGAGAGAAAGAGAAGCTGTGAGTGAGAGAGAAAGAGAAGCTGTGAGTGAGAGAGAGAGAGAAAGAGAAGCTGTGAGTGTGAAAGAGAGAGAGAAGCTGTGAGAGAGAATGAGAGAGAGAAAGAGAAAAAGAGAAGCTGTGTGAGAGAGAGAATCTGTGAGTGAGAGAGAGAGAAAGAGAAGCTGTGAGTGAGAGTGAGAGAGAAAGAGAAGCTGTGAGTGAGAATGAGAGAGAGAGAAAGAGAAGCTGTGACTGAGAGCGTGAGAGAGAGAAAGAGAAGCTGTGAGTGAGAGAGAGAGAAAGAGAAGCTGTGTGAGAGAGAGAGAAAGAGAAGATGTGAGTGAGAGAGAGAGAAAGAGAAGCTGTGTGAGAGAGAGAAAGAGAAGCTGTGAGTAAGAGAGAGAGAAAGAGAAGCTGTGTGTGTGAGAGAGAGAGAAGCTGTGTGAGAGAGAAATAGAAGCTGTGAGTGAGAGAGAAAGAGAGAAAGAGAAGCTGTGAGTGTGAGAGAAAGAAAGAGAAGCTGTGAGTGAGAGAGAGAGAGAGAGAGAGAAAGAGAAGCTGTGAGTGAGAGAGAGAGAGAAAGAAAGAGAAGGTGTGAGTGAGAGAGAGAAGGAGAAGCTGTGAGTGAGTGAGAGAGAAAGGGAGTGAGAGAGTGAGAGAGAAAGGGAGAAAGATAAGCTGTGAGTGAGTGAGAGAGAGAGAAATAAAGAGAAGCTGTGAGTGAGAAAGAGAGAGAGAAAGAGAAGCTGTGAGTGAGAAAGAGAGAAAGAAGCTGTGAGTGAGAGTGAGAGAGAGAGAAAGAGAAGCTGTGAGTGAGAGAGAGAGAAGCTGTGAGAGAGAGAGAGAAAGAGAAGCTGTGTGTGAGAGAGAGAAAGAGAAGCTGTGAGTGAGAGAGAGAGAAAGAAAGAGAAGCTGTGAGTGAGAGAGAGAGAGAAGCTGTGAGTGAGAGAGAGAGAAGGTTTGAGTGAGAGAGAGAGAAAGAAAGAGTAGCTGTGTGAGAGAGAGAGAGAGAAAGAGAAGCTGTGAGTGAGAGTGAGAGAGAAAGAGAAGCTGTGAGTGAGAGTGAGAGAGAGAGAAAGAGAAGCTGTGAGTGAGAGCGTGAGAGAGAGAGAGAGAAGCTGTGAGTGAGAGAGAGAGAAAGAGAAGCTGTGAGAGAGAGAGAGAAAGAGAAGATGTGAGTGAGAGAGAGAGAGAAAGAGAAGCTGTGTGAGAGAGAGAAAGAGAAGCTGTGAGTAAGAGAGAGAGAAAGAGAAGCTGTGAGTAAGAGAGAAAGAGAAGCTGTGAGTGTGTGAGAAAGAAAGAGAAGCTGTGATTGAGAGAGAGAGAGAAAGAGAAGCTGTGAGTGAGAGAGAAAGAAAGAAAGAGAAGCTGTGAGTGAGAGAGAGAGAGAAGCTGTGAGTGAGAGAGAGAGAAAGAGTAGCTGTGAGAGAGAGAGAGAGAAAGAGAAACTGTGAGTGAGAGAGAGAGAGAAAGAGAAGCTGTGAGTGAGAGAAAGAGAAAGAGAAGCTGTGAGTGAGGGAGAGAGAAGGTTTGAGTGCGTGAGAGAGAGAGAAAGAGAAGCTGTGAGTGAGAGAGAGAGAAGCTGTGCGTAAGAGAGAGAGAGAAGCTGTGAGTGCGAGAGAGAGAGAAAGAGAAGCTGTGAGAGAGAGAGAGAGAAAGAGAAGCTGTGAGAGTGAGAGAGAAAGAAAGAAGCTGTGAGTGAGAGTGAGAGAGCAAGAGAAGCTGTGAGTGAGTGTGAGAGAGAGAGAGAGAAGCTGTGAGTGAGAGAGAGAGAAAGAGAAGCTGTGAGTGAGGGAGAGAGAAGGTTTGAGTGCGTGAGAAAGAAAGAGAAGCTGTGATTGAGAGAGAGAGAGAAAGAGAAGCTGTGAGTGAGAGAGAAAGAAGGAAAGAGAAGCTGTGAGTGAGAGAGAGAGAGCAAGAGAAGCTGTGAGTGAGTGAGTGAGAGAGAAAGAGCAGCTGTGAGTGAAAGAGAGAGAGAAAGAGCTGTGAGTGAGAGAGAGAGAGAAAGGGAAGCTGTGTGAGAGAGAAATAGAAGCTGTGAGTGAGAGAGAAAGAAAGAGAGAAAGAGAAGCTGTGAGAGTGAGAGAAAGAAAGAGAAGCTGTGAGTGAGAGAGAGAGAAAGAGAAGCTGTGAGTGAGTGAGAGAGAGAGAAAGAGAAGCTGTGCGTGAGTGAGAGAGAGAGAGAGTGAGAGAAAGAGAAGCTGTGAGTGAGAGAGAGAGAGAAAGAAAGGGAAGCTCTGAGTGAGAGAGAGAGAGAAAGAGAAGCTGTGAGTGAGAGAGAGAGAAAGAGAAGCTGTGAGAGAGAGAGAGAAAGAGAAGATGTGAGTGAGAGAGAGAGAGAGAAAGAGAAGCTGTGTGAGAGAGAGAAAGAGAAGCTGTGAGTAAGAGAGAGAGAAAGAGAAGCTGTGTGTGTGTGAGAGAGAGAAGCTGTGAGAGAGAGAGAAAGAGAAGCTGTGAGTGAGAGAGAAAGAAAGAGAAGCTGTGAGTGAGAGAGAGAGAAAGAGAAGCTGTGAGTGAGAGAGAAAGAGAAGCTGTGAGTGTGTGAGAAAGAAAGAGAAGCTGTGATTGAGAGAGAGAGAAAGAGAAGCTGTGAGTGAGAGAGAAAGAAGGAAAGAGAAGCTGTGAGTGAGAGAGAGAGAGAAGCTGTGAGTGAGAGAGAGAGAAAGAGAAGCTGTGAGTGAGAGAGAAAGAGAAGCTGTGAGTGAGAGAGAGAGAGAAAGAGAAGCTGTGAGTGTGAAAGAGAGAGAGAAGCTGTGAGAGAGAATGAGAGAGAGAAAGAGAAAAAGAGAAGCTGTGTGAGAGAGAGAATCTGTGAGTGAGAGAGAGAGAAAGAGAAGCTGTGAGTGAGAGTGAGAGAGAAAGAGAAGCTGTGAGTGAGAGTGAGAGAGAGAGAGAGAAAGAGAAGCTGTGAGTGAGAGCGTGAGAGAGAGAAAGAGAAGCTGTGAGTGAGAGAGAGAGAAAGAGAAGCTGTGTGTGAGAGAGAGAAAGAGAAGATGTGAGTGAGAGAGAGAGAGAGAAAGAGAAGCTGTGTGTGAGAGAGAAAGAGAAGCTGTGAGTAAGAGAGAGAGAAAGAGAAGCTGTGTGTGTGTGAGAGAGAGAAGCTGTGAGAGAGAGAAATAGAAGCTGTGAGTGAGAGAGAAAGAGAGAAAGAGAAGCTGTGAGTGTGAGAGAAAGAAAGAGAAGCTGTGAGTGAGAGAGAGAGAGAGAGAGAGAAGCTGTGACTGAGTGAGAGAGAGAGAGAAACAGAAGCTGTGAGTGAGAAAGAAGCTGTGAGTGAGAGAGAGAGATGCTGTGAGTGAGAGAGACAGAGAAGCTGTGAGTGAGTGAGAGAGAGAGTGAAAGAAAGTGAAGCTGTGAGTGAGAGAGAGAGAGAGAGAGAAAGAGAAGCTGTGAGTGAGAGAGAGAGAGAAAGAAAGAGAAGGTGTGAGTGAGAGAGAGAAGGAGAAGCTGTGAGTGAGTGAGAGAGAAAGGGAGTGAGAGAGTGAGAGAGAAAGGGAAAAAGATAAGCTGTGAGTGAGTGAGTGAGAGAGAAATAAAGAGAAGCTGTGAGTGAGAAAGAGAGAGAGAAAGAGAAGCTGTGAGTGAGAAAGAGAGAAAGAAGCTGTGAGAGAGTGAGAGAGAGAGAAAGAGAAGCTGTGAGTGAGAGAGAGAGAAGCTGTGAGAGAGAGAGAGAAAGAGAAGCTGTGTGTGAGAGAGAGAAAGAGAAGCTGTGAGTGAGAGAGAGAGAAAGAAAGAGAAGCTGTGAGTGAGAGAGAGAGAAGCTGTGAGTGAGAGAGAGAGAAAGAGAAGCTGTGAGTGAGAGAGAAAGAGAAGCTGTGAGTGAGAGAGAGAGAGAAAGAGAAGCTGTGAGTGTGAAAGAGAGAGAGAAGCTGTGAGAGAGAATGAGAGAGAGAAAGAGAAAAAGAGAAGCTGTGTGAGAGAGAGAATCTGTGAGTGAGAGAGAGAGAAAGAGAAGCTGTGAGTGAGAGTGAGAGAGAAAGAGAAGCTGTGAGTGAGAGTGAGAGAGAGAGAAAGAGAAGCTGTGAGTGAGAGCGTGAGAGAGAGAAAGAGAAGCTGTGAGTGAGAGAGAGAGAAAGAGAAGCTGTGAGAGAGAGAGAAAGAGAAGATGTGAGTGAGAGAGAGAGAGAGAGAGAAAGAGAAGCTGTGTGAGAGAGAGAAAGAGAAGTTGTGAGTAGGAGAGAGAGAAAGAGAAGCTGTGTGTGTGTGAGAGAGAGAAGCTGTGTGAGAGAGAGAAAGAGAAGCTGTGAGTGAGAGAGAGAGAAAGAGAAGCTGTGAGTGAGAGAGAGAGAAAGAGAAGCTGTGAGTGAGAGAGAAAGAGAAGCTGTGAGTGTGTGAGAAAGAAAGAGAAGCTGTGATTGAGAGAGAGAGAGAAAGAAATAGAAGCTGTGAGTGAGAGAGAGAGAGAAAGAGAAGCTGTGTGTGTGAGAAAGAGAGAAAGAGAAGCTGTGAGCGAGAGAGGGAGAAAGATAAGCTGTGAGTGAGAGAATGAGAGAGAAGGAGAAGCTGTGAGTGAGAGCGTGAGAGAGAGAGAAAGAGAAGCTGTGAGTGAGAGAGAGAAAGAGAAGCTGTGAGTGAGTGAGAGAGAGAGAGAGAAAAAGAAGCTGTGAGTGAGTGAGAGAAGGAAGAGCTGTGAGTGAGAGAGAGAGAGAGAAAGAGAAGCTATGAGTGAGAGAGAGAGAGAGAAAGAGCTGTGAATGAGAGAGAGAGAGAGAAAGAGAAGCTGTGAGTGTGTGAGAGAGAAATAGAAGCTGTGAGTGAGAGAGAAAGAGAGAAAGAGAAGCTGTGAGTGAGAGAGATAGAGAGAGAGAAAGAGAAGCTGTGAGTGAGAGAGAGAGAGAAAGAGAAAGAGAAGCTGTGAGTGAGAGAGAGAAAGAGAAAGAGATGCTGTGTGTGAGAGAGAAGCTGTGAGTGAGTGAGAGACAGAGAAATAAAGAGAAGCTGTGAGTGAGAAAGAGAGAGAGAAGATGTGAGAGAGAGTGAGAGAGAGAGAAAGAGAAAAAGAGAAGCTGTGTGAGAGAGAAGCTGTGAGTGAGAGAGAGAAAGAGAAGGTGAGAGAGAGAGAGAGAAAGTAGCTGTGAGTGAGAGTGAGAGAGAGAGAAAGAGAAGCTGTGAGTGAGTGAGAGAGAGAGAAGCTGTGAGAGAGAGAGAGAGAAGCTGTGTGTGTGAGAGAGAAAGAGAAGCTGTGAGTGAGAGAGAGAGAAAGAAAGAGAAGCTGTGAGTGAGAGAGAGAGAGAGAAGCTGTAAGTGGGAGAGGGAGAGAAAAAGAGAAGCTGTGTGTGAGAGAGAGAGAGATAAAGAGAAGCTGTGAATGAGAGAGAGAGAAAGAGCAGCTGTGAGTGAAAGAGAGAGAGAGAAAGAGCTGTGAGTGAGAGAGAGAGAGAGAGAAAAGGAAGCTGTGTGAGAGAGAAATAGAAGCTGTGAGTGAGAGAGAAAGAGAGAAAGAGAAGCTGTGAGAGTGAGAGAAAGAAAGAGAAGCTGTGAGTGAGTGAGAGAGAGAGAAAGAGAAGCTGTGCGTGAGTGAGAGAGAGAGAGAGAAAGAGAAGCTGTGAGAGAGAGAGAAAGAAAGGGAAGCTGTGAGTGAGAGAGAGAGAGAAAGAGAAGCTGAGTGAGAGAGACAGGGAGAAGAAGCTGTGAGTGAGTGAGAGAGAGAGAGAAACAGAAGCTGTGAGTGAGAAAGAAGCTGTGAGTGAGAGAGAGAGATGCTGTGAGTGAGAGAGACAGAGAAGCTGTGAGTGAGTGAGAGAGAGAGTGAAAGAAAGTGAAGCTGTGAGTGAGAGAGAGAGAGAGAGAAAGAGAAGCTGTGAGTGAGAGAGAGAGAGAAAGAAAGAGAAGGTGTGAGTGAGAGAGAGAAGGAGAAGCTGTGAGTGAGTGAGAGAGAAAGGGAGTGAGAGAGTGAGAGAGAAAGGGAGAAAGATAAGCTGTGAGTGAGTGTGAGAGAGAGAAATAAAGAGAAGCTGTGAGTGAGAAAGAGAGAGAGATAAAGAGAAGCTGTGAGTGAGAAAGAGAGAAAGAAGCTGTGAGTGAGAAAGAGAGAGAGAAGATGTGAGAGAGAGTGAGAGAGAGAGAAAGAGAAAAAGAGAAGCTGTGAGAGAGAGAAGCTGTGAGTGAGAGAGAGAGAAAGAGAAGGTGTGAGTGAGAGAGAGAGAGAAAGAAGCTGTGAGTGAGAGTGAGAGAGAGAGAAAGAGAAGCTGTGAGTGAGAGCGTGAGAGAGAGAGAAAGAGAAGCTGTGAGTGAGAGAGAGAAAGAGAAGCTGTGAGTGAGAGAGAGAAAGAGAAGCTGTGAGTGAGTGAGAGAGAGAGAGAAAAAGAAGCTGTGAGTGAGTGAGAGAAGGAAGAGCTGTGAGTGAGCGAGAGAGAGAAAGAGAAGCTATGAGTGAGAGAGAGAGAGAAAGAGCTGTGAATGAGAGAGAGAGAGAGAAAGAAAGAGAAGCTGTGAGTGTGTGTGAGAGAAATAGAAGCTGTGAGTGAGAGAGAAAGAGAGAAAGAGAAGCTGTGAGTGAGAGAGATAGAGAGAGAGAAAGAGAAGCTGTGAGTGAGAGAGAGAGAGAAAGAGAAAGAGAAGCTGTGAGTGAGAGAGAGAGAGAGAAAGAGATGCTGTGTGTGAGAGAGAAGCTGTGAGTGAGTGAGAGACAGAGAAATAAAGAGAAGCTGTGAGTGAGAAAGAGAGAGAGAAGATGTGAGAGAGAGTGAGAGAGAGAGAAAGAGAAAAAGAGAAGCTGTGTGAGAGAGAAGCTGTGAGTGAGAGAGAGAAAGAGAAGGTGAGAGAGAGAGAGAGAGAGAGAAAGTAGCTGTGAGTGAGAGTGAGAGAGAGAGAAAGAGAAGCTGTGAGTGAGAGAGAGAGAGAGAGAAGCTGTGAGAGAGAGAGAGAGAGAGAGAAGCTGTGTGTGAGAGAGAGAAAGAGAAGCTGTGAGTGAGAGAGAGAGAAAGAAAGAGAAGCTGTGAGTGAGAGAGAGAGAGAGAAGCTGTGAGTGGGAGAGGGAGAGAAAAAGAGAAGCTGTGTGTGAGAGAGAGAGAGATAAAGAGAAGCTGTGAATGAGAGAGAGAGAAAGAGCAGCTGTGAGTGAAAGAGAGAGAGAGAAAGAGCTGTGAGTGAGAGAGAGAGAGAGAAAGGGAAGCTGTGTGAGAGAGAAATAGAAGCTGTGAGTGAGAGAGAAAGAAAGAGAGAAAGAGAAGCTGTGAGAGTGAGAGAAAGAAAGAGAAGCTGTGAGTGAGAGAGAGAAAGAGAAAGAGAAGCTGTGAGTGAGTGAGAGAGAGAGAAAGAGAAGCTGTGCATGAGTGAGAGAGAGAGAGAGAGAAAGAGAAGCTGTGAGAGAGAGAGAGAGAAAGGGAAGCTGTGAGTGAGAGAGAGAGAAAGAGAAGCTGAGTGATAGAGACAGGGAGAAGAAGCTGTGAGTGAGTGAGAGAGAGAGAGAAAAAGAAGCTGTGAGTGAGAAAGAAGCTGTGAGTGAGAGAGAGAGATGCTGTGAGTGAGAGAGACAGAGAAGCTGTGAGTGAGTGAGAGAGAGAGTGAAAGAAAGTGAAGCTGTGAGTGAGAGAGAGAGAGAGAAAGAGAAGCTGTGAGTGAGAGAGAGAGAGAAAGAAAGAGAAGGTGTGAGTGAGAGAGAGAAGGAGAAGCTGTGAGTGAGTGAGAGAGAAAGGGAGTGAGAGAGTGAGAGAGAAAGGGAGAAAGATAAGCTGTGAGTGAGTGAGAGAGAGAGAAATAAAGAGAAGCTGTGAGTGAGAAAGAGAGAGATAAAGAGAAGCTGTGAGTGAGAAAGAGAGAGAGAAGATGTGAGAGAGAGTGAGAGAGAGAGAAAGAGAAAAAGAGATGCTGTGAGAGAGAGAAGCTGTGAGTGAGAGAGAGAGAAAGAGAAGGTGTGAGTGAGAGAGAGAGAAAGAAGCTGTGAGTGAGAGTGAGAGAGAGAGAAAGAGAAGCTGTGAGTGAGAGCGTGAGAGAGAGAGAAAGAGAAGCTGTGAGTGAGAGAGAGAAAGAGAAGCTGTGAGTGAGTGAGAGAGAGAGAGAGAGAAAAAGAAGCTGTGAGTGAGTGAGAGAAGGAAGAGCTGTGAGTGAGAGAGAGAGAGAAAGAGAAGCTATGAGTGAGAGAGAGAGAGAAAGAGCTGTGAATGAGAGAGAGAGAGAAAGAGAAGCTGTGAGTGTGTGAGAGAGAAATAGAAGCTGTGAGTGAGAGAGAAAGAGAGAAAGAGAAGCTGTGAGTGAGAGAGATAGAGAGAGAGAGAGAGAAAGAGAAGCTGTGAGTGAGAGAGAGAGAGAAAGAGAAAGAGAAGCTGTGAGTGAGAGAGAGAAAGAGAAAGAGATGCTGTGTGTGAGAGAGAAGCTGTGAGTGAGTGAGAGACAGAGAAATAAAGAGAAGCTGTGAGTGAGAAAGAGAGAGAGAAGATGTGAGAGAGAGTGAGAGAGAGAGAAAGAGAAAAAGAGAAGCTGTGTGAGAGAGAAGCTGTGAGTGAGAGAGAGAAAGAGAAGGTGAGTGAGAGAGAGAGAGAGAGAAAGTAGCTGTGAGTGAGAGTGAGAGAGAGAGAAAGAGAAGCTGTGAGTGAGAGAGAGAGAGAGAAGCTGTGAGAGAGAGAGAGAGAAAGAGAAGCTGTGTGTGTGAGAGAGAAAGAGAAGCTGTGAGTGAGAGAGAGAGAAAGAAAGAGAAGCTGTGAGTGAGAGAGAGAGAGAGAAGCTGTGAGTGGGAGAGGGAGAGAAAAAGAGAAGCTGTGTGTGAGAGAGAGAGAGATAAAGAGAAGCTGTGAATGAGAGAGAGAGAAAGAGCAGCTGTGAGTGAAAGAGAGAGAGAAAGAGCTATGAGTGAGAGAGAGAGAGAAAGGGAAGCTGTGTGAGAGAGAAATAGAAGCTGTGAGTGAGAGAGAAAGAGAGAAAGAGAAGCTGTGAGAGTGAGAGAAAGAAATAGAAGCTGTGAGTGAGAGAGAGAGAGAAAGAGAAGCTGTGAGTGAGTGAGAGAGAGAAAGAGAAGCTGTGCGTGAGTGAGAGAGAGAGAGAGAGAAAGAGAAGCTGTGAGTGAGAGAGAGAGAGAAAGAAAGGGAAGCTGTGAGTGAGAGAGAGAAAGAGAAGCTGAGTGAGAGAGACAGGGAGAAGAAGCTGTGAGTGAGTGAGAGAGAGAGAGAAACAGAAGCTGTGAGTGAGAAAGAAGCTGTGAGTGAGAGAGAGAGATGCTGTGAGTGAGAGAGACAGAGAAGCTGTGAGTGAGTGAGAGAGAATGGGAGTGAGAGAGTGAGAGAGAAAGGGAGAAAGATAAGCTGTGAGTGAGTGAGAGAGAGAGAAATAAAGAGAAGCTGTGAGTGAGAAAGAGAGAGAGATAAAGAGAAGCTGTGAGTGAGAAAGAGAGAAAGAAGCTGTGAGTGAGAAAGAGAGAGAGAAGATGTGAGAGAGAGTGAGAGAGAGAGAAAGAGAAAAAGAGAAGCTGTGAGAGAGAGAAGCTGTGAGTGAGAGAGAGAGAAAGAGAAGGTGTGAGTGAGAGAGAGAGAGAAAGAAGCTGTGAGTGAGAGTGAGAGAGAGAGAAAGAGAAGCTGTGAGTGAGAGCGTGAGAGAGAGAGAAAGAGAAGCTGTGAGTGAGAGAGAGAAAGAGAAGCTGTGAGTGAGTGAGAGAGAGAGAGAGAAAAAGAAGCTGTGAGTGAGTGAGAGAAGGAAGAGCTGTGAGTGAGAGAGAGAGAGAAAGAGAAGCTATGAGTGAGAGAGAGAGAGAAAGAGCTGTGAATGAGAGAGAGAGAGAAAGAGAAGCTGTGAGTGTGTGAGAGAGAAATAGAAGCTGTGAGTGAGAGAGAAAGAGAGAAAGAGAAGCTGTGAGTGAGAGAGATAGAGAGAGAGAGAGAAAGAGAAGCTGTGAGTGAGAGAGAGAGAAAGAGAAAGAGAAGCTGTGAGTGAGAGAGAGAAAGAGAAAGAGATGCTGTGTGTGAGAGAGAAGCTGTGAGTGAGTGAGAGACAGAGAAATAAAGAGAAGCTGTGAGTGAGAAAGAGAGAGAGATGTGAGAGAGAGTGAGAGAGAGAGAAAGAGAAAAAGAGAAGCTGTGTGAGAGAGAAGCTGTGAGTGAGAGAGAGAAAGAGAAGGTGAGTGAGAGAGAGAGAGAGAGAGAAAGTAGCTGTGAGTGAGAGTGAGAGAGAGAGAAAGAGAAGCTGTGAGTGAGAGAGAGAGAGAGAGAAGCTGTGAGAGAGAGAGAGAAAGAGAAGCTGTGTGTGTGAGAGAGAAAGAGAAGCTGTGAGTGAGAGAGAGAGAAAGAAAGAGAAGCTGTGAGTGAGTGAGAGAGAGAGAAGCTGTGAGTGGGAGAGGGAGAGAAAAAGAGAAGCTGTGTGTGAGAGAGAGAGAGTTAAAGAGAAGCTGTGAATGAGAGAGAGAGAAAGAGCAGCTGTGAGTGAAAGAGAGAGAGAGAAAGAGCTATGAGTGAGAGAGAGAGAGAAAGGGAAGCTGTGTGAGAGAGAAATAGAAGCTGTGAAAGAGAGAGAGAAAGAGAGAAAGAGAAGCTGTGAGAGTGAGAGAAAGAAAGAGAAGCTGTGAGTGAGAGAGAGAGAGAGAAAGAGAAGCTGTGAGTGAGTGAGAGAGAGAAAGAGAAGCTGTGTGTGAGTGAGAGAGAGAGAGAGAGAAAGAGAAGCTGTGAGTGAGAGAGAGAGAGAAAGAAAGGGAAGCTGTGAGAGAGAGAAAGAGAAGCTGAGTGAGAGAGACAGGGAGAAGAAGCTGTGAGTGAGTGAGAGAGAGAGAGAAACAGAAGCTGTGAGTGAGAAAGAAGCTGTGAGTGAGAGAGAGAGATGCTGTGAGTGAGAGAGACAGAGAAGCTGTGAGTGAGTGAGAGAGAGAGTGAAAGAAAGTGAAGCTGTGAGTGAGAGAGAGAGAGAGAGAAAGAGAAGCTGTGAGTGAGAGAGAGAGAGAAAGAAAGAGAAGGTGAGTGAGAGAGAGAGAGAGTGAAAGAAAGTGAAGCTGTGAGTGAGAGAGAGAGAGAGAGAAAGAGAAGCTGTGAGTGAGAGAGAGAGAGAGAAAGAAAGAGAAGGTGTTAGTGAGAGAGAGAAGGAGAAGCTGTGAGTGAGTGAGAGAGAAAGGGAGTGAGAGAGTGAGAGAGATAGGGAGAAAGATAAGCTGTGAGTGAGTGAGAGAGAGAGAAATAAAGAGAAGCTGTGAGTGAGAAAGAGAGAGAGATAAAGATAAAGAGAAGCTGTGAGTGAGAAAGAGAGAAAGAAGCTGTGAGTGAGAAAGAGAGAGAGAAGATGTGAGAGAGAGTGAGAGAGAGAGAAAGAGAAAAAGAGAAGCTGTGAGAGAGAGAAGCTGTGAGTGAGAGAGAGAGAAAGAGAAGGTGTGAGTGAGAGAGAGAGAGAAAGAAGCTGTGAGTGAGAGTGAGAGAGAGAGAAAGAGAAGCTGTGAGTGAGAGCGTGAGAGAGAGAGAAAGAGAAGCTGTGAGTGAGAGAGAGAAAGAGAAGCTGTGAGTGAGTGAGAGAGAGAGAGAGAAAAAGAAGCTGTGAGTGAGAGAAGGAAGAGCTGTGAGTGAGAGAGAGAGAGAAAGAGAAGCTATGAGTGAGAGAGAGAGAGAGAAAGAGCTGTGAATGAGAGAGAGAGAGAAAGAGAAGCTGTGAGTGTGTGAGAGAGAAATAGAAGCTGTGAGTGAGAGAGAAAGAGAGAAAGAGAAGCTGTGAGTGAGAGAGATAGAGAGAGAGAGAAAGAGAAGCTTTGAGTGAGAGAGAGAGAAAGAGAAAGAGAAGCTGTGAGTGAGAGAGAGAAAGAGAAAGAGATGCTGTGTGTGAGAGAGAAGCTGTGAGTGAGTGAGAGACAGAGAAATAAAGAGAAGCTGTGAGTGAGAAAGAGAGAGAGAAGATGTGAGAGAGAGTGAGAGAGAGAGAAAGAGAAAAAGAGAAGCTGTGTGAGAGAGAAGCTGTGAGTGAGAGAGAGAAAGAGAAGGTGAGTGAGAGAGAGAGAGAGAGAAAGTAGCTGTGAGTGAGAGTGAGAGAGAGAGAAAGAGAAGCTGTGAGTGAGAGAGAGAGAGAGAAGCTGTGAGAGAGAGAGAGAGAGAAAGAGAAGCTGTGTGTGTGAGAGAGAAAGAGAAGCTGTGAGTGAGAGAGAGAGAAAGAAAGAGAAGCTGTGAGTGAGAGAGAGAGAGAGAAGCTGTGAGTGGGAGAGGGAGAGAAAAAGAGAAGCTGTGTGTGAGAGAGAGAGAGATAAAGAGAAGCTGTGAATGAGAGAGAGAGAAAGAGCAGCTGTGAGTGAAAGAGAGAGAGAGAAAGAGCTATGAGTGAGAGAGAGAGAGAAAGGGAAGCTGTGTGAGAGAGAAATAGAAGCTGTGAGTGAGAGAGAAAGAGAGAAAGAGAAGCTGTGAGAGTGAGAGAAAGAAAGAGAAGCTGTGAGTGAGAGAGAGAGAGAGAAAGAGAAGCTGTGAGTGAGTGAGAGAGAGAAAGAGAAGCTGTGTGTGAGTGAGAGAGAGAGAGAGAAAGAGAAGCTGTGAGTGAGAGAGAGAGAGAAAGAAAGGGAAGCTGTGAGTGAGAGAGAGAAAGAGAAGCTGAGTGAGAGAGACAGGGAGAAGAAGCTGTGAGTGAGTGAGAGAGAGAGAGAAACAGAAGCTGTGAGTGAGAAAGAAGCTGTGAGTGAGAGAGAGAGATGCTGTGAGTGAGAGAGACAGAGAAGCTGTGAGTGAGTGAGAGAGAGAGTGAAAGAAAGTGAAGCTGTGAGTGAGAGAGAGAGAGAAAGAAAGAGAAGGTGTGAGTGAGAGAGAGAAGGAGAAGCTGTGAGTGAGTGAGAGAGATAGGGAGTGAGAGAGTGAGAGAGAAAGTGAGAAAGATAAGCTGTGAGTGAGTGAGAGAGTAAGAAATAAAGAGAAGCTGTGAGTGAGAAAGTGAGAGAGAAAGAGAAGCTGTGAGTGAGAAAGAGAGAAAGAAGCTGTGAGTCAGAGAGAGAGAGAGAAGCTGTGAGAGAGAGTGAGAGAGAGAAAGAGAAAAAGATAAGCTGTGTGAGAGAGAGATGGTGTGAGTGAGAGAGAGAGAAAGAGAAGGTGTGAGTGAGAGAGAGAGAGAAAGAGAAGCTGTGAGTGAGTGAGAGAGAGAGAAAGAGAAGCTGTGAGTGAGAGCGTGAGAGAGAGAGAAAGAGAAGCTGTGAGTGAGAGAGAGAAAGAGAAGCTGTGAGTGAGTGAGAGAGAGAGAGAGAGAAAAAGAAGCTGTGAGTGAGTGAGAGAAGGAAGAGCTGTGAGTGAGAGAGAGAGAGAGAGAGAAAGAGAAGCTATGAGTGAGAGAGAGAAAAAGAGCTGTGAATGAGAGAGAGAGAGAGAAAGAGAAGCTGTGAGTGTGTGAGAGAGAAATAGAAGCTGTGAGTGAGAGAGAAAGAGAGAAAGAGAAGCTGTGAGTGAGAGAGATAGAGAGAGAGAAAGAGAAGCTGTGAGTGAGAGAGAGAGAGAAAGAGAAAGAGAAGCTGTGAGTGAGAGAGAGAGAAAGAGAAAGAGATGCTGTGTGTGAGAGAGAAGCTGTGAGTGAGTGAGAGACAGAGAAATAAAGAGAAGCTGTGAGTGAGAAAGAGAGAGAGAAGATGTGAGAGAGAGTGAGAGAGAGAGAAAGAGAAAAAGAGAAGCTGTGTGAGAGAGAAGCTGTGAGTGAGAGAGAGAAAGAGAAGGAGAGAGAGAGAGAGGGAAAGTAGCTGTGAGTGAGAGTGAGAGAGAGAGAAAGAGAAGCTGTGAGTGAGTGAGAGAGAGAGAGAAGCTGTGAGAGAGAGAGAGAGAAAGAGAAGCTGTGTGTGTGAGAGAGAAAGAGAAGCTGTGAGTGAGAGAGAGAGAAAGAAAGAGAAGCTGTGAGTGAGAGAGAGAGAGAGAAGCTGTGAGTGAGAGAGAGAGAAAGAGAAGCTGTGAGTGAGAGAGAAAGAGAATCTGTGAGTGAGAGAGAGAGAAAGAGAAGCTGTGAGTGAGAGAGAAAGAGAAGCTGTGAGTGTGTGAGAGAGAAAGAGAAGCTGTGAGTGCGAGAGAGAGAGAAAGAGAAGCTGTGAGTGAGAGAGAGAGAGAAAGAGAAGCTGTGTGTGTGTGAGAGAGAAAGAGAAGCTGAGAGTGAGAGAGAAAGAGAGAAAGAGAAGCTGTGAGCGAGAGAGAGAGAGAGAAAGAAAGAGAAGGTGTGAGTGAGAGTGAGAGAGAGAGAAAGAGAAGCTGTGAGTGAGAGCGTGAGAGAGAGAAAGAGAAGCTGTGAGTAGGAGAGAGAGAAAGAGAAGCTGTGAGTGAGAGAGAGAGAAAGAGAAGCTGTGAGTGAGAGAGAGAGAGATGCTGTGAGTGAGAGAGAGGAAGAGAAGCTGTCAGTGAGAGAGAGAGAGAAAGAGAAAGAGAAGCTGTGAGTGAGAGCGTGAGAGAGAGAAAGAGAAGGTGTGAGTGAGAGAGAGAAAGAGAAGCTGTGAGTGAGTGAGAGAGAGAGAGAAGAAGCTGTGAGTGAGTGAGAGAAGGAAGAGCTGTGAGTGAGAGAGAGAGAGAAAGAGAAGCTATGAGTGAGAGAGAGAGAGAAAGAGCTGTGAATGAGAGAGAGAGAGAGAAAGAGAAGCTGTGAGTCTGTGAGAGAGAAATAGAAGCTGTGAGTGAGTGAGAGAAGGAAGAGCTGTGAGTGAGAGAGAGAGAGAAAGAGAAGCTATGAGTGAGAGAGAGAGAGAAAGAGCTGTGAATGAGAGAGAGAGAGAAAGAGAAGCTGTGAGTGTGTGAGAGAGAAATAGAAGCTGTGAGTGAGAGAGAAAGAGAGAAAGAGAAGCTGTGAGTGAGAGAGATAGAGAGAGAGAGAAAGAGAAGCTGTGAGTGAGAGAGAGAGAAAGAGAAAGAGAAGCTGTGAGTGAGAGAGAGAAAGAGAAAGAGATGCTGTGTGTGAGAGAGAAGCTGTGAGTGAGTGAGAGACAGAGAAATAAAGAGAAGCTGTGAGTGAGAAAGAGAGAGAGAAGATGTGAGAGAGAGTGAGAGAGAGAGAAAGAGAAAAAGAGAAGCTGTGTGAGAGAGAAGCTGTGAGTGAGAGAGAGAAAGAGAAGGTGAGTGAGAGAGAGAGAGAGAGAAAGTAGCTGTGAGTGAGAGTGAGAGAGAGAGAAAGGGAAGCTGTGAGTGAGAGAGAGAGAGAGAAGCTGTGAGAGAGAGAGAGAGAGAAAGAGAAGCTGTGTGTGTGAGAGAGAAAGAGAAGCTGTGAGTGAGAGAGAGAGAAAGAAAGAGAAGCTGTGAGTGAGAGAGAGAGAGAGAAGCTGTGAGTGGGAGAGGGAGAGAAAAAGAGAAGCTGTGTGTGAGAGAGAGAGAGATAAAGAGAAGCTGTGAATGAGAGAGAGAGAAAGAGCAGCTGTGAGTGAAAGAGAGAGAGAGAAAGAGCTATGAGTGAGAGAGAGAGAGAAAGGGAAGCTGTGTGAGAGAGAAATAGAAGCTGTGAGTGAGAGAGAAAGAGAGAAAGAGAAGCTGTGAGAGTGAGAGAAAGAAAGAGAAGCTGTGAGTGAGAGAGAGAGAGAGAAAGAGAAGCTGTGAGTGAGTGAGAGAGAGAAAGAGAAGCTGTGTGTGAGTGAGAGAGAGAGAGAGAAAGAGAAGCTGTGAGTGAGAGAGAGAGAGAAAGAAAGGGAAGCTGTGAGTGAGAGAGAGAAAGAGAAGCTGAGTGAGAGAGACAGGGAGAAGAAGCTGTGAGTGAGTGAGAGAGAGAGAGAAACAGAAGCTGTGAGTGAGAAAGAAGCTGTGAGTGAGAGAGAGAGATGCTGTGAGTGAGAGAGACAGAGAAGCTGTGAGTGAGTGAGAGAGAGAGTGAAAGAAAGTGAAGCTGTGAGTGAGAGAGAGAGAGAAAGAAAGAGAAGGTGTGAGTGAGAGAGAGAAGGAGAAGCTGTGAGTGAGTGAGAGAGATAGGGAGTGAGAGAGTGAGAGAGAAAGTGAGAAAGATAAGCTGTGAGTGAGTGAGAGAGTAAGAAATAAAGAGAAGCTGTGAGTGAGAAAGTGAGAGAGAAAGAGAAGCTGTGAGTGAGAAAGAGAGAAAGAAGCTGTGAGTCAGAGAGAGAGAGAGAAGCTGTGAGAGAGAGTGAGAGAGAGAAAGAGAAAAAGATAAGCTGTGTGAGAGAGAGATGGTGTGAGTGAGAGAGAGAGAAAGAGAAGGTGTGAGTGAGAGAGAGAGAGAAAGAGAAGCTGTGAGTGAGTGAGTGAGAGAGAAAGAGAAGCTGTGAGTGAGAGCGTGAGAGAGAGAGAAAGAGAAGCTGTGAGTGAGAGAGAGAAAGAGAAGCTGTGAGTGAGTGAGAGAGAGAGAGAGAGAAAAAGAAGCTGTGAGTGAGTGAGAGAAGGAAGAGCTGTGAGTGAGAGAGAGAGAGAGAAAGAGAAGCTATGAGAGAGAAAAAGAGCTGTGAATGAGAGAGAGAGAGAGAAAGAGAAGCTGTGAGTGTGTGAGAGAGAAATAGAAGCTGTGAGTGAGAGAGAAAGAGAGAAAGAGAAGCTGTGAGTGAGAGAGATAGAGAGAGAGAAAGAGAAGCTGTGAGTGAGAGAGAGAGAGAAAGAGAAAGAGAAGCTGTGAGTGAGAGAGAGAGAAAGAGAAAGAGATGCTGTGTGTGAGAGAGAAGCTGTGAGTGAGTGAGAGACAGAGAAATAAAGAGAAGCTGTGAGTGAGAAAGAGAGAGAGAAGATGTGAGAGAGAGTGAGAGAGAGAGAAAGAGAAAAAGAGAAGCTGTGTGAGAGAGAAGCTGTGAGTGAGAGAGAGAAAGAGAAGGAGAGAGAGAGAGAGAGAAAGTAGCTGTGAGTGAGAGTGAGAGAGAGAGAAAGAGAAGCTGTGAGTGAGTGAGAGAGAGAGAGAAGCTGTGAGAGAGAGAGAGAGAAAGAGAAGCTGTGTGTGTGAGAGAGAAAGAGAAGCTGTGAGTGAGAGAGAGAGAAAGAAAGAGAAGCTGTGAGTGAGAGAGAGAGAGAGAAGCTGTGAGTGAGAGAGAGAGAAAGAGAAGCTGTGAGTGAGAGAGAAAGAGAAGCTGTGTGTGTGTGAGAGAGAAAGAGAAGCTGAGAGTGAGAGAGAAAGAGAGAAAGAGAAGCTGTGAGCGAGAGAGAGAGAGAGAAAGAGAAGGTGTGAGTGAGAGTGAGAGAGAGAGAAAGAGAAGCTGTGAGTGAGAGAGAAAGAGAAGCTGTGAGTGTGTGAGAGAGAAAGAGAAGCTGTGAGTGCGAGAGAGAGAGAAAGAGAAGCTGTGAGTGAGAGAGAGAGAGAAAGAGAAGCTGTGTGTGTGAGAGAGAGAAAGAGAAGCTGAGAGTGAGAGAGAAAGAGAGAAAGAGAAGCTGTGAGCGAGAGAGAGAGAGAGAAAGAGAAGGTGTAAGTGAGAGTGAGAGAGAGAGAAAGAGAAGCTGTGAGTGAGAGCGTGAGAGAGAGAAAGAGAAGCTGTGAGTAGGAGAGAGAGAAAGAGAAGCTGTGAGTGAGAGAGAGAGAAAGAGAAGCTGTGAGTGAGAGAGAGAGAGATGCTGTGAGTGAGAGAGAGGAAGAGAAGCTGTCAGTGAGAGAGAGAGAGAGAGAGAAAGAGAAGGTGTGAGTGAGAGCGTGAGAGAGAGAAAGAGAAGGTGTGAGTGAGAGAGAGAAAGAGAAGCTGTGAGTGAGTGAGAGAGAGAGAGAAGAAGCTGTGAGTGAGTGAGAGAAGGAAGAGCTGTGAGTGAGAGAGAGAGAGAAAGAGAAGCTATGAGTGAGAGAGAGAGAGAAAGAGCTGTGAATGAGAGAGAGAGAGAGAAAGAGAAGCTGTGAGTCTGTGAGAGAGAAATAGAAGCTGTGAGTGAGTGAGAGAAGGAAGAGATGTGAGTGAGAGAGAGAGAGAAAGAGAAGCTATGAGTGAGAGAGAGAGAGAAAGAGCTGTGAATGAGAGAGAAAGAGAGAAAGAGAAGCTGTGAGTGAGAGAGAAAGAGAGAGAGAGAAAGAGAAGCTGTGAGTGAGAGAGAGAGAGAAAGAGAAAGAGAAGCTGTGAGTGAGAGAGAGAGAAAGAGAAAGAGAAGCTGTGAGTCAGAGAGAGAGAGAGAAAGAGATGCTGTGTGTGAGAGAGAAGCTGTGAGTGAGTGAGAGACAGAGAAATAAAGAGAAGCTGTGAGTGAGAAAGAGAGAGAGAAGATGTGAGAGAGAGTGAGAGAGAGAGAAAGAGAAAAAGAGAAGCTGTGTGAGAGAGAAGCTGTGAGTGAGAGAGAGAAAGAGAAGGTGAGAGAGAGAGAGAGAGAAAGTAGCTGTGAGTGTGAGTGAGAGAGAGAAAGAGAAGCTGTGAGTGAGAGAGAGAGAGAGAAGCTGTGAGAGAGAGAGAGAGAAAGAGAAGCTGTGTGTGAGAGAGAGAAAGAAAGAGAAGCTGTGAGTGAGAGAGAGAGAGAGAAGCTGTGAGTGAGAGAGAGAGAGAAGCTGTGAGTGAGAGAGAGAGAAAGAGAAGCTGTGAGTGAGAGAGAAAGGGAAGCTGTGAGTGAGAGAGAGAGAAAGAGAAGCTGTGAGTGAGAGAGAAAGAGAGAGAGAAAGAGAAGCTGTGAGTGAGAGAGAGAGAGAGAAAGAAAGGGAAGCTGTGAGTGAGAGAGAGAGAGAAAGAGAAGCTGAGTGAGAGAGACAGGGAGAAGAAGCTGTGAGTGAGAGAGAGAGAAAGAGAGAAAGAGAAGCTGTGAGTGAGAGAGAGAGAGAGAAAGAGAATGTGTGAGTGAGAGTGAGAGAGAGAGAAAGAGAAGCTGTGAGTGAGAGCGTGAGAGAGAGAAAGCGAAGCTGTGAGTAGGAGAGAGAGAAAGAGAAGCTGTGAGTGAGAGAGAGAGAAAGAAGCTGTGAGTGAGAGAGAGAGATGCTGTGAGTGAGAGAGAGGAAGAGAAGCTGTGAGTGAGAGAGAGAGAAAGAGAAAGAGAAAGAGAAGCTGTGAGTGAGAGAGAGAGAAAGAGAAAGAGAAGCTGTGAGTCAGAGAGAGCAAGTCTCTTGGAGACGACCTGTAGAATCAACAGAATATGAAAAGACAGATTCTGATTTGCCAGAATCATCGGCTGACGAGAAGACCAGAGAGCCTTACAACTTTAGGACCAACCGATACAGACCGGGATCCGCAGGTGCCAGCACTTCGAAGACCGACAACAGGAGTAATTTTTTAGGACAGAGGGTATCGAAACGCACCAGGAAGAAGTAACTTCTTCCCTGGTATTCAACTTTTCCAGCCGAAACCTTACGGTAAGGGAGACAGAATTGCTTAACCTGGGGCTGGGGTTTGTGCCCACCCCTCGCTACTCCCCATTCAAGACTAAAATAGATATCTTTAAATTAATTAGACTATTGAAATTAAGAGCTTTCTTCAAAGAGCCGTTGGAGTCTTCTGCTGCGCCCAGGCTGTTTGCCCCACGGTCCACATTTACCCCGCATATAGACATCCCTTCCATCGAAGTGTTTAAAAGATTGGTCATCCGCGATATTACAGCTGTCGAATCTCAACTCCATGCAGATTTCAATTTATCTTGTAGCGACATGCAATTAATTAAGAATTTAGGGAGCGACTCTAACATCGTGATAAAGGCGGCTGATAAGGGTGGTGGGATTGTGCTTCTTGATAAGAAGGATTATCTCAAAGCCGCTTGGTCGCAATTATCCAACACGCAATGCTATCAAAAACTAGAACGCAACCCCACTCTTCACATCTCCAATATTCTCTCCACAGTCTTAAAAGAAGGGTTATCAATGGATTACATCACCGAAAGTACTTACCGCTTCCTGTTGAATAAATTTCCCAGAGTCCCGATATTCTACCTGCTGCCCAAGGTGCACAAAATCCAAGGGAATGATGAGGTCTTCCCATGTAGACCAATCATATCCGCTAATAACTCCCTATTAGAACCAGTAGCCAAATACATTGACTACCATATACACACATTCGCTACACAGTCTTCATCGTACATCAAAGATTCAGCTCACTTTATTCAGATGTTGGAAAATTATCAAGTACCACCTGGCGCGGTTCTGTTAACCCTGGACGTTACATCTTTATATACCAACATCCCTCTCGGGGAAGCTCGTACACTCATTGCACACCTTCTGGACACCAGGGTTGACTCCCACCCGCCTTCAGATTTTTTGTTGGATTTGATAGACATATGTTTTGAAAACAATTTCTTTAGGTTTGAACACTCTTACTTTTTGCAAACACAGGGAGTCTCCATGGGTTCAAATTTCGCCCCTTCCGTGGCCAACATATTTATGTGTAATTTTGACAACACTTTTATTTTAGACCCACACGTCAACCCGTTTTTTACCCACATTATATGTTACAAGAGATACATAGATGATTTATTTTTTATTTTTACAGATCATACAGTTATAGATAATTTTTGCTCATGGATCAACAGGCAGCATAGCCAGCTGAAATTTACACACTCCATGAGCTTCCAATCTCTTGCATTTTTGGATTTGACTGTATTTATCGATCACGATAAAATACAAACTAGACTATACCACAAGCCCACGGTCCGATTCGCATACTTACAGTATACCTCATTTCATCCACGGCACCTAAAGACTAACATACCGTACAGCCTACTGTTGAGAGCCAAGAGAAATTCCACAAAAATGAGGATTATAGAAGAGCAGCTAGTGATATATCCACTACTTTACGTAAGAGAGGATACCCCATTAATATTATTAACACTGCCCGCTCGAAGGTTGATCTACGCGCCAGGAGCACTTTGTTTCAAAACGATACCACACCACAAGAGAAGGACAGAGGGTTATTTTGGTCATTAGACTATACCCCCATGGCTAACCGCATAAAACGAATTATACTTAAACATTGGCACATTTTGGACTGTATACCAGGGTGCCGTCAAAGACCTACTATAGGCTTTAGGAGGACGCAGACTTTCGCCAACCCGCTCTCCAGAGCGGATGTTATTACCCCAGGAAGCAAGTCCTCCACAAGCGTATCTGGACACTTCGCTTGTGGACATTGTCTGTCAAATTACAGTATAATGTTTCTGTAACATATGGCTTATTACTTGTCAGATAGACCGATATATCTGTTTAGGTAGTAGTGTATTTTCATGTTTGTATTATGTTGTAGATACTTGAAAAAGTTACTCGAAATGTCCCGCTACCGGATGGACATCGGAAATCCGTCTACAACTGTTTGACGTGGCCCGCCGCACGATTACCATCTGACAACACAGCTTTTGTGGATTTTCCCAAAACTATGGATTATCAACCACAAATATAACTGGAACTCCAGGGCCACTAGACTTTGTTGAAATCGTTATTTTGTCCATGCAGTATTTCGATTGTATTAGGAAGAGTCGTCCGGATTAGAGACGTTATTTAGAGATGATATAATTATTATATTGTATTCCCATTGCACATATATGATTTTTGGAACTATAATATTACACATCCTATATTAATGTATCGCCATTTGAGCCAACTTACAATTGGTGTTTGAATTTAAAGATACAGTTCACCCCGCAACGATTGCGTGAGTAGGGAGTGTTTTGTTTTCGCTTCCCGTGTGTGAGAGAGAAGCTGTGTGAGAGAGAGTGGGAGAAAGAAAGAGAAGCTGTGAGTGAGAGAGAGAGAGAGAAAGAGAAGCTGTGAGTGAGTGAGAGAGAGAGAAAGAGAAGCTGTGCGTGAGTGAGAGAGAGAGAGAAAGAGAAGCTGTGAGTGAGAGAGAGAGAGAGAAAGAAAGGGAAGCTGTGAGTGAGAGAGAGAGAGAAAGAGAAGCTGAGTGAGAGAGACAGGGAGAAGAAGCTGTGAGTGAGAGAGAGAGAAAGAGAAGCTGTGACTGAGAGAGAAAGAGAAGCTGTGAGTGAGAGAGAGAGAAAGAGAAGCTGTGAGTGAGAGAGAAAGGGAAGCTGTGAGTGTGTGAGAGAGAAAGAGAAGCTGTGAGTGCGAGAGAGAGAGAAAGAGAAGCTGTGAGTGAGAGAGAGAGAAAGAGAAGCTGTGTGTGTGTGTGAGAGAGAAAGAGAAGCTGAGAGTGAGAGAGAAAGAGAGAAAGAGAAGCTGTGAGCGAGAGAGAGAGAGAGAAAGAGAAGCTGTGTGTGTGAGAGAGAGAAGCTGTGAGTGAGAGAGACAGAGAGAGAAGCTGTGAGTGAGAGAGAGAGAGAAAGAGAAGCTGTGAGTCAGAGAGAGAAAGAAAAGCTGTGAGTGAGAGAGGAAGAAAGATAAGCTGTGAGTGAGAGAATGAGAGAGAAGGAGAAGCTGTGAGTGGGAGAGGGAGAGAAAAAGAGAAGCTGTGTGTGAGAGAGATAAAGAGAAGCTGTGAGTGAGAGAGAGAGAAAGAGCAGCTGTGAGTGAGGGAGAGAGAAGGTTTGAGTGCGTGAGAGAGAGAGAAAGAGAAGCTGTGAGTGAGAGAGAGAGAAGCTGTGCGTAAGAGAGAGAGAGAAGCTGTGAGTGCGAGAGAGAGAGAAAGAGAAGCTGTGAGAGAGAGAGAGAGAAAGAGAAGCTGTGAGAGTGAGAGAGAAAGAAAGAAGCTGTGAGTGAGAGTGAGAGAGCAAGAGAAGCTGTGAGTGAGTGTGAGAGAGAGAGAGAGAAGCTGTGAGTGAGAGAGAGAGAAAGAGAAGCTGTGAGTGAGGGAGAGGGAAGGTTTGAGTGCGTGAGAAAGAAAGAGAAGCTGTGATTGAGAGAGAGAGAGAAAGAGAAGCTGTGAGTGAGAGAGAAAGAAGGAAAGAGAAGCTGTGAGTGAGAGAGAGAGAGCAAGAGAAGCTGTGAGTGAGTGAGTGAGAGAGAAAGAGCAGCTGTGAGTGAAAGAGAGAGAGAAAGAGCTGTGAGTGAGAGAGAGAGAGAGAAAGGGAAGCTGTGTGAGAGAGAAATAGAAGCTGTGAGTGAGAGAGAAAGAAAGAGAGAAAGAGAAGCTGTGAGAGTGAGAGAAAGAAAGAGAAGCTGTGAGTGAGAGAGAGAGAGAAAGAGAAGCTGTGAGTGAGTGAGAGAGAGAGAAAGAGAAGCTGTGCGTGAGTGAGAGAGAGAGAGAGTGAGAGAAAGAGAAGCTGTGAGTGAGAGAGAGAGAGAAAGAAAGGGAAGCTCTGAGTGAGAGAGAGAGAGAAAGAGAAGCTGTGAGTGAGAGAGAGAGAAAGAGAAGCTGTGAGAGAGAGAGAGAAAGAGAAGATGTGAGTGAGAGAGAGAGAGAGAAAGAGAAGCTGTGTGAGAGAGAGAAAGAGAAGCTGTGAGTAAGAGAGAGAGAAAGAGAAGCTGTGTGTGTGTGAGAGAGAGAAGCTGTGAGAGAGAGAGAAAGAGAAGCTGTGAGTGAGAGAGAAAGAAAGAGAAGCTGTGAGTGAGAGAGAGAGAAAGAGAAGCTGTGAGTGAGAGAGAAAGAGAAGCTGTGAGTGTGTGAGAAAGAAAGAGAAGCTGTGATTGAGAGAGAGAGAAAGAGAAGCTGTGAGTGAGAGAGAAAGAAGGAAAGAGAAGCTGTGAGTGAGTGAGAGAGAGAAGCTGTGAGTGAGAGAGAGAGAAAGAGAAGCTGTGAGTGAGAGAGAAAGAGAAGCTGTGAGTGAGAGAGAGAGAGAAAGAGAAGCTGTGAGTGTGAAAGAGAGAGAGAAGCTGTGAGAGAGAATGAGAGAGAGAAAGAGAAAAAGAGAAGCTGTGTGAGAGAGAGAATCTGTGAGTGAGAGAGAGAGAAAGAGAAGCTGTGAGTGAGAGTGAGAGAGAAAGAGAAGCTGTGAGTGAGAGTGAGAGAGAGAGAGAGAAAGAGAAGCTGTGAGTGAGAGCGTGAGAGAGAGAAAGAGAAGCTGTGAGTGAGAGAGAGAGAAAGAGAAGCTGTGTGTGAGAGAGAGAAAGAGAAGATGTGAGTGAGAGAGAGAGAGAGAAAGAGAAGCTGTGTGTGAGAGAGAAAGAGAAGCTGTGAGTAAGAGAGAGAGAAAGAGAAGCTGTGTGTGTGTGAGAGAGAGAAGCTGTGAGAGAGAGAAATAGAAGCTGTGAGTGAGAGAGAAAGAGAGAAAGAGAAGCTGTGAGTGTGAGAGAAAGAAAGAGAAGCTGTGAGTGAGAGAGAGAGAGAGAGAGAGAAGCTGTGACTGAGTGAGAGAGAGAGAGAAACAGAAGCTGTGAGTGAGAAAGAAGCTGTGAGTGAGAGAGAGAGATGCTGTGAGTGAGAGAGACAGAGAAGCTGTGAGTGAGTGAGAGAGAGAGTGAAAGAAAGTGAAGCTGTGAGTGAGAGAGAGAGAGAGAGAGAAAGAGAAGCTGTGAGTGAGAGAGAGAGAGAAAGAAAGAGAAGGTGTGAGTGAGAGAGAGAAGGAGAAGCTGTGAGTGAGTGAGAGAGAAAGGGAGTGAGAGAGTGAGAGAGAAAGGGAGAAAGATAAGCTGTGAGTGAGTGAGAGAGAGAGAAATAAAGAGAAGCTGTGAGTGAGAAAGAGAGAGAGAAAGAGAAGCTGTGAGTGAGAAAGAGAGAAAGAAGCTGTGAGAGAGTGAGAGAGAGAGAAAGAGAAGCTGTGAGTGAGAGAGAAAGAAGCTGTGAGAGAGAGAGAGAAAGAGAAGCTGTGTGTGAGAGAGAGAAAGAGAAGCTGTGAGTGAGAGAGAGAGAAAGAAAGAGAAGCTGTGAGTGAGAGAGAGAGAAGCTGTGAGTGAGAGAGAGAGAAAGAGAAGCTGTGAGTGAGAGAGAAAGAGAAGCTGTGAGTGAGAGAGAGAGAGAAAGAGAAGCTGTGAGTGTGAAAGAGAGAGAAGCTGTGAGAGAGAATGAGAGAGAGAAAGAGAAAAAGAGAAGCTGTGTGAGAGAGAGAATCTGTGAGTGAGAGAGAGAGAAAGAGAAGCTGTGAGTGAGAGTGAGAGAGAAAGAGAAGCTGTGAGTGAGAGTGAGAGAGAGAGAAAGAGAAGCTGTGAGTGAGAGCGTGAGAGAGAGAAAGAGAAGCTGTGAGTGAGAGAGAGAGAAAGAGAAGCTGTGAGAGAGAGAGAAAGAGAAGATGTGAGTGAGAGAGAGAGAGAGAGAAAGAGAAGCTGTGTGAGAGAGAGAAAGAGAAGTTGTGAGTAGGAGAGAGAGAAAGAGAAGCTGTGTGTGTGTGAGAGAGAGAAGCTGTGAGAGAGAGAGAAAGAGAAGCTGTGAGTGAGAGAGAGAGAAAGAGAAGCTGTGAGTGAGAGAGAGAGAAAGAGAAGCTGTGAGTGAGAGAGAAAGAGAAGCTGTGAGTGTGTGAGAAAGAAAGAGAAGCTGTGATTGAGAGAGAGAGAGAAAGAAAGAGAAGCTGTGAGTGAGAGAGAGAGAGAAAGAGAAGCTGTGTGTGTGAGAAAGAGAGAAAGAGAAGCTGTGAGCGAGAGAGGGAGAAAGATAAGCTGTGAGTGAGAGAATGAGAGAGAAGGAGAAGCTGTGAGTGAGAGCGTGAGAGAGAGAGAAAGAGAAGCTGTGAGTGAGAGAGAGAAAGAGAAGCTGTGAGTGAGTGAGAGAGAGAGAGAGAAAAAGAAGCTGTGAGTGAGTGAGAGAAGGAAGAGCTGTGAGTGAGAGAGAGAGAGAGAAAGAGAAGCTATGAGTGAGAGAGAGAGAGAGAAAGTGCTGTGAATGAGAGAGAGAGAAAGAGAAGCTGTGAGTGTGTGAGAGAGAAATAGAAGCTGTGAGTGAGAGAGAAAGAGAGAAAGAGAAGCTGTGAGTGAGAGAGATAGAGAGAGAGAAAGAGAAGCTGTGAGTGAGAGAGAGAGAGAAAGAGAAAGAGAAGCTGTGAGTGAGAGAGAGAAAGAGAAAGAGATGATGTGTGTGAGAGAGAAGCTGTGAGTGAGTGAGAGACAGAGAAATAAAGAGAAGCTGTGAGTGAGAAAGAGAGAGAGAAGATGTGAGAGAGAGTGAGAGAGAGAGAAAGAGAAAAAGAGAAGCTGTGTGAGAGAGAAGCTGTGAGTGAGAGAGAGAAAGAGAAGGTGAGAGAGAGAGAGAGAAAGTAGCTGTGAGTGAGAGTGAGAGAGAGAGAAAGAGAAGCTGTGAGTGAGTGAGAGAGAGAGAAGCTGTGAGAGAGAGAGAGAGAGAGAGAGAAGCTGTGTGTGTGAGAGAGAAAGAGAAGCTGTGAGTGAGAGAGAGAGAAAGAAAGAGAAGCTGTGAGTGAGAGAGAGAGAGAGAAGCTGTAAGTGGGAGAGGGAGAGAAAAAGAGAAGCTGTGTGTGAGAGAGAGAGAGATAAAGAGAAGCTGTGAATGAGAGAGAGAGAAAGAGCAGCTGTGAGTGAAAGAGAGAGAGAGAAAGAGCTGTGAGTGAGAGAGAGAGAGAGAGAAAAGGAAGCTGTGTGAGAGAGAAATAGAAGCTGTGAGTGAGAGAGAAAGAGAGAAAGAGAAGCTGTGAGAGTGAGAGAAAGAAAGAGAAGCTGTGAGTGAGTGAGAGAGAGAGAAAGAGAAGCTGTGCGTGAGTGAGAGAGAGAGAGAGAAAGAGAAGCTGTGAGAGAGAGAGAAAGAAAGGGAAGCTGTGAGTGAGAGAGAGAGAGAAAGAGAAGCTGAGTGAGAGAGACAGGGAGAAGAAGCTGTGAGTGAGTGAGAGAGAGAGAGAAACAGAAGCTGTGAGTGAGAAAGAAGCTGTGAGTGAGAGAGAGAGATGCTGTGAGTGAGAGAGACAGAGAAGCTGTGAGTGAGTGAGAGAGAGAGTGAAAGATAGTGAAGCTGTGAGTGAGAGAGAGAGAGAGAGAAAGAGAAGCTGTGAGTGAGAGAGAGAGAGAAAGAAAGAGAAGGTGTGAGTGAGAGAGAGAAGGAGAAGCTGTGAGTGAGTGAGAGAGAAAGGGAGTGAGAGAGTGAGAGAGAAAGGGAGAAAGATAAGCTGTGAGTGAGTGTGAGAGAGAGAAATAAAGAGAAGCTGTGAGTGAGAAAGAGAGAGAGATAAAGAGAAGCTGTGAGTGAGAAAGAGAGAAAGAAGCTGTGAGTGAGAAAGAGAGAGAGAAGATGTGAGAGAGAGTGAGAGAGAGAGAAAGAGAAAAAGAGAAGCTGTGAGAGAGAGAAGCTGTGAGTGAGAGAGAGAGAAAGAGAAGGTGTGAGTGAGAGAGAGAGAGAAAGAAGCTGTGAGTGAGAGTGAGAGAGAGAGAAAGAGAAGCTGTGAGTGAGAGCGTGAGAGAGAGAGAAAGAGAAGCTGTGAGTGAGAGAGAGAAAGAGAAGCTGTGAGTGAGAGAGAGAAAGAGAAGCTGTGAGTGAGTGAGAGAGAGAGAGAAAAAGAAGCTGTGAGTGAGTGAGAGAAGGAAGAGCTGTGAGTGAGCGAGAGAGAGAAAGAGAAGCTATGAGTGAGAGAGAGAGAGAAAGAGCTGTGAATGAGAGAGAGAGAGAGAAAGAAAGAGAAGCTGTGAGTGTGTGTGAGAGAAATAGAAGCTGTGAGTGAGAGAGAAAGAGAGAAAGAGAAGCTGTGAGTGAGAGAGATAGAGAGAGAGAAAGAGAAGCTGTGAGTGAGAGAGAGAGAGAAAGAGAAAGAGAAGCTGTGAGTGAGAGAGAGAGAGAGAAAGAGATGCTGTGTGTGAGAGAGAAGCTGTGAGTGAGTGAGAGACAGAGAAATAAAGAGAAGCTGTGAGTGAGAAAGAGAGAGAGAAGATGTGAGAGAGAGTGAGAGAGAGAGAAAGAGAAAAAGAGAAGCTGTGTGAGAGAGAAGCTGTGAGTGAGAGAGAGAAAGAGAAGGTGAGAGAGAGAGAGAGAGAGAGAAAGTAGCTGTGAGTGAGAGTGAGAGAGAGAGAAAGAGAAGCTGTGAGTGAGAGAGAGAGAGAGAGAAGCTGTGAGAGAGAGAGAGAGAGAGAAGCTGTGTGTGTGAGAGAGAAAGAGAAGCTGTGAGTGAGAGAGAGAGAAAGAAAGAGAAGCTGTGAGTGAGAGAGAGAGAGAGAAGCTGTGAGTGGGAGAGGGAGAGAAAAAGAGAAGCTGTGTGTGAGAGAGAGAGAGATAAAGAGAAGCTGTGAATGAGAGAGAGAGAAAGAGCAGCTGTGAGTGAAAGAGAGAGAGAGAAAGAGCTGTGAGTGAGAGAGAGAGAGAGAGAAAGGGAAGCTGTGTGAGAGAGAAATAGAAGCTGTGAGTGAGAGAGAAAGAAAGAGAGAAAGAGAAGCTGTGAGAGTGAGAGAAAGAAAGAGAAGCTGTGAGTGAGAGAGAGAAAGAGAAAGAGAAGCTGTGAGTGAGTGAGAGAGAGAGAAAGAGAAGCTGTGCATGAGTGAGAGAGAGAGAGAGAGAGAGAGAAGCTGTGAGAGAGAGAGAGAGAAAGGGAAGCTGTGAGTGAGAGAGAGAGAAAGAGAAGCTGAGTGATAGAGACAGGGAGAAGAAGCTGTGAGTGAGTGAGAGAGAGAGAGAAAAAGAAGCTGTGAGTGAGAAAGAAGCTGTGAGTGAGAGAGAGAGATGCTGTGAGTGAGAGAGACAGAGAAGCTGTGAGTGAGTGAGAGAGAGAGTGAAAGAAAGTGAAGCTGTGAGTGAGAGAGAGAGAGAGAGAAAGAGAAGCTGTGAGTGAGAGAGAGAGAGAAAGAAAGAGAAGGTGTGAGTGAGAGAGAGAAGGAGAAGCTGTGAGTGAGTGAGAGAGAAAGGGAGTGAGAGAGTGAGAGAGAAAGGGAGAAAGATAAGCTGTGAGTGAGTGAGAGAGAGAGAAATAAAGAGAAGCTGTGAGTGAGAAAGAGAGAGAGATAAAGAGAAGCTGTGAGTGAGAAAGAGAGAGAGAAGATGTGAGAGAGAGTGAGAGAGAGAGAAAGAGAAAAAGAGAAGCTGTGAGAGAGAGAAGCTGTGAGTGAGAGAGAGAGAAAGAGAAGGTGTGAGTGAGAGAGAGAGAAAGAAGCTGTGAGTGAGAGTGAGAGAGAGAGAAAGAGAAGCTGTGAGTGAGAGCGTGAGAGAGAGAGAAAGAGAAGCTGTGAGTGAGAGAGAGAAAGAGAAGCTGTGAGTGAGTGAGAGAGAGAGAGAGAGAAAAAGAAGCTGTGAGTGAGTGAGAGAAGGAAGAGCTGTGAGTGAGAGAGAGAGAGAAAGAGAAGCTATGAGTGAGAGAGAGAGAGAAAGAGCTGTGAATGAGAGAGAGAGAGAAAGAGAAGCTGTGAGTGTGTGAGAGAGAAATAGAAGCTGTGAGTGAGAGAGAAAGAGAGAAAGAGAAGCTGTGAGTGAGAGAGATAGAGAGAGAGAGAGAGAAAGAGAAGCTGTGAGTGAGAGAGAGAGAGAAAGAGAAAGAGAAGCTGTGAGTGAGAGAGAGAAAGAGAAAGAGATGCTGTGTGTGAGAGAGAAGCTGTGAGTGAGTGAGAGACAGAGAAATAAAGAGAAGCTGTGAGTGAGAAAGAGAGAGAGAAGATGTGAGAGAGAGTGAGAGAGAGAGAAAGAGAAAAAGAGAAGCTGTGTGAGAGAGAAGCTGTGAGTGAGAGAGAGAAAGAGAAGGTGAGTGAGAGAGAGAGAGAGAGAAAGTAGCTGTGAGTGAGAGTGAGAGAGAGAGAAAGAGAAGCTGTGAGTGAGAGAGAGAGAGAGAAGCTGTGAGAGAGAGAGAGAGAAAGAGAAGCTGTGTGTGTGAGAGAGAAAGAGAAGCTGTGAGTGAGAGAGAGAGAAAGAAAGAGAAGCTGTGAGTGAGAGAGAGAGAGAGAAGCTGTGAGTGGGAGAGGGAGAGAAAAAGAGAAGCTGTGTGTGAGAGAGAGAGAGATAAAGAGAAGCTGTGAATGAGAGAGAGAGAAAGAGCAGCTGTGAGTGAAAGAGAGAGAGAAAGAGCTATGAGTGAGAGAGAGAGAGAAAGGGAAGCTGTGTGAGAGAGAAATAGAAGCTGTGAGTGAGAGAGAAAGAGAGAAAGAGAAGCTGTGAGAGTGAGAGAAAGAAATAGAAGCTGTGAGTGAGAGAGAGAGAGAAAGAGAAGCTGTGAGTGAGTGAGAGAGAGAAAGAGAAGCTGTGCGTGAGTGAGAGAGAGAGAGAGAGAAAGAGAAGCTGTGAGTGAGAGAGAGAGAGAAAGAAAGGGAAGCTGTGAGTGAGAGAGAGAAAGAGAAGCTGAGTGAGAGAGACAGGGAGAAGAAGCTGTGAGTGAGTGAGAGAGAGAGAGAAACAGAAGCTGTGAGTGAGAAAGAAGCTGTGAGTGAGAGAGAGAGATGCTGTGAGTGAGAGAGACAGAGAAGCTGTGAGTGAGTGAGAGAGAATGGGAGTGAGAGAGTGAGAGAGAAAGGGAGAAAGATAAGCTGTGAGTGAGTGAGAGAGAGAGAAATAAAGAGAAGCTGTGAGTGAGAAAGAGAGAGAGATAAAGAGAAGCTGTGAGTGAGAAAGAGAGAAAGAAGCTGTGAGTGAGAAAGAGAGAGAGAAGATGTGAGAGAGAGAGAGAGAGAGAGAAAGAGAAAAAGAGAAGCTGTGAGAGAGAGAAGCTGTGAGTGAGAGAGAGAGAAAGAGAAGGTGTGAGTGAGAGAGAGAGAGAAAGAAGCTGTGAGTGAGAGTGAGAGAGAGAGAAAGAGAAGCTGTGAGTGAGAGCGTGAGAGAGAGAGAAAGAGAAGCTGTGAGTGAGAGAGAGAAAGAGAAGCTGTGAGTGAGTGAGAGAGAGAGAGAGAAAAAGAAGCTGTGAGTGAGTGAGAGAAGGAAGAGCTGTGAGTGAGAGAGAGAGAGAAAGAGAAGCTATGAGTGAGAGAGAGAGAGAAAGAGCTGTGAATGAGAGAGAGAGAGAAAGAGAAGCTGTGAGTGTGTGAGAGAGAAATAGAAGCTGTGAGTGAGAGAGAAAGAGAGAAAGAGAAGCTGTGAGTGAGAGAGATAGAGAGAGAGAGAGAAAGAGAAGCTGTGAGTGAGAGAGAGAGAAAGAGAAAGAGAAGCTGTGAGTGAGAGAGAGAAAGAGAAAGAGATGCTGTGTGAGAGAGAGAAGCTGTGAGTGAGTGAGAGACAGAGAAATAAAGAGAAGCTGTGAGTGAGAAAGAGAGAGAGATGTGAGAGAGAGTGAGAGAGAGAGAAAGAGAAAAAGAGAAGCTGTGTGAGAGAGAAGCTGTGAGTGAGAGAGAGAAAGAGAAGGTGAGTGAGAGAGAGAGAGAGAAAGTAGCTGTGAGTGAGAGTGAGAGAGAGAGAAAGAGAAGCTGTGAGTGAGAGAGAGAGAGAGAGAAGCTGTGAGAGAGAGAGAGAGAAAGAGAAGCTGTGTGTGTGAGAGAGAAAGAGAAGCTGTGAGTGAGAGAGAGAGAAAGAAAGAGAAGCTGTGAGTGAGTGAGAGAGAGAGAAGCTGTGAGTGGGAGAGGGAGAGAAAAAGAGAAGCTGTGTGTGTGAGAGAGAGAGTTAAAGAGAAGCTGTGAATGAGAGAGAGAGAAAGAGCAGCTGTGAGTGAAAGAGAGAGAGAGAAAGAGCTATGAGTGAGAGAGAGAGAGAAAGGGAAGCTGTGTGAGAGAGAAATAGAAGCTGTGAGTGAGAGAGAAAGAGAGAAAGAGAAGCTGTGAGAGTGAGAGAAAGAAAGAGAAGCTGTGAGTGAGAGAGAGAGAGAGAAAGAGAAGCTGTGAGAGAGAGAAAGAGAAGCTGAGTGAGAGAGACAGGGAGAAGAAGCTGTGAGTGAGTGAGAGAGAGAGAGAAACAGAAGCTGTGAGTGAGAAAGAAGCTGTGAGTGAGAGAGAGAGATGCTGTGAGTGAGAGAGACAGAGAAGCTGTGAGTGAGTGAGAGAGAGAGTGAAAGAAAGTGAAGCTGTGAGTGAGAGAGAGAGAGAGAGAAAGAGAAGCTGTGAGTGAGAGAGAGAGAGAAAGAAAGAGAAGGTGAGTGAGAGAGAGAGAGAGTGAAAGAAAGTGAAGCTGTGAGTGAGAGAGAGAGAGAGAGAAAGAGAAGCTGTGAGTGAGAGAGAGAGAGAGAAAGAAAGAGAAGGTGTTAGTGAGAGAGAGAAGGAGAAGCTGTGAGTGAGTGAGAGAGAAAGGGAGTGAGAGAGTGAGAGAGATAGGGAGAAAGATAAGCTGTGAGTGAGTGAGAGAGAGAGAAATAAAGAGAAGCTGTGAGTGAGAAAGAGAGAGAGATAAAGATAAAGAGAAGCTGTGAGTGAGAAAGAGAGAAAGAAGCTGTGAGTGAGAAAGAGAGAGAGAAGATGTGAGAGAGAGTGAGAGAGAGAGAAAGAGAAAAAGAGAAGCTGTGAGAGAGAGAAGCTGTGAGTGAGAGAGAGAGAAAGAGAAGGTGTGAGTGAGAGAGAGAGAGAAAGAAGCTGTGAGTGAGAGTGAGAGAGAGAGAAAGAGAAGCTGTGAGTGAGAGCGTGAGAGAGAGAGAAAGAGAAGCTGTGAGTGAGAGAGAGAAAGAGAAGCTGTGAGTGAGTGAGAGAGAGAGAGAGAAAAAGAAGCTGTGAGTGAGAGAAGGAAGAGCTGTGAGTGAGAGAGAGAGAGAAAGAGAAGCTATGAGTGAGAGAGAGAGAGAAAGAGCTGTGAATGAGAGAGAGAGAGAAAGAGAAGCTGTGAGTGTGTGAGAGAGAAATAGAAGCTGTGAGTGAGAGAGAAAGAGAGAAAGAGAAGCTGTGAGTGAGAGAGATAGAGAGAGAGAGAAAGAGAAGCTTTGAGTGAGAGAGAGAGAAAGAGAAAGAGAAGCTGTGAGTGAGAGAGAGAAAGAGAAAGAGATGCTGTGTGTGAGAGAGAAGCTGTGAGTGAGTGAGAGACAGAGAAATAAAGAGAAGCTGTGAGTGAGAAAGAGAGAGAGAAGATGTGAGAGAGAGTGAGAGAGAGAGAAAGAGAAAAAGAGAAGCTGTGTGAGAGAGAAGCTGTGAGTGAGAGAGAGAAAGAGAAGGTGAGTGAGAGAGAGAGAGAGAGAAAGTAGCTGTGAGTGAGAGTGAGAGAGAGAGAAAGAGAAGCTGTGAGTGAGAGAGAGAGAGAGAAGCTGTGAGAGAGAGAGAGAGAGAAAGAGAAGCTGTGTGTGTGAGAGAGAAAGAGAAGCTGTGAGTGAGAGAGAGAGAAAGAAAGAGAAGCTGTGAGTGAGAGAGAGAGAGAGAAGCTGTGAGTGGGAGAGGGAGAGAAAAAGAGAAGCTGTGTGTGAGAGAGAGAGAGATAAAGAGAAGCTGTGAATGAGAGAGAGAGAAAGAGCAGCTGTGAGTGAAAGAGAGAGAGAGAAAGAGCTATGAGTGAGAGAGAGAGAGAAAGGGAAGCTGTGTGAGAGAGAAATAGAAGCTGTGAGTGAGAGAGAAAGAGAGAAAGAGAAGCTGTGAGAGTGAGAGAAAGAAAGAGAAGCTGTGAGTGAGAGAGAGAGAGAGAAAGAGAAGCTGTGAGTGAGTGAGAGAGAGAAAGAGAAGCTGTGTGTGAGTGAGAGAGAGAGAGAGAAAGAGAAGCTGTGAGTGAGAGAGAGAGAGAAAGAAAGGGAAGCTGTGAGTGAGAGAGAGAAAGAGAAGCTGAGTGAGAGAGACAGGGAGAAGAAGCTGTGAGTGAGTGAGAGAGAGAGAGAAACAGAAGCTGTGAGTGAGAAAGAAGCTGTGAGTGAGAGAGAGAGATGCTGTGAGTGAGAGAGACAGAGAAGCTGTGAGTGAGTGAGAGAGAGAGTGAAAGAAAGTGAAGCTGTGAGTGAGAGAGAGAGAGAAAGAAAGAGAAGGTGTGAGTGAGAGAGAGAAGGAGAAGCTGTGAGTGAGTGAGAGAGATAGGGAGTGAGAGAGTGAGAGAGAAAGTGAGAAAGATAAGCTGTGAGTGAGTGAGAGAGTAAGAAATAAAGAGAAGCTGTGAGTGAGAAAGTGAGAGAGAAAGAGAAGCTGTGAGTGAGAAAGAGAGAAAGAAGCTGTGAGTCAGAGAGAGAGAGAAGCTGTGAGAGAGAGTGAGAGAGAGAAAGAGAAAAAGATAAGCTGTGTGAGAGAGAGATGGTGTGAGTGAGAGAGAGAGAAAGAGAAGGTGTGAGTGAGAGAGAGAGAGAAAGAGAAGCTGTGAGTGAGTGAGAGAGAGAGAAAGAGAAGCTGTGAGTGAGAGCGTGAGAGAGAGAGAAAGAGAAGCTGTGAGTGAGAGAGAGAAAGAGAAGCTGTGAGTGAGTGAGAGAGAGAGAGAGAGAAAAAGAAGCTGTGAGTGAGTGAGAGAAGGAAGAGCTGTGAGTGAGAGAGAGAGAGAGAAAGAGAAGCTATGAGTGAGAGAGAGAAAAAGAGCTGTGAATGAGAGAGAGAGAGAGAAAGAGAAGCTGTGAGTGTGTGAGAGAGAAATAGAAGCTGTGAGTGAGAGAGAAAGAGAGAAAGAGAAGCTGTGAGTGAGAGAGATAGAGAGAGAGAAAGAGAAGCTGTGAGTGAGAGAGAGAGAGAAAGAGAAAGAGAAGCTGTGAGTGAGAGAGAGAGAAAGAGAAAGAGATGCTGTGTGTGAGAGAGAAGCTGTGAGTGAGTGAGAGACAGAGAAATAAAGAGAAGCTGTGAGTGAGAAAGAGAGAGAGAAGATGTGAGAGAGAGTGAGAGAGAGAGAAAGAGAAAAAGAGAAGCTGTGTGAGAGAGAAGCTGTGAGTGAGAGAGAGAAAGAGAAGGAGAGAGAGAGAGAGAGAAAGTAGCTGTGAGTGAGAGTGAGAGAGAGAGAAAGAGAAGCTGTGAGTGAGTGAGAGAGAGAGAGAAGCTGTGAGAGAGAGAGAGAGAAAGAGAAGCTGTGTGTGTGAGAGAGAAAGAGAAGCTGTGAGTGAGAGAGAGAGAAAGAAAGAGAAGCTGTGAGTGAGAGAGAGAGAGAGAAGCTGTGAGTGAGAGAGAGAGAAAGAGAAGCTGCGAGTGAGAGAGAAAGAGAATCTGTGAGTGAGAGAGAGAGAAAGAGAAGCTGTGAGTGAGAGAGAAAGAGAAGCTGTGAGTGTGTGAGAGAGAAAGAGAAGCTGTGTGCGAGAGAGAGAGAAAGAGAAGCTGTGAGTGAGAGAGAGAGAGAAAGAGAAGCTGTGTGTGTGTGAGAGAGAAAGAGAAGCTGAGAGTGAGAGAGAAAGAGAGAAAGAGAAGCTGTGAGCGAGAGAGAGAGAGAGAAAGAGAAGGTGTGAGTGAGAGTGAGAGAGAGAGAAAGAGAAGCTGTGAGTGAGAGCGTGAGAGAGAGAAAGAGAAGCTGTGAGTAGGAGAGAGAGAAAGAGAAGCTGTGAGTGAGAGAGAGAGAAAGAGAAGCTGTGAGTGAGAGAGAGAGAGATGCTGTGAGTGAGAGAGAGGAAGAGAAGCTGTCAGTGAGAGAGAGAGAGAAAGAGAAAGAGAAGCTGTGAGTGAGAGCGTGAGAGAGAGAAAGAGAAGGTGTGAGTGAGAGAGAGAAAGAGAAGCTGTGAGTGAGTGAGAGAGAGAGAGAAGAAGCTGTGAGTGAGTGAGAGAAGGAAGAGCTGTGAGTGAGAGAGAGAGAGAAAGAGAAGCTATGAGTGAGAGAGAGAGAGAAAGAGCTGTGAATGAGAGAGAGAGAGAGAAAGAGAAGCTGTGAGTCTGTGAGAGAGAAATAGAAGCTGTGAGTGAGTGAGAGAAGGAAGAGCTGTGAGTGAGAGAGAGAGAGAAAGAGAAGCTATGAGTGAGAGAGAGAGAGAAAGAGCTGTGAATGAGAGAGAGAGAGAAAGAGAAGCTGTGAGTGTGTGAGAGAGAAATAGAAGCTGTGAGTGAGAGAGAAAGAGAGAAAGAGAAGCTGTGAGTGAGAGAGATAGAGCGAGAGAGAAAGAGAAGCTGTGAGTGAGAGAGAGAGAAAGAGAAAGAGAAGCTGTGAGTGAGAGAGAGAAAGAGAAAGAGATGCTGTGTGTGAGAGAGAAGCTGTGAGTGAGTGAGAGACAGAGAAATAAAGAGAAGCTGTGAGTGAGAAAGAGAGAGAGAAGATGTGAGAGAGAGTGAGAGAGAGAGAAAGAGAAAAAGAGAAGCTGTGTGAGAGAGAAGCTGTGAGTGAGAGAGAGAAAGAGAAGGTGAGTGAGAGAGAGAGAGAGAGAAAGTAGCTGTGAGTGAGAGTGAGAGAGAGAGAAAGAGAAGCTGTGAGTGAGAGAGAGAGAGAGAAGCTGTGAGAGAGAGAGAGAGAGAAAGAGAAGCTGTGTGTGTGAGAGAGAAAGAGAAGCTGTGAGTGAGAGAGAGAGAAAGAAAGAGAAGCTGTGAGTGAGAGAGAGAGAGAGAAGCTGTGAGTGGGAGAGGGAGAGAAAAAGAGAAGCTGTGTGTGAGAGAGAGAGAGATAAAGAGAAGCTGTGAATGAGAGAGAGAGAAAGAGCAGCTGTGAGTGAAAGAGAGAGAGAGAAAGAGCTATGAGTGAGAGAGAGAGAGAAAGGGAAGCTGTGTGAGAGAGAAATAGAAGCTGTGAGTGAGAGAGAAAGAGAGAAAGAGAAGCTGTGAGAGTGAGAGAAAGAAAGAGAAGCTGTGAGTGAGAGAGAGAGAGAGAAAGAGAAGCTGTGAGTGAGTGAGAGAGAGAAAGAGAAGCTGTGTGTGAGTGAGAGAGAGAGAGAAAGAGAAGCTGTGAGTGAGAGAGAGAGAGAAAGAAAGGGAAGCTGTGAGTGAGAGAGAGAAAGAGAAGCTGAGTGAGAGAGACAGGGAGAAGAAGCTGTGAGTGAGTGAGAGAGAGAGAGAAACAGAAGCTGTGAGTGAGAAAGAAGCTGTGAGTGAGAGAGAGAGATGCTGTGAGTGAGAGAGACAGAGAAGCTGTGAGTGAGTGAGAGAGAGAGTGAAAGAAAGTGAAGCTGTGAGTGAGAGAGAGAGAGAAAGAAAGAGAAGGTGTGAGTGAGAGAGAGAAGGAGAAGCTGTGAGTGAGTGAGAGAGATAGGGAGTGAGAGAGTGAGAGAGAAAGTGAGAAAGATAAGCTGTGAGTGAGTGAGAGAGTAAGAAATAAAGAGAAGCTGTGAGTGAGAAAGTGAGAGAGAAAGAGAAGCTGTGAGTGAGAAAGAGAGAAAGAAGCTGTGAGTCAGAGAGAGAGAGAGAAGCTGTGAGAGAGAGTGAGAGAGAGAAAGAGAAAAAGATAAGCTGTGTGAGAGAGAGATGGTGTGAGTGAGAGAGAGAGAAAGAGAAGGTGTGAGTGAGAGAGAGAGAGAAAGAGAAGCTGTGAGTGAGTGAGAGAGAGAGAAAGAGAAGCTGTGAGTGAGAGCGTGAGAGAGAGAGAAAGAGAAGCTGTGAGTGAGAGAGAGAAAGAGAAGCTGTGAGTGAGTGAGAGAGAGAGAGAGAGAAAAAGAAGCTGTGAGTGAGTGAGAGAAGGAAGAGCTGTGAGTGAGAGAGAGAGAGAGAAAGAGAAGCTATGAGTGAGAGAGAGAAAAAGAGCTGTGAATGAGAGAGAGAGAGAGAAAGAGAAGCTGTGAGTGTGTGAGAGAGAAATAGAAGCTGTGAGTGAGAGAGAAAGAGAGAAAGAGAAGCTGTGAGTGAGAGAGATAGAGAGAGAGAAAGAGAAGCTGTGAGTGAGAGAGAGAGAGAAAGAGAAAGAGAAGCTGTGAGTGAGAGAGAGAGAAAGAGAAAGAGATGCTGTGTGTGAGAGAGAAGCTGTGAGTGAGTGAGAGACAGAGAAATAAAGAGAAGCTGTGAGTGAGAAAGAGAGAGAGAAGATGTGAGAGAGAGTGAGAGAGAGAGAAAGAGAAAAAGAGAAGCTGTGTGAGAGAGAAGCTGTGAGTGAGAGAGAGAAAGAGAAGGAGAGAGAGAGAGAGAGAAAGTAGCTGTGAGTGAGAGTGAGAGAGAGAGAAAGAGAAGCTGTGAGTGAGTGAGAGAGAGAGAGAAGCTGTGAGAGAGAGAGAGAGAAAGAGAAGCTGTGTGTGTGAGAGAGAAAGAGAAGCTGTGAGTGAGAGAGAGAGAAAGAAAGAGAAGCTGTGAGTGAGAGAGAGAGAGAGAAGCTGTGAGTGAGAGAGAGAGAAAGAGAAGCTGTGAGTGAGAGAGAAAGAGAAAGAGAAGCTGTGTGTGTGTGAGAGAGAAAGAGAAGCTGAGAGTGAGAGAGAAAGAGAGAAAGAGAAGCTGTGAGCGAGAGAGAGAGAGAGAAAGAGAAGGTGTGAGTGAGAGTGAGAGAGAGAGAAAGAGAAGCTGTGAGTGAGAGAGAAAGAGAAGCTGTGAGTGTGTGAGAGAGAAAGAGAAGCTGTGAGTGCGAGAGAGAGAGAAAGAGAAGCTGTGAGTGAGAGAGAGAGAGAAAGAGAAGCTGTGTGTGTGAGAGAGAGAAAGAGAAGCTGAGAGTGAGAGAGAAAGAGAGAAAGAGAAGCTGTGAGCGAGAGAGAGAGAGAGAAAGAGAAGGTGTGAGTGAGAGTGAGAGAGAGAGAAAGAGAAGCTGTGAGTGAGAGCGTGAGAGAGAGAAAGAGAAGCTGTGAGTAGGAGAGAGAGAAAGAGAAGCTGTGAGTGAGAGAGAGAGAAAGAGAAGCTGTGAGTGAGAGAGAGAGAGATGCTGTGAGTGAGAGAGAGGAAGAGAAGCTGTCAGTGAGAGAGAGAGAGAAAGAGAAAGAGAAGCTGTGAGTGAGAGCGTGAGAGAGAGAAAGAGAAGGTGTGAGTGAGAGAGAGAAAGAGAAGCTGTGAGTGAGTGAGAGAGAGAGAGAAGAAGCTGTGAGTGAGTGAGAGAAGGAAGAGCTGTGAGTGAGAGAGAGAGAGAAAGAGAAGCTATGAGTGAGAGAGAGAGAGAAAGAGCTGTGAATGAGAGAGAGAGAGAGAGAGAAAGAGAAGCTGTGAGTCTGTGAGAGAGAAATAGAAGCTGTGAGTGAGTGAGAGAAGGAAGAGCTGTGAGTGAGAGAGAGAGAGAAAGAGAAGCTATGAGTGAGAGAGAGAGAGAAAGAGCTGTGAATGAGAGAGAAAGAGAGAAAGAGAAGCTGTGAGTGAGAGAGATAGAGAGAGAGAGAAAGAGAAGCTGTGAGTGAGAGAGAGAGAGAAAGAGAAAGAGAAGCTGTGAGTGAGAGAGAGAGAAAGAGAAAGAGAAGCTGTGAGTCAGAGAGAGAGAGAGAAAGAGATGCTGTGTGTGAGAGAGAAGCTGTGAGTGAGTGAGAGACAGAGAAATAAAGAGAAGCTGTGAGTGAGAAAGAGAGAGAGAAGATGTGAGAGAGAGTGAGAGAGAGAGAAAGAGAAAAAGAGAAGCTGTGTGAGAGAGAAGCTGTGAGTGAGAGAGAGAAAGAGAAGGTGAGAGAGAGAGAGAGAGAAAGTAGCTGTGAGTGTGAGTGAGAGAGAGAAAGAGAAGCTGTGAGTGAGAGAGAGAGAGAGAGAAGCTGTGAGAGAGAGAGAGAGAAAGAGAAGCTGTGTGTGAGAGAGAGAAAGAGAAGCTGTGAGTGAGAGAGAAAGAAAGAAAGAGAAGCTGTGAGTGAGAGAGAGAGAGAGAAGCTGTGAGTGAGAGAGAGAGAGAAGCTGTGAGTGAGAGAGAGAGAAAGAGAAGCTGTGAGTGAGAGAGAAAGGGAAGCTGTGAGTGAGAGAGAGAGAAAGAGAAGCTGTGAGTGAGAGAGAAAGAGAGAGAGAAAGAGAAGCTGTGAGTGAGAGAGAGAGAGAAAGAAAGGGAAGCTGTGAGTGAGAGAGAGAGAGAAAGAGAAGCTGAGTGAGAGAGACAGGGAGAAGAAGCTGTGAGTGAGAGAGAGAGAAAGAGAGAAAGAGAAGCTGTGAGTGAGAGAGAGAGAGAGAAAGAGAATGTGTGAGTGAGAGTGAGAGAGAGAGAAAGAGAAGCTGTGAGTGAGAGCGTGAGAGAGAGAAAGCGAAGCTGTGAGTAGGAGAGAGAGAAAGAGAAGCTGTGAGTGAGAGAGAGAGAAAGAAGCTGTGAGTGAGAGAGAGAGATGCTGTGAGTGAGAGAGAGGAAGAGAAGCTGTGAGTGAGAGAGAGAGAAAGAGAAAGAGAAAGAGAAGCTGTGAGTGAGAGAGAGAGAAAGAGAAAGAGAAGCTGTGAGTCAGAGAGAGCAAGTCTCTTGGAGACGATCTGTAGAATCAACAGAATATGAAAAGACAGATTCTGATTTGCCAGAATCATCGGCTGACGAGAAGACCAGAGAGCCTTACAACTTTAGGACCAACCGATACAGACCGGGATCCGCAGGTGCCAGCACTTCGAAGACCGACAACAGGAGTAATTTTTTAGGACAGAGGGTATCGAAACGCACCAGGAAGAAGTAACTTCTTCCCTGGTATTCAACTTTTCCAGCCGAAACCTTACGGTAAGGGAGACAGAATTGCTTAACCTGGGGCTGGGGTTTGTGCCCACCCCTCGCTACTCCCCATTCAAGACTAAAATAGATATCTTTAAATTAATTAGACTATTGAAATTAAGAGCTTTCTTCAAAGAGCCGTTGGAGTCTTCTGCTGCGCCCAGGCTGTTTGCCCCACGGTCCACATTTACCCCGCATATAGACATCCCTTCCATCGAAGTGTTTAAAAGATTGGTCATCCGCGATATTACAGCTGTCGAATCTCAACTCCATGCAGATTTCAATTTATCTTGTAGCGACATGCAATTAATTAAGAATTTAGGGAGCGACTCTAACATCGTGATAAAGGCGGCTGATAAGGGTGGTGGGATTGTGCTTCTTGATAAGAAGGATTATCTCAAAGCCGCTTGGTCGCAATTATCCAACACGCAATGCTATCAAAAACTAGAACGCAACCCCACTCTTCACATCTCCAATATTCTCTCCACAGTCTTAAAAGAAGGGTTATCAATGGATTACATCACCGAAAGTACTTACCGCTTCCTGTTGAATAAATTTCCCAGAGTCCCGATATTCTACCTGCTGCCCAAGGTGCACAAAATCCAAGGGAATGATGAGGTCTTCCCATGTAGACCAATCATATCCGCTAATAACTCCCTATTAGAACCAGTAGCCAAATACATTGACTACCATATACACACATTCGCTACACAGTCTTCATCGTACATCAAAGATTCAGCTCACTTTATTCAGATGTTGGAAAATTATCAAGTACCACCTGGCGCGGTTCTGTTAACCCTGGACGTTACATCTTTATATACCAACATCCCTCTCGGGGAAGCTCGTACACTCATTGCACACCTTCTGGACACCAGGGTTGACTCCCACCCGCCTTCAGATTTTTTGTTGGATTTGATAGACATATGTTTTGAAAACAATTTCTTTAGGTTTGAACACTCTTACTTTTTGCAAACACAGGGAGTCTCCATGGGTTCAAATTTCGCCCCTTCCGT
The DNA here is from genome assembly GCA_035047305.1 of Bradypodion pumilum. NCBI lineage: Eukaryota > Metazoa > Chordata > Lepidosauria > Squamata > Chamaeleonidae > Bradypodion > Bradypodion pumilum. Next base: position 181,809,533 of record JAWDJD010000002.1, read on the forward strand.
GGCCAACATATTTATGTGTAATTTTGACAACACTTTTATTTTAGACCCACACGTCAACCCGTTTTTTACCCACATTATATGTTACAAGAGATACATAGATGATTTATTTTTTATTTTTACAGATCATACAGTTATAGATAATTTTTGCTCATGGATCAACAGGCAGCATAGCCAGCTGAAATTTACACACTCCATGAGCTTCCAATCTCTTGCATTTTTGGATTTGACTGTATTTATCGATCACGATAAAATACAAACTAGACTATACCACAAGCCCACGGTCCGATTCGCATACTTACAGTATACCTCATTTCATCCACGGCACCTAAAGACTAACATACCGTACAGCCTACTGTTGAGAGCCAAGAGAAATTCCACAAAAATGAGGATTATAGAAGAGCAGCTAGTGATATATCCACTACTTTACGTAAGAGAGGATACCCCATTAATATTATTAACACTGCCCGCTCGAAGGTTGATCTACGCGCCAGGAGCACTTTGTTTCAAAACGATACCACACCACAAGAGAAGGACAGAGGGTTATTTTGGTCATTAGACTATACCCCCATGGCTAACCGCATAAAACGAATTATACTTAAACATTGGCACATTTTGGACTGTATACCAGGGTGCCGTCAAAGACCTACTATAGGCTTTAGGAGGACGCAGACTTTCGCCAACCCGCTCTCCAGAGCGGATGTTATTACCCCAGGAAGCAAGTCCTCCACAAGCGTATCTGGACACTTCGCTTGTGGACATTGTCTGTCAAATTACAGTATAATGTTTCTGTAACATATGGCTTATTACTTGTCAGATAGACCGATATATCTGTTTAGGTAGTAGTGTATTTTCATGTTTGTATTATGTTGTAGATACTTGAAAAAGTTACTCGAAATGTCCCGCTACCGGATGGACATCGGAAATCCGTCTACAACTGTTTGACGTGGCCCGCCGCACGATTACCATCTGACAACACAGCTTTTGTGGATTTTCCCAAAACTATGGATTATCAACCACAAATATAACTGGAACTCCAGGGCCACTAGACTTTGTTGAAATCGTTATTTTGTCCATGCAGTATTTCGATTGTATTAGGAAGAGTCGTCCGGATTAGAGACGTTATTTAGAGATGATATAATTATTATATTGTATTCCCATTGCACATATATGATTTTTGGAACTATAATATTACACATCCTATATTAATGTATCGCCATTTGAGCCAACTTACAATTGGTGTTTGAATTTAAAGATACAGTTCACCCCGCAACGATTGCGTGAGTAGGGAGTGTTTTGTTTTCGCTTCCCGTGTGTGAGAGAGAAGCTGTGTGAGAGAGAGTGGGAGAAAGAAAGAGAAGCTGTGAGTGAGAGAGAGAGAGAGAAAGAGAAGCTGTGAGTGAGTGAGAGAGAGAGAAAGAGAAGCTGTGCGTGAGTGAGAGAGAGAGAGAAAGAGAAGCTGTGAGTGAGAGAGAGAGAGAGAAAGAAAGGGAAGCTGTGAGTGAGAGAGAGAGAGAAAGAGAAGCTGAGTGAGAGAGACAGGGAAAAGAAGCTGTGAGTGAGAGAGAGAGAAAGAGAAGCTGTGACTGAGAGAGAAAGAGAAGCTGTGAGTGAGAGAGAGAGAAAGAGAAGCTGTGAGTGAGAGAGAAAGGGAAGCTGTGAGTGTGTGAGAGAGAAAGAGAAGCTGTGAGTGCGAGAGAGAGAGAAAGAGAAGCTGTGAGTGAGAGAGAGAGAAAGAGAAGCTGTGTGTGTGTGTGAGAGAGAAAGAGAAGCTGAGAGTGAGAGAGAAAGAGAGAAAGAGAAGCTGTGAGCGAGAGAGAGAGAGAGAAAGAGAAGCTGTGTGTGTGAGAGAGAGAAGCTGTGAGTGAGAGAGACAGAGAGAGAAGCTGTGAGTGAGAGAGAGAGAGAAAGAGAAGCTGTGAGTCAGAGAGAAAGAAAAGCTGTGAGTGAGAGAGGAAGAAAGATAAGCTGTGAGTGAGAGAATGAGAGAGAAGGAGAAGCTGTGAGTGGGAGAGGGAGAGAAAAAGAGAAGCTGTGTGTGAGAGAGATAAAGAGAAGCTGTGAGTGAGAGAGAGAGAAAGAGCAGCTGTGAGTGAAAGAGAGAGAGAGAAAGAGCTGTGAGTGAGAGAGAGAGAGAGAAAGGGAAGCTGTGTGAGAGAGAAATATAAGCTGTGAGTGAGAGAGAAAGAGAGAAAGAGAAGCTGTGAGAGTGAGAGAAAGAAAGAGAAGCTGTGAGTGAGAGAGAGAGAGAGAAAGAAAGAGAAGATGTGAGTGAGTGAGAGAGAGAGAGAAAGAGAAACTGTGAGTGAGAGAGAGAGAGAAAGAAAGAAAGGGAAGCTGTGAGTGAGAGAGACAGAGAGAAGAAGCTGTGAGTGAGTGAGAGAGAGAGAAACAGAAGCTGTGAGTGAGAGAGAGAGAGAGGTAAAAGAGTTGTGAGAGAGAGAGAGAAAGAGAAGCTGTGTTTGTGTGAGAGAGAAATAGAAGGTGTGAGTGAGAGAGAAAGAGAGAAAGAGAAGCTGTGAGTGAGAGAGAGAAAGAGAAGCTGTGAGTGAGAGAGAGAGAGAAAGAAAAGCTGTGAGTGAGAGAGAGAGAGAGAAAGAAAGAGAAAGAGATGCTGTGAGTGAGAGAGAGAGAGAGGTAAAAGAGTTGTCAGAGAGAGAGAGAAAGAGAAGCTGTGTGTGTTTGAGAGAGAAATAGAAGGTGTGAGTGAGAGAGAAAGAGAGAAAGAGAAGCTGTGAGTGAGAGAGAGAGAAAGAGAAGCTGTGAGTGAGAGAGAGTGATAGAAACTGTGAGTGAGTGAGAGAGAGAGAAAGAGCTGTGAGTGAGAGAAAGAAAGAGAAGCTGTGAGTGAGAGTGAGAGAAAGAGAAGCTGTGAGTGAGAGAGAGAGAGAGAGAGAAGCTGTGAGTGAGAGAGAGAGAGAAAGAGAAGCTGTGAGTGAGAGAGAGAAAGAGAAAGAAAGAGAAGCTGTGTGTGTGTGAGAGAGAAAAGCTGTGAGTGAGAGAGACAGAGAGAGAAGCTGTGAGTGAGAGAGAGAAAGAGAAGCTGAGTGAGAGTGAGAGAGAGAAAGAAGCTGTGAGTGAGAGAGAGAGAGAGAGAGAGAAAGAGAAGCTGTGAGTGGGAGAGAGAGAGAAGCTCTGTGAGAGAGAGAGAGAAAGAAAGAGAAGCTGTGAGTGAGAAGAGAGAGAGAGAGAAAGAGAAGCTGTGAGTGAAAGAGAGAGAGAGAAAGCTGTGAGTGAGAGAGAGAGAGAAAAAGAAGCTGTGAGTGAGAGAGAGAGAAATAGAAGCTGTGAGTGAGAGAGAAAGAGAGAAAGAGAAGCTGTGTGTGTGAGAGAGAAAGAGAAGCTGTAAGTGAGAGAGAGAGAAGCCGTGAGAGACAGAGAGAGAGAAAGAGAAGCAGTGAGGAAGAGAGAGAGAGAAAAAGAGAAGCTGTGAGTTAGAGAGAGAGAGAGAGAAAGAGAAGCTGTGAGAGAGAGAGAGATGCTGTGAGTGAGAGAGACAGAGAAGCTGTGAGTGAGAGAGAGAGAGAGAAAGAAAGTGAAGCTGTGAGTGAGAGAGAGAGAGAGAGAAAGAGAAGCTGTGAGTGAGAGAGAGAGAGAAAGAAAGAGAAGCTGTGAGTGAGAGAGAGAAGGAGAAGCTGTGAGTGAGTGAGAGAGAAAGGGATTGAGAGAATGAGAGAGAAAGGGAGAAAGATAAGCTGTGAGTGAGTGAGAGAGAGAAATAAAGAGAAGCTGTGAGTGAGAAAGAGAGAGAGAAAGAGAAGCTGTGAGTGAGAAAGAGAGAAAGAGAAGCTGTGAGTCAGAGACAGAGAGAGAAGCTGTGAGAGAGAGTGAGAGAGAGAGAAAGAGAAAAAGATAAGCTGTGAGAGAGAGAGAAGGTGTGAGTGAGAGAGAGAGAAAGAGAAGGTGTGAGTGAGTGAGAGAGAGAGAGAAAGAGCTGTGAATGAGAGTGTGTGTGAAAGAGAAAGAGAAGCTGTGAGTGAGAGAGAGAGAAAGAGAAGCTGTGAGAGAGAGAGAAAGAAAGAAAGAGTAGCTGTGAGTGAGAGAGAGAGAAAGAGATGCTGTGAGTGAGAGAGAGAAAGAGAAGCTGTGAGTGAGAGAGAGGGAGAGAAAGAAAAGCTGTGAGTGAAAGAGAGAGAGAGAGAAAGAAAGAGAAAGAGATGCTGTGAGTGAGAGAGAGAGGGAGGTAAAAGAGTTGTGAGAGACAAAAGAGAAGCTGTGTGTGTGTGAGAGAGAAATAGAAGGTGTGAGTGAGAGAGAAAGAGAGAAAGAGAAGCTGTGAGTGAGAGAGAGAAAGAGGCTGTGAGTGAGAGAGAGAGATAGAAGCTGTGAATGAGTGAGAGAGAGAGAAAGAGCTGTGAGTGAGAGAGAGAAAGAGAAGCTGTGAGTGAGGGAGTGAGAGAAAGAGAAGCTGTGAGTGAGTGAGAGAGAGAGAGAGAGAAAGAGAAGCTGTGAGTGGGAGAGAGAGAGAAGCTCTGTGAGAGAGAGAGAGAAAGAAAGAGAAGCTGTGAGTGAGAAGAGAGAGAGAGAGAAAGAGAAGCTGTGAGTGAAAGAGAGAGAGAGAAAGCTGTGAGTGAGAGAGAGAGAGAAAAAGAAGCTGTGAGTGAGAGAGAGAGAAATAGAAGCTGTGAGTGAGAGAGAAAGAGAGAAAGAGAAGCTGTGTGTGTGAGAGAGAAAGAGAAGCTGTAAGTGAGAGAGAGAGAGAAGCCGTGAGAGACAGAGAGAGAGAAAGAGAAGCAGTGAGGAAGAGAGAGAGAGAAAAAGAGAAGCTGTGAGTTAGAGAGAGAGAGAGAGAAAGAGAAGCTGTGAGAGAGAGAGAGATGCTGTGAGTGAGAGAGACAGAGAAGCTGTGAGTGAGAGAGAGAGAGAGAAAGAAAGTGAAGCTGTGAGTGAGAGAGAGAGAGAGAGAAAGAGAAGCTGTGAGTGAGAGAGAGAGAGAAAGAAAGAGAAGCTGTGAGTGAGAGAGAGAAGGAGAAGCTGTGAGTGAGTGAGAGAGAAAGGGATTGAGAGAATGAGAGAGAAAGGGAGAAAGATAAGCTGTGAGTGAGTGAGAGAGAGAAATAAAGAGAAGCTGTGAGTGAGAAAGAGAGAGAGAAAGAGAAGCTGTGAGTGAGAAAGAGAGAAAGAGAAGCTGTGAGTCAGAGACAGAGAGAGAAGCTGTGAGAGAGAGTGAGAGAGAGAGAAAGAGAAAAAGATAAGCTGTGAGAGAGAGAGAAGGTGTGAGTGAGAGAGAGAGAAAGAGAAGGTGTGAGTGAGTGAGAGAGAGAGAGAAAGAGCTGTGAATGAGAGTGTGTGTGAAAGAGAAAGAGAAGCTGTGAGTGAGAGAGAGAGAAAGAGAAGCTGTGAGAGAGAGAGAAAGAAAGAAAGAGTAGCTGTGAGTGAGAGAGAGAGAAAGAGATGCTGTGAGTGAGAGAGAGAAAGAGAAGCTGTGAGTGAGAGAGAGGGAGAGAAAGAAAAGCTGTGAGTGAAAGAGAGAGAGAGAGAAAGAAAGAGAAAGAGATGCTGTGAGTGAGAGAGAGAGGGAGGTAAAAGAGTTGTGAGAGACAAAAGAGAAGCTGTGTGTGTGTGAGAGAGAAATAGAAGGTGTGAGTGAGAGAGAAAGAGAGAAAGAGAAGCTGTGAGTGAGAGAGAGAAAGAGGCTGTGAGTGAGAGAGAGAGATAGAAGCTGTGAATGAGTGAGAGAGAGAGAAAGAGCTGTGAGTGAGAGAGAGAAAGAGAAGCTGTGAGTGAGGGAGTGAGAGAAAGAGAAGCTGTGAGTGAGTGAGAGAGAGAGAGAGAGAAAGAGAAGCTGTGAGTGAGAGATAGAGAAAGAGAAGCTGTGAGTGAGTGAGAAGCTGTGAGAGAGAGTGAGAGAAAGAGAAGGTGTGAGTGAGAGAGAGAGAGAAAGAGAAGCTGTGAGTGAGAGTGAGAGAGAGAGAAAGAGAAGCTGTGATTGAGAGCGTGAGAGAGAGAAAGAGAAGCTGTGAGTGAGAGAGAGAGAAAGAGAAGCTGTGTGTGTGAGAGAGAAAGAGAAGCTGTGAGTGAGAGAGAGAGAGAGAGAAAGAGAAGCTGTGAGAGAGAAAGAGAGAGAAAGAGAAGCTGTGAGTGAGAGAGAGAGAAAGAGAAGCTGTGAGTGAGAGAGAGAGAAGCTGTGAGTGAGATAGAGAGAAAGAGAAGCTGTGAGAGAAAGAGAAGTTGTGAGTCAGAGAGAGAGAAAGAGAAGCTGTGAGTGAGAGAGAAAGAGAAGCTGTGAGTGTGTGAGAGAGAAAGAGAAGCTGTGAGTGCGAGAGAGAGAGAGAAAGAGAAGCGGTGAGTGAGAGAGAGAGAGAAAGAGAAGCTGTGTGTGTGTGAGAGAGAGAAAGAGAAGCTGAGCGTGAGAGAGAAAGAGAGAAAGAGAGAAAGAGAAGCTGTGAGCGAGAGAGAGAGAGAGAAAGAGAACCTGTGTGTGTGTGTGAGAGAGAAGCTGTGAGTGAGAGAGACAGAGAGAGAAGCTGTGAGTGAGAGAGAGAGAGAAAGAGAAGCTGTGAGTGAGAGAGAGAAAGAAAAGTTGAGTGAGAGAGGGAGAAAGATAAGCTGTGAGTGAGAGAATGAGAGAGAAGGAGAAGCTGTGAGTGGGAGAGGGAGAGAAAAAGAGACCCTGTGTGTGTGTGTGTGTGTGAGAGAGAAAGAGCAGCTGTGAGTGAAAGAGAGAGAGAGAAAGAGCTGTGAGTGAGAGAGAGAGAGAGTGAAAGGGAAGCTGTGTGAGAGATAAATAGAAGCTGTGAGTGAGAGAGAAAGAGAGAAAGAGAAGCTGTGAGTGTGAGAGAAAGAAAGAGAAGCTGTGAGTGAGAGAGAGAGAGAGAAAGAGAAGCTGTGACTGAGTGAGAGAGAGAGAAAGAGAAGCTGTGAGTTAGTGAGAGAGAGAGAGAAAGAGAAGCTGTGAGAGAGAGAAAGAAAGAAAGAAAGAAAGAAAGAAAGAAAGAAAGAAAGAAAGAAAGAAAGGGAAGCTGTGTGTGTGTGTGTGAGAGAGAAAGAGAACCTGTGTGTGTGTGAGAGAGAGAAGCTGTGAGTGAGAGAGACAGAGAGAGAAGCTGTGAGTGAGAGAGAGAGAGAAAGAGAAGCTGTGAGTGAGAGAATGAGAGAGAAGGAGAAGCTGTGAGTGGGAGAGGGAGAGAAAAAGAGAAGCTGTGTGTGAGAGAGAGAGAGAAAGAGAAGCTGTGAGTGAGAGAGAGAGAAAGAGCAGCTGTGAGTGAAAGAGAGAGAGAGAAAGAGCTGTGAGTGAGTGAGAGAGAGAGAGAGAGAGAGAAAGGGAAGCGGTGTGAGAGAGAAATAGAAGCTGTGAGTGAGAGAGAAATTAAGAGAGAAAGAGAAGCTGTGAGTGAGTGAGAGAGAGAAAGAGAAGCTGTAAGTGAGTGAGAGAGAGAGAGAGAGAGAAAGAGAAGCTGTGAGTGAGAGAGAGAGAAAGAAAGGGAAGCTGTGAGTGAGAGAGAGAGAGAGAGAAATAGAAGCTGAGTGAGAGAGACAGAGAGAAGAAGCTGTGAGTGAGTGAGTGAGAGAGAGAAACAGAAGCTGTGAGTGAGAGAGAGAGAGAGAAAAAAAAGAGAAGCTGTGAGAGAGAGAGAGAGAGAAAGAGAAAGAGATGCTGTGAGTGAGAGAGAGAGAGGTAAAAGAGTTGTGTGTGAGAGAGAGAAAGAGAAGCTGTGTGTGTGTGAGAGAGAAATAGAAGGTGTGAGTGAGAGAGAAAGAGAGAAAGAGAAGCTGTGAGTGAGAGAGAGAAAGAGAAGCTGTGAGTGAGAGAGAGAGTGAGAGAGAGAAAGAAAAGCTGTGAGTGATATATATAGAGAGAAAGATAGAGAAAGAGATGCTGTGAGTGAGAGAGAGAGAGGTAAAAGAGTTGTGTGTGAGAGAGAAAGAAGCTGTGTGTGTGAGAGAGAGAAATAGAAGGTGTGAGTGAGAGAGAAAGAGAGAAAGAGAAGCTGAGTGAGAGAGAGAGATAGAAGCTGTGAGTGAGTGAGAGAGAGAGAGAGAGATGTGAGTGAGAGAGAAAGAGAAGCTGTGAGTGAGAGAGTGAGAGAAAGAGAAGCTGTGAGTGAGAGAGAGAGAGAGAAAGAAGCTGTGAGTGTGAGAGAGAGAGAGAGAGAAGCTGTGAGTGAGAGAGAGAGAGAAAGAAAGAGAAGCTGTGAGTGAGAGAGAGAGAGAAAGAGAAGCTGTGAGTGAGAGAGAAAAGAAGCTGTGTGTGTGTGAGAGAGAGAAGCTCTGTGAGAGAGAGAGAGAGAAAGAGAAGCTGTGTGTGTGAAGAGAGAGAGAGAAAGAGAAGCTGTGAGTGAAAGAGAGAGAAAGCTGTGAGTGAGAGAGAGAGAGAAAAAGAAGCTGTGAGTGTGAGAGAGAAATAGAAGCTGTGAGTGAGAGATAAAGAGAGAAAGAGAAGCTGTGTGTGTGAGAGAGAAAGAGAAGCTGTAAGTGAGAGAGAGAGAGAGAAACTGTTAGAGACAGAGAGAGAAAGAGAAGCTGTGAGGAAGAGAGAGAGAAAAAGAGAAGCTGTGAGTTAGAGAGAAAGAGAGAAAGAGAAGCTGTGAGTGAGAGAGACGGAGAGAAGCTGTGAGTGAGTGAGAGAGAGAGAGAGAGAAAGAAAGTGAAGCTGTGAGTGAGAGAGAGAGAGAGAAAGAGAAGCTGTGAGTGAGAGAGAGAGAGAGAAAGAGAAGCTGTGAGTGAGAGAGAGAAGGAGAAGCTGTGAGTGAGAGAGAGAGAAAGGGAGTGAGAGAGTGAGAGAGAAAGGGAGAAAGATAAGCTGTGAGTGAGTGAGAGAGAGAAATAAAGAGAAGCTGTGAGTGAGAAAGAGAGAGAGAAAGAGAAGCTGTGAGTGAGAAAGAGAGAAAGAGAAGCTGTGAGTCAGAGAGAGAGAGAAGCTGTGAGAGAGAGTGAGAGAGAGAGAAAGAGAAAAAGATAAGCTGTGTGTGAGAGAGAAGCTGTGAGTGAGAGAGAGAGAAAGAGAAGGTGTGAGTGTGTGAGAGAGAAAGAGAAGCTGTGAGTGCGAGAGAGAGAGAGAAAGAGAAGCGGTGAGTGAGAGAGAGAGAAAGAGAAGTTGTGTGTGTGTGTGTGAGAGAGAAAGAGAAGCTGAGCGTGAGAGAAAAAGAGAGAAAGAGAAGCTGTGAGCGAGAGAGAGAGAGAGAGAAAGAGAACCTGTGTGTGTGTGTGAGAGAGAAGCTGTGAGTGAGAGAGAGAGAGAAAGATAAGCTGTGAGTGAGAGAGAGAAAGAAAAGTTGAGTGAGAGAGGGAGAAAGATAAGCTGTGAGTGAGAGAATGAGAGAGAAGGAGAAGCTGTGAGTGGGAGAGGGAGAGGGAGAGAAAAAGAGACCCTGTGTGTGTGTGTGTGTGAGAGAGAGAGAGAGAAAGAGCAGCTGTGAGTGAAAGAGAGAGAGAGAAAGAGCTGTGAGTGAGAGAGAGAGAGAGTGAAAGGGAAGCTGTGTGAGAGATAAATAGAAGCTGTGAGTGAGAGAGAAAGAGAAGCTGTGAGTGTGAGAGAAAGAAAGAGAAGCTGTGAGTGAGAGAGAGAGAGAGAAAGAGAAGCTGTGACTGAGTGAGAGAGAGAGAAAGAGAAGCTGTGAGTTAGTGAGAGAGAGAGAGAGAAAGAGAAGCTGTGAGTGAGAGAGAGAAAGAAAGAAAGAAAGAAAGAAAGAAAGAAAGAAAGAAAGAAAGAAAGAAAGAAAGAAAGAAAGAAAGAAAGAAAGAAAGAAAGAAAGAAAGAAAGAAAGAAAGGGAAGCTGTGTGTGTGTGAGAGAGAGAGAAAGAGAACCTGTGTGTGTGTGAGAGAGAGAAGCTGTGAGTGAGAGAGACAGAGAGAGAAGCTGTGAGTGAGAGAGAGAGAGAAAGAGAAGCTGTGAGTGAGAGAGAGAAAGAAAAGTTGAGTGAGAGAGGGAGAAAGATAAGCTGTGAGTGAGAGAATGAGAGAGAAGGAGAAGCTGTGAGTGGGAGAGGGAGAGAAAAAGAGAAGCTGTGTGTGTGTGAGAGAGAGAAAGAGAAGCTGTGAGTGAGAGAGAGAGAAAGAGCAGCTGTGAGTGAAAGAGAGAGAGAGAAAGAGCTGTGAGTGAGTGAGTGAGAGAGAGAGAGAGAGAAAGGGAAGCGGTGTGAGAGAGAAATAGAAGCTGTGAGTGAGAGAGAAAGAAAGAGAGAAAGAGAAACTGTGAGTGAGTGAGAGAGAGAAAGAGAAGCTGTAAGTGAGTGAGAGAGAGAGAGAGAAAGAGAAGCTGTGAGTGAGAGAGAGAGAAAGAAAGGGAAGCTGTGAGTGAGAGAGAGAGAGAGAAATAGAAGCTGAGTGAGAGAGACAGAGAGAAGAAGCTGTGAGTGAGTGAGTGAGAGAGAGAAACAGAAGCTGTGAGTGAGAGAGAGAGAGAGAAAAAAAGAGAAGCTGTGTGAGAGAGAGAGAGAGAGAGAAAGAGAAAGAGATGCTGTGAGTGAGAGAGAGAGAGGTAAAAGAGTTGTGTGTGAGATAGAGAAAGAGAAGCTGTGTGTGTGAGAGAGAGAAATAGAAGGTGTGAGTGAGAGAGAAAGAGAGAAAGAGAAGCTGTGAGTGAGAGAGAGAAAGAGAAGCAGTGAGTGAGAGAGAGAGTGAGAGAGAGAAAGAAAAGCTGTGAGTGATAGAGAGAGAGAAAGATAGAGAAAGAGATGCTGTGAGTGAGAGAGAGAGAGGTAAAAGAGTTGTGTGTGAGAGAGAAAGAAGCTGTGTGTGAGAGAGAGAGAAATAGAAGGTGTGAGTGAGAGAGAAAGAGAGAAAGAGAAGCTGTGAGTGAGAGAGAGAAAGAGGCTGTGAGTGAGAGAGAGAGATAGAAGCTGTGAGTGAGTGAGAGAGAGAGAAAGAGCTGTGAGTGAGAGAGAGAAAGAGAAGCTGTGAGTGAGAGAGTGAGAGAAAGAGAAGCTGTGAGTGAGTGAGAGAGAGAGAGAGAGAAAGAGAAGCTGTGAGTGAGAGATAGAGAAAGAGAAGCTGTGAGTGAGTGAGAAGCTGTGAGAGAGAGTGAGAGAAAGAGAAGGTGTGAGTGAGAGAGAGAGAGAAAGAGAAGCTGTGAGTGAGAGTGAGAGAGAGAGAAAGAGAAGCTGTGATTGAGAGCGTGAGAGAGAGAAGCTGTGAGTGAGTGAGAAGCTGTGAGAGAGAGTGAGAGAAAGAGAAGCTGTGAGTGAGAGAGAGAGAGAAAGAGAAGCTGTGAGTGAGTGAGAGAGAGAGAGAGAAAGAGAAGCTGTGAGTGAGAGATAGAGAAAGAGAAGCTGTGAGTGAGTGAGAAGCTGTGAGAGAGAGTGAGAGAAAGAGAAGCTGTGAGTGAGAGAGAGAGAAAGAGAAGCTGTGTGTGTGAGAGAGAAAGAGAAGCTGTGAGTGAGAGAGAGAGAGAGAAAGAGAAGCTGTGAGAGAGAAAGAGAGAGAAAGAGAAGCTGTGAGTGAGAGAGAGAGAAAGAGAAGCTGTGAGTGAGAGAGAGAGAAGCTGTGAGTGAGATAGAGAGAAAGAGAAGCTGTGAGAGAAAGAGAAGTTGTGAGTCAGAGAGAGAGAAAGAGAAGCTGTGAGTGAGAGAGAAAGAGAAGCTGTGAGTGTGTGAGAGAGAAAGAGAAGCTGTGAGTGCGAGAGAGAGAGAGAAAGAGAAGCGGTGAGTGAGAGAGAGAGAGAAAGAGAAGCTGTGTGTGTGTGTGAGAGAGAGAAAGAGAAGCTGAGCGTGAGAGAGAAAGAGAGAAAGAGAAGCTGTGAGCGAGAGAGAGAGAGAGAGAAAGAGAACCTGTGTGTGTGTGTGAGAGAGAAGCTGTGAGTGAGAGAGACAGAGAGAGAAGCTGTGAGTGAGAGAGAGAGAGAAAGAGAAGCTGTGAGTGAGAGAGAGAAAGAAAAGTTGAGTGAGAGAGGGAGAAAGATAAGCTGTGAGTGAGAGAATGAGAGAGAAGGAGAAGCTGTGAGTGGGAGAGGGAGAGAAAAAGAGACCCTGTGTGTGTGTGTGAGAGAGAGAGAGAAAGAGCAGCTGTGAGTGAAAGAGAGAGAGAGAAAGAGCTGTGAGTGAGAGAGAGAGAGAGTGAAAGGGAAGCTGTGTGAGAGATAAATAGAAGCTGTGAGTGAGAGAGAAAGAGAGAAAGAGAAGCTGTGAGTGTGAGAGAGAGAGAGAAAGAGAAGCTGTGACTGAGTGAGAGAGAGAGAAAGAGAAGCTGTGAGTTAGTGAGAGAGAGAGAGAGAAAGAGAAGCTGTGAGAGAGAGAAAGAAAGAAAGAAAGAAAGAAAGGGAAGCTGTGTGTGTGTGTGAGAGAGAGAAAGAGAACCTGTGTGTGTGTGAGAGAGAGAAGCTGTGAGTGAGAGAGACAGAGAGAGAAGCTGTGAGTGTGAGAGAGAGAGAAAGAGAAGCTGTGAGTGAGAGAATGAGAGAGAAGGAGAAGCTGTGAGTGGGAGAGGGAGAGAAAAAGAGAAGCTGTGTGTGAGAGAGAGAGAGAAAGAGAAGCCGTGAGTGAGAGAGAGAGAAAGAGCAGCTGTGAGTGAAAGAGAGAGAGAGAAAGAGCTGTGAGTGAGTGAGAGAGAGAGAGAGAGAGAGAGAGAAAGGGAAGCGGTGTGAGAGAGAAATAGAAGCTGTGAGTGAGAGAGAAATTAAGAGAGAAAGAGAAGCTGTGAGTGAGTGAGAGAGAGAAAGAGAAGCTGTAAGTGAGTGAGAGAGAGAGAGAGAGAAAGAGAAGCTGTGAGTGAGAGAGAGAGAAAGAAAGGGAAGCTGTGAGTGAGAGAGAGAGAGAAATAGAAGCTGAGTGAGAGAGACAGAGAGAAGAAGCTGTGAGTGAGTGAGTGAGAGAGAGAAACAGAAGCTGTGAGTGAGAGAGAGAGAGAGAAAAAAAGAGAAGCTGTGAGAGAGAGAGAGAAAGAAAGAGAAAGAGATGCTGTGAGTGAGAGAGAGAGAGGTAAAAGAGTTGTGTGTGTGAGAGAGAAAGAGAAGCTGTGTGTGTGTGAGAGAGAAATAGAAGGTGTGAGTGAGAGAGAAAGAGAGAAAGAGAAGCTGTGAGTGAGAGAGAGAAAGAGAAGCTGTGAGTGAGAGAGAGAGTGAGAGAGAGAAAGAAAAGCTGTGAGTGATATATAGAGAGAGAAAGATAGAGAAAGAGATGCTGTGAGTGAGAGAGAGAGGTAAAAGAGTTGTGTGTGAGAGAGAAAGAAGCTGTGTGTGAGAGAGAGAGAAATAGAAGGTGTGAGTGAGAGAGAAAGAGAGAAAGAGAAGCTGTGAGTGTGAGAGAGAGATAGAAGCTGTGAGTGAGTGAGAGAGAGAGAGAGAGATGTGAGTGAGAGAGAAAGAGAAGCTGTGAGTGAGAGAGTGAGAGAAAGAGAAGCTGTGAGTGAGAGAGAGAGAGAAAGAAGCTGTGAGTGAGAGAGAGAGAGAGAGAAGCTGTGAGTGAGAGAGAGAGAGAAAGAAAGAGAAGCTGTGAGTGAGAGAGAGAGAAAGAGAAGCTGTGAGTGAGAGAGAAAAGAAGCTGTGTGTGTGTGTGAGAGAGAAGCTCTGTGAGAGAGAGAGAGAGAAAGAGAAGCTGTGTGTGTGAAGAGAGAGAGAGAAAGAGAAGCTGTGAGTGAAAGAGAGAGAAAGCTGTGAGTGAGAGAGAGAGAGAAAAAGAAGCTGTGAGTGTGAGAGAGAAATAGAAGCTGTGAGTGAGAGATAAAGAGAGAAAGAGAAGCTGTGTGTGTGAGAGAGAAAGAGAAGCTGTAAGTGAGAGAGAGAGAGAGAAACTGTGAGAGACAGAGAGAGAAAGAGAAGCTGTGAGGAAGAGAGAGAGAAAAAGAGAAGCTGTGAGTTAGAGAGAAAGAGAGAAAGAGAAGCTGTGAGTGAGAGAGACGGAGAGAAGCTGTGAGTGAGTGAGAGAGAGAGAGAGAGAAAGAAAGTGAAGCTGTGAGTGAGAGAGAGAGAGAGAAAGAGAAGCTGTGAGTGAGAGAGAGAGAGAGAAAGAGAAGCTGTGAGTGAGAGAGAGAAGGAGAAGCTGTGAGTGAGAGAGAGAGAAAGGGAGTGAGAGAGTGAGAGAGAAAGGGAGAAAGATAAGCTGTGAGTGAGTGAGAGAGAGAAATAAAGAGAAGCAGTGAGTGAGAAAGAGAGAGAGAAAGAGAAGCTGTGAGTGAGAAAGAGAGAAAGAGAAGCTGTGAGTCAGAGAGAGAGAGAAGCTGTGAGAGAGAGTGAGAGAGAGAGAAAGAGAAAAAGATAAGCTGTGTGTGAGAGAGAAGCTGTGAGTGAGAGAGAGAGAAAGAGAAGGTGTGAGTGTGTGAGAGAGAAAGAGAAGCTGTGAGTGCGAGAGAGAGAGAGAAAGAGAAGCGGTGAGTGAGAGAGAGAGAAAGAGAAGTTGTGTGTGTGTGTGTGAGAGAGAAAGAGAAGCTGAGCGTGAGAGAGAAAGAGAGAAAGAGAAGCTGTGAGCGAGAGAGAGAGAGAGAGAAAGAGAACCTGTGTGTGTGTGTGAGAGAGAAGCTGTGAGTGAGAGAGAGAGAGAAAGAGAAGCTGTGAGTGAGAGAGAGAAAGAAAAGTTGAGTGAGAGAGGGAGAAAGATAAGCTGTGAGTGAGAGAATGAGAGAGAAGGAGAAGCTGTGAGTGGGAGAGGGAGAGGGAGAGAAAAAGAGACCCTGTGTGTGTGTGTGTGAGAGAGAGAGAAAGAGCAGCTGTGAGTGAAAGAGAGAGAGAGAAAGAGCTGTGAGTGAGAGAGAGAGAGAGTGAAAGGGAAGCTGTGTGAGAGATAAATAGAAGCTGTGAGTGAGAGAGAAAGAGAAGCTGTGAGTGTGAGAGAAAGAAAGAGAAGCTGTGAGTGAGAGAGAGAGAGAGAGAAAGAGAAGCTGTGACTGAGTGAGAGAGAGAGAAAGAGAAGCTGTGAGTTAGTGAGAGAGAGAGAGAGAAAGAGAAGCTGTGAGTGAGAGAGAGAAAGAAAGAAAGAAAGAAAGAAAGAAAGAAAGAAAGAAAGAAAGGGAAGCTGTGTGTGTGTGTGTGAGAGAGAAAGAGAACCTGTGTGTGTGTGAGAGAGAGAAGCTGTGAGTGAGAGAGACAGAGAGAGAAGCTGTGAGTGAGAGAGAGAGAGAAAGAGAAGCTGTGAGTGAGAGAGAGAAAGAAAAGTTGAGTGAGAGAGGGAGAAAGATAAGCTGTGAGTGAGAGAATGAGAGAGAAGGAGAAGCTGTGAGTGGGAGAGGGAGAGAAAAAGAGAAGCTGTGTGTGAGAGAGAGAGAGAAAGAGAAGCTGTGAGTGAGAGAGAGAGAAAGAGCAGCTGTGAGTGAAAGAGAGAGAGAGAAAGAGCTGTGAGTGAGTGAGTGAGAGAGAGAGAGAGAGAGAGAAAGGGAAGCGGTGTGAGAGAGAAATAGAAGCTGTGAGTGAGAGAGAAAGAGAGAAAGAGAAGCTGTGAGTGTGAGAGAAAGAAAGAGAAGCTGTGAGTGAGAGAGAGAGAGAGAAAGAGAAGCTGTGACTGAGTGAGAGAGAGAGAAAGAGAAGCTGTGAGTTAGTGAGAGAGAGAGAGAAAGAGAAGCTGTGAGAGAGAGAAAGAAAGAAAGAAAGAAAGAAAGAAAGAAAGAAAGAAAGAAAGGGAAGCTGTGTGTGTGTGTGTGAGAGAGAAAGAGAACCTGTGTGTGTGTGAGAGAGAGAAGCTGTGAGTGAGAGAGACAGAGAGAGAAGCTGTGAGTGAGAGAGAGAGAGAAAGAGAAGCTGTGAGTGAGAGAATGAGAGAGAAGGAGAAGCTGTGAGTGGGAGAGGGAGAGAAAAAGAGAAGCTGTGTGTGAGAGAGAGAGAGAAAGAGAAGCTGTGAGTGAGAGAGAGAGAAAGAGCAGCTGTGAGTGAAAGAGAGAGAGAGAAAGAGCTGTGAGTGAGTGAGAGAGAGAGAGAGAGAGAGAGAAAGGGAAGCGGTGTGAGAGAGAAATAGAAGCTGTGAGTGAGAGAGAAATTAAGAGAGAAAGAGAAGCTGTGAGTGAGTGAGAGAGAGAAAGAGAAGCTGTAAGTGAGTGAGAGAGAGAGAGAGAGAGAAAGAGAAGCTGTGAGTGAGAGAGAGAGAAAGAAAGGGAAGCTGTGAGTGAGAGAGAGAGAGAGAGAAATAGAAGCTGAGTGAGAGAGACAGAGAGAAGAAGCTGTGAGTGAGTGAGTGAGAGAGAGAAACAGAAGCTGTGAGTGAGAGAGAGAGAGAGAAAAAAAAGAGAAGCTGTGAGAGAGAGAGAGAGAGAAAGAGAAAGAGATGCTGTGAGTGAGAGAGAGAGAGGTAAAAGAGTTGTGTGTGAGAGAGAGAAAGAGAAGCTGTGTGTGTGTGAGAGAGAAATAGAAGGTGTGAGTGAGAGAGAAAGAGAGAAAGAGAAGCTGTGAGTGAGAGAGAGAAAGAGAAGCTGTGAGTGAGAGAGAGAGTGAGAGAGAGAAAGAAAAGCTGTGAGTGATATATATAGAGAGAAAGATAGAGAAAGAGATGCTGTGAGTGAGAGAGAGAGAGGAAAAAGAGTTGTGTGTGAGAGAGAAAGAAGCTGTGTGTGAGAGAGAGAGAAATAGAAGGTGTGAGTGAGAGAGAAAGAGAGAAAGAGAAGCTGTGAGTGAGAGAGAGAGATAGAAGCTGTGAGTGAGTGAGAGAGAGAGAGAGATGTGAGTGAGAGAGAAAGAGAAGCTGTGAGTGAGAGAGTGAGAGAAAGAGAAGCTGTGAGTGAGAGAGAGAGAGAGAAAGAAGCTGTGAGTGTGAGAGAGAGAGAGAGAGAAGCTGTGAGTGAGAGAGAGAGAGAAAGAAAGAGAAGCTGTGAGTGAGAGAGAGAGAAAGAGAAGCTGTGAGTGAGAGAGAAAAGAAGCTGTGTGTGTGTGAGAGAGAGAAGCTCTGTGAGAGAGAGAGAGAGAAAGAGAAGCTGTGTGTGTGAAGAGAGAGAGAGAAAGAGAAGCTGTGAGTGAAAGAGAGAGAAAGCTGTGAGTGAGAGAGAGAGAGAAAAAGAAGCTGTGAGTGTGAGAGAGAAATAGAAGCTGTGAGTGAGAGATAAAGAGAGAAAGAGAAGCTGTGTGTGTGAGAGAGAAAGAGAAGCTGTAAGTGAGAGAGAGAGAGAGAAACTGTTAGAGACAGAGAGAGAAAGAGAAGCTGTGAGGAAGAGAGAGAGAAAAAGAGAAGCTGTGAGTTAGAGAGAAAGAGAGAAAGAGAAGCTGTGAGTGAGAGAGACGGAGAGAAGCTGTGAGTGAGTGAGAGAGAGAGAGAGAGAAAGAAAGTGAAGCTGTGAGTGAGAGAGAGAGAGAGAAAGAGAAGCTGTGAGTGAGAGAGAGAGAGAGAAAGAGAAGCTGTGAGTGAGAGAGAGAAGGAGAAGCTGTGAGTGAGAGAGAGAGAAAGGGAGTGAGAGAGTGAGAGAGAAAGGGAGAAAGATAAGCTGTGAGTGAGTGAGAGAGAGAAATAAAGAGAAGCTGTGAGTGAGAAAGAGAGAGAGAAAGAGAAGCTGTGAGTGAGAAAGAGAGAAAGAGAAGCTGTGAGTCAGAGAGAGAGAGAAGCTGTGAGAGAGAGTGAGAGAGAGAGAAAGAGAAAAAGATAAGCTGTGTGTGAGAGAGAAGCTGTGAGTGAGAGAGAGAGAAAGAGAAGGTGTGAGTGTGTGAGAGAGAAAGAGAAGCTGTGAGTGCGAGAGAGAGAGAGAAAGAGAAGCGGTGAGTGAGAGAGAGAGAAAGAGAAGTTGTGTGTGTGTGTGTGAGAGAGAAAGAGAAGCTGAGCGTGAGAGAAAAAGAGAGAAAGAGAAGCTGTGAGCGAGAGAGAGAGAGAGAGAAAGAGAACCTGTGTGTGTGTGTGAGAGAGAAGCTGTGAGTGAGAGAGAGAGAGAAAGAGAAGCTGTGAGTGAGAGAGAGAAAGAAAAGTTGAGTGAGAGAGGGAGAAAGATAAGCTGTGAGTGAGAGAATGAGAGAGAAGGAGAAGCTGTGAGTGGGAGAGGGAGAGGGAGAGAAAAAGAGACCCTGTGTGTGTGTGTGTGTGTGAGAGAGAGAGAAAGAGCAGCTGTGAGTGAAAGAGAGAGAGAGAAAGAGCTGTGAGTGAGAGAGAGAGAGAGTGAAAGGGAAGCTGTGTGAGAGATAAATAGAAGCTGTGAGTGAGAGAGAAAGAGAAGCTGTGAGTGTGAGAGAAAGAAAGAGAAGCTGTGAGTGAGAGAGAGAGAGAGAAAGAGAAGCTGTGACTGAGTGAGAGAGAGAGAAAGAGAAGCTGTGAGTTAGTGAGAGAGAGAGAGAGAAAGAGAAGCTGTGAGTGAGAGAGAGAAAGAAAGAAAGAAAGAAAGAAAGAAAGAAAGAAAGAAAGAAAGAAAGAAAGAAAGAAAGAAAGAAAGAAAGAAAGAAAGAAAGAAAGGGAAGCTGTGTGTGTGTGAGAGAGAGAGAAAGAGAACCTGTGTGTGTGTGAGAGAGAGAAGCTGTGAGTGAGAGAGACAGAGAGAGAAGCTGTGAGTGAGAGAGAGAGAGAAAGAGAAGCTGTGAGTGAGAGAGAGAAAGAAAAGTTGAGTGAGAGAGGGAGAAAGATAAGCTGTGAGTGAGAGAATGAGAGAGAAGGAGAAGCTGTGAGTGGGAGAGGGAGAGAAAAAGAGAAGCTGTGTGTGTGAGAGAGAGAGAAAGAGAAGCTGTGAGTGAGAGAGAGAGAAAGAGCAGCTGTGAGTGAAAGAGAGAGAGAGAAAGAGCTGTGAGTGAGTGAGTGAGAGAGAGAGAGAGAGAAAGGGAAGCGGTGTGAGAGAGAAATAGAAGCTGTGAGTGAGAGAGAAAGAAAGAGAGAAAGAGAAACTGTGAGTGAGTGAGAGAGAGAAAGAGAAGCTGTAAGTGAGTGAGAGAGAGAGAGAGAAAGAGAAGCTGTGAGTGAGAGAGAGAGAAAGAAAGGGAAGCTGTGAGTGAGAGAGAGAGAGAAATAGAAGCTGAGTGAGAGAGACAGAGAGAAGAAGCTGTGAGTGAGTGAGTGAGAGAGAGAAACAGAAGCTGTGAGTGAGAGAGAGAGAGAGAAAAAAAGAGAAGCTGTGTGAGAGAGAGAGAGAGAGAGAAAGAGAAAGAGATGCTGTGAGTGAGAGAGAGAGAGGTAAAAGAGTTGTGTGTGAGAGAGAGAAAGAGAAGCTGTGTGTGTGAGAGAGAGAAATAGAAGGTGTGAGTGAGAGAGAAAGAGAGAAAGAGAAGCTGTGAGTGAGAGAGAGAAAGAGAAGCTGTGAGTGAGAGAGAGAGTGAGAGAGAGAAAGAAAAGCTGTGAGTGATAGAGAGAGAGAAAGATAGAGAAAGAGATGCTGTGAGTGAGAGAGAGAGAGGTAAAAGAGTTGTGTGTGAGAGAGAAAGAAGCTGTGTGTGAGAGAGAGAGAAATAGAAGGTGTGAGTGAGAGAGAAAGAGAGAAAGAGAAGCTGTGAGTGAGAGAGAGAAAGAGGCTGTGAGTGAGAGAGAGAGATAGAAGCTGTGAGTGAGTGAGAGAGAGAGAAAGAGCTGTGAGTGAGAGAGAGAAAGAGAAGCTGTGAGTGAGAGAGTGAGAGAAAGAGAAGCTGTGAGTGAGTGAGAGAGAGAGAGAGAGAAAGAGAAGCTGTGAGTGAGAGATAGAGAAAGAGAAGCTGTGAGTGAGTGAGAAGCTGTGAGAGAGAGTGAGAGAAAGAGAAGGTGTGAGTGAGAGAGAGAGAGAAAGAGAAGCTGTGAGTGAGAGTGAGAGAGAGAGAAAGAGAAGCTGTGATTGAGAGCGTGAGAGAGAGAAGCTGTGAGTGAGTGAGAAGCTGTGAGAGAGAGTGAGAGAAAGAGAAGCTGTGAGTGAGAGAGAGAGAGAAAGAGAAGCTGTGAGTGAGTGAGAGAGAGAGAGAGAGAAAGAGAAGCTGTGAGTGAGAGATAGAGAAAGAGAAGCTGTGAGTGAGTGAGAAGCTGTGAGAGAGAGTGAGAGAAAGAGAAGCTGTGAGTGAGAGAGAGAGAAAGAGAAGCTGTGTGTGTGAGAGAGAAAGAGAAGCTGTGAGTGAGAGAGAGAGAGAGAAAGAGAAGCTGTGAGAGAGAAAGAGAGAGAAAGAGAAGCTGTGAGTGAGAGAGAGAGAAAGAGAAGCTGTGAGTGAGAGAGAGAGAAGCTGTGAGTGAGATAGAGAGAAAGAGAAGCTGTGAGAGAAAGAGAAGTTGTGAGTCAGAGAGAGAGAAAGAGAAGCTGTGAGTGAGAGAGAAAGAGAAGCTGTGAGTGTGTGAGAGAGAAAGAGAAGCTGTGAGTGCGAGAGAGAGAGAGAAAGAGAAGCGGTGAGTGAGAGAGAGAGAGAAAGAGAAGCTGTGTGTGTGTGTGAGAGAGAGAAAGAGAAGCTGAGCGTGAGAGAGAAAGAGAGAAAGAGAAGCTGTGAGCGAGAGAGAGAGAGAGAAAGAGAACCTGTGTGTGTGTGTGAGAGAGAAGCTGTGAGTGAGAGAGACAGAGAGAGAAGCTGTGAGTGAGAGAGAGAGAGAAAGAGAAGCTGTGAGTGAGAGAGAGAAAGAAAAGTTGAGTGAGAGAGGGAGAAAGATAAGCTGTGAGTGAGAGAATGAGAGAGAAGGAGAAGCTGTGAGTGGGAGAGGGAGAGAAAAAGAGACCCTGTGTGTGTGTGTGAGAGAGAGAGAGAAAGAGCAGCTGTGAGTGAAAGAGAGAGAGAGAAAGAGCTGTGAGTGAGAGAGAGAGAGTGTGAAAGGGAAGCTGTGTGAGAGATAAATAGAAGCTGTGAGTGAGAGAGAAAGAGAGAAAGAGAAGCTGTGAGTGTGAGAGAGAGAGAGAAAGAGAAGCTGTGACTGAGTGAGAGAGAGAGAAAGAGAAGCTGTGAGTTAGTGAGAGAGAGAGAGAGAAAGAGAAGCTGTGAGAGAGAGAAAGAAAGAAAGAAAGAAAGAAAGAAAGGGAAGCTGTGTGTGTGTGTGAGAGAGAGAAAGAGAACCTGTGTGTGTGTGAGAGAGAGAAGCTGTGAGTGAGAGAGACAGAGAGAGAAGCTGTGAGTGTGAGAGAGAGAGAAAGAGAAGCTGTGAGTGAGAGAATGAGAGAGAAGGAGAAGCTGTGAGTGGGAGAGGGAGAGAAAAAGAGAAGCTGTGTGTGAGAGAGAGAGAGAAAGAGAAGCCGTGAGTGAGAGAGAGAGAAAGAGCAGCTGTGAGTGAAAGAGAGAGAGAGAAAGAGCTGTGAGTGAGTGAGAGAGAGAGAGAGAGAGAGAGAGAGAAAGGGAAGCGGTGTGAGAGAGAAATAGAAGCTGTGAGTGAGAGAGAAATTAAGAGAGAAAGAGAAGCTGTGAGTGAGTGAGAGAGAGAAAGAGAAGCTGTAAGTGAGTGAGAGAGAGAGAGAGAGAGAAAGAGAAGCTGTGAGTGAGAGAGAGAGAAAGAAAGGGAAGCTGTGAGTGAGAGAGAGAGAGAAATAGAAGCTGAGTGAGAGAGACAGAGAGAAGAAGCTGTGAGTGAGTGAGTGAGAGAGAGAAACAGAAGCTGTGAGTGAGAGAGAGAGAGAGAAAAAAAGAGAAGCTGTGAGAGAGAGAGAGAGAGAAAGAAAGAGAAAGAGATGCTGTGAGTGAGAGAGAGAGAGGTAAAAGAGTTGTGTGTGTGAGAGAGAAAGAGAAGCTGTGTGTGTGTGAGAGAGAAATAGAAGGTGTGAGTGAGAGAGAAAGAGAGAAAGAGAAGCTGTGAGTGAGAGAGAGAAAGAGAAGCTGTGAGTGAGAGAGAGAGTGAGAGAGAGAAAGAAAAGCTGTGAGTGATATATAGAGAGAGAAAGATAGAGAAAGAGATGCTGTGAGTGAGAGAGAGAGGTAAAAGAGTTGTGTGTGAGAGAGAAAGAAGCTGTGTGTGAGAGAGAGAGAAATAGAAGGTGTGAGTGAGAGAGAAAGAGAGAAAGAGAAGCTGTGAGTGTGAGAGAGAGATAGAAGCTGTGAGTGAGTGAGAGAGAGAGAGAGAGATGTGAGTGAGAGAGAAAGAGAAGCTGTGAGTGAGAGAGTGAGAGAAAGAGAAGCTGTGAGTGAGAGAGAGAGAGAGAAAGAAGCTGTGAGTGAGAGAGAGAGAGAGAGAAGCTGTGAGTGAGAGAGAGAGAGAAAGAAAGAAAGAGAAGCTGTGAGTGAGAGAGAGAGAAAGAGAAGCTGTGAGTGAGAGAGAAAAGAAGCTGTGTGTGTGTGTGAGAGAGAAGCTCTGTGAGAGAGAGAGAGAAAGAGAAGCTGTGTGTGTGAAGAGAGAGAGAGAAAGAGAAGCTGTGAGTGAAAGAGAGAGAAAGCTGTGAGTGAGAGAGAGAGAGAAAAAGAAGCTGTGAGTGTGAGAGAGAAATAGAAGCTGTGAGTGAGAGATAAAGAGAGAAAGAGAAGCTGTGTGTGTGAGAGAGAAAGAGAAGCTGTAAGTGAGAGAGAGAGAGAGAAACTGTGAGAGACAGAGAGAGAAAGAGAAGCTGTGAGGAAGAGAGAGAGAAAAAGAGAAGCTGTGAGTTAGAGAGAAAGAGAGAAAGAGAAGCTGTGAGTGAGAGAGACGGAGAGAAGCTGTGAGTGAGTGAGAGAGAGAGAGAGAGAAAGAAAGTGAAGCTGTGAGTGAGAGAGAGAGAGAGAAAGAGAAGCTGTGAGTGAGAGAGAGAGAGAGAAAGAGAAGCTGTGAGTGAGAGAGAGAAGGAGAAGCTGTGAGTGAGAGAGAGAGAAAGGGAGTGAGAGAGTGAGAGAGAAAGGGAGAAAGATAAGCTGTGAGTGAGTGAGAGAGAGAAATAAAGAGAAGCAGTGAGTGAGAAAGAGAGAGAGAAAGAGAAGCTGTGAGTGAGAAAGAGAGAAAGAGAAGCTGTGAGTCAGAGAGAGAGAGAAGCTGTGAGAGAGAGTGAGAGAGAGAGAAAGAGAAAAAGATAAGCTGTGTGTGAGAGAGAAGCTGTGAGTGAGAGAGAGAGAAAGAGAAGGTGTGAGTGTGTGAGAGAGAAAGAGAAGCTGTGAGTGCGAGAGAGAGAGAGAGAAAGAGAAGCGGTGAGTGAGAGAGAGAGAAAGAGAAGTTGTGTGTGTGTGTGTGAGAGAGAAAGAGAAGCTGAGCGTGAGAGAGAAAGAGAGAAAGAGAAGCTGTGAGCGAGAGAGAGAGAGAGAGAAAGAGAACCTGTGTGTGTGTGAGAGAGAGAAGCTGTGAGTGAGAGAGAGAGAGAAAGAGAAGCTGTGAGTGAGAGAGAGAAAGAAAAGTTGAGTGAGAGAGGGAGAAAGATAAGCTGTGAGTGAGAGAATGAGAGAGAAGGAGAAGCTGTGAGTGGGAGAGGGAGAGGGAGAGAAAAAGAGACCCTGTGTGTGTGTGTGTGTGAGAGAGAGAAAGAGCAGCTGTGAGTGAAAGAGAGAGAGAGAAAGAGCTGTGAGTGAGAGAGAGAGAGAGTGAAAGGGAAGCTGTGTGAGAGATAAATAGAAGCTGTGAGTGAGAGAGAAAGAGAAGCTGTGAGTGTGAGAGAAAGAAAGAGAAGCTGTGAGTGAGAGAGAGAGAGAGAGAAAGAGAAGCTGTGACTGAGTGAGAGAGAGAGAAAGAGAAGCTGTGAGTTAGTGAGAGAGAGAGAGAGAAAGAGAAGCTGTGAGTGAGAGAGAGAAAGAAAGAAAGAAAGAAAGAAAGAAAGAAAGAAAGAAAGAAAGAAAGGGAAGCTGTGTGTGTGTGTGAGAGAGAGAAAGAGAACCTGTGTGTGTGTGAGAGAGAGAAGCTGTGAGTGAGAGAGACAGAGAGAGAAGCTGTGAGTGAGAGAGAGAGAGAAAGAGAAGCTGTGAGTGAGAGAGAGAAAGAAAAGTTGAGTGAGAGAGGGAGAAAGATAAGCTGTGAGTGAGAGAATGAGAGAGAAGGAGAAGCTGTGAGTGGGAGAGGGAGAGAAAAAGAGAAGCTGTGTGTGAGAGAGAGAGAGAAAGAGAAGCTGTGAGTGAGAGAGAGAGAAAGAGCAGCTGTGAGTGAAAGAGAGAGAGAGAAAGAGCTGTGAGTGAGTGAGTGAGAGAGAGAGAGAGAGAGAGAAAGGGAAGCGGTGTGAGAGAGAAATAGAAGCTGTGAGTGAGAGAGAAAGAAAGAGAGAAAGAGAAGCTGTGAGTGAGTGAGAGAGAGAAAGAGAAGCTGTAAGTGAGTGAGAGAGAGAGAGAGAAAGAGAAGCTGTGAGTGAGAGAGAGAGAAAGAAAGGGAAGCTGTGAGTGAGAGAGAGAGAGAGAAATAGAAGCTGAGTGAGAGAGACAGAGAAGAAGCTGTGAGTGAGTGAGTGAGAGAGAGAAACAGAAGCTGTGAGTGAGAGAGAGAGAGAGAAAAAAAGAGAAGCTGTGTGAGAGAGAGAGAGAGAGAGAAAGAGAAAGAGATGCTGTGAGTGAGAGAGAGAGAGGTAAAAGAGTTGTGTGTGAGAGAGAGAAAGAGAAGCTGTGTGTGTGTGAGAGAGAAATAGAAGGTGTGAGTGAGAGAGAAAGAGAGAAAGAGAAGCTGTGAGTGAGAGAGAGAAAGAGAAGCTGTGAGTGAGAGAGAGAGTGAGAGAGAGAAAGAAAAGCTGTGAGTGATAGAGAGAGAGAGAAAGATAGAGAAAGAGATGCTGTGAGTGAGAGAGAGAGAGGTAAAAGAGTTGTGTGTGAGAGAGAAAGAAGCTGTGTGTGTGAGAGAGAGAAATAGAAGGTGTGAGCAAGAGAGAGAGAGAAAGAGAAGCTGTGAGTGAGAGAGAGAGAGAGAGATAGAAGCTGTGAGTGAGTGAGTGAGAGAGAGAGAGAGAGATGTGAGTGAGAGAGAGAGAAAGAGAAGCTGTGAGTGAGAGAGTGAGAGAAAGAGAAGCTGTGAGTGAGAGAGAGAGAGAGAAAGAAGCTGTGAGTGAGAGAGAGAGAGAGAGAGAAGCTGTGAGTGAGAGAGAGAGAGAAAGAAAGAGAAGCTGTGAGTGAGAGAGAGAGAAAGAGAAGCTGTGAGTGAGAGAGAAAAGAAGCTGTGTGTGTGTGTGAGAGAGAAGCTCTGTGAGAGAGAGAGAGAGAAAGAGAAGCTGTGTGTGTGAAGAGAGAGAGAGAAAGAGAAGCTGTGAGTGAAAGAGAGAGAAAGCTGTGAGTGAGAGAGAGAGAGAAAAAGAAGCTGTGAGTGTGAGAGAGAAATAGAAGCTGTGAGTGAGAGATAAAGAGAGAAAGAGAAGCTGTGTGTGTGAGAGAGAAAGAGAAGCTGTAAGTGAGAGAGAGAGAGAGAAACTGTGAGAGACAGAGAGAGAAAGAGAAGCTGTGAGGAAGAGAGAGAGAAAAAGAGAAGCTGTGAGTTAGAGAGAAAGAGAGAAAGAGAAGCTGTGAGTGAGAGAGACAGAGAGAAGCTGTGAGTGAGTGAGAGAGAGAGAGAGAAAGAAAGTGAAGCTGTGAGTGAGAGAGAGAGAGAAAGAGAAGCTGTGAGTGAGAGAGAGAGAGAAAGAGAAGCTGTGAGTGAGAGAGAGAAGGAGAAGCTGTGAGTGAGAGAGAGAGAAAGGGAGTGAGAGAGTGAGAGAGAAAGGGAGAAAGATAAGCTGTGAGTGAGTGAGAGAGAGAAATAAAGAGAAGCTGTGAGTGAGAAAGAGAGAGAGAAAGAGAAGCTGTGAGTGAGAAAGAGAGAAAGAGAAGCTGTGAGTCAGAGAGAGAGAGAAGCTGTGAGAGAGAGTGAGAGAGAGAGAAAGAGAAAAAGATAAGCTGTGTGTGAGAGAGAAGCTGTGAGTGAGAGAGAGAGAAAGAGAAGGTGTGAGTGTGTGAGAGAGAAAGAGAAGCTGTGAGTGCGAGAGAGAGAGAGAAAGAGAAGCGGTGAGTGAGAGAGAGAGAGAAAGAGAAGATGTGTGTGTGTGTGTGAGAGAGAAAGAGAAGCTGAGCGTGAGAGAGAAAGAGAGAAAGAGAAGCTGTGAGCGAGAGAGAGAGAGAGAGAAAGAGAACCTGTGTGTGTGTGAGAGAGAAGCTGTGAGTGAGAGAGAGAGAGAAAGAGAAGCTGTGAGTGAGAGAGAGAAAGAAAAGTTGAGTGAGAGAGGGAGAAAGATAAGCTGTGAGTGAGAGAATGAGAGAGAAGGAGAAGCTGTGAGTGGGAGAGGGAGAGAAAAAGAGAAGCTGTGTGTGAGAGAGAGAGAGAGAAAGAGAAGCTGTGAGTGAGAGAGAGAGAGAAAGAGCAGCTGTGAGTGAAAGAGAGAGAGAGAAAGAGCTGTGAGTGAGTGAGTGAGAGAGAGAGAGAGAGAGAAAGGGAAGCGGTGTGAGAGAGAAATAGAAGCTGTGAGTGAGAGAGAAAGAAAGAGAGAAAGAGAAGCTGTGAGAGTGAGAGAAAGAAAGAGAAGCTGTGAGTGAGAGAGAGAGAGAGAAAGAGAAGCTGTGAGTGAGTGAGTGAGAGAAAGAGAAGCTGTAAGTGAGTGAGAGAGAGAGAGAGAAAGAGAAGCTGTGAGTGAGAGAGAGAGAAAGAAAGGGAAGCTGTGAGTGAGAGAGAGAGAGAGAGAAAGAGAAGCTGAGTGAGAGAGACAGAGAGAAGAAGCTGTGAGTGAGTGAGAGAGAGAGAGAAACAGAAGCTGTGAGTGAGAGAGAGAGAGAGAAAAAAGAAGCTGTGAGAGAGAGAGAGAGAGAGAGAAAGAGAAAGAGATGCTGTGAGTGAGAGAGAGAGAGGTAAAAGAGTTGTGTGTGAGAGAGAGAAAGAGAAGCTGTGTGTGTGTGAGAGAGAAATAGAAGGTGTGAGTGAGAGAGAAAGAGAGAAAGAGAAGCTGTGAGTGAGAGAGAGAAAGAGAAGCTGTGAGTGAGAGAGAGAGAGAGAGAAAGAAAAGCTGTGAGTGATAGAGAGAGAGAGAAAGAAAGAGAAAGAGATGCTGTGAGTGAGAGAGAGAGAGGTAAAAGAGTTGTGTGTGAGAGAGAAAGAAGCTGTGTGTGTGTGAGAGAGAAATAGAAGGTGTGAGTGAGAGAGAAAGAGAGAAAGAGAAGCTGTGAGTGATAGAGAAAGATAGAAGCTGAGTGAGTGAGAGAGAGAGAGAGAGAGAAAGAGCTGTGAGTGAGAGAGAGAGAAAGAGAAGCTGTGAGTGAGAGAGTGAGAGAAAGAGAAGCTGTGAGAGAGAGAGAGAGAGAAAGAAGCTGTGAGTGAGAGAGAGAGAGAGAAAGAGAAGCTGTGAGTGAGAGAGAGAGAGAAAGAAAGAGAAGCTGTGAGTGAGAGAGAGAGAAAGAGAAGCTGTGAGTGAGAGAGAAAAGAAGCTGTGTGTGTGTGAGAGAGAGAAGCTCTGTGAGAGAGAGAGAGAGAAAGAGAAGCTGTGAGTGTGAAGAGAGAGAGAGAAAGAGAAGCTGTGAGTGAAAGAGAGAGAAAGCTGTGAGTGAGAGAGAGAGAGAGAAAAAGAAGCTGTGAGTGTGAGAGAGAAATAGAAGCTGTGAGTGAGAGATAAAGAGAGAAAGAGAAGCTGTGTGTGTGAGAGAGAGAAAGAGAAGCTGTAAGTGAGAGAGAGAGAGAGAGAAGCTGTGAGAGACAGAGAGAGAAAGAGAAGCTGTGAGGAAGAGAGAGAGAAAAAGAGAAGCTGTGAGTTAGAGAGAAAGAGAGAAAGAGAAGCTGTGAGTGAGAGAGACAGAGAGAAGCTGTGAGTGAGTGAGAGAAAGAGAGAGAGAAAGAAAGTGAAGCTGTGAGTGAGAGAGAGAGAGAAAGAGAAGCTGTGAGTGAGAGAGAGAGAGGGAAAGAGAAGCTGTGAGTGAGAGAGAGAAGGAGAAGCTGTGAGTGAGAGAGAGAGAAAGGGAGTGAGAGAGTGAGAGAGAAAGGGAGAAAGATAAGCTGTGAGTGAGTGAGAGAGAGAGAAATAAAGAGAAGCTGTGAGTGAGAAAGAGAGAGAGAAAGAGAAGCTGTGAGTGAGAAAGAGAGAAAGAAGCTGTGAGTGAGAGTGAGAGAGAGAGAAAGAGAAGCTGTGAGTGAGAGAGAGAGAAGCTGTGAGAGAGAGAGAGAAAGAGAAGCTGTGTGTGAGAGAGAGAAAGAGAAGCTGTGAGTGAGAGAGAGGGAAAGAAAGAGAAGCTGTGAGTGAGAGAGAGAGAGAAGCTGTGAGTGAGAGTGAGAGAGAAAGAGAAGCTGTGAGTGAGAGTGAGAGAGAGAGAAAGAGAAGCTGTGAGTGAGAGAGAGAGAAGCTGTGAGAGAGAGAGAGAAAGAGAAGCTGTGTGTGAGAGAGAGAAAGAGAAGCTGTGAGTGAGAGAGAGAGAAAGAAAGAGTAGCTGTGAGAGAGAGAGAGAGAAAGAGAAGCTGTGAGTGAGAGTGAGAGAGAAAGAGAAGCTGTGAGTGAGAGTGAGAGAGAGAGAAAGAGAAGCTGTGAGTGAGAGCGTGAGAGAGAGAGAGAGAAGCTGTGAGTGAGAGAGAGAGAAAGAGAAGCTGTGAGAGAGAGAGAGAAAGAGAAGATGTGAGTGAGAGAGAGAGAGAGAAAGAGAAGCTGTGTGAGAGAGAGAAAGAGAAGCTGTGAGTAAGAGAGAGAGAAAGAGAAGCTGTGAGTGAGAGAGAAAGAGAAGCTGTGAGTGTGTGAGAAAGAAAGAGAAGCTGTGATTGAGAGAGAGAGAGAAAGAGAAGCTGTGAGTGAGAGAGAAAGAAAGAAAGAGAAGCTGTGAGTGAGAGAGAGAGAGAAGCTGTGAGTGAGAGAGAGAGAAAGAGTAGCTGTGAGAGAGAGAGAGAGAAAGAGAAACTGTGAGTGAGAGAGAGAGAGAAAGAGAAGCTGTGAGTGAGAGAGAGAAAGAGAAGCTGTGAGTGAGGGAGAGAGAAGGTTTGAGTGCGTGAGAGAGAGAGAAAGAGAAGCTGTGAGTGAGAGAGAGAGAAGCTGTGTGTAAGAGAGAGAGAGAAGCTGTGAGTGCGAGAGAGAGAGAAAGAGAAGCTGTGAGAGAGAGAGAGAGAAAGAGAAGCTGTGAGTGAGTGTGAGAGAGAGAGAGAGAAGCTGTGAGTGAGAGAGAGAGAAAGAGAAGCTGTGAGTGAGGGAGAGAGAAGGTTTGAGTGCGTGAGAGAGAGAGAAAGAGAAGCTGTGAGTGAGTGAGAGAGAAAGAGCAGCTGTGAGTGAAAGAGAGAGAGAAAGAGCTGTGAGTGAGAGAGAGAGAGAGAAAGGGAAGCTGTGTGAGAGAGAAATAGAAGCTGTGAGTGAGAGAGAAAGAGAGAAAGAAAAGCTGTGAGAGTGAGAGAAAGAAAGAGAAGCTGTGAGTGAGAGAGAGAGAGAAAGAGAAGCTGTGAGTGAGTGAGAGAGAGAGAAAGAGAAGCTGTGCGTGAGTGAGAGAGAGAGAGAGTGAGAGAAAGAGAAGCTGTGAGTGAGAGAGAGAGAGAAAGAAAGGGAAGCTCTGAGTGAGAGAGAGAGAAAGAGAAGCAGTGAGTGAGAGAGAGAGAGAGAGAAGCTGTGAGAGAGAGAGAGAAAGAGAAGATGTGAGTGAGAGAGAGAGAGAGAAAGAGAAGCTGTGTGAGAGAGAGAAAGAGAAGCTGTGAGTAAGAGAGAGAGAAAGAGAAGCTGTGTGTGTGTGTGAGAGAGAAGCTGTGAGAGAGAGAGAAAGAGAAGCTGTGAGTGAGAGAGAAAGAAAGAGAAGCTGTGAGTGAGAGAGAGAGAAAGAGAAGCTGTGAGTGAGAGAGAAAGAGAAGCTGTGAGTGTGTGAGAAAGAAAGAGAAGCTGTGATTGAGAGAGAGAGAGAGAGAAAGAGAAGCTGTGAGTGAGAGAGAAAGAAAGAAAGAGAAGCTGTGAGTGAGAGAGAGAGAGAAGCCGTGAGTGAGAGAGAGAGAAAGAGAAGCTGTGAGTGAGAGAGAAAGAGAAGCTGTGAGTGAGAGAGAGAGAAAGAGAAGCTGTGAGTGTGAAAGAGAGAGAGAAGCTGTGAGAGAGAATGAGAGAGAGAAAGAGAAAAAGAGAAGCTGTGTGAGAGAGAGAATCTGTGAGTGAGAGAGAGAGAAAGAGAAGCTGTGAGTGAGAGTGAGAGAGAAAGAGAAGCTGTGAGTGAGAGTGAGAGAGAGAGAAAGAGAAGCTGTGAGTGAGAGCGTGAGAGAGAGAAAGAGAAGCTGTGAGTGAGAGAGAGAGAAAGAGAAGCTGTGTGTGAGAGAGAGAAAGAGAAGATGTGAGTGAGAGAGAGAGAGAGAAAGAGAAGCTGTGTGAGAGAGAGAAAGAGAAGCTGTGAGTAAGAGAGAGAGAAAGAGAAGCTGTGTGTGTGAGAGAGAGAAGCTGTGAGAGAGAGAAATAGAAGCTGTGTGTGAGAGAGAAAGAGAGAAAGAGAAGCTGTGAGTGTGAGAGAAAGAAAGAGAAGCTGTGAGTGAGAGAGAGAGAGAGAAAGAGAAGCTGTGACTGAGTGAGAGAGAGAGAGAAACAGAAGCTGTGAGTGAGAAAGAAGCTGTGAGTGAGAGAGAGAGATGCTGTGAGTGAGAGAGACAGAGAAGCTGTGAGTGAGTGAGAGAGAGAGTGAAAGAAAGTGAAGCTGTGAGTGAGAGAGAGAGAGAGAGAAAGAGAAGCTGTGAGTGAGAGAGAGAGAGAAAGAAAGAGAAGGTGTGAGTGAGAGAGAGAAGGAGAAGCTGTGAGTGAGTGAGAGAGAAAGGGAGTGAGAGAGTGAGAGAGAAAGGGAGAAAGATAAGCTGTGAGTGAGTGAGAGAGAGAGAAATAAAGAGAAGCTGTGAGTGAGAAAGAGAGAGAGAAAGAGAAGCTGTGAGTGAGAAAGAGAGAAAGAAGCTGTGAGTGAGAGTGAGAGAGAGAGAAAGAGAAGCTGTGAGTGAGAGAGAGAGAAGCTGTGAGAGAGAGAGAGAAAGAGAAGCTGTGTGTGAGAGAGAGAAAGAGAAGCTGTGAGTGAGAGAGAGAGAAAGAAAGAGAAGCTGTGAGTGAGAGAGAGAGAGAAGCTGTGAGTGAGAGAGAGAGAAAGAGAAGCTGTGAGTGAGAGAGAAAGAGAAGCTGTGAGTGAGAGAGAGAGAGAAAGAGAAGCTGTGAGTGTGAAAGAGAGAGAGAAGCTGTGAGAGAGAATGAGAGAGAGAAAGAGAAAAAGAGAAGCTGTGTGTGAGAGAGAATCTGTGAGTGAGAGAGAGAGAAAGAGAAGCTGTGAGTGAGAGTGAGAGAGAAAGAGAAGCTGTGAGTGAGAGTGAGAGAGAGAGAAAGAGAAGCTGTGAGTGAGAGCGTGAGAGAGAGAAAGAGAAGCTGTGAGTGAGAGAGAGAGAAAGAGAAGCTGTGAGAGAGAGAGAGAAAGAGAAGATGTGAGTGAGAGAGAGAGAGAGAGAAAGAGAAGCTGTGTGAGAGAGAGAAAGAGAAGCTGTGAGTAGGAGAGAGAGAAAGAGAAGCTGTGTGTGTGAGAGAGAGAAGCTGTGAGAGAGAGAGAAAGAGAAGCTGTGAGTGAGAGAGAGAGAAAGAGAAGCTGTGAGTGAGAGAGAGAGAAAGAGAAGCTGTGAGTGAGAGAGAAAGAGAAGCTGTGAGTGTGTGAGAAAGAAAGAGAAGCTGTGATTGAGAGAGAGAGAGAAAGAAAGAGAAGCTGTGAGTGAGAGAGAGAGAGAAAGAGAAGCTGTGTGTGTGAGAAAGAGAGAAAGAGAAGCTTTGAGCGAGAGAGGGAGAAAGATAAGCTGTGAGTGAGAGAATGAGAGAGAAGGAGAAGCTGTGAGTGAGAGCGTGAGAGAGAGAGAAAGAGAAGCTGTGAGTGAGAGAGAGAAAGAGAAGCTGTGAGTGAGTGAGAGAGAGAGAGAAAAAGAAGCTGTGAGTGAGTGAGAGAAGGAAGAGCTGTGAGTGAGAGAGAGAGAGAAAGAGAAGCTATGAGTGAGAGAGAGAGAGAAAGAGCTGTGAATGAGAGAGAGAGAGAGAAAGAGAAGCTGTGAGTGTGTGAGAGAGAAATAGAAGCTGTGAGTGAGAGAGAAAGAGAGAAAGAGAAGCTGTGAGTGAGAGAGATAGAGAGAGAGAAAGAGAAGCTGTGAGTGAGAGAGAGAGAGAAAGAGAAAGAGAAGCTGTGAGTGAGAGAGAGAAAGAGAAAGAGATGCTGTGTGTGAGAGAGAAGCTGTGAGTGAGTGAGAGACAGAGAAATAAAGAGAAGCTGTGAGTGAGAAAGAGAGAGAGAAGATGTGAGAGAGAGTGAGAGAGAGAGAAAGAGAAAAAGAGAAGCTGTGTGAGAGAGAAGCTGTGAGTGAGAGAGAGAAAGAGAAGGTGAGAGAGAGAGAGAGAGAAAGTAGCTGTGAGTGAGAGTGAGAGAGAGAGAGAGAAAGAGAAGCTGTGAGTGAGTGAGAGAGAGAGAAGCTGTGAGAGAGAGAGAGAGAAAGAGAAGCTGTGTGTGTGTGAGAGAAAGAGAAGCTGTGAGTGAGAGAGAGAGAAAGAAAGAGAAGCTGTGAGTGAGAGAGAGAGAAGCTGTGAGTGGGAGAGGGAGAGAAAAAGAGAAGCTGTGTGTGAGAGAGAGAGAGATAAAGAGAAGCTGTGAATGAGAGAGAGAGAAAGAGCAGCTGTGAGTGAAAGAGAGAGAGAGAAAGAGCTGTGAGTGAGAGAGAGAGAGAGAAAAGGAAGCTGTGTGAGAGAGAAATAGAAGCTGTGAGTGAGAGAGAAAGAGAGAAAGAGAAGCTGTGAGAGTGAGAGAAAGAAAGAGAAGCTGTGAGTGAGTGAGAAAGAGAGAAAGAGAAGCTGTGCGTGAGTGAGAGAGAGAGAGAGAGAAAGAGAAGCTGTGAGAGAGAGAGAAAGAAAGGGAAGCTGTGAGTGAGAGAGAGAGAGAAAGAGAAGCTGAGTGAGAGAGACAGGGAGAAGAAGCTGTGAGTGAGTGAGTGAGAGAGAGAAACAGAAGCTGTGAGTGAGAAAGAAGCTGTGAGTGAGAGAGAGAGATGCTATGAGTGAGAGAGACAGAGAAGCTGTGAGTGAGTGAGAGAGAGAGTGAAAGAAAGTGAAGCTGTGAGTGAGAGAGAGAGAGAGAGAGAAAGAGAAGCTGTGAGTGAGAGAGAGAGAGAAAGAAAGAGAAGGTGTGAGTGAGAGAGAGAAGGAGAAGCTGTGAGTGAGTGAGAGAGAAAGGGAGTGAGAGAGTGAGAGAGAAAGGGAGAAAGATAAGCTGTGAGTGAGTGAGAGAGAGAGAAATAAAGAGAAGCTGTGAGTGAGATAGAGAGAGAGATAAAGAGAAGCTGTGAGTGAGAAAGAGAGAAAGAAGCTGTGAGTGAGAAAGAGAGAGAGAAGATGTGAGAGAGAGTGAGAGAGAGAGAAAGAGAAAAAGAGAAGCTGTGAGAGAGAGAAGCTGTGAGTGAGAGAGAGAGAAAGAGAAGGTGTGAGTGAGAGAGAGAGAGAAAGAAGCTGTGAGTGAGAGTGAGAGAGAGAGAAAGAGAAGCTGTGAGTGAGAGCGTGAGAGAGAGAGAAAGAGAAGCTGTGAGTGAGAGAGAGAAAGAGAAGCTGTGAGTGAGAGAGAGAAAGAGAAGCTGTGAGTGAGTGAGAGAGAGAGAGAAAAAGAAGCTGTGAGTGAGTGAGAGAAGGAAGAGCTGTGAGTGAGAGAGAGAGAGAAAGAGAAGCTATGAGTGAGAGAGAGAGAGAAAGAGCTGTGAATGAGAGAGAGAGAGAAAGAGAAGCTGTGAGTGTGTGTGAGAGAAATAGAAGCTGTGAGTGAGAGAGAAAGAGAGAAAGAGAAGCTGTGAGTGAGAGAGATAGAGAGAGAGAAAGAGAAGCTGTGAGTGAGAGAGAGAGAGAAAGAGAAAGAGAAGCTGTGAGTGAGAGAGAGAAAGAGAAAGAGATGCTGTGTGTGAGAGAGAAGCTGTGAGTGAGTGAGAGACAGAGAAATAAAGAGAAGCTGTGAGTGAGAAAGAGAGAGAGAAGATGTGAGAGAGAGTGAGAGAGAGAGAAAGAGAAAAAGAGAAGCTGTGTGAGAGAGAAGCTGTGAGTGAGAGAGAGAAAGAGAAGGTGAGATAGAGAGAGAGAGAAAGTAGCTGTGAGTGAGAGTGAGAGAGAGAGAAAGAGAAGCTGTGAGTGAGAGAGAGAGAGAAGCTGTGAGAGAGAGAGAGAGAAAGAGAAGCTGTGTGTGTGAGAGAGAAAGAGAAGCTGTGAGTGAGAGAGAGAGAAAGAAAGAGAAGCTGTGAGTGAGAGAGAGAGAGAGAAGCTGTGAGTGGGAGAGGGAGAGAAAAAGAGAAGCTGTTTGTGAGAGAGAGAGAGATAAAGAGAAGCTGTGAATGAGAGAGAGAGAAAGAGCAGCTGTGAGTGAAAGCGAGAGAGAGAAAGAGCTGTGAGTGAGAGAGAGAGAGAGAAAGGGAAGCTGTGTGAGAGAGAAATAGAAGCTGTGAGTGAGAGAGAAAGAATGAAAGAGAAGCTGTGAGAGTGAGAGAAAGAAAGAGAAGCTGTGAGTGAGAGAGAGAGAGAGAAAGAGAAGCTGTGAGTGAGTGAGAGAGAGAGAAAGAGAAGCTGTGCATGAGTGAGAGAGAGAGAGAAAGAGAAGCTGTGAGAGAGAGAGAGAGAAAGGGAAGCTATGAGTGAGAGAGAGAGAAAGAGAAGCTGAGTGAGACAGACAGGGAGAAGAAGCTGTGAGTGAGTGAGAGAGAGAGAGAAACAGAAGCTGTGAGTGAGAAAGAAGCTGTGAGTGAGAGAGAGAGATGATGTGAGTGAGAGAGACAGAGAAGCTGTGAGTGAGTGAGAGAGAGAGTGAAAGAAAGTGAAGCTGTGAGTGAGAGAGAGAGAGAGAGAAAGAGAAGCTGTGAGTGAGAGAGAGAGAGAAAGAAAGAGAAGGTGTGAGTGAGAGAGAGAAGGAGAAGCTGTGAGTGAGTGAGAGAGAAAGGGAGTGAGAGAGTGAGAGAGAAAGGGAGAAAGATAAGCTGTGAGTGAGTGAGAGAGAGAGAAATAAAGAGAAGCTGTGAGTGAGAAAGAGAGAGAGATAAAGAGAAGCTGTGAGTGAGAAAGAGAGAAAGAAGCTGTGAGTGAGAAAGAGAGAGAGAAGTTGTGAGAGAGAGTGAGAGAGAGAGAGAAAGAGAAAAAGAGAAGCTGTGAGAGAGAGAAGCTGTGAGTGAGAGAGAGAGAAAGAGAAGGTGTGAGTGAGAGAGAGAGGGAAAGAAGCTGTGAGTGAGAGTGAGAGAGAGAGAAAGAGAAGCTGTGAGTGAGAGCGTGAGAGAGAGAGAAAGAGAAGCTGTGAGTGAGAGAGAGAAAGAGAAGCTGTGAGTGAGTGAGAGAGAGAGAGAGAGAGAAAAAGAAGCTGTGAGTGAGTGAGAGAAGGAAGAGCTGTGAGTGAGAGAGAGAGAGAAAGAGAAGCTATGAGTGAGAGAGAGAGAGAAAGAGCTGTGAATGAGAGAGAGAGAGAAAGAGAAGCTGTGAGTGTGTGAGAGAGAAATAGAAGCTGTGAGTGAGAGAGAAAGAGAGAAAGAGAAGCTGTGAGTGAGAGAGATAGAGAGAGAGAGAAAGAGAAGCTGTGAGTGAGAGAGAGAGAGAAAGAGAAAGAGAAGCTGTGAGTGAGAGAGAGAAAGAGAAAGAGATGCTGTGTGTGAGAGAGAAGCTGTGAGTGAGTGAGAGACAGAGAAATAAAGAGAAGCTGTGAGTGAGAAAGAGAGAGAGAAGATGTGAGAGAGAGTGAGAGAGAGAGAAAGAGAAAAAGAGAAGCTGTGTGAGAGAGAAGCTGTGAGTGAGAGAGAGAAAGAGAAGGTGAGTGAGAGAGAGAGAGAGAGAAAGTAGCTGTGAGTGAGAGTGAGAGAGAGAGAAAGAGAAGCTGTGAGTGAGAGAGAGAGAGAGAAGCTGTGAGAGAGAGAGAGAGAGAAAGAGAAGCTGTGTGTGTGAGAGAGAAAGAGAAGCTGTGAGTGAGAGAGAGAGAAAGAAAGAGAAGCTGTGAGTGAGAGAGAGAGAGAGAAGCTGTGAGTGGGAGAGGGAGAGAAAAAGAGAAGCTGTGTGTGAGAGAGAGAGAGATAAAGAGAAGCTGTGAATGAGAGAGAGAGAAAGAGCAGCTGTGAGTGAAAGAGAGAGAGAGAAAGAGCTATGAGTGAGAGAGAGAGAGAAAGGGAAGCTGTGTGAGAGAGAAATAGAAGCTGTGAGTGAGAGAGAAAGAGAGAAAGAGAAGCTGTGAGAGTGAGAGAAAGAAAGAGAAGCTGTGAGAGAGAGAGAGAGAGAGAAAGAGAAGCTGTGAGTGAGTGAGAGAGAGAAAGAGAAGCTGTGCGTGAGTGAGAGAGAGAGAGAGAGAGAGAGAAGCTGTGAGTGAGAGAGAGAGAGAAAGAAAGGGAAGCTGTGAGTGAGAGAGAGAAAGAGAAGCTGAGTGAGAGAGACAGGGAGAAGAAGCTGTGAGTGAGTGAGAGAGAGAGAGAAACAGAAGCTGTGAGTGAGAAAGAAGCTGTGAGTGAGAGAGAGAGATGCTGTGAGTGAGAGAGACAGAGAAGCTGTGAGTGAGTGAGAGAGAGAGTGAAAGAAAGTGAAGCTGTGAGTGAGAGAGAGAGAGAGAAAGAGAAGCTGTGAGTGAGAGAGAGAGAGAAAGAAAGAGAAGGTGTGAGTGAGAGAGAGAGAGAGTGAAAGAAAGTGAAGCTGTGAGTGAGAGGGAGAGAGAGAGAAAGAGAAGCTGTGAGTGAGAGAGAGAGAAAGAAAGAGAAGGTGTTAGTGAGAGAGAGAAGGAGAAGCTGTGAGTTAGTGAGAGAGAATGGGAGTGAGAGGGTGAGAGAGAAAGGGAGAAAGATAAGCTGTGAGTGAGTGAGAGAGAGAAAAAAAGAGAAGCTGTGAGTGAGAAAGAGAGAGAGATAAAGAGAAGCTGTGAGTGAGAAAGAGAGAAAGAAGCTGTGAGTGAGAAAGAGAGAGAGAAGATGTGAGAGAGAGTGAGAGAGAGAGAAAGAGAAAAAGAGAAGCTGTGAGAGAGAGAAGCTGTGAGTGAGAGAGAGAAAGAGAAGGTGTGAGTGAGAGAGAGAGAGAAAGAAGCTGTGAGTGAGAGTGAGAGAGAGAGAAAGAGAAGCTGTGAGTGAGAGCGTGAGAGAGAGAGAAAGAGAAGCTGTGAGTGAGAGAGAGAAAGAGAAGCTGTGAGTGAGTGAGAGAGAGAGAGAGAAAAAGAAGCTGTGAGTGAGTGAGAGAAGGAAGAGCTGTGAGTGAGAGAGAGAGAGAAAGAGAAGCTATGAGTGAGAGAGAGAGAGAAAGAGCTGTGAATGAGAGAGAGAGAGAAAGAGAAGCTGTGAGTGTGTGAGAGAGAAATAGAAGCTGTGAGTGAGAGAGAAAGAGAGAAAGAGAAGCTGTGAGTGAGAGAGATAGAGAGAGAGAGAAAGAGAAGCTGTGAGTGAGAGAGAGAGAGAAAGAGAAAGAGAAGCTGTGAGTGAGAGTGAGAGAGAGAAAGAGAAAGAGATGCTGTGTGTGAGAGAGAAGCTGTGAGTGAGTGAGAGACAGAGAAATAAAGAGAAGCTGTGAGTGAGAAAGAGAGAGAGAAGATGTGAGAGAGAGTGAGAGAGAGAGAAAGAGAAAAAGAGAAGCTGTGTGAGAGAGAAGCTGTGAGTGAGAGAGAGAAAGAGAAGGTGAGTGAGAGAGAGAGAGAGAAAGTAGCTGTGAGTGAGAGTGAGAGAGAGAGAAAGAGAAGCTGTGAGTGAGAGAGAGAGAGAGAGAAGCTGTGAGAGAGAGAGAGAGAAAGAGAAGCTGTGTGTGTGAGAGAGAAAGAGAAGCTGTGAGTGAGAGAGAGAGAAAGAAAGAGAAGCTGTGAGTGAGTGAGAGAGAGAGAAGCTGTGAGTGGGAGAGGGAGAGAAAAAGAGAAGCTGTGTGTGAGAGAGAGAGATAAAGAGAAGCTGTGAATGAGAGAGAGAGAAAGAGCAGCTGTGAGTGAAAGAGAGAGAGAGAAAGAGCTATGAGTGAGAGAGAGAGAGAAAGGGAAGCTGTGTGAGAGAGAAATAGAAGCTGTGAGTGAGAGAGAAAGAGAGAAAGAGAAGCTGTGAGAGTGAGAGAAAGAAAGAGAAGCTGTGAGTGAGAGAGAGAGAGAGAAAGAGAAGCTGTGAGTGAGTGAGAGAGAGAAAGAGAAGCTGTGCGTGAGTGAGAGAGAGAGAGAGAGAAAGAGAAGCTGTGAGTGAGAGCGTGAGAGAGAGAAAGAGAAGCTGTGAGTGAGAGAGAGAGAAAGAGAAGCTGTGTGTGAGAGAGAGAAAGAGAAGATGTGAGTGAGAGAGAGAGAGAGAAAGAGAAGCTGTGTGAGAGAGAGAAAGAGAAGCTGTGAGTAAGAGAGAGAGAAAGAGAAGCTGTGTGTGTGAGAGAGAGAAGCTGTGAGAGAGAGAAATAGAAGCTGTGAGTGAGAGAGAAAGAGAGAAAGAGAAGCTGTGAGTGTGAGAGAAAGAAAGAGAAGCTGTGAGTGAGAGAGAGAGAGAGAAAGAGAAGCTGTGACTGAGTGAGAGAGAGAGAGAAACAGAAGCTGTGAGTGAGAAAGAAGCTGTGAGTGAGAGAGAGAGATGCTGTGAGTGAGAGAGACAGAGAAGCTGTGAGTGAGTGAGAGAGAGAGTGAAAGAAAGTGAAGCTGTGAGTGAGAGAGAGAGAGAGAGAAAGAGAAGCTGTGAGTGAGAGAGAGAGAGAAAGAAAGAGAAGGTGTGAGTGAGAGAGAGAAGGAGAAGCTGTGAGTGAGTGAGAGAGAAAGGGAGTGAGAGAGTGAGAGAGAAAGGGAGAAAGATAAGCTGTGAGTGAGTGAGAGAGAGAGAAATAAAGAGAAGCTGTGAGTGAGAAAGAGAGAGAGAAAGAGAAGCTGTGAGTGAGAAAGAGAGAAAGAAGCTGTGAGTGAGAGTGAGAGAGAGAGAAAGAGAAGCTGTGAGTGAGAGAGAGAGAAGCTGTGAGAGAGAGAGAAAGAGAAGCTGTGTGTGAGAGAGAGAAAGAGAAGCTGTGAGTGAGAGAGAGAGAAAGAAAGAGAAGCTGTGAGTGAGAGAGAGAGAGAAGCTGTGAGTGAGAGAGAGAGAAAGAGAAGCTGTGAGTGAGAGAGAAAGAGAAGCTGTGAGTGAGAGAGAGAGAGAAAGAGAAGCTGTGAGTGTGAAAGAGAGAGAGAAGCTGTGAGAGAGAATGAGAGAGAGAAAGAGAAAAAGAGAAGCTGTGTGTGAGAGAGAATCTGTGAGTGAGAGAGAGAGAAAGAGAAGCTGTGAGTGAGAGTGAGAGAGAAAGAGAAGCTGTGAGTGAGTGAGAGAGAGAGAAAGAGAAGCTGTGCATGAGTGAGAGAGAGAGAGAAAGAGAAGCTGTGAGAGAGAGAGAGAGAAAGGGAAGCTATGAGTGAGAGAGAGAGAAAGAGAAGCTGAGTGAGACAGACAGGGAGAAGAAGCTGTGAGTGAGTGAGAGAGAGAGAGAAACAGAAGCTGTGAGTGAGAAAGAAGCTGTGAGTGAGAGAGAGAGATGATGTGAGTGAGAGAGACAGAGAAGCTGTGAGTGAGTGAGAGAGAGAGTGAAAGAAAGTGAAGCTGTGAGTGAGAGAGAGAGAGAGAGAAAGAGAAGCTGTGAGTGAGAGAGAGAGAGAGAAAGAAAGAGAAGGTGTGAGTGAGAGAGAGAAGGAGAAGCTGTGAGTGAGTGAGAGAGAAAGGGAGTGAGAGAGTGAGAGAGAAAGGGAGAAAGATAAGCTGTGAGTGAGTGAGAGAGAGAGAAATAAAGAGAAGCTGTGAGTGAGAAAGAGAGAGAGATAAAGAGAAGCTGTGAGTGAGAAAGAGAGAAAGAAGCTGTGAGTGAGAAAGAGAGAGAGAAGTTGTGAGAGAGAGTGAGAGAGAGAGAAAGAGAAAAAGAGAAGCTGTGTGAGAGAGAAGCTGTGAGTGAGAGAGAGAAAGAGAAGGTGAGTGAGAGAGAGAGAGAGAGAAAGTAGCTGTGAGTGAGAGTGAGAGAGAGAGAAAGAGAAGCTGTGAGTGAGAGAGAGAGAGAGAAGCTGTGAGAGAGAGAGAGAGAGAAAGAGAAGCTGTGTGTGTGAGAGAGAAAGAGAAGCTGTGAGTGAGAGAGAGAGAAAGAAAGAGAAGCTGTGAGTGAGAGAGAGAGAGAGAAGCTGTGAGTGGGAGAGGGAGAGAAAAAGAGAAGCTGTGTGTGAGAGAGAGAGAGATAAAGAGAAGCTGTGAATGAGAGAGAGAGAAAGACCAGCTGTGAGTGAAAGAGAGAGAGAGAAAGAGCTATGAGTGAGAGAGAGAGAGAAAGGGAAGCTGTGTGAGAGAGAAATAGAAGCTGTGAGTGAGAGAGAAAGAGAGAAAGAGAAGCTGTGAGAGTGAGAGAAAGAAAGAGAAGCTGTGAGAGAGAGAGAGAGAGAGAAAGAGAAGCTGTGAGTGAGTGAGAGAGAGAAAGAGAAGCTGTGCGTGAGTGAGAGAGAGAGAGAGAAAGAGAAGCTGTGAGTGAGAGAGAGAGAGAAAGAAAGGGAAGCTGTGAGTGAGAGAGAGAAAGAGAAGCTGAGTGAGAGAGACAGGGAGAAGAAGCTGTGAGTGAGTGAGAGAGAGAGAGAAACAGAAGCTGTGAGTGAGAAAGAAGCTGTGAGTGAGAGAGAGAGATGCTGTGAGTGAGAGAGACAGAGAAGCTGTGAGTGAGTGAGAGAGAGAGTGAAAGAAAGTGAAGCTGTGAGTGAGAGAGAGAGAGAGAGAAAGAGAAGCTGTGAGTGAGAGAGAGAGAGAAAGAAAGAGAAGGTGTGAGTGAGAGAGAGAGAGAGTGAAAGAAAGTGAAGCTGTGAGTGAGAGGGAGAGAGAGAAAGAGAAGCTGTGAGTGAGAGAGAGAGAGAAAGAAAGAGAAGGTGTTAGTGAGAGAGAGAAGGAGAAGCTGTGAGTGAGTGAGAGAGAATGGGAGTGAGAGAGTGAGAGAGAAAGGGAGAAAGATAAGCTGTGAGTGAGTGAGAGAGAGAAATAAAGAGAAGCTGTGAGTGAGAAAGAGAGAGAGATAAAGAGAAGCTGTGAGTGAGAAGGAGAGAAAGAAGCTGTGAGTGAGAAAGAGAGAGAGAAGATGTGAGAGAGAGTGAGAGAGAGAGAAAGAGAAAAAGAGAAGCTGTGAGAGAGAGAAGCTGTGAGTGAGAGAGAGAGAAAGAGAAGGTGTGAGTGAGAGAGAGAGAGAAAGAAGCTGTGAGTGAGAGTGAGAGAGAGAGAAAGAGAAGCTGTGAGTGAGAGCGTGAGAGAGAGAGAAAGAGAAGCTGTGAGTGAGAGAGAGAAAGAGAAGCTGTGAGTGAGTGAGAGAGAGAGAGAGAAAAAGAAGCTGTGAGTGAGTGAGAGAAGGAAGAGCTGTGAGTGAGAGAGAGAGAGAAAGAGAAGCTATGAGTGAGAGAGAGAGAGAAAGAGCTGTGAATGAGAGAGAGAGAGAAAGAGAGAAAGAGAAGCTGTGAGTGAGAGAGATAGAGAGAGAGAGAAAGAGAAGCTGTGAGTGAGAGAGAGAGAGAAAGAGAAAGAGAAGCTGTGAGTGAGAGAGAGATGCTGTGTGTGACAGAGAAGCTGTGAGTGAGTGAGAGACAGAGAAATAAAGAGAAGCTGTGAGTGAGAAAGAGAGAGAGAAGATGTGAGAGAGAGTGAGAGAGAGAGAAAGAGAAAAAGAGAAGCTGTGTGAGAGAGAAGCTGTGAGTGAGAGAGAGAAAGAGAAGGTGAGTGAGAGAGAGAGAGAGAAAGTAGCTGTGAGTGAGAGTGAGAGAGAGAGAAAGAGAAGCTGTGAGTGAGAGAGAGAGAGAGAGAAGCTGTGAGAGAGAGAGAGAGAAAGAGAAGCTGTGTGTGTGAGAGAGAAAGAGAAGCTGTGAGTGAGAGAGAGAGAAAGAAAGAGAAGCTGTGAGTGAGTGAGAGAGAGAGAAGCTGTGAGTGGGAGAGGGAGAGAAAAAGAGAAGCTGTGTGTGAGAGAGAGAGAGATAAAGAGAAGCTGTGAATGAGAGAGAGAGAAAGAGCAGCTGTGAGTGAAAGAGAGAGAGAGAAAGAGCTATGAGTGAGAGAGAGAGAGAAAGGGAAGCTGTGTGAGAGAGAAATAGAAGCTGTGAGTGAGAGAGAAAGAGAGAAAGAGAAGCTGTGAGAGTGAGAGAAAGAAAGAGAAGCTGTGAGTGAGAGAGAGAGAGAGAAAGAGAAGCTGTGAGTGAGTGAGAGAGAGAAAGAGAAGCTGTGCGTGAGTGAGAGAGAGAGAGAGAGAAAGAGAAGCTGTGAGTGAGAGCGTGAGAGAGAGAAAGAGAAGCTGTGAGTGAGAGAGAGAGAAAGAGAAGCTGTGTGTGAGAGAGAGAAAGAGAAGATGTGAGTGAGAGAGAGAGAGAGAAAGAGAAGCTGTGTGAGAGAGAGAAAGAGAAGCTGTGAGTAAGAGAGAGAGAAAGAGAAGCTGTGTGTGTGAGAGAGAGAAGCTGTGAGAGAGAGAAATAGAAGCTGTGAGTGAGAGAGAAAGAGAGAAAGAGAAGCTGTGAGTGTGAGAGAAAGAAAGAGAAGCTGTGAGTGAGAGAGAGAGAGAGAAAGAGAAGCTGTGACTGAGTGAGAGAGAGAGAGAAACAGAAGCTGTGAGTGAGAAAGAAGCTGTGAGTGAGAGAGAGAGATGCTGTGAGTGAGAGAGACAGAGAAGCTGTGAGTGAGTGAGAGAGAGAGTGAAAGAAAGTGAAGCTGTGAGTGAGAGAGAGAGAGAGAGAAAGAGAAGCTGTGAGTGAGAGAGAGAGAGAAAGAAAGAGAAGGTGTGAGTGAGAGAGAGAAAGAGAAGCTGAGTGAGAGAGACAGGGAGAAGAAGCTGTGAGTGAGTGAGAGAGAGAGAGAAACAGAAGCTGTGAGTGAGAAAGAAGCTGTGAGTGAGAGAGAGAGATGCTGTGAGTGAAAGAGACAGAGAAGCTGTGAGTGAGTGAGAGAGAGAGTGAAAGAAAGTGAAGCTGTGAGTGAGAGAGAGAGAGAGAGAGAGAGAAGCTGTGAGTGAGAGAGAGAGAGAAAGAAAGAGAAGGTGTGAGTGAGAGAGAGAGAGAGTGAAAGAAAGTGAAGCTGTGAGTGAGAGAGAGAGAGAGAGAAAGAGAAGCTGTGAGTGAGAGAGAGAGAGAGAAAGAAAGAGAAGGTGTTAGTGAGAGAGAGAAGGAGAAGCTGTGAGTGAGTGAGAGAGAAAGGGAGTGAGAGAGTGAGAGAGAAAGGGAGAAAGATAAGCTGTGAGTGAGTGAGAGAGAGAGAAATAAAGAGAAGCTGTGAGTGAGAAAGAGAGAGAGATAAAGAGAAGCTGTGAGTGAGAAAGAGAGAAAGAAGCTGTGAGTGAGAAAGAGAGAGAGAAGATGTGAGAGAGAGTGAGAGAGAGAGAAAGAGAAAAAGAGAAGCTGTGAGAGAGAGAAGCTGTGAGTGAGAGAGAGAGAAAGAGAAGGTGTGAGTGAGAGAGAGAGAGAAAGAAGCTGTGAGTGAGAGTGAGAGAGAGAGAAAGAGAAGCTGTGAGTGAGAGCGTGAGAGAGAGAGAAAGAGAAGCTGTGAGTGAGAGAGAGAAAGAGAAGCTGTGAGTGAGTGAGAGAGAGAGAGAGAAAAAGAAGCTGTGAGTGAGTGAGAGAAGGAAGAGCTGTGAGTGAGAGAGAGAGAGAAAGAGAAGCTATGAGTGAGAGAGAGAGAGAAAGAGCTGTGAATGAGAGAGAGAGAAAGAGAAGCTGTGAGTGTGTGAGAGAGAAATAGAAGCTGTGAGTGAGAGAGAAAGAGAGAAAGAGAAGCTGTGAGTGAGAGAGAGAGAGAGAGAGAGAAAGAGAAGCTGTGAGTGAGAGAGAGAGAGAAAGAGAAAGAGAAGCTGTGAGTGAGAGAGAGAAAGAGAAAGAGATGCTGTGTGTGAGAGAGAAGCTGTGAGTGAGTGAGAGACAGAGAAATAAAGAGAAGCTGTGAGTGAGAAAGAGAGAGAGAAGATGTGAGAGAGAGTGAGAGAGAGAGAAAGAGAAAAAGAGAAGCTGTGTGAGAGAGAAGCTGTGAGTGAGAGAGAGAAAGAGAAGGTGAGTGAGAGAGAGAGAGAGAGAAAGTAGCTGTGAGTGAGAGTGAGAGAGAGAGAAAGAGAAGCTGTGAGTGAGAGAGAGAGAGAGAGAAGCTGTGTGAGAGAGAAAGAGAAGCTGTGTGTGTGAGAGAGAAAGAGAAGCTGTGAGTGAGAGAGAGAGAAAGAAAGAGAAGCTGTGAGTGAGAGAGAGAGAGAGAAGCTGTGAGTGGGAGAGGGAGAGAAAAAGAGAAGCTGTGTGTGAGAGAGAGAGAGATAAAGAGAAGCTGTGAATGAGAGAGAGAGAAAGAGCAGCTGTGAGTGAAAGAGAGAGAGAGAAAGAGCTATGAGTGAGAGAGAGAGAGAAAGGGAAGCTGTGTGAGAGAGAAATAGAAGCTGTGAGTGAGAGAGAAAGAGAGAAAGAGAAGCTGTGAGTGAGTGAGAGAGAGAAAGAGAAGCTGTGCGTGAGTGAGAGAGAGAGAGAGAAAGAGAAGCTGTGAGTGAGAGAGAGAGAGAAAGAAAGGGAAGCTGTGAGTGAGAGAGAGAAAGAGAAGCTGAGTGAGAGTGACAGGGAGAAGAAGCTGTGAGTGAGTGAGAGAGAGAGAGAAACAGAAGCTGTGAGTGAGAAAGAAGCTGTGAGTGAGAGAGAGAGATGCTGTGAGTGAGAGAGACAGAGAAGCTGTGAGTGAGTGAGAGAGAGAGTGAAAGAAAGTGAAGCTGTGAGTGAGAGAGAGAGAGAGAGAGAAAGAGAAGCTGTGAGTGAGAGAGAGAGAGAAAGAAAGAGAAGGTGTGAGTGAGAGAGAGAAGGAGAAGCTGTGAGTGAGTGAGAGAGATAGGGAGTGAGAGAGTGAGAGAGAAAGGGAGAAAGATAAGCTGTGAGTGAGTGAGAGAGTAAGAAATAAAGAGAAGCTGTGAGTGAGAAAGTGAGAGAGAAAGAGAAGCTGTGAGTGAGAAAGAGAGAAAGAAGCTGTGAGTCAGAGAGAGAGAGAGAAGCTGTGAGAGAGAGTGAGAAAGAGAAAGAGAAAAAGATAAGCTGTGTGAGAGAGAGATGGTGTGAGTGAGAGAGAGAGAAAGAGAAGGTGTGAGTGAGAGAGAGAGAGAAAGAGAAGCTGTGAGTGAGTGAGAGAGAGAGAAAGAGAAGCTGTGAGTGAGAGCGTGAGAGAGAGAGAAAGAGAAGCTGTGAGTGAGAGAGAGAAAGAGAAGCTGTGAGTGAGTGAGAGAGAGAGAAAAAGAAGCTGTGAGTGAGTGAGAGAAGGAAGAGCTGTGAGTGAGAGAGAGAGAGAGAGAAAGAGAAGCTATGAGTGAGAGAGAGAGAAAGAGCTGTGAATGAGAGAGAGAGAGAGAAAGAGAAGCTGTGAGTGTGTGAGAGAGAAATAGAAGCTGTGAGTGAGAGAGAAAGAGAGAAAGAGAAGCTGTGAGTGAGAGAGATAGAGAGAGAGAAAGAGAAGCTGTGAGTGAGAGAGAGAGAGAAAGAGAAAGAGAAGCTGTGAGTGAGAGAGAGAGAAAGAGAAAGAGATGCTGTGTGTGAGAGAGAAGCTGTGAGTGAGTGAGAGACAGAGAAATAAAGAGAAGCTGTGAGTGAGAAAGAGAGAGAGA
Source organism: Bradypodion pumilum (assembly GCA_035047305.1). NCBI lineage: Eukaryota > Metazoa > Chordata > Lepidosauria > Squamata > Chamaeleonidae > Bradypodion > Bradypodion pumilum. The sequence continues at coordinate 181,854,498 of JAWDJD010000002.1, forward strand.
AGATGTGAGAGAGTGAGAGAGAGAGAAAGAGAAAAAGAGAAGCTGTGTGAGAGAGAAGCTGTGAGTGAGAGAGAGAAAGAGAAGGTGAGAGAGAGAGAGAGAGAAAGTAGCTGTGAGTGAGAGTGAGAGAGAGAGAAAGAGAAGCTGTGAGTGAGTGAGAGAGAGAGAGAAGCTGTGAGAGAGAGAGAGAGAGAAAGAGAAGCTGTGTGTGTGTGAGAGAAAGAGAAGCTGTGAGTGAGAGAGAGAGAAAGAAAGAAGCTGTGAGTGAGAGAGAGAGAGAGAAGCTGTGAGTGAGAGAGAGAGAAAGAGAAGCTGTGAGTGAGAGAGAAAGAGAATCTGTGAGTGAGAGAGAGAGAAAGAGAAGCTGTGAGTGAGAGAGAAAGAGAAGCTGTGAGTGTGTGAGAGAGAAAGAGAAGCTGTGAGTGCGAGAGAGAGAGAAAGAGAAGCTGTGAGTGAGAGAGAGAGAGAAAGAGAAGCTGTGTGTGTGTGAGAGAGAAAGAGAAGCTGAGAGTGAGAGAGAAAGAGAGAAAGAGAGGCTGTGAGCGAGAGAGAGAGAGAGAAAGAGAAGGTGTGAGTGAGAGTGAGAGAGAAAGAGAAGCTGTGAGTGAGAGCGTGAGAGAGAGAAAGAGAAGCTGTGAGTAGGAGAGAGAGAAAGAGAAGCTGTGAGTGAGAGAGAGAGAAAGAGAAGCTGTGAGTGAGAGAGAGAGAGATGCTGTGAGTGAGAGAGAGGAAGAGAAGCTGTCAGTGAGAGAGAGAGAGAAAGAGAAAGAGAAAGAGAAAGAGAAGCTGTGAGTGAGAGCGTGAGAGAGAGAAAGAGAAGGTGTGAGTGAGAGAGAGAAAGAGAAGCTGTGAGTGAGTGAGAGAGAGAGAGAAAGAGAAGCTATGAGTGAGAGAGAGAGAGAAAGAGCTGTGAATGAGAGAGAGAGAAAGAGAAGCTGTGAGTCTGTGAGAGAGAAATAGAAGCTGTGAGTGAGTGAGAGAAGGAAGAGCTGTGAGTGAGAGAGAGAGAGAAAGAGAAGCTATGAGTGAGAGAGAGAGAGAAAGAGCTGTGAATGAGAGAGAAAGAGAGAAAGAGAAGCTGTGAGTGAGAGAGATAGAGAGAGAGAGAAAGAGAAGCTGTGAGTGAGAGAGAGAGAGAAAGAGAAAGAGAAGCTGTGAGTGAGAGAGAGAGAAAGAGAAAGAGAAGCTGTGAGTCAGAGAGAGAGAGAAAGAGATGCTGTGTGTGAGAGAGAAGCTGTGAGTGAGTGAGAGACAGAGAAATAAAGAGAAGCTGTGAGTGAGAAAGAGAGAGAGAAGATGTGAGAGAGAGTGAGAGAGAGAGAAAGAGAAAAAGAGAAGCTGTGTGAGAGAGAAGCTGTGAGTGAGAGAGAGAAAGAGAAGGTGAGAGAGAGAGAGAGAGAAAGTAGCTGTGAGTGAGAGTGAGAGAGAGAGAAAGAGAAGCTGTGAGTGAGAGAGAGAGAGAGAAGCTGTGAGAGAGAGAGAGAAAGAGAAGCTGTGTGTGAGAGAGAGAAAGAGAAGCTGTGAGTGAGAGAGAGAGAAAGAAAGAGAAGCTGTGAGTGAGAGAGAGAGAGAGAAGCTGTGAGTGAGAGAGAGAGAAGCTGTGAGTGAGAGAGAGAGAAAGAGAAGCTGTGAGTGAGAGAGAAAGGGAAGCTGTGAGTGAGAGAGAGAGAAAGAGAAGCTGTGAGTGAGAGAGAAAGAGAGAGAAAGAGAAGCTGTGAGTGAGAGAGAGAGAGAGAAAGAAAGGGAAGCTGTGAGTGAGAGAGAGAGAGAAAGAGAAGCTGAGTGAGAGAGACAGGGAGAAGAAGCTGTGAGTGAGAGAGAGAGAAAGAGAGAAAGAGAAGCTGTGAGCGAGAGAGAGATTGAGAAAGAGAATGTGTGAGTGAGAGTGAGAGAGAGAGAAAGAGAAGCTGTGAGTGAGAGCGTGAGAGAGAGAAAGCGAAGCTGTGAGTAGGAGAGAGAGAAAGAGAAGCTGTGAGTGAGAGAGAGAGAAAGAAGCTGTGAGTGAGAGAGAGAGATGCTGTGAGTGAGAGAGAGGAAGAGAAGCTGTGAGTGAGAGAGAGAGAAAGAGAAAGAGAAAGAGAAGCTGTGAGTGAGAGAGAGAGAAAGAGAAAGAGAAGCTGTGAGTCAGAGAGAGCAAGTCTCTTGGAGACGACCTGTAGAATCAACAGAATATGAAACGACAGATTCTGATTTGCCAGAATCATCGGCTGACGAGAAGACCAGAGAGCCTTACAACTTTAGGACCAACCGATACAGACCGGGATCCGCAGGTGCCAGCACTTCGAAGACCGACAACAGGAGTAATTTTTTAGGACAGAGGGTATCGAAACGCACCAGGAAGAAGTAACTTCTTCCCTGGTATTCAACTTTTCCAGCCGAAACCTTACGGTAAGGGAGACAGAATTGCTTAACCTGGGGCTGGGGTTTGTGCCCACCCCTCGCTACTCCCCATTCAAGACTAAAATAGATATCTTTAAATTAATTAGACTATTGAAATTAAGAGCTTTCTTCAAAGAGCCGTTGGAGTCTTCTGCTGCGCCCAGTCTGTTTGCCCCACGGTCCACATTTACCCCGCATATAGACAACCCTTCCATCGAAGTGTTTAAAAGATTGGTCATCCGCGTTATTACAGCTGTCGAATCTCAACTCCATGCAGATTTCAATTTATCTTGTAGCGACATGCAATTAATTAAGAATTTAGGGAGCGACTCTAACATCGTGATAAAGGCGGCTGATAAGGGTGGTGGGATTGTGCTTCTTGATAAGAAGGATTATCTCAAAGCCGCTTGGTCGCAATTATCCAACACGCAATGCTATCAAAAACTAGAACGCAACCCCACTCTTCACATCTCCAATATTCTCTCCACAGTCTTAAAAGAAGGGTTATCAATGGATTACATCACCGAAAGTACTTACCGCTTCCTGTTGAATAAATTTCCCAGAGTCCCGATATTCTACCTGCTGCCCAAGGTGCACAAAATCCAAGGGAATGATGAGGTCTTCCCATGTAGACCAATCATATCCGCTAATAACTCCCTATTAGAACCAGTAGCCAAATACATTGACTACCATATACACACATTCGCTACACAGTCTTCATCGTACATCAAAGATTCAGCTCACTTTATTCAGATGTTGGAAAATTATCAAGTACCACCTGGCGCGGTTCTGTTAACCCTGGACGTTACATCTTTATATACCAACATCCCTCTCGGGGAAGCTCGTACACTCATTGCACACCTTCTGGACACCAGGGTTGACTCCCACCCGCCTTCAGATTTTTTGTTGGATTTGATAGACATATGTTTTGAAAACAATTTCTTTAGGTTTGAACACTCTTACTTTTTGCAAACACAGGGAGTCTCCATGGGTTCAAATTTCGCCCCTTCCGTGGCCAACATATTTATGTGTAATTTTGACAACACTTTTATTTTAGACCCACACGTCAACCCGTTTTTTACCCACATTATATGTTACAAGAGATACATAGATGATTTATTTTTTATTTTTACAGATCATACAGTTATAGATAATTTTTGCTCATGGATCAACAGGCAGCATAGCCAGCTGAAATTTACACACTCCATGAGCTTCCAATCTCTTGCATTTTTGGATTTGACTGTATTTATCGATCACGATAAAATACAAACTAGACTATACCACAAGCCCACGGACCGATTCGCATACTTACAGTATACCTCATTTCATCCACGGCACCTAAAGACTAACATACCGTACAGCCTACTGTTGAGAGCCAAGAGAAATTCCACAAAAATTAGGATTATAGAAGAGCAGCTAGTGATATATCCACTACTTTACGTAAGAGAGGATACCCCATTAATATTATTAACACTGCCCGCTCGAAGGTTGATCTACGCGCCAGGAGCACTTTGTTTCAAAACGATACCACACCACAAGAGAAGGACAGAGGGTTATTTTGGTCATTAGACTATACCCCCATGGCTAACCGCATAAAATGAATTATACTTAAACATTGGCACATTTTGGACTGTATACCAGGGTGCCGTCAAAGACCTACTATAGGCTTTAGGAGGACGCAGACTTTCGCCAACCCGCTCTCCAGAGCGGATGTTATTACCCCAGGAAGCAAGTCCTCCACAAGCGTATCTGGACACTTCGCTTGTGGACATTGTCTGTCAAATTACAGTATAATGTTTCTGTAACATATGGCTTATTACTTGTCAGATAGACCGATATATCTGTTTAGGTAGTAGTGTATTTTCATGTTTGTATTATGTTGTAGATACTTGAAAAAGTTACTCGAAATGTCCCGCTACCGGATGGACATCGGAAATCCGTCTACAACTGTTTGACGTGGCCCGCCGCACGATTACCATCTGACAACACAGCTTTTGTGGATTTTCCCAAAACTATGGATTATCAACCACAAATATAACTGGAACTCCAGGGCCACTAGACTTTGTTGAAATCGTTATTTTGTCCATGCAGTATTTCGATTGTATTAGGAAGAGTCGTCCAGATTAGAGACGTTATTTAGAGATGATATAATTATTATATTGTATTCCCATTGCACATATATGATTTTTGGAACTATAATATTACACATCCTATATTAATGTATCGCCATTTGAGCCAACTTACAATTGGTGTTTGAATTTAAAGATACAGTTCACCCCGCAACGATTGCGTGAGTAGGGAGTGTTTTGTTTTCGCTTCCCGTGTGTGAGAGAGAAGCTGTGTGAGAGAGAGTGGGAGAAAGAAAGAGAAGCTGTGAGTGAGAGAGAGAGAGAGAAAGAGAAGCTGTGAGTGAGTGAGAGAGAGAGAAAGAGAAGCTGTGCGTGAGTGAGAGAGAGAGAGAGAGAAAGAGAAGCTGTGAGTGAGAGAGAGAGAGAGAAAGAAAGGGAAGCTGTGAGTGAGAGAGAGAGAGAAAGAGAAGCTGAGTGAGAGAGACAGGGAGAAGAAGCTGTGAGTGAGAGAGAGAGAAAGAGAAGCTGTGACTGAGAGAGAAAGAGAAGCTGTGAGTGAGAGAGAGAGAAAGAGAAGCTGTGAGTGAGAGAGAAAGGGAAGCTGTGAGTGTGTGAGAGAGAAAGAGAAGCTGTGAGTGCGAGAGAGAGAGAAAGAGAAGCTGTGAGTGAGAGAGAGAGAAAGAGAAGCTGTGTGTGTGTGTGAGAGAGAAAGAGAAGCTGAGAGTGAGAGAGAAAGAGAGAAAGAGAAGCTGTGAGCGAGAGAGAGAGAGAAAGAGAAGCTGTGTGTGTGTGAGAGAGAAGCTGTGAGTGAGAGAGACAGAGAGAGAAGCTGTGAGTGAGAGAGAGAGAAAGAGAAGCTGTGAGTCAGAGAGAGAAAGAAAAGCTGTGAGTGAGAGAGGAAGAAAGATAAGCTGTGAGTGAGAGAATGAGAGAGAAGGAGAAGCTGTGAGTGGGAGAGGGAGAGAAAAAGAGAAGCTGTGTGTGAGAGAGATAAAGAGAAGCTGTGAGTGAGAGAGAGAGAAAGAGCAGCTGTGAGTGAGAGAGAGAGAGAGAAAGAGCTGTGAGTGAGAGAGAGAGAGAGAAAGGGAAGCTGTGTGAGAGAGAAATATAAGCTGTGAGTGAGAGAGAAAGAGAGAAAGAGAAGCTGTGAGAGTGAGAGAAAGAAAGAGAAGCTGTGAGTGAGAGAGAGAGAGAGAAAGAAAGAGAAGATGTGAGTGAGTGAGAGAGAGAGAGAAAGAGAAACTGTGAGTGAGAGAGAGAGAGAAAGAAAGAAAGGGAAGCTGTGAGTGAGAGAGACAGAGAGAAGAAGCTGTGTGAGTGAGAGAGAGAGAAACAGAAGCTGTGAGTGAGAGAGAGAGAGAGGTAAAAGAGTTGTGAGAGAGAGAGAGAAAGAGAAGCTGTGTTTGTGTGAGAGAGAAATAGAAGGTGTGAGTGAGAGAGAAAGAGAGAAAGAGAAGCTGTGAGTGAGAGAGAGAAAGAGAAGCTGTGAGTGAGAGAGAGAGAGAGAAAGAAAAGCTGTGAGTGAGAGAGAGAGAGAGAAAGAAAGAGAAAGAGATGCTGTGAGTGAGAGAGAGAGAGAGGTAAAAGAGTTGTCAGAGAGAGAGAGAAAGAGAAGCTGTGTGTGTTTGAGAGAGAAATAGAAGGTGTGAGTGAGAGAGAAAGAGAGAAAGAGAAGCTGTGAGTGAGAGAGAGAGAAAGAGAAGCTGTGAGTGAGAGAGAGAGATAGAAACTGTGAGTGAGTGAGAGAGAGAGAAAGAGCTGTGAGTGAGAGAGAGAAAGAGAAGCTGTGAGTGAGAGTGAGAGAAAGAGAAGCTGTGAGTGAGAGAGAGAGAGAGAGAAGCTGTGAGTGAGAGAGAGAGAGAAAGAGAAGCTGTGAGTGAGAGAGAGAGAGAAAGAGAAGCTGTGAGTGAGAGAGAGAAAGAAAGAGAAGCTGTGTGTGTGTGAGAGAGAAAAGCTGTGAGTGAGAGAGACAGAGAGAGAAGCTGTGAGTGAGAGAGAGAAAGAGAAGCTGAGTGAGAGTGAGAGAGAGAAAGAAGCTGTGAGTGAGAGAGAGAGAGAGAGAGAAAGAGAAGCTGTGAGTGGGAGAGAGAGAGAAGCTCTGTGAGAGAGAGAAAGAGAAGCTGTGTGTGTGTGAGAGAGAGAAGCTGTGAGTGAGAGAGACAGAGAGAGAAGCTGTGAGTGAGAGAGAGAGAGAAAGAGAAGCTGTGAGTCAGAGAGAAAGAAAAGCTGTGTGTGTGTGAGAGAGAAAGAGAAGCTGTGAGTGAGAGAATGAGAGAGAAAGTGAAGCTGAGAATAAGAGAGAAAGAAAGAAATAGAAGGTGTGAGTGAGAGAGAGAAGGAGAAGCTGTGAGTGAGAGAGAGAAAGAGAAGCTGTGTGAGAAAGAGAGAGAGAAAAAGAGAAGCTGTGAGTGAGTGAGAGAGAAGCTGTGAGTGAGAGAGAGATAAAGAGAAGCTGTGAGTGAGAGAGAGAAAAAGAGAAGCTGTGAGTGAGAGAGAAAGAGAGAGAAAAAGAATCTGTGAGTGAGAGAGAGAGAGAAAGAGCTGTGAGTGAGAGAGGGAGAGAAAGAGTTGTGAGAGAGAGAGAAAGAGAAGCTGTGAGAGAGAGAGAGAAAGAGAAAGAGTTGTGAATGAGAGAGAGAGAAAGAGAAGCTGTGAGTGTGTGAGAGAGAAATAGAAGCTGTGAGTGAGAGAGAAAGAGAGAAAGAGAAGCTGTGAGTGAGAGAGATAGAGAGAGGGAAAGAGAAGCTGTGAGTCAGAGAGAGAGAGAAAGAGAAAGAGAAGCTGTGAGTGAGAGAGAGAGAAAGAGAAAGAGAAAGAGAAAGAGAAAGAGAAGCTGTGAGTCAGAGAGAGAGAGAAAGAGAAGCTGTGTGAGAGAGAGAAGTTGTGAGTGAGTGGGAGAGAGAGAAATAAAGAGAAGCTGTGAGTGAGAAAGAGAGAGAGAAGCTGTGAGAGAGAGTGTGAGAGAGAGAAAGAGAAAAAGAGATGCTGTGTGAGAGAGAGAAGCTGTGAGTGATAGAGAGAGAAAGAGAAGGTGTGAGTGAGAGAGAGAGAGAAAGAGAAGCTGTGTGTGAGAGTGAGAGAGAGAGAGAGAAGCTGTGATTGAGAGCGTGAGAGAGAGAAAGAGAAGCTGTGAGTGAGAGAGAGAGAAAGAGAAGCTGTGAGAGAGAGAGAAAGAGAAGCTGTGAGTGAGTGAGAGAGAGAGAGAAGCTGTGAGAGAGAGAGAGAGAAAGAGAAGCTGTGAGTGAGAGAGAGAGAAAGAGAAGCTGTGAGTGAGAGAGAAAGAGAAGCTGTGAGTGTGTGTGAGAGAAAGAGAAGCTGTGAGTGTGTGTGTGTGAGAGAAAGAGAAGCTGTGAGTGTGAGAGAGAGATGCTGTGAGTGAGAGAGACAGAGAGAAGCTGTGAGTGAGTGAGACAGAGAGAAAGAAATTGAAGCTGTGAGTGAGAGAGAGAGAAAGAGAAGCTGTGTGTGTGAGAGAGAGAGAGAAAGAAAGAGAAGGTGTGAGTGAGAGAGAGGAGAAGCTGTGAGTGAGAGAGAGAGAAAGGGAGTGAGAGAGTGAGAGAGAAAGGGGGAAAGATAAGCTGTGAGTGAGTGAGAGAGAGAGAAATAAAGAGAAGCTGTGAGTGAGAAAGAGAGAGAAAAAGAGACGGTGTGATTGAGAAAGAGAGAAAGAGAAGCTGTGAGTCAGAGAGAGAGAGAAGCTGTGAGAGAGAGTGAGAGAGAGAAAGAGAAAAAGATAAGTTGTGAGAGAGAGAAGCTGTGAGTGAGAGAGAGAGAAAGAGAAGGTGTGTGAGAGAGAGAGAGAGAGAAGCTGTGAGTGATAGTGAGAGAGAGAAAGACAAGCTGTGAGTGAGAGTGTGTGAGAGAGAGAAAGCTGTGAGTGAGAGAGAGAAAGAGAAGCTGTGAGAGAGAGAGAGAGAAAGAAAGAGTAGCTGTGAGTGAGAGAGAGAGAGAAACAGAAGCTGTGAGTGAGAGAGAGAGAGAGAAAGAGAAGCTGTGAGTGAGAGAGAGAGAAAGAGAAGCTGTGAGTGAGGGAGAGAGAAGGTTTGAGTGCGAGAGAGAGAGAGAAAGAGAAGCTGTTAGTGAGAGAGAAAGAGAAGCTGTGAGTGAGTGAGAGAGAGAAAGAGAAGCTGTGAGTGAGAGAGAGAGAAGCTGTGAGTGAGAGAGAGAGAAAGAGAAGCTGTGAGTGAGAGAGAGAAAGAGAAGCTGTGAGTGAGAGAGTGAGAAGCTGTGAGTGAGAGAGAGAGAGAAGCTGTGAGTGCGAGAGAGAGAGAAAGAGAAGCCGTGAGTGAGAGAGAGAGAAAGAGAAGCTGTGTGTGTGTGAGAGAGAAAGAGAAGCTGAGAGTGAGAGAGAAAGCGAGAAAGAGAAGCTGTGAGTGAGAGAGAGAGAAAGAGAAGCTGTGTGTGTGTGAGAGAGAGAAGCTGTGAGTGAGAGATACAGAGAGAGAAGCTATGAGAGAGAGAGAGAGAGAGAAGCTGTGAGTCAGAGAGAGAAAGAAAAGCTGTGAGTCAGAGAGAGAAAGAGAAGCTGAGAGTGAGAGAGTGAGAGAGAAAGTGAAGCTGTGAGTGAGAGAGAGAGAGAGAAAGAGAAGCTGTGAATGAGAGAGAGAGAAAGAAAGAAAGAGAAGGTGTGAGTGACAGAGAGAAGGAGAAGCTGTGAGTGAGAGAGAGAGAAAGAGAAGCTGTGTTTGAAAGAGAGAGAGAGAAAGAGAAGCTGTGAGAGAGAGAGAGAAGCTGTGAGTGAGAGAGAATAAAGAGAAGCTGTGAGTGAGAGAGAGAGAGAAAGAGAAGCTGTGAGTCAGTGAGAGAGAGAGAAAAAGAAGCTGTGAGTGAGTGAGAGAGAGAAAGAGCTGTGAGTGAGAGAGAGGGAGAGAAAGAGTTGTGAGTGAGAGAGCGAGAGAGAGAGAAAGAGAAGTTGTGAGTGAGGGAGAGAGAGAGAGAGCTGTGAATGAGAGAGAGAGAAAGAAAGAGAAGCTGTGAGTGTATGAGAGAGAAATAGAAGCTGTGAGTGAGAGAGAAAGAGAGAAAGAGAAGCTGTGAGTGAGAGAGAGAGAGAAAGAGATAGAGAAGCTGTGAGTGAGAGAGAGAGAAAGAGAAAGAGAAGCTGTGAATCAGAGAGAGAGAGAGAAAGTGTGGGAAGGCATCTGGTTTCTGTCTCCTGTCTGCCTTCACATTGTGTAAACAAAGGCCTCTTTTTCTGCATGAGAGACAACGCTTGATTTTGGGCATGCGTAGAATATGAGAAGATTTCTCCTTTCTTCTCCTTATTTGGGTTCTGACTTTCTGATTGGCTCTGTGCCTTAAGTTTTGTTTCTGTTAAGTCTCGTTTCTGATATACTCTGCTTGAATAAAGAGAAGCCATGATGATTCCTTTGTCAGCCTACAGTGCAGCGTGTGTGTGTTTTGCTTTCTCTCTATCTCTGTTTCCTTCTTACTCCGTCTAATGAAGCTGGACGCCGTTAGGCCTTTTAACTCTCTCTTAAAAGATCTGGGGCTATAAACTGCTGCTAATGAGGCTGAATGATTATCTTTACATGGATCAGATTCCTACAAGTGGCGCTCCGTGTGATGCTTTGAACTACAATGAGAGAGCCTTCTTTGAACTCTGCTTCAGCAATTAACACCTCATAATTGGCGACCAGGGGCAAGGTCATCATTCACCTTCGACCAGACAGGTCTGACCAGAGGGAAGGTCCAATCAAGCGCTTGAGAATTACAACTAGGTGAGTGGAAAAAAGGAAAAAACAATTTAATTATGGGGTGCGTGTTAACTTCGCCAGGGAAGGAACTTTGTAAAGATATCTCAGATCTTTTGCATATGAATGGACGAAAGGCTGATGAGAAGGAAATACAAAAGCTAGTTCAAGTTATAGGAAAAATCAGTCCTTGGGTTAAATATGATGAATGTTTGGACTTAAAACAGTGGAATCAGGTGGGGAAAGACTTGCAAAAGCATGAGAGAATTTTTGTTTCAGTACAATTTACGTGTGAGGAAGTCAGAAACTGCCTTCAAAGACTTACTCCAAAAAATATTCTGTTCTCACAAAGGCTTGATGGCCCCCTTCCACAGCTTTTGCCTCCAGCCAAGGGAGGGGGTCCAACTGCCCCTCCATCATATGAGAGACAACAGCATAAGCCCCCTGATGGGGATGGGGGTGGAAAAGAAGATGGGACATTATATCCTGCCTTGCAGCAATCAAGCACTTTTAGCCCTACAAAAGACCTGTTCTCTGATGCTTTAACTGCAGCTGTGCTGGATATGGAACCTGTCGCTGTGTATCCAGTGAACAGAGAGGCACTGGCAGATGGGACTGCTGCAATACTGCCTGCCAAGTCTGAAAAACAACTAGTGCCAGCTGATGGGGAACAAATGTTGGGGACCTCATCACAGATTGAAGCTATTAATGCATGCAATGTGGCAAGAAGCAAGGGGTGTGATTCAAAGAGCAGCATAGGGCATCTCAGCCCGCCCCTGAAGCAGCCCTCATCACAAAAGCAGGAGAAGCTGAGTAGTAAATTTGATACCTCACGTTTGGGCAGGAAGATCCTACAGAAGTGGAAGGATGGCCCAAAACCCAAGCTCAAAAAGGGGTCTTGGTGCAAGTACAAACTAACAGATGCAGTTTGTCATGAAGTTGAGATTCAGATGCTGCAAATGAAAGAAACCCTGAGGAAAAAGGGGGTGGATCTGTCCTGTATGGACAGCAGGCTGTTGCAAAAATACAAGGAGGGAGAAGACATACAGTTTTTGGCTGATTTTGAACTGCCCAACCCTCAAACAAAGAGATCCAGAATGGACTGTTCCAAGTTTCAGGCATCAGGATTTCAGGGAAAGCAACTGGGAATTCCCTGTGATTTTCTTCTGTGTGAAAATTACTTGCAACTTCTGGAGAAGTTCTTTGTGCCTTCATACCTCTTCGGCCTGCCTTAATGCAGATGGGTGTGGCTGGAGCATGAAGGAATGTGTGTTTGCCTGAAAAGCTGAAAAGGGGGGTTGGCTGGGTGTTCTGTGAATTCAGTGAGAAGTAATTTATGGCCTAAACTGTGCTGGAGAGAAGATAGTGTTTAAGAAAGCTTCAATCAACATTTGGACTTTTAATTTGGACATTTTAATTGGACTAAAAAGTTTGTGTGGACTCTAATTGGCTTTGTTTGCATTTTAAAACCTGAAAACCTTTTTTAAGGAAGAAAAATTGTCTACCTGCTCATGCTATGAGTGTGAAATGCTCTAATGAGATTTATACTGTATTTGAGTTACCATGCTATGCTGGTTTTAAGTTATTGAATGCCCCTTTCACTTACACCAGTGAGAGAAGAAGAAATTTAATGCCTTACTCATGTACTTGGGGAGTGATACATGCTTTCTAGAATGCAACAGAAACCTCCTTCATGTAAGGAAGAAGAGAAATGTTCATGTTTTGTTCATGCTTAAATGTTTGCTTATTCTCTTGCAGGAGAAAGACCTGTCTTTGCTTATGTTATGTTTTGCCTTATGAAACTGCATATCTCAAGGTACCTCCAGGAGTACATGGAAGAGTTTTCAGTACCCTACACATGTAAATGGGTTTGTGATATTGCATTTGTGTTATATGTCAGGCATGTTTCATATCTAGTTACATGGTACTAGTAATAACAGGGCATGCTCCTGTTTCTTAGGGGAGTGTCTTCCTAAGCCATTGGTCGTTTATTGGCAACAAGGGGATCCTGAGTGTGTGGATTCCTGCTCGAGCGATCCGCCCATGGAGAGAGAAGAAGGTTACTCAGCTCCAGGATGGTGGTTCACCAGTAGACTAAATTTGCTGACATTTGTTCTTTTCTTTCTTACTGTGCTTCCAGCTGTGAGAACAATGACTCATGGGGGCAACCCCAACTTCTGGCTTCGTCATGCTAACTATATGTTTGAGGTTCATGGTAAGAATGCAACGTTATACTATGAGCATCCACTGGCAGTGTGTCAAATGGCCTTTCTTCCGGCATTGTTCAACACGCCTGAGTTGGTTATTGGACATTTGCAACATGTTGATAGGTCTACACTCTTCTCTAATCCCCCAGAACAATTTAACAACACCCGCTGGCGAAGCATGACATTCAAGAAATACACTAAAGGACTTTGTTTCTGCTGTCATAGTTCTGGAGTCTGGAATAGTAAATGGAAGCACTGGACTCAAGCACAAAGGGTTTTGCGGAATGTAGGCAATTATACGGGTTGTGATGATTATTTTTGGTTATGGGGTAGTTATAACAGTTCTTATAAGCTTAATTATACCTTGTTTAACACTACTATTGAAGATATATATGATGTATTTCCTATGTTTACTCCTGATTATTCTGCTATAGATAGTGGGTCAATTTGCAATGGATTGCAAATCAAGGATCCTAACATGTGGTTCTTTTTTAATGGAGTTGCCACGAATTTCCATCCAGGACAATATCAATGTGCAGCATTGGGTTATTTTACCTTACCCGTACAAGTGCAAATGCCGCTTCAGGCAGATGCACGGCGCCGGAGAGCTGCTGCCAGCCCGATGGGTTCTGGTTGCAATGATGAAGTGATAATCGATGTTCAGCTTTCTGATGGTAGCTCCTGGGGGAGAGCTATAGGGGGTGCTATCACTGGAGCACTCACATTGGGATCATACCCAGGTGTCATTTCCCAGGAGAATAGAAGGTCCATTTTGGGACTCACCTGTAGGCTGGAGAAATCAATCAATGCCACAGGGAGGGTCATACAGGATCTTCAAATGGAAATCACTGAGCTTCATCAAGACCAAATGCAGGACAGACTGGCCATAGATTACCTGTTAGCAAAATCCGGAGGATTTTGTAAACTGGTCGGGAACCAGGGATGTCGGGTAAAATTCCAGGATCTGAATAATACTATTGAGAAAGAACTTCAGAATTTACAGGAGAGCATTACTAACAATGTACGCACTGATGTTAATCTCTTTGATTGGGTGACTTCTTGGTTGCCTGATTTATCTGTCCTTAGACAAGTTTTCTTTTATGGGTTCATTATTATTATCTGCCTTATATCTTTGTGTTTTTGCATTAATTGTATTCCTAACCTTATTTCTATGTGTAACACATGTCCACTGCGTAGAAGGGAGACATTGGGTTTTGCACGACGGCAATTGTACTCAATGAGGTATCATCCTCCGGAACAAGGTACCAGGAGTCAGGAGGGGTACGATGTCCAGGAGGACAGTGATGATGTATATAGAGGAGTAGTTATGGAGTGTGATGACATGCAGGGGTATGATTAGCTGTCCCTCTCTCAAATTTAAATGAAAAAGGAGGACATGTGGGAAGGCATCTGGTTTCTGTCTCCTGTCTGCCTTCACATTGTGTAAACAAAGGCCTCTTTGTCTGCATGAGAGACAATGCTTGATTTTGGGCATGTGTAGAATATGAGAAGATTTCTCCTTTCTTCTCCTTATTTGGGTTCTGACTTTCTGATTGGCTCTGTGCCTTAAGTTTTGTTTCTGTTAAGTTTCATTTCTGATATACTCTGCTTGAATAAAGAGAAGCCATGATGATTCCTTTGTCAGCCAACAGTGCAGCGTGTGTGTGTTTTGCTTTCTCTCTATCTCTGTTTCCTTCTTACTCCATCTAATGAAGCTGGACTCCGTTAGACCTTTTAACTCTCTCTTAAAAGATCTGGGGCTATAAACTGCTGCTAATGAGGCTGAATGATTATCTTTACATGGATCAGATTCCTACAAGAAAGAGAAGCTGTGTGAGAGAGAGAAGCTGTGAGTGAGTGAGAGAGAGAGAAATAAAGAGAAGCTGTGAGTGAGAAAGAGAGAGAGAAGCTGTGAGAGAGAGTGAGAGAGAGAGAAAGAGAAAAAGAGAAGCTGTGTGAGAGAGAAGCTGTGAGTGAGAGAGAGAGAAAGAGAAGGTGTGAGTGAGAGAGAGAGAGAAAGAGAAGCTGTGAGTGAGAGTGAGAGGGAGAGAAAGAGAAGCTGTGAGTGAGAGCGTGAGAGAGAGAAAGAGAAGCTGTGAGTGTGAGAGAGAGAAAGAGAACCTGTGAGAGAGAAAGAGAGAGAAAGAGAAGCTGTGTGTGAGAGAGAGAGAAAGAGAAGCTGTGAGTGAGAGAGAGAGAAAGAGAAGCTGTGAGTGAGAGAGAGAGAAGCTGTGAGTGAGAGAGAGAAAGAGAAGCTGTGAGTGAGAGAGAAAAAGAAGCTGTGAGTGAGAGAGAGAGAAAGAGAAGCTGTGAGTGAGAGAGAAAGAGAAGCTGTGTGTGTGTGAGAGAGAGAAAGAGAAGCTGAGAGTGAGAGAGAAAGAGAGAAAGAGAAGCTGTGAGCGAGAGAGAGAGAGAGAAAGAGAAGCTGTGTGTGTGTGAGAGAGAGAAGCTGTGAGTGAGAGATACAGAGAGAGAAGCTGTGAGTGAGAGAGAGAGAGAAAGAAGCTGTGAGTCAGAGAAAGAAAAGCTGTGAGTGAGAGAGGGAGAAAGATAAGCTGTGAGAGAATGAGAGAGAAGGAGAAGCTGTGAGTGGGAGAGGGAGAGAAAAAGAGAAGCTGTGTGTGTGTGAGAGAGAGAAAGGGAAGCTGTGTGAGAGAGAAATAGAAGCTGTGAGTGAGAGAGAAAGAGAAGCTGTGAGTGAAAGAGAGAGAGAGAAAGAGCTGTGAGTGAGAGAGAGAGAGAGAAAGGGAAGCTCTGTGAGAGAGAAATAGAAGCTGTGAGTGAGTGAGAGAGAAAGAGCTGTGAGTGAGAGAGAGAGAAAGAGAAGCTGTGACTGAGAGAGTGAGAGAAAGAGAAGCTGTGAGTGAGTGAGAGGGAGAGAGAAAGAGAAGCTGAGAGTGAGAGAGAGAGAAAGAGAAGCTGTGAGTGAGAGAGAGAGAGAAAGAGAAGCTGTGAGTGAGAGAGAGAGAGAGAGAAAGAGAATCTGTGAGTGAGAGAGAGAGAAAGAGAATCTGTGAGTGAGAGAGAGAGAAAGAGAAGCTGTGTGTGTGTGAGAGAGAAAAGCTGTGAGAGAGAGATAGAGAGAGAAGCTGTGAGTGAGAGAAAGAGAAGCTGAGTGAGAGTGAGAGAGAAAGAGAAGCTGTGAGTGAGAGAGAGAGAGAAAGAAAAGCTGTGAGTGAGAGAGAGAGAGAGAGAAAGAAAGAGAAAGAGATGCTGTGAGTGAGAGAGAGAGAGAGGTAAAAGAGTTGTGAGAGAGAGAGAAAGAGAAGCTGTGTGTGTGAGAGAGAGAAATAGAAGGTGTGAGTGAGAGAGAAAGAGAGAAAGAGAAGCTGTGAGTGAGAGAGAAAAAGAGAAGCTGTGAGTGAGTGAGAGAGAGAAAGAAAAGCTGTGAGTGAGAGAGAGAGAGAGAAAGAAAGAAATAGAAAGAGATGCTGTGAGTGAGAGAGAGAGAGAGGTAAAAGTGTTGTGTGTGTGAGAGAGAAAGAGAAGCTGTGTGTGTGTGAGAGAGAAATAGAAGGTGTGAGTGAGAGAGAAAGAAAGAGAGAAAGAGAAGCTGTGAGTGAGAGAGAGAGAAAGAGAAGCTGTTAGTGAGAGAGAGATAGATGCTGTGAGTGAGTGAGAGAGAAAGAGCTGTGAGTGAGAGAGAGAGAAAGAGAAGCTGTGACTGAGAGAGTGAGAGAAAGAGAAGCTGTGAGTGAGTGAGAGGGAGAGAGAAAGAGAAGCTGTGAGTGAGAGAGAGAGAGAAAGAGAAGCAGTGAGTGAGAGAAAGAGAGAAAGAGAAGCTGTGAGTGAGAGAGAGAGAGAGAAAGAGAATCTGTGAGTGAGAGAGAGAGAAAGAGAATCTGTGAGTGAGAGAGAGAGAAAGAGAAGATGTGTGTGTGTGAGAGAGAAAAGCTGTGAGAGAGAGACAGAGAGAGAAGCTGTGAGTGAGAGAAAGAGAAGCTGAGTAAGAGTGAGAGAGAAAGAGAAGCTGTGAGTGAGAAGAGAGAGAGAGAAAGAGAACCTGTGAGTGAAAGAGAGAGAGAGAAAGCTGTGAGTGAGAGAGAGAGAAAAAAGAAGCTGTGAGTGAGAGAGAGAGAAATAGAAGCTGTGAGTGAGAGAGAAAGAGAGAAAGAGAAGCTGTGTGTGTGAGAGAGAAAGAGAAGCTGTAAGTGAGTGAGAGAGAGAGAAGCTGTGAGAGACAGAGAGAGAGAAAGAGAAGCTGTGAGGAAGAGAGAGAGAGAAAAAGAGAAGCTGTGAGTTAGAGAGAGAGAAAAGAGAAGCTGTGAGTGAGAGAGAGATGCTGTGAGTGAGAGAGACAGAGAAGCTGTGAGTGAGTGAGAGAGAGAGAAAGAAAGAAAGAAAGTGAAGCTGTGAGTGAGAGAGAGAGAAAGGGAGTGAGAGAGTGAGAGAGAAAGGGAGAAAGATAAGCTGTGAGTGAGTGAGAGAGAGAAATAAAGAAAAGCTGTGAGTGAGAAAGAGAGAGAGAAAGAGAAGCTGTGAGTGAGAAAGAGAGAAAGAGAAGCTGTGAGTCAGAGAGAGAGAGAGAGAAGCTGTGAGAGAGAGTGAGAGAAAGAGAAGCTGTGAGTGAGAGAGAGAGAAAAAGAGAAGCTGTGAGTGAGAGCGTGAGAGAGAGAGAAAGAGAAGCTGTGAGGGAGAAAGAGAGGAACAGAAGTTGTGAGAGAGAGAGAAAAAGAAAGAGTAGCTGTGAGAGAGATAGAGAAAGAGAAGCTGTGAGTGAGAGAGAGAGAGAAAGAGAAGCTGTGAGTGAGAGAGAGAGAAAGAGAACCTGTGAGTGAGGGAGAGAGAAGGTTTGAGTGTGTGTGAGAGAGAGAAAGAGATGCTGTGAGTGAGAGAGAGAGAGAAGCTTTGAGTGAGAGAGAGAGAGAAAGAGAAGCTGTGAGTGAGAGAGAGAAAGAGAAGCTGTGAGTGAGAGAGAGAGATGCTGTGCATGCTAGAGAGAGAGAGAGAAAGAGAAGCTGTGAGTGAGAGAGAGAGAAAGAGAAGCTGTGTGTGTGTGAGAGAGAAAGAGAAGCTGAGAGTGAGAGAGAAAGAGAGAAAGAGAAGCTGTGAGTGAGAGAGAGAGAAAGAGAAGCTGTGTGTGTGTGAGAGAGAAGCTGTGAGTGAGAGAGACAGAGAGAAGCTATGAGAGAGAGAGAGAGAGAAAGAGAAGCTGTGAGTCAGAGAGAGAAAGAAAAGCTGTGAGTGTGAGAGAGAGAAAGAGAAGCTGTGAGAGAAAGAGAGAGAGAGAAAGAGAAGCTGTGAGTGAGAGAGAGAAGCTGTGGGTGAGAGAGAGATAAAGAGAAGCTGTGTGAGAAAGAGAGAGAGAAAGAGAAGCTGTGTGAGAGAGAGAGAGAAGCTGTGAGTGAGAGAGATATAAAGAGAAGGTGTGAGTGAGAGAGAGAGAAAGGGAGTGAGAGAGAAAGGGAGAAAGATAAGCTGTGAGTGAGTGAGTGAGAGAGAGAGAAATAAAGAGAAGCTGTGAGTGAGAAAGAGAGAGAGAAAGAGAAGCTGTGAGTCAGAGAGAGAGAGAGAAGCTGTGAGAGAGAGTGAGAGAAAGAGAAGGTGTGAGTGAGAGAGAGAGAGAAAGAAAGAGTAGCTGTGTGTGTGTGTGAGAGAGAAAAAGATAAGCTGTGTGAGAGAGAGAAGCCATGAGTGAGAGAGAGAGACAGAAAGAGAAGTTGTGAGTGAGAGAGAGAGAAAGAGAAGCTGTGAGTCAGAGTGAGAGAGAGAAAAAGAAGCTGTGAGTGAGAGCGTGAGAGAGAGAAAGAGAAGCTGTGAGGGAGAGAGAGAGGAACAGAAGCTGTGAGAGAGAGAGAGAGAAAGAAAGAGTAGCTGTGAGAGAGAGAGAGAGAGAGAAAGAGATGCTGTGAGTGAGAGAGAGAGAGAAAGAGAAGCTGTGAGTGAGAGAGAGAGAAAGAGAAGCTGTGAGTGAGGGAGAGAGATGGTTTGAGTGCGTGAGAGAGAGAGAAAGAGATGCTGTGAGAGAGAGAGAGAAGCTGTGAGTGAGAGAGAGAGAGAAAGAGAAGATGTGAGTGAGAGAGAGAAAGAGAAGCTGTGAGTGAGAGAGAGAGAAGCTGTGCATGAGAGAGAGAGAGAGAAAGAGAAGCTATGAGTGAGAGAGAGAGAAAGAGAAGCTGTGTGTGTGAGAGAGAGAAAGAGAAGCTGAGAGTGAGAGAGAAAGAGAGAAAGAGAAGCTGTGAGTGAGAGAGAGAGAAAGAGAAGCTGAGTGTGCGTGAGAGAGAGAAGCTGTGAGTGAGAGAGACAGAGAGAGAAGCTATGAGTGAGAGAGAGAGAGAAAGAGAAGCTGTGAGTCAGAGAGAGAAAGAAAAGCTGTGAGTGAGAGAGAGAGAAAGAGAAGCTGTGTGAGAAAGAGAGAGAGAGAAAGAGAAGCTGTGAGTGAGAGAGAGAGAGAAGCTGTGAGTGAGAGAGAGATAAAGAGAAGCTGTGAGTGAGAGAGAGAGAAAGAGAAGCTGTGAGTGAGTGAGAGAGAGAGAGAAAAAGAAGCTGTGAGTGAGTGAGAGAGAGAAAGAGCTGTGAGTGAGAGAGAGAGAAAGAGAAGCTGTGAGTGAGTGAGAGAGAGAAAAAGAAGCTGTGAGTGAGTGAGTGAGAGAGAAAGAGCTGTGAATGAGAGAGAGAGAGAAAGAGAAGCTGTGAGTGTGTGAGAGAGAAATAGAAGCTGTGAGTGAGAGAGAAAGAGAGAAAGAGAAGCTGTAAGTGAGAGAGAGAGAGAGAGAGAGAAAGAGAAGCTGTGAGTGAGAGTGAGAGAGAAAGAAAGAAGCTGTGAGTGAGAGAGAGAGAAAGAGAAGCTGTGAGTGAGGGAGAGAGAAGGTTTGAGTGCGTGAGAGAGAGAGAAAGAGAAGCTGTGAGTGAGAGAGAGAGAGAAGCTGTGAGTGAGAGAGAGAGAAAGAGAAGCTGTGAGTGAGAGAGAGAAAGAGAAGCTGTGAGTGAGAGAGCTGTGAGTGAGTGAGAGAGAGAGAGAGAAGCTGTGAGTGCAAGAGAGAGAGAGAAAGAGAAGCTGTGAGTGAGAGAGAGAGAAAGAGAAGCTGTGTGTGTGTGAGAGAGAAAGAGAAGCTGAGAGTGAGAGAGAAAGAGAGAAAGAGAAGCTGTGAGTGAGAGAGAGAGAAAGTGAAGCTGTGTGTGTGTGAGAGAGAAGCTGTGAGTGAGAGAGACAGAGAGAGAAGCTATGAGTGAGAGAATGAGAGAGAAAATGAAGCTGTGAGTGAGAGAGAGAGAGAGAGAAAGAGAAGCTGTGAGAGAGAGCGAGAAAGAGAAGCTGTGAGTGAAAGAGAGAGAAAGAGAAGCTGTGTGTGTGTGTGAGAGAAAAGCTGTGTGAGAGAGAGACAGAGAGAGAAGCTGTGAGTGAGAGAAAGAGAAGCTGAGTGAGAGTGAGAGAGAAAGAGAAGCTTTGAGTGAGAAGAGAGAGAGAGAAAGAGAAGCTGTGAGTGAAAGAGAGAGAGAAAGCTGTGAGTGAGAGAGAGAGAAAAAAGAAGCTGTGAGTGAGAGAGAGAGAAATAGAAGCTGTGAGTGAGAGAGAAAGAGAGAAAGAGAAGCTGTGTGTGTGAGAGAGAAAGAGAAGCTGTAAGTGAGTGAGAGAGAGAAGCTGTGAGAGACAGAGAGAGAGAAAGAGAAGCTGTGAGGAAGAGAGAGAGAAAAAATGAGAAGCTGTGAGTTAGAGAGAGAGAAAAGAGAAGCTGTGAGTGAGAGAGAGAGATGCTGTGAGTGAGAGAGACAGAGAGAAGCTGTGAGTGAGTGAGAGAGAGATAAAGAAAGTGAAGCTGTGAGTGAGAGAGAGAGAAAGGGAGTGAGAGAGTGAGAGAGAAAGGGAGAAAGATAAGCTGTGAGTGAGTGAGAGAGAGAGAAATAAAGAGAAGCTGTGAGTGAGAAAGAGAGAGAGAAAGAGAAGCTGTGAGTGAGAAAGAGAGAAAGAGAAGCTGTGAGTCAGAGAGAGAGAGAGAAGCTGTGAGAGAGAGTGAGAGAAAGAGAAGGTGTGTGAGAGAGAGAGAAAGAGAAGCTGTGTGAGAGAGAGAGAAAGAGAAGCTGTGAGTGAGAGAGAGAGAAAGAAAGAGTAGCTGTGTGAGAGAGAGAGAGAGAAAGAGAAGCTGTGAGTGAGTGAGAGAGAGAGAGAAAAAGAAGCTGTGAGTGAGTGAGAGAGAAAGAGCTGTGAATGAGAGAGAGAGAGAGAAAGAGAAGCTGTGAGTGTGTGAGAGAGAAATAGAAGCTGTGAGTGAGAGAGAAAGAGAGAAAGAGAAGCCGTGAGTGAGAGAGATAGAGAGAGGGAAGCTGTGAGTGAGAGTGAGAGAGAAAGAAAGAAGCTGTGAGTGAGAGAGAGAGAGAGCAAGAGAAGCTGTGAGTGAGAGAGAGAGAGAAGCTGTGAGTGAGAGAAAGAGAAAGAGAAGCTGTGAGTGAGCAAGAGAGAAGGTTTGAGTGCGTGAGAGAGAGAGAAAGAGAAGCTGTGAGTGAGAGAGAGAGAGAAGCTGTGAGTGAGAGAGAGAGAGAAAGAAAGAGAAGCAGTGAGTGAGAGAGAGAAAGAGAAGCTTGAGTGAGAGAGCTGTGAGTGAGAGAGAGAGAGAGAAGCTGTGAGTGCGAGAGAGAGAGAGAAAGAGAAGCTGAGAGTGAGAGAGAAAGAGAGAAAGAGAAGGTGTGAGTGAGAGAGAGAAAGAGAAGCTGTGTGTGTGTGTGAGAGAGAAGCTGTGAGTGAGAGAGACAGAGAGAGAAGCTATGAGTGAGAGAATGAGAGAGAAAGTGAAGCTGTGAGTGTGTGAGAGAGAGAGAAAGAGAAGCTGTGAGTGAGAGAGAGAAAGAGAAGCTGTGTGAGAAAGAGAGAGAGAAAGAGAAGCTGTGAGTGAGAGAGATAGAGAGAGAGAGAAAGAGAAGCTGTGAGTGAGAGAGAGAGAGAAAGAGAAAGAGAAGCTGTGAGTGAGAGAGAGAGAAAGACAAAGAGATGCTGTGTGTGAGAGAAGCTGTGAGTGAGTGAGAGACAGAGAAATAAAGAGAAGCTGTGAGTGAGAAAGAGAGAGAGAAGATGTGAGAGAGAGTGAGAGAGAGAGAAAGAGAAAAAGAGAAGCTGTGTGAGAGAGAAGCTGTGAGTGAGAGAGAGAAAGAGAAGGTGAGAGAGAGAGAGAAAGTAGCTGTGAGTGAGAGTGAGAGAGAGAGAAAGAGAAGCTGTGAGTGAGAGAGAGATAAAGAGAAGCTGTGAATGAGAGAGAGAGAAAGAGCAGCTGTGAGTGAAAGAGAGAGAGAGAAAGAGCTGTGAGAGAGAGAGAGAGAGAGAAAGGGAAGCTGTGTGAGAGAGAAATAGAAGCTGTGAGTGAGAGAGAAAGAGAGAAAGAGAAGCTGTGAGAGTGAGAGAAAGAAAGAGAAGCTGTGAGTGAGAGAGAGAGAGAGAGAGAAGCTGTGAGTGAGTGAGAGAGAGAGAAAGAGAAGCTGTGCGTGAGTGAGAGAGAGAGAGAGAGAAAGAGAAGCTGTGAGTGAGAGAGAGAGAGAAAGAAAGGGAAGCTGTGAGTGAGAGAGAGAGAGAAAGAGAAGCTGAGTGAGAGAGACAGGGAGAAGAAGCTGTGAGTGAGTGAGAGAGAGAGAGAAACAGAAGCTGTGAGTGAGAAAGAAGCTGTGAGTGAGAGAGAGAGATGCTGTGAGTGAGAGAGAGAGAAGCTGTGAGTGAGAGAGAGAGAGAGTGAAAGAAAGTGAAGCTGTGAGTGAGAGAGAGAGAGAGGGAGAGAAAGAGAAGCTGTGAGTGAGAGAGAGAAGGAGAAGGTGTGAGTGAGTGAGAGAGAAAGGGAGTGAGAGAGTGAGAGAGAAAGGGAGAAAGATAAGCTGTGAGTGAGTGAGAGAGAGAGAAATAAAGAGAAGCTGTGAGTGAGAAAGAGAGAGAGAAAGAGAAGCTGTGAGTGAGAAAGAGAGAAAGAAGCTGTGAGTCAGAGAGAGAGAGAGAAGCTGTGAGAGAGAGTGAGAGAGAGAGAAAGAGAAAAAGATAAGCTGTGTGAGAGAGAGAAGGTGTGAGTGAGAGAGAGAGAAAGAGAAGGTGTGAGTGAGAGAGAGAGAGAAAGAGAAGCTGTGAGTGAGAGTGAGAGAGAGAGAAAGAGAAGCTGTGAGTGAGAGCGTGAGAGAGAGAAAGAGAAGCTGTGAGTGAGAGAGAGAAAGAGAAGCTGTGAGTGAGTGAGAGAGAGAGAGAGAAAAAGAAGCTGTGAGTGAGTGAGAGAAGGAAGAGCTGTGAGTGACAGAGAGAGAGAAAGAGAAGCTATGAGTGAGAGAGAGAGAGAAAGAGCTGTGAATGAGAGAGAGAGAGAAAGAGAAGCTGTGAGTGTGTGAGAGAGAAATAGAAGCTGTGAGTGAGAGAGAAAGAGAGAAAGAGAAGCTGTGAGTGAGAGAGATAGAGAGAGAGAGAAAGAGAAGCTGTGAGTGAGAGAGAAAGAGAAAGAGAAAGAGAAGCTGTGAGTGAGAGAGAGAGAAAGACAAAGAGATGCTGTGTGTGAGAGAAGCTGTGAGTGAGTGAGAGACAGAGAAATAAAGAGAAGCTGTGAGTGAGAAAGAGAGAGAGAAGATGTGAGAGAGAGTGAGAGAGAGAGAAAGAGAAAAAGAGAAGCTGTGTGAGAGAGAAGCTGTGAGTGAGAGAGAGAAAGAGAAGGTGAGAGAGAGAGAGAAAGTAGCTGTGAGTGAGAGTGAGAGAGAAAGAGAAGCTGTGAGTGAGAGAGAGAGAGAGAAGCTGTGAGAGAGAGAGAGAGAAAGAGAAGCTGTGTGAGAGAGAGAGAAAGAGAAGCTGTGAGTGAGAGAGAGAGAAAGAAAGAGAAGCTGTGAGTGAGAGAGAGAGAGAAGCTGTGAGTGAGAGAGAGAGAAAGAGAAGCTGTGAGTGAGAGAGAAAGAGAAGCTGTGAGTGAGAGAGAGAGAAAGAGAAGCTGTGAGTGAGAGAGAAAGAGAAGCTGTGAGTGTGTGAGAGAGAAAGAGAAGCTGTGAGTGCGAGAGAGAGAGAAAGAGAAGCTGTGAGTGAGAGAGAGAGAAAGAGAAGCTGTGTGTGTGAGAGAGAGAGAAAGAGAAGCTGAGAGTGAGAGAGAAAGAGAGAAAAAGAAGCTGTGAGCGAGAGAGAGAGAGAGAGAAAGAGAAGGTGTGAGTGAGAGTGAGAGAGAGAGAAAGAGAAGCTGTGAGTGAGAGCGTGAGAGAGAGAAAGAGAAGCTGTGAGTAGGAGAGAGAGAAAGAGAAGCTGTGAGTGAGAGAGAGAGAAAGAGAAGCTGTGAGTGAGAGAGAGAGATGCTGTGAGTGAGAGAGAGGAAGAGAAGCAGTGAGTGAGAGAGAGAGAGAGAGAGAAAGAGAAAGGGAAAGAGAAGCTGTGAGTGAGAGCGTGAGAGAGAGAGAAAGAGAAGCTGTAAGTGAGAGAGAGAAAGAGAAGCTGTGAGTGAGTGAGAGAGAGAGAGAGAAAAAGAAGCTGTGTGAGTGAGAGAAGGAAGAGCTGTGAGTGAGAGAGAGAGAGAGAGAAGCTATGAGTGAGAGAGAGAGAGAAAGAGCTGTGAATGAGAGAGAGAGAGAGAAAGAGAAGCTGTGAGTGTGTGAGAGAGAAATAGAAGCTGTGAGTGAGAGAGAAAGAGAGAAAGAGAAGCTGTGAGTGAGAGAGATAGAGAGAGAAAGAGAGAGAAATAGAAGCTGTGAGTGAGAGAGAGCGAGAGAGAGAAAGAGCTGTGAGTGAGAGAGAGAGAGAAAGAGAAGCTGTGAGTGAGAGAGTGAGAGAAAGAGAAGCTGTGAGTGAGAGAGAGAGAGAAAGAGAGAGAAAGAGAAGCTGTGAGTGAGAGAGAGAGAGAAAGAGAAGCTGTGAGTGAGAGAGAGAGAGAGAGAAAGAGAAGGTGTGAGTGAGAGAGAGAAGGAGAAGCTGTGAGTGAGTGAGAGAGTGAGAGAGAAAGGGAGAAAGATAAGCTGTGAGTGAGTGAGAGAGAGAGAAATAAAGAGAAGCTGTGAGTGAGAAAGAGAGAGAGAAAGAGAAGCTGTGAGTGAGAAAGAGAGAAAGAAGCTGTGAGTCAGAGAGAGAGAGAGAAGCTGTGAGAGAGAGTGAGAGAGAGAGAAAGAGAAAAAGATAAGCTGTGTGTGAGAGAGAAGGTGTGAGTGAGAGAGAGAGAAAGAGAAGGTGTGAGTGAGAGAGAGAGAGAAAGAGAAGCTGTGAGTGAGAGTGAGAGAGAGAGAAAGAGAAGCTGTGAGTGAGAGCGTGAGAGAGAGAAAGAGAAGCTGTGAGTGAGAGAGAGAAAGAGAAGCTGTGAGTGAGTGAGAGAGAGAGAGAGAAAAAGAAGCTGTGAGTGAGAGAGAAAGAGAGAAAGAGAAGCTGTGAGTGAGAGAAATAGAGAGAGAGAGAAAGAGAAGCTGTGAGTGATAGAGAGAGAAAGAGAAAGAGAAGCTGTGAGTGAGAGAGAAAGAAAGAAAGAGAAAGAGATGCTGTGTGTGAGAGAGAAGCTGTGAGTGAGTGAGAGACAGAGAAATAAAGAGAAGCTGTGAGTGAGAAAGAGAGAGAGAAGATGTGAGAGAGAGTGAGAGAGAAAGAGAAAAAGAGAAGCTGTGTGAGAGAGAAGCTGTGAGTGAGAGAGAGAAAGAGAAGGTGAGAGAGAGAGAGAGAGAAAGTAGCTGTGAGTGAGAGTGAGAGAGAGAGAAAGAGAAGCTGTGAGTGAGAGAGAGAGAGAAGCTGTGAGAGAGAGAGAGAAAGAGAAGCTGTGTGTGAGAGAGAGAAAGAGAAGCTGTGAGTGAGAGAGAGAGAAAGAAAGAGAAGCTGTGAGTGAGTGAGAGAGAGAGAAGCTGTGAGTGAGAGAGAGAGAAAGAGAAGCTGTGAGTGAGAGAGAAAGAGAAGCTGTGAGTAAGAGAGAGAGAAAGAGAAGCTGTGAGTGAGAGAGAAAGAGAAGCTGTGAGTGTGTGAGAGAGAAAGAGAAGCTGTGAGTGTGAGAGAGAGAGAAAGAGAAGCTGTGAGTGAGCGAGAGAGAGAAAGAGAAGCTGTGTGTGTGAGAGAGAGAAAGAGAAGCTGAGAGTGAGAGAGAAAGAGAGAAAGAGAAGCTGTGAGCGAGAGAGAGAGAGAGAAAGAGAAGGTGTGAGTGAGAGTGAGAGAGAGAGAAAGAGAAGCTGTGAGTGAGAGCGTGAGAGAGAGAAAGAGAAGCTGTGAGTAGGAGAGAGAAAGAGAAGCTGTGAGTGAGAGAGAGAGAAAGAGAAGCTGTGAGTGAGAGAGAGAGATGCTGTGAGTGAGAGAGAGGAAAAGAAGCTGTGAGTGAGAGAGAGAGAGGAAGAGAAAGAGAAAGAGAAAGAGAAAGAGAAGCTGTGAGTGAGAGCGTGAGAGAGAGAGAAAGAGAAGCTGTGAGTGAGAGAGAGAAAGAGAAGCTGTGAGTGAGTGAGAGAGAGAGAGAAAAAGAAGCTGTGAGTGAGTGAGAGAAGGAAGAGCTGTGAGTGAGAGAGAGAGAGAAAGAGAAGCTATGAGTGAGAGAGAGAGAGAAAGAGCTGTGAATGAGAGAGAGAGAGAAAGAGAAGCTGTGAGTGTGTGAGAGAGAAATAGAAGCTGTGAGTGAGAGAGAAAGAGAGAAAGAGAAGCTGTGAGTGAGAGAGATAGAGAGAGAGAAAGAGAAGCTGTGAGTGAGAGAGAGAGAGAAAGAGAAAGAGAAGCTGTGAGTGAGAGAGAGAGAAAGAGAAAGAGAAGCTGTGAGTCAGAGAGAGAGAGAGAAAGAGATGCTGTGTGTGAGAGAGAAGCTGTGAGTGAGTGAGAGACAGAGAAATAAAGAGAAGCTGTGAGTGAGAAAGAGAGAGATGTGAGAGAGAGTGAGAGAGAGAGAAAGAGAAAAAGAGAAGCTGTGTGAGAGAGAAGCTGTGAGAGAGAGAGAGAGAGAAAGAGAAGCTGTGTGAGAGAGAGAGAAAGAGAAGCTGTGAGTGAGAGAGAAAGAAAGAAAGAGAAGCTGTGAGTGAGAGAGAGAGAGAAGCTGTGAGTGAGAGAGAGAGAAAGAGAAGCTGTGAGTGAGAGAGAAAGAGAAGCTGTGAGTGAGAGAGAGAGAGAAAGAGAAGCTGTGAGTGTGAAAGAGAGAGAGAAGCTGTGAGTGAGAATGAGAGAGAGAAAGAGAAAAAGAGAAGCTGTGTGAGAGAGAGAATCTGTGAGTGAGAGAGAGAGAAAGAGAAGCTGTGAGTGAGAGTGAGAGAGAAAGAGAAGCTGTGAGTGAGAGTGAGAGAGAGAGAAAGAGAAGCTGTGACTGAGAGCGTGAGAGAGAGAAAGAGAAGCTGTGAGTGAGAGAGAGAGAAAGAGAAGCTGTGTGTGAGAGAGAGAAAGAGAAGATGTGAGTGAGAGAGAGAGAAAGAGAAGCTGTGTGAGAGAGAGAAAGAGAAGCTGTGAGTAAGAGAGAGAGAAAGAGAAGCTGTGTGTGTGTGAGAGAGAGAAATAGAAGCTGTGAGTGAGAGAGAAAGAGAGAAAGAGAAGCTGTGAGTGTGAGAGAAAGAAAGAGAAGCTGTGAGTGAGAGAGAGAGAGAGAAAGAGAAGCTGTGACTGAGTGAGAGAGAGAGAGAAACAGAAGCTGTGAGTGAGAAAGAAGCTGTGAGTGTGAGAGAGAGATGCTGTGAGTGAGAGAGACAGAGAAGCTGTGAGTGAGTGAGAGAGAGAGTGAAAGAAAGTGAAGCTGTGAGTGAGAGAGAGAGAGAGAGAGAGAAAGAGAAGCTGTGAGTGAGAGAGAGAGAGAAAGAAAGAGAAGGTGTGAGTGAGAGAGAGAAGGAGAAGCTGTGAGTGAGTGAGAGAGAAAGGGAGTGAGAGAGTGAGAGAGAAAGGGAGAAAGATAAGCTGTGAGTGAGTGAGAGAGAGAGAAATAAAGAGAAGCTGTGAGTGAGAAAGAGAGAGAGAAAGAGAAGCTGTGAGTGAGAAAGAGAGAAAGAAGCTGTGAGTGAGAGTGAGAAAGAGAGAAAGAGAAGCTGTGAGTGAGAGAGAGAGAAGCTGTGAGAGAGAGAGAGAAAGAGAAGCTGTGTGTGAGAGAGAGAAAGAGAAGCTGTGAGTGAGAGAGAGGGAAAGAAAGAGAAGCTGTGAGTGAGAGAGAGAGAGAAGCTGTGAGTGAGAGAGAGAAGGTTTGAGTGAGAGAGAGAGAAAGAAAGAGTAGCTGTGTGAGAGAGAGAGAGAGAAAGAGAAGCTGTGAGTGAGAGTGAGAGAGAAAGAGAAGCTGTGAGTGAGAGTGAGAGAGAGAGAAAGAGAAGCTGTGAGTGAGAGCGTGAGAGAGAGAGAGAGAAGCTGTGAGTGAGAGAGAGAGAAAGAGAAGCTGTGAGAGAGAGAGAGAAAGAGAAGATGTGAGTGAGAGAGAGAGAGAGAAAGAGAAGCTGTGTGAGAGAGAGAAAGAGAAGCTGTGAGTAAGAGAGAAAGAGAAGCTGTGTGAGAAAGAAAGAGAAGCTGTGATTGAGAGAGAGAGAGAAAGAGAAGCTGTGAGTGAGAGAGAAAGAAAGAAAGAGAAGCTGTGAGTGAGAGAGAGAGAGAAGCTGTGAGTGAGAGAGAGAGAAAGAGTAGCTGTGAGAGAGAGAGAGAGAAAGAGAAACTGTGAGTGAGAGAGAGAGAGAAAGAGAAGCTGTGAGTGAGAGAGAGAGAAAGAGAAGCTGTGAGTGAGGGAGAGAGAAGGTTTGAGTGCGTGAGAGAGAGAGAAAGAGAAGCTGTGAGTGAGAGAGAGAGAAGCTGTGCGTAAGAGAGAGAGAGAGAAGCTGTGAGTGCGAGAGAGAGAGAAAGAGAAGCTGTGAGAGAGAGAGAGAAAGAGAAGCTGTGAGAGTGAGAGAGAAAGAAAGAAGCTGTGAGTGAGAGAGAGAGAGCAAGAGAAGCTGTGAGTGAGTGTGTGTGAGAGAGAGAGAGAGAAGCTGTGAGTGAGAGAGAGAGAAAGAGAAGCTGTGAGTGAGGGAGAGAGATGGTTTGAGTGCGTGAGAGAGAGAGAAAGAGAAGGTGTGAGTGAGTGAGAGAGAAAGAGCAGCTGTGAGTGAAAGAGAGAGAGAAAGAGCTGTGAGTGAGAGAGAGAGAGAGAAAGGGAAGCTGTGTGAGAGAGAAATAGAAGCTGTGAGTGAGAGAGAAAGAGAGAAAGAGAAGCTGTGAGAGTGATAGAAAGAAAGAGAAGCTGTGAGTGAGAGAGAGAGAGAAAGAGAAGCTGTGAGTGAGTGAGAGAGAGAGAAAGAGAAGCTGTGCGTGAGTGAGAGAGAGAGAGAGAGTGAGAGAAAGAGAAGCTGTGAGTGAGAGAGAGAGAGAAAGAAAGGGAAGCTCTGAGTGAGAGAGAGAGAGAAAGAGAAGCAGTGAGTGAGAGAGAGAGAAAGAGAAGCTGTGAGAGAGAGAGAGAAAGAGAAGATGTGAGTGAGAGAGAGAGAGAGAAAGAGAAGCTGTGTGAGAGAGAGAAAGAGAAGCTGTGAGTAAGAGAGAGAGAAAGAGAAGCTGTGTGTGTGTGAGAGAGAGAAGCTGTGAGAGAGAGAGAAAGAGAAGCTGTGAGTGAGAGAGAAAGAAAGAGAAGCTGTGAGTGAGAGAGAGAGAAAGAGAAGCTGTGAGTGAGAGAGAAAGAGAAGCTGTGAGGGTGTGAGAAAGAAAGAGAAGCTGTGATTGAGAGAGAGAGAGAGAGAAAGAGAAGCTGTGAGTGAGAGAGAAAGAAAGAAAGAGAAGCTGTGAGTGAGAGAGAGAGAGAAGCTGTGAGTGAGAGAGAGAGAAAGAGAAGCTGTGAGTGAGAGAGAAAGAGAAGCTGTGAGTGAGAGAGAGAGAGAAAGAGAAGCTGTGAGTGTGAAAGAGAGAGAGAAGCTGTGAGAGAGAATGAGAGAGAGAAAGAGAAAAAGAGAAGCTGTGTGAGAGAGAGAATCTGTGAGTGAGAGAGAGAGAAAGAGAAGCTGTGAGTGAGAGTGAGAGAGAAAGAGAAGCTGTGAGTGAGAGTGAGAGAGAGAGAAAGAGAAGCTGTGAGTGAGAGCGTGAGAGAGAGAAAGTGAAGCTGTGAGTGAGAGAGAGAGAAAGAGAAGCTGTGTGTGTGAGAGAGAAAGAGAAGATGTGAGTGAGAGAGAGAGAAAGAGAAGCTGTGTGAGAGAGAGAAAGAGAAGCTGTGAGTAAGAGAGAGAGAAAGAGAAGCTGTGTGTGTGAGAGAGAGAAGCTGTGTGAGAGAGAAATAGAAGCTGTGAGTGAGAGAGAAAGAGAGAAAGAGAAGCTGTGAGTGTGAGAGAAAGAAAGAGAAGCTGTGAGTGAGAGAGAGAGAGAGAAAGAGAAGCTGTGACTGAGTGAGAGAGAGAGAGAAACAGAAGCTGTGAGTGAGAAAGAAGCTGTGAGTGAGAGAGAGATGCTGTGAGTGAGAGAGACAGAGAAGCTGTGAGTGAGTGAGAGAGAGAGTGAAAGAAAGTGAAGCTGTGAGTGAGAGAGAGAGAGAGAGAAAGGGAAGCTGTGAGTGAGAGAGAGAGAGAAAGAAAGAGAAGGTGTGAGTGAGAGAGAGAAGGAGAAGCTGTGAGTGAGTGAGAGAGAAAGGGAGTGAGAGAGTGAGAGAGAAAGGGAGAAAGATAAGCTGTGAGTGAGTGAGAGAGAGAGAAATAAAGAGAAGCTGTGAGTGAGAAAGAGAGAGAGAAAGAGAAGCTGTGAGTGAGAAAGAGAGAAAGAAGCTGTGAGTGAGAGTGAGAGAGAGAGAAAGAGAAGCTGTGAGTGAGAGAGAGAGAAGCTGTGAGAGAGAGAGAGAAAGAGAAGCTGTGTGAGAGAGAGAGAAAGAGAAGCTGTGAGTGAGAGAGAGAGAAAGAAAGAGAAGCTGTGAGGAGAGAGAGAGAAGCTGTGAGTGAGAGAGAGAGAAAGAGAAGCTGTGAGTGAGAGAGAAAGAGAAGCTGTGAGTGAGAGAGAGAGAGAAAGAGAAGCTGTGAGTGTGAAAGAGAGAGAGAAGCTGTGAGAGAGAATGAGAGAGAGAAAGAGAAAAGAGAAGCTGTGTGAGAGAGAGAATCTGTGAGTGAGAGAGAGAGAAAGAGAAGCTGTGAGTGAGAGTGAGAGAGAAAGAGAAGCTGTGAGTGAGAGTGAGAGAGAGAGAAAGAGAAGCTGTGAGTGAGAGCGTGAGAGAGAGAAAGAGAAGCTGTGAGTGAGAGAGAGAGAAATAAAGAGAAGCTGTGAGTGAGAGAGAGAGAAAGAGAAGATGTGAGAGAGAGAGAGAGAGAGAGAAAGAGAAGCTGTGTGAGAGAGAGAAAGAGAAGCTGTGAGTAGGAGAGAGAGAAAGAGAAGCTGTGTGTGTGAGAGAGAGAAGCTGTGAGAGAGAGAGAAAGAGAAGCTGTGAGTGAGAGATAAAGAAAGAAAGAGAAGCTGTGAGTGAGAGAGAGAGAGAAGCTGTGAGTGAGAGAGAGAGAAAGAGTAGCTGTGAGAGAGAGAGAGAGAAAGAGAAACTGTGAGTGAGAGAGAGAGAGAAAGAGAAGCTGTGAGTGAGAGAGAGAGAAAGAGAAGCTGTGAGTGAGGGAGAGAGAAGGTTTGAGTGCGTGAGAGAGAGAGAAAGAGACGCTGTGAGTGAGAGAGAGAGAAGCTGTGCGTAAGAGAGAGAGAGAGAAGCTGTGAGTGCGAGAGAGAGAGAAAGAGAAGCTGTGAGAGAGAGAGAGAGAAAGAGAAGCTGTGAGAGTGAGAGAGAAAGAAAGAAGCTGTGAGTGAGAGAGAGAGAGCAAGAGAAGCTGTGAGTGAGTGTGAGAGAGAGAGAGAGAGAAGCTGTGAGTGAGAGAGAGAGAAAGAGAAGCTGTGAGTGAGGGAGAGAGAAGGTTTGAGTGCGTGAGAGAGAGAGAAAGAGAAGCTGTGAGTGAGTGAGAGAGAAAGAGCAGCTGTGAGTGAAAGAGAGAGAGAAAGAGCTGTGAGTGAGAGAGAGAGAGAGAAAGGGAAGCTGTGTGAGAGAGAAATAGAAGCTGTGAGTGAGAGAGAAAGAGAGAAAGAGAAGCTGTGAGAGTGAGAGAAAGAAAGAGAAGCTGTGAGTGAGAGAGAGAGAGAAAGAGAAGCTGTGAGTGAGTGAGAGAGAGAGAAAGAGAAGCTGTGCGTGAGTGAGAGAGAGAGAGTGAGAGAAAGAGAAGCTGTGAGTGAGAGAGAGAGAGAAAGTAAGGGAAGCTCTGAGTGAGAGAGAGAGAGAAAGAGAAGCAGTGAGTGAGAGAGAGAGAAAGAGAAGCTGTGAGAGAGAGAGAGAAAGAGAAGATGTGAGTGAGAGAGAGAGAGAGAAAGAGAAGCTGTGTGTGAGAGAGAAAGAGAAGCTGTGAGTAAGAGAGAGAGAAAGAGAAGCTGTGAGTGAGAGAGAAAGAAAGAGAAGCTGTGAGTGAGAGAGAGAAAGAGAAGCTGTGAGTGAGAGAGAAAGAGAAGCTGTGAGTGTGTGAGAAAGAAAGAGAAGCTGTGAGTGAGAGAGAAAGAGAAGCTGTGAGTGAGAGAGAGAGAAAGAGAAGCTGTGAGTGTGAAAGAGAGAGAGAAGCTGTGAGAGAGAATGAGAGAGAGAAAGAGAAAAAGAGAAGCTGTGTGAGAGAGAGAATCTGTGAGTGAGAGAGAGAGAAAGAGAAGCTGTGAGTGAGAGTGAGAGAGAAAGAGAAGCTGTGAGTGAGAGTGAGAGAGAGAGAAAGAGAAGCTGTGAGTGAGAGAGAGAGAGAGAAAGAGAAGCTGTGTGAGAGAGAGAAAGAGAAGCTGTGAGTAAGAGAGAGAGAAAGAGAAGCTGTGTGTGTGAGAGAGAGAAATAGAAGCTGTGAGTGAGAGAGAAAGAGAGAAAGAGAAGCTGTGAGTGTGTGAGAGAGAAAGAGAAGCTGTGAGTGAGAGAGAGAGAAAGAGAAGCTGTGTGTGAGAGAGAGAAAGAGAAGATGTGAGTGAGAGAGAGAGAGAGAAAGAGAAGCTGTGTGAGAGAGAGAAAGAGAAGCTGTGAGTAAGAGAGAGAGAAAGAGAAGCTGTGTGTGTGAGAGAGAGAAATAGAAGCTGTGAGTGAGAGAGAAAGAGAGAAAGAGAAGCTGTGAGTGTGAGAGAAAGAAAGAGAAGCTGTGAGTGAGAGAGAGAGAGAGAAAGAGAAGCTGTGACTGAGTGAGAGAGAGAGAGAAACAGAAGCTGTGAGTGAGAAAGAAGCTGTGAGTGAGAGAGAGATGCTGTGAGTGAGAGAGACAGAGAAGCTGTGAGTGAGTGAGAGAGAGAGTGAAAGAAAGTGAAGCTGTGAGTGAGAGAGAGAGAGAGAGAAAGAGAAGCTGTGAGTGAGAGAGAGAGAGAAAGAAAGAGAAGCTGTGAGTGAGAGAGAGAAGGAGAAGCTGTGAGTGAGTGAGAGAGAAAGGGAGTGAGAGAGTGAGAGAGAAAGGGAGAAAGATAAGCTGTGAGTGAGTGAGAGAGAGTGAAATAAAGAGAAGCTGTGAGTGAGAAAGAGAGAGAGAAAGAGAAGCTGTGAGTGAGAAAGAGAGAAAGAAGCTGTGAGTGAGAGTGAGAGAGAGAGAAAGAGAAGCTGTGAGTGAGAGAGAGAGAAGCTGTGAGAGAGAGAGAGAAAGAGAAGCTGTGTGAGAGAGAGAGAAAGAGAAGCTGTGAGTGAGAGAGAGAGAAAGAAAGAGAAGCTGTGAGTGAGAGAGAGAGAGAAGCTGTGAGTGAGAGAGAGAGAAAGAGAAGCTGTGAGTGAGAGAGAAAGAGAAGCTGTGAGTGAGAGAGAGAGAGAAAGAGAAGCTGTGAGTGTGAAAGAGAGAGAGAAGCTGTGAGAGAGAATGAGAGAGAGAAAGAGAAAAAGAGAAGCTGTGTGAGAGAGAGAATCTGTGAGTGAGAGAGAGAGAAAGAGAAGCTGTGAGTGAGAGTGAGAGAGAAAGAGAAGCTGTGAGTGAGAGTGAGAGAGAGAGAAAGAGAAGCTGTGAGTGAGAGCGTGAGAGAGAGAAAGAGAATCTGTGAGTGAGAGAGAGAGAAAGAGAAGCTGTGTGTGAGAGAGAAAGAGAAGCTGTGAGTAGGAGAGAGAGAAAGAGAAGCTGTGTGTGTGAGAGAGAGAAGCTGTGAGAGAGAGAAAGAGAAGCTGTGAGTGAGAGAGAGAGAAAGAGAAGCTGTGAGTGAGAGAGAGAGAAAGAGAAGCTGTGAGTGAGAGAGAAAGAGAAGCTGTGAGTGTGTGAGAAAGAAAGAGAAGCTGTGATTGAGAGAGAGAGAGAAAGAAAGAGAAGCTGTGAGTGAGAGAGAGAGAGAAAGAGAAGCTGTGTGTGTGAGAAAGAGAGAAAGAGAAGCTGTGAGCGAGAGAGGGAGAAAGATAAGCTGTGAGTGAGAGAATGAGAGAGAAGGAGAAGCTGTGAGTGAGAGCGTGAGAGAGAGAGAAAGAGAAGCTGTGAGTGAGAGAGAGAAAGAGAAGCTGTGAGTGAGTGAGAGAGAGAGAGAGAAAAAGAAGCTGTGAGTGAGTGAGAGAAGGAAGAACTGTGAGTGAGAGAGAGAGAGAAAGAGAAGCTATGAGTGAGAGAGAGAGAGAAGCTGTGAGAGAGAGAGAGAAAGAGAAGCTGTGTGTGAGAGAGAGAAAGAGAAGCTGTGAGTGAGAGAGAGAGAAAGAAAGAGAAGCTGTGAGTGAGTGAGAGAGAGAGAAGCTGTGAGTGAGAGAGAGAGAAAGAGAAGCTGTGAGTGAGAGAGAAAGAGAAGCTGTGAGTAAGAGAGAGAGAAAGAGAAGCTGTGAGTGAGAGAGAAAGAGAAGCTGTGAGTGTGTGAGAGAGAAAGAGAAGCTGTGAGTGTGAGAGAGAGAGAAAGAGAAGCTGTGAGTGAGCGAGAGAGAGAAAGAGAAGCTGTGTGTGTGAGAGAGAGAAAGAGAAGCTGAGAGTGAGAGAGAAAGAGAGAAAGAGAAGCTGTGAGCGAGAGAGAGAGAGAGAAAGAGAAGGTGTGAGTGAGAGTGAGAGAGAGAGAAAGAGAAGCTGTGAGTGAGAGCGTGAGAGAGAGAAAGAGAAGCTGTGAGTAGGAGAGAGAAAGAGAAGCTGTGAGTGAGAGAGAGAGAAAGAGAAGCTGTGAGTGAGAGAGAGAGATGCTGTGAGTGAGAGAGAGGAAAAGAAGCTGTGAGTGAGAGAGAGAGAGGAAGAGAAAGAGAAAGAGAAAGAGAAAGAGAAGCTGTGAGTGAGAGCGTGAGAGAGAGAGAAAGAGAAGCTGTGAGTGAGAGAGAGAAAGAGAAGCTGTGAGTGAGTGAGAGAGAGAGAGAAAAAGAAGCTGTGAGTGAGTGAGAGAAGGAAGAGCTGTGAGTGAGAGAGAGAGAGAAAGAGAAGCTATGAGTGAGAGAGAGAGAGAAAGAGCTGTGAATGAGAGAGAGAGAGAAAGAGAAGCTGTGAGTGTGTGAGAGAGAAATAGAAGCTGTGAGTGAGAGAGAAAGAGAGAAAGAGAAGCTGTGAGTGAGAGAGATAGAGAGAGAGAAAGAGAAGCTGTGAGTGAGAGAGAGAGAGAAAGAGAAAGAGAAGCTGTGAGTGAGAGAGAGAGAAAGAGAAAGAGAAGCTGTGAGTCAGAGAGAGAGAGAGAAAGAGATGCTGTGTGTGAGAGAGAAGCTGTGAGTGAGTGAGAGACAGAGAAATAAAGAGAAGCTGTGAGTGAGAAAGAGAGAGATGTGAGAGAGAGTGAGAGAGAGAGAAAGAGAAAAAGAGAAGCTGTGTGAGAGAGAAGCTGTGAGAGAGAGAGAGAGAGAAAGAGAAGCTGTGTGAGAGAGAGAGAAAGAGAAGCTGTGAGTGAGAGAGAAAGAAAGAAAGAGAAGCTGTGAGTGAGAGAGAGAGAGAAGCTGTGAGTGAGAGAGAGAGAAAGAGAAGCTGTGAGTGAGAGAGAAAGAGAAGCTGTGAGTGAGAGAGAGAGAGAAAGAGAAGCTGTGAGTGTGAAAGAGAGAGAGAAGCTGTGAGTGAGAATGAGAGAGAGAAAGAGAAAAAGAGAAGCTGTGTGAGAGAGAGAATCTGTGAGTGAGAGAGAGAGAAAGAGAAGCTGTGAGTGAGAGTGAGAGAGAAAGAGAAGCTGTGAGTGAGAGTGAGAGAGAGAGAAAGAGAAGCTGTGACTGAGAGCGTGAGAGAGAGAAAGAGAAGCTGTGAGTGAGAGAGAGAGAAAGAGAAGCTGTGTGTGAGAGAGAGAAAGAGAAGATGTGAGTGAGAGAGAGAGAAAGAGAAGCTGTGTGAGAGAGAGAAAGAGAAGCTGTGAGTAAGAGAGAGAGAAAGAGAAGCTGTGTGTGTGTGAGAGAGAGAAGCTGTGTGAGAGAGAAATAGAAGCTGTGAGTGAGAGAGAAAGAGAGAAAGAGAAGCTGTGAGTGTGAGAGAAAGAAAGAGAAGCTGTGAGTGAGAGAGAGAGAGAGAAAGAGAAGCTGTGACTGAGTGAGAGAGAGAGAGAAACAGAAGCTGTGAGTGAGAAAGAAGCTGTGAGTGTGAGAGAGAGATGCTGTGAGTGAGAGAGACAGAGAAGCTGTGAGTGAGTGAGAGAGAGAGTGAAAGAAAGTGAAGCTGTGAGTGAGAGAGAGAGAGAGAGAGAGAAAGAGAAGCTGTGAGTGAGAGAGAGAGAGAAAGAAAGAGAAGGTGTGAGTGAGAGAGAGAAGGAGAAGCTGTGAGTGAGTGAGAGAGAAAGGGAGTGAGAGAGTGAGAGAGAAAGGGAGAAAGATAAGCTGTGAGTGAGTGAGAGAGAGAGAAATAAAGAGAAGCTGTGAGTGAGAAAGAGAGAGAGAAAGAGAAGCTGTGAGTGAGAAAGAGAGAAAGAAGCTGTGAGTGAGAGTGAGAAAGAGAGAAAGAGAAGCTGTGAGTGAGAGAGAGAAGCTGTGAGAGAGAGAGAGAAAGAGAAGCTGTGTGTGAGAGAGAGAAAGAGAAGCTGTGAGTGAGAGAGAGGGAAAGAAAGAGAAGCTGTGAGTGAGAGAGAGAGAGAAGCTGTGAGTGAGAGAGAGAAGGTTTGAGTGAGAGAGAGAGAAAGAAAGAGTAGCTGTGTGAGAGAGAGAGAGAGAAAGAGAAGCTGTGAGTGAGAGTGAGAGAGAAAGAGAAGCTGTGAGTGAGAGTGAGAGAGAGAGAAAGAGAAGCTGTGAGTGAGAGCGTGAGAGAGAGAGAGAGAAGCTGTGAGTGAGAGAGAGAGAAAGAGAAGCTGTGAGAGAGAGAGAGAAAGAGAAGATGTGAGTGAGAGAGAGAGAGAGAAAGAGAAGCTGTGTGAGAGAGAGAAAGAGAAGCTGTGAGTAAGAGAGAGAGAAAGAGAAGCTGTGAGTGAGAGAGAAAGAGAAGCTGTGTGAGAAAGAAAGAGAAGCTGTGATTGAGAGAGAGAGAGAAAGAGAAGCTGTGAGTGAGAGAGAAAGAAAGAAAGAGAAGCTGTGAGTGAGAGAGAGAGAGAAGCTGTGAGTGAGAGAGAGAGAAAGAGTAGCTGTGAGAGAGAGAGAGAGAAAGAGAAACTGTGAGTGAGAGAGAGAGAGAAAGAGAAGCTGTGAGTGAGAGAGAGAGAAAGAGAAGCTGTGAGTGAGGGAGAGAGAAGGTTTGAGTGCGTGAGAGAGAGAGAAAGAGAAGCTGTGAGTGAGAGAGAGAGAAGCTGTGCGTAAGAGAGAGAGAGAGAAGCTGTGAGTGCGAGAGAGAGAGAAAGAGAAGCTGTGAGAGAGAGAGAGAAAGAGAAGCTGTGAGAGTGAGAGAGAAAGAAAGAAGCTGTGAGTGAGAGAGAGAGAGCAAGAGAAGCTGTGAGTGAGTGTGTGTGAGAGAGAGAGAGAGAAGCTGTGAGTGAGAGAGAGAGAAAGAGAAGCTGTGAGTGAGGGAGAGAGATGGTTTGAGTGCGTGAGAGAGAGAGAAAGAGAAGGTGTGAGTGAGTGAGAGAGAAAGAGCAGCTGTGAGTGAAAGAGAGAGAGAAAGAGCTGTGAGTGAGAGAGAGAGAGAGAAAGGGAAGCTGTGTGAGAGAGAAATAGAAGCTGTGAGTGAGAGAGAAAGAGAGAAAGAGAAGCTGTGAGAGTGATAGAAAGAAAGAGAAGCTGTGAGTGAGAGAGAGAGAGAAAGAGAAGCTGTGAGTGAGTGAGAGAGAGAGAAAGAGAAGCTGTGCGTGAGTGAGAGAGAGAGAGAGAGTGAGAGAAAGAGAAGCTGTGAGTGAGAGAGAGAGAGAAAGAAAGGGAAGCTCTGAGTGAGAGAGAGAGAGAAAGAGAAGCAGTGAGTGAGAGAGAGAGAAAGAGAAGCTGTGAGAGAGAGAGAGAAAGAGAAGATGTGAGTGAGAGAGAGAGAGAGAAAGAGAAGCTGTGTGAGAGAGAGAAAGAGAAGCTGTGAGTAAGAGAGAGAGAAAGAGAAGCTGTGTGTGTGTGAGAGAGAGAAGCTGTGAGAGAGAGAGAAAGAGAAGCTGTGAGTGAGAGAGAAAGAAAGAGAAGCTGTGAGTGAGAGAGAGAGAAAGAGAAGCTGTGAGTGAGAGAGAAAGAGAAGCTGTGAGGGTGTGAGAAAGAAAGAGAAGCTGTGATTGAGAGAGAGAGAGAGAGAAAGAGAAGCTGTGAGTGAGAGAGAAAGAAAGAAAGAGAAGCTGTGAGTGAGAGAGAGAGAGAAGCTGTGAGTGAGAGAGAGAGAAAGAGAAGCTGTGAGTGAGAGAGAAAGAGAAGCTGTGAGTGAGAGAGAGAGAGAAAGAGAAGCTGTGAGTGTGAAAGAGAGAGAGAAGCTGTGAGAGAGAATGAGAGAGAGAAAGAGAAAAAGAGAAGCTGTGTGAGAGAGAGAATCTGTGAGTGAGAGAGAGAGAAAGAGAAGCTGTGAGTGAGAGTGAGAGAGAAAGAGAAGCTGTGAGTGAGAGTGAGAGAGAGAGAAAGAGAAGCTGTGAGTGAGAGCGTGAGAGAGAGAAAGTGAAGCTGTGAGTGAGAGAGAGAGAAAGAGAAGCTGTGTGTGTGAGAGAGAAAGAGAAGATGTGAGTGAGAGAGAGAGAAAGAGAAGCTGTGTGAGAGAGAGAAAGAGAAGCTGTGAGTAAGAGAGAGAGAAAGAGAAGCTGTGTGTGTGAGAGAGAGAAGCTGTGTGAGAGAGAAATAGAAGCTGTGAGTGAGAGAGAAAGAGAGAAAGAGAAGCTGTGAGTGTGAGAGAAAGAAAGAGAAGCTGTGAGTGAGAGAGAGAGAGAGAAAGAGAAGCTGTGACTGAGTGAGAGAGAGAGAGAAACAGAAGCTGTGAGTGAGAAAGAAGCTGTGAGTGAGAGAGAGATGCTGTGAGTGAGAGAGACAGAGAAGCTGTGAGTGAGTGAGAGAGAGAGTGAAAGAAAGTGAAGCTGTGAGTGAGAGAGAGAGAGAGAGAAAGGGAAGCTGTGAGTGAGAGAGAGAGAGAAAGAAAGAGAAGGTGTGAGTGAGAGAGAGAAGGAGAAGCTGTGAGTGAGTGAGAGAGAAAGGGAGTGAGAGAGTGAGAGAGAAAGGGAGAAAGATAAGCTGTGAGTGAGTGAGAGAGAGAGAAATAAAGAGAAGCTGTGAGTGAGAAAGAGAGAGAGAAAGAGAAGCTGTGAGTGAGAAAGAGAGAAAGAAGCTATGAGTGAGAGTGAGAGAGAGAGAAAGAGAAGCTGTGAGTGAGAGAGAGAGAAGCTGTGAGAGAGAGAGAGAAAGAGAAGCTGTGTGTGAGAGAGAATGAGAGAGAGAAAGAGAAAAGAGAAGCTGTGTGAGAGAGAGAATCTGTGAGTGAGAGAGAGAGAAAGAGAAGCTGTGAGTGAGAGTGAGAGAGAAAGAGAAGCTGTGAGTGAGAGTGAGAGAGAGAGAAAGAGAAGCTGTGAGTGAGAGCGTGAGAGAGAGAAAGAGAAGCTGTGAGTGAGAGAGAGAGAAATAAAGAGAAGCTGTGAGTGAGAGAGAGAGAAAGAGAAGATGTGAGAGAGAGAGAGAGAGAGAGAAAGAGAAGCTGTGTGAGAGAGAGAAAGAGAAGCTGTGAGTAGGAGAGAGAGAAAGAGAAGCTGTGTGTGTGAGAGAGAGAAGCTGTGAGAGAGAGAGAAAGAGAAGCTGTGAGTGAGAGATAAAGAAAGAAAGAGAAGCTGTGAGTGAGAGAGAGAGAGAAGCTGTGAGTGAGAGAGAGAGAAAGAGTAGCTGTGAGAGAGAGAGAGAGAAAGAGAAACTGTGAGTGAGAGAGAGAGAGAAAGAGAAGCTGTGAGTGAGAGAGAGAGAAAGAGAAGCTGTGAGTGAGGGAGAGAGAAGGTTTGAGTGCGTGAGAGAGAGAGAAAGAGACGCTGTGAGTGAGAGAGAGAGAAGCTGTGCGTAAGAGAGAGAGAGAGAAGCTGTGAGTGCGAGAGAGAGAGAAAGAGAAGCTGTGAGAGAGAGAGAGAGAAAGAGAAGCTGTGAGAGTGAGAGAGAAAGAAAGAAGCTGTGAGTGAGAGAGAGAGAGCAAGAGAAGCTGTGAGTGAGTGTGAGAGAGAGAGAGAGAGAAGCTGTGAGTGAGAGAGAGAGAAAGAGAAGCTGTGAGTGAGGGAGAGAGAAGGTTTGAGTGCGTGAGAGAGAGAGAAAGAGAAGCTGTGAGTGAGTGAGAGAGAAAGAGCAGCTGTGAGTGAAAGAGAGAGAGAAAGAGCTGTGAGTGAGAGAGAGAGAGAGAAAGGGAAGCTGTGTGAGAGAGAAATAGAAGCTGTGAGTGAGAGAGAAAGAGAGAAAGAGAAGCTGTGAGAGTGAGAGAAAGAAAGAGAAGCTGTGAGTGAGAGAGAGAGAGAAAGAGAAGCTGTGAGTGAGTGAGAGAGAGAGAAAGAGAAGCTGTGCGTGAGTGAGAGAGAGAGAGTGAGAGAAAGAGAAGCTGTGAGTGAGAGAGAGAGAGAAAGTAAGGGAAGCTCTGAGTGAGAGAGAGAGAGAAAGAGAAGCAGTGAGTGAGAGAGAGAGAAAGAGAAGCTGTGAGAGAGAGAGAGAAAGAGAAGATGTGAGTGAGAGAGAGAGAGAGAAAGAGAAGCTGTGTGTGAGAGAGAAAGAGAAGCTGTGAGTAAGAGAGAGAGAAAGAGAAGCTGTGAGTGAGAGAGAAAGAAAGAGAAGCTGTGAGTGAGAGAGAGAAAGAGAAGCTGTGAGTGAGAGAGAAAGAGAAGCTGTGAGTGTGTGAGAAAGAAAGAGAAGCTGTGAGTGAGAGAGAAAGAGAAGCTGTGAGTGAGAGAGAGAGAAAGAGAAGCTGTGAGTGTGAAAGAGAGAGAGAAGCTGTGAGAGAGAATGAGAGAGAGAAAGAGAAAAAGAGAAGCTGTGTGAGAGAGAGAATCTGTGAGTGAGAGAGAGAGAAAGAGAAGCTGTGAGTGAGAGTGAGAGAGAAAGAGAAGCTGTGAGTGAGAGTGAGAGAGAGAGAAAGAGAAGCTGTGAGTGAGAGAGAGAGAGAGAAAGAGAAGCTGTGTGAGAGAGAGAAAGAGAAGCTGTGAGTAAGAGAGAGAGAAAGAGAAGCTGTGTGTGTGAGAGAGAGAAATAGAAGCTGTGAGTGAGAGAGAAAGAGAGAAAGAGAAGCTGTGAGTGTGTGAGAGAGAAAGAGAAGCTGTGAGTGAGAGAGAGAGAAAGAGAAGCTGTGTGTGAGAGAGAGAAAGAGAAGATGTGAGTGAGAGAGAGAGAGAGAAAGAGAAGCTGTGTGAGAGAGAGAAAGAGAAGCTGTGAGTAAGAGAGAGAGAAAGAGAAGCTGTGTGTGTGAGAGAGAGAAATAGAAGCTGTGAGTGAGAGAGAAAGAGAGAAAGAGAAGCTGTGAGTGTGAGAGAAAGAAAGAGAAGCTGTGAGTGAGAGAGAGAGAGAGAAAGAGAAGCTGTGACTGAGTGAGAGAGAGAGAGAAACAGAAGCTGTGAGTGAGAAAGAAGCTGTGAGTGAGAGAGAGATGCTGTGAGTGAGAGAGACAGAGAAGCTGTGAGTGAGTGAGAGAGAGAGTGAAAGAAAGTGAAGCTGTGAGTGAGAGAGAGAGAGAGAGAAAGAGAAGCTGTGAGTGAGAGAGAGAGAGAAAGAAAGAGAAGCTGTGAGTGAGAGAGAGAAGGAGAAGCTGTGAGTGAGTGAGAGAGAAAGGGAGTGAGAGAGTGAGAGAGAAAGGGAGAAAGATAAGCTGTGAGTGAGTGAGAGAGAGTGAAATAAAGAGAAGCTGTGAGTGAGAAAGAGAGAGAGAAAGAGAAGCTGTGAGTGAGAAAGAGAGAAAGAAGCTGTGAGTGAGAGTGAGAGAGAGAGAAAGAGAAGCTGTGAGTGAGAGAGAGAGAAGCTGTGAGAGAGAGAGAGAAAGAGAAGCTGTGTGAGAGAGAGAGAAAGAGAAGCTGTGAGTGAGAGAGAGAGAAAGAAAGAGAAGCTGTGAGTGAGAGAGAGAGAGAAGCTGTGAGTGAGAGAGAGAGAAAGAGAAGCTGTGAGTGAGAGAGAAAGAGAAGCTGTGAGTGAGAGAGAGAGAGAAAGAGAAGCTGTGAGTGTGAAAGAGAGAGAGAAGCTGTGAGAGAGAATGAGAGAGAGAAAGAGAAAAAGAGAAGCTGTGTGAGAGAGAGAATCTGTGAGTGAGAGAGAGAGAAAGAGAAGCTGTGAGTGAGAGTGAGAGAGAAAGAGAAGCTGTGAGTGAGAGTGAGAGAGAGAGAAAGAGAAGCTGTGAGTGAGAGCGTGAGAGAGAGAAAGAGAATCTGTGAGTGAGAGAGAGAGAAAGAGAAGCTGTGTGTGAGAGAGAAAGAGAAGCTGTGAGTAGGAGAGAGAGAAAGAGAAGCTGTGTGTGTGAGAGAGAGAAGCTGTGAGAGAGAGAAAGAGAAGCTGTGAGTGAGAGAGAGAGAAAGAGAAGCTGTGAGTGAGAGAGAGAGAAAGAGAAGCTGTGAGTGAGAGAGAAAGAGAAGCTGTGAGTGTGTGAGAAAGAAAGAGAAGCTGTGATTGAGAGAGAGAGAGAAAGAAAGAGAAGCTGTGAGTGAGAGAGAGAGAGAAAGAGAAGCTGTGTGTGTGAGAAAGAGAGAAAGAGAAGCTGTGAGCGAGAGAGGGAGAAAGATAAGCTGTGAGTGAGAGAATGAGAGAGAAGGAGAAGCTGTGAGTGAGAGCGTGAGAGAGAGAGAAAGAGAAGCTGTGAGTGAGAGAGAGAAAGAGAAGCTGTGAGTGAGTGAGAGAGAGAGAGAGAAAAAGAAGCTGTGAGTGAGTGAGAGAAGGAAGAACTGTGAGTGAGAGAGAGAGAGAAAGAGAAGCTATGAGTGAGAGAGAGAGAGAGAAAGAGCTGTGAATGAGAGAGAGAGAGAAAGA
Source organism: Bradypodion pumilum (assembly GCA_035047305.1). NCBI lineage: Eukaryota > Metazoa > Chordata > Lepidosauria > Squamata > Chamaeleonidae > Bradypodion > Bradypodion pumilum. The sequence goes on from JAWDJD010000002.1 coordinate 181,896,755, forward strand.
GAAGCTGTGTGTGTGAGAGAGAAATAGAAGCTGTGAGTGAGAGAGAAAGAGAGAAAGAGAAGCTGTGAGTGAGAGAGATAGAGAGAGAGAAAGAGAAGCTGTGAGTGAGAGAGAGAGAGAGAGAGAAAGAGAAAGAGAAGCTGTGAGTGAGAGAGAGAAAGAGAAAGAGATGCTGTGTGTGAGAGAGAAGCTGTGAGTGAGTGAGAGACAGAGAAATAAAGAGAAGCTGTGAGTGAGAAAGAGAGAGAGAAGATGTGAGAGAGAGTGAGAGAGAGAGAAAGAGAAAAAGAGAAGCTGTGTGAGAGAGAAGCTGTGAGTGAGAGAGAGAAAGAGAAGGTGAGAGAGAGAGAGAGAAAGTAGCTGTGAGTGAGAGTGAGAGAGAGAGAAAGAGAAGCTGTGAGTGAGTGAGAGAGAGAGAAGCTGTGAGAGAGAGAGAGAGAAAGAGAAGCTGTGTGTGTGTGAGAGAAAGAGAAGCTGTGAGTGAGAGAGAGAGAAAGAAAGAGAAGCTGTGAGTGAGAGAGAGAGAGAAGCTGTGAGTGGGAGAGGGAGAGAAAAAGAGAAGCTGTGTGTGAGAGAGAGAGAGATAAAGAGAAGCTGTGAATGAGAGAGAGAGAAAGAGCAGCTGTGAGTGAAAGAGAGAGAGAGAAAGAGCTGTGAGTGAGAGAGAGAGAGAGAAAAGGAAGCTGTGTGAGAGAGAAATAGAAGCTGTGAGTGAGAGAGAAAGAGAGAAAGAGAAGCTGTGAGAGTGAGAGAAAGAAAGAGAAGCTGTGAGTGAGTGAGAGAGAGAGAAGGAGAAGCTGTGCGTGAGTGAGAGAGAGAGAGAGAGAAAGAGAAGCTGTGAGAGAGAGAGAAAGAAAGGGAAGCTGTGAGTGAGAGAGAGAGAAAGAGAAGCTGAGTGAGAGAGACAGGGAGAAGAAGCTGTGAGTGAGTGAGAGAGAGAGAGAAACAGAAGCTGTGAGTGAGAAAGAAGCTGTGAGTGAGAGAGAGAGATGCTGTGAGTGAGAGAGACAGAGAAGCTGTGAGTGAGTGAGAGAGAGAGTGAAAGAAAGTGAAGCTGTGAGTGAGAGAGAGAGAGAGAGAAAGAGAAGCTGTGAGTGAGAGAGAGAGAGAAAAAAAGAGAAGGTGTGAGTGAGAGAGAGAAGGAGAAGCTGTGAGTGAGTGAGAGAGAAAGGGAGTGAGAGAGTGAGAGAGAAAGGGAGAAAGATAAGCTGTGAGTGAGTGAGAGAGAGAGAAATAAAGAGAAGCTGTGAGTGAGATAGAGAGAGAGAGAGATAAAGAGAAGCTGTGAGTGAGAAAGAGAGAAAGAAGCTGTGAGTGAGAAAGAGAGAGAGAAGATGTGAGAGAGAGTGAGAGAGAGAGAGAGAAAAAGAGAAGCTGTGAGAGAGAGAAGCTGTGAGTGAGAGAGAGAGAAAGAGAAGGTGTGAATGAGAGAGAGAGAGAAAGAAGCTGTGAGTGAGAGTGAGAGAGAGAGAAAGAGAAGCTGTGAGTGAGAGCGTGAGAGAGAGAGAAAGAGAAGCTGTGAGTGAGAGAGAGAAAGAGAAGCTGTGAGTGAGAGAGAGAGAAAGAGAAGCTGTGAGTGAGTGAGAGAGAGAGAAAAAGAAGCTGTGAGTGAGTGAGAGAAGGAAGAGCTGTGAGTGAGAGAGAGAGAGAAAGAGAAGCTATGAGTGAGAGAGAGAGAGAAAGAGCTGTGAATGAGAGAGAGAGAGAGAAAGAGAAGCTGTGAGTGTGTGTGAGAGAAATAGAAGCTGTGAGTGAGAGAGAAAGAGAGAAAGAGAAGCTGTGAGTGAGAGAGATAGAGAGAGAGAAAGAGAAGCTGTGAGTGAGAGAGAGAGAGAAAGAGAAAGAGAAGCTGTGAGTGAGAGAGAGAAAGAGAAAGAGATGCTGTGTGTGAGAGAGAAGCTGTGAGTGAGTGAGAGACAGAGAAATAAAGAGAAGCTGTGAGTGAGAAAGAGAGAGAGAAGATGTGAGAGAGAGTGAGAGAGAGAGAAAGAGAAAAAGAGAAGCTGTGTCAGAGAGAAGCTGTGAGTGAGAGAGAGAAAGAGAAGGTGAGAGAGAGAGAGAGAGAGAAAGTAGCTGTGAGTGAGAGTGAGAGAGAGAGAAAGAGAAGCTGTGAGTGAGAGAGAGAGAGAAGCTGTGAGAGAGAGAGAGAGAGAAAGAGAAGCTGTGTGTGTGAGAGAGAAAGAGAAGCTGTGAGTGAGAGAGAGAGAAAGAAAGAGAAGCTGTGAGTGAGAGAGAGAGAGAGAAGCTGTGAGTGGGAGAGGGAGAGAAAAAGAGAAGCTGTGTGTGAGAGAGAGAGAGATAAAGAGAAGCTGTGAATGAGAGAGAGAGAAAGAGCAGCTGTGAGTGAAAGAGAGAGAGAGAAAGAGCTGTGAGTGAGAGAGAGAGAGAGAAAGGGAAGCTGTGTGAGAGAGAAATAGAAGCTGTGAGTGAGAGAGAAAGAGAGAAAGAGAAGCTGTGAGAGTGAGAGAAAGAAAGAGATGCTGTGAGTGAGAGAGAGAGATAGAAAGAGAAGCTGTGAGTGAGAGAGAGAGAAAGAGAAGCTGTGCATGAGTGAGAGAGAGAGAGAGAGAAAGAGAAGCTGTGAGAGAGAGAGATAGAAAGGGAAGCTGTGAGTGAGAGAGAGAGAAAGAGAAGCTGAGTGAGAGAGACAGGGAGAAGAAGCTGTGAGTGAGTGAGAGAGAGAGAGAAACAGAAGCTGTGAGTGAGAAAGAAGCTGTGAGTGAGAGAGAGAGATGCTGTGAGTGAGAGAGACAGAGAAGCTGTGAGTGAGTGAGAGAGAGAGTGAAAGAAAGTGAAGCTGTGAGTGAGAGAGAGAGAGAGAGAGAAAGAGAAGCTGTGAGTGAGAGAGAGAGAGAAAGAAAGAGAAGGTGTGAGTGAGAGAGAGAAGGAGAAGCTGTGAGTGAGTGAGAGAGAAAGGGAGTGAGAGAGTGAGAGAGAAAGGGAGAAAGATAAGCTGTGAGTGAGTGAGAGAGAGAGAAATAAAGAGAAGCTGTGAGTGAGAAAGAGAGAGAGATAAAGAGAAGCTGTGAGTGAGAAAGAGAGAAAGAAGCTGTGAGTGAGAAAGAGAGAGAGAAGATGTGAGAGAGAGTGAGAGAGAGAGAAAGAGAAAAAGAGGCTGTGAGAGAGAGAAGCTGTGAGTGAGAGAGAGAGAAAGAGAAGGTGTGAGTGAGAGAGAGAGAGAAAGAAGCTGTGAGTGAGAGAGAGAAAGAGAAGCTGTGAGTGAGAGCGTGAGAGAGAGAGAAAGAGAAGCTGTGAGTGAGAGAGAGAAAGAGAAGCTGTGAGTGAGTGAGAGAGAGAGAGAGAAAAAGAAGCTGTGAGTGAGTGAGAGAAGGAAGAGCTGTGAGTGAGAGAGAGAGAGAAAGAGAAGCTATGAGTGTGTGAGAGAGAAATAGAAGCTGTGAGTGAGAGAGAAAGAGAGAAAGAGAAGCTGTGAGTGAGAGAGGTAGAGAGAGAGAGAAAGAGAAGCTGTGAGTGAGAGAGAGAGAGAAAGAGAAAGAGAAGCTGTGAGTGAGAGAGAGAAAGAGAAAGAGATGCTGTGTGTGAGAGAGAAGCTGTGAGTGAGTGAGAGACAGAGAAATAAAGAGAAGCTGTGAGTGAGAAAGAGAGAGAGAAGATGTGAGAGAGAGTGAGAGAGAGAGAAAGAGAAAAAGAGAAGCTGTGTGAGAGAGAAGCTGTGAGTGAGAGAGAGAAAGAGAAGGTGAGTGAGAGAGAGAGAGAGAAAGTAGCTGTGAGTGAGAGAGAGAGAAAGAGAAGCTGTGAGTGAGAGAGAGAGAGAGAAGCTGTGAGAGAGAGAGAGAGAAAGAGAAGCTGTGTGTGTGAGAGAGAAAGAGAAGCTGTGAGTGAGAGAGAGAGAAAGAAAGAGAAGCTGTGAGTGAGAGAGAGAGAGAGAAGCTGTGAGTGGGAGAGGGAGAGAAAAAGAGAAGCTGTGTGTGAGAGAGAGAGAGATAAAGAGAAGCTGTGAATGAGAGAGAGAGAAAGAGCAGCTGTGAGTGAAAGAGAGAGAGAGAAAGAGCTATGAGTGAGAGAGAGAGAGAAAGGGAAGCTGTGTGAGAGAGAAATAGAAGCTGTGAGTGAGAGAGAAAGAGAGAAAGAGAAGCTGTGAGTGAGTGAGAGAGAGAAAGAGAAGCTGTGCGTGAGTGAGAGAGAGAGAAAGAGAAGCTGTGAGTGAGAGAGAGAGAGAAAGAAAGGGAAGCTGTGAGTGAGAGAGAGAAAGAGAAGCTGAGTGAGAGAGACAGGGAGAAGAAGCTGTGAGTGAGTGAGAGAGAGAGAGAAACATAAGCTGTGAGTGAGAAAGAAGCTGTGAGTGAGAGAGAGAGATGCTGTGAGTGAGAGAGACAGAGAAGCTGTGAGTGAGTGAGAGAGAGAGTGAAAGAAAGTGAAGCTGTGAGTGAGAGAGAGAGAGAGAGAGAAAGAGAAGCTGTGAATGAGAGAGAGAGAGAAAGAAAGAGAAGGTGTGAGTGAGAGAGAGAAGGAGAAGCTGTGAGTGAGTGAGAGAGATAGGGAGTGAGAGAGTGAGAGAGAAAGGGAGAAAGATAAGCTGTGAGTGAGTGAGAGAGTAAGAAATAAAGAGAAGCTGTGAGTGAGAAAGTGAGAGAGAAAGAGAAGCTGTGAGTGAGAAAGAGAGAAAGAAGCTGTGAGTCAGAGAGAGAGAGAGAAGCTGTGAGAGAGAGTGAGAGAGAGAGAAAGAGAAAAAGATAAGCTGTGTGTGAGAGAGAAGGTGTGAGTGAGAGAGAGAGAAAGAGAAGGTGTGAGTGAGAGAGAGAGAGAAAGAGAAGCTGTGAGTGAGAGTGAGAGAGAGAGAAAGAGAAGCTGTGAGTGAGAGCGTGAGAGAGAGAAAGAGAAGCTGTGAGTGAGAGAGAGAAAGAGAAGCTGTGAGTGAGTGAGAGAGAGAGAGAGAAAAAGAAGCTGTGAGTGAGAGAGAAAGAGAGAAAGAGAAGCTGTGAGTGAGAGAAATAGAGAGAGAGAGAAAGAGAAGCTGTGAGTGATAGAGAGAGAAAGAGAAAGAGAAGCTGTGAGTGAGAGAGAAAGAAAGAAAGAGAAAGAGATGCTGTGTGTGAGAGAGAAGCTGTGAGTGAGTGAGAGACAGAGAAATAAAGAGAAGCTGTGAGTGAGAAAGAGAGAGAGAAGATGTGAGAGAGAGTGAGAGAGAAAGAGAAAAAGAGAAGCTGTGTGAGAGAGAAGCTGTGAGTGAGAGAGAGAAAGAGAAGGTGAGAGAGAGAGAGAGAGAAAGTAGCTGTGAGTGAGAGTGAGAGAGAGAGAAAGAGAAGCTGTGAGTGAGAGAGAGAGAGAAGCTGTGAGAGAGAGAGAGAAAGAGAAGCTGTGTGTGAGAGAGAGAAAGAGAAGCTGTGAGTGAGAGAGAGAGAAAGAAAGAGAAGCTGTGAGTGAGTGAGAGAGAGAGAAGCTGTGAGTGAGAGAGAGAGAAAGAGAAGCTGTGAGTGAGAGAGAAAGAGAAGCTGTGAGTAAGAGAGAGAGAAAGAGAAGCTGTGAGTGAGAGAGAAAGAGAAGCTGTGAGTGTGTGAGAGAGAAAGAGAAGCTGTGAGTGTGAGAGAGAGAGAAAGAGAAGCTGTGAGTGAGCGAGAGAGAGAAAGAGAAGCTGTGTGTGTGAGAGAGAGAAAGAGAAGCTGAGAGTGAGAGAGAAAGAGAGAAAGAGAAGCTGTGAGCGAGAGAGAGAGAGAGAAAGAGAAGGTGTGAGTGAGAGTGAGAGAGAGAGAAAGAGAAGCTGTGAGTGAGAGCGTGAGAGAGAGAAAGAGAAGCTGTGAGTAGGAGAGAGAAAGAGAAGCTGTGAGTGAGAGAGAGAGAAAGAGAAGCTGTGAGTGAGAGAGAGAGATGCTGTGAGTGAGAGAGAGGAAAAGAAGCTGTGAGTGAGAGAGAGAGAGGAAGAGAAAGAGAAAGAGAAAGAGAAAGAGAAGCTGTGAGTGAGAGCGTGAGAGAGAGAGAAAGAGAAGCTGTGAGTGAGAGAGAGAAAGAGAAGCTGTGAGTGAGTGAGAGAGAGAGAGAAAAAGAAGCTGTGAGTGAGTGAGAGAAGGAAGAGCTGTGAGTGAGAGAGAGAGAGAAAGAGAAGCTATGAGTGAGAGAGAGAGAGAAAGAGCTGTGAATGAGAGAGAGAGAGAAAGAGAAGCTGTGAGTGTGTGAGAGAGAAATAGAAGCTGTGAGTGAGAGAGAAAGAGAGAAAGAGAAGCTGTGAGTGAGAGAGATAGAGAGAGAGAAAGAGAAGCTGTGAGTGAGAGAGAGAGAGAAAGAGAAAGAGAAGCTGTGAGTGAGAGAGAGAGAAAGAGAAAGAGAAGCTGTGAGTCAGAGAGAGAGAGAGAAAGAGATGCTGTGTGTGAGAGAGAAGCTGTGAGTGAGTGAGAGACAGAGAAATAAAGAGAAGCTGTGAGTGAGAAAGAGAGAGATGTGAGAGAGAGTGAGAGAGAGAGAAAGAGAAAAAGAGAAGCTGTGTGAGAGAGAAGCTGTGAGAGAGAGAGAGAGAGAAAGAGAAGCTGTGTGAGAGAGAGAGAAAGAGAAGCTGTGAGTGAGAGAGAAAGAAAGAAAGAGAAGCTGTGAGTGAGAGAGAGAGAGAAGCTGTGAGTGAGAGAGAGAGAAAGAGAAGCTGTGAGTGAGAGAGAAAGAGAAGCTGTGAGTGAGAGAGAGAGAGAAAGAGAAGCTGTGAGTGTGAAAGAGAGAGAGAAGCTGTGAGTGAGAATGAGAGAGAGAAAGAGAAAAAGAGAAGCTGTGTGAGAGAGAGAATCTGTGAGTGAGAGAGAGAGAAAGAGAAGCTGTGAGTGAGAGTGAGAGAGAAAGAGAAGCTGTGAGTGAGAGTGAGAGAGAGAGAAAGAGAAGCTGTGACTGAGAGCGTGAGAGAGAGAAAGAGAAGCTGTGAGTGAGAGAGAGAGAAAGAGAAGCTGTGTGTGAGAGAGAGAAAGAGAAGATGTGAGTGAGAGAGAGAGAAAGAGAAGCTGTGTGAGAGAGAGAAAGAGAAGCTGTGAGTAAGAGAGAGAGAAAGAGAAGCTGTGTGTGTGTGAGAGAGAGAAGCTGTGTGAGAGAGAAATAGAAGCTGTGAGTGAGAGAGAAAGAGAGAAAGAGAAGCTGTGAGTGTGAGAGAAAGAAAGAGAAGCTGTGAGTGAGAGAGAGAGAGAGAAAGAGAAGCTGTGACTGAGTGAGAGAGAGAGAGAAACAGAAGCTGTGAGTGAGAAAGAAGCTGTGAGTGTGAGAGAGAGATGCTGTGAGTGAGAGAGACAGAGAAGCTGTGAGTGAGTGAGAGAGAGAGTGAAAGAAAGTGAAGCTGTGAGTGAGAGAGAGAGAGAGAGAGAGAAAGAGAAGCTGTGAGTGAGAGAGAGAGAGAAAGAAAGAGAAGGTGTGAGTGAGAGAGAGAAGGAGAAGCTGTGAGTGAGTGAGAGAGAAAGGGAGTGAGAGAGTGAGAGAGAAAGGGAGAAAGATAAGCTGTGAGTGAGTGAGAGAGAGAGAAATAAAGAGAAGCTGTGAGTGAGAAAGAGAGAGAGAAAGAGAAGCTGTGAGTGAGAAAGAGAGAAAGAAGCTGTGAGTGAGAGTGAGAAAGAGAGAAAGAGAAGCTGTGAGTGAGAGAGAGAGAAGCTGTGAGAGAGAGAGAGAAAGAGAAGCTGTGTGTGAGAGAGAGAAAGAGAAGCTGTGAGTGAGAGAGAGGGAAAGAAAGAGAAGCTGTGAGTGAGAGAGAGAGAGAAGCTGTGAGTGAGAGAGAGAAGGTTTGAGTGAGAGAGAGAGAAAGAAAGAGTAGCTGTGTGAGAGAGAGAGAGAGAAAGAGAAGCTGTGAGTGAGAGTGAGAGAGAAAGAGAAGCTGTGAGTGAGAGTGAGAGAGAGAGAAAGAGAAGCTGTGAGTGAGAGCGTGAGAGAGAGAGAGAGAAGCTGTGAGTGAGAGAGAGAGAAAGAGAAGCTGTGAGAGAGAGAGAGAAAGAGAAGATGTGAGTGAGAGAGAGAGAGAGAAAGAGAAGCTGTGTGAGAGAGAGAAAGAGAAGCTGTGAGTAAGAGAGAGAGAAAGAGAAGCTGTGAGTGAGAGAGAAAGAGAAGCTGTGTGAGAAAGAAAGAGAAGCTGTGATTGAGAGAGAGAGAGAAAGAGAAGCTGTGAGTGAGAGAGAAAGAAAGAAAGAGAAGCTGTGAGTGAGAGAGAGAGAGAAGCTGTGAGTGAGAGAGAGAGAAAGAGTAGCTGTGAGAGAGAGAGAGAGAAAGAGAAACTGTGAGTGAGAGAGAGAGAGAAAGAGAAGCTGTGAGTGAGAGAGAGAGAAAGAGAAGCTGTGAGTGAGGGAGAGAGAAGGTTTGAGTGCGTGAGAGAGAGAGAAAGAGAAGCTGTGAGTGAGAGAGAGAGAAGCTGTGCGTAAGAGAGAGAGAGAGAAGCTGTGAGTGCGAGAGAGAGAGAAAGAGAAGCTGTGAGAGAGAGAGAGAAAGAGAAGCTGTGAGAGTGAGAGAGAAAGAAAGAAGCTGTGAGTGAGAGAGAGAGAGCAAGAGAAGCTGTGAGTGAGTGTGTGTGAGAGAGAGAGAGAGAAGCTGTGAGTGAGAGAGAGAGAAAGAGAAGCTGTGAGTGAGGGAGAGAGATGGTTTGAGTGCGTGAGAGAGAGAGAAAGAGAAGGTGTGAGTGAGTGAGAGAGAAAGAGCAGCTGTGAGTGAAAGAGAGAGAGAAAGAGCTGTGAGTGAGAGAGAGAGAGAGAAAGGGAAGCTGTGTGAGAGAGAAATAGAAGCTGTGAGTGAGAGAGAAAGAGAGAAAGAGAAGCTGTGAGAGTGATAGAAAGAAAGAGAAGCTGTGAGTGAGAGAGAGAGAGAAAGAGAAGCTGTGAGTGAGTGAGAGAGAGAGAAAGAGAAGCTGTGCGTGAGTGAGAGAGAGAGAGAGAGTGAGAGAAAGAGAAGCTGTGAGTGAGAGAGAGAGAGAAAGAAAGGGAAGCTCTGAGTGAGAGAGAGAGAGAAAGAGAAGCAGTGAGTGAGAGAGAGAGAAAGAGAAGCTGTGAGAGAGAGAGAGAAAGAGAAGATGTGAGTGAGAGAGAGAGAGAGAAAGAGAAGCTGTGTGAGAGAGAGAAAGAGAAGCTGTGAGTAAGAGAGAGAGAAAGAGAAGCTGTGTGTGTGTGAGAGAGAGAAGCTGTGAGAGAGAGAGAAAGAGAAGCTGTGAGTGAGAGAGAAAGAAAGAGAAGCTGTGAGTGAGAGAGAGAGAAAGAGAAGCTGTGAGTGAGAGAGAAAGAGAAGCTGTGAGGGTGTGAGAAAGAAAGAGAAGCTGTGATTGAGAGAGAGAGAGAGAGAAAGAGAAGCTGTGAGTGAGAGAGAAAGAAAGAAAGAGAAGCTGTGAGTGAGAGAGAGAGAGAAGCTGTGAGTGAGAGAGAGAGAAAGAGAAGCTGTGAGTGAGAGAGAAAGAGAAGCTGTGAGTGAGAGAGAGAGAGAAAGAGAAGCTGTGAGTGTGAAAGAGAGAGAGAAGCTGTGAGAGAGAATGAGAGAGAGAAAGAGAAAAAGAGAAGCTGTGTGAGAGAGAGAATCTGTGAGTGAGAGAGAGAGAAAGAGAAGCTGTGAGTGAGAGTGAGAGAGAAAGAGAAGCTGTGAGTGAGAGTGAGAGAGAGAGAAAGAGAAGCTGTGAGTGAGAGCGTGAGAGAGAGAAAGTGAAGCTGTGAGTGAGAGAGAGAGAAAGAGAAGCTGTGTGTGTGAGAGAGAAAGAGAAGATGTGAGTGAGAGAGAGAGAAAGAGAAGCTGTGTGAGAGAGAGAAAGAGAAGCTGTGAGTAAGAGAGAGAGAAAGAGAAGCTGTGTGTGTGAGAGAGAGAAGCTGTGTGAGAGAGAAATAGAAGCTGTGAGTGAGAGAGAAAGAGAGAAAGAGAAGCTGTGAGTGTGAGAGAAAGAAAGAGAAGCTGTGAGTGAGAGAGAGAGAGAGAAAGAGAAGCTGTGACTGAGTGAGAGAGAGAGAGAAACAGAAGCTGTGAGTGAGAAAGAAGCTGTGAGTGAGAGAGAGATGCTGTGAGTGAGAGAGACAGAGAAGCTGTGAGTGAGTGAGAGAGAGAGTGAAAGAAAGTGAAGCTGTGAGTGAGAGAGAGAGAGAGAGAAAGGGAAGCTGTGAGTGAGAGAGAGAGAGAAAGAAAGAGAAGGTGTGAGTGAGAGAGAGAAGGAGAAGCTGTGAGTGAGTGAGAGAGAAAGGGAGTGAGAGAGTGAGAGAGAAAGGGAGAAAGATAAGCTGTGAGTGAGTGAGAGAGAGAGAAATAAAGAGAAGCTGTGAGTGAGAAAGAGAGAGAGAAAGAGAAGCTGTGAGTGAGAAAGAGAGAAAGAAGCTGTGAGTGAGAGTGAGAGAGAGAGAAAGAGAAGCTGTGAGTGAGAGAGAGAGAAGCTGTGAGAGAGAGAGAGAAAGAGAAGCTGTGTGAGAGAGAGAGAAAGAGAAGCTGTGAGTGAGAGAGAGAGAAAGAAAGAGAAGCTGTGAGGAGAGAGAGAGAAGCTGTGAGTGAGAGAGAGAGAAAGAGAAGCTGTGAGTGAGAGAGAAAGAGAAGCTGTGAGTGAGAGAGAGAGAGAAAGAGAAGCTGTGAGTGTGAAAGAGAGAGAGAAGCTGTGAGAGAGAATGAGAGAGAGAAAGAGAAAAGAGAAGCTGTGTGAGAGAGAGAATCTGTGAGTGAGAGAGAGAGAAAGAGAAGCTGTGAGTGAGAGTGAGAGAGAAAGAGAAGCTGTGAGTGAGAGTGAGAGAGAGAGAAAGAGAAGCTGTGAGTGAGAGCGTGAGAGAGAGAAAGAGAAGCTGTGAGTGAGAGAGAGAGAAATAAAGAGAAGCTGTGAGTGAGAGAGAGAGAAAGAGAAGATGTGAGAGAGAGAGAGAGAGAGAGAAAGAGAAGCTGTGTGAGAGAGAGAAAGAGAAGCTGTGAGTAGGAGAGAGAGAAAGAGAAGCTGTGTGTGTGAGAGAGAGAAGCTGTGAGAGAGAGAGAAAGAGAAGCTGTGAGTGAGAGATAAAGAAAGAAAGAGAAGCTGTGAGTGAGAGAGAGAGAGAAGCTGTGAGTGAGAGAGAGAGAAAGAGTAGCTGTGAGAGAGAGAGAGAGAAAGAGAAACTGTGAGTGAGAGAGAGAGAGAAAGAGAAGCTGTGAGTGAGAGAGAGAGAAAGAGAAGCTGTGAGTGAGGGAGAGAGAAGGTTTGAGTGCGTGAGAGAGAGAGAAAGAGACGCTGTGAGTGAGAGAGAGAGAAGCTGTGCGTAAGAGAGAGAGAGAGAAGCTGTGAGTGCGAGAGAGAGAGAAAGAGAAGCTGTGAGAGAGAGAGAGAAAGAGAAGCTGTGAGAGTGAGAGAGAAAGAAAGAAGCTGTGAGTGAGAGAGAGAGAGCAAGAGAAGCTGTGAGTGAGTGTGAGAGAGAGAGAGAGAGAAGCTGTGAGTGAGAGAGAGAGAAAGAGAAGCTGTGAGTGAGGGAGAGAGAAGGTTTGAGTGCGTGAGAGAGAGAGAAAGAGAAGCTGTGAGTGAGTGAGAGAGAAAGAGCAGCTGTGAGTGAAAGAGAGAGAGAAAGAGCTGTGAGTGAGAGAGAGAGAGAGAAAGGGAAGCTGTGTGAGAGAGAAATAGAAGCTGTGAGTGAGAGAGAAAGAGAGAAAGAGAAGCTGTGAGAGTGAGAGAAAGAAAGAGAAGCTGTGAGTGAGAGAGAGAGAGAAAGAGAAGCTGTGAGTGAGTGAGAGAGAGAGAAAGAGAAGCTGTGCGTGAGTGAGAGAGAGAGAGTGAGAGAAAGAGAAGCTGTGAGTGAGAGAGAGAGAGAAAGTAAGGGAAGCTCTGAGTGAGAGAGAGAGAGAAAGAGAAGCAGTGAGTGAGAGAGAGAGAAAGAGAAGCTGTGAGAGAGAGAGAGAAAGAGAAGATGTGAGTGAGAGAGAGAGAGAAAGAGAAGCTGTGTGTGAGAGAGAAAGAGAAGCTGTGAGTAAGAGAGAGAGAAAGAGAAGCTGTGAGTGAGAGAGAAAGAAAGAGAAGCTGTGAGTGAGAGAGAGAAAGAGAAGCTGTGAGTGAGAGAGAAAGAGAAGCTGTGAGTGTGTGAGAAAGAAAGAGAAGCTGTGAGTGAGAGAGAAAGAGAAGCTGTGAGTGAGAGAGAGAGAAAGAGAAGCTGTGAGTGTGAAAGAGAGAGAGAAGCTGTGAGAGAGAATGAGAGAGAGAAAGAGAAAAAGAGAAGCTGTGTGAGAGAGAGAATCTGTGAGTGAGAGAGAGAGAAAGAGAAGCTGTGAGTGAGAGTGAGAGAGAAAGAGAAGCTGTGAGTGAGAGTGAGAGAAAGAGAAAGAGAAGCTGTGAGTGAGAGAGAGAGAGAGAAAGAGAAGCTGTGTGAGAGAGAGAAAGAGAAGCTGTGAGTAAGAGAGAGAGAAAGAGAAGCTGTGTGTGTGAGAGAGAGAAATAGAAGCTGTGAGTGAGAGAGAAAGAGAGAAAGAGAAGCTGTGAGTGTGTGAGAGAGAAAGAGAAGCTGTGAGTGAGAGAGAGAGAAAGAGAAGCTGTGTGTGAGAGAGAGAAAGAGAAGATGTGAGTGAGAGAGAGAGAGAGAAAGAGAAGCTGTGTGAGAGAGAGAAAGAGAAGCTGTGAGTAAGAGAGAGAGAAAGAGAAGCTGTGTGTGTGAGAGAGAGAAATAGAAGCTGTGAGTGAGAGAGAAAGAGAGAAAGAGAAGCTGTGAGTGTGAGAGAAAGAAAGAGAAGCTGTGAGTGAGAGAGAGAGAGAGAAAGAGAAGCTGTGACTGAGTGAGAGAGAGAGAGAAACAGAAGCTGTGAGTGAGAAAGAAGCTGTGAGTGAGAGAGAGATGCTGTGAGTGAGAGAGACAGAGAAGCTGTGAGTGAGTGAGAGAGAGAGTGAAAGAAAGTGAAGCTGTGAGTGAGAGAGAGAGAGAGAGAAAGAGAAGCTGTGAGTGAGAGAGAGAGAGAAAGAAAGAGAAGCTGTGAGTGAGAGAGAGAAGGAGAAGCTGTGAGTGAGTGAGAGAGAAAGGGAGTGAGAGAGTGAGAGAGAAAGGGAGAAAGATAAGCTGTGAGTGAGTGAGAGAGAGTGAAATAAAGAGAAGCTGTGAGTGAGAAAGAGAGAGAGAAAGAGAAGCTGTGAGTGAGAAAGAGAGAAAGAAGCTGTGAGTGAGAGTGAGAGAGAGAGAAAGAGAAGCTGTGAGTGAGAGAGAGAGAAGCTGTGAGAGAGAGAGAGAAAGAGAAGCTGTGTGAGAGAGAGAGAAAGAGAAGCTGTGAGTGAGAGAGAGAGAAAGAAAGAGAAGCTGTGAGTGAGAGAGAGAGAGAAGCTGTGAGTGAGAGAGAGAGAAAGAGAAGCTGTGAGTGAGAGAGAAAGAGAAGCTGTGAGTGAGAGAGAGAGAGAAAGAGAAGCTGTGAGTGTGAAAGAGAGAGAGAAGCTGTGAGAGAGAATGAGAGAGAGAAAGAGAAAAAGAGAAGCTGTGTGAGAGAGAGAATCTGTGAGTGAGAGAGAGAGAAAGAGAAGCTGTGAGTGAGAGTGAGAGAGAAAGAGAAGCTGTGAGTGAGAGTGAGAGAGAGAGAAAGAGAAGCTGTGAGTGAGAGCGTGAGAGAGAGAAAGAGAATCTGTGAGTGAGAGAGAGAGAAAGAGAAGCTGTGTGTGAGAGAGAAAGAGAAGCTGTGAGTAGGAGAGAGAGAAAGAGAAGCTGTGTGTGTGAGAGAGAGAAGCTGTGAGAGAGAGAAAGAGAAGCTGTGAGTGAGAGAGAGAGAAAGAGAAGCTGTGAGTGAGAGAGAGAGAAAGAGAAGCTGTGAGTGAGAGAGAAAGAGAAGCTGTGAGTGTGTGAGAAAGAAAGAGAAGCTGTGATTGAGAGAGAGAGAGAAAGAAAGAGAAGCTGTGAGTGAGAGAGAGAGAGAAAGAGAAGCTGTGTGTGTGAGAAAGAGAGAAAGAGAAGCTGTGAGCGAGAGAGGGAGAAAGATAAGCTGTGAGTGAGAGAATGAGAGAGAAGGAGAAGCTGTGAGTGAGAGCGTGAGAGAGAGAGAAAGAGAAGCTGTGAGTGAGAGAGAGAAAGAGAAGCTGTGAGTGAGTGAGAGAGAGAGAGAGAAAAAGAAGCTGTGAGTGAGTGAGAGAAGGAAGAACTGTGAGTGAGAGAGAGAGAGAAAGAGAAGCTATGAGTGAGAGAGAGAGAGAAGCTGTGAGAGAGAGAGAGAAAGAGAAGCTGTGTGTGAGAGAGAGAAAGAGAAGCTGTGAGTGAGAGAGAGAGAAAGAAAGAGAAGCTGTGAGTGAGTGAGAGAGAGAGAAGCTGTGAGTGAGAGAGAGAGAAAGAGAAGCTGTGAGTGAGAGAGAAAGAGAAGCTGTGAGTAAGAGAGAGAGAAAGAGAAGCTGTGAGTGAGAGAGAAAGAGAAGCTGTGAGTGTGTGAGAGAGAAAGAGAAGCTGTGAGTGTGAGAGAGAGAGAAAGAGAAGCTGTGAGTGAGCGAGAGAGAGAAAGAGAAGCTGTGTGTGTGAGAGAGAGAAAGAGAAGCTGAGAGTGAGAGAGAAAGAGAGAAAGAGAAGCTGTGAGCGAGAGAGAGAGAGAGAAAGAGAAGGTGTGAGTGAGAGTGAGAGAGAGAGAAAGAGAAGCTGTGAGTGAGAGCGTGAGAGAGAGAAAGAGAAGCTGTGAGTAGGAGAGAGAAAGAGAAGCTGTGAGTGAGAGAGAGAGAAAGAGAAGCTGTGAGTGAGAGAGAGAGATGCTGTGAGTGAGAGAGAGGAAAAGAAGCTGTGAGTGAGAGAGAGAGAGGAAGAGAAAGAGAAAGAGAAAGAGAAAGAGAAGCTGTGAGTGAGAGCGTGAGAGAGAGAGAAAGAGAAGCTGTGAGTGAGAGAGAGAAAGAGAAGCTGTGAGTGAGTGAGAGAGAGAGAGAAAAAGAAGCTGTGAGTGAGTGAGAGAAGGAAGAGCTGTGAGTGAGAGAGAGAGAGAAAGAGAAGCTATGAGTGAGAGAGAGAGAGAAAGAGCTGTGAATGAGAGAGAGAGAGAAAGAGAAGCTGTGAGTGTGTGAGAGAGAAATAGAAGCTGTGAGTGAGAGAGAAAGAGAGAAAGAGAAGCTGTGAGTGAGAGAGATAGAGAGAGAGAAAGAGAAGCTGTGAGTGAGAGAGAGAGAGAAAGAGAAAGAGAAGCTGTGAGTGAGAGAGAGAGAAAGAGAAAGAGAAGCTGTGAGTCAGAGAGAGAGAGAGAAAGAGATGCTGTGTGTGAGAGAGAAGCTGTGAGTGAGTGAGAGACAGAGAAATAAAGAGAAGCTGTGAGTGAGAAAGAGAGAGATGTGAGAGAGAGTGAGAGAGAGAGAAAGAGAAAAAGAGAAGCTGTGTGAGAGAGAAGCTGTGAGAGAGAGAGAGAGAGAAAGAGAAGCTGTGTGAGAGAGAGAGAAAGAGAAGCTGTGAGTGAGAGAGAAAGAAAGAAAGAGAAGCTGTGAGTGAGAGAGAGAGAGAAGCTGTGAGTGAGAGAGAGAGAAAGAGAAGCTGTGAGTGAGAGAGAAAGAGAAGCTGTGAGTGAGAGAGAGAGAGAAAGAGAAGCTGTGAGTGTGAAAGAGAGAGAGAAGCTGTGAGTGAGAATGAGAGAGAGAAAGAGAAAAAGAGAAGCTGTGTGAGAGAGAGAATCTGTGAGTGAGAGAGAGAGAAAGAGAAGCTGTGAGTGAGAGTGAGAGAGAAAGAGAAGCTGTGAGTGAGAGTGAGAGAGAGAGAAAGAGAAGCTGTGACTGAGAGCGTGAGAGAGAGAAAGAGAAGCTGTGAGTGAGAGAGAGAGAAAGAGAAGCTGTGTGTGAGAGAGAGAAAGAGAAGATGTGAGTGAGAGAGAGAGAAAGAGAAGCTGTGTGAGAGAGAGAAAGAGAAGCTGTGAGTAAGAGAGAGAGAAAGAGAAGCTGTGTGTGTGTGAGAGAGAGAAGCTGTGTGAGAGAGAAATAGAAGCTGTGAGTGAGAGAGAAAGAGAGAAAGAGAAGCTGTGAGTGTGAGAGAAAGAAAGAGAAGCTGTGAGTGAGAGAGAGAGAGAGAAAGAGAAGCTGTGACTGAGTGAGAGAGAGAGAGAAACAGAAGCTGTGAGTGAGAAAGAAGCTGTGAGTGTGAGAGAGAGATGCTGTGAGTGAGAGAGACAGAGAAGCTGTGAGTGAGTGAGAGAGAGAGTGAAAGAAAGTGAAGCTGTGAGTGAAAGAGAGAGAGAGAGAGAGAAAGAGAAGCTGTGAGTGAGAGAGAGAGAGAAAGAAAGAGAAGGTGTGAGTGAGAGAGAGAAGGAGAAGCTGTGAGTGAGTGAGAGAGAAAGGGAGTGAGAGAGTGAGAGAGAAAGGGAGAAAGATAAGCTGTGAGTGAGTGAGAGAGAGAGAAATAAAGAGAAGCTGTGAGTGAGAAAGAGAGAGAGAAAGAGAAGCTGTGAGTGAGAAAGAGAGAAAGAAGCTGTGAGTGAGAGTGAGAAAGAGAGAAAGAGAAGCTGTGAGTGAGAGAGAGAGAAGCTGTGAGAGAGAGAGAGAAAGAGAAGCTGTGTGTGAGAGAGAGAAAGAGAAGCTGTGAGTGAGAGAGAGGGAAAGAAAGAGAAGCTGTGAGTGAGAGAGAGAGAGAAGCTGTGAGTGAGAGAGAGAAGGTTTGAGTGAGAGAGAGAGAAAGAAAGAGTAGCTGTGTGAGAGAGAGAGAGAGAAAGAGAAGCTGTGAGTGAGAGTGAGAGAGAAAGAGAAGCTGTGAGTGAGAGTGAGAGAGAGAGAAAGAGAAGCTGTGAGTGAGAGCGTGAGAGAGAGAGAGAGAAGCTGTGAGTGAGAGAGAGAGAAAGAGAAGCTGTGAGAGAGAGAGAGAAAGAGAAGATGTGAGTGAGAGAGAGAGAGAGAAAGAGAAGCTGTGTGAGAGAGAGAAAGAGAAGCTGTGAGTAAGAGAGAGAGAAAGAGAAGCTGTGAGTGAGAGAGAAAGAGAAGCTGTGTGAGAAAGAAAGAGAAGCTGTGATTGAGAGAGAGAGAGAAAGAGAAGCTGTGAGTGAGAGAGAAAGAAAGAAAGAGAAGCTGTGAGTGAGAGAGAGAGAGAAGCTGTGAGTGAGAGAGAGAGAAAGAGTAGCTGTGAGAGAGAGAGAGAGAAAGAGAAACTGTGAGTGAGAGAGAGAGAGAAAGAGAAGCTGTGAGTGAGAGAGAGAGAAAGAGAAGCTGTGAGTGAGGGAGAGAGAAGGTTTGAGTGCGTGAGAGAGAGAGAAAGAGAAGCTGTGAGTGAGAGAGAGAGAAGCTGTGCGTAAGAGAGAGAGAGAGAAGCTGTGAGTGCGAGAGAGAGAGAAAGAGAAGCTGTGAGAGAGAGAGAGAAAGAGAAGCTGTGAGAGTGAGAGAGAAAGAAAGAAGCTGTGAGTGAGAGAGAGAGAGCAAGAGAAGCTGTGAGTGAGTGTGTGTGAGAGAGAGAGAGAGAAGCTGTGAGTGAGAGAGAGAGAAAGAGAAGCTGTGAGTGAGGGAGAGAGATGGTTTGAGTGCGTGAGAGAGAGAGAAAGAGAAGGTGTGAGTGAGTGAGAGAGAAAGAGCAGCTGTGAGTGAAAGAGAGAGAGAAAGAGCTGTGAGTGAGAGAGAGAGAGAGAAAGGGAAGCTGTGTGAGAGAGAAATAGAAGCTGTGAGTGAGAGAGAAAGAGAGAAAGAGAAGCTGTGAGAGTGATAGAAAGAAAGAGAAGCTGTGAGTGAGAGAGAGAGAGAAAGAGAAGCTGTGAGTGAGTGAGAGAGAGAGAAAGAGAAGCTGTGCGTGAGTGAGAGAGAGAGAGAGAGTGAGAGAAAGAGAAGCTGTGAGTGAGAGAGAGAGAGAAAGAAAGGGAAGCTCTGAGTGAGAGAGAGAGAGAAAGAGAAGCAGTGAGTGAGAGAGAGAGAAAGAGAAGCTGTGAGAGAGAGAGAGAAAGAGAAGATGTGAGTGAGAGAGAGAGAGAGAAAGAGAAGCTGTGTGAGAGAGAGAAAGAGAAGCTGTGAGTAAGAGAGAGAGAAAGAGAAGCTGTGTGTGTGTGAGAGAGAGAAGCTGTGAGAGAGAGAGAAAGAGAAGCTGTGAGTGAGAGAGAAAGAAAGAGAAGCTGTGAGTGAGAGAGAGAGAAAGAGAAGCTGTGAGTGAGAGAGAAAGAGAAGCTGTGAGGGTGTGAGAAAGAAAGAGAAGCTGTGATTGAGAGAGAGAGAGAGAGAAAGAGAAGCTGTGAGTGAGAGAGAAAGAAAGAAAGAGAAGCTGTGAGTGAGAGAGAGAGAGAAGCTGTGAGTGAGAGAGAGAGAAAGAGAAGCTGTGAGTGAGAGAGAAAGAGAAGCTGTGAGTGAGAGAGAGAGAGAAAGAGAAGCTGTGAGTGTGAAAGAGAGAGAGAAGCTGTGAGAGAGAATGAGAGAGAGAAAGAGAAAAAGAGAAGCTGTGTGAGAGAGAGAATCTGTGAGTGAGAGAGAGAGAAAGAGAAGCTGTGAGTGAGAGTGAGAGAGAAAGAGAAGCTGTGAGTGAGAGTGAGAGAGAGAGAAAGAGAAGCTGTGAGTGAGAGCGTGAGAGAGAGAAAGTGAAGCTGTGAGTGAGAGAGAGAGAAAGAGAAGCTGTGTGTGTGAGAGAGAAAGAGAAGATGTGAGTGAGAGAGAGAGAAAGAGAAGCTGTGTGAGAGAGAGAAAGAGAAGCTGTGAGTAAGAGAGAGAGAAAGAGAAGCTGTGTGTGTGAGAGAGAGAAGCTGTGTGAGAGAGAAATAGAAGCTGTGAGTGAGAGAGAAAGAGAGAAAGAGAAGCTGTGAGTGTGAGAGAAAGAAAGAGAAGCTGTGAGTGAGAGAGAGAGAGAGAAAGAGAAGCTGTGACTGAGTGAGAGAGAGAGAGAAACAGAAGCTGTGAGTGAGAAAGAAGCTGTGAGTGAGAGAGAGATGCTGTGAGTGAGAGAGACAGAGAAGCTGTGAGTGAGTGAGAGAGAGAGTGAAAGAAAGTGAAGCTGTGAGTGAGAGAGAGAGAGAGAGAAAGGGAAGCTGTGAGTGAGAGAGAGAGAGAAAGAAAGAGAAGGTGTGAGTGAGAGAGAGAAGGAGAAGCTGTGAGTGAGTGAGAGAGAAAGGGAGTGAGAGAGTGAGAGAGAAAGGGAGAAAGATAAGCTGTGAGTGAGTGAGAGAGAGAGAAATAAAGAGAAGCTGTGAGTGAGAAAGAGAGAGAGAAAGAGAAGCTGTGAGTGAGAAAGAGAGAAAGAAGCTGTGAGTGAGAGTGAGAGAGAGAGAAAGAGAAGCTGTGAGTGAGAGAGAGAGAAGCTGTGAGAGAGAGAGAGAAAGAGAAGCTGTGTGTGAGAGAGAGAAAGAGAAGCTGTGAGTGAGAGAGAGAGAAAGAAAGAGAAGCTGTGAGGAGAGAGAGAGAAGCTGTGAGTGAGAGAGAGAGAAAGAGAAGCTGTGAGTGAGAGAGAAAGAGAAGCTGTGAGTGAGAGAGAGAGAGAAAGAGAAGCTGTGAGTGTGAAAGAGAGAGAGAAGCTGTGAGAGAGAATGAGAGAGAGAAAGAGAAAAGAGAAGCTGTGTGTGAGAGAGAATCTGTGAGTGAGAGAGAGAGAAAGAGAAGCTGTGAGTGAGAGTGAGAGAGAAAGAGAAGCTGTGAGTGAGAGTGAGAGAGAGAGAAAGAGAAGCTGTGAGTGAGAGCGTGAGAGAGAGAAAGAGAAGCTGTGAGTGAGAGAGAGAGAAATAAAGAGAAGCTGTGAGTGAGAGAGAGAGAAAGAGAAGATGTGAGAGAGAGAGAGAGAGAGAGAAAGAGAAGCTGTGTGAGAGAGAGAAAGAGAAGCTGTGAGTAGGAGAGAGAGAAAGAGAAGCTGTGTGTGTGAGAGAGAGAAGCTGTGAGAGAGAGAGAAAGAGAAGCTGTGAGTGAGAGATAAAGAAAGAAAGAGAAGCTGTGAGTGAGAGAGAGAGAGAAGCTGTGAGTGAGAGAGAGAGAAAGAGTAGCTGTGAGAGAGAGAGAGAGAAAGAGAAACTGTGAGTGAGAGAGAGAGAGAAAGAGAAGCTGTGAGTGAGAGAGAGAGAAAGAGAAGCTGTGAGTGAGGGAGAGAGAAGGTTTGAGTGCGTGAGAGAGAGAGAAAGAGACGCTGTGAGTGAGAGAGAGAGAAGCTGTGCGTAAGAGAGAGAGAGAGAAGCTGTGAGTGCGAGAGAGAGAGAAAGAGAAGCTGTGAGAGAGAGAGAGAGAAAGAGAAGCTGTGAGAGTGAGAGAGAAAGAAAGAAGCTGTGAGTGAGAGAGAGAGAGCAAGAGAAGCTGTGAGTGAGTGTGAGAGAGAGAGAGAGAGAAGCTGTGAGTGAGAGAGAGAGAAAGAGAAGCTGTGAGTGAGGGAGAGAGAAGGTTTGAGTGCGTGAGAGAGAGAGAAAGAGAAGCTGTGAGTGAGTGAGAGAGAAAGAGCAGCTGTGAGTGAAAGAGAGAGAGAAAGAGCTGTGAGTGAGAGAGAGAGAGAGAAAGGGAAGCTGTGTGAGAGAGAAATAGAAGCTGTGAGTGAGAGAGAAAGAGAGAAAGAGAAGCTGTGAGAGTGAGAGAAAGAAAGAGAAGCTGTGAGTGAGAGAGAGAGAGAAAGAGAAGCTGTGAGTGAGTGAGAGAGAGAGAAAGAGAAGCTGTGCGTGAGTGAGAGAGAGAGAGTGAGAGAAAGAGAAGCTGTGAGTGAGAGAGAGAGAGAAAGTAAGGGAAGCTCTGAGTGAGAGAGAGAGAGAAAGAGAAGCAGTGAGTGAGAGAGAGAGAAAGAGAAGCTGTGAGAGAGAGAGAGAAAGAGAAGATGTGAGTGAGAGAGAGAGAGAGAAAGAGAAGCTGTGTGTGAGAGAGAAAGAGAAGCTGTGAGTAAGAGAGAGAGAAAGAGAAGCTGTGAGTGAGAGAGAAAGAAAGAGAAGCTGTGAGTGAGAGAGAGAAAGAGAAGCTGTGAGTGAGAGAGAAAGAGAAGCTGTGAGTGTGTGAGAAAGAAAGAGAAGCTGTGAGTGAGAGAGAAAGAGAAGCTGTGAGTGAGAGAGAGAGAAAGAGAAGCTGTGAGTGTGAAAGAGAGAGAGAAGCTGTGAGAGAGAATGAGAGAGAGAAAGAGAAAAAGAGAAGCTGTGTGAGAGAGAGAATCTGTGAGTGAGAGAGAGAGAAAGAGAAGCTGTGAGTGAGAGTGAGAGAGAAAGAGAAGCTGTGAGTGAGAGTGAGAGAGAGAGAAAGAGAAGCTGTGAGTGAGAGAGAGAGAGAGAAAGAGAAGCTGTGTGAGAGAGAGAAAGAGAAGCTGTGAGTAAGAGAGAGAGAAAGAGAAGCTGTGTGTGTGAGAGAGAGAAATAGAAGCTGTGAGTGAGAGAGAAAGAGAGAAAGAGAAGCTGTGAGTGTGTGAGAGAGAAAGAGAAGCTGTGAGTGAGAGAGAGAGAAAGAGAAGCTGTGTGTGAGAGAGAGAAAGAGAAGATGTGAGTGAGAGAGAGAGAGAGAAAGAGAAGCTGTGTGAGAGAGAGAAAGAGAAGCTGTGAGTAAGAGAGAGAGAAAGAGAAGCTGTGTGTGTGAGAGAGAGAAATAGAAGCTGTGAGTGAGAGAGAAAGAGAGAAAGAGAAGCTGTGAGTGTGAGAGAAAGAAAGAGAAGCTGTGAGTGAGAGAGAGAGAGAGAAAGAGAAGCTGTGACTGAGTGAGAGAGAGAGAGAAACAGAAGCTGTGAGTGAGAAAGAAGCTGTGAGTGAGAGAGAGATGCTGTGAGTGAGAGAGACAGAGAAGCTGTGAGTGAGTGAGAGAGAGAGTGAAAGAAAGTGAAGCTGTGAGTGAGAGAGAGAGAGAGAGAAAGAGAAGCTGTGAGTGAAAGAGAGAGAGAAAGAAAGAGAAGCTGTGAGTGAGAGAGAGAAGGAGAAGCTGTGAGTGAGTGAGAGAGAAAGGGAGTGAGAGAGTGAGAGAGAAAGGGAGAAAGATAAGCTGTGAGTGAGTGAGAGAGAGTGAAATAAAGAGAAGCTGTGAGTGAGAAAGAGAGAGAGAAAGAGAAGCTGTGAGTGAGAAAGAGAGAAAGAAGCTGTGAGTGAGAGAGAGAGAGAGAGAAAGAGAAGCTGTGAGTGAGAGAGAGAGAAGCTGTGAGAGAGAGAGAGAAAGAGAAGCTGTGTGAGAGAGAGAGAAAGAGAAGCTGTGAGTGAGAGAGAGAGAAAGAAAGAGAAGCTGTGAGTGAGAGAGAGAGAGAAGCTGTGAGTGAGAGAGAGAGAAAGAGAAGCTGTGAGTGAGAGAGAAAGAGAAGCTGTGAGTGAGAGAGAGAGAGAAAGAGAAGCTGTGAGTGTGAAAGAGAGAGAGAAGCTGTGAGAGAGAATGAGAGAGAGAAAGAGAAAAAGAGAAGCTGTGTGAGAGAGAGAATCTGTGAGTGAGAGAGAGAGAAAGAGAAGCTGTGAGTGAGAGTGAGAGAGAAAGAGAAGCTGTGAGTGAGAGTGAGAGAGAGAGAAAGAGAAGCTGTGAGTGAGAGCGTGAGAGAGAGAAAGAGAATCTGTGAGTGAGAGAGAGAGAAAGAGAAGCTGTGTGTGAGAGAGAAAGAGAAGCTGTGAGTAGGAGAGAGAGAAAGAGAAGCTGTGTGTGTGAGAGAGAGAAGCTGTGAGAGAGAGAAAGAGAAGCTGTGAGTGAGAGAGAGAGAAAGAGAAGCTGTGAGTGAGAGAGAGAGAAAGAGAAGCTGTGAGTGAGAGAGAAAGAGAAGCTGTGAGTGTGTGAGAAAGAAAGAGAAGCTGTGATTGAGAGAGAGAGAGAAAGAAAGAGAAGCTGTGAGTGAGAGAGAGAGAGAAAGAGAAGCTGTGTGTGTGAGAAAGAGAGAAAGAGAAGCTGTGAGCGAGAGAGGGAGAAAGATAAGCTGTGAGTGAGAGAATGAGAGAGAAGGAGAAGCTGTGAGTGAGAGCGTGAGAGAGAGAGAAAGAGAAGCTGTGAGTGAGAGAGAGAAAGAGAAGCTGTGAGTGAGTGAGAGAGAGAGAGAGAAAAAGAAGCTGTGAGTGAGTGAGAGAAGGAAGAACTGTGAGTGAGAGAGAGAGAGAAAGAGAAGCTATGAGTGAGAGAGAGAGAGAGAAAGAGCTGTGAATGAGAGAGAGAGAGAAAGAGAAGCTGTGTGTGTGAGAGAGAAATAGAAGCTGTGAGTGAGAGAGAAAGAGAGAAAGAGAAGCTGTGAGTGAGAGAGATAGAGAGAGAGAAAGAGAAGCTGTGAGTGAGAGAGAGAGAGAGAGAGAAAGAGAAAGAGAAGCTGTGAGTGAGAGAGAGAAAGAGAAAGAGATGCTGTGTGTGAGAGAGAAGCTGTGAGTGAGTGAGACAGAGAAATAAAGAGAAGCTGTGAGTGAGAAAGAGAGAGAGAAGATGTGAGAGAGAGTGAGAGAGAGAGAAAGAGAAAAAGAGAAGCTGTGTGAGAGAGAAGCTGTGAGTGAGAGAGAGAAAGAGAAGGTGAGAGAGAGAGAGAGAAAGTAGCTGTGAGTGAGAGTGAGAGAGAGAGAAAGAGAAGCTGTGAGTGAGTGAGAGAGAGAGAAGCTGTGAGAGAGAGAGAGAGAAAGAGAAGCTGTGTGTGTGTGAGAGAAAGAGAAGCTGTGAGTGAGAGAGAGAGAAAGAAAGAGAAGCTGTGAGTGAGAGAGAGAGAGAAGCTGTGAGTGGGAGAGGGAGAGAAAAAGAGAAGCTGTGTGTGAGAGAGAGAGAGATAAAGAGAAGCTGTGAATGAGAGAGAGAGAAAGAGCAGCTGTGAGTGAAAGAGAGAGAGAGAAAGAGCTGTGAGTGAGAGAGAGAGAGAGAAAAGGAAGCTGTGTGAGAGAGAAATAGAAGCTGTGAGTGAGAGAGAAAGAGAGAAAGAGAAGCTGTGAGAGTGAGAGAAAGAAAGAGAAGCTGTGAGTGAGTGAGAGAGAGAGAAGGAGAAGCTGTGCGTGAGTGAGAGAGAGAGAGAGAGAAAGAGAAGCTGTGAGAGAGAGAGAAAGAAAGGGAAGCTGTGAGTGAGAGAGAGAGAAAGAGAAGCTGAGTGAGAGAGACAGGGAGAAGAAGCTGTGAGTGAGTGAGAGAGAGAGAGAAACAGAAGCTGTGAGTGAGAAAGAAGCTGTGAGTGAGAGAGAGAGATGCTGTGAGTGAGAGAGACAGAGAAGCTGTGAGTGAGTGAGAGAGAGAGTGAAAGAAAGTGAAGCTGTGAGTGAGAGAGAGAGAGAGAGAAAGAGAAGCTGTGAGTGAGAGAGAGAGAGAAAAAAAGAGAAGGTGTGAGTGAGAGAGAGAAGGAGAAGCTGTGAGTGAGTGAGAGAGAAAGGGAGTGAGAGAGTGAGAGAGAAAGGGAGAAAGATAAGCTGTGAGTGAGTGAGAGAGAGAGAAATAAAGAGAAGCTGTGAGTGAGATAGAGAGAGAGAGAGATAAAGAGAAGCTGTGAGTGAGAAAGAGAGAAAGAAGCTGTGAGTGAGAAAGAGAGAGAGAAGATGTGAGAGAGAGTGAGAGAGAGAGAGAGAAAAAGAGAAGCTGTGAGAGAGAGAAGCTGTGAGTGAGAGAGAGAGAAAGAGAAGGTGTGAATGAGAGAGAGAGAGAAAGAAGCTGTGAGTGAGAGTGAGAGAGAGAGAAAGAGAAGCTGTGAGTGAGAGCGTGAGAGAGAGAGAAACAGAAGCTGTGAGTGAGAGAGAGAAAGAGAAGCTGTGAGTGAGAGAGAGAGAAAGAGAAGCTGTGAGTGAGTGAGAGAGAGAGAAAAAGAAGCTGTGAGTGAGTGAGAGAAGGAAGAGCTGTGAGTGAGAGAGAGAGAGAAAGAGAAGCTATGAGTGAGAGAGAGAGAGAAAGAGCTGTGAATGAGAGAGAGAGAGAGAAAGAGAAGCTGTGAGTGTGTGTGAGAGAAATAGAAGCTGTGAGTGAGAGAGAAAGAGAGAAAGAGAAGCTGTGAGTGAGAGAGATAGAGAGAGAGAAAGAGAAGCTGTGAGTGAGAGAGAGAGAGAAAGAGAAAGAGAAGCTGTGAGTGAGAGAGAGAAAGAGAAAGAGATGCTGTGTGTGAGAGAGAAGCTGTGAGTGAGTGAGAGACAGAGAAATAAAGAGAAGCTGTGAGTGAGAAAGAGAGAGAGAAGATGTGAGAGAGAGTGAGAGAGAGAGAAAGAGAAAAAGAGAAGCTGTGTGAGAGAGAAGCTGTGAGTGAGAGAGAGAAAGAGAAGGTGAGAGAGAGAGAGAGAGAGAAAGTAGCTGTGAGTGAGAGTGAGAGAGAGAGAAAGAGAAGCTGTGAGTGAGAGAGAGAGAGAAGCTGTGAGAGAGAGAGAGAGAGAAAGAGAAGCTGTGTGTGTGAGAGAGAAAGAGAAGCTGTGAGTGAGAGAGAGAGAAAGAAAGAGAAGCTGTGAGTGAGAGAGAGAGAGAGAAGCTGTGAGTGGGAGAGGGAGAGAAAAAGAGAAGCTGTGTGTGAGAGAGAGAGAGATAAAGAGAAGCTGTGAATGAGAGAGAGAGAAAGAGCAGCTGTGAGTGAAAGAGAGAGAGAGAAAGAGCTGTGAGTGAGAGAGAGAGAGAGAAAGGGAAGCTGTGTGAGAGAGAAATAGAAGCTGTGAGTGAGAGAGAAAGAGAGAAAGAGAAGCTGTGAGAGTGAGAGAAAGAAAGAGATGCTGTGAGTGAGAGAGAGAGATAGAAAGAGAAGCTGTGAGTGAGAGAGAGAGAAAGAGAAGCTGTGCATGAGTGAGAGAGAGAGAGAGAGAAAGAGAAGCTGTGAGAGAGAGAGAGAGAAAGGGAAGCTGTGAGTGAGAGAGAGAGAAAGAGAAGCTGAGTGAGAGAGACAGGGAGAAGAAGCTGTGAGTGAGTGAGAGAGAGAGAGAAACAGAAGCTGTGAGTGAGAAAGAAGCTGTGAGTGAGAGAGAGAGATGCTGTGAGTGAGAGAGACAGAGAAGCTGTGAGTGAGTGAGAGAGAGAGTGAAAGAAAGTGAAGCTGTGAGTGAGAGAGAGAGAGAGAGAGAAAGAGAAGCTGTGAGTGAGAGAGAGAGAGAAAGAAAGAGAAGGTGTGAGTGAGAGAGAGAAGGAGAAGCTGTGAGTGAGTGAGAGAGAAAGGGAGTGAGAGAGTGAGAGAGAAAGGGAGAAAGATAAGCTGTGAGTGAGTGAGAGAGAGAGAAATAAAGAGAAGCTGTGAGTGAGAAAGAGAGAGAGATAAAGAGAAGCTGTGAGTGAGAAAGAGAGAAAGAAGCTGTGAGTGAGAAAGAGAGAGAGAAGATGTGAGAGAGAGTGAGAGAGAGAGAAAGAGAAAAAGAGGCTGTGAGAGAGAGAAGCTGTGAGTGAGAGAGAGAGAAAGAGAAGGTGTGAGTGAGAGAGAGAGAGAAAGAAGCTGTGAGTGAGAGTGAGAGAGAGAGAAAGAGAAGCTGTGAGTGAGAGCGTGAGAGAGAGAGAAAGAGAAGCTGTGAGTGAGAGAGAGAAAGAGAAGCTGTGAGTGAGTGAGAGAGAGAGAGAGAAAAAGAAGCTGTGAGTGAGTGAGAGAAGGAAGAGCTGTGAGTGAGAGAGAGAGAGAAAGAGAAGCTATGAGTGTGTGAGAGAGAAATAGAAGCTGTGAGTGAGAGAGAAAGAGAGAAAGAGAAGCTGTGAGTGAGAGAGGTAGAGAGAGAGAGAAAGAGAAGCTGTGAGTGAGAGAGAGAGAGAAAGAGAAAGAGAAGCTGTGAGTGAGAGAGAGAAAGAGAAAGAGATGCTGTGTGTGAGAGAGAAGCTGTGAGTGAGTGAGAGACAGAGAAATAAAGAGAAGCTGTGAGTGAGAAAGAGAGAGAGAAGATGTGAGAGAGAGTGAGAGAGAGAGAAAGAGAAAAAGAGAAGCTGTGTGAGAGAGAAGCTGTGAGTGAGAGAGAGAAAGAGAAGGTGAGTGAGAGAGAGAGAGAGAGAAAGTAGCTGTGAGTGAGAGAGAGAGAAAGAGAAGCTGTGAGTGAGAGAGAGAGAGAGAAGCTGTGAGAGAGAGAGAGAGAAAGAGAAGCTGTGTGTGTGAGAGAGAAAGAGAAGCTGTGAGTGAGAGAGAGAGAAAGAAAGAGAAGCTGTGAGTGAGAGAGAGAGAGAAGCTGTGAGTGGGAGAGGGAGAGAAAAAGAGAAGCTGTGTGTGAGAGAGAGAGAGATAAAGAGAAGCTGTGAATGAGAGAGAGAGAAAGAGCAGCTGTGAGTGAAAGAGAGAGAGAGAAAGAGCTATGAGTGAGAGAGAGAGAGAAAGGGAAGCTGTGTGAGAGAGAAATAGAAGCTGTGAGTGAGAGAGAAAGAGAGAAAGAGAAGCTGTGAGAGTGAGAGAAAGAAAGAGAAGCTGTGAGTGAGAGAGAGAGAGAGAAAGAGAAGCTGTGAGTGAGTGAGAGAGAGAAAGAGAAGCTGTGCGTGAGTGAGAGAGAGAGAGAGAGAAAGAGAAGCTGTGAGTGAGAGAGAGAGAGAAAGAAAGGGAAGCTGTGAGTGAGAGAGTGAAAGAGAAGCTGAGTGAGAGAGACAGGGAGAAGAAGCTGTGAGTGAGTGAGAGAGAGAGAGAAACAGAAGCTGTGAGTGAGAAAGAAGCTGTGAGTGAGAGAGAGAGATGCTGTGAGTGAGAGAGACAGAGAAGCTGTGAGTGAGTGAGAGAGAGAGTGAAAGAAAGTGAAGCTGTGAGTGAGAGAGAGAGAGAGAGAAAGAGAAGCTGTGAGTGAGAGAG
This sequence comes from Bradypodion pumilum, assembly GCA_035047305.1. NCBI lineage: Eukaryota > Metazoa > Chordata > Lepidosauria > Squamata > Chamaeleonidae > Bradypodion > Bradypodion pumilum. The sequence continues at coordinate 181,924,051 of JAWDJD010000002.1, forward strand.
AGAGAGAAAGAAAGAGAAGGTGTGAGTGAGAGAGAGAGAGAGTGAAAGAAAGTGAAGCTGTGAGTGAGAGGGAGAGAGAGAGAAAGAGAAGCTGTGAGTGAGAGAGAGAGAGAAAGAAAGAGAAGGTGTTAGTGAGAGAGAGAAGGAGAAGCTGTGAGTGAGTGAGAGAGAATGGGAGTGAGAGAGTGAGAGAGAAAGGGAGAAAGATAAGCTGTGAGTGAGTGAGAGAGAGAGAAATAAAGAGAAGCTGTGAGTGAGAAAGAGAGAGAGAGGTAAAGAGAAGCTGTGAGTGAGAAAGAGAGAAAGAAGCTGTGAGTGAGAAAGAGAGAGAGAAGATGTGAGAGAGAGTGAGAGAGAGAGAAAGAGAAAAAGAGAAGCTGTGAGAGAGAGAAGCTGTGAGTGAGAGAGAGAGAAAGAGAAGGTGTGAGTGAGAGAGAGAGAGAAAGAAGCTGTGAGTGAGAGTGAGAGAGAGAGAAAGAGAAGCTGTGAGTGAGAGCGTGAGAAAGAGAGAAAGAGAAGCTGTGAGTGAGAGAGAGAAAGAGAAGCTGTGAGTGAGTGAGAGAGAGAGAGAGAAAAAGAAGCTGTGAGTGAGTGAGAGAAGGAAGAGCTGTGAGTGAGAGAGAGAGAGAAAGAGAAGCTATGAGTGGGAGAGAGAGAGAAAGAGCTGTGAATGAGAGAGAGAGAGAAAGAGAAGCTGTGAGTGTGTGAGAGAGAAATAGAAGCTGTGAGTGAGAGAGAAAGAGAGAAAGAGAAGCTGTGAGTGAGAGAGATAGAGAGAGAGAGAAAGAGAAGCTGTGAGTGAGAGAGAGAGAGAAAGAGAAAGAGAAGCTGTGAGTGAGAGAGAGAGAAAGAGAAAGAGATGCTGTGTGTGAGAGAGAAGCTGTGAGTGAGTGAGAGACAGAGAAATAAAGAGAAGCTGTGAGTGAGAAAGAGAGAGAGAAGATGTGAGAGAGAGTGAGAGAGAGAGAAAGAGAAAAAGAGAAGCTGTGTGAGAGAGAAGCTGTGAGTGAGAGAGAGAAAGAGAAGGTGAGTGAGAGAGAGAGAGAGAAAGTAGCTGTGAGTGAGAGTGAGAGAGAGAGAAAGAGAAGCTGTGAGTGAGAGAGAGAGAGAGAGAAGCTGTGAGAGAGAGAGAGAGAAAGAGAAGCTGTGTGTGTGAGAGAGAAAGAGAAGCTGTGAGTGACAGAGAGAGAAAGAAAGAGAAGCTGTGAGTGAGTGAGAGAGAGAGAAGCTGTGAGTGGGAGAGGGAGAGAAAAAGAGAAGCTGTGTGTGAGAGAGAGAGAGATAAAGAGAAGCTGTGAATGAGAGAGAGAGAAAGAGCAGCTGTGAGTGAAAGAGAGAGAGAGAAAGAGCTATGAGTGAGAGAGAGAGAGAAAGGGAAGCTGTGTGAGAGAGAAATAGAAGCTGTGAGTGAGAGAGAAAGAGAGAAAGAGAAGCTGTGAGAGTGAGAGAAAGAAAGAGAAGCTGTGAGTGAGAGAGAGAGAGAGAAAGAGAAGCTGTGAGTGAGTGAGAGAGAGAAAGAGAAGCTGTCCGTGAGTGAGAGAGAGAGAGAGAGAAAGAGAAGCTGTGAGTGAGAGAGAGAGAGAAAGAAAGGGAAGCTGTGAGTGAGAGAGAGAAAGAGAAGCTGAGTGAGAGAGACAGGGAGAAGAAGCTGTGAGTGAGTGAGAGAGAGAGAGAAACAGAAGCTGTGAGTGAGAAAGAAGCTGTGAGTGTGAGAGAGAGATGCTGTGAGTGAGAGAGACAGAGAAGCTGTGAGTGAGTGAGAGAGAGAGTGAAAGAAAGTGAAGCTGTGAGTGAGAGAGAGAGAGAGAAAGAGAAGCTGTGAGTGAGAGAGAGAGAGAAAGAAAGAGAAGCTGTGAGTGAGAGAGAGAGAGAGTGAAAGAAAGTGAAGCTGTGAGTGAGAGAGAGAGAGAGAGAAAGAGAAGCTGTGAGTGAGAGAGAGAGAGAGAAAGAAAGAGAAGGTGTTAGTGAGAGAGAGAAGGAGAAGCTGTGAGTGAGTGAGAGAGAAAGGGAGTGAGAGAGTGAGAGAGAAAGGGAGAAAGATAAGCTGTGAGTGAGTGAGAGAGAGAGAAATAAAGAGAAGCTGTGAGTGAGAAAGAGAGAGAGATAAAGAGAAGCTGTGAGTGAGAAAGAGAGAAAGAAGCTGTGAGTGAGAAAGAGAGAGAGAAGATGTGAGAGAGAGTGAGAGAGAGAGAAAGAGAAAAAGAGAAGCTGTGAGAGAGAGAAGCTGTGAGTGAGAGAGAGAGAGAGAAAGAGAAGGTGGGAGTGAGAGAGAGAGAGAAAGAAGCTGTGAGTGAGAGTGAGAGAGAGAGAAAGAGAAGCTGTGAGTGAGAGCGTGAGAGAGAGAGAAAGAGAAGCTGTGAGTGAGAGAGAGAAAGAGAAGCTGTGAGTGAGTGAGAGAGAGATAGAGAAAAAGAAGCTGTGAGTGAGTGAGAGAAGGAAGAGCTGTGAGTGAGAGAGAGAGAGAAAGAGAAGCTATGAGTGAGAGAGAGAGAGAAAGAGCTGTGAATGAGAGAGAGAGAGAAAGAGAAGCTGTGAGTGTGTGAGAGAGAAATAGAAGCTGTGAGTGAGAGAGAAAGAGAGAAAGAGAAGCTGTGAGTGAGAGAGATAGAGAGAGAGAGAAAGAGAAGCTGTGAGTGAGAGAGAGAGAAAGAGAAAGAGAAGCTGTGAGTGAGAGAGAGAAAGAGAAAGAGATGCTGTGTGTGAGAGAGAAGCTGTGAGTGAGTGAGAGACAGAGAAATAAAGAGAAGCTGTGAGTGAGAAAGAGAGAGAGAAGATGTGAGAGAGAGTGAGAGAGAGAGAAAGAGAAAAAGAGAAGCTGTGTGAGAGAGAAGCTGTGAGTGAGAGAGAGAAAGAGAAGGTGAGTGAGAGAGAGAGAGAGAAAGTAGCTGTGAGTGAGAGTGAGTGAGAGAGAAAGAGAAGCTGTGAGTGAGAGAGAGAGAGAGAGAAGCTGTGAGAGAGAGAGAGAGAGAAAGAGAAGCTGTGTGTGTGAGAGAGAAAGAGAAGCTGTGAGTGAGAGAGAGAGAAAGAAAGAGAAGCTGTGAGTGAGAGAGAGAGAGAGAAGCTGTGAGTGGGAGAGGGAGAGAAAAAGAGAAGCTGTGTGTGAGAGAGAGAGAGATAAAGAGAAGCTGTGAATGAGAGAGAGAGAAAGAGCAGCTGTGAGTGAAAGAGAGAGAGAGAAAGAGCTATGAGTGAGAGAGAGAGAGAAAGGGAAGCTGTGTGAGAGAGAAATAGAAGCTGTGAGTGAGAGAGAAAGAGAGAAAGAGAAGCTGTGAGTGAGTGAGAGAGAGAAAGAGAAGCTGTGCGTGAGTGAGAGAGAGAGAAAGAGAAGCTGTGAGTGAGAGAGAGAGAGAAAGAAAGGGAAGCTGTGAGTGAGAGAGAGAAAGAGAAGCTGAGTGAGAGAGACAGGGAGAAGAAGCTGTGAGTGAGTGAGAGAGAGAGAGAAACATAAGCTGTGAGTGAGAAAGAAGCTGTGAGTGAGAGAGAGAGATGCTGTGAGTGAGAGAGACAGAGAAGCTGTGAGTGAGTGAGAGAGAGAGTGAAAGAAAGTGAAGCTGTGAGTGAGAGAGAGAGAGAGAGAGAAAGAGAAGCTGTGAATGAGAGAGAGAGAGAAAGAAAGAGAAGGTGTGAGTGAGAGAGAGAAGGAGAAGCTGTGAGTGAGTGAGAGAGATAGGGAGTGAGAGAGTGAGAGAGAAAGGGAGAAAGATAAGCTGTGAGTGAGTGAGAGAGTAAGAAATAAAGAGAAGCTGTGAGTGAGAAAGTGAGAGAGAAAGAGAAGCTGTGAGTGAGAAAGAGAGAAAGAAGCTGTGAGTCAGAGAGAGAGAGAGAAGCTGTGAGAGAGAGTGAGAGAGAGAAAGAGAAAAAGATAAGCTGTGTGAGAGAGAGATGGTGTGAGTGAGAGAGAGAGAAAGAGAAGGTGTGAGTGAGAGAGAGAGAGAAAGAGAAGCTGTGAGTGAGTGAGAGAGAGAGAAAGAGAAGCTGTGAGTGAGAGCGTGAGAGAGAGAGAAAGAGAAGCTGTGAGTGAGAGAGAGAAAGAGAAGCTGTGAGTGAGTGAGAGAGAGAGAAAAAGAAGCTGTGAGTGAGTGAGAGAAGGAAGAGCTGTGAGTGAGAGAGAGAGAGAGAAAGAGAAGCTATGAGTGAGAGAGAGAGAAAGAGCTGTGAATGAGAGAGAGAGAGAGAAAGAGAAGCTGTGAGTCTGTGAGAGAGAAATAGAAGCTGTGAGTGAGAGAGAAAGAGAGAAAGAGAAGCTGTGAGTGAGAGAGATAGAGAGAGAGAAAGAGAAGCTGTGAGTGAGAGAGAGAGAAAGAGAAAGAGATGCTGTGTGTGAGAGAGAAGCTGTGAGTGAGTGAGAGACAGAGAAATAAAGAGAAGCTGTGAGTGAGAAAGAGAGAGAGAAGATGTGAGAGAGAGTGAGAGAGAGAGAAAGAGAAAAAGAGAAGCTGTGTGAGAGAGAAGCTGTGAGTGAGAGAGAGAAAGAGAAGGTGAGTGAGAGAGAGAGAGAGAGAAAGTAGCTGTGAGTGAGAGAGAGAGAAAGAGAAGCTGTGAGTGAGAGAGAGAGAGAGAAGCTGTGAGAGAGAGAGAGAGAAAGAGAAGCTGTGTGTGTGAGAGAGAAAGAGAAGCTGTGAGTGAGAGAGGGAGAAAGAAAGAGAAGCTGTGAGTGAGAGAGAGAGAGAGAAGCTGTGAGTGGGAGAGGGAGAGAAAAAGAGAAGCTGTGTGTGAGAGAGAGAGAGATAAAGAGAAGCTGTGAATGAGAGAGAGAGAAAGAGCAGCTGTGAGTGAAAGAGAGAGAGAGAAAGAGCTATGAGTGAGAGAGAGAGAGAAAGGGAAGCTGTGTGAGAGAGAAATAGAAGCTGTGAGTGAGAGAGAAAGAGAGAAAGAGAAGCTGTGAGAGTGAGAGAAAGAAAGAGAAGCTGTGAGTGAGAGAGAGAGAGAGAAAGAGAAGCTGTGAGTGAGTGAGAGAGAGAAAGAGAAGCTGTGCGTGAGTGAGAGAGAGAGAGAGAGAAAGAGAAGCTGTGAGTGAGAGAGAGAGAGAAAGAAAGGGAAGCTGTGAGTGAGAGAGAGAAAGAGAAGCTGAGTGAGAGAGACAGGGAGAAGAAGCTGTGAGTGAGTGAGAGAGAGAGAGAAACAGAAGCTGTGAGTGAGAAAGAAGCTGTGAGTGAGAGAGAGAGATGCTGTGAGTGAGAGAGACAGAGAAGCTGTGAGTGAGTGAGAGAGAGAGTGAAAGAAAGTGAAGCTGTGAGTGAGAGAGAGAGAGAGAGAAAGAGAAGCTGTGAGTGAGAGAGAGAGAGAAAGAAAGAGAAGGTGTGAGTGAGAGAGAGAGAGAGTGAAAGAAAGTGAAGCTGTGAGTGAGAGGGAGAGAGAGAGAAAGAGAAGCTGTGAGTGAGAGAGAGAGAGAAAGAAAGAGAAGGTGTTAGTGAGAGAGAGAAGGAGAAGCTGTGAGTGAGTGAGAGAGAATGGGAGTGAGAGAGTGAGAGAGAAAGGGAGAAAGATAAGCTGTGAGTGAGTGAGAGAGAGAGAAATAAAGAGAAGCTGTGAGTGAGAAAGAGAGAGAGAGATAAAGAGAAGCTGTGAGTGAGAAAGAGAGAAAGAAGCTGTGAGTGAGAAAGAGAGAGAGAAGATGTGAGAGAGAGAGAGAGAGAAAGAGAAAAAGAGAAGCTGTGAGAGAGAGAAGCTGTGAGTGAGAGAGAGAGAAAGAGAAGGTGTGAGTGAGAGAGAGAGAGAAAGAAGCTGTGAGTGAGAGTGAGAGAGAGAGAAAGAGAAGCTGTGAGTGAGAGCGTGAGAAAGAGAGAAAGAGAAGCTGTGAGTGAGAGAGAGAAAGAGAAGCTGTGAGTGAGTGAGAGAGAGAGAGAGAAAAAGAAGCTGTGAGTGAGTGAGAGAAGGAAGAGCTGTGAGTGAGAGAGAGAGAGAAAGAGAAGCTATGAGTGGGAGAGAGAGAGAAAGAGCTGTGAATGAGAGAGAGAGAGAAAGAGAAGCTGTGAGTGTGTGAGAGAGAAATAGAAGCTGTGAGTGAGAGAGAAAGAGAGAAAGAGAAGCTGTGAGTGAGAGAGATAGAGAGAGAGAGAAAGAGAAGCTGTGAGTGAGAGAGAGAGAGAAAGAGAAAGAGAAGCTGTGAGTGAGAGAGAGAGAAAGAGAAAGAGATGCTGTGTGTGAGAGAGAAGCTGTGAGTGAGTGAGAGACAGAGAAATAAAGAGAAGCTGTGAGTGAGAAAGAGAGAGAGAAGATGTGAGAGAGAGTGAGAGAGAAAGAGAAAAAGAGAAGCTGTGTGAGAGAGAAGCTGTGAGTGAGAGAGAGAAAGAGAAGGTGAGTGAGAGAGAGAGAGAGAAAGTAGCTGTGAGTGAGAGTGAGAGAGAGAGAAAGAGAAGCTGTGAGTGAGAGAGAGAGAGAGAGAAGCTGTGAGAGAGAGAGAGAGAAAGAGAAGCTGTGTGTGAGAGAGAGAAAGAGAAGCTGTGAGTGAGAGAGAGAGAAAGAAAGAGAAGCTGTGAGTGAGTGAGAGAGAGAGAAGCTGTGAGTGGGAGAGGGAGAGAAAAAGAGAAGCTGTGTGTGAGAGAGAGAGAGATAAAGAGAAGCTGTGAATGAGAGAGAGAGAAAGAGCAGCTGTGAGTGAAAGAGAGAGAGAGAAAGAGCTATGAGTGAGAGAGAGAGAGAAAGGGAAGCTGTGTGAGAGAGAAATAGAAGCTGTGAGTGAGAGAGAAAGAGAGAAAGAGAAGCTGTGAGAGTGAGAGAAAGAAAGAGAAGCTGTGAGTGAGAGAGAGAGAGAGAAAGAGAAGCTGTGAGTGAGTGAGAGAGAGAAAGAGAAGCTGTGCGTGAGTGAGAGAGAGAGAGAGAGAAAGAGAAGCTGTGAGTGAGAGAGAGAGAGAAAGAAAGGGAAGCTGTGAGTGAGAGAGAGAAAGAGAAGCTGAGTGAGAGAGACAGGGAGAAGAAGCTGTGAGTGAGTGAGAGAGAGAGAGAAACAGAAGCTGTGAGTGAGAAAGAAGCTGTGAGTGTGAGAGAGAGATGCTGTGAGTGAGAGAGACAGAGAAGCTGTGAGTGAGTGAGAGAGAGAGTGAAAGAAAGTGAAGCTGTGAGTGAGAGAGAGAGAGAGAGAAAGAGAAGCTGTGAGTGAGAGAGAGAGAGAAAGAAAGAGAAGGTGTGAGTGAGAGAGAGAGAGAGTGAAAGAAAGTGAAGCTGTGAGTGAGAGAGAGAGAGAGAGAAAGAGAAGCTGTGAGTGAGAGAGAGAGAGAGAGAAGCTGTGAGAGAGAGAGAGAGAAAGAGAAGCTGTGAGTGAGTGAGAGAGAAAGGGAGTGAGAGAGTGAGAGAGAAAGGGAGAAAGATAAGCTGTGAGTGAGTGAGAGAGAGAGAAATAAAGAGAAAAAGAGAAGCTGTGAGAGAGAGAAGCTGTGAGTGAGAGAGAGAGAAAGAGAAGGTGTGAGTGAGAGAGAGAGAGAAAGAAGCTGTGAGTGAGAGTGAGAGAGAGAGAAAGAGAAGCTGTGAGTGAGAGCGTGAGAAAGAGAGAAAGAGAAGCTGTGAGTGAGAGAGAGAAAGGAAGAGCTGTGAGTGAGAGAGAGAGAAAGAGAAGCTATGAGTGGGAGAGAGAGAGAAAGAGCTGTGAATGAGAGAGAGAGAGAAAGAGAAGCTGTGAGTGTGTGAGAGAGAAATAGAAGCTGTGAGTGAGAGAGAAAGAGAGAAAGAGAAGCTGTGAGTGAGAGAGATAGAGAGAGAGAGAAAGAGAAGCTGTGAGTGAGAGAGAGAGAGAAAGAGAAAGAGAAGCTGTGAGTGAGAGAGAGAGAAAGAGAAAGAGATGCTGTGTGTGAGAGAGAAGCTGTGAGTGAGTGAGAGACAGAGAAATAAAGAGAAGCTGTGAGTGAGAAAGAGAGAGAGAAGATGTGAGAGAGAGTGAGAGAGAAAGAGAAAAAGAGAAGCTGTGTGAGAGAGAAGCTGTGAGTGAGAGAGAGAAAGAGAAGCTATGAGTGAGAGAGAGAGAAAGAGCTGTGAATGAGAGAGAGAGAGAGAAAGAGAAGCTGTGAGTCTGTGAGAGAGAAATAGAAGCTGTGAGTGAGAGAGAAAGAGAGAAAGAGAAGCTGTGAGTGAGAGAGATAGAGAGAGAGAAAGAGAAGCTGTGAGTGAGAGAGAGAGAAAGAGAAAGAGATGCTGTGTGTGAGAGAGAAGCTGTGAGTGAGTGAGAGACAGAGAAATAAAGAGAAGCTGTGAGTGAGAAAGAGAGAGAGAAGATGTGAGAGAGAGTGAGAGAGAGAGAAAGAGAAAAAGAGAAGCTGTGTGAGAGAGAAGCTGTGAGTGAGAGAGAGAAAGAGAAGGTGAGTGAGAGAGAGAGAGAGAGAAAGTAGCTGTGAGTGAGAGAGAGAGAAAGAGAAGCTGTGAGTGAGAGAGAGAGAGAGAGAAGCTGTGAGAGAGAGAGAGAGAAAGAGAAGCTGTGTGTGTGAGAGAGAAAGAGAAGCTGTGAGTGAGAGAGAGAGAAAGAAAGAGAAGCTGTGAGTGAGTGAGAGAGAGAGAAGCTGTGAGTGGGAGAGGGAGAGAAAAAGAGAAGCTGTGTGTGAGAGAGAGAGAGATAAAGAGAAGCTGTGAATGAGAGAGAGAAAGAGCAGCTGTGAGTGAAAGAGAGAGAGAGAAAGAGCTATGAGTGAGAGAGAGAGAGAAAGGGAAGCTGTGTGAGAGAGAAATAGAAGCTGTGAGTGAGAGAGAAAGAGAGAAAGAGAAGCTGTGAGAGTGAGAGAAAGAAAGAGAAGCTGTGAGTGAGAGAGAGAGAGAGAAAGAGAAGCTGTGAGTGAGTGAGAGAGAGAAAGAGAAGCTGTGCGTGAGTGAGAGAGAGAGAGAGAGAAAGAGAAGCTGTGAGTGAGAGAGAGAGAGAAAGAAAGGGAAGCTGTGAGTGAGAGAGAGAAAGAGAAGCTGAGTGAGAGAGACAGGGAGAAGAAGCTGTGAGTGAGTGAGAGAGAGAGAGAAACAGAAGCTGTGAGTGAGAAAGAAGCTGTGAGTGTGAGAGAGAGATGCTGTGAGTGAGAGAGACAGAGAAGCTGTGAGTGAGTGAGAGAGAGAGTGAAAGAAAGTGAAGCTGTGAGTGAGAGAGAGAGAGAGAGAAAGAGAAGCTGTGAGTGAGAGAGAGAGAGAAAGAAAGAGAAGGTGTGAGTGAGAGAGAGAGAGAGTGAAAGAAAGTGAAGCTGTGAGTGAGAGAGAGAGAGAGAGAAAGAGAAGCTGTGAGTGAGAGAGAGAGAGAGAAAGAAAGAGAAGGTGTTAGTGAGAGAGAGAAGGAGAAGCTGTGAGTGAGTGAGAGAGAAAGGGAGTGAGAGAGTGAGAGAGAAAGGGAGAAAGATAAGCTGTGAGTGAGTGAGAGAGAGAGAAATAAAGAGAAGCTGTGAGTGAGAAAGAGAGAGAGATAAAGAGAAGCTGTGAGTGAGAAAGAGAGAAAGAAGCTGTGAGTGAGAAAGAGAGAGAGAAGATGTGAGAGAGAGTGAGAGAGAGAGAAAGAGAAAAAGAGAAGCTGTGAGAGAGAGAAGCTGTGAGTGAGAGAGAGAGAGAGAAAGAGAAGGTGGGAGTGAGAGAGAGAGAGAAAGAAGCTGTGAGTGAGAGTGAGAGAGAGAGAAAGAGAAGCTGTGAGTGAGAGCGTGAGAGAGAGAGAAAGAGAAGCTGTGAGTGAGAGAGAGAAAGAGAAGCTGTGAGTGAGTGAGAGAGAGATAGAGAAAAAGAAGCTGTGAGTGAGTGAGAGAAGGAAGAGCTGTGAGTGAGAGAGAGAGAGAAAGAGAAGCTATGAGTGAGAGAGAGAGAGAAAGAGCTGTGAATGAGAGAGAGAGAGAAAGAGAAGCTGTGAGTGTGTGAGAGAGAAATAGAAGCTGTGAGTGAGAGAGAAAGAGAGAAAGAGAAGCTGTGAGTGAGAGAGATAGAGAGAGAGAGAGAGAAAGAGAAGCTGTGAGTGAGAGAGAGAGAGAAAGAGAAAGAGAAGCTGTGAGTGAGAGAGAGAAAGAGAAAGAGATGCTGTGTGTGAGAGAGAAGCTGTGAGTGAGTGAGAGACAGAGAAATAAAGAGAAGCTGTGAGTGAGAAAGAGAGAGAGAAGATGTGAGAGAGAGTGAGAGAGAGAGAGAGAGAAAAAGAGAAGCTGTGTGAGAGAGAAGCTGTGAGTGAGAGAGAGAAAGAGAAGGTGAGTGAGAGAGAGAGAGAGAGAAAGTAGCTGTGAGTGAGAGTGAGTGAGAGAGAAAGAGAAGCTGTGAGTGAGAGAGAGAGAGAGAGAAGCTGTGAGAGAGAGAGAGAGAAAGAGAAGCTGTGTGTGTGAGAGAGAAAGAGAAGCTGTGAGTGAGAGAGAGAGAAAGAAAGAGAAGCTGTGAGTGAGAGAGAGAGAGAGAAGCTGTGAGTGGGAGAGGGAGAGAAAAAGAGAAGCTGTGTGTGAGAGAGAGAGAGATAAAGAGAAGCTGTGAATGAGAGAGAGAGAAAGAGCAGCTGTGAGTGAAAGAGAGAGAGAGAAAGAGCTATGAGTGAGAGAGAGAGAGAAAGGGAAGCTGTGTGAGAGAGAAATAGAAGCTGTGAGTGAGAGAGAAAGAGAGAAAGAGAAGCTGTGAGTGAGAGAGAGAGAGAAAGAAAGGGAAGCTGTGAGTGAGAGAGAGAAAGAGAAGCTGAGTGAGAGAGACAGGGAGAAGAAGCTGTGAGTGAGTGAGAGAGAGAGAGAGAAACATAAGCTGTGAGTGAGAAAGAAGCTGTGAGTGAGAGAGAGAGATGCTGTGAGTGAGAGAGACAGAGAAGCTGTGAGTGAGTGAGAGAGAGAGTGAAAGAAAGTGAAGCTGTGAGTGAGAGAGAGAGAGAGAGAGAAAGAGAAGCTGTGAATGAGAGAGAGAGAGAAAGAAAGAGAAGGTGTGAGTGAGAGAGAGAAGGAGAAGCTGTGAGTGAGTGAGAGAGATAGGGAGTGAGAGAGTGAGAGAGAAAGGGAGAAAGATAAGCTGTGAGTGAGTGAGAGAGTAAGAAATAAAGAGAAGCTGTGAGTGAGAAAGTGAGAGAGAAAGAGAAGCTGTGAGTGAGAAAGAGAGAAAGAAGCTGTGAGTCAGAGAGAGAGAGAGAAGCTGTGAGAGAGAGTGAGAGAGAGAGAGAGAAAAAGATAAGCTGTGTGAGAGAGAGATGGTGTGAGTGAGAGAGAGAAAGAGAAGGTGTGAGTGAGAGAGAGAGAGAAAGAGAAGCTGTGAGTGAGTGAGAGAGAGAGAAAGAGAAGCTGTGAGTGAGAGCGTGAGAGAGAGAGAAAGAGAAGCTGTGAGTGAGAGAGAGAAAGAGAAGCTGTGAGTGAGTGAGAGAGAGAGAAAAAGAAGCTGTGAGTGAGTGAGAGAAGGAAGAGCTGTGAGTGAGAGAGAGAGAGAGAAAGAGAAGCTATGAGTGAGAGAGAGAGAAAGAGCTGTGAATGAGAGAGAGAGAGAGAAAGAGAAGCTGTGAGTCTGTGAGAGAGAAATAGAAGCTGTGAGTGAGAGAGAAAGAGAGAAAGAGAAGCTGTGAGTGAGAGAGATAGAGAGAGAGAAAGAGAAGCTGTGAGTGAGAGAGAGAGAAAGAGAAAGAGATGCTGTGTGTGAGAGAGAAGCTGTGAGTGAGTGAGAGACAGAGAAATAAAGAGAAGCTGTGAGTGAGAAAGAGAGAGAGAAGATGTGAGAGAGAGTGAGAGAGAGAGAAAGAGAAAAAGAGAAGCTGTGTGAGAGAGAAGCTGTGAGTGAGAGAGAGAAAGAGAAGGTGAGAGAGAGAGAGAGAGAAAGTAGCTGTGAGTGAGAGTGAGAGAGAGAGAAAGAGAAGCTGTGAGTGAGTGAGAGAGAGAGAAGCTGTGAGAGAGAGAGAGAGAGAAAGAGAAGCTGTGTGTGTGAGAGAGAAAGAGAAGCTGTGAGTGAGAGAGAAAGAAAGAAAGAGAAGCTGTGAGTGAGAGAGAGAGAGAGAAGCTGTGAGTGAGAGAGAGAGAAAGAGAAGCTGTGAGTGAGAGAGAAAGAGAATCTGTGAGTGAGAGAGAGAGAAAGAGAAGCTGTGAGTGAGAGAGAAAGAGAAGCTGTGAGTGTGTGAGAGAGAAAGAGAAGCTGTGAGTGCGAGAGAGAGAGAAAGAGAAGCTGTGAGTGAGAGAGAGAGAGAAAGAGAAGCTGTGTGTGTGTGAGAGAGAAAGAGAAGCTGAGAGTGAGAGAGAAAGAGAGAAAGAGAAGCTGTGAGCGAGAGAGAGAGAGAGAAAGAGAAGGTGTGAGTGAGAGTGAGAGAGAGAGAAAGAGAAGCTGTGAGTGAGAGTGTGTGAGAGAGAAAGAGAAGCTGTGAGTAGGAGAGAGAGAAAGAGAAGCTGTGAGTGAGAGAGAGAGAAAGAGAAGCTGTGAGTGAGAGAGAGAAAGAGAAGCTGTGAGTGAGTGAGAGAGAGAGAAAAAGAAGCTGTGAGTGAGTGAGAGAAGGAAGAGCTGTGAGTGTGAGAGAGAGAGAGAAAGAGAAGCTATGAGTGAGAGAGAGAGAAAGAGCTGTGAATGAGAGAGAGAGAGAGAAAGAGAAGCTGTGAGTGTGTGAGAGAGAAATAGAAGCTGTGAGTGAGAGAGAAAGAGAGAAAGAGAAGCTGTGAGTGAGAGAGATAGAGAGAGAGAAAGAGAAGCTGTGAGTGAGAGAGAGAGAGAAAGAGAAAGAGAAGCTGTGAGTGAGAGAGAGAGAAAGAGAAAGAGATGCTGTGTGTGAGAGAGAAGCTGTGAGTGAGTGAGAGACAGAGAAATAAAGAGAAGCTGTGAGTGAGAAAGAGAGAGAGAAGATGTGAGAGAGAGTGAGAGAGAGAGAAAGAGAAAAAGAGAAGCTGTGTGAGAGAGAAGCTGTGAGTGAGAGAGAGAAAGAGAAGGTGAGAGAGAGAGAGAGAGAAAGTAGCTGTGAGTGAGAGTGAGAGAGAGAGAAAGAGAAGCTGTGAGTGAGTGAGAGAGAGAGAGAAGCTGTGAGAGAGAGAGAGAGAAAGAGAAGCTGTGTGTGTGAGAGAGAAAGAGAAGCTGTGAGTGAGAGAGAGAGAAAGAAAGAGAAGCTGTGAGTGAGAGAGAGAGAGAGAAGCTGTGAGTGAGAGAGAGAGAAAGAGAAGCTGTGAGTGAGAGAGAAAGAGAATCTGTGAGTGAGAGAGAGAGAAAGAGAAGCTGTGAGTGAGAGAGAAAGAGAAGCTGTGAGTGTGTGAGAGAGAAAGAGAAGCTGTGAGTGCGAGAGAGAGAGAAAGAGAAGCTGTGAGTGAGAGAGAGAGAGAAAGAGAAGCTGTGTGTGTGTGAGAGAGAAAGAGAAGCTGAGAGTGAGAGAGAAAGAGAGAAAGAGAAGCTGTGAGCGAGAGAGAGAGAGAGAAAGAGAAGGTGTGAGTGAGAGTGAGAGAGAGAGAAAGAGAAGCTGTGAGTGAGAGCGTGAGAGAGAGAAAGAGAAGCTGTGAGTAGGAGAGAGAGAAAGAGAAGCTGTGAGTGAGAGAGAGAGAAAGAGAAGCTGTGAGTGAGAGAGAGAGAGATGCTGTGAGTGAGAGAGAGGAAGAGAAGCTGTCAGTGAGAGAGAAAGAGAAAGAGAAAGAGAAAGAGAAAGAGAAAGAGAAGCTGTGAGTGAGAGCGTGAGAAAGAGAAAGAGAAGGTGTGAGTGAGAGAGAGAAAGAGAAGCTGTGAGTGAGTGAGAGAGAGAGAGAAAAAGAAGCTGTGAGTGAGTGAGAGAAGGAAGAGCTGTGAGTGAGAGAGAGAGAGAAAGAGAAGCTATGAGTGAGAGAGAGAGAGAAAGAGCTGTGAATGAGAGAGAGAGAGAGAAAGAGAAGCTGTGAGTGAGAGAGATAGAGAGAGAGAGAAAGAGAAGCTGTGAGTGAGAGAGAGAGAGAAAGAGAAAGAGAAGCTGTGAGTCAGAGAGAGAGAAAGAGAAAGAGAAGCTGTGAGTCAGAGAGAGAGAGAGAAAGAGATGCTGTGTGTGAGAGAGAAGCTGTGAGTGAGTGAGAGACAGAGAAATAAAGAGAAGCTGTGAGTGAGAAAGAGAGAGAGAAGATGTGAGAGAGAGTGAGAGAGAGAGAAAGAGAAAAAGAGAAGCTGTGTGAGAGAGAAGCTGTGAGTGAGAGAGAGAAAGAGAAGGTGAGAGAGAGAGAGAGAGAAAGTAGCTGTGAGTGAGAGTGAGAGAGAGAGAAAGAGAAGCTGTGAGTGAGAGAGAGAGAGAGAAGCTGTGAGAGAGAGAAAGAAAGAGAAGCTGTGTGTGAGAGAGAGAAAGAGAAGCTGTGAGTGAGAGAGAGAGAAAGAAAGAGAAGCTGTGAGTGAGAGAGAGAGAGAGAAGCTGTGAGTGAGAGAGAGAGAAGCTGTGAGTGAGAGAGAGAGAAAGAGAAGCTGTGAGTGAGAGAAAGGGAAGCTGTGAGTGAGAGAGAGAGAAAGAGAAGCTGTGAGTGAGAGAGAAAGAGAGAGAGAAAGAGAAGCTGTGAGTGAGAGAGAGAGAGAGAAAGAAAGGGAAGCTGTGAGTGAGAGAGAGAGAGAAAGAGAAGCTGAGTGAGAGAGACAGGGAGAAGAAGCTGTGAGTGAGAGAGAGAGAAAGAGAGAAAGAGAAGCTGTGAGCGAGAGAGAGAGAAAGAGAATGTGTGAGTGAGAGTGAGAGAGAGAGAAAGAGAAGCTGTGAGTGAGAGCGTGAGAGAGAGAAAGCGAAGCTGTGAGTAGGAGAGAGAGAAAGAGAAGCTGTGAGTGAGAGAGAGAGAAAGAAGCTGTGAGTGAGAGAGAGAGATGCTGTGAGTGAGAGAGAGGAAGAGAAGCTGTGAGTGAGAGAGAGAGAAAGAGAAAGAGAAAGAGAAGCTGTGAGTGAGAGAGAGAGAAAGAGAAAGAGAAGCTGTGAGTCAGAGAGAGCAAGTCTCTTGGAGACGACCTGTAGAATCAACAGAATATGAAACGACAGATTCTGATTTGCCAGAATCATCGGCTGACGAGAAGACCAGAGAGCCTTACAACTTTAGGACCAACCGATACAGACCGGGATCCGCAGGTGCCAGCACTTCGAAGACCGACAACAGGAGTAATTTTTTAGGACAGAGGGTATCGAAACGCACCAGGAAGAAGTAACTTCTTCCCTGGTATTCAACTTTTCCAGCCGAAACCTTACGGTAAGGGAGACAGAATTGCTTAACCTGGGGCTGGGGTTTGTGCCCACCCCTCGCTACTCCCCATTCAAGACTAAAATAGATATCTTTAAATTAATTAGACTATTGAAATTAAGAGCTTTCTTCAAAGAGCCGTTGGAGTCTTCTGCTGCGCCCAGGCTGTTTGCCCCACGGTCCACATTTACCCCGCATATAGACAACCCTTCCATCGAAGTGTTTAAAAGATTGGTCATCCGCGATATTACAGCTGTCGAATCTCAACTCCATGCAGATTTCAATTTATCTTGTAGCGACATGCAATTAATTAAGAATTTAGGGAGCGACTCTAACATCGTGATAAAGGCGGCTGATAAGGGTGGTGGGATTGTGCTTCTTGATAAGAAGGATTATCTCAAAGCCGCTTGGTCGCAATTATCCAACACGCAATGCTATCAAAAACTAGAACGCAACCCCACTCTTCACATCTCCAATATTCTCTCCACAGTCTTAAAAGAAGGGTTATCAATGGATTACATCACCGAAAGTACTTACCGCTTCCTGTTGAATAAATTTCCCAGAGTCCCGATATTCTACCTGCTGCCCAAGGTGCACAAAATCCAAGGGAATGATGAGGTCTTCCCATGTAGACCAATCATATCCGCTAATAACTCCCTATTAGAACCAGTAGCCAAATACATTGACTACCATATACACACATTCGCTACACAGTCTTCATCGTACATCAAAGATTCAGCTCACTTTATTCAGATGTTGGAAAATTATCAAGTACCACCTGGCGCGGTTCTGTTAACCCTGGACGTTACATCTTTATATACCAACATCCCTCTCGGGGAAGCTCGTACACTCATTGCACACCTTCTGGACACCAGGGTTGACTCCCACCCGCCTTCAGATTTTTTGTTGGATTTGATAGACATATGTTTTGAAAACAATTTCTTTAGGTTTGAACACTCTTACTTTTTGCAAACACAGGGAGTCTCCATGGGTTCAAATTTCGCCCCTTCCGTGGCCAACATATTTATGTGTAATTTTGACAACACTTTTATTTTAGACCCACACGTCAACCCGTTTTTTACCCACATTATATGTTACAAGAGATACATAGATGATTTATTTTTTATTTTTACAGATCATACAGTTATAGATAATTTTTGCTCATGGATCAACAGGCAGCATAGCCAGCTGAAATTTACACACTCCATGAGCTTCCAATCTCTTGCATTTTTGGATTTGACTGTATTTATCGATCACGATAAAATACAAACTAGACTATACCACAAGCCCACGGACCGATTCGCATACTTACAGTATACCTCATTTCATCCACGGCACCTAAAGACTAACATACCGTACAGCCTACTGTTGAGAGCCAAGAGAAATTCCACAAAAATGAGGATTATAGAAGAGCAGCTAGTGATATATCCACTACTTTACGTAAGAGAGGATACCCCATTAATATTATTAACACTGCCCGCTCGAAGGTTGATCTACGCGCCAGGAGCACTTTGTTTCAAAACGATACCACACCACAAGAGAAGGACAGAGGGTTATTTTGGTCATTAGACTATACCCCCATGGCTAACCGCATAAAACGAATTATACTTAAACATTGGCACATTTTGGACTGTATACCAGGGTGCCGTCAAAGACCTACTATAGGCTTTAGGAGGACGCAGACTTTCGCCAACCCGCTCTCCAGAGCGGATGTTATTACCCCAGGAAGCAAGTCCTCCACAAGCGTATCTGGACACTTCGCTTGTGGACATTGTCTGTCAAATTACAGTATAATGTTTCTGTAACATATGGCTTATTACTTGTCAGATAGACCGATATATCTGTTTAGGTAGTAGTGTATTTTCATGTTTGTATTATGTTGTAGATACTTGAAAAAGTTACTCGAAATGTCCCGCTACCGGATGGACATCGGAAATCCGTCTACAACTGTTTGACGTGGCCCGCCGCACGATTACCATCTGACAACACAGCTTTTGTGGATTTTCCCAAAACTATGGATTATCAACCACAAATATAACTGGAACTCCAGGGCCACTAGACTTTGTTGAAATTGTTATTTTGTCCATGCAGTATTTCGATTGTATTAGGAAGAGTCGTCCAGATTAGAGACGTTATTTAGAGATGATATAATTATTATATTGTATTCCCATTGCACATATATGATTTTTGGAACTATAATATTACACATCCTATATTAATGTATCGCCATTTGAGCCAACTTACAATTGGTGTTTGAATTTAAAGATACAGTTCACCCCGCAACGATTGCGTGAGTAGGGAGTGTTTTGTTTTCGCTTCCCGTGTGTGAGAGAGAAGCTGTGTGAGAGAGAGTGGGAGAAAGAAAGAGAAGCTGTGAGTGAGAGAGAGAGAGAGAAAGAGAAGCTGTGAGTGAGTGAGAGAGAGAGAAAGAGAAGCTGTGCGTGAGTGAGAGAGAGAGAGAGAGAAAGAGAAGCTGTGAGTGAGAGAGAGAGAGAGAAAGAAAGGGAAGCTGTGAGTGAGAGAGAGAGAGAAAGAGAAGCTGAGTGAGAGAGACAGGGAGAAGAAGCTGTGAGTGAGAGAGAGAGAAAGAGAAGCTGTGACTGAGAGAGAAAGAGAAGCTGTGAGTGAGAGAGAGAGAAAGAGAAGCTGTGAGTGAGAGAGAAAGGGAAGCTGTGAGTGTGTGAGAGAGAAAGAGAAGCTGTGAGTGCGAGAGAGAGAGAAAGAGAAGCTGTGTGTGTGTGAGAGAGAGAAAGAGAAGCTGAGAGTGAGAGAGAAAGAGAGAAAGAGAAGCTGTGAGCGAGAGAGAGAGAAAGAGAAGCTGTGTGTGTGTGAGAGAGAAGCTGTGAGTGAGAGAGACAGAGAGAGAAGCTGTGAGTGAGAGAGAGAGAGAAAGAGAAGCTGTGAGTCAGAGAGAGAAAGAAAAGCTGTGAGTGAGAGAGGAAGAAAGATAAGCTGTGAGTGAGAGAATGAGAGAGAAGGAGAAGCTGTGAGTGGGAGAGGGAGAGAAAAAGAGAAGCTGTGTGTGAGAGAGATAAAGAGCTGTGAGTGAGAGAGAGAGAAAGAGCAGCTGTGAGTGAAAGAGAGAGAGAGAAAGAGCTGTGAGTGAGAGAGAGAGAGAGAAAGGGAAGCTGTGTGAGAGAGAAATATAAGCTGTGAGTGAGAGAGAAAGAGAGAAAGAGAAGCTGTGAGAGTGAGAGAAAGAAAGAGAAGCTGTGAGTGAGAGAGAGAGAGAGAAAGAAAGAGAAGATGTGAGTGAGTGAGAGAGAGAGAGAAAGAGAAACTGTGAGTGAGAGAGAGAGAGAAAGAAAGAAAGGGAAGCTGTGAGTGAGAGAGACAGAGAGAAAAAGCTGTGAGTGAGTGAGAGAGAGAGAAACAGAAGCTGTGAGTGAGAGAGAGAGAGAGGTAAAAGAGTTGTGAGAGAGAGAGAGAAAGAGAAGCTGTGTTTGTGTGAGAGAGAAATAGAAGGTGTGAGTGAGAGAGAAAGAGAGAAAGAGAAGCTGTGAGTGAGAGAGAGAAAGAGAAGCTGTGAGTGAGAGAGAGAGAGAGAAAGAAAAGCTGTGAGTGAGAGAGAGAGAGAGAAAGAAAGAGAAAGAGATGCTGTGAGTGAGAGAGAGAGAGAGGTAAAAGAGTTGTCAGAGAGAGAGAGAAAGAGAAGCTGTGTGTGTTTGAGAGAGAAATAGAAGGTGTGAGTGAGAGAGAAAGAGAGAAAGAGAAGCTGTGAGTGAGAGAGAGAGAAAGAGAAGCTGTGAGTGAGAGAGAGATAGAAACTGTGAGTGAGTGAGAGAGAGAGAAAGAGCTGTGAGTGAGAGAGAGAAAGAGAAGCTGTGAGTGAGAGTGAGAGAGAGAGAAGCTGTGAGTGAGAGAGAGAGAGAGAGAAGCTGTGAGTGAGAGAGAGAGAGAAAGAGAAGCTGTGAGTGAGAGAGAGAGAGAAAGAGAAGCTGTGAGTGAGAGAGAGAAAGAAAGAGAAGCTGTGTGTGTGTGAGAGAGAAAAGCTGTGAGTGAGAGAGACAGAGAGAGAAGCTGTGAGTGAGAGAGAGAAAGAGAAGCTGAGTGAGAGTGAGAGAGAGAAAGAAGCTGTGAGTGAGAGAGAGAGAGAGAGAGAGAAAGAGAAGCTGTGAGTGGGAGAGAGAGAGAAGCTCTGTGAGAGAGAGAGAGAAAGAAAGAGAAGCTGTGAGTGAGAAGAGAGAGAGAGAGAAAGAGAAGCTGTGAGTGAAAGAGAGAGAGAGAAAGCTGTGAGTGAGAGAGAGAGAGAGAAAAAGAAGCTGTGAGTGAGAGAGAGAGAAATAGAAGCTGTGAGTGAGAGAGAAAGAGAGAAAGAGAAGCTGTGTGTGTGAGAGAGAAAGAGAAGCTGTAAGTGAGAGAGAGAGAGAGAAGCCGTGAGAGACAGAGAAAGAGAAAGAGAAGCAGTGAGGAAGAGAGAGAGAGAAAAAGAGAAGCTGTGAGTTAGAGAGAGAGAGAGAGAAAGAGAAGCTGTGAGAGAGAGAGAGATGCTGTGAGTGAGAGAGACAGAGAAGCTGTGAGTGAGAGAGAGAGAGAGAAAGAAAGTGAAGCTGTGAGTGAGAGAGAGAGAGAGAGAAAGAGAAGCTGTGAGTGAGAGAGAGAGAGAAAGAAAGAGAAGGTGTGAGTGAGAGAGAGAAGGAGAAGCTGTGAGTGAGTGAGAGAGAAAGGGATTGAGAGAATGAGAGAGAAAGGGAGAAAGATAAGCTGTGAGTGAGTGAGAGAGAGAGAAATAAAGAGAAGCTGTGAGTGAGAAAGAGAGAGAGAAAGAGAAGCTGTGAGTGAGAAAGAGAGAAAGAGAAGCTGTGAGTCAGAGACAGAGAGAGAAGCTGTGAGAGAGAGTGAGAGAGAGAGAAAGAGAAAAAGATAAGCTGTGAGAGAGAGAAGGTGTGAGTGAGAGAGAGAGAAAGAGAAGGTGTGAGTGAGAGTGAGAGAGAGAGAAAGAGCTGTGAATGAGAGTGTGTGTGAGAGAGAAAGAGAAGCTGTGAGTGAGAGAGAGAGAAAGAGATGCTGTGAGTGAGAGAGAGAAAGAGAAGCTGTGAGTGAGAGAGAGAGAGAGAAAGAAAAGCTGTGAGTGAAAGAGAGAGAGAGAGAAAGAAAGAGAAAGAGATGCTGTGAGTGAGAGAGAGAGAGAGGTAAAAGAGTTGTGAGAGACAAAAGAGAAGCTGTGTGTGTGTGAGAGAGAAATAGAAGGTGTGAGTGAGAGAGAAAGAGAGAAAGAGAAGCTGTGAGTGAGAGAGAGAAAGAGGCTGTGAGTGAGAGAGAGAGATAGAAGCTGTGAGTGAGTGGGAGAGAGAGAAAGAGCTGTGAGTGAGAGAGAGAAAGAGAAGCTGTGAGTGAGAGAGTGAGAGAAAGAGAAGCTGTGAGTGAGTGAGAGAGAGAGAGAGAAAGAGAAGCTGTGAGTGAGAGATAGAGAAAGAGAAGCTGTGAGTGAGTGAGAAGCTGTGAGAGAGAGTGAGAGAAAGAGAAGGTGTGAGTGAGAGAGAGAGAGAAAGAGAAGCTGTGAGTGAGAGTGAGAGAGAGAGAAAGAGAAGCTGTGATTGAGAGCGTGAGAGAGAGAAAGAGAAGCTGTGAGTGAGAGAGAGAGAGAGAGAAGCTGTGTGTGTGAGAGAGAAAGAGCAGCTGTGAGTGAGAGAGAGAGAGAGAGAAAGAGAAGCTGTGAGTGAGAGAGAGAGAAAGAGAAGCTGTGAGTGAGAGAGAGAGAAAGAGAAGCTGTGAGTGAGAGAGAGAGAAGCTGTGAGTGAGATAGAGAGAAAGAGAAGCTGTGAGAGAAAGAGAAGTTGTGAGTCAGAGAGAGAGAAAGAGAAGCTGTGAGTGAGAGAGAAAGAGAAGCTGTGAGTGTGTGAGAGAGAAAGAGAAGCTGTGAGTGCGAGAGAGAGAGAGAAAGAGAAGCGGTGAGTGAGAGAGAGAGAGAAAGTGAAGCTGTGTGTGTGTGTGAGAGAGAAAGAGAAGCTGAGCGTGAGAGAGAAAGAGAGAAAGAGAAGCTGTGAGCGAGAGAGTGAGAGAGAGAAAGAGAACCTGTGTGTGTGTGTGAGAGAGAAGCTGTGAGTGAGAGAGACAGAGAGAGAAGCTGTGAGTGAAAGAGAGAGAGAGAAAGAGCTGTGAGTGAGAGAGAGAGAGAGTGAAAGGGAAGCTGTGTGAGAGATAAATAGAAGCTGTGAGTGAGAGAGAAAGAGAGAAAGAGAAGCTGTGAGTGTGAGAGAAAGAAAGAGAAGCTGTGAGTGAGAGAGAGAGAAAGAGAAGCTGTGACTGAGTGAGAGAGAGAGAAAGAGAAGCTGTGAGTTAGTGAGAGAGAGAGAGAGAAAGAGAAGCTGTGAGTGAGAGAGAGAGAGAAAGAAAGAAAGAAAGAAAGGGAAGCTGTGTGTGTGTGTGAGAGAGAGAAAGAGAACCTGTGTGTGTGTGAGAGAGAGAAGCTGTGAGTGAGAGAGACAGAGAGAGAAGCTGTGAGTGAGAGAGAGAGAGAAAGAGAAGCTGTGAGTGAGAGAGAGAAAGAAAAGTTGAGTGAGAGAGGTAGAAAGATAAGCTGTGAGTGAGAGAATGAGAGAGAAGGAGAAGCTGTGAGTGGGAGAGGGAGAGAAAAAGAGAAGCTGTGTGTGAGAGAGAGAGAGAAAGAGAAGCTGTGAGTGAGAGAGAGAGAAAGAGCAGCTGTGAGTGAAAGAGAGAGAGAGAAAGAGCTGTGAGTGAGTGAGTGAGAGAGAGAGAGAGAGAAAGGGAAGCGGTGTGAAAGAGAAAGAGAAGCTGTGAGTGCGAGAGAGAGAGAGAAAGAGAAGCGGTGAGTGAGAGAGAGAGAGAAAGTGAAGCTGTGTGTGTGTGTGAGAGAGAAAGAGAAGCTGAGCGTGAGAGAGAAAGAGAGAAAGAGAAGCTGTGAGCGAGAGAGTGAGAGAGAGAAAGAGAACCTGTGTGTGTGTGTGAGAGAGAAGCTGTGAGTGAGAGAGACAGAGAGAGAAGCTGTGAGTGAGAGAGAGAGAGAAAGAGAAGCTGTGAGTGAGAGAGAGAAAGAAAAGTTGAGTGAGAGAGGTAGAAAGATAAGCTGTGAGTGAGAGAATGAGAGAGAAGGAGAAGCTGTGAGTGGGAGAGGGAGAGAAAAAGAGAAGCTGTGTGTGAGAGAGAGAGAGAAAGAGAAGCTGTGAGTGAGAGAGAGAGAAAGAGCAGCTGTGAGTGAGAGAGACAGAGAGAAAAAGCTGTGAGTGAGTGAGAGAGAGAGAAACAGAAGCTGTGAGTGAGAGAGAGAGAGAGGTAAAAGAGTTGTGAGAGAGAGAGAGAAAGAGAAGCTGTGTTTGTGTGAGAGAGAAATAGAAGGTGTGAGTGAGAGAGAAAGAGAGAAAGAGAAGCTGTGAGTGAGAGAGAGAAAGAGAAGCTGTGAGTGAGAGAGAGAGAGAGAAAGAAAAGCTGTGAGTGAGAGAGAGAGAGAGAAAGAAAGAGAAAGAGATGCTGTGAGTGAGAGAGAGAGAGAGGTAAAAGAGTTGTCAGAGAGAGAGAGAAAGAGAAGCTGTGTGTGTTTGAGAGAGAAATAGAAGGTGTGAGTGAGAGAGAAAGAGAGAAAGAGAAGCTGTGAGTGAGAGAGAGAGAAAGAGAAGCTGTGAGTGAGAGAGAGATAGAAACTGTGAGTGAGTGAGAGAGAGAGAAAGAGCTGTGAGTGAGAGAGAGAAAGAGAAGCTGTGAGTGAGAGTGAGAGAGAGAGAAGCTGTGAGTGAGAGAGAGAGAGAGAGAAGCTGTGAGTGAGAGAGAGAGAGAAAGAGAAGCTGTGAGTGAGAGAGAGAGAGAAAGAGAAGCTGTGAGTGAGAGAGAGAAAGAAAGAGAAGCTGTGTGTGTGTGAGAGAGAAAAGCTGTGAGTGAGAGAGACAGAGAGAGAAGCTGTGAGTGAGAGAGAGAAAGAGAAGCTGAGTGAGAGTGAGAGAGAGAAAGAAGCTGTGAGTGAGAGAGAGAGAGAGAGAGAGAAAGAGAAGCTGTGAGTGGGAGAGAGAGAGAAGCTCTGTGAGAGAGAGAGAGAAAGAAAGAGAAGCTGTGAGTGAGAAGAGAGAGAGAGAGAAAGAGAAGCTGTGAGTGAAAGAGAGAGAGAGAAAGCTGTGAGTGAGAGAGAGAGAGAGAAAAAGAAGCTGTGAGTGAGAGAGAGAGAAATAGAAGCTGTGAGTGAGAGAGAAAGAGAGAAAGAGAAGCTGTGTGTGTGAGAGAGAAAGAGAAGCTGTAAGTGAGAGAGAGAGAGAGAAGCCGTGAGAGACAGAGAGAGAGAAAGAGAAGCAGTGAGGAAGAGAGAGAGAGAAAAAGAGAAGCTGTGAGTTAGAGAGAGAGAGAGAGAAAGAGAAGCTGTGAGAGAGAGAGATGCTGTGAGTGAGAGAGACAGAGAAGCTGTGAGTGAGAGAGAGAGAGAGAAAGAAAGTGAAGCTGTGAGTGAGAGAGAGAGAGAGAGAAAGAGAAGCTGTGAGTGAGAGAGAGAGAGAAAGAAAGAGAAGGTGTGAGTGAGAGAGAGAAGGAGAAGCTGTGAGTGAGTGAGAGAGAAAGGGATTGAGAGAATGAGAGAGAAAGGGAGAAAGATAAGCTGTGAGTGAGTGAGAGAGAGAGAAATAAAGAGAAGCTGTGAGTGAGAAAGAGAGAGAGAAAGAGAAGCTGTGAGTGAGAAAGAGAGAAAGAGAAGCTGTGAGTCAGAGACAGAGAGAGAAGCTGTGAGAGAGAGTGAGAGAGAGAGAAAGAGAAAAAGATAAGCTGTGAGAGAGAGAAGGTGTGAGTGAGAGAGAGAGAAAGAGAAGGTGTGAGTGAGAGTGAGAGAGAGAGAAAGAGCTGTGAATGAGAGTGTGTGTGAGAGAGAAAGAGAAGCTGTGAGTGAGAGAGAGAGAAAGAGATGCTGTGAGTGAGAGAGAGAAAGAGAAGCTGTGAGTGAGAGAGAGAGAGAGAAAGAAAAGCTGTGAGTGAAAGAGAGAGAGAGAGAGAAAGAAAGAGAAAGAGATGCTGTGAGTGAGAGAGAGAGAGAGGTAAAAGAGTTGTGAGAGACAAAAGAGAAGCTGTGTGTGTGTGAGAGAGAAATAGAAGGTGTGAGTGAGAGAGAAAGAGAGAAAGAGAAGCTGTGAGTGAGAGAGAGAAAGAGGCTGTGAGTGAGAGAGAGAGATAGAAGCTGTGAGTGAGTGGGAGAGAGAGAAAGAGCTGTGAGTGAGAGAGAGAAAGAGAAGCTGTGAGTGAGAGAGTGAGAGAAAGAGAAGCTGTGAGTGAGTGAGAGAGAGAGAGAGAAAGAGAAGCTGTGAGTGAGAGATAGAGAAAGAGAAGCTGTGAGTGAGTGAGAAGCTGTGAGAGAGAGTGAGAGAAAGAGAAGGTGTGAGTGAGAGAGAGAGAGAAAGAGAAGCTGTGAGTGAGAGTGAGAGAGAGAGAAAGAGAAGCTGTGATTGAGAGCGTGAGAGAGAGAAAGAGAAGCTGTGAGTGAGAGAGAGAGAGAGAGAAGCTGTGTGTGTGAGAGAGAAAGAGCAGCTGTGAGTGAGAGAGAGAGAGAGAGAAAGAGAAGCTGTGAGTGAGAGAGAGAGAAAGAGAAGCTGTGAGTGAGAGAGAGAGAAAGAGAAGCTGTGAGTGAGAGAGAGAGAAGCTGTGAGTGAGATAGAGAGAAAGAGAAGCTGTGAGAGAAAGAGAAGTTGTGAGTCAGAGAGAGAGAAAGAGAAGCTGTGAGTGAGAGAGAAAGAGAAGCTGTGAGTGTGTGAGAGAGAAAGAGAAGCTGTGAGTGCGAGAGAGAGAGAGAAAGAGAAGCGGTGAGTGAGAGAGAGAGAGAAAGTGAAGCTGTGTGTGTGTGTGAGAGAGAAAGAGAAGCTGAGCGTGAGAGAGAAAGAGAGAAAGAGAAGCTGTGAGCGAGAGAGTGAGAGAGAGAAAGAGAACCTGTGTGTGTGTGTGAGAGAGAAGCTGTGAGTGAGAGAGACAGAGAGAGAAGCTGTGAGTGAAAGAGAGAGAGAGAAAGAGCTGTGAGTGAGAGAGAGAGAGAGTGAAAGGGAAGCTGTGTGAGAGATAAATAGAAGCTGTGAGTGAGAGAGAAAGAGAGAAAGAGAAGCTGTGAGTGTGAGAGAAAGAAAGAGAAGCTGTGAGTGAGAGAGAGAGAAAGAGAAGCTGTGACTGAGTGAGAGAGAGAGAAAGAGAAGCTGTGAGTTAGTGAGAGAGAGAGAGAGAAAGAGAAGCTGTGAGTGAGAGAGAGAGAGAAAGAAAGAAAGAAAGAAAGGGAAGCTGTGTGTGTGTGTGAGAGAGAGAAAGAGAACCTGTGTGTGTGTGAGAGAGAGAAGCTGTGAGTGAGAGAGACAGAGAGAGAAGCTGTGAGTGAGAGAGAGAGAGAAAGAGAAGCTGTGAGTGAGAGAGAGAAAGAAAAGTTGAGTGAGAGAGGTAGAAAGATAAGCTGTGAGTGAGAGAATGAGAGAGAAGGAGAAGCTGTGAGTGGGAGAGGGAGAGAAAAAGAGAAGCTGTGTGTGAGAGAGAGAGAGAAAGAGAAGCTGTGAGTGAGAGAGAGAGAAAGAGCAGCTGTGAGAGAAAGAGAGAGAGAGAAAGAGCTGTGAGTGAGTGAGTGAGAGAGAGAGAGAGAGAAAGGGAAGCGGTGTGAAAGAGAAATAGAAGCTGTGAGTGAGAGAGAAAGAAAGAGAGAAAGAGAAGCTGTGAGTGAGTGAGAGAGAGAAAGAGAAGCTGTAAGTGAGTGAGAGAGAGAGAGAGAGAGAAAGAGAATCTGTGAGTGAGAGAGAGAGAAAGAAAGGGAAGCTGTGAGTGAGAGAGAGAGAGAGAAATAGAAGCTGAGTGAGAGAGACAGAGAGAAGAAGCTGTGAGTGAGTGAGTGAGAGAGAGAAACAGAAGCTGTGAGTGAGAGAGAGAGAGAGAAAAAAAGAGAAGCTGTGAGAGAGAGAGAGAGAGAGAAAGAGAAAGAGATGCTGTGAGTGAGAGAGAGAGAGGTAAAAGAGTTGTGTGTGAGAGAGAGAAAGAGAAGCTGTGTGTGTGTGAGAGAGAAATAGAAGGTGTGAGTGAGAGAGAAAGAGAGAAAGAGAAGCTGTGAGTGAGAGAGAGAAAGAGAAGCTGTGAGTGAGAGAGAGAGTGAGAGAGAGAAAGAAAAGCTGTGAGTGATATATATAGAGAGAAAGATAGAGAAAGAGATGCTGTGAGTGAGAGAGAGAGAGGTAAAAGAGTTGTGTGTGAGAGAGAAAGAAGCTGTGTGTGAGAGAGAGAGAAATAGAAGGTGTGAGTGAGAGAAAGAGAGAAAGAGAAGCTGTGAGTGAGAGAGAGAGATAGAAGCTGTGAGTGAGTGAGTGAGAGAGAGAGAGAGATGTGAGTGAGAGAGAAAGAGAAGCTGTGAGTGAGAGAGTGAGAGAAAGAGAAGCTGTGAGTGAGAGAGAGAGAGAAAGAAGCTGTGAGTGAGAGAGAGAGAGAGAGAGAGAGAGAGAAGCTGTGAGTGAGAGAGAGAGAGAAAGAAAGAGAAGCTGTGAGTGAGAGAGAGAGAAAGAGAAGCTGTGAGTGAGAGAGAAAAGAAGCTGTGTGTGTGTGTGAGAGAGAAGCTCTGTGAGAGAGAGAGAGAGAAAGAGAAGCTGTGTGTGTGAAGAGAGAGAGAGAAAGAGAAGCTGTGAGTGAAAGAGAGAGAAAGCTGTGAGTGAGAGAGAGAGAGAAAAAGAAGCTGTGAGTGTGAGAGAGAAATAGAAGCTGTGAGTGAGAGATAAAGAGAGAAAGAGAAGCTGTGTGTGTGTGAGAGAAAGAGAAGCTGTAAGTGAGAGAGAGAGAGAAACTGTGAGAGACAGAGAGAGAAAGAGAAGCTGTGAGGAAGAGAGAGAGAAAAAGAGAAGCTGTGAGTTAGAGAGAAAGAGAGAAAGAGAAGCTGTGAGTGAGAGAGACGGAGAGAAGCTGTGAGTGAGTGAGAGAGAGAGAGAGAAAGAAAGTGAAGCTGTGAGTGAGAGAGAGAGAGAGAAAGAGAAGCTGTGAGTGAGAGAGAGAGAGAGAGAAAGAGAAGCTGTGAGTGAGAGAGAGAAGGAGAAGCTGTGAGTGAGAGAGAGAGAAAGGGAGTGAGAGAGTGAGAGAGAAAGGGAGAAAGATAAGCTGTGAGTGAGTGAGAGAGAGAAATAAAGAGAAGCTGTGAGTGAGAAAGACAGAGAGAAAGAGAATCTGTGAGTGAGAAAGAGAGAAAGAGAAGCTGTGAGTCAGAGAGAGAGAGAAGCTGTGAGAGAGAGTGAGAGAGAGAGAAAGAGAAAAAGATAAGCTGTGTGTGAGAGAGAAGCTGTGAGTGAGAGAGAGAGAAAGAGAAGGTGTGAGTGTGTGAGAGAGAAAGAGAAGCTGTGAGTGCGAGAGAGAGAGAAAGAGAAGCGGTGGGTGAGAGAGAGAGAAAGAGAAGTTGTGTGTGTGTGTGAGAGAGAGAAAGAGAAGCTGAGCGTGAGAGAGAAAGAGAGAAAGAGAAGCTGTGAGCGAGAGAGAGAGAGAGAGAAAGAGAACCTGTGTGTGTGTGTGAGAGAGAAGCTGTGAGTGAGAGAGAGAGAGAAAGAGAAGCTGTGAGTGAGAGAGAGAAAGAAAAGTTGAGTGAGAGAGGGAGAAAGATAAGCTGTGAGTGAGAGAATGAGAGAGAAGGAGAAGCTGTGAGTGGGAGAGGGAGAGGGAGAGAAAAAGAAACCCTGTGTGTGTGTGTGTGAGAGAGAGAGAAAGATCAGCTGTGAGTGAAAGAGAGAGAGAGAAAGAGCTGTGAGTGAGAGAGAGAGAGTGAAAGGGAAGCTGTGTGAGAGATAAATAGAAGCTGTGAGTGAGAGAGAAAGAGAAGCTGTGAGTGTGAGAGAAAGAAAGAGAAGCTGTGAGTGAGAGAGAGAGAGAGAATGAGAAGCTGTGACTGAGTGAGAGAGAGAGAAAGAGAAGCTGTGAGTTAGTGAGAGAGAGAGAGAGAAAGAGAAGCTGTGAGTGAGAGAGAGAAAGAAAGAAAGAAAGAAAGAAAGAAAGAAAGAAAGAAAGAAAGAAAGAAAGAAAGAAAGAAAGAAAGGGAAGCTGTGTGTGTGTGTGTGAGAGAGAAAGAGAACCTGTGTGTGTGAGAGAGAGAGAAGCTGTGAGTGAGAGAGACAGAGAGAAGCTGTGAGTGAGAGAGAGAGAGAAAGAAAGAGCTGTGAGTGAGAGAGAGAAAGAAAAGTTGAGTGAGAGAGGGAGAAAGATAAGCTGTGAGTGAGAGAATGAGAGAGAAGGAGAAGCTGTGAGTGGGAGAGGGAGAGAAAAAGAGAAGCTGTGTGTGAGAGAGAGAGAGAAAGAGAAGCTGTGAGTGAGAGAGAGAGAAAGAGCAGCTGTGAGTGAAAGAGAGAGAGAGAAAGAGCTGTGAGTGAGTGAGTGAGAGAGAGAGAGAGAGAAAGGGAAGCGGTGTGAGAGAGAAATAGAAGCTGTGAGTGAGAGAGAAAGAAAGAGAGAAAGAGAAGCTGTGAGTGAGTGAGAGAGAGAAAGAGAAGCTGTAAGTGAGTGAGAGAGAGAGAGAGAGAAAGAGAAGCTGTGAGTGAGAGAGAGAGAAAGAAAGGGAAGCTGTGAGTGAGAGAGAGAGAGAGAAATAGAAGCTGAGTGAGAGAGACAGAGAGAAGAAGCTGTGAGTGAGTGAGTGAGAGAGAGAAACAGAAGTTGTGAGTGAGAGAGAGAGAGAGAAAAAAAGAGAAGCTGTGAGAGAGAGAGAGAGAGAGAGAGAAAGAGAAAGAGATGCTGTGAGTGAGAGAGAGAGAGGTAATAGAGTTGTGTGTGAGAGAGAGAAAGAGAAGCTGTGTGTGTGAGAGAGAGAAATAGAAGGTGTGAGTGAGAGAGAAAGAGAGAAAGAGAAGCTGTGAGTGAGAGAGAGAAAGAGAAGCTGTGAGTGAGAGAGAGAGTGAGAGAGAGAAAGAAAAGCTGTGAGTGATAGAGAGAGAGAGAAAGATAGAGAAAGAGATGCTGTGAGTGAGAGAGAGAGAGGTAAAAGAGTTGTGTGTGAGAGAGAAAGAAGCTGTGTGTGAGAGAGAGAGAAATAGAAGGTGTGAGTGAGAGAGAAAGAGAGAAAGAGAAGCTGTGAGTGAGAGAGAGAGATAGAAGCTGTGAGTGAGTGAGTGAGAGAGAGAGAGAGAGATGTGAGTGAGAGAGAGAGAAAGAGAAGCTGTGAGTGAGAGAGTGAGAGAAAGAGAAGCTGTGAGTGAGAGAGAGAGAGAGAAAGAAGCTGTGAGTGAGAGAGAGAGAGAGAGAAGCTGTGAGTGAGAGAGAGAGAGAAAGAAAGAGAAGCTGTGAGTGAGAGAGAGAGAAAGAGAAGCTGTGAGTGAGAGAGAAAAGAAGCTGTGTGTGTGAGAGAGAGAAGCTCTGTGAGAGAGAGAGAGAAAGAGAAGCTGTGTGTGTGAAGAGAGAGAGAGAAAGAGAAGCTGTGAGTGAAAGAGAGAGAAAGCTGTGAGTGAGAGAGAGAGAGAAAAAGAAGCTGTGAGTGTGAGAGAGAAATAGAAGCTGTGAGTGAGAGATAAAGAGAGAAAGAGAAGCTGTGTGTGTGTGAGAGAAAGAGAAGCTGTAAGTGAGAGAGAGAGAGAAACTGTGAGAGACAGAGAGAGAAAGAGAAGCTGTGAGGAAGAGAGAGAGAAAAAGAGAAGCTCTGAGTTAGAGAGAAAGAGAGAAAGAGAAGCTGTGAGTGAGAGAGACAGAGAGAAGCTGTGAGTGAGTGAGAGAGAGAGAGAGAGAAAGAAAGTGAAGCTGTGAGTGAGAGAGAGAGAGAAAGAGAAGCTGTGAGTGAGAGAGAGAGAGAAAGAGAAGCTGTGAGTGAGAGAGAGAAGGAGAAGCTGTGAGTGAGAGAGAGAGAAAGGGAGTGAGAGAGTGAGAGAGAAAGGGAGAAAGATAAGCTGTGAGTGAGTGAGAGAGAGAAATAAAGAGAAGCTGTGAGTGAGAAAGAGAGAGAGAAAGAGAAGCTGTGAGTGAGAAAGAGAGAAAGAGAAGCTGTGAGTCAGAGAGAGAGAGAAGCTGTGAGAGAGAGTGAGAGAGAGAGAAAGAGAAAAAGATAAGCTGTGTGTGAGAGAGAAGCTGTGAGTGAGAGAGAGAGAAAGAGAAGGTGTGAGTGTGTGAGAGAGAAAGAGAAGCTGTGAGTGCGAGAGAGAGAGAGAGAAAGAGAAGCGGTGAGTGAGAGAGAGAGAGAAAGAGAAGTTGTGTGTGTGTGTGTGAGAGAGAAAGAGAAGCTGAGCGTGAGAGAGAAAGAGAGAAAGAGAAGCTGTGAGTGAGAGAGAGAGAGAGAGAAAGAAAGTGAAGCTGTGAGTGAGAGAGAGAGAAAGAGAAGCTGTGAGTGAGAGAGAGAAAGAAAAGTTGAGTGAGAGAGGGAGAAAGATAAGCTGTGAGTGAGAGAATGAGAGAGAAGGAGAAGCTGTGAGTGGGAGAGGGAGAGAAAAAGAGACCCTGTGTGTGTGTGTGTGTGTGTGTGAGAGAGAGAAAGAGCAGCTGTGAGTGAAAGAGAGAGAGAGAAAGAGCTGTGAGTGAGAGAGAGAGAGAGTGAAAGGGAAGCTGTGTGAGAGATAAATAGAAGCTGTGAGTGAGAGAGAAAGAGAAGCTGTGAGTGTGAGAGAAAGAAAGAGAAGCTGTGAGTGAGAGAGAGAGAGAGAGAAAGAGAAGCTGTGACTGAGTGAGAGAGAGAGAAAGAGAAGCTGTGAGTTAGTGAGAGAGAGAGAGAGAAAGAGAAGCTGTGAGTGAGAGAGAGAAAGAAAGAAAGAAAGAAAGAAAGAAAGAAAGAAAGAAAGAAAGAAAGAAAGAAAGAAAGAAAGGGAAGCTGTGTGTGTGTGTGTGAGAGAGAAAGAGAACCTGTGTGTGTGTGAGAGAGAGAAGCTGTGAGTGAGAGAGACAGAGAGAGAAGCTGTGAGTGAGAGAGAGAGAGAAAGAGAAGCTGTGAGTGAGAGAGAGAAAGAAAAGTTGAGTGAGAGAGGGAGAAAGATAAGCTGTGAGTGAGAGAATGAGAGAGAAGGAGAAGCTGTGAGTGGGAGAGGGAGAGAAAAAGAGAAGCTGTGTGTGAGAGAGAGAGAGAGAAAGAGAAGCTGTGAGTGAGTGAGAGAGAGAAAGAGCAGCTGTGAGTGAAAGAGAGAGAGAGAAAGAGCTGTGAGTGAGTGAGTGAGAGAGAGAGAGAGAGAGAAAGGGAAGCGGTGTGAGAGAGAAATAGAAGCTGTGAGTGAGAGAGAAAGAAAGAGAGAAAGAGAAGCTGTGAGAGTGAGAGAAAGAAAGAGAAGCTGTGAGTGAGAGAGAGAGAGAGAAAGAGAAGCTGTGAGTGAGTGAGTGAGAGAAAGAGAAGCTGTAAGTGAGTGAGAGAGAGAGAGAGAAAGAGAAGCTGTGAGTGAGAGAGAGAGAAAGAAAGGGAAGCTGTGAGTGAGAGAGAGAGAGAGAGAAAGAGAAGCTGAGTGAGAGAGACAGAGAGAAGAAGCTGTGAGTGAGTGAGAGAGAGAGAGAAACAGAAGCTGTGAGTGAGAGAGAGAGAAAAAAAAGAAGCTGTGAGAGAGAGAGAGAGAGAGAGAGAGAGAAAGAGATGCTGTGAGTGAGAGAGAGAGAGGTAAAAGAGTTGTGTGTGAGAGAGAGAAAGAGAAGCTGTGTGTGTGTGAGAGAGAAATAGAAGTTGTGAGTGAGAGAGAAAGAGAGAAAGAGAAGCTGTGAGTGAGAGAGAGAAAGAGAAGCTGTGAGTGAGAGAGAGAGAGAGAGAAAGAAAAGCTGTGAGTGATAGAGAGAGAGAGAAAGAAAGAGAAAGAGATGCTGTGAGTGAGAGAGAGAGAGGTAAAAGAGTTGTGTGTGAGAGAGAAAGAAGCTGTGTGTGTGTGAGAGAGAAATAGAAGGTGTGAGTGAGAGAGAAAGAGAGAAAGAGAAGCTGTGAGTGATAGAGAAAGATAGAAGCTGAGTGAGTGAGAGAGAGAGAGAGAAAGAGCTGTGAGTGAGAGAGAGAGAAAGAGAAGCTGTGAGTGAGAGAGTGAGAGAAAGAGAAGCTGTGAGTGAGAGAGAGAGAGAGAGAAAGAAGCTGTGAGTGAGAGAGAGAGAAAGAGAAGCTGTGAGTGAGGGAGAGAGAGAAAGAAAGAGAAGCTGTGAGTGAGAGAGAGAGAAAGAGAAGCTGTGAGTGAGAGAGAAAAGAAGCTGTGTGTGTGTGAGAGAGAGAAGCTCTGTGAGAGAGAGAGAGAGAAAGAGAAGCTGTGAGTGTGAAGAGAGAGAGAGAAAGAGAAGCTGTGAGTGAAAGAGAGAGAAAGCTGTGAGTGAGAGAGAGAGAGAAAAAGAAGCTGTGAGTGTGAGAGAGAAATAGAAGCTGTGAGTGAGAGATAAAGAGAGAAAGAGAAGCTGTGTGTGTGTGAGAGAGAAAGAGAAGCTGTAAGTGAGAGAGAGAGAGAGAGAAGCTGTGAGAGACAGAGAGAGAAAGAGAAGCTGTGAGGAAGAGAGAGAGAAAAAGAGAAGCTGTGAGTTAGAGAGAAAGAGAGAAAGAGAAGCTGTGAGTGAGAGAGACAGAGAGAAGCTGTGAGTGAGTGAGAGAGAGAGAGAGAGAAAGAAAGTGAAGCTGTGAGTGAGAGAGAGAGAGAAAGAGAAGCTGTGAGTGAGAGAGAGAGAGAGAGAGAGAGAAAGAGAAGCTGTGAGTGAGAGAGAGAAGGGGAAGCTGTGAGTGAGAGAGAGAGAAAGGGAGTGAGAGAGTGAGAGAGAAAGGGAGAAAGATAAGCTGTGAGTGAGTGAGAGAGAGAGAAATAAAGAGAAGCTGTGAGTGAGAAAGAGAGAGAGAAAGAGAAGCCGTGAGTGAGAAAGAGAGAAAGAGAAGCTGTGAGTCAGAGAGAGAGAGAAGCTGTGAGAGAGAGTGAGAGAGAGAGAAAGAGAAAAAGATAAGCTGTGTGTGAGAGAGAAGCTGTGAGTGAGAGAGAGAGAAAGAGAAGGTGTGAGTGAGAGAGAGAGAAAGAGAAGCTGTGAGTGAGAGTGAGAGAGAGAGAAAGAGAAGGTGTGAGTGAGAGAGAGAGAAAGAGAAGCTGTGAGTGAGAGTGAGAGAGAGAGAAAGAGAAGCTGTGAGTGAGAGCGTGAGAGAGAGAGAAAGAAGCTGTGAGTGAGAG
The DNA here is from genome assembly GCA_035047305.1 of Bradypodion pumilum. Lineage (NCBI taxonomy): Eukaryota > Metazoa > Chordata > Lepidosauria > Squamata > Chamaeleonidae > Bradypodion > Bradypodion pumilum. The sequence goes on from JAWDJD010000002.1 coordinate 181,957,034, forward strand.
AGAGAAAAAGAAAGAGTAGCTGTGAGTGAGAGAGAGAGAGAGAAAGAGAAGCTGTGAGTGAGAGAGAGAGAGAAAGAGAAGCTGTGAGTGAGAGAGAGAGAGAAAGAGTAGCTGTGAGTGAGGGAGAGAGAAGGTTTGAGTGTGTGTGTGAGAGAGAAAGAGAAGCTGTGAGGAGAGAGAAGCTGTGAGTGAGAGAGAGAGAAAGAGAAGCTGTGAGTGAGAGAGAGAAAGAGGAGCTGTGAGTGAGAGAGAGAAAGAGAAGCTGTGTGTGTATGTGAGAGAAAGAGAAGCTGAGAGTGAGAGAGAAAGAGAGAAAGAGAAGCTGTGAGTGAGAGAGAGAGAAAGAGAAGCTGTGTGTGTGTGTGTGAGAAGCTGTGAGTGAGAGAGAGAGAAGCTATGAGAGAGAGAGAGAAAGAGAAGCTGTGAGTCAGAGAGAGAAATAAAAGCTGTGAGTGAGAGAGAGAGAGAAAGAGAAGCTGTGAGTGAGACAATTAGAGAGAAAGTGAAGCTGTGAGTGAGAGAGAGAGAGAGAGAGAAAGAGAAGCTGTGAGTGAGAGAGAGAGAAAGAAAGAAAGAGAAGGTGTGAGTGAGAGAGAAGGTGAAGCTGTGAGTGAGAGAGAGAGAAAGAGAAGCTGTGTGAGAAACAGAGAGAGAGAAAGAGAAGCTGTGAGTGAGTGAGAGAGAGAAGCTGTGAGTGTGAGATAAAGAGAAGCTGTGAGTGAGAGAGAGAGAGAAAGAGAAGCTGTGAGTGAGTGAGAGAGAGAAAAAGAAGCTGTGAGTGAGTGAGAGAGAGAAAGAGCTGCAAGTGAGAGAGAGGGAGAGAATGAGTTGTGAGTGAGAGAGAGAGAGAGAAAGAGAAGCTGTGAGTGAGAGAGATAGAAAGAGCTGTGAATGAGAGAGAGAGAGAAAGAGAAGCTGTGAGTGTTTGAGAGAGAAATAGAAGTTGTGAGTGAGAGAGAAAGAAAGAGAGAAAGAGAAGCTGTGAGTGAGAGAGATAGAGAGAGAGAAAGAGAAGCTGTGAGAGAGAAAGAGAGAGAAAGAGAAGCTGTGAGTGAGAGAGAGAGAGAAAAAAAAAGAGAAGCTGTGAGAGAGAGAGAGAGAGAGAGAAAGAGAAAGAGATGCTGTGAGTGAGAGAGAGAGAGAGGTAAAAGAGTTGTGTGTGTGAGAGAGAAAGAGAAGCTGTGTGTGTGAGAGAGAGAAATAGAAGGTGTGAGTGAGAGAGAAAGAGAGAAAGAGAAGCTGTGAGTGAGAGAGAGAAAGAGAAGCTGTGAGTGAGAGAGAGAGTGAGAGAGAGAGAGAAAAGCTGTGAGTGATATATATATAGAGAAAGATAGAGAAAGAGATGCTGTGAGTGAGAGAGAGAGAGGTAAAAGAGTTGTGTGTGAGAGAGAAAGAAGCTCTGTGTGTGAGAGAGAGAAATAGAAGGTGTGAGTGAGAGAGAAAGAGAGAAAGAGAAGCTGTGAGTGAGAGAGAGATAGAAGCTGTGAGTGAGTGAGAGAGAGAGAGAGATGTGAGTGAGAGAGAGAGAAAGAGAAGCTGTGAGTGAGAGAGTGAGAGAAAGAGAAGCTGTGAGTGAGAGAGAGAGAGAAAGAAGCTGTGAGTGAGAGAGAGAGAGAGAGAAGCTGTGAGTGAGAGAGAGAGAGAAAGAAAGAGAAGCTGTGAGTGAGAGAGAGAGAAAGAGAAGCTGTGAGTGAGAGAGAAAAGAAGCTGTGTGTGTGTGAGAGAGAGAAGCTCTGTGAGAGAGAGAGAGAGAGAAAGAGAAGCTGTGTGTGTGAAGAGAGAGAGAGAAAGAGAAGCTGTGAGTGAAAGAGAGAGAAAGCTGTGAGTGAGAGAGAGAGAGAAAAAGAAGCTGTGAGTGTGAGAGAGAAATAGAAGCTGTGAGTGAAAGAGAGAAAGAGAAGCTGTGTGTGTGAGAGAGAAAGAGAAGCTGTAAGTGAGAGAGAGAGAGAGAAACTGTGAGAGACAGAGAGAGAAAGAGAAGCTGTGAGGAAGAGAGAGAGAAAAAGAGAAGCTGTGAGTTAGAGAGAAAGAGAGAAAGAGAAGCTGTGAGTGAGAGAGACAGAGAGAAGCTGTGAGTGAGTGAGAGAGAGAGAGAGAGAAAGAAAGTGAAGCTGTGAGTGAGAGAGAGAGAGAGAAAGAGAAGCTGTGAGTGAGAGAGAGAGAGAAAGAGAAGCTGTGAGTGAGAGAGAGAAGGAGAAGCTGTGAGTGAGAGAGAGAGAGAAAGGGAGTGAGAGAGTGAGAGAGAAAGGGAGAAAGATAAGCTGTGAGTGAGTGAGAGAGAGAAATAAAGAGAAGCTGTGAGTGAGAAAGAGAGAGAGAAAGAGAAGCTGTGAGTGAGAAAGAGAGAAAGAGAAGCTGTGAGTCAGAGAGAGAGAGAAGCTGTGAGAGAGAGTGAGAGAGAGAGAAAGAGAAAAAGATAAGCTGTGTGTGAGAGAGAAGCTGTGAGTGAGAGAGAGAGAAAGAGAAGGTGTGAGTGTGTGAGAGAGAAAGAGAAGCTGTGAGTGCGAGAGAGAGAGAGAAAGAGAAGCGGTGAGTGAGAGAGAGAGAGAAAGAGAAGTTGTGTGTGTGTGTGTGAGAGAGAAAGATAAGCTGAGCGTGAGAGAGAAAGAGAGAAAGAGAAGCTGTGAGCGAGAGAGAGAGAGAGAGAAAGAGAACCTGTGTGTGTGTGTGAGAGAGAAGCTGTGAGTGAGAGAGAGAGAAAGAGAAGCTGTGAGTGAGAGAGAGAAAGAAAAGTTGAGTGAGAGAGGGAGAAAGATAAGCTGTGAGTGAGAGAATGAGAGAGAAGGAGAAGCTGTGAGTGGGAGAGGGAGAGGGAGAGAAAAAGAGACCCTGTGTGTGTGTGTGAGAGAGAGAGAGAAAGAGCAGCTGTGACTGAAAGAGAGAGAGAGAAAGAGCTGTGAGTGAGAGAGAGAGAGAGTGAAAGGGAAGCTGTGTGAGAGATAAATAGAAGCTGTGAGTGAGAGAGAAAGAGAAGCTGTGAGTGTGAGAGAAAGAAAGAGAAGCTGTGAGTGAGAGAGAGAGAGAAAGAGAAGCTGTGACTGAGTGAGAGAGAGAGAAAGAGAAGCTGTGAGTTAGTGAGAGAGAGAGAGAGAAAGAGAAGCTGTGAGTGAGAGAAAGAAAGAAAGAAAGAAAGAAAGAAAGAAAGGGAAGCTGTGTGTGTGTGTGTGAGAGAGAAAGAGAACCTGTGTGTGTGTGTGAGAGAGAAGCTGTGAGTGAGAGAGACAGAGAGAGAAGCTGTGAGTGAGAGAGAGAGAGAAAGAGAAGCTGTGAGTGAGAGAGAGAAAGAAAAGTTGAGTGAGAGAGGGAGAAAGATAAGCTGTGAGTGAGAGAATGAGAGAGAAGGAGAAGCTGTGAGTGGGAGAGGGAGAGAAAAAGAGAAGCTGTGTGTGAGAGAGAGAGAGAAAGAGAAGCTGTGAGTGAGAGAGAGAGAAAGAGCAGCTGTGAGTGAAAGAGAGAGAGAGAGAGAGAGCTGTGAGTGAGTGAGTGAGAGAGAGAGAGAGAGAGAAAGGGAAGCGGTGTGAGAGAGAAATAGAATCTGTGAGTGAGAGAGAAAGAAAGAGAGAAAGAGAAGCTGTGAGTGAGTGAGAGAGAGAAAGAGAAGCTGTAAGTGAGTGAGAGAGAGAGAGAGAGAGAGAAAGAGAAACTGTGAGTGAGAGAGAGAGAAAGAAAGGGAAGCTGTGAGTGAGAGAGAGAGAGAGAAATAGAAGCTGAGTGAGAGAGACAGAGAGAAGAAGCTGTGAGTGAGTGAGTGAGAGAGAGAAACAGAAGCTGTGAGTGAGAGAGAGAGAGAGAAAAAAAGAGAAGCTGTGAGAGAGAGAGAGAGAGAGAAAGAGAAAGAGATGCTGTGAGTGAGAGAGAGAGAGGTAAAAGAGTTGTGTGTGTGAGAGAGAAAGAGAAGCTGTGTGTGTGTGAGAGAGAAATAGAAGGTGTGAGTGAGAGAGAAAGAGAGAAAGAGAAGCTGTGAGTGAGAGAGAGAAAGAGAAGCTGTGAGTGAGAGAGAGAGTGAGAGAGAGAAAGAAAAGCTGTGAGTGATAGAGAGAGAGAGAAAGATAGAGAAAGAGATGCTGTGAGTGAGAGAGAGAGAGGTAAAAGAGTTGTGTGTGAGAGAGAAAGAAGCTGTGTGTGAGAGAGAAATAGAAGGTGTGAGTGAGAGAGAAAGAGAGAAAGAGAAGCTGTGAGTGAGAGAGAGAGATAGAAGCTGTGAGTGAGTGAGAGAGAGAGAGAGATGTGAGTGAGAGAGAGAGAAAGAGAAGCTGTGAGTGAGAGAGTGAGAGAAAGAGAAGCTGTGAGTGAGAGAGAGAGAGAGAAAGAAGCTGTGAGTGAGAGAGAGAGAGAGAGAGAGAGAGAAGCTGTGAGTGAGAGAGAGAGAGAAAGAAAGAGAAGCTGTGAGTGAAAGAGAGAGAAAGCTGTGAGTGAGAGAGAGAGAGAAAATGAAGCTGTGAGTGTGAGAGAGAAATAGAAGCTGTGAGTGAGAGATAAAGAGAGAAAGAGAAGCTGTGTGTGTGTGAGAGAAAGAGAAGCTGTAAGTGAGAGAGAGAGAGAGAAACTGTGAGAGACAGAGAGAGAAAGAGAAGCTGTGAGGAAGAGAGAGAGAAAAAGAGAAGCTGTGAGTTAGAGAGAAAGAGAGAAAGAGAAGCTGTGAGTGAGAGAGACAGAGAGAAGCTGTGAGTGAGTGAGAGAGAGAGAGAGAGAGAAAGTGAAGCTGTGAGTGAGAGATAAAGAGAGAAAGAGAAGCTGTGTGTGTGAGAGAGAAAGAGAAGCTGTAAGTGAGAGAGAGAGAGAGAAACTGTGAGAGACAGAGAGAGAAAGAGAAGCTGTGAGGAAGAGAGAGAGAAAAAGAGAAGCTGTGAGTTAGAGAGAAAGAGAGAAAGAGAAGCTGTGAGTGAGAGAGACAGAGAGAAGCTGTGAGTGAGTGAGAGAGTGAGAGAGAGAGAGAAAGTGAAGCTGTGAGTGAGAGAGAGAGAGAAAGAGAAGCTGTGAGTGAGAGAGAGAGAGAGAAAGAGAAGCTGTGAGTGAGAGAGAGAAGGAGAAGCTGTGAGTGAGAGAGAGGTAAAGGGAGTGAGAGAGTGAGAGAGAAAGGGAGAAAGATAAGCTGTGAGTGAGTGAGAGAGAGAAATAAAGAGAAGCTGTGAGTGAGAAAGAGAGAGAGAAAGAGAAGCTGTGAGTGAGAAAGAGAGAAAGAGAAGCTGTGAGTCAGAGAGAGAGAGAAGCTGTGAGAGAGAGTGAGAGAGAGAGAAAGAGAAAAAGATAAGCTGTGTGTGAGAGAGAAGCTGTGAGTGAGAGAGAGAGAAAGAGAAGGTGTGAGTGTGTGAGAGAGAAAGAGAAGCTGTGAGTGCGAGAGAGAGAGAGAAAGAGAAGCGGTGAGTGAGAGAGAGAGAGAAAGAGAAGTTGTGTGTGTGTGTGAGAGAGAGAAAGAGAAGCTGAGCGTGAGAGAGAAAGAGAGAAAGAGAAGCTGTGAGCGAGAGAGAGAGAGAGAGAAAGAGAACCTGTGTGTGTGTGAGAGAGAGAAGCTGTGAGTGAGAGAGAGAGAGAAAGAGAAGCTGTGAGTGAGAGAGAGAAAGAAAAGTTGAGTGAGAGAGGGAGAAAGATAAGCTGTGAGTGAGAGAATGAGAGAGAAGGAGAAGCTGTGAGTGGGAGAGGGAGAGGGAGAGAAAAAGAGACCCTGTGTGTGTGTGTGTGTGAGAGAGAGAAAGAGCAGCTGTGAGTGAAAGAGAGAGAGAGAAAGAGCTGTGAGTGAGAGAGAGAGAGAGTGAAAGGGAAGCTGTGTGAGAGATAAATAGAAGCTGTGAGTGAGAGAGAAAGAGAAGCTGTGAGTGTGAGAGAAAGAAAGAGAAGCTGTGAGTGAGAGAGAGAGAGAGAGAAAGAGAAGCTGTGACTGAGTGAGAGAGAGAGAAAGAGAAGCTGTGAGTTAGTGAGAGAGAGAGAGAGAAAGAGAAGCTGTGAGTGAGAGAGAGAAAGAAAGAAAGAAAGAAAGAAAGGGAAGCTGTGTTTGTGTGTGTGAGAGAGAAAGAGAACCTGTGTGTGTGTGTGAGAGAGAAGCTGTGAGTGAGAGAGACAGAGAGAGAAGCTGTGAGTGAGAGAGAGAAAGAAAAGTTGAGTGAGAGAGGGAGAAAGAGAAGCTGTGAGTGAGAGAATGAGAGAGAAGGAGAAGCTGTGAGTGGGAGAGGGAGAGAAAAAGAGAAGCTGTGTGTGAGAGAGAGAGAGAAAGAGAAGCTGTGAGTGAGAGAGAGAGAAAGAGCAGCTGTGAGTGAAAGAGAGAGAGAGAGAGAGCTGTGAGTGAGTGAGTGAGAGAGAGAGAGAGAGAGAGAAAGGGAAGCGGTGTGAGAGAGAAATAGAATCTGTGAGTGAGAGAGAAAGAAAGAGAGAAAGAGAAGCTGTGAGTGAGTGAGAGAGAGAAAGAGAAGCTGTAAGTGAGTGAGAGAGAGAGAGAGAGAAAGAGAAGCTGTGAGTGAGAGAGAGAGAAAGAAAGGGAAGCTGTGAGTGAGAGAGAGAGAGAAATAGAAGCTGAGTGAGAGAGACAGAGAGAAGAAGCTGTGAGTGAGTGAGTGAGAGAGAGAAACTGAAGCTGTGAGTGAGAGAGAGAGAGAGAAAAAAAGAGAAGCTGAGAGAGAGAGAGAGAGAGAGAGAGAGAGAGAAAGAGATGCTGTGAGTGAGAGAGAGAGAGGTAAAAGAGTTGTGTGTGAGAGAGAGAAAGAGAAGCTGTGAGTGTGTGAGAGAGAAATAGAAGGTGTGAGTGAGAGAGAAAGAGAGAAAGAGAAGCTGTGAGTGAGAGAGAGAAAGAGAAGCTGTGAGTGAGAGAGAGAGTGAGAGAGAGAAAGAAAAGCTGTGAGTGATAGAGAGAGAAAGGTAGAGAAAGAGATGCTGTGAGTGAGAGAGAGAGAGGTAAAAGAGTTGTGTGTGAGAGAGAAAGAAGCTGTGTGTGAGAGAGAGAGAAATAGAAGGTGTGAGTGAGAGAGAAAGAGAGAAAGAGAAGCTGTGAGTGTGAGAGAGAGATAGAAGCTGTGAGTGAGTGAGAGAGAGAGAGATGTGAGTGAGAGAGAGAGAAAGAGAAGCTGTGAGTGAGAGAGTGAGAGAAAGAGAAGCTGTGAGTGAGAGAGAGAGAGAGAAAGAAGCTGTGAGTGAGAGAGAGAGAGAGAAGCTGTGTGTGAGAGAGAGAGAGAAAGAAAGAGAAGCTGTGAGTGAGAGAGAGAGAAAGAGAAGCTGTGAGTGAGAGAGAAAGAGAAGCTGTGTGTGTGAAGAGAGAGAGAGAAAGAGAAGCTGTGAGTGAAAGAGAGAGAAAGCTGTGAGTGAGAGAGAGAGAGAAAAAGAAGCTGTGAGTGTGAGAGAGAAATAGAAGCTGTGAGTGAGAGATAAAGAGAGAAAGAGAAGCTGTGTGTGTGAGAGAGAAAGAGAAGCTGTAAGTGAGAGAGAGAGAGAGAAACTGTGAGAGACAGAGAGAGAAAGAGAAGCTGTGAGGAAGAGAGAGTGAAAAAGAGAAGCTGTGAGTTAGAGAGAAAGAGAGAAAGAGAAGCTGTGAGTGAGAGAGACAGAGAGAAGCTGTGAGTGAGTGAGAGAGAGAGAGAGAGAAAGAAAGTGAAGCTGTGAGTGAGAGATAAAGAGAGAAAGAGAAGCTGTGTGTGTGAGAGAGAAAGAGAAGCTGTAAGTGAGAGAGAGAGAGAGAAACTGTGAGAGACAGAGAGAAAGAGAAGCTGTGAGGAAGAGAGAGAGAAAAAGAGAAGCTGTGAGTTAGAGAGAAAGAGAGAAAGAGAAGCTGTGAGTGAGAGAGACAGAGAGAAGCTCTGAGTGAGTGAGAGAGTGAGAGAGAGAAAGAAAGTGAAGCTGTGAGTGAGAGAGAGAGAGAAAGAGAAGCTGTGAGTGAGAGAGAGAGAGAGAAAGAGAAGCTGTGAGTGAGAGAGAGAAGGAGAAGCTGTGAGTGAGAGAGAGAGAAAGGGAGTGAGAGAGTGAGAGAGAAAGGGAGAAAGATAAGCTGTGAGTGAGTGAGAGAGAGAAATGAAGAGAAGCTGTGGGTGAGAAAGAGAGAGAGAAAGAGAAGCTGTGAGTGAGAAAGAGAGAAAGAGAAGCTGTGAGTCAGAGAGAGAGAGAAGCTGTGAGAGAGAGTGAGAGAGAGAGAAAGAGAAAAAGATAAGCTGTGTGTGAGAGAGAAGCTGTGAGTGAGAGAGAGAGAAAGAGAAGGTGTGAGTGTGTGAGAGAGAAAGAGAAGCTGTGAGTGCGAGAGAGAGAGAGAAAGAGAAGCGGTGAGTGAGAGAGAGAGAGAAAGAGAAGTTGTGTGTGTGTGTGAGAGAGAGAAAGAGAAGCTGAGCGTGAGAGAGAAAGAGAGAAAGAGAAGCTGTGAGCGAGAGAGAGAGAGAGAGAAAGAGAACCTGTGTGTGTGTGTGAGAGAGAAGCTGTGAGTGAGAGAGAGAGAGAAAGAGAAGCTGTGAGTGAGAGAGAGAAAGAAAAGTTGAGTGAGAGAGGGAGAAAGATAAGCTGTGAGTGAGAGAATGAGAGAGAAGGAGAAGCTGTGAGTGAGAGACAGAGAAAGAAAGAAAGAGAAGGTGTGAGTGAGAGAGAAGGTGAAGCTGTGAGTGAGAGAGAGCGAAAGAGAAGCTGTGTGAGAAACAGAGAGAGAGAAAGAGAAGCTGTGAGTGAGTGAGAGAGAGAAGCTGTGAGTGTGAGATAAAGAGAAGCTGTGAGTGAGAGAGAGAGAAAGAGAAGCTGTGAGTGAGTGAGAGAGAGAAAAAGAAGCTGTGAGTGAGTGAGAGAGAGAAAGAGCTGCAAGTGAGAGAGAGGGAGAGAATGAGTTGTGAGTGAGAGAGAGAGAGAGAGAGAGAAAGAGAAGCTGTGAGTGAGAGAGAGAGAAAGAGCTGTGAATGAGAGAGAGAGAGAAAGAGAAGCTGTGAGTGTTTGAGAGAGAAATAGAAGTTGTGAGTGAGAGAGAAAGAAAGAGAGAAAGAGAAGCTGTGAGTGAGAGAGATAGAGAGAGAGAAAGAGAAGCTGTGAGAGAGAAAGAGAGAGAAAGAGAAGCTGTGAGTGAGAGAGAGAGAGAGAAAAAAAGAGAAGCTGTGAGAGAGAGAGAGAGAGAGAGAAAGAGAAAGAGATGCTGTGAGTGAGAGAGAGAGAGGTAAAAGAGTTGTGTGTGAGAGAGAGAAAGAGAAGCTGTGTGTGTGTGAGAGAGAAATAGAAGGTGTGAGTGAGAGAGAAAGAGAGAAAGAGAAGCTGTGAGTGAGAGAGAGAAAGAGAAGCTGTGAGTGAGAGAGAGAGTGAGAGAGAGAAAGAAAAGCTGTGAGTGATATAGAGAGAGAGAAAGATAGAGAAAGAGATGCTGTGAGTGAGAGAGAGAGAGGTAAAAGAGTTGTGTGTGAGAGAGAAAGAAGCTGTGTGTGAGAGAGAGAGAAATAGAAGGTGTGAGTGAGAGAGAAAGAGAGAAAGAGAAGCTGTGAGTGAGAGAGAGAGATAGAAGCTGTGAGTGAGTGAGAGAGAGAGAGAGAGATGTGAGTGAGAGAGAGAGAAAGAGAAGCTGTGAGTGAGAGAGTGAGAGAAAGAGAAGCTGTGAGTGAGAGAGAGAGAGAGAAAGAAGCTGTGAGTGAGAGAGAGAGAGAGAGAGAGAAGCTGTGAGTGAGAGAGAGAGAGAAAGAAAGAGAAGCTGTGAGTGAGAGAGAGAGAAAGAGAAGCTGTGAGTGAGAGAGAAAAGAAGCTGTGTGTGTGTGAGAGAGAGAAGCTCTGTGAGAGAGAGAGAGAGAAAGAGAAGCTGTGTGTGTGAAGAGAGAGAGAGAAAGAGAAGCTGTGAGTGAAAGAGAGAGAAAGCTGTGAGTGAGAGAGAGAGAAAAAGAAGCTGTGAGTGAGAGATAAAGAGAGAAAGAGAAGCTATGTGTGTGAGAGAGAAAGAGAAGCTGTAAGTGAGAGAGAGAGAGAGAAACTGTGAGAGACAGAGAGAGAAAGAGAAGCTGTGAGGAAGAGAGAGAGAAAAAGAGAAGCTGTGAGTTAGAGAGAAAGAGAGAAAGAGAAGCTGTGAGTGAGAGAGACAGAGAGAAGCTGTGAGTGAGTGAGAGAGAGAGAGAGAGAAAGAAAGTGAAGCTGTGAGTGAGAGAGAGAGAGAGAAAGAGAAGCTGTGAGTGAGAGAGAGAGAGAGAAAGAGAAGCTGTGAGTGAGAGAGAGAAGGAGAAGCTGTGAGTGAGAGAGAGAGAAAGGGAGTGAGAGAGTGAGAGAGAAAGGGAGAAAGATAAGCTGTGAGTGAGTGAGAGAGAGAAATAAAGAGAAGCTGTGAGTGAGAAAGAGAGAGAGAAAGAGAAGCTGTGAGTGAGAAAGAGAGAAAGAGAAGCTGTGAGTCAGAGAGAGAGAGAAGCTGTGAGAGAGAGTGAGAGAGAGAGAAAGAGAAAAAGATAAGCTGTGTGTGAGAGAGAAGCTGTGAGTGAGAGAGAGAGAAAGAGAAGGTGTGAGTGTGTGAGAGAGAAAGAGAAGCTGTGAGTGCGAGAGAGAGAGAGAAAGAGAAGCGGTGAGTGAAAGAGAGAGAGAAAGAGAAGTTGTGTGTGTGTGTGTGAGAGAGAAAGAGAAGCTGAGCGTGAGAGAGAAAGAGAGAAAGAGAAGCTGTGAGCGAGAGAGAGAGAGAGAGAAAGAGAACCTGTGTGTGTGTGTGTGAGAGAGAAGCTGTGAGTGAGAGAGAGAGAGAAAGAGAAGCTGTGAGTGAGAGAGAGAAAGAAAAGTTGAGTGAGAGAGGGAGAAAGATAAGCTGTGAGTGAGAGAATGAGAGAGAAGGAGAAGCTGTGAGTGGGAGAGGGAGAGGGAGAGAAAAAGAGACCATGTGTGTGTGTGTGTGTGAGAGAGAGAGAAAGAGCAGCTGTGAGTGAAAGAGAGAGAGAGAAAGAGCTGTGAGTGAGAGAGAGAGAGAGTGAAAGGGAAGCTGTGTGAGAGATAAATAGAAGCTGTGAGTGAGAGAGAAAGAGAAGCTGTGAGTGTGAGAGAAAGAAAGAGAAGCTGTGAGTGAGAGAGAGAGAGAGAGAAAGAGAAGCTGTGACTGAGTGAGAGAGAGAGAAAGAGAAGCTGTGAGTTAGTGAGAGAGAGAGAGAGAAAGAGAAGCTGTGAGTGAGAGAGAGAAAGAAAGAAAGAAAGAAAGAAAGAAAGAAAGGGAAGCTGTGTGTGTGTGTGAGAGAGAGAAAGAGAACCTGTGTGTGTGTGAGAGAGAGAAGCTGTGAGTGAGAGAGACAGAGAGAGAAGCTGTGAGTGAGAGAGAGAGAGAAAGAGAAGCTGTGAGTGAGAGAGAGAAAGAAAAGTTGAGTGAGAGAGGGAGAAAGATAACCTGTGAGTGAGAGAATGAGAGAGAAGGAGAAGCTGTGAGAGGGAGAGGGAGAGAAAAAGAGAAGCTGTGTGTGAGAGAGAGAGAGAAAGAGAAGCTGTGAGTGAGAGAGAGAGAAAGAGCAGCTGTGAGTGAAAGAGAGAGAGAGAAAGACCTGTGAGTGAGTGAGTGAGAGAGAGAGAGAGAGAGAGAAAGGGAAGCGGTGTGAGAGAGAAATAGAAGCTGTGAGTGAGAGAGAAAGAAAGAGAGAAAGAGAAGCTGTGAGTGAGTGAGAGAGAGAAAGAGAAGCTGTAAGTGAGTGAGAGAGAGAGAGAGAAAGAGAAGCTGTGTGTGAGAGAGAGAGAAAGAAAGGGAAGCTGTGAGTGAGAGAGAGAGAGAGAAATAGAAGCTGAGTGAGAGAGACAGAGAGAAGAAGCTGTGAGTGAGTGAGTGAGAGAGAGAAACAGAAGCTGTGAGTGAGAGAGAGAGAGAAAAAAAGAGAAGCTGTGAGAGAGAGAGAGAGAGAAAGAGAAAGAGATGCTGTGAGTGAGAGAGAGAGAGGTAAAAGAGTTGTGTGTGTGAGAGAGAAAGAGAAGCTGTGTGTGTGTGAGAGAGAAATAGAAGGTGTGAGTGAGAGAGAAAGAGAGAAAGAGAAGCTGTGAGTGAGAGAGAGAAAGAGAAGCTGTGAGTGAGAGAGAGAGTGAGAGAGAGAAAGAAAAGCTGTGAGTGATAGAGAGAGAGAGAAAGATAGAGAAAGAGATGCTGTGAGTGAGAGAGAGAGAGGTAAAAGAGTTGTGTGTGAGAGAGAAAGAAGCTGTGTGTGAGAGAGAGAGAAATAGAAGGTGTGAGTGAGAGAGAAAGAGAGAAAGAGAAGCTGTGAGTGAGAGAGAGAGATAGAAGCTGTGAGTGAGTGAGAGAGAGAGAGAGAGAGATGTGAGTGAGAGAGAGAGAAAGAGAAGCTGTGAGTGAGAGAGTGAGAGAAAGAGAAGCTGTGAGTGAGAGAGAGAGAGAGAAAGAAGCTGTGAGTGAGAGAGAGAGAGAGAGAGAGAAGCTGTGAGTGAGAGAGAGAGAGAAAGAAAGAGAAGCTGTGAGTGAGAGAGAGAGAAAGAGAAGCTGTGAGTGAGAGAGAAAAGAAGCTGTGTGTGTGTGAGAGAGAGAAGCTCTGTGTGAGAGAGAGAGAGAAAGAATAGCTGTGTGTGTGAAGAGAGAGAGAGAAAGAGAAGCTGTGAGTGAAAGAGAGAGAAAGCTGTGAGTGAGAGAGAGAGAGAAAAAGAAGCTGTGAGTGTGAGAGAGAAATAGAAGCTGTGAGTGAGAGATAAAGAGAGAAAGAGAAGCTGTGAGGAGAGAGAAGCTGTGAGTGAGAGAGAGAGAAAGAGAAGCTGTGAGTGAGAGAGAGAAAGAGGAGCTGTGAGTGAGAGAGAGAAAGAGAAGCTGTGTGTGTGTGAGAGAGAAAGAGAAGCTGAGAGTGAGAGAGAAAGAGAGAAAGAGAAGCTGTGAGTGAGAGAGAGAGAAAGAGAAGCTGTGTGTGTGTGTGTGAGAAGCTGTGAGTGAGAGAGAGAGAAGCTATGAGAGAGAGAGAGAAAGAGAAGCTGTGAGTCAGAGAGAGAAATAAAAGCTGTGAGTGAGAGAGAGAGAGAAAGAGAAGCTGTGAGTGAGACAATTAGAGAGAAAGTGAAGCTGTGAGTGAGAGAGAGAGAGAAAGAGAAGCTGTGAGTGAGAGAGAGAGAAAGAAAGAAAGAGAAGGTGTGAGTGAGAGAGAAGGTGAAGCTGTGAGTGAGAGAGAGAGAAAGAGAAGCTGTGTGAGAAACAGAGAGAGAGAAAGAGAAGCTGTGAGTGAGTGAGAGAGAGAAGCTGTGAGTGTGAGATAAAGAGAAGCTGTGAGTGAGAGAGAGAGAGAAAGAGAAGCTGTGAGTGAGTGAGAGAGAGAAAGAGCAGCTGTGAGTGAAAGAGAGAGAGAGAAAGAGCTGTGAGTGTGAGTGAGAGAGAGAGAGAGAGAGAAAGGGAAGCGGTGTGAGAGAGAAATAGAAGCTGTGAGTGAGAGAGAAAGAAAGAGAGAAAGAGAAGCTGTGAGTGAGTGAGAGAGAGAAAGAGAAGCTGTAAGTGAGTGAGAGAGAGAGAGAGAGAAAGAGAAGCTGTGAGTGAGAGAGAGAGAAAGAAAGGGAAGCTGTGAGTGAGAGAGAGAGAGAGAAATAGAAGCTGAGTGAGAGAGACAGAGAGAAGAAGCTGTGAGTGAGTGAGTGAGAGAGAGAAACCGAAGCTGTGAGTGAGAGAGAGAGAGAAAAAAAAGAGAAGCTGTGAGAGAGAGAGAGAGAGAGAGAAAGAGATGCTGTGAGTGAGAGAGAGAGAGGTAAAAGAGTTGTGTGTGAGAGAGAGAAAGAGAAGCTGTGTGTGTGTGAGAGAGAAATAGAAGGTGTGAGTGAGAGAGAAAGAGAGAAAGAGAAGCTGTGAGTGAGAGAGAGAAAGAGAAGCTGTGAGTGAGAGAGAGAAAGAAAGAAAATCTGTGAGTGATAGAGAGAGAGAGAAAGAAAGAGAAAGAGATGCTGTGAGTGAGAGAGAGAGAGGTAAAAGAGTTGTGTGTGAGAGAGAAAGAAGCTGTGTATGTGTGAGAGAGAAATAGAAGGTGTGAGTGAGAGAGAAAGAGAGAAAGAGAAGCTGTGAGTGATAGAGAAAGATAGAAGCTGAGTGAGTGAGAGAGAGAGAGAGAAAGAGCTGTGAGTGAGAGAGAGAGAAAGAGAAGCTGTGAGTGAGAGAGTGAGAGAAAGAGAAGCTGTGAGTGAGAGAGAGAGAGAGAAAGAAGCTGTGAGTGAGAGAGAGAGAGAAAGAGAAGCTGTGAGTGAGAGAGAGAGAGAAAGAAAGAGAAGCTGTGAGTGAGAGAGAGAGAAAGAGAAGCTGTGAGTGAGAGAGAAAAGAAGCTGTGTGTGTGAGAGAGAGAGAAGCTCTGTGAGAGAGAGAGAGAAAGAGAAGCTGTGAGTGTGAAGAGAGAGAGAGAAAGAGAAGCTGTGAGTGAAAGAGAGAGAAAGCTGTGAGTGAGAGAGAGAGAGAAAAAGAAGCTGTGAGTGTGAGAGAGAAATAGAAGCTGTGAGTGAGAGATAAAGAGAGAAAGAGAAGCTGTGTGTGTGTGAGAGAAAGAGAAGCTGTAAGTGAGAGAGAGAGAGAGAAACTGTGAGAGACAGAGAGAGAAAGAGAAGCTGTGAGGAAGAGAGAGAGAAAAAGAGAAGCTGTGAGTTAGAGAGAAAGAGAGAAAGAGAAGCTGTGAGTGAGAGAGACAGAGAGAAGCTGTGAGTGAGTGAGAGAGAGAGAGAGAGAAAGAAAGTGAAGCTGTGAGTGAGAGAGAGAGAGAGAAAGAGAAGCTGTGAGTGAGAGAGAGAGAGAGAAAGAGAAGCTGTGAGTGAGAGAGAGAAGGAGAAGCTGTGAGTGAGAGAGAGAGAAAGGGAGTGAGAGAGTGAGAGAGAAAGGGAGAAAGATAAGCTGTGAGTGAGTGAGAGAGAGAAATAAAGAGAAGCTGTGAGTGAGAAAGAGAGAGAGAAAGAGAAGCTGTGAGTGAGAAAGAGAGAAAGAGAAGCTGTGAGTCAGAGAGAGAGAGAAGCTGTGAGAGAGAGTGAGAGAGAGAGAAAGAGAAAAAGATAAGCTGTGTGTGAGAGAGAAGCTGTGAGTGAGAGAGAGAGAAAGAGAAGGTGTGAGTGTGTGAGAGAGAAAGAGAAGCTGTGAGTGCGAGAGAGAGAGAGAAAGAGAAGCGGTGAGTGAAAGAGAGAGAGAAAGAGAAGTTGTGTGTGTGTGTGTGAGAGAGAAAGAGAAGCTGAGCGTGAGAGAGAAAGAGAGAAAGAGAAGCTGTGAGCGAGAGAGAGAGAGAGAGAAAGAGAACCTGTGTGTGTGTGTGAGAGAGAGAAGCTGTGAGTGAGAGAGAGAGAGAAAGAGAAGCTGTGAGTGAGAGAGAGAAAGAAAAGTTGAGTGAGAGAGGGAGAAAGATAAGCTGTGAGTGAGAGAATGAGAGAGAAGGAGAAGCTGTGAGTGGGAGAGGGAGAGGGAGAGAAAAAGAGACCCTGTGTGTGTGTGTGTGTGAGAGAGAGAAAGAGCAGCTGTGAGTGAAAGAGAGAGAGAGAAAGAGCTGTGAGTGAGAGAGAGAGAGAGTGAAAGGGAAGCTGTGTGAGAGATAAATAGAAGCTGTGAGTGAGAGAGAAAGAGAAGCTGTGAGTGTGAGAGAAAGAAAGAGAAGCTGTGAGTGAGAGAGAGAGAGAGAGAAAGAGAAGCTGTGACTGAGTGAGAGAGAGAGAAAGAGAAGCTGTGAGTTAGTGAGAGAGAGAGAGAGAAAGAGAAGCTGTGAGTGAGAGAGAGAAAGAAAGAAAGAAAGAAAGAAAGAAAGGGAAGCTGTGTGTGTGTGTGTGTGAGAGAGAAAGAGAACCTGTGTGTGTGTGAGAGAGAGAAGCTGTGAGTGAGAGAGACAGAGAGAGAAGCTGTGAGTGAGAGAGAGAGAGAAAGAGAAGCTGTGAGTGAGAGAGAGAAAGAAAAGTTGAGTGAGAGAGGGAGAAAGATAATCTGTGAGTGAGAGAATGAGAGAGAAGGAGAAGCTGTGAGAGGGAGAGGGAGAGAAAAAGAGAAGCTGTGTGTGAGAGAGAGAGAGAAAGAGAAGCTGTGAGTGAGAGAGAGAGAAAGAGCAGCTGTGAGTGAAAGAGAGAGAGAGAAAGACCTGTGAGTGAGTGAGTGAGAGAGAGAGAGAGAGAGAGAAAGGGAAGCGGTGTGAGAGAGAAATAGAAGCTGTGAGTGAGAGAGAAAGAAAGAGAGAAAGAGAAGCTGTGAGTGAGTGAGAGAGAGAAAGAGAAGCTGTAAGTGAGTGAGAGAGAGAGAGAGAAAGAGAAGCTGTGTGTGAGAGAGAGAGAAAGAAAGGGAAGCTGTGAGTGAGAGAGAGAGAGAGAAATAGAAGCTGAGTGAGAGAGACAGAGAGAAGAAGCTGTGAGTGAGTGAGTGAGAGAGAGAAACAGAAGCTGTGAGTGAGAGAGAGAGAGAAAAAAAGAGAAGCTGTGAGAGAGAGAGAGAGAGAGAAAGAGAAAGAGATGCTGTGAGTGAGAGAGAGAGAGGTAAAAGAGTTGTGTGTGAGAGAGAGAAAGAGAAGCTGTGTGTGTGTGAGAGAGAAATAGAAGGTGTGAGTGAGAGAGAAAGAGAGAAAGAGAAGCTGTGAGTGAGAGAGAGAAAGAGAAGCTGTGAGTGAGAGAGAGCATGAGAGAGAGAAAGAAAAGCTGTGAGTGATAGAGAGAGAGAGAAAGATAGAGAAAGAGATGCTGTGAGTGAGAGAGAGAGAGGTAAAAGAGTTGTGTGTGAGAGAGAAAGAAGCTGTGTGAGAGAGAGAGAGAAATAGAAGGTGTGAGTGAGAGAGAAAGAGAAGCTGTGAGTGAGAGAGAGAGATAGAAGCTGTGAGTGAGTGAGAGAGAGAGAGAGAGAGATGTGAGTGAGAGAGAGAGAAAGAGAAGCTGTGAGTGAGAGAGTGAGAGAAAGAGAAGCTGTGAGTGAGAGAGAGAGAGAGAAAGAAGCTGTGAGTGAGAGAGAGAGAGAGAGAGAGAGAAGCTGTGAGTGAGAGAGAGAGAGAAAGAAAGAGAAGCTGTGAGTGAGAGAGAGAGAAAGAGAAGCTGTGAGTGAGAGAGAAAAGAAGCTGTGTGTGTGTGAGAGAGAGAAGCTCTGTGTGTGAGAGAGAGAGAAAGAATAGCTGTGTGTGTGAAGAGAGAGAGAGAAAGAGAAGCTGTGAGTGAAAGAGAGAGAAAGCTGTGAGTGAGAGAGAGAGAAAAAGAAGCTGTGAGTGTGAGAGAGAAATAGAAGCTGTGAGTGAGAGATAAAGAGAGAAAGAGAAGCTGTGAGGAGAGAGAAGCTGTGAGTGAGAGAGAGAGAAAGAGAAGCTGTGAGTGAGAGAGAGAAAGAGGAGCTGTGAGTGAGAGAGAGAAAGAGAAGCTGTGTGTGTGTGTGAGAGAAAGAGAAGCTGAGAGTGAGAGAGAAAGAGAGAAAGAGAAGCTGTGAGTGAGAGAGAGAGAAAGAGAAGCTGTGTGTGTGTGTGTGAGAAGCTGTGAGTGAGAGAGAGAGAAGCTATGAGAGAGAGAGAGAAAGAGAAGCTGTGAGTCAGAGAGAGAAATAAAAGCTGTGAGTGAGAGAGAGAGAGAAAGAGAAGCTGTGAGTGAGACAATTAGAGAGAAAGTGAAGCTGTGAGTGAGAGAGAGAGAGAAAGAGAAGCTGTGAGTGAGAGAGAGAGAAAGAAAGAAAGAGAAGGTGTGAGTGAGAGAGAAGGTGAAGCTGTGAGTGAGAGAGAGAGAAAGAGAAGCTGTGTGAGAAACAGAGAGAGAGAAAGAGAAGCTGTGAGTGAGTGAGAGAGAGAAGCTGTGAGTGTGAGATAAAGAGAAGCTGTGAGTGAGAGAGAGAGAGAAAGAGAAGCTGTGAGTGAGTGAGAGAGAGAAAGAGCAGCTGTGAGTGAAAGAGAGAGAGAGAAAGAGCTGTGAGTGTGAGTGAGAGAGAGAGAGAGAGAGAGAAAGGGAAGCGGTGTGAGAGAGAAATAGAAGCTGTGAGTGAGAGAGAAAGAAAGAGAGAAAGAGAAGCTGTGAGTGAGTGAGAGAGAGAAAGAGAAGCTGTAAGTGAGTGAGAGAGAGAGAGAGAAAGAGAAGCTGTGAGTGAGAGAGAGAGAAAGAAAGGGAAGCTGTGAGTGAGAGAGAGAGAGAGAAATAGAAGCTGAGTGAGAGAGACAGAGAGAAGAAGCTGTGAGTGAGTGAGTGAGAGAGAGAAACAGAAGCTGTGAGTGAGAGAGAGAGAGAGAAAAAAGAGAAGCTGTGTGAGAGAGAGAGAGAGAGAGAGAGAAAGAGATGCTGTGAGTGAGAGAGAGAGAGGTAAAAGAGTTGTGTGTGAGAGAGAGAAAGAGAAGCTGTGTGTGTGTGAGAGAGAAATAGAAGGTGTGAGTGAGAGAGAAAGAGAGAAAGAGAAGCTGTGAGTGAGAGAGAGAAAGAGAAGCTGTGAGTGAGAGAGAGAGAGAAAGAAAAGCTGTGAGTGATAGAGAGAGAGAGAAAGAAAGAGAAAGAGATGCTGTGAGTGAGAGAGAGAGAGGTAAAAGAGTTGTGTGTGAGAGAGAAAGAAGCTGTGTATGTGTGAGAGAGAAATAGAAGGTGTGAGTGAGAGAGAAAGAGAGAAAGAGAAGCTGTGAGTGATAGAGAAAGATAGAAGCTGAGTGAGTGAGAGAGAGAGAGAGAAAGAGCTGTGAGTGAGAGAGAGAGAAAGAGAAGCTGTGAGTGAGAGAGTGAGAGAAAGAGAAGCTGTGAGTGAGAGAGAGAGAGAGAAAGAAGCTGTGAGTGAGAGAGAGAGAGAAAGAGAAGCTGTGAGTGAGAGAGAGAGAGAAAGAAAGAGAAGCTGTGAGTGAGAGAGAGAGAAAGAGAAGCTGTGAGTGAGAGAGAAAAGAAGCTGTGTGTGTGAGAGAGAGAAGCTCTGTGAGAGAGAGAGAGAAAGAGAAGCTGTGAGTGTGAAGAGAGAGAGAGAAAGAGAAGCTGTGAGTGAAAGAGAGAGAAAGCTGTGAGTGAGAGAGAGAGAGAAAAAGAAGCTGTGAGTGTGAGAGAGAAATAGAAGCTGTGAGTGAGAGATAAAGAGAGAAAGAGAAGCTGTGTGTGTGAGAGAGAAAGAGAAGCTGTAAGTGAGAGAGAGAGAGAGAGAAGCTGTGAGAGACAGAGAGAGAAAGAGAAGCTGTGAGGAAGAGAGAGAGAAAAAGAGAAGCTGTGAGTTAGAGAGAAAGAGAGAAATAGAAGCTGTGAGTGAGAGAGACAGAGAGAAGCTGTGAGTGAGTGAGAGAGAGAGAGAGAGAAAGAAAGTGAAGCTGTGAGTGAGAGAGAGAGAGAAAGAGAAGCTGTGAGTGAGAGAGAGAGAGAGAAAGAGAAGCTGTGAGTGAGAGAGAGAAGGAGAAGCTGTGAGTGAGAGAGAGAGAAAGGGAGTGAGAGAGTGAGAGAGAAAGGGAGAAAGATAAGCTGTGAGTGAGTGAGAGAGAGAGAAATAAAGAGAAGCTGTGAGTGAGAAAGAGAGAGAGAGAAAGAGAAGCTGTGAGTGAGAAAGAGAGAAAGAGAAGCTGTGAGTCAGAGACAGAGAGAAGCTGTGAGAGAGAGTGAGAGAGAGAGAAAGAGAAAAAGATAAGCTGTGTGTGAGAGAGAAGCTGTGAGTGAGAGAGAGAGAAAGAGAATGTGTGAGTGAGAGAGAGAGAAAGAGAAGCTGTGAGTGAGAGTGAGAGAGAGAGAAAGAGAAGCTGTGAGTGAGAGCGTGAGAGAGAGAGAAAGAAGCTGTGAGTGAGAGAGAGAGAAAGAGAAGCTGTGAGAGAGAGAAAAAGAAAGAGTAGCTGTGAGTGAGAGAGAGAGAGAGAAAGAGAAGCTGTGAGTGAGAGAGAGAGAGAAAGAGAAGCTGTGAGTGAGAGAGAGAGAGAAAGAGTAGCTGTGAGTGAGGGAGAGAGAAGGTTTGAGTGTGTGTGTGAGAGAGAAAGAGAAGCTGTGAAGAGAGAGAAGCTGTGAGTGAGAGAGAGAGAAAGAGAAGCTGTGAGTGAGAGAGAGAAAGAGGAGCTGTGAGTGAGAGAGAGAAAAGAAGCTGTGTGTGTGTGAGAGAGAAAGAGAAGCTGAGAGTGAGAGAGAAAGAGAGAAAGAGAAGTTGTGAGTGAGAGAGAGAGAAAGAGAAGCTGTGTGTGTGTGTGTGAGAAGCTGTGAGTGAGAGAGAGAGAAGCTATGAGAGAGAGAGAGAAAGAGAAGCTGTGAGTCAGAGAGAGAAATAAAAGCTGTGAGTGAGAGAGAGAGAGAAAGAGAAGCTGTGAGTGAGACAATTAGAGAGAAAGTGAAGCTGTGAGTGAGAGAGAGAGAGAGAAAGAGAAGCTGTGAGTGAGAGAGAGAGAAAGAAAGAAAGAGAAGGTGTGAGTGAGAGAGAAGGTGAAGCTGTGAGTGAGAGAGAGAGAAAGAGAAGCTGTGTGAGAAACAGAGAGAGAAAGAGAAGCTGTGAGTGAGTGAGAGAGAAGCTGTGAGTGTGAGATAAAGAGAAGCTGTGAGTGAGAGAGAGAGAGAAAGAGAAGCTGTGAGTGAGTGAGAGAGAGAAAAAGAAGCTGTGAGTGAGTGAGAGAGAGAAAGAGCTGCAAGTGAGAGAGAGGGAGAGAATGAGTTGTGAGTGAGAGAGAGAGAGAGAGAGAAAGAGAAGCTGTGAGTGAGAGATAGAGAAAGAGCTGTGAATGAGAGAGAGAGAGAAAGAGAAGCTGTGAGTGTTTGAGAGAGAAATAGAAGTTGTGAGTGAGAGAGAAAGAAAGAAAGAGAGAAAGAGAAGCTGTGAGTGAGAGAGATAGAGAGAGAGAAAGAGAAGCTGGGAGTGAGAGAGAGAGAAAGAGAAAGAGAAGCTGTGAGTGAGAGAGAGAGAAAGAGAAAGAGAAGCTGTGAGTCAGAGAGAGAGAGAGAAAGAGAAGCTGTGTGAGAGAGAGAAGCTGTGAGTGAGAGAGAGAGAGCAAGAGAAAAAGAGAAGCTGTGAGAGAGAGAGAAGCTGTGAGTGAGAAAGAGAGAGAGAAGCTGTGAGAGAGAGTGAGAGAGAGAAAAAGAAAAAGAGAAGCTGTGTGAGAGAGAGAAGGTGTGAGTGAGAGAGAGTGAAAGAGAAGGTGTGAGTGAGAGAGAGAGAGAAAGAGAAGCTGTGAGTGAGAGTGAGAGAGAGAGAAATAGAAGCTGTGAGTGAGAGCGTGAGAGAGAGAAAGAGAAGCTGTGAGTGAGAGAGAGAGAAAGAGAAGCTGTGTGAGAGAAAGTGAGAGAAAGAGATGCTGTGAGAGATAGAGAGAGAAAGAGAAGCTGTGAGAGAGAGAGAGAGAAAGAAAGAGAAGCTGAGTGAGAGAGAGAGAAAGAAGCTGTGAGTGAGAGAGAGAGAAAGAGAAGCTGTGAGTGAGAGAGAAAGAGAAGCTGTGAGTGAGAGAGAGAAAGAGAAGCTGTGAGTGAGAGAGAAAGAGAAGCTGTGAGTGTGTGAGAGAGAAAGAGAAGCTGTGAGTTTGAGAGAGAGAGATAGAGAAGCTGTGAGTGAGAGAGAGAGAGAAAGCGAAGCTGTGTGTGTGTGGGAGAGAAAGAGAAGCTGTGAGTGAGAGAGAGAGAGAAAGCGAAGCTGTGTGTGTGTGAGAGAGAGAAAGAGAAGCTGAGAGTGAGAGAGAAAGAGAGAAAGAGAAGCTGTGAGCGAGAGAGAGAGAGAAAGAAAGAGAAGCTGTGTGTGTGTGAGAGAGAAGCTGTGAGTGAGAGACAGAGAGAGAAGCTGTGAGTGAGAGAGAAAGAGAAAGAGAAGCTGTGAGTCAGAGAGAGAAAGAAAAGCTGTGAGTGAGAGAGGGAGAATGATAAGCTGTGAGTGAGAGAATGAGAGAAAGAGAAGCTGTGAGTGAGAGAGAGAGAGAAAGAGTAGCTGTGAGTGAGGGAGAGAGAAGGTTTGAGTGTGTGTGTGAGAGAGAAAGAGAAGCTGTGAGGAGAGGGAAGCTGTGAGAGAGAGAGAGAGAAAGAGAAGCTGTGAGTGAGAGAGAGAAAGAGGAGCTGTGAGTGAGAGAGAGAAAGAGAAGCTGTGTGTGTGTGAGAGAGAAAGAGAAGCTGAGAGTGAGAGAGAAAGAGAGAAAGAGAAGCTGTGAGTGAGAGAGAGAGAAAGAGAAGATGTGTGTGTGTGTGTGAGAAGCTGTGAGTGAGAGAGAGAGAAGCTATGAGAGAGAGAGAGAAAGAGAAGCTGTGAGTCAGAGAGAGAAATAAAAGCTGTGAGTGAGAGAGAGAGAGAAAGAGAAGCTGTGAGTGAGACAATTAGAGAGAAAGTGAAGCTGTGAGTGAGAGAGAGAGAGAGAAAGAGAAGCTGTGAGTGAGAGAGAGAGAAAGAAAGAAAGAGAAGGTGTGAGTGAGAGAGAAGGTGAAGCTGTGAGTGAGAGAGAGAGAAAGAGAAGCTGTGTGAGAAACAGAGAGAGAGAAAGAGAAGCTGTGAGTGAGTGAGAGAGAGAAGCTGTGAGTGTGAGATAAAGAGAAGCTGTGAGTGAGAGAGAGAGAGAAAGAGAAGCTGTGAGTGAGTGAGAGAGAGAAAAAGAAGCTGTGAGTGAGTGAGAGAGAGAAAGAGCTGCAAGTGAGAGAGAGGGAGAGAATGAGTTGTGAGTGAGAGAGAGAGAGAGAGAAAGAGAAGCTGTGAGTGAGAGAGAGAGAAAGAGCTGTGAATGAGAGAGAGAGAGAAAGAGAAGCTGTGAGTGTTTGAGAGAGAAATAGAAGTTGTGAGTGAGAGAGATAGAGAGAGAGAAAGAGAAGCTGGGAGTGAGAGAGAGAGAAAGAGAAAGAGAAGCTGTGAGTGAGAGAGAGAAAGAGAAAGAGAAGCTGTGAGTCAGAGAGAGAGAGAGAAAGAGAAGCAGTGTGTGAGAGAGAAGCTGTGAGTGAGAGAGAGAGCAAGAGAAAAACAGAAGCTGTGAGAGAGAGAGAAGCTGTGAGTGAGAAAGAGAGAGAGAAGCTGTGAGAGAGAGTGAGAGAGAGAAAAAGAAAAAGAGAAGCTGTGTGAGAGAGAGAAGCTGTGAGTAAGAGAGAGAGAAAGAGAAGGTGTGAGTGAGAGAGAGAGAGAGAGAAAGAGAAGCTGTGAGTGAGAGTGAGAGAGAGAAATAGAAGCTGTGAGTGAGAGCGTGAGAGAGAGAAAGAGAAGCTGTGAGTGAGAGAGAGAGAAAGAGAAGCTGTGTGAGAGAAAGTGAGAGAAAGAGAAGCTGTGTGAGAGAGAGAGAAAGAGAAGCTGTGAGAGAGAGAGAGAAAGAAAGAGAAGCTGAGTGAGAGAGAGAGAAAGAAGCTGTGAGTGAGAGAGAGAGAGAAGCTGTGAGTGAGAGAGAGAGAAAGAGAAGCTGTGAGTGAGAGAGAAAGAGAAGCTGTGAGTGAGAGAGAGAAAGAGAAGCTGTGAGTGAGAGAGAAAGAGAAGCTGTGAGTGTGTGAGAGAGAAAGAGAAGCTGTGAGTTTGAGAGAGAGAGAGATAGAGAAGCTGTGAGTGAGAGAGAGAGAGAAAGCGAAGCTGTGTGTGTGTGAGAGAGAAAGAGAAGCTGAGAGTGAGAGAGAAAGAGAGAAAGAGAAGCTGTGAGCGAGAGAGAGAGAGAAAGAAAGAGAAGCTGTGTGTGTGTGAGAGAGAAGCTGTGAGTGAGAGACAGAGAGAGAAGCTGTGAGTGAGAGAGAAAGAGAAAGAGAAGCTGTGAGTCAGAGAGAGAAAGAAAAGCTGTGAGTGAGAGAGGGAGAATGATAAGCTGTGAGTGAGAGAATGAGAGAAGGAGAAGCTGTGAGTGGGAGAGGGAGAGAAAAAGAGAAGCTGTGTGTGAGAGAGAGAGAGAGAAAGAGAAGCTGTGAGTGTGTGAGAGAGAAAGAGCAGCTGTGAGTGAAAGAGACAGAGAGAAAGAGCTGTGAGTGAGAGAGAGAGAGAGAAAGGGAAGCTGTGTGAGAGAGAAATAGAAGCTGTGAGTGAGAGAGAAAGAGAAGCTGTGAGAGTGAGAGAAAGAAAGAGAAGCTGTGAGTGAGAGAGAGAGAGAGAAAGAGAAGCTGTGATTGAGTGAGAGAGAGAGAAAGAGAAGCTGTGAGGGAGTGAGAGAGAGAGAGAAAGAGAAGCTGTGAGTGAGAGAGAGAGAAAGAAAGGGAAGCTGTGAGTGAGAGAGAGAGAGAGAAAGAGAAGCTGAGTGAGAGAGACAGAGAAAAGAAGCTGTGAATGAGTGAGAGAGAGAGAAACAGAAGCTGTGAGTGAGAGAGAGAGAGAGAAAAAAGAGCAGCTGTGAGATAGAGAGAAAGAAAGAGAAAGAGATGCTGTGAGTGAGAGAGAGAGGTAAAAGAGTTGTGTGTGTGAGAGAGAAAGAGAAGCTGTGTGTGTGAGAGAGAGAAATAGACGGTCTGAGTGAGAGAGAAAGAGAGAAAGAGAAGCTGTGAGTGAGAGAGAGAAAGAGAAGCTGTGAGTGAGAGATAGAGAGAGAAAGAAAAGCTGTGAGTGAGAGATAGAGAGAGAGAAAGAAAGAGAAAGAGATGCTGTGAGTGAGAGAGAGAGAGAGGTAAAAGAGTTGTGAGAGAGAGAGAGAAAAAGAAGCTGTGTGTGTGTGAGAGAGAAATAGAATGTGTGAGTGAGAGAGAAAGAGAGAAAGAGAAGCTGTGAGTGAGAGAGATAGAAGCTGTGAGTGAGTGAGAGAGAGAGAGAAAGAGCTGTGAGTGTGAGAGAGAGAAAGAGAAGCTGTGATTGAGAGAGTGAGAGAAAGAGAAGCTGTGAGTGAGTGAGAGAGAGAGAGAAAGAGAAGCTGTGAGTGAGAGAGAGAAAAAGAGAAGCTGTGAGTGAGAGAGAGAGAAGCTGTGAGAGAGAGTGAGAGAGAGAGAAAGAGAAAAAGAGAAGCTGTTAGAGAGAGAGAAGCTGTGAGTGAGAGAGAGAGAAAGAGAAGGTGTGAGTGAGTGAGAGAGAGAAAGAGAAGCTGTGAGAGTGAGAGAGAGAGAAAGAGAAGCTGTGAGTGAGAGAGAGAGAAAGAGAAGCTGTGTGTGAGAGAGGAAGAGAAGCTGTGAGTGAGAGAGAGAGAGAAAAAAAGAAGCTGTGAGAGAGAGAGAGAGAGAAAGAGAAGCTGTGAGTGAGAGAGAGAGAAAGAGAAGCTGTGAGTGAGAGAGAGAGAGAGAAGCTGTGAGTGAGAGAGAGAGAAAGAGAAGCTGTGAGTGAGAGAGAAAGAGAAGTTGTGAGTCAGAGAGAGAGAAAGAGAAGCTGTGATTGAGAGAGAAAGCGAAGCTGTGAGTGTGTGAGAGAGAAAGAGAAGCTGTGAATGCAAGAGAGAGAGAGAAAGAAAGAGAAGCGGTGAGTGAGAGAGAGAGAAAGAGAAGCTGTGTGTGTGAGAGAGAGAAAGAGAAGCTGAGCGTGAGAGAGAAAGAGAGAAAGAGAAGCTGTGAGTGTGTGAGAGAGAGAAGCTGTGAGTGGGAGATACAGAGAGAGAAGGTGTGTGTGAGAGAGAGAAAGAGAAGCTGTGAGTGAGAGAGAGAAAGAAAAGTTGAGTGAGAGAGGGAGAAAGATAAGCTGTGAGTGAGAGAATGAGAGAGAAGGAGAAGCTGTGAGTGGGAGAGGGAGAGAAAAAGAGATGCTGTGTGTGTGTGAGAGAGAGAAAGAGAAGCTATGTGTGAGAGAGAGAAAGAGCATCTGTGAGTGAAAGAGAGAGAGAGAAAGAGCTGTGAGTGAGAGAGAGAGAGAGTGAAAGGAAAGCTGTGTGAGAGAGAAATAGAAGCTGTGAGTGAGCGAGAAAGAGAGAAAGAGAAGCTGTGAGTGTGAGAGAAAGAAAGAGAAGCTGTGAGTGAGAGAGAGAGAGAGAAAGAGAAGCTGTGACTGAGTGAGAGAGAGAGAAAGAGAAGCTGTGAGTTAGTGAGAGAGAGAGAGAGAAAGAGAAGCTGTGAGTGAGAGAGAGAGAGAAAGAAAGAAAGGGAAGCTGTGAGCGAGAGAGAGAGAGAGAAAGAGAAGCTGAGTGAGAGAGACAGAGAGAAGAAGCTGTGAGTGAGTGAGAGAGAGAGAGAAACAGTAGCTGTGAGTGAGAGAGAGAGAGAAAAGAGAAGCTGTGAGAGAGAGAGAGAGAAAGAAAGAGAAAGAGATGCTGTGAGTGAGAGAGAGAGAGGGGTAAATGAGTTGTGTGTGTGTGAGAGAGAGAAGCTGCGTGTGAGAGAGAGAGAAATAGAAGGTGTGAGTGAGAGAGAAAGAAAGAGAGAATGAGAAGATGTGAGTGAGAGAGAGAAAGAGAAGCTGTGAGTGAGTGAGAGAGAGAAAGAAAGAAAAGCTGTGAGTGAGAGAGAGAGAGTGAGAAAGAAAGAGAAAGATGCTGTGAGTGAGAGAGAGAGGTAAAAGAGTTGTGAGAGAGAGAGAAAGAGAAGCTGTGTGTGTGAGAGAGATAGAAGCTGTGAGTGAGTGAGTGAGAGAGAGAAAGAGCTGTGAGTGTGAGAGAGAGAAAGAGAAGCTGTGATTGAGAGAATGAGAGAAAGAGAAGGTGTGAGTGAGTGAGAGAGAGAGAGAGAAAGAGAAGCTGTGAGTGTGAGAGGGAGAGAAAGAGAAGCTGTGAGTGAGAGAGAGAGAGAAAGAGAATCTGTGAGTGAGAGAGAGAGAAAGAAAGAAAGCTGTGAGTGAGAGAGAGAGAAAGAGAAGCTGTGTGTGTGTGAGAGAGAAAAGCTGTGAGTGAGAGAGACAGAGAGAGAAGCTGTGAGTGAGAGAGAGAAAGAGAAGCTGAGTGAGAGTGAGAGAGAGAGAAGCTGTGAGTGAGAGAGAGAGAGAAAGAGAAGCTGTGAGGAAGAGAGAGAGAAAAAGAGAAGCTGTGAGTTAGAGAGAGAGAGAGAGAGAGAGAAGGTGTGAGTGAGAGAGAGAGATGCTGTGAGTGAGAGAGACAGAGAGAAGCTGTGAGTGAGTGAGAGAGAGAGAGAGAGAGAGAAAGAAAGTGAAGCTGTGAGTGAGAGAGAGAGAGAGAAAGAGAAGCTGTGAGTGAGAGAGAGAGAGAGAAAGAAAGAAAGAGAAGGTGTGAGTGAGAGAGAGAAGGAGAAGCTGTGAATGAGAGAGAGAGAAAGGGAGTGAGAGAGAGAGAAAGGGAGAAAGATAAGCTGTGAGTGAGTGAGAGAGAGAGAAATAAAGATAAGCTGTGAGTGAGAAAGAGAGAGAGAAAGAGAAGCTGTGAGTGAGAAAGAGAGAGAGAAGCTGTGAGAGAGAGTGTGAGAGAGAGAAAGAGAAAAAGATAAGCTGTGAGAGAGAGAGAGAAGCTGTGAGTGAGAGAGTGAAAGAGAAGGTGTGAGAGAGAGAGAGAGAAAGAGAAGCTGTGAGTGAGAGTGAGAGAGAGAGAAAGAGAAGCTGTGAGTGAGAGTGTGTGTGAGAGAGAAAGAGATGCTGTGAGTGAGAGAGAGAGAAAGAGAAGCTGTGTGAGAGAGAGAGAGAGAGAAAGAAAGAGTAGCTGTGAGTGAGAGAGAGAGAAAGAGAAGCTGTGAGTGAGGGACAGAGAAGGTTTGAGTGCGTGAGAGAGAGAGAAAGAGAAGCTGTTAGGGAGAGAGAGAAAGAGAAGCTGTGAGTGAGAGAGAGAGAAGCTTTGAGTGAGAGAGAAAGAGAAGGTTGTGAGTGAGAGAGTGAAAGAGAAGCTGTGAGTGAGAGAGAGAGAAGCTGTGAGTGAGAGAGAGAAAGAGAAGCTGTGTGTGTGTGAGAGAGAAAGAGAAACTGAGAGTGAGAGAGAAAGAGAGAAAGAGAAGCTGTGAGTGAGAGAGAGAGAAAGAGAAGCTGTGTCTGTGTGTGAGAGAGAAGCTGTGAGTGAGAGAGACAGAGAGAGAAGCTATGAGTGAGAGAGAGAGAGAGAGAAGCTGTGAGTCAGAGAGAGAAAGAAAAGCTGTGAGTGAGAGAGATAGAAGCTGTGAGTGAGTGAGAGAGAGAGAGAAAGAGCTGTGAGTGAGAGAGAGAGAAAGAGAAGCTGTATTGAGAGAGTGAGAGAAAGAGAAGCTGTGAGTGAGAGAGAGAGAGAGAGAGAAACAGAAGCTGTGAGTGAGAGAGAGAGAGAAAGAGAAGCTGTGAGTGAGAGAGAGAGAAGCTGTGAGAGAGAGAGAGAGAGAGAAAGAGAAAAAGAGAAGCTGTTAGAGAGAGAGCTGTTAGAGCTGTGAGTGAGAGAGAGAAAAAGAGAAGGTGTGAGTGAGAGAGAGAGAGAAAGAGAAGCTGTGAGAGTGAGAGAGAGAGAAAGAGAAGCTGTGATTGAGAGCGTGAGAGAGAGAAAGAGAAGCTGTGAGTGAGAGAGAGAGAAAGAGAAGCTGTGTGTGTGAGAGAGAAAGAGAAGCTGTGAGTGAGACAGAGAGAGAGAAAAAAGAAGCTGTGAGAGAGAGAGAGAGAAAGAGAAGCTGTGAGTGAGAGAGAGAGAGAGAGAAGCTGTGAGTGAGACAGAGAGAAAGAGAAGCTGTGAGTGTGTGAGAGAGAAAGAGAAGCTGTGAGTGCGAGAGAGAGAGAGAAAGAAAGAAAGAGAAGTGGTGAGTGAGAGAGAGAGAGAAAGAGAAGCTGTGTGTGTGTGTGAGAGAGAAAGAGAAGCTGAGCATGAGAAAGAGAGAAAGAGAAGCTGTGAGTGAGAGAGAGAGAAAGAGAACCTGTGTGTGTGTGTGAGAGAGAAGCTGTGAGTGAGAGAGACAGAGAGAGAAGCTGTGAGAGAGAGAGAAAGAGAAGCTGTGAGTGAGAGAGAGAAAGAAAAGTTGAGTGAGAGGGGGAGAAAGATAAGCTGTGAGTGAGAGAATGAGAGAGAAGGAGAAGCTGTGAGTGGGAGAGGGAGAGAAAAAGAGACGCTGTGTGTGTGAGAGAGAGAGAGAAAGAGAAGCTGTGTGAGAGAGAGAAAGAGCAGCTGTGATTGAAAGAGAGAGAGAAAGAGCTGTGAGTGAGAGAGAGAGAGTGAAAGGGAAGCTGTGTGAGAGAGAAATAGAAGCTGTGAGTGAGAGAGAGAGGTAAAAGAGTTGTGTGTGAGAGAGAGAAAGAGAAGCTGTGTGTGTGAGAGAGAGATAGAAGCTGTGAGTGAGTGAGTGAGAGAGAGAAAGAGCTGTGAGTGAGAGAGAGAGAAAGAGAAGCTGTGAGTGAGAGAATGAGAGAAAGAGAAGGTGTGAGTGAGTGAGAGAGAGAGAGAGAAAGAGAAGCTGTGAGTGAGAGAGGGAGAGAAAGAGAAGCTGTGAGTGTGTGTGAGAGAGAAAGAGAATCTGTGAGTGAGAGAGAGAGAAAGAAAGCTGTGAGTGAGAGGGAGAGAAAGAGAAGCTGTGTGTGTGTGAGAGAGAAAAGCTGTGAGTGAGAGAGACAGAGAGAGAAGCTGTGAGTGAGAGAGAGAAAGAGAAGCTGAGTGAGAGTGAGAGAGAGAGAAGCTGTGAGTGAGAGAGAGAGAGAAAGAGAAGCTGTGAGTGGGAGAGAGAGAGAGAAGCTCTGTGAGAGAGAGAGAGAGAAAGAGAAGCTGTGAGTGAGAAGAGAGAGAGAGAAAGAGAAGCTGTGAGTGAAAGAGAGGGAGAGAAAGCTGTGAGTGAGAGAGAGAAAAAAAGAAGCTGTGAGTGAGAGAGAGAGAAATAGAAGCTGTGAGTGAGAGAGAAAGAGAGAAAGAGAAGCTGTGTGTGTCAGAGAGAAAGAGAAGCTGTAAGTGAGAGAGAGAGAGAGAAGCTGTGAGAGACAGAGATTGAGAAAGAGAAGCTGTGAGGAAGAGAGAGAGAAAAAAGAGAAGCTGTGAGTAAGAGAGAGAGAGAGAGAGAGAGAGAAGGTGTGAGTGAGAGAGAGAGATGCTGTGAGTGAGAGAGACGGAGAGAAGCTGTGAGTGAGTGAGAGAGAGAGAGAAAGAAAGTGAAGCTGTGAGAGAGAGAGAGAGAGAAAGAGAAGCTGTGAGTGAGAGAGAGAGAGAGAGACAGAAAGAAAGAGAAGGTGTGAGTGAGAGAGAGAAGGAGAAGCTGTGAGTGAGAGAGAGAGAAAGGGAGTGAGATAGAGAGAAAGGGAGAAAGATAAGCTGTGAGTGAGTGAGAGAGAGAGAAATAAAGATAAGCTGTGAGTGAGAAAGAGAGAGAGAAAGAGAAGCTGTGAGAGAGAAAGAGAGAAAGAGAAGCTGTGAGTCAGAGAGAGAGAGAAGCTGTGAGAGAGAGTGTGAGAGAGAGAAAGAAAGAGAAAAAGATAAGCTGTGAGAGAGAGAGAAGCTGTGAGTGAGAGAGTGAAAGAGAAGGTGTGAGTGAGAGAGAGAGAAAGAGAAGCTGTGAGTGAGAGAGAGAGAGAAAGAGAAGCTGTGAGTGAGAGTGTGTGTGAGAGAGAAAGAGAAGCTGTGAGTGAGAGAGAGAGAAAGAGAAGCTGTGTGTGAGAGAGAGAGAGAGAAAGAAAGAGTAGCTGTGAGTGAGAGAGAGGGAGAGAGAGAGAAAGAGAAGCTGTGAGTGAGAGAGAGGGAGAGAGAAAGAGAAGCTGTGAGTGAGAGAGAGAAAGAGAAGCTGTGAGTGAGGGACAGAGAAGGTTTGAGTGCGTGAGAGAGAGAGAAAGAGAAGCTGTTAGGGAGAGAGAGAGAAGCTGTGAGTGAGAGAGAGAGAGAAAGAGAAGCTGTGAGTGAGAGAGTGAAAGAGAAGCTGTGAGTGAGAGAGAGAGAAGCTGTGAGTGAGAGAGAGAAAGAGAAGCTGTGTGTGTGAGAGAGAGAAAGAGAAACTGAGAGTGAGAGAGAAAGAGAGAAAGAGAATCTGTGAGTGAGAGAGAGAGAAAGAGAAGCTGTGTGTGTGTGTGAGAGAGAAGCTGTGAGTGAGAGAGACAGAGAGAGAAGCTATGAGTGAGACAGAGAGAGAGAGAGAAGCTGTGAGTCAGAGAGAGAAAGAAAAGCTGTGAGTGAGAGAGAGAGAAAGAGAACCTGTGAGTGAGAGAATGAGAGAGAAAGTGAAGCTGTGAGTGAGAGAGAGAGAAAGAGAAGCTGTGAGTGAGAGAGAGAGAAATAAAGATAGAAAGAGAAGGTGTGAGTAAGAGAGAGAAGGAGAAGCTGTGAGTGAGTGAGTGAGAGAGAGAGAGAAAGAGCTGTGAATGAGAGAGAGAGAGAAAGAGAGGCTGTGAGTGTGTGAGAGAGAAATAGAAAGAGAAGCTGTGAGTCAGAGAGAGAGAGAGAGAGAAAGAGAAGCTGTGGGTGAGAGAGAGAGAAAGAGAAAGAGAAGCTGTGAGTGAGAGAGAGAGAAAGAGAAAGAGAAGCTGTGAGTCAGAGAGAGAGAGAGAAAGAGAAGCTGTGTGTGAGAGAGAAGCTGTGAGTGAGTGAGAGAGAGAGAAATAAAGAGAAGCTGTGAGTGAGAAAGAGAGAGAGAAGCTGTGAGTGAGAGAGAGAAAGAGAAGCTGAGTGAGAGTGAGAGAGAGAGAAGCTGTGAGTGAGAGAGAGAGAGAAAGAAAGAGAAGCTGTGAGTGGGAGAGAGAGAGAGAAGCTCTGTGAGAGAGAGAGAAAAAAAGAAGCTGTGAGTGAGAAAAAGAGAAATAGAAGCTGTGAGTGAGAGAGTGAAAGAGAAGCTGAGTGAGAGTGAGAGAGAGAGAAGCTGTGAGTGAGAAGAGAGAGAGAGAAAGAGAAGCTGTGAGTGAAAGAGAGAGAGAGAAAGCTGTGAGTGAGAGAGAGAGAAAAAAAGAAGCTGTGAGTGAGAAAAAGAGAAATAGAAGCTGTGAGTGAGAGAGAAAGAGAGAAACAGAAGCTGTGTGTGTCAGAGAGAAAGAGGAAGTGTAAGTGAGTGAGAGAGAGAGAGAAGCTGTGAGAGTGAGAGAGAGAGAAAGAGAAGCTGTGATTGAGAGCGTGAGAGAGAGAAAGAGAAGCTGTGAGTGAGAGAGAGAGAAAGAGAAGCTGTGTGTGTGAGAGAGAGAAAAAAAGAGAAGCTGTGAGTTAGAGAGAGAGAGAGAGAGAAAGAGAAGGTGTGAGTGAGAGAGAGAGATGCTGTGAGTGAGAGAGACAGAGAGAAGCTGTGAGTGAGTGAGAGAGAGAGAAAGAAAGTGAAGCTGTGAGTGAGAGAGAGAGAGAAAGAGAAGCTGTGAGTGAGAGAGAGAGAGAATGAAAGAGAAGGTGTGAGTGAGAGAGAGAAGGAGAAGCTGTGAGTGAGAGAGAGAGAAAGTGAGTGAGAGAGAGAGAAAGGGAGAAAGATAAGCTGTGAGTGAGTGAGAGAGAGAGAAATAAAGTTAAGCTGTGAGTGAGAAAGAGAGAGAGAAAGAGAAGCTGTGAGTGAGAAAGAGAGAAAGAGAAGCTGTGAGTCAGAGAGAGAGAGAGAAGCTGTGAGAGAAAGTGAGAGAGAGAGAAAGAGAAAAAGATAAGCTGTGTGAGAGAGAAGCTGTGAGTGAGAGAGTGAAAGAGAAGGTGTGAGTGTGAGAGAGAGAAAGAGAAGCTGTGAGTGAGAGTGAGAGAGAGAGAAAAAGAAGCTGTGAGTGAGAGTGTGTGTGAGAGAGAAAGAGACACTGTGAGTGAGAGAGAGAGAAAGAGAAGCTGTGTGTGAGAGAGAGAGTGAAAGAAAGAGTAGCTGTGAGTGAGTGAGAGAGAGAAAGAGAAGCTGTAAGTGAGTGAGAGACAGAGAGAGAAAGAGAAGCTGTGAGTGAGAGAGAGAGTGAGAAAGAAAGAAAGAGAAAGATGCTGTGAGTGAGAGTGAGAGGTAAAAGAGTTGTGAGAAAGAGAGGAAGAGAAGGTGTGTGTGTCAGAGAGGAAGAGAAGCTGTAAGTGAGAGAGAGAGAGAGAAACTGTGAGAGACAGAGAGAGAGAAAGAGAAGCTGTGAGGAAGAGAGAGAGAAAAAGAGAAGCTGTGAGTTAGAGAGAGAGAAAGAGAGAGAGAAGGTGTGAGTGAGAGAGAGAGATGCTGTGAGTGAGAGAGACAGAGAGAAGCTGTGAGTGAGTGAGAGAGAGAGAGAGAAAGAAAGTGAAGCTGTGAGTGAGAGAGAGAGAGAGAAAGAGAAGCTGTGAGTGAGAGAGAGAGTGAAAAAGAAAGAGAAGGTGTGAGTGAAAGAGAGAAGGAGAAGCTGTGAGTGAGAGAGAGAGAAAGGGAGTGAGAGAGAGAGAAAGGGAGAAAGATAAGCTGTGAGTGAGTGAGAGAGAGAGAAATAAAGATAAGCTGTGAGTGAGAAAGAGAGAGAGAAAGAGAAGCTGTGAGTGAGAAAGAGAGAGAGAAGCTGTGAGAGAGAGTGTGAGAGAGAGAAAGAGAAAAAGATAAGCTGTGAGAGAGAGAGAAGCTGTGAGTGAGAGAGTGAAAGAGAAGGTGTGAGTGAGAGAGAGAGAAAGAGAAGCTGTGAGTGAAAGTGAGAGAGAGAGAAAGAGAAGCTGTGAGTGAGAGAGAGGGAGAGAGAAAGAGAAGCTGTGAGTGAGAGAGAGAGAAAGAGAAGCTGTGAGTGAGGGACAGAGAAGGTTTGAGTGCGTGAGAGAGAGAGAAAGAAAGAGAAGCTGTTAGGGAGAGAGAGAGAGAAGCTGTGAGTGAGAGAGAGAGAGAAAGAGAAGCTGTGTGTGTGAGAGAGAAAGAGAAGCTGTGAGTGAGAGAAAGAGAAGCTGTGAGTGAGAGAGAGAGAAAGAGAAGCTGTGTCTGTGTGTGAGAGAGAAGCTGTGAGTGAGAGAGACAGAGAGAGAAGCTATGAGTGAGAGAGAGAGAGAGAGAGAAGCTGTGAGTCAGAGAGTGAAAGAAAAGCTGTGAGTGAGAGAGATAGAAGCTGTGAGTGAGTGAGAGAGAGAGAAAGAGCTGTGAGTGAGAGAGAGAAAGAGAAGCTGTGATTGAGAGAGTGAGAGAAAGAGAAGCTGTGAGTGAGTGAGAGAGAGAGAGAGAAAGAGAAGCTGTGAGTGAGAGAGAGAGAGAGAAAGAGAAGCTGTGAGTGAGAGAGAGAGAAGCTGTGAGAGAGAGTGAGAGAGAGAGAAAGAGAAAAAGAGAAGCTGTTAGAGAGAGAGAAGCTGTGAGTGAGAGAGAGAAAAAGAGAAGGTGTGAGTGAGAGAGAGAGAGAAAGAGAAGCTGTGAGAGTGAGAGAGAGAGAAAGAGAAGCTGTGATTGAGAGCGTGAGAGAGAGAAAGAGAAGCTGTGAGTGAGAGAGAGAGAAAGAGAAGCTGTGTGTGTGAGAGAGAAGCTGTGAGTGGGAGAGGGAGAGAAAAAGAGACGCTGTGTGTGTGTGAGAGAGAGAGAAAGAGAAGCTGTGTGAGAGAGAGAGAAAGAGCAGCTGTGAGTGAAAGAGAGAGAGAGAAAGAGCTGTGAGTGAGAGAGAGTGAAAGGGAAGCTGTGTGAGAGAGAAATAAAAGCTGTGAGTGAGAGAGAAAGAGAGAAAGAGAAGCTGTGAGTGTGGGAGAAAGAAAGAGAAGCTGTCAGTGAGAGAGAGAGAGAGAGAAAGAGAAGCTGTGACTGAGTGAGAGAGAGAGAGAAAGAGAAGCTGTGATTAAGTGAGAGAGAGAGAGAGAAAGAGAAGCTGTGAGTGAGAGAGAGAAAAAAAGAAAGAAAGGGAAGCTGTGAGCGAGAGAGAGAGAAAGAGAAGCTGAGTGAGAGAGACAGAGAGAAGAAGCTGTGAGTGAGTGAGAGAGAGAGAGAAACAGAAGCTGTGAGTGAGAGAGAGAGAGAAAAGAGAAGCTGTGTGAGAGAGAGAGAGAGAGAGAAAGAGATGCTGTGAGTGAGAGAGAGAGAGAGGTAAAAGAGTTGTGTGTGTGTGTGAGAGAGAAGCTGCGTGTGAGAGAGAGAAATAGAAGGTGTGAGTGAGAGAGAAAGAAAGAGAGAATGAGAAGATGTGAGTGAGAGAGAGAAAGAGAAGCTGTGAGTGAGTGAGAGAGAGAAAGAAAGAACAGCTGTGAGTGAGAGAGAGAGAGTGAGAAAGAAAGAGAAAGATGCTGTGAGTGAGAGAGAGAGGTAAAAGAGTTGTGTGTGAGAGAGAGAAAGAGAAGCTGTGTGTGTGAGAGAGAGATAGAAGCTGTGAGTGAGTGAGTGAGAGAGAGAGAAAGAGCTGTGAGTGAGAGAGAGAAAGAGAAGCTGTGATTGAGAGAGTGAGAGAAAGAGAAGCTGTGAGTGAGTGAGAGAGAGAGAGAGAAAGAGAAGCTGTGAGTGAGAGAGAGAGAGAGAAAGAGAAGCTGTGAGTGAGAGAGAGAGAAGCTGTGAGAGAGAGTGAGAGAGAGAGAAAGAGAAAAAGAGAAGCTGTTAGAGAGAGAGAAGCTGTGAGTGAGAGAGAGAAAAAGAGAAGGTGTGAGTGAGAGAGAGAGAGAAAGAGAAGCTGTGAGAGTGAGAGAGAGAGAAAGAGAAGCTGTGATTGAGAGCGTGAGAGAGAGAAAGAGAAGCTGTGAGTGAGAGAGAGAGAAAGAGAAGCTGTGTGTGAGAGAGAGAAGCTGTGAGTGGTAGAGGGAGAGAAAAAGAGACGCTGTGTGTGTGTGTGTGAGAGAGAAAGAGAAGCTGTGTGAGAGAGAGAGAAAGAGCAGCTGTGAGTGAAAGAGAGAGAGAGAAAGAGCTGTGAGTGAGAGAGAGAGAGTGAAAGGGAAGCTGTGTGAGAGAGAAATAAAAGCTGTGAGTGAGAGAGAAAGAGAGAAAGAGAAGCTGTGAGTGTGGGAGAAAGAAAGAGAAGCTGTGAGTGAGAGAGAGAGAGAGAAAGAGAAGCTGTGACTGAGTGAGAGAGAGAGAGAAAGAGAAGCTGTGATTAAGTGAGAGAGAGAGAGAGAAAGAGAAGCTGTGAGTGAGAGAGAGAAAAAAAGAAAGAAAGGGAAGCTGTGAGCAAGAGAGAGAGAAAGAGAAGCTGAGTGAGAGAGACAGAGAGAAGAAGCTGTGAGTGAGTGAGAGAGAGAGAGAAACAGAAGCTGTGAGTGAGAGAGAGAGAGAAAAGAGAAGCTGTGAGAGAGAGAGAGAGAGAGAAAGAGATGCTGTGAGTGAGAGAGAGAGAGAGGTAAAAGAGTTGTGTGTGTGTGTGAGAGAGAAGCTGCATGTGAGAGAGAGAAATAGAAGGTGTGAGTGAGAGAGAAAGAAAGAGAGAATGAGAAGATGTGAGTGAGAGAGAGAAAGAGAAGCTGTGAGTGAGTGAGAGAGAGAAAGAAAGAACAGCTGTGAGTGAGAGAGAGAGAGTGAGAAAGAAAGAGAAAGATGCTGTGAGTGAGAGAGAGAGGTAAAAGAGTTGTGTGTGAGAGAGAGAAAGAGAAGCTGTGTGTGTGAGAGAGAGATAGAAGCTGTGAGTGAGTGAGAGAGAGAGAGAAAGAGCTGTGAGTGAGAGAGAGAGAAAGAGAAGCTGTGAGTGAGAGAATGAGAGAAAGAGAAGGTGTGAGTCAGTGAGAGAGAGAGAGAGAAAGAGAAGCTGTGAGTGAGAGAGGGAGAGAAAGAGAAGCTGTGAGTGAGAGAGAGAGAAAGAGAATCTGTGAGTGAGAGAGAGAGAAAGAAAGCTGTGAGTGAGAGAGAGAGAAAGAGAAGCTGTGTGTGTGTGAGAGAGAAAAGCTGTGAGTGAGAGAGACAGAGAGAGAAGCTGTGAGTGAGAGAGAGAAAGAGAAGCTGAGAGTGAGAGAGAGAGGGAAGCTGTGAGTGAGAGAGAGAGAGAGAAAGAGAAGCTGTGAGTGGGAGAGAGAGAGAGAGAAGCTCTGTGAGAGAGAGAGAGAAAGAGAAGCTGTGAGTGAGAAGGGAGAGAGAGAAAGAGAAGCTGTGAGTGAAAGAGAGGGAGAGAAAGCTGTGAGTGAGAGAGAGAAAAAAAGAAGCTGTGAGTGAGAGAGAGAGAAATAGAAGCTGTGAGTGAGAGAGAAAGAGAGAAAGAGAAGCTGTGTGTGTCAGAGAGAAAGAGAAGCTGTAAGTGAGAGAGAGAGAGAGAGAAGCTGTGAGAGACAGAGAGAGAGAAAGAGAAGCTGTGAGGAAGAGAGAGAGAAAAAAAGAGAAGCTGTGAGTTAGAGAGAGAGAGAGAAAGAGAAGGTGTGAGTGAGAGAGAGAGATGCTGTGAGTGAGAGAGACAGAGAGAAGCTGTGAGTGAGTGAGAGAGAGAAAGAAAGAAAGTGAAGCTGTGAGTGAGAGAGAGAGAGAAAGAGAAGCTGTGAGTGAGAGAGAGAGAGAGAAAGAAAGAGAAGGTGTGAGTGAGAGAGAGAAAGAGAAGCTGTGAGTGAGAAAGAGAGAAAGAGAAGCTGTGAGTCAGAGAGAGAGAGAGAAGCTGTGAGAGAGAGTGTGAGAGAGAGAAAGAAAGAGAAAAAGATAAGCTGTGTGAGAGAGAGAAGCTGTGAGTGAGAGAGTGAAAGAGAAGGTGTGAGTGAGAGAGAGAGAAAGAGAAGCTGTGAGTGAGAGTGAGAGAGAGAGAAAGAGAAGCTGTGAGTGAGAGTGTGTGTGAGAGAGAAAGAGAAGCTGTGAGTGAGAGAGAGAGAAAGAGAAGCTGTGTGTGTGAGAGAGAGAGAGAGAAAGAAAGAGTAGCTGTGAGTGAGATAGAGGGAGAGAGAGAAAGAGAAGCTGTGAGTGAGAGAGAGGGAGAGAGAAAGAGAAGCTGTGAGTGAGAGAGAGAGAAAGAGAAGCTGTGAGTGAGGGACAGAGAAGGTTTGAGTGCGTGAGAGAGAGAGAAAGAGAAGCTGTTAGGGAGAGAGAGAGAGAAGCTGTGAGTGAGAGAGAGAGAGAGAGAAAGAGAAGCTGTGAGAGAGAGAGAGAAAGAGAAGCTGTGAGTGAGAGAGATAAGCTGTGAGTGAGAGAGAGAGAAAGAGAAGGTTGTGAGTGAGAGAGTGAAAGAGAAGCTGTG
This sequence comes from Bradypodion pumilum, assembly GCA_035047305.1. Classification (NCBI taxonomy): domain Eukaryota; kingdom Metazoa; phylum Chordata; class Lepidosauria; order Squamata; family Chamaeleonidae; genus Bradypodion; species Bradypodion pumilum. Next base: position 181,994,364 of record JAWDJD010000002.1, read on the forward strand.
AGTGAGAGAGAGAGAAGCTGTGAGTGAGAGAGAGAAAGAGAAGCTGTGTGTGTGAGAGAGAGAAAGAGAAACTGAGAGTGAGAGAGAAAGAGAGAAAGAGAAGCTGTGAGTGAGAGAGAGAGAAAGAGAATCAGTGTGTGTGTGTGAGAGAGAAGCTGTGAGTGAGAGAGACAGAGAGAGAAGCTATGAGTGAGAGAGAGAGAGAGAGAAGCTGTGAGTCAGAGAGAGAAAGAAAAGCTGTGAGTGAGAGAGAGAGAAAGAGAACCTGTGAGTGAGAGAATGAGAGAGAAAGTGAAGCTGTGAGTGAGAGAGAGAGAAAGAGAAGCTGTGAGTGAGAGAGAGAGAAAGAAAGAAAGAAAGAGAAGGTGTGAGTAAGAGAGAGAAGGAGAAGCTGTGAGTGAGTGAGAGAGAGAGAGAGAAAGAGCTGTGAATGAGAGAGAGAGAGAGAAAGAGAGGCTGTGAGTGTGTGAGAGAGAAATAGAAGCTGTGAGTGAGAGAGAAAGAGAGGAAGAGAAGCTGTGAGTGAGAGAGATAGAGAGACAGAAAGAGAAGCTGTGAGTGAGAGAGAGAAAGAGAAAGAGAAGCTGTGAGTGAGAGAGAGAGAAAGAGAAAGAGAAGCTGTGAGTCAGAGAGAGAGAGAGAAAGAGAAGCTGTGTGTGAGAGAGAAGCTGTGAGTGAGTGAGAGAGAGAGAAATAAAGAGAAGCTGTGAGTGAGAAAGAGAGAGAGAAGCTCTGAGTGAGAGAGAGAAAGAGAAGCTGAGTGAGAGTGAGAGAGAGAGAAGCTGTGAGTGAGAGAGAGAGAAAGAAAGAGAAGCTGTGAGTGGGAGAGAGAGAGAAGCTCTGTGAGAGAGAGAGAGAGAGAGAAAGAGAAGCTGTGAGTGAGAAGAGAGAGAGAGAAAGAGAAGCTGTGAGTGAAAGAGAGAGAGAGAAAGCTGTGAGTGAGAGAGAGAGAAAAAAAGAAGCTGTGAGTGAGAAAAAGAGAAATAGAAGTTGTGAGTGAGAGAGAAAGAGAGAAAGAGAAGCTGTGTGTGTCAGAGAGAAAGAGGAACTGTAAGTGAGAGAGAGTGAGAGAGAAGCTGTGAGAGACAGAGAGAGAGAAAGAGAAGCTGTGAGGAAGAGAGAGAGAGAAAAAGAGAAGCTGTGAGTTAGAGAGAGAGAGAGAAAGAAAAGGTGTGAGTGAGAGAGAGATGCTGTGAGTGAGAGAGACAGAGAGAAGCTGTGAGTGAGTGAGAGAGAGAGAAAGAAAGTGAAGCTGTGAGTGAGAGAGAGAGAAAGATAAGCTGTGAGTGAGAGAGAGAGAGAGAGAGAATGAAAGAGAAGGTGTGAGTGAGAGAGAGAAGGAGAAGCTGTGAGTGAGAGAGAGAGAAAGGGAGTGAGAGAGAGAGAAAGGGAGAAAGATAAGCTGTGAGTGAGTGAGAGAGAGAGAAATAAAGTTTAGCTGTGAGTGAGAAAGAGAGAGAGAAAGAGAAGCTGTGTGTGAGAGAGAGAGAAAGAGAAGCTGTGAGTCAGAGAAAGAGAGAGAAGCTGTGAGAGAGAGTGAGAGAGAGAAAGAGAAAAAGATAAGCTGTGAGAGAGAGAAGCTGTGAGTGAGAGAGTGAAAGAGATGGTGTGAGTGTGTGAGAGAGAAAGAGAAGCTGTGAGTGAGAGTGAGAGAGAGAGAAAGAGAAGCTGTGAGTGAGAGTGTGTGTGAGAGAGAAAGAGAAGCTGTGAGTGAGAGAGAGAGAAAGAGAAGCTGTGTGTGTGTGTGAGAGAGAGAAAGAAAGAGTAGCTGTGAGTGAGTGAGAGAGAGAAAGAGAAGCTGTAAGTGAGTGAGAGACAGAGAGAGAAAGAGAAGCTGTGAGTGAGAGAGAGAGAGTGAGAAAGAAAGAGAAAGATGCTGTGAGTGAGAGAGAGAGGTAAAAGAGTTGTGTGAGAGAGAGAAAGAGAAGCTGTGTGTGTGAGAGAGAGATAGAAGCTGTGAGTGAGTGAGTGAGTGAGAGAGAGAAAGAGCTGTGAGTGAGAGAGAGAGAAAGAGAAGCTGTGAGTGAGAGAATGAGAGAAAGAGAAGGTGTGAGTGAGTGAGAGAGAGAGAGAAAGAGAAGCTGTGAGTGAGAGAGGGAGAGAAAGAGAAGCTGTGAGTGAGTGAGAGAGAGAAAGAGAATCTGTGAGTGAGAGAGAGAGAAAGAAAGCTGTGAGTGAGAGAGAGAGAAAGAGAAGCTGTGAGTGAGAGAGAGAGAAAGAAAGAAATAAAGAGAAGGTGTGAGTAAGAGAGAGAAGGAGAAGCTGTGAGTGAGTGAGAGAGAGAGAGAGAAAGAGCTGTGAATGCGAGAGAGAGAGAGAAAGAGAGGCTGTGAGTGTGTGAGAGAGAAATAGAAGCTGTGAGTGAGAGAGAAAGAGAGGAAGAGAAGCTGTGAGTGAGAGAGATAGAGAGACAGAAAGAGAAGCTGTGAGTGAGAGAGAGAAAGAGAAAGAGAAGCTGTGAGTGAGAGAGAGAGAAAGAGAAAGAGAAGCTGTGAGTCAGAGAGAGAGAGAGAAAGAGAAGCTGTGTGTGAGAGAGAAGCTGTGAGTGAGTGAGAGAGAGAGAAATAAAGAGAAGCTGTGAGTGAGAAAGAGAGAGAGAAGCTCTGAGTGAGAGAGAGAAAGAGAAGCTGAGTGAGAGTGAGAGAGAGAGAAGCTGTGAGTGAGAGAGAGAGAAAGAAAGAGAAGCTGCGAGTGGGAGAGAGAGAGAGAAGCTCTGTGAGAGAGAGAGAGAGAGAGAAAGAGAAGCTGTGAGTGAGAAGAGAGAGAGAGAAAGAGAAGCTGTGAGTGAAAGAGAGAGAGAGAAAGCTGTGAGTGAGAGAGAGAGAAAAAAAGAAGCTGTGAGTGAGAAAAAGAGAAATAGAAGCTGTGAGTGAGAGAGAAAGAGAGAAAGAGAAGCTGTGTGTGTCAGAGAGAAAGAGGAACTGTAAGTGAGAGAGAGAGAGAGAAGCTGTGAGAGACAGAGAGAGAGAAAGAGAAGCTGTGAGGAAGAGAGAGAGAGAAAAAGAGAAGCTGTGAGTTAGAGAGAGAGAGAGAAAGAAAAGGTGTGAGTGAGAGAGAGAGATGCTGTGAGTGAGAGAGACAGAGAGAAGCTGTGTGTGAGTGAGAGAGAGAGAAAGAAAGTGAAGCTGTGAGTGAGAGAGAGAGAAAGAGAAACTGTGAGTGAGAGAGAGAGAGAGAGAATGAAAGAGAAGGTGTGAGTGAGAGAGAGAAGGAGAAGCTGTGAGTGAGAGAGAGAGAAAGGGAGTGAGAGAGAGAGAAAGGGAGAAAGATAAGCTGTGAGTGAGTGAGAGAGAGAGAAATAAAGTTTAGCTGTGAGTGAGAAAGAGAGAGAGAAAGAGAAGCTGTGAGTGAGAGAGAGAGAAAGAGAAGCTGTGAGTCAGAGAGAGAGAGAGAAGCTGTGAGAGAGAGTGAGAGAGAGAAAGAGAAAAAGATAAGCTGTGAGAGAGAGAAGCTGTGAGTGAGAGAGTGAAAGAGATGGTGTGAGTGTGTGAGAGAGAAAGAGAAGCTGTGAGTGAGAGTGAGAGAGAGAGAAAGAGAAGCTGTGAGTGAGAGTGTGTGTGAGAGAGAAAGAGAAGCTGTGAGTGAGAGAGAGAGAAAGAGAAGCTGTGTGTGTGTGAGAGAGAGAGAAAGAAAGAGTAGCTGTGAGTGAGTGAGAGAGAGAAAGAGAAGCTGTAAGTGAGTGAGAGACAGAGAGAGAAAGAGAAGCTGTGAGTGAGAGAGAGAGAGTGAGAAAGAAAGAGAAAGATGCTGTGAGTGAGAGAGAGAGGTAAAAGAGTTGTGTGAGAGAGAGAAAGAGAAGCTGTGTGTGAGAGAGAGAGATAGAAGCTGTGAGTGAGTGAGTGAGAGAGAGAAAGAGCTGTGAGTGAGAGAGAGAGAAAGAAAAGCTGTGAGTGAGAGAATGAGAGAAAGAGAAGGTGTGAGTGAGTGAGAGAGAGAGAGAAAGAGAAGCTGTGAGTGAGAGAGGGAGAGAAAGAGAAGCTGTGAGTGAGTGAGAGAGAGAAAGAGAATCTGTGAGTGAGAGAGAGAGAAAGAAAGCTGTGAGTGAGAGAGAGAGAAAGAGAAGCTGTGAGTGAGAGAGAGAGAAAGAAAGAAAGAAAGAGAAGGTGTGAGTAAGAGAGAGAAGGAGAAGCTGTGAGTGAGTGAGAGAGAGAGAGAGAGAAAGAGCTGTGAATGAGAGAGAGAGAGAGAGAAAGAGAGGCTGTGAGTGTGTGAGAGAGAAATAGAAGCTGTGAGTGAGAGAGAAAGAGAGGAAGAGAAGCTGTGAGTGAGAGAGATAGAGAGACAGAAAGAGAAGCTGTGAGTGAGAGAGAGAAAGAGAAAGAGAAGCTGTGAGTGAGAGAGAGAGAAAGAGAAAGAGAAGCTGTGAGTCAGAGAGAGAGAGAGAAAGAGAAGCTGTGTGTGAGAGAGAAGCTGTGCGTGAGTGAGAGAGAGAGAAATAAGGAGAAGCTGTGAGTGAGAAAGAGAGAGAGAAGCTCTGAGTGAGAGAGAGAAAGAGAAGCTGAGTGAGAGTGAGAGAGAGAGAAGCTGTGAGTGAGAGAGAGAGAAAGAAAGAGAAGCTGTGAGTGGGAGAGAGAGAGAGAAGCTCTGTGAGAGAGAGAGAGAGAGAGAAAGAGAAGCTGTGAGTGAGAAGAGAGAGAGAGAAAGAGAAGCTGTGAGTGAAAGAGAGAGAGAGAAAGCTGTGAGTGAGAGAGAGAGAAAAAAAGAAGCTGTGAGTGAGAAAAAGAGAAATAGAAGCTGTGAGTGAGAGAGAAAGAGAGAAAGAGAAGCTGTGTGTGTCAGAGAGAAAGAGGAAGTGTAAGTGAGTGAGAGAGAGAGAGAAGCTGTGAGAGACACAGAGAGAGAAAGAGACGCTGTGAGGAAGAGAGAGAGAGAAAAAGAGAAGCTGTGAGTTAGAGAGAGAGAGAGAGAAAGAGAAGCTGTGAGTGAGAGAGAGAGAAAGAGAAAGAGAAGCTGTGAGTGAGAGAGAGAGAAAGAGAAAGAGAAGCTGTGAGTGAGAGAGAGAGAAAGAGAAAGAGAAGCTGTGAGTCAGAGAGAGAGAGAGAAAGAGAAGCTGTGTGTGTGTGAGAGAGAGAGAGAGAAAGAGAAGCTGTGAGTGAGAGAGATAGAGAGAGAGAAAGAGAAGCTGTGAGTGAGAGAGAGAGAAAGAGAAAGAGAAGCTGTGAGTGAGAGAGAGAGAAAGAAAGAGAAAGAGAAGCTGTGAGTCAGAGAGAGAGAGAGAAAGAGAAGCTGTGTGTGTGAGAGAGAGATAGAAGCTGTGAGTGAGTGAGTGAGAGAGAGAAAGAGCTGTGAGTGAGAGAGAGAGAAAGAGAAGCTGTGAGTGAGAGAATGAGAGAAAGAGAAGGTGTGAGTGAGTGAGAGAGAGAGAGAAAGAGAAGCTGTGAGTGAGAGAGGGAGAGAAAGAGAAGGTGTGAGTGTGAGAGAGAGAGAAAGAGAATCTGTGAGTGAGAGAGAGAGAAAGAAAGCTGTGAGTGAGAGAGAGAGAAAGAGAAGCTGTGTGTGTGTGAGAGAGAAAAGCTGTGAGTGAGAGAGACAGAGAGAGAAGCTGTGAGTGAGAGAGAGAAAGAGAAGCTGAGTGAGAGTGAGAGAGAGAGAGAAGCTGTGAGTGAGAGAGAGAGAGAGAAAGAGAAGCTGTGAGTGGGACAGAGAGAGAGAGAAGCTCTGTGAGAGAGAGAGAGAGAAAGAGAAGCTGTGAGTGAGAAGAGAGAGAGAGAAAGAGAAGCTGTGAGTGAAAGAGAGGGAGAGAAAGCTGTGAGTGAGAGAGAGAAAAAAAAGAAGCTGTGAGTGAGAGAGAGAGAAATAGAAGCTGTGAGTGAGAGAGAAAGAGAGAAAGAGAAGCTGTGTGTGTCAGAGAGAAAGAGAAGCTGTAAGTGAGAGAGAGAGAGAGAGAAGCTGTGAGAGACAGAGATTGAGAAAGAGAAGCTGTGAGGAAGAGAGAGAGAAAAAAGAGAAGCTGTGAGTTAGAGAGAGAGAGAGAAAGAGAAGGTGTGAGTGAGAGAGAGAGATGCTGTGAGTGAGAGAGACGGAGAGAAGCTGTGAGTGAGTGAGAGAGAGAGAAAGAAAGTGAAGCTGTGAGAGAGAGAGAGAGAGAAAGAGAAGCTGTGAGTGAGAGAGAGAGAGAGAAAGAAAGAGAAGGTGTGAGTGAGAGAGAGAAGGAGAAGCTGTGAGTGAGAGAGAGAGAAAGGGAGTGAGATAGAGAGAAAGGGAGAAAGATAAGCTGTGAGTGAGTGAGAGAGAGAGAAATAAAGATAAGCTGTGAGTGAGAAAGAGAGAGAGAAAGAGAAGCTGTGAGAGAGAAAGAGAGAAAGAGAAGCTGTGAGTCAGAGAGAGAGAGCGAAGCTGTGAGAGAGAGTGTGAGAGAGAGAAAGAAAGAGAAAAAGATAAGCTGTGAGAGAGAGAGAAGCTGTGAGTGAGAGAGTGAAAGAGAAGGTGTGAGTGAGAGAGAGATAAAGAGAAGCTGTGAGTGAGAGTGAGAGAGAGAGAAAGAGAAGCTGTGAGTGAGAGTGTGTGTGAGAGAGAAAGAGAAGCTGTGAGTGAGAGAGAGAGAAAGAGAAGCTGTGTGTGAGAGAGAGAGAGAGAAAGAAAGAGTAACTGTGAGTGAGAGAGAGGGAGAGAGAGAGAAAGAGAAGCTGTGAGTGAGAGAGAGGGAGAGAGAAAGAGAAGCTGTGAGTGAGAGAGAGAAAGAGAAGCTGTGAGTGAGGGACAGAGAAGGTTTGAGTGCGTGAGAGAGAGAGAAAGAGAAGCTGTTAGGGAGAGAGAGAGAAGCTGTGAGTGTGTGAGAGAGAGAGAGAGAGAAGCTGTGAGAGAGAGAAAGAAAGAGAAGCTGTGAGTGAGAGAGAGAAGCTGTGAGTGAGAGAGAGAGAAAGAGAAGGTTGTGAGTGAAAGAGTGAAAGAGAAGCTGTGAGTGAGAGAGAGAGAAGCTGTGAGTGAGAGAGAGAAAGAGAAGCTGTGTGTGTGTGAGAGAGAAAGAGAAACTGAGAGTGAGAGAGAAAGAGAGAAAGAGAAGCTGTGAGTGAGAGAGAGAGAAAGAGAATCTGTGTGTGTGTGTGAGAGAGAAGCTGTGAGTGAGAGAGACAGAGAGAGAAGCTATGAGTGAGAGAGAGAGAGAGAAGCTGTGAGTCAGACAGAGAAAGAAAAGCTGTGAGTGAGAGAGAGAGAAAGAGAACCTGTGAGTGAGAGAATGAGAGAGAAAGTGAAGATGTGAGTGAGAGAGAGAGAAAGAGAAGCTGTGAGTGAGAGAGAGAGAAAGAAAGAAAGAAAGAGAAGGTGTGAGTAAGAGAGAGAAGGAGAAGCTGTGAGTGAGTGAGAGAGAGAGAGAGAAAGAGCTGTGAATGAGAGAGAGAGAGAGAAAGAGAGGCTGTGAGTGTGTGAGAGAGAAATAGAAGCTGTGAGTGAGAGAGAAAGAGAGGAAGAGAAGCTGTGAGTGAGAGAGATAGAGAGACAGAAAGAGAAGCTGTGAGTGAGAGAGAGAAAGAGAAAGAGAAGCTGTGAGTGAGAGAGAGAGAAAGAGAAAGAGAAGCTGTGAGTCAGAGAGAGAGAGAGAAAGAGAAGCTGTGTGTGAGAGAGAAGCTGTAAGTGAGTGAGAGAGAGAGAAATAAAGAGAAGCTGTGAGTGAGAAAGAGAGAGAGAAGCTCTGAGTGAGAGAGAGAAAGAGAAGCTGAGTGAGAGTGAGAGAGAGAGAAGCTGTGAGTGAGAGAGAGAGAGAAAGAAAGAGAAGCTGTGAGTGGGAGAGAGAGAGAGAAGCTCTGTGAGAGAGAAGAGAGAGAGAGAAAGAGAAGCTGTGAGTGAAAGAGAGAGAGAAAGCTGTGAGTGAGAGAGAGAGAAAAAAAGAAGCTGTGAGTGAGAAAAAGAGAAATAGAAGCTGTGAGTGAGAGAGAAAGAGAGAAAGAGAAGCTGTGTGTGTCAGAGAGAAAGAGGAACTGTAAGTGAGAGAGAGAGAGAAGCTGTGAGAGACAGAGAGAGAGAAAGAGAAGCTGTGAGGAAGAGAGAGAGAAAAAGAGAAGCTGTGAGTTAGAGAGAGAGAGAGAAAGAAAAGGTGTGAGTGAGAGATGGAGATGCTGTGAGTGAGAGAGACAGAGAGAAGCTGTGAGTGAGTGAGAGAGAGAGAAAGAAAGTGAAGCTGTGAGTGAGAGAGAGAGAGAAAGAGAAGCTGTGAGTGAGAGAGAGAGAGAGAATGAAAGAGAAGGTGTGAGTGAGAGAGAGAAGGAGAAGCTGTGAGTGAGAGAGAGAGAAAGGGAGTGAGAGAGAGAGAAAGGGAGAAAGATAAGCTGTGAGTGAGTGAGAGAGAGAGAAATAAAGTTTAGCTGTGAGTGAGAAAGAGAGAGAGAAAGAGAAGCTGTGAGTGAGAGAGAGAGAAAGAGAAGCTGTGAGTCAGAGAGAGAGAGAGAAGCTGTGAGAGAGAGTGAGAGAGAGAAAGAGAAAAAGATAAGCTGTGAGAGAGAGAAGCTGTGAGTGAGAGAGTGAAAGAGATGGTGTGAGTGTGTGAGAGAGAAAGAGAAGCTGTGAGTGAGAGTGAGAGAGAGAGAAAGAGAAGCTGTGAGTGAGAGTGTGTGTGAGAGAGAAAGAGAAGCTGTGAGTGAGAGAGAGAGAAAGAGAAGCTGTGTGTGAGAGAGAGAGAGAGAAAGAAAGAGTAGCTGTGAGTGAGTGAGAGAGAGAAAGAGAAGCTGTAAGTGAGTGAGAGACAGAGAGAGAAAGAGAAGCTGTGAGTGAGAGAGAGAGAGTGAGAAAGAAAGAGAAAGATGTTGTGAGTGAGAGAGAGAGGTAAAAGAGTTGTGAGAGAGAGAGAAAGAGAAGCTGTGAGTGAGTGAGAGAGATAGAAGCTGTGAGTGAGTGAGTGAGAGAGAGAAAGAGCTGTGAGTGAGAGAGAGAGAAAGAGAAGCTGTGAGTGAGAGAATGAGAGAAAGAGAAGGTGTGAGTGAGTGAGAGAGAGAGAGAGAAAGAGAAGCTGTGAGTGAGAGAGGGAGAGAAAGAGAAGCTGTGAGTGAGTGAGAGAGAGAAAGAGAATCTGTGAGTGAGAGAGAGAGAAAGAAAGCTGTGAGTGAGAGAGAGAGAAAGAGAAGCTGTGTGTGTGTGAGAGAGAAAAGGTGTGAGTGAGAGAGACAGAGAGAGAAGCTGTGAGTGAGAGAGAGAAAGAGAAGCTGAGTGAGAGTGAGAGAGAGAGAGAAGATGTGAGTGAGAGAGAGAGAGAGAGAAAGAGAAGCTGTGAGTGGGAGAGAGAGAGAGAGAAGCTCTGTGAGAGAGAGAGAGAAAGAGAAGCTGTGAGTGAGAGAGAGGGAGAGAGAAAGAGAAGCTGTGAGTGAGAGAGAGAGAAAGAGAAGCTGTGAGTGAGGGACAGAGAAGGTTTGAGTGCGTGAGAGAGAGAGAAAGAGAAGCTGTTAGGGAGAGAGAGAGAAGCTGTGAGTGAGAGAGAGAGAGAAAGAGAAGCTGTGTGTGTGAGAGAGAAAGAGAAGCTGTGAGTGAGAGAGAGAGAAGCTGTGAGTGAGAGAGAGAGAAAGAGAAGGTTGTGAGTGAGAGAGTGAAAGAGAAGCTGTGAGTGAGAGAGAGAGAAGCTGTGAGTGAGAGAGAGAAAGATAAGCTGTGTGTGTGAGAGAGAAAGAGAAACTGAGAGTGAGAGAGAAAGAGAGAAAGAGAAGCTGTGTGTGTGAGAGAGAGAGAAGCTGTGAGTGAGAGAGACAGAGAGAGAAGCTATGAGTGAGAGAGAGAGAGAGAAGCTGTGAGTCAGAGAGAGAAAGAAAAGCTGTGAGTGAGAGAGAGAGAAAGAGAACCTGTGAGTGAGAGAATGAGAGAGAAAATGAAGCTGTGAGTGAGAGAGAGAGAAAGAGAAGCTGTGAGTGAGTGAGAGAGAGAAAGAAAGAAAGAAAGAAAGAGAAGGTGTGAGTAAGAGAGAGAAGGAGAAGCTGTGAGTGAGTGAGAGAGAGAGAAAGAGCTGTGAATGAGAGAGAGAGAGAGAGAGAAAGAGAGGCTGTGAGTGTGTGAGAGAGAAATAGAAGCTGTGAGTGAGAGAGAAAGAGAGGAAGAGAAGCTGTGAGTGAGAGAGATAGAGAGAGAGAAAGAGAAGCTGTGAGTGAGAGAGAGAGAAAGAGAAATAGATGCTGTGAGTGAGAGAGAGAGAAAGAGAAAGAGAAGCTGTGAGTCAGAGAGAGAGAGAGAAAGAGAAGCTGTGAGTGAGGGACAGAGAAGGTTTGAGTGCGTGAGAGAGAGAGAAAGAGAAGCTGTTAGGGAGAGAGAGAGAAGCTGTGAGTGTGAGAGAGAGAGAGAAAGAGAAGCTGTGAGAGAGAGAGAGAAAGAGAAGCTGTGAGTGAGAGAGAGAAGCTGTGAGTGAGAGAGAGAGAAAGAGAAGGTTGTGAGTGAGAGAGTGAAAGAGAAGCTGTGAGTGAGAGAGAGAGAAGCTGTGAGTGAGAGAGAGAAAGAGAAGCTGTGTGTGTGAGAGAGAGAAAGAGAAACTGAGAGTGAGAGAGAAAGAGAGAAAGAGAAGCTGTGAGTGAGAGAGAGAGAAAGAGAAGCTGTGTGTGTGTGAGAGAGAGAAGCTGTGAGTGAGAGAGACAGAGAGAGAAGCTATGAGTGAGACAGAGAGAGAGAGAGAAGCTGTGAGTCAGAGAGAGAAAGAAAAGCTGTGAGTGAGAGAGAGAGAAAGAGAACCTGTGAGTGAGAGAATGAGAGAGAAAGTGAAGCTGTGAGTGAGAGAGAGAGAAAGAGAAGCTGTGAGTGAGAGAGAGAGAAAGAAAGAAAGAGAAGGTGTGAGTAAGAGAGAGAAGGAGAAGCTGTGAGTGAGTGAGAGAGAGAGAGAGAGAAAGAGCTGTGAATGAGAGAGAGAGAGAGAAAGAGAAGCTGTGAGTGAGAGGGAGAGAGAGAGAAAGAGAAGCTGTGATTGAGAGCGTGAGAGAGAGAAAGAGAAGCTGTGAGTAAGAGAGACAGAAAGAGAAGCTGTGTGAGAGAGAGAGAGAAAGAGAAGCTGTGAGTGAGAGAGAGAGAGAGAGAGAAAGAGAAGCTGTGAGAGAGAGAGAGAGAAAGAGAAGCTGTGAGTGTGTGAGAGAGAAAGAGAAGCTGTGAGTGAGAGAGAGAGAAGCTGTGAGTGAGAGAGAGAGAAAGAGAAGCTGTGAGTGAGAGAGAAAGAGAAGTTGTGAGTCAGAGAGAGAGAAAGAGAAGCTGTGAGTGAGAGAAAGAGAAGCTGTGAGTGTGTGAGAGAGAAAGAGAAGCTGTGAGTGCGAGAGAGAGAGAAAGAGAAGCTGTGAGTGAGAGAGAGAGAAAGAAAGAAAGAGAAGGTGTGAGTGAGAGAGAGAAGGAGAAGCTGTGAGTGAGAGAAAGAGAAAGAGAAGCTGTGAGTCAGAGAGAGAAAGAAAAGTTGAGTGAGAGAGGGAGAAAGATAAGCTGTGAGTGAGAGAATGAGAGAGAAGGAGAAGCTGTGAGTGGGAGAGGGAGAGAAAAAGAGAAGCTGTGTTTGAGAGAGAGAGAGAGAAAGAGAAGCTGTGAGAGAGAGAGAGAGAAAGAGCAGCTGTGAGTGAAAGAGAGAGAAAAAGAGCTGTGAGTGAGAGAGAGAGAGAAAGGGAAGCTGTGTGAGAGAAATAGAAGCTATGAGTGAGAGAGAAAGAGAGAAAAAGAAGCTGTGAGTGTGAGAGAGAGAGAAAGAGAAGCTGTGAGTGAGTGAGAGAGAGAAAGAAAGAAAGGGAAGCTGAGTGAGAGAGAGAGAGAGAAAGAGAAGCTGAGTGAGAGAGACAGAGAGAAGAAGCTGTGAGTGAGTGAGTGAGAGAGAGAAACAGATGCTGTGAGTGAGAGAGAGAGAGAGAAAAGAGAAGCTGTGAGAGAGAGAGAGAAAGAAAGAGAAAGAGATGCTGTGAGTGAGAGAGAGAGAGGTAAAAGAGTTGTGTGTGTGTGAGAGAGAGAGAGAAGCTGTGTGTGTGAGAGAGAAATAGATGGTGTCAGTGAGAGAGAAAGAGAGAAAGAGAAGATGTGAGTGAGAGAGAGAAAGAGAAGCTGTGAGAGAGAGAGAGAGAGAGAAAGAAAAGCTGTGAGTGAGAGAGAGAGAGAGAAAGAAAGAGAAAGGTGCTGTGAGTGAGAGAGAGAGGTAAAAGAGTTGTGAGAGAGAGAGAGAAAGAGAAGCTGTGTGTGAGAGAGAGAGAATTAGAAGGTGTGAGTGAGAGAGAAAGAGAGAAAGAGAAGCTGTGGGTGAGAGAGAGAGAAAGAGAAGCTGTGAGTGAGAGAGAGAGATAGAAGCTGTGAGTGAGTGAGTGAGAGAGAAAGAGCTGTGAGTGAGAGAGAGAGAAAGAGAAGCTGTGAGTGAGAGAGTGAGAGAAAGAGAAGCTGTGAGTGAGTGAGAGAGAGAGAGAGAAAGAGAAGCTGTGAGTGAGAGAGGGAGAGAAAGAGAAGCTGTGAGTGAGAGAGAGAGAGAATCTGTGAGTGAGAGAGAGAGAAAGAAAGCTGTGAGTGAGAGAGAGAGAAAGAGAAGCTGTGTGTGTGAGAGAGAGAAAAGCTGTGAGTGAGAGAGACAGAGAGAGAAGCTGTGTGAGAGAGAGAGAAAGAGAAGCTGAGTGAGAGTGAGAGAGAGAGAAGCTGTGAGTGAGAGAGAGAGAGAGAGAAGCTGTGAGTGGGAGAGAGAGAGAGAAGCTCTGTGAGAGAGAGAGAGAAAGAGAAGCTGTGAGTGAGAAGAGAGAGATAGAGAAAGAGAAGCTGTGAGTGAAAGAGAGAGAGAGAACGCTGTGAGAGAGAGAGAGAGAGAAAAAGAAGCTGTGAGTGAGAGAGAGAGAAATAGAAGCTGTGAGTGAGAGAGAAAGAGAGAAAGAGAAGCGGTGTGTGTCAGAGAGAAAGAGAAGCTGTAAGTGAGAGAGAGAGAGAGAAGCTGTGAGAGACAGAGAGAGAGAAAGAGAAGCTGTGAGTGTGTGAGAGAGAAAGAGAAGCTGTGAGTGTGTGTGAGAGAGAGAAAGAGAAGCTGTGAGTGTGAGAGAGAGATGCTGTGAGTGAGAGAGACAGAGAGAAGCTGTGAGTGAGAGAGAGAGAGAGAAAGAGAAGCTGTGTGTGAGAGAGAGAGAAAGAAAGAGAAGGTGTGAGTGAGAGAGAAGGAGAAGCTGTGAGTGGGAGAGAGAGAAAGGGAGTGAGAGAGTGAGAGAAAAAGGGGGAAAGATAAGCTGTGAGTGAGTGAGAGAGAGAGAAATAAAGAGAAGCTGTGAGTGAGAAAGAGAGAGAGAAAGAGAAGCTGTGAGTGAGAAAGAGAGAAAGAGAAGCTGTGAGTCAGAGAGAGAGAGAAGCTGTGAGAGAGAGTGAGAGAGAGAGAAAGAGAAAAAGATAAGCTGTGAGAGAGAGAAGCTGTGAGTGAGAGTGAGAGAGAGAAATAGAAGCTGTGAGTGAGAGTGTGAGAGAGAGAAAGCTGTGAGTGAGAGAGAGAGAGAAAGAGAAGCTGTGAGAGAGAGAGAGAAAGAGAAGCTGTGAGTGAGGGAGAGAGAAGGTTTGAGTGCGTGAGAGAGAGAAAGAGAAGCTGTGTGTGTGAGAGAGAGAAGCTGTGAGTGAGAGAGACAGAAGAGAAGCTATGAGTGAGAGAGAGAGAGAAAGAGAAGCTGTGAGTCAGAGAGAAAAAGAAAAGCTGTGAGAGAGAGAGAGAGAAAGAGAAGCTGTGAGTGAGAGAATGAGAGAGAAAGTGAAGCTGTGAGGGAGAGAGAGAGAGAGAAAGAGAAGCTGTGAGTAAGAGAGAAAGAAAGAAAGAGAAGGTGTGAGTGAGAGAGAGAAGAAGCTGTGAGTGAGAGAGAGAAAGAGAAGCTGTGTGAGAAAGAGAGAGAGAGAAAGAGAAGCTGTGAGTGAGTGAGTGAGTGAGAGAAGCTGTGAGTGAGAGAGATATAAAGAGAAGCTGTGAGTGAGAGAGAGAGAAAGAGAAGCTGTGAGTGAGAGAGAGAGAGAGAGAAAAAGAATCTGTGAGTGAGTGAGAGAGAGAAAGAGCTGTGAGTGAGAGAGAGGGAGAGAAAGAGTTGTGTGTGTGTGAGAGAAAGAGAAGCTGTGAGTGAGTGAGAGAGAGAAAGCACTGTGAATGAGAGAGAGAGAGAGAAAGAGAAGCTGTGAGTGTGTGAGAGAGAAATAGAAGCTGTGAGTGAGAGAGAAAGAGAGAAAGAGAAGCTGTAAGTGAGAGAGATAGAGAGAGAGAGAAAGAGAAGCTGTGAGTGAGAGAGAGAGAAAGAGAAAGAGAAGCTGTGAGTGACAGAGAGAGAAAGAGAAAGAGAAGCTGTGAGTCAGAGAGAGAGAGAAAGAGAAGCTGTGTGAGAGAGAGAAGTTGTGAGTGAGTGGGAGAGAGAGAAATAAAGAGAAGCTGTGAGTGAGAAAGAGAGAGAGAGAAGCTGTGAGAGAGAGTGAGAGAGAGAGAAAGAGAAAAAGAGAAGCTGTGAGAGAGAGAGAAGCTGTGAGTGAGAGAGAGAGAAAGAGAAGGTGTGAGTGAGAGAGAGAGAGAAAGAGAAGCTGTGAGTGAGAGTGAGATAGAGAGAAAGAGAAGCTGTGAGTGAGAGCGTGAGAGAGAGAAAGATAAGCTGTGAGTGAGAGAGAGAGAAAGAGAAGCTGTGAGAGAGAGAGAGAGAAAGAGAAGCTGTGAGTGAGAGAGAGAGAGAAAGAAAGAGAAGCTGTGAGAGAGAGAGAGAAAGAGAAAGACAAGCTGTGAGTGAGAGAGAGAGAAACAGAATCTGTGAGTGAGTGAGAGAGAGAGAGAAGCTGTGAGTGAGAGAGAGAAAGAGAAACTGTGAGTGGGAGAGAAAAAGAAGCTGTGAGTGAGAGAGAGAAAGAGAAGCTGTGAGTGAGAGAGAAAGAGAAGCTGTGAGTGTGTGAGAGAGAAAGAGAAGCTGTGAGTGCAAGAGAGAGAGAGAAAGAGAAGCTGTGAATGTGAGAGAGAGATGCTGTGAGTGAGAGAGACAGAGAGAAGCTGTGAGTGAGTGAGAGAGAGAGAAAGAGAAGCTGTGAGTGAGAGAGAGAGAGAGAAAGAGAAGCTGTGAGTGAGAGAGAGAGAGAGAAAAAAAGAGAAGGTGTGAGTGAGAGAGAGAAGGAGAAGCTGAGAGTCAGAGAGAGAGAAAGGTAGTGAGAGAGTGAGAGAGAAAGGGAGAAAGATAAGCTGTGAGTGAGTGAGAGAGAGAGAAATAAAGAGAAGCTGTGAGTGAGAAGGAGAGAGAGAAAGAGAAGCTGTGAGTGAGAAAGAGAGCAAGAGAATCTGTGAGTCAGAGAGAGAGAGAGAAGCTGTGAGACAGAGTGAGAGAGAGAGAAAGAGAAAAAGATAAGCTGTGAGAGAGAGAAGCTGTGAGTGAGAGAGAGAGAAAGAGAAGGTGTGAGTGAGAGAGAGAGAGAAAGAGAAGCTGTGAGTGAGAGTGAGAGAGAAAGAGAAGCTGTGAGTGCGAGAGAGAGAAAGAGAAGCTGTGAGTCAGAGAGAGAAAGAAAAGTTGAGTGAGAGAGGGAGAAAGAGAAGCTGTGAGTGAGAGAATGAGAGAGAAGGAGAAGCTGTGAGTGGGAGAGGGAGAGAAAAAGAGAAGCTGTGTTTGAGAGAGAGAGAGAGAAAGAGAAGCTGTGAGAGAGAGAGAGAGCTGTGTGTGTGAGGGAGAGAGAGAGAGAAAGGGAAGCTGTGTGAGATAGAAATAGAAGCTGTGAGTGAGAGAGAAAGAGAGAAAGAGAAGCTGTGAGTGTGAGAGAAAGAAAGAGAAGCTGTGAGTGAGTGAGAGAGAGAGAAAGAAAGAGAAGCTGTGAGTGAGTGAGAGAGAGAAAGAAAGAGAAGCTGTGAGTGAGTGAGAGAGAGAAAGAAAGAAAGGGAAGGTGAGTGAGAGAGAGAGAGAAAGAGAAGCTGAGTGAGAGAGACAGAGAGAAGAAGCTGTGAGTGAGTGAGAGAGAGAGAAACAGAAGCTGTGAGTGTGAGAGAGAGAAAAGAGAAGCTGTGAGAGAGAGAAAGAAAGAGAAAGAGATGCTGAGAGTGAGAGAGAGAGAGAGGTAAACGAGTTGTGTGTGTGTGTGTGAGAGAGAAGCTGTGTGTGTGAGAGAGAGAAAGAGAAAGTGTGAGTGAGAGAGAGAAGGAGAAGTTGTGAGTGAGACAGAGCGAAAGGGAGTGACAGAGAAAGGGAGAAAGATAAGCTGTGAGTGAGTGAGAGAGAGAGAAATAAAGAGAAGCTGTGAGTGAGAAAGAGAGAAAGGGAAACTGTGATTAAGAAAGAGAGAGAGAAGCTGTGAGAGAGAGTGAGAGAGAGAGAAAGAGAAAATGATAAGCTGTGAGAGAGAGAAGCTGTGAGTGAGAGAGAGAGAGAAAGAGAAGCTGTAAGTGAGAGAGAGAGAGAGAAGCTGTGAGAGACAGAGAGAGAGAAAGAGAAGCTGTGAGGAAGAGAGAGAGAAAAAAAGAGAAGCTGTGAGTTAGAGAGAGAGAAAGAGAAGCTGTGAGTGAGAGAGAGATGCTGTGAGTGAGAGAGACAGAGAGAAGCTGTGAGTGAGTGAGAGAGAGAGAGAAAGAAAGTGACGCTTTGAGTGAGAGAGAGAGAGAGAAAGAAAGAGAAGCTGTGAGTGAGAGAGAGAGAGAAAGAAAGTGAAGCTGTGAGTGAGAGAGAGAGAAAGAGAAGATGTGAGTGAGAGATAGAGAGAGAAAGAAAGAGGTGTGAGTGAGAGAGAGAAGGAGAAGCTGTGAGTGATAGAGAGAGAAAGGAAGTGAAAGAGTGAGAGAGAAAGGGAGAAAGATAAGCTGTGAGTGAGTGAGAGAGAGAGAAATAAAGAGAAGCTGTGAGTGAGAAGGAGAGAGAGAAAGAGAAGCTGTGATTGAGAAAGAGAGAAAGAGAAGCTGTGAGTCAGAGAGAGAGAGAGAAGCTGTGAGAGAGAGTGAGAGAGAGAAAGAGAAAAAGATAAGCTGTGAGAGAGAGAGAAGCTGTGAGTGAGAGAGAGAAAGAGAAGGTGTGAGTGAGAGAGAGAGAGAAAGAGAAGCTGTGGGTGAGAGTGATTGAGAGAGAAAGAGAAGCTGTGAGAGTGTGTGTGAGAGAGAAAGCTGTGAGAGAGAGAGAAGCTGTGAGAGAGAGAGAGAGAAAGAAAGAGTAGCTGTGAGTGAGAGAGAGAGAGAAAGAGAAGCTGTGAGTGAGGGAGAGACAAGGTTTGAGTGTGTGTGTGTGAGAGAAAGAGAAGCTGTTAGTGAGAGAGAGAGCGAAGCTCTGAGTGAGTGAGAGAGAGAAAAAGAAGCTGTGAGTGAGAGAGAGAAAGAGAAGCTGTGAGTGAGAGAGAGAAGCTGTGAGTGAGAGAGAGAGAAAGAGAAGCTGTGAGTGAGAGAGAGAAAGAGACGCTGTGAGTGAGAGAGTGAGAAGCTGTGAGTGAGAGAGAGAGAGAGAGAAGCTGTGAGTGCGAGAGAGAGAGAGAAAGAAAAGCGGTCTGTGTGTGAGAGAGAAAGAGAAGCTGTGTGTATGTGTGAGAGAAAGAGAAGCTGAGAGTGAGAGAGAAAGAGAGAAAGAGAAGCTGTGAGTGAGTGAGAAAGAAAGAGAAGCTGTGTGTGTGTGAGAGAGAAGCTGTGAGTGAGAGAGACAGAGAGAGAAGCTATGAGAGAGAGAGAGAAAGAGAAGCTGTGAGTCAGAGAGAGAAAGAAAAGCTGTGAGTGAGAGAGAGAGAAAGAGAAGCTGAGAGTGAGAGAATGAGAGAGAAAGTGAAGCTGTGAGTGAGAGAGAGAAAGAAAGAAAGAGAAGGTGTGAGTGAGAGAGAGAAGGAGAAGCTGTGAGTGAGAGAGAGAGAAAGAGAAGCTGTGTGAGAAAGAGAGAGAGAAAGAGAAGCTGTGTGAGAGAGAGAGAAGCTGTGAGTGAGAGAGAGATAAAGAGAAGCTGTGAGTGAGATAGAGAGAAAGAGAAGCTGTGAGTGTGAGAGAAAGAAAGAGAAGCTGTGAGTGAGTGAGAGAGAGAGAGAAAGAAAGAGAAGCTGTGAGTGAGTGAGAGAGAGAGAGAAAGAGAAGCTGTGAGTGAGAGAGAGAGAGAAAGAAAGAAAGGGAAGGTGAGTGAGAGAGAGAGAGAAAGAGAAGCTGAGTGAGAGAGACAGAGAGAAGAAGCTGTGAGTGAGTGAGAGAGAGAGAAACAGAAGCTGTGAGTGTGAGAGAGAGAAAAGAGAAGCTGTGAGAGAGAGAAAGAAAGAGAAAGAGATGCTGAGAGTGAGAGAGAGAGAGAGGTAAACGAGTTGTGTGTGTGTGTGAGAGAGAGAAGCTGTGTGTGTGAGAGAGAGAAAGAGAAAGTGTGAGTGAGAGAGAGAAGGAGAAGTTGTGAGTGAGACAGAGCGAAAGGGAGTGAGAGAGAAAGGGAGAAAGATAAGCTGTGAGTGAGTGAGAGAGAGAGAAATAAAGAGAAGCTGTGAGTGAGAAAGAGAGAAAGGGAAACTGTGATTAAGAAAGAGAGAGAGAAGCTGTGAGAGAGAGTGAGAGAGAGAGAAAGAGAAAATGATAAGCTGTGAGAGAGAGAAGCTGTGAGTGAGAGAGAGAGAGAAAGAGAAGCTGTAAGTGAGAGAGAGAGAGAGAAGCTGTGAGAGACAGAGAGAGAAAGAGAAGCTGTGAGGAAGAGAGAGAGAAAAAAAGAGAAGCTGTGAGTTAGAGAGAGAGAAAGAGAAGCTGTGAGTGAGAGAGAGATGCTGTGAGTGAGAGAGACAGAGAGAAGCTGTGAGTGAGTGAGAGAGAGAGAGAAAGAAAGTGACGCTTTGAGTGAGAGAGAGAGAGAGAAAGAAAGAGAAGCTGTGAGTGAGAGAGAGAGAGAAAGAAAGTGAAGCTGTGAGTGAGAGAGAGAGAAAGAGAAGATGTGAGTGAGAGATAGAGAGAGAAAGAAAGAGGTGTGAGTGAGAGAGAGAAGGAGAAGCTGTGAGTGATAGAGAGAGAAAGGAAGTGAAAGAGTGAGAGAGAAAGGGAGAAAGATAAGCTGTGAGTGAGTGAGAGAGAGAGAAATAAAGAGAAGCTGTGAGTGAGAAGGAGAGAGAGAAAGAGAAGCTGTGATTGAGAAAGAGAGAAAGAGAAGCTGTGAGTCAGAGAGAGAGAGAGAAGCTGTGAGAGAGAGTGAGAGAGAGAAAGAGAAAAAGATAAGCTGTGAGAGAGAGAAGCTGTGAGTGAGAGAGAGAAAGAGAAGGTGTGAGTGAGAGAGAGAGAGAAAGAGAAGCTGTGAGTGAGAGTGATTGAGAGAGAAAGAGAAGCTGTGAGAGTGTGAGAGAGAGAGAAAGCTGTGAGAGAGAGAGAAGCTGTGAGAGAGAGAGAGAGAAAGAAAGAGTAGCTGTGAGTGAGAGAGAGAGAGAAAGAGAAGCTGTGAGTGAGGGAGAGACAAGGTTTGAGTGTGTGTGTGTGTGAGAGAAAGAGAAGCTGTTAGTGAGAGAGAGAGCGAAGCTCTGAGTGAGTGAGAGAGAGAAAAAGAAGCTGTGAGTGAGAGAGAGAAAGAGAAGCTGTGAGTGAGAGAGAGAAGCTGTGAGTGAGAGAGAGAGAAAGAGAAGCTGTGAGTGAGAGAGAGAAAGAGACGCTGTGAGTGAGAGAGTGAGAAGCTGTGAGTGAGAGAGAGAGAGAGAGAAGCTGTGAGTGCGAGAGAGAGAGAGAAAGAAAAGCTGTGAGTGTGTGAGAGAGAAAGAGAAGCTGTGTGTATGTGTGAGAGAAAGAGAAGCTGAGAGTGAGAGAGAAAGAGAGAAAGAGAAGCTGTGAGTGAGTGAGAAAGAAAGAGAAGCTGTGTGTGTGTGTGAGAGAGAAGCTGTGAGTGAGAGAGACAGAGAGAGAAGCTATGAGAGAGAGAGAGAAAGAAGCTGTGAGTCAGAGAGAGAAAGAAAAGCTGTGAGTGAGAGAGAGAGAAAGAGAAGCTGAGAGTGAGAGAATGAGAGAGAAAGTGAAGCTGTGAGTGAGAGAGAGAGAAAGAAAGAAAGAGAAGGTGTGAGTGAGAGAGAGAAGGAGAAGCTGTGAGTGAGAGAGAGAGAAAGAGAAGCTGTGTGAGAAAGAGAGAGAGAAAGAGAAGCTGTGTGAGAGAGAGAGAAGCTGTGAGTGAGAGAGAGATAAAGAGAAGCTGTGAGTGAGAGAGAGAGAAAGAGAAGCTGAGAGTGAGAGAATGAGAGAGAAAGAGAAGCTGTGAGTGAGAGAGAGAGAAAGAAAGAAAGAGAAGGTGTGAGTGAGAGAGAGAAGGAGAAGCTGTGAGTGAGAGAGAGAGAAAGAGAAGCTGTGTGAGAAAGAGAGAGAGAAAGAGAAGCTGTGAGAGAGAGAGAGAAGCTGTGAGTGAGAGAGAGATAAAGAGAAGCTGTGAGTGAGAGAGAGAGAAAGAGAAGCTGTGAGTGAGTGAGAGAGAGAGAGAGAAAAAGAAGCTGTGAGTGAGTGAGAGAGAGAAAGCGCAGTGAGTGATAGAGAGGGAGAGAAAGAGTTGTGAGTGAGTGAGAGAGAGAGAAAGAGAAGCTGTGAGTGAGAGAGAGAGAGAAAGAGCTGTGAATGAGAGAGAGAGAGAGAAAGAGAAGCTGTGAGTGTGTGAGAGAGAAATAGAAGCTGTGAGTGAGAGAGAAAGAGAGAAAGAAAGAGAAGCTGTGAGTGAGAGAGATAGAGAGAGAGAGAAAGAGAAGCTGTGAGTGAGAGAGAGAGAGAAAGAGAAAAAGAGAAGCTGTGAGAGAGAGAGAAGCTGTGAGTGAGAGAGAGAGAAAGAGAAGGTGTGAGTGAGAGAGAGAGAGAAAGAGAAGCTGTGAGTGAGAAGGAGAGAGAGAGAAAGAGAAGCTGTGATTGAGAGCGTGAGAGAGAGAAAGAGAAGCTGTGAGTGAGAGAGACAAAAAGAGAAGCTGTGTGAGAGAGAGAGAGAGAAAGAGAAGCTGTGAGTGAGAGAGAGAGAGAGAAAGAGAAGCTGTGAGAGAGAGAGAGAAAGGGAAGCTGTGAGTGTGAGAGAGAGAAAAAGAAGCTGTGAGTGAGAGAGAGAGAAGCTGTGAGTGAGAGAGAGAGAAAGAGAAGCTGTGAGTGAGAGAGAAAGAGAAGTTGTGAGTCAGAGAGAGAGAAAGAGAAGCTGTGAGTGAGAGAGAAAGAGAAGCTGTGAGTGTGTGAGAGAGAAAGAGAAGCTGTGTTTGAGAGAGAGAGAGAAAGAGAAGCTGTGAGAGAGAGAAAGAGCAGCTGTGAGTGAAAGAGAGAGAGAGAGAGAGCTGTGAGTGAGAGAGAGAGAGAAAGGGAAGCTGTGTGAGAGAGAAATAGAAGCTGTGAGTGAGAGAGAAAGAGAGAAAGAGAAGCTGTGAGTGTGAGAGAAAGAAAGAGAAGCTGTGAGTGAGAGAGAGAGAGAAACAGAAGCTGTGACTGAGTGAGAGAGAGATTGAGAAAGAGAAGCTGTGAGTGAGAGAGAGAGAGAAAGAAAGAAAGGGAAGCTGAGTGAGAGAGAGAGAGAGAGAAAGAGAAGCTGAGTGAGAGAGAGAGAGAGAATTAGAAGGTGTGAGTGAGAGAGAAAGAGAGAAAGAGTAGCTGTGGGTGAGAGAGAGAGAAAGAGAAGCTGTGAGTGAGAGATAGAGATAGAAGCTGTGAGTGAGTGAGAGAGAGAGAGAAAGAGCTGTGAGTGAGAGAAAGAGAAAGAGAAGCTGTGAGTGAGAGAAAGAGAAGCTGTGATTGAGTGAGAGAGAGAGAAAGAGAAGCTGTGAGTGAGAGAGGGAGAGAAAGAGAAGCTGTGAGTGAGAGAGAGAGAGAGAAAGAAGCTGTGAGTGAGAGAGAGAGAAAGAAAGCTGTGAGTGAGAGAGAAAGAGAAGTTGTGTGTGTGAGAGAGAAAAGCTGTGAGTGAGAGAGACAGGGAGAGAAGCTGTGAGTGAGAGAGAGAAAGAGAAGCTGAGTGAGAGTGAGAGAGAAAGAAGCTGTGAGTGAGAGAGAGAGAAAAAGAAGCTGTGAGTGAGAAGAGAGAGAGAGAAATAGGAGCTGTGAGTGAGAGAGAAAGAGAGAAAGAGAAGCTGTGTGTGTCAGAGAGAAAGAGAAGCTGTAAGTGAGAGAGAGAGAGAAGCTGTGAGAGACAGAGAGAGAGAAAGAGAAGCTGTGAGTGTGTGAGAGAGAAAGAGAAGCTGTGAGTGAGAGAGAGAGAAAGAGAAGCTTTGAGTGTGAGAGAGAGATGCTGTGAGTGAGAGAGACAGAGAGAAGCTGTGAGTGAGTGAGAGAGAGAGAGAGAAAGAAAGTGAAGCTGTGAGTGGGAGAGAGAGACAGAAAGAGAAGCTGTGTGTGTGTGTGAGAGAGAGAGAGAGAGAAAGAGAAGGTGTGAGTGAGAGAGAGAAGGAGAATGTGAGTGGGAGTGAGAGAAAGGGAGTGAGAGAGTGAGAGAGAAAGGGGGAAAGATAAGCTGTGAGTGAGTGAGTGAGAGAGAGAGAAATAAAGAGAAGTTGTGAGTGAGAAAGAGAGAGAGAAAGAGAAGCTGTGAGTGAGAAAGAGAGAAAGAGAAGCTGTGAGTCAGAGAGAGAGAAGCTGTGAGAGAGAGTGAGAGAGAAAGAGAAAAAGATAAGCTGTGAGAGAGAGAAGCTGTGAGTGAGAGAGAGAGAAAAGAAGGTGTGAGTGAGAGAGAGAGAGAAAGAGAAGCTGTGAGTGAGTGTGAGAGAGAGAGAAAGAGAAGCTGTGAGTGAGAGTGTGTTAGAGAGAGAAAGCTGTGAGAGAGAGAGAGAAAGAGAAGCTGTGAGAGAGAGAGAGAGAAAGAAAGAGTAGCTGTGAGTGAGAGAGAGAGAGAGAAAGAGAAGCTGTGAGTGAGAGAGAGAGAGAGAGAAGCTGTGAGTGAGAGAGAGAGAAAGAGAAGCTGTGAGTGAGGGAGAGAGAAGGTTTGAGTGCGTGAGAGAGAGAGAAAGAGAAGCTGTGTGTGTGTGAGAGAGAGAAGCTGTGAGTGAGAGAGACAGAGAGAGAAGCTATGAGTGAGAGAGAGAGAAAGAGAAGCTGTGAGTCAGAGAGAGAAAGAAAAGCTGTGTGTGTGAGAGAGAGAAAGAGAAGCTGTGAGTGAGAGAATGAGAGAGAAAGTGAAGCTGTGAGTGAGAGAGAGAGAGAGAAGCTGAGAATAAGAGAGAAAGAAAGAAATAGAAGGTGTGAGTGAGAGAGAGAAGGAGAAGCTGTGAGTGAGAGAGAGAAAGAGAAGCTGTGTGAGAAAGAGAGAGAGAGAAAGAGAAGCTGTGAGTGAGTGAGAGAGAAGCTGTGAGTGAGAGAGAGAGAAAGAGAAGCTGTGAGTGAGAGAATGAGAGAGAAAGTGAAGCTGTGAGGGAGAGAGAGAGAGAGAGAGAGAGAGAGAAGCTGTGAGTAAGAGAGAAAGAAAGAAAGAGAAGGTGTGAGTGAGAGAGAGAAGGAGAAGCTGTGAGTGAGAGAGAGAAAGAGAAGCTGTGTGAGAAAGAGAGAGAGAGAAAGAGAAGCTGTGAGTGAGTGAGTGAGAGAAGCTGTGAGTGAGAGAGATATAAAGAGAAGCCGTGAGTGAGAGAGAGAGAAAGAGAAGCTGTGAGTGAGTGAGAGAGAGAGAGAGAGAAAGAATCTGTGAGTGAGTGAGAGAGAGAAAGAGCTGTGAGTGAGAGAGAGGGAGAGAAAGAGTTGTGTGAGAGAGAGAGAAAGAGAAGCTGTGAGTGAGTGAGAGAGAGAAAGCGCTGTGAATGAGAGAGAGAGAGAAAGAGAAGCTGTGAGTGTGTGAGAGAGAAATAGAAGCTGTGAGTGAGAGAGAAAGAGAGAAAGAGAAGCTGTGAGTGAGAGAGATAGAGAGAGAGAGAAAGAGAAGCTGTGAGTGAGAGAGAGAGAGAAAGAGAAAGAGAAGCTGTGAGTGAGAGAGAGAGAAAGAGAAAGAGAAGCTGTGAGTCAGAGAGAGAGAGAAAGAGAAGCTGTGTGAGAGAGAGAAGTTGTGAGTGAGTGGGAGAGAGAGAAATAAAGAGAAGCTGTGAGTGAGAAAGAGAGAGAGAAGCTGTGAGAGAGAGTGAGAGAGAGAGAAAGAGAAAAAGAGAAGCTGTGAGAGAGAGAGAAGCTGTGAGTGAGAGAGAGAGAAAGAGAAGGTGTGAGTGAGAGAGAGAGAGAGAAAGAGAAGCTGTGAGTGAGATTGAGATAGAGAGAAAGAGAAGCTGTGAGTGAGAGCGTGAGAGAGAGAAAGATAAGCTGTGAGTGAGAGAGAGAGAAACAGAAGCTGTGAGAGAGAGAGAGAGAAAGAGAAGCTGTGAGTGAGAGAGAGAGAGAAAGAAAGAGAAGCTGTGTGAGAGAGAGAATGAGAAGCTGTGAGTGAGAGAGAGAGAAACAGAATCTGTGAGTGAGAGAGAGAGAGAGAGAAGCTGTGAGTGAGAGAGAGAAAGAGAAACTGTGAGTGGGAGAGAAAAAGAAGCTGTGAGTGAGAGAGAGAAAGAGAAGCTGTGAGTGAGAGAGAAAGAGAAGCTGTGAGTGTGTGAGAGAGAAAGAGAAGCTGTGAGTGCGAGAGAGAGAGAGAAAGCGAAGCTGTGAATGTGAGAGAGAGATGCTGTGAGTGAGAGAGACAGAGAGAAGCTGTGAGTGAGTGAGAGAGAGAGAGAGAGAAAGAGAAGCTGTGAGAGAGAGAGAGAGAGAAATAGAAGCTGTGAGTGAGAGAGAGAGAGAAAGAAAGAGAAGGTGTGAGTGAGAGAGAGAAGGAGAAGCTGAGAGTGAGAGAGAGAGAAAGGGAGTGAGAGAGTGAGAGAGAAAGGGAGAAAGATAAGCTGTGAGTGAGTGAGAGAGAGAGAAATAAAGAGAAGCTGTGAGTGAGAAGGAGAGAGAGAAAGAGAAGCTGTGAGTGAGGAAGAGAGAAAGAGAAGCTGTGAGTCAGAGAGAGAGAGAGAAGCTGTGAGAGAGAGTGAGAGAGAGAGAAAGAGAATAAGATAAGCTGTGAGAGAGAGAAGCTGTGAGTGAGAGAGAGAGAAAGAGAAGGTGTGAGTGAGAGAGAGAGAGAAAGAGAAGCTGTGAGTGAGAGTGAGAGAGAAAGAGAAGCTGTGAGTGCGAGAGAGAGAAAGAGGAGCTGTGAGTCAGAGAGAGAAAGAAAAGTTGAGTGAGAGAGGGAGAAAGAGAAGCTGTGAGTGAGAGAATGAGAGAGAAGGAGAAGCTGTGAGTGGGAGAGGGAGAGAAAAAGAGAAGCTGTGTTTGAGAGAGAGAGAAAGAGAAGCTGTGTGTGTGTGAGAGAGAAAGAGCTGTGTGAGAGAGAGAGAGAGAGAAAGGGAAGCTGTGTGAGAGAGAAATAGAAGCTGTGAGTGAGAGAGAAAGAGAGAAAGAGAAGCTGTGAGTGTGAGAGAAAGAAAGAGAAGCTGTGAGTGAGAGAGAGAGAGAGAGAGAGAGAAGCTGTGAGTGAGTGAGAGAGAGAAAGAAAGAGAAGCTGTGAGTGAGTGAGAGAGAGAGAGAGAAAGAGAAGCTGTGAGTGAGAGAGAGAGAGAAAGAAAGAAAGGGAAGCTGAGTGAGAGAGAGAGAGAAAGAGAAGCTGAGTGAGAGAGACAGAGAGAAGAAGCTGTGAGTGAGTGAGAGAGAGAGAAACAGAAGCTGTGAGTGAGAGAGAGAGAAAAGAGAAGCTGTGAGAGAGAGAGAGAAAGAAAGAGAAAGAGATGCTGTGAGTGAGAGAGAGAGGTAAAAGCATTGTGTGTGTGTGTGAGAGAAGCTGTGTGTGTGTGAGAGAGAAATAGAAGGTGTGAGTGAGAGAGAGAGAGAAAGAAAGAGAAGCTGTGAGTGAGAGAGAGAGAGAAAGAAAGAGAAGGTGTGAGTGAGAGAGAGAAGGAGAAGTTGTGAGTGAGAGAGAGAGAAAGGGAGTGACAGAGAAAGGGAGAAAGATAAGCTGTGAGTGAGTGAGAGAGAGAGAAATAAAGAGAAGCTGTGAGTGAGAAAGAGAGAAAGGGAAACTGTGATTAAGAAAGAGAGAGAGAGAAGCTGTGAGAGAGAGTGAGAGAGAGAGAAAGAGAAAATGATAAGCTGTGAGAGAGAGAAGCTGTGAGTGAGAGAGAGAGAGAAAGAGAAGCTGTAAGTGAGAGAGAGAGAGAGAAGCTGTGAGAGACAGAGAGAGAGAAAGAGAAGCTGTGAGGAAGAGAGAGAAAAAAAAGAGAAGCTGTGAGTTAGAGAGAGAGAGAGAAAGAGAAGCTGTGAGTGAGAGAGATGCTGTGAGTGAGAGAGACAGAGAGAAGCTGTGAGTGAGTGAGAGAGAGAGAGAAAGAAAGTGAAGCTTTGAGTGAGAGAGAGAGAGAGAGAGAGAAAGAAAGAGAAGCTGTGAGTGAGAGAGAGAGAAAGAAAGTTAAGCTGTGAGTGAGAGAGAGAGAGAAAGAGAAGATGTGAGTGAGAGAGAGAGAGAAAGAAAGAGGTGTGAGTGAGAGAGAGAAGGAGAAGCTGTGAGTGATAGAGAGAGAAAGGAAGTGAAAGAGTGAGAGAGAAAGGGAGAAAGATAAGCTGTGAGTGAGTGAGAGAGAGAGAAATAAAGAGAAGCTGTGAGTGAGAAGGAGAGAGAGAAAGAGAAGCTGTGATTGAGAAAGAGAGAAAGAGAAGCTGTGAGTCAGAGAGAGAGAGAGAAGCTGTGTGTGAGAGAGAGAGAGAAAGAGAAAAAGATAAGCTGTGAGAGAGAGAGAAGCTGTGAGTGAGAGAGAGAGAAAGAGAAGGTGTGAGTGAGAGAGAGAGAGAAAGAGAAGCTGTGAGTGAGAGTGAGAGAGAGAGAAAGAGAAGCTGTGAGAGTGTGAGAGAGAGAGAAAGCTGTGAGAGTGAGAGAAGCTGTGTGAGAGAGAGAGAGAGAAAGAAAGAGTAGCTGTGAGTGAGAGAGAGAGAGAAAGAGAAGCTGTGAGTGAGGGAGAGAGAAGGTTTGAGTGTGTGTGTGTGAGAGAAAGAGAAGCTGTTAGTGAGAGAGAGAGCGAAGCTCTGAGTGAGTGAGAGAGAGAAAGAGAAGCTGTGAGTGAGAGAGAGAAAGAGAAGCTGTGAGTGAGAGAGAGAAGCTGTGAGTGAGAGAGAGAGAAAGAGAAGCTGTGAGTGAGAGAGAGAAAGAGACGCTGTGAGTGAGAGAGTGAGAAGCTGTGAGTGAGAGAGAGAGAGAGAGAAGCTGTGAGTGTGTGAGAGAGAGAAAGTGAAGCTGTGAGTGTGAGAGAGAGAAAGAGAAGCTGTGTGTATGTGTGAGAGAAAGAGAAGCTGAGAGTGAGAGAGAAAGAGAGAAAGAGAAGCTGTGAGTGAGTGAGAAAGAAAGAGAAGCTGTGTGTGTGTGTGAGAGAGAAGCTGTGAGTGAGAGAGACAGAGAGAGAAGCTATGAGTGAGAGAGAGAGAGAAAGAGAAGCTGTGAGTCAGAGAGAGAAAGAAAAGCTGTGAGTGAGAGATAGAGAAAGAGAAGCTGAGAGTGAGAGAATGAGAGAGAAAGTGAAGCTGTGAGTGAGAGAGAGAGAGAGAGAAAGAGAAGCTGTGAGTGAGAGAGAGAGAAAGAAAGAAAGAGAAGGTGTGAGTGAGAGAGAGAAGGAGAACCTGTGAGTGAGAGAGAGAGAAAGAGAAGCTGTGTGAGAAAGAGAGAGAGAAAGAGAAGCTGTGAGTGAGAGAGAGAAGCTGTGAGTGAGAGAGAGATAAAGAGAAGCTGTGAGTGCGAGAGAGAGAAAGAGAAGCTGTGAGTGAGTGAGAGAGAGAGAGAGAAAAAGAAGCAGTGAGTGAGTGAGAGAGAGAAAGCGCTGTGAGTGAGAGAGAGGGAGAGAAAGAGTTGTGAGTGAGAGAGAGAGAGAGAAAGAGAAGCTGTGAGTGAGAGAGAGAGAAAGAGCTGTGAATGAGAGAGAGAGAGAAAGAGAAGCTGTGAGTGTGTGAGAGAGAAATATAAGCTGTGAGTGAGAGAGAAAGAAAGAAAGAAAGAGAAGCTGTGAGTGAGAGAGATAGAGAGAGAGAGAGAGAAAGAGAAGCTGTGAGTGAGAGAGAGAGAGAAAGAGAAAAAGAGAAGCTGTGAGAGAGAGAGAAGCTGTGAGTGAGAGAGAGAGAAAGAGAAGGTGTGAGTGAGAGAGAGAGAAAGAGAAGCTGTGAGTGAGAAGGAGAGAGAGAGAAAGAGAAGCTGTGATTGAGAGCATGAGAGAGAGACAGAGAAGCTGTGAGTGAGAGAGACAGAAATAGAAGCTGTGTGAGAGAGAGAGAGAAAGAGAAGCTGTGAGTGAGAGAGAGAGAGAGAAAGAGAAGCTGTGAGAGAGAGAGAGAAAGAGAAGCTGTGAGTGTGAGAGAGAGAAAGAGAAGCTGTGAGTGAGAGAGAGAGAGAAGCTGTGAGTGAGAGAGAGAAAGAGAAGCTGTGAGTGAGAGAGAAAGAGAAGTTGTGAGTCAGAGAGAGAGAGAAAGAGAAGCTGTGAGTGAGAGAGAAAGAGAAGCTGTGAGTGTGTGTGAGAGAAAGAGAAGCTGTGAGTGCGAGAGAGAGAGAGAAAGAGAAGTTGTGAGTGAGAGAGAGAGAAAGAGAAGCTGTGTGTGTGAGAGAGAGAAAGAGAAGCTGAGCGTGAGAGAGAAAGAGAGAAAGAGAAGCTGTGAGCGAGAGAGAGAGAGAAAGAGAACCTGTGTGTGTGAGAGAGAGAGAAGCTGTGAGTGAGAGAGACAGAGAGAGAAGCTGTGAGTGCGAGAGAAAGAAAGAGAAGCTGTGAGTCAGACAGAGAAAGAAATGTTGAGTGAGAGAGGGAGAAAGATAAGCTGTGAGTGAGAGAATGAGAGAGAAGGAGAAGCTGTGAGTGGGAGAGGGAGAGAAAAAGAGAAGCTGTGTTTGAGAGAGAGAGAGAAAGAGAAGCTGTGAGAGAGAGAGAGAGAAAGAGCAGCTGTGAGTGAAAGAGAGAGAGAGAGAGCTGTGAGTGAGAGAGAGAGAAAGGGAAGCTGTGTGAGAGAGAAATAGAAGCTGTGAGTGAGAGAGAAAGAGAGAAAGAGAAGCTGTGAGTGTGAGAGATAGAAAGAGAAGCTGTGAGTGAGAGAGAGAGAGAAAGAGAAGCTGTGACTGAGTGAGAGAGAGATTGAGAAAGAGAAGCTGTGAGTGAGAGAGAGAAAGAAAGAAAGAAATGGAAGCTGAGTGAGTGAGAGAGAGAGAAAGAGAAGCTGAGTGAGAGAGAGAGAGAATTAGAAGGTGTGAGTGAGAGAGAAAGAGAGAAAGAGTAGCTGTGGGTGAGAGAGAGAGAAAGAGAAGCTGTGAGTGAGAGATAGAGATAGAAGCTGTGAGTGAGTGAGAGAGAGAGAAAGAGCTGTGAGTGAGAGAAAGAGAAAGGGAAGCTGTGAGTGAGAGAGTGAGAGAAAGAGAAGCTGTGAGTGAGTGAGAGAGAGAGAGAAAGAGAAGCTGTGAGTGAGAGAGGGAGAGAAAGAGAAGCTGTGAGTGAGAGAGAGAGAAAGAATCTGTGAGTGAGAGAGAGAGAAAGAAAGCTGTGAGTGAGAGAGAGAGAAAGAGAAGTTGTGTGTGTGAGAGAGAAAAGCTGTGAGTGAGAGAGACAGAGAGAGAAGCTGTGAGTGAGAGAGAGAAAGAGAAGCTGATTGAGAGTGAGAGAGAGAAAGAAGCTGTGAGTGAGAGAGAGAGAAAAAGAAGCTGTGAGTGAGAAGAGAGAGAGAGAAATAGGAGCTGTGAGTGAGAGAGAAAGTGGGAAAGAGAAGCTGTGTGTGTCAGAGAGAAAGAGAAGCTGTAAGTGAGAGAGAGAGAGAGAAGCTGTGAGAGACAGAGAGAGAGAAAGAGAAGCTGTGAGTGTGTGAGAGAGAAAGAGAAGCTGTGAGTGTGTGTGAGAGAGAGAAAGAGAAGCTTTGAGTGTGAGAGAGAGATGCTGTGAGTGAGAGAGACAGAGAGAAGCTGTGAGTGAGTGAGAGAGAGAGAGAAAGAAAGTGAAGCTGTGAGTGAGAGAGAGAGAGAGAGAAAGAGAAGCTGTGTGTGTGAGAGAGAGAGAGAGAGAAAGAGAAGCTGTGAGTGAGAAAGAGAGAAAGAGAAGCTGTGAGTCAGAGAGAGAGAGAAGCTGTGAGAGAGAGTGAGAGAGAAAGAGAAAAAGATAAGCTGTGAGAGAGAGAAGCTGTGAGTGAGAGAGAGAGAAAGAGAAGGTGTGAGTGAGAGAGAGAGAGAGAGAAAGAGAAGCTGTGAGTGAGAGTGAGAGAGAGAGAAAGAGAAGCTGTGAGTGAGAGTGTGTGATAGAGAGAAAGCTGTGAGAGAGAGAGAGAAAGAGAAGCTGTGATGGAGAGAGAGAGAAAGAAAGAGTAGCTGTGAGTGAGAGAGAGAGAGAGAGAAAGAGAAGCTGTGAGTGAGAGAGAGTGAGAGAGAGAAGCTGTGAGTGAGAGAGAGAGAGAGAGAAGCTGTGAGTGAGGGAGAGAGAAGTTTTGAGTGCGTGAGAGAGAAAGAAAGAGAAGCTGTGTGTGTGTGAGAGAGAGAAGCTGTGAGTGAGAGAGACAGAGAGAGAAGCTATGAGTGAGAGAGAGAGAAAGAGAAGCTGTGAGTCAGAGAGAGAAAGAAAAGCTGTGTGTGTGTGAGAGAGAAAGAGCTGTGAGTGAGAGAATGAGAGAGAAAGTGAAGCTGTGAGTGAGAGAGAGAGAGAGAGAGAAGCTGAGAATAAGAGAGAAAGAAAGAAATAGAAGGTGTGAGTGAGAGAGAGAAGCAGAAGCTGTGAGTGAGAGAGAGAAAGAGAAGCTGTGTGAGAAAGAGAGAGAGAGAAAGAGAAGCTGTGAGTGAGTGAGAGAGAAGCTGTGAGTGAGAGAGAGATAAAGAGAAGCTGTGAGTGAGAGAGAGAAAAAGAGAAGCTGTGAGTGAGTGAGAGAAAGAGAGAAAAAGAATCTGTGAGTGAGTGAGAGAGAGAAAGAGCTGTGAGTGAGAGAGAGGGAGAGAAAGAGTTGTGAGAGAGAGAGAAAGAGAAGCTGTGAGAGAGAGAGAAAGAGAAAGAGTTGTGAATGAGAGAGAGAGAGAGAAAGAGATGCTGTGAGTGTGTGAGAGAGAAATAGAAGCTGTGAGTGAAAGAGAAAGAGAGAAAGAGAAGCTGTGAGTGAGAGAGATAGAGAGAGAGAAAGAGAAGCTGTGAGTCAGAGAGAGAGAGAAAGAGAAGCTGTGTGAGAGAGAGAAGTTGTGAGAGAGAGTGTGAGAGAGAGAAAGAGAAAAAGAGATGCTGTGTGAGAGAGAAGCTGTGAGTGAGAGAGAGAGAAAGAGAAGCTGTGATAGAGAGAGAAAGAGAAGCTGTGAGTGTGTGAGAGAGAAAGAGAAGCTGTGAGTGTGTGTGTGAGAGAGAGAAAGAGAAGCTGTGAGTGTGAGAGAGAGATGCTGTGAGTGAGAGAGACAGAGAGAAGCTGTGAGTGAGTGAGAGAGAGAGAAAGAAAGTGAAGCTGTGAGTGAGAGAGAGAGAGAAAGAGAAGCTGTGTGTGTGTGAGAGAGAGAGAGAAAGAAAGAGAAGGTGTGAGTGAGAGAGAGAAGGAGAAGCTGTGAGTGAGAGAGAGAGAAAGGGAGTAAGAGAGTGAGAGAGAAAGGGGGAAAGATAAGCTATGAGTGAGTGAGAGAGAGAGAAATAAAGAGAAGCTGAGAGTGAGAAAGAGAGAGAAAAAGAGAAGCTGTGAGTGAGAAAGAGAGAAAGAGAAGCTGTGAGTCAGAGAGAGAGAGAAGCTGTGAGAGAGAGTGAGAGAGAGAGAAAGAGAAAAAGATAAGCTGTGTGAGAGAGAAGCTGTGAGTGAGAGAGAGAGAAAGAGAAGGTGTGTGAGAGAGAGAGAGAAAGAGAAGCTGTGAGTGATAGTGAGAGAGAGAGAAAGAGAAGCTGTGAGTGAGAGTGTGTGAGAGAGAAAGCTGTGAGTGAGAGAGAGAAAGAGAAGCTGTGTGAGAGAGAGAGAGAAAGAAAGAGTAGCTGTGAGTGAGAGAGAGAGAGAAACAGAAGCTGTGAGTGAGAGAGAGAGAGAGAAAGAGAAGCTGTGAGTGAGAGAGAGAGAAAGAGAAGCTGTGAGTGAGGGAGAGAGAAGGTTTGAGTGCGTGAGAGAGAGAGAAAGAGAAGCTGTTAGTGAGAGAGAAAGAGAAGCTGTGAGTGAGTGAGAGAGAGAAAGAGAAGCTGTGAGTGAGAGAGAGAGAAGCTTTGCGTGTGAGAGAGAGAAAGAGAAGCTGTGAGTGAGAGAGAGAAAGAGAAGCTGTGAGTGAGAGAGTGAGAAGCTGTGAGTGAGTGAGAGAGAGAAGCTGTGAGTGCGAGAGAGAGAGAAAGAGAAGCCGTGAGTGAGAGAGAGAGAAAGAGAAGCTGTGAGTGAGAGAGAGAGAGAGAAGCTGTAAGTGAGAGAGTGAGAACCTGTGAGTGAGAGAGAGAGAGAGAAGCTGTGAGTGCGAGAGAGAGAGAGAAAGAGAAGCTGTGAGTGTGTGAGAGAGAAAGAGAAGCTGTGTGTGTGTAAGAGAAAGAGAAGCTGAGAGTGAGAGAGAAAGAGAGAAAGAGAAGCTGTGAGTGAGTGAGAGAGAAAGAGAAGCTGTGTGTGTGTGAGAGAAGCTGTGAGTGAGAGAGACAGAGAGAGAAGCTATGAGTGAGAGAGAGAGAGAAAGAGAAGCTGTGAGTCAGAGAGAGAAAGAAAAGCTGTGAGTGAGAGAGAGAGAAAGAGAAGCTGAGAATGAGAGAATGATAGAGAAAGTGAAGCTGTGAGTGAGAGAGAGAGAAAGAGAAGCTGTGAGTGAGAGAGAGAAAGGAAGAAAGAAAGAGAAGGTGTGAGTGAGAGAGAGAAGGAGAAGCTGTGAGTGAGAGAAAGAGAAAGAGAAGCTGTGAGTCAGAGAGAGAAAGAAAAGTTGAGTGAGAGAGAGGAAGAAAGATAAGCTGTGAGTGAGAGAATGAGAGAGAAGGAGAAGCTGTGAGTGGGAGAGGGAGAGAAAAAGAGAAGCTGTGTTTGAGAGAGAGAGAGAAAGAGAAGCTGTGTGAGAGAGAGAGAGAAAGAGCAGATGTGAGTGAAAGAGAGAAAATGAGCTGTGAGTGAGAGAGAGAGAGAGAAAGGGAAGCTGTGTGAGAGAAATAGAAGCTGTGAGTGAGAGAGAAAGAGAAAAAGAGAAGCTGTGAGTGTGAGAGAGAGAGAGAGAGAAAGAGAAGCTGTGAGTGAGTGAGAGAGAGAAAGAAAGAAAGGGAAGCTGAATGAGAGAGAGAGAGAGAAAGAGAAGCTGAGTGAGAGAGACAGAGAGAGAGAGAAAGAAAGAGAAGGTGTGAGTGAGAGAGAAGGAGAAGCTGTGAGTGGGAGAGAGAGAAAGGGAGTGAGAGAGTGAGAGAGAAAGGGGGAAAGATAAGCTGTGAGTGAGTGAGTGAGAGAGAAATAAAGAGAAGCTGTGAGTGAGAAAGAGAGAGAGAAAGAGAAGCTGTGAGTGAGAAAGAGAGAAAGAGAAGCTGTGAGTCAGAGAGAGAGAGAAGCTGTGAGAGAGAGTGAGAGAGAGAGAAAGAGAAAAAGATAAGCTGTGAGAGAGAGAAGCTGTGAGTGAGAGAGAGAAAGAGAAGGTGTGAGTGAGAGAGAGAGAGAGAAAGAGAAGCTGTGAGTGAGAGTGAGAGAGAGAGAAAGAGAAGCTGTGAGTGAGAGTGTGTGAGAGAGAGAAAGCTGTGAGTGAGAGAGAGAGAGAGAAAGAGAAGCTGTGAGAGAGAGAGAGAGAGAGAAAGAAAGAGTAGCTGTGAGTGAGAGAGAGAGAGAAAGAGAAGCTGTGAGTGAGAGAGAGAGAGAAAGAGAAGCTGTGAGTGAGAGAGAGAGAAAAAGAAGCTGTGAGTGAGGGAGAGAGAAGGTTTGAGTGCGTGAGAGAGAGAGAAAGAGGAGCTGTGTGTGTGAGAGAGAGAAGCTGTGAGTGAGAGAGACAGAAGAGAAGCTATGAGTGAGAGAGAGAGAGAAAGAGAAGTTGTGAGTCAGAGAGAGAAAGAAAAGCTGTGTGAGAGAGAGAGAGAAAGAGAAGCTGTGAGTGAGAGAATGAGAGAGAAAGTGAAGCTGTGGGGGAGAAAGAGAGAGAGAAAGAGAAGCTGTGAGTAAGAGAGAAAGAAAGAAAGAGAAGGTGTGAGTGAGAGAGAGAAGCTGTGAGTGAGAGAGAGAAAGAGAAGCTGTGTGAGAAAGAGAGAGAGAGAAAGAGAAGCTGTGAGTGAGTGAGAGAGAGAAGCTGTGAGTGAGAGAGATATAAAGAGAAGCTGTGAGTGAGAGAGAAAGAGAAGCTGTGAGTGAGTGAGAGAGAGAGAGAAAAAGAATCTGTGAGTGAGAGAGAGAAAGAGCTGTGTGTGAGAGAGAGGGAGAGAAAGAGTTGTGTGTGAGAGAGAGAAAGAGAAGCTGTGAGTGAGTGAGAGAGAGAAAGCGGTGTGAATGAGAGAGAGAGAAAAAGAGAAGCTGTGAGTGTGTGAGAGAGAAATAGAAGCTGTGAGTGAGAGAGAAAGAGAAAGAGAAGCTGTGAGTGAGAGAGATAGAGAGAGAGAAAGAGAAGCTGTGAGTGAGAGAGAGAGAAAGAGAAAGAGAAGCTGTGAGTGAGAGAGAGAGAAAGAGAAAGAGAAGCTGTGAGTCAGAGAGAGAGAGAAAGAGAAGCTGTGTGAGAGAGAGAAGTTGTGAGTGAGTGGGAGAGAGAGAAATAAAGAGAAGCTGTGAGTGAGAAAGAGAGAGAGAGAAGCTGTGAGAGAGAGTGAGAGAGAGAGAGAAAGAGAAAAAGAGAAGCTGTGAGAGAGAGAGAAGCTGTGAGTGAGAGAGAGAGAAAGAGAAGGTGTGAGTGAGAGAGAGAAAGAGAAGCTGTGAGTGAGAGTGAGAGAGAGAGAAAGAGAAGCTGTGAGTGAGAGCGTGAGAGAGAGAAAGAGAAGCTGTGAGTGAGAGAGAGAGAAAGAGAAGCTATGAGAGAGAGAGAGAAAGAGAAGCTGTGAGTGAGAGAGAGAGAAAGAAAGAGAAGTTGTGAGAGAGAGAGAGAAAGAGAAGCTGTGAGTGAGAGAGAGAGAAACAGAATCTGTAAGTGAGAGAGAGAGAGAGAAGCTGTGAGTGAGAGAGAGAAAGAGAAACTGTGAGTGGGAGAGAAAAAGAAGCTGTGAGTGAGAGAGAGAAAGAGAAGCTGTGAGTGAGAGAGAAAGAGAAGCTGTGAGTGTGTGAGAGAGAAAGAGAAGCTGTGAGTGCGAGAGAGAGAGAGAAAGAGAAGCTGTGAATGTGAGAGAGAGATGCTGTGAGTGAGAGAGACAGAGAGAAGCTGTGAGTGAGTGAGAGAGAGAGAGAAAGAAAGTGAAGCTGTGAGTGAGAGAGAGAGAGAGAAAGAGAAGCTGTGAGTGAGAGAGAGAGAGAAAGAAAGAGAAGTTGTGAGTGAGAGAGAGAAGGAGAAGCTGAGAGTGAGAGAGAGAGAAAGGGAGTGAGAGAGTGAGAGAGAAAGGGAGAAAGATAAGCTGTGAGTGAGTGAGAGAGAGAGAAATAAAGAGAAGCTGTGAGTGAGAAGGAGAGAGAGAAAGAGAAGCTGTGAGTGAGAAAGAGAGAACGAGTAGCTGTGAGTCAGAGAGAGAGAGAGAAGCTGTGAGAGAGAGTGAGAGAGAGAGAAAGAGAAAAAGATAAGCTGTGAGAGAGAGAGAAGCTGTGAGTGAGAGAGAGAGAAAGAGAAGGTGTGAGTGAGAGAGAGAGAGAGAAAGAGAAGCTGTGAGTGAGAGTGAGAGAGAAAGAGAAGCTGTGAGAGTGTGTGAGAGAGAAATCTGTGTGTGAGAGAGAGAGAAGCTGTGAGAGAGAGAGAGAGAAAGAAAGTGTAGCTGTGAGTGAGAGAGAGAGAGAAAGAGAAGCTGTGAGTGAGAGAGAGAGAGAGAAAGAGAAGTTGTGAGTGAGAGAGAGAGAAAGAGAAGCTGTGAGTGAGGGAGAGAGAAGGTTTGAGTGCGTGAGAGAGAGAGAAAGAGAAGCTGTTAGTGAGAGAGAGAGAGAAGCTCTGAGTGAGAGAGAGAAAGAGAAGCTGTGAGTGAGAGAGAGAAAGAGAAAGAGAAGCTGTGACAGAGAGAGAGAGAAAGAGCAGCTGTGAGTGAAAGAGAGAGAAAAAGTGCTGTGAGTGAGAGAGAGAGAGAAAGGGAAGCTGTGTGAGAGAAATAGAAGCTGTGAGTGAGAGAGAAAGAGAGAAAGAGAAGCTATGAGTGTGAGAGAGAGAGAGAAAAAGAGAAGCTGTGAGTGAGTGAGAGAGAGAAAGAAAGAAAGGGAAGCTGAGTGAGAGAGAGAGAGAGAAAGAGAAGCTGAGTGAGAGAGACAGAGAGAAGAATCTGTGAGTGAGTGAGAGAGAGAGAGAAACAGATGCTGTGAGTGAGAGAGAGAGAAAAGAGAAGCTGTGAGAGAGAGAGAGAAGCTGTGTGTGTGAGAGAGAAATAGAAGGTGTCAGTGAGAGAGAAAGAGAGAAAGAGAAGATGTGAGTGAGAGAGAGAAAGAGAAGCTGTGAGTGAGAGAGAGAGAGAGAGAAAGAAAAGCTGTGAGTGAGAGAGAGAGAGAGAAAGAAAGAGAAAGGTGCTGTGAGTGAGAGAGAGAGGTAAAAGAGTTGTGAGAGAGAGAGAGAAAGAGAAGCTGTGTGTGAGAGAGAGAGAATTAGAAGGTGTGAGTGAGAGAGAAAGAGAGAAAGTGAAGCTGTGGGTGAGAGAGAGAGAAAGAGAAGCTGTGAGTGAGAGAGAGAGATAGAAGCTGTGAGTGAGAGAGAGAGAGAAAGAGCTGTGAGTGAGAGAGAGAGAAAGAGAAGCTGTGAGTGAGAGTGAGAGAAAGAGAATCTGTCAGTGAGTGAGAGAGAGAGAGAAAGAGAAGCTGTGAGTGAGTGAGAGAGAGAAAGAGCTGTGAGTGAGAGAGAGGGAGAGAAAGAGTTGTGTGTGAGAGAGAGAAAGAGAAGCTGTGAGTGAGTGAGAGAGAGAAAGCGGTGTGAATGAGAGAGAGAGAAAGAGAAGCTGTGAGTGTGTGAGAGAGAAATAGAAGCTGTGAGTGAGAGAAAGAGAGAAAGAGAAGCTGTGAGTGAGAGAGATAGAGAGAGAGAAAGAGAAGCTGTGAGTGAGAGAGAGAGAAAGAGAAAGAGAAGCTGTGAGTGAGAGAGAGAGAAAGAGAAAGAGAAGCTGTGAGTCAGAGAGAGAGAGAAAGAGAAGCTGTGTGAGAGAGAGAAGTTGTGAGTGAGTGGGAGAGAGAGAAATAAAGAGAAGCTGTGAGTGAGAAAGAGAGAGAGAGAAGCTGTGAGAGAGAGTGAGAGAGAGAGAGAAAGAGAAAAAGAGAAGCTGTGAGAGAGAGAGAAGCTGTGAGTGAGAGAGAGAGAAAGAGAAGGTGTGAGTGAGAGAGAGAGAAAGAGAAGCTGTGAGTGAGAGTGAGAGAGAGAGAAAGAGAAGCTGTGAGTGAGAGCGTGAGAGAGAGAAAGAGAAGCTGTGAGTGAGAGAGAGAGAAAGAGAAGCTATGAGAGAGAGAGAGAAAGAGAAGCTGTGAGTGAGAGAGAGAGAAAGAAAGAGAAGCTGTGAGAGAGAGAGAGAGAGAAAGAGAAGCTGTGAGTGAGAGAGAGAGAAACAGAATCTGTAAGTGAGAGAGAGAGAGAGAAGCTGTGAGTGAGAGAGAGAAAGAGAAACTGTGAGTGGGAGAGAAAAAGAAGCTGTGAGTGAGAGAGAGAAAGAGAAGCTGTGAGTGAGAGAGAAAGAGAAGCTGTGAGTGTGTGAGAGAGAAAGAGAAGCTGTGAGTGCGAGAGAGAGAGAGAAAGAGAAGCTGTGAATGTGAGAGAGAGATGCTGTGAGTGATAGAGACAGAGAGAAGCTGTGAGTGAGTGAGAGAGAGAGAGAAAGAAAGTGAAGCTGTGAGTGAGAGAGAGATAGAGAAAGAGAAGCTGTGTGAGAGAGAGAGAGAGAAAGAAAGAGAAGTTGTGAGTGAGAGAGAGAAGGAGAAGCTGAGAGTGAGAGAGAGAGAAAGGGAGTGAGAGAGTGAGA
Organism: Bradypodion pumilum; assembly: GCA_035047305.1. NCBI lineage: Eukaryota > Metazoa > Chordata > Lepidosauria > Squamata > Chamaeleonidae > Bradypodion > Bradypodion pumilum. The sequence continues at coordinate 182,031,975 of JAWDJD010000002.1, forward strand.
GAGAAAGGGAGAAAGATAAGCTGTGAGTGAGTGAGAGAGAGAGAAATAAAGAGAAGCTGTGAGTGAGAAGGAGAGAGAGAAAGAGAAGCTGTGAGTGAGAAAGAGAGAAAGAGTAGCTGTGAGTCAGAGAGAGAGAGAGAAGCTGTGAGAGAGAGTGAGAGAGAGAGAAAGAGAAAAAGATAAGCTGTGAGAGAGAGAGAAGCTGTGAGTGAGAGAGAGAGAAAGAGAAGGTGTGAGTGAGAGAGAGAGAGAGAGAAAGAGAAGCTGTGAGTGAGAGTGAGAGAGAAAGAGAAGCTGTGAGAGTGTGTGAGAGAGAAATCTGTGTGTGAGAGAGAGAGAAGCTGTGAGAGAGAGAGAAAGAAAGTGTAGCTGTGAGTGAGAGAGAGAGAGAAAGAGAAGCTGTGAGTGAGAGAGAGAGAGAGAGAAAGAGAAGTTGTGAGTGAGAGAGAGAGAAAGAGAAGCTGTGAGTGAGGGAGAGAGAAGGTTTGAGTGCGTGAGAGAGAGAGAAAGAGAAGCTGTTAGTGAGAGAGAGAGAGAAGCTCTGAGTGAGAGAGAGAAAGAGAAGCTGTGAGTGAGAGAGAGAAAGAGAAGTTGTGAGTGAGAGAGAGAAGCTGTGAGTGAGAGGGAGAGAAAGAGAAGCTGTGAGTGAGAGAGAGAAAGAGAAGCTGTGAGTGAGAGAGTGAGAAGCTGTTAGTGAGTGAGAGAGAGAGAAGCTGTGAGAGCGAGAGAGAGAGAGAAAGAGAAGCTGTGAGAGTGAGAGAGAGAAAGAGAAGCTGTGTGTGTGAGAGAGAGAGAAGCTGTGAGTGATAGACAGAGAGAGAAGCTGTGAGTGAGAGAGAGAGAGAAAGAGAAGCTGTGAGTCAGAGAGAGAAAGAAAAGGTGTGAGTGAGAGAGAGAGAAAGAGAAGCTGAGAGTGAGAGAATGAGAGAGAAAGTGAAGCTGTGAGTGAGTGAGAGAGAGAGAGAAAGAAAGAAAGAGAAGGTGTGAGTGAGAGAGAGAAGGAGAAGGTGTGAGTGAGAGAGAGAGAAAGAGAAGCTGTGTGAGAAAGAGAGAGAAAGAGAAGCTGTGAGAGAGAGAGAAGCTGTGAGAGAGAGAGAATCTGTGAGTGAGAGAGAGAGAAAGAAAGCTGTGAGTGAGAGAGAGAGAAAGAGAAGCTGTGTGTGTGTGAGAGAGAAAAGCTGAGAGTGAGAGAGACAGAGAGAGAAGCTGTGAGTGAGAGAGAGAAAGAGAAGCTGAGTGAGAGTGAGAGAGAGAGAGAAGCTGTGAGTGAGAGAGAGAGAGAGAAGCTGTGAGTGGGAGAGAGAGAGAAGCTCTGTGAGAGAGAGAAAGAGAAGCTGTGAGTGAGAAGAGAGAGATAGAGAAAGAGAAGCTGTGAGTGAAAGAGAGAGAGAGAACGCTGTGAGAGAGAGAGAGAGAAAAAGAAGCTGTGAGTGTGAGAGAGAGAAATAGAAGCTGTGAGTGAGAGAGAAAGAGAGAAAGAGAAGTGGTGTGTGTCAGAGAGAAAGAGAAGCTTAAGTGTGAGAGAGAGAGAGAGAAGCTGTGAGAGACAGAGAGAGAGAAAGAGAAGCTGTGAGTGTGTGAGAGAGAAAGAGAAGCTGTGAGTGTGTGTGAGAGAGAGAAAGAGAAGCTGTGAGTGTGAGAGAGAGATGCTGTGAGTGAGAGAGACAGAGAGACGCTGTGAGTGAGAGAGAGAGAGAGAAAGAGAAGCTGTGTGTGTGAGAGAGAGAGAGAGAGAGAGAAAGAGAAGGTGTGAGTGAGAGAGAAGGAGAAGCTGTGAGTGGGAGAGAGAGAAAGGGAGTGAGAGTGAGAGAGAAAGGGGGAAAGATAAGCTGTGAGTGAGTGAGAGAGAGAGAAATAAAGAGAAGCTGTGAGTGAGAAAGAGAGAGAGAAAGAGAAGCTGTGAGTGAGAAAGAGAGAAAGAGAAGCTGTGAGTCAGAGAGAGAGAGAAGCTGTGAGAGAGAGTGAGAGAGAGAGAAAGAGAAAAAGATAAGCTGTGAGAGAGAGAAGCTGTGAGTGAGAGAGAGAGAAAGAGAAGGTGTGAGAGAGAGAGAGAGAAAGAGAAGCTGTGAGTGAGAGTGAGAGAGAGAGAAAGAGAAGCTGTGAGTGAGAGAGAGAGAGAGAAAGAGAAGCTGTGAGTGAGAGAGAGAGAGAAAGAGAAGCTGTGAGTGAGAGAGAGAGAAAGAGAAGCTGTGAGTGAGGGAGAGAAAAGGTTTGAGTGCGTGAGAGAGAGAGAAAGAGAAGCTGTGTGTCTGTGAGAGAGAAGCTGTGAGTGAGAGAGACAGAAGAGAAGCTATGAGTCAGAGAGAGAGAGAATGAAAGAGAAGCTGTGAGTCACAGAGAGAAAGAAAAGCTGTGTGAGAGAGAGAGAGAAAGAGAAGCTGTGAGTAAGAGAGAAAGAAAGAAATAGAAGGTGTGAGTGAGAGAGAGAAGCAGAAGCTGTGAGTGAGAGAGAGAAAGAGAAGCTGTGTGAGAAAGAGAGAGAGAGAAAGAGAAGCTGTGAGTGAGTGAGAGAGAAGCTGTGAGTGAGAGAGAGATAAAGAGAAGCTGTGAGTGAGAGAGAGAAAAAGAGAAGCTGTGAGTGAGTGAGAGAGAGAGAGAAAAAGAATCTGTGAGTGAGTGAGAGAGAGAAAGAGCTGTGAGTGAGAGAGAGGGAGAGAAAGAGTTGTGAGAGAGAGAGAAAGAGAAGCTGTGAGAGAGAGAGAAAGAGAAAGAGTTGTGAATGAGAGAGAGAGAGAAAGAGAAGCTGTGAGTCAGAGAGAGAGAGAAAGAGAAGCTGTGTGAGAGAGAGAAGTTGTGAGAGAGAGTGTGAGAGAGAGAAAGAGAAAAAGAGATGCTGTGTGAGAGAGAGAAGCTGTGAGTGATGGAGAGAGAAAGAGAAGGTGTGAGTGAGAGAGAAAGAGATAGAGAAGCTGTGTGTGAGTGAGAGAGAGAGAGAGAAGCTGTGATTGAGAGCGTGAGAGAGAGAAAGAGAAGCTGTGAGTGAGAGAGAGAGAAAGAGAAGCTGTGAGAGAGAGAGAAAGAGAAGCTGTGAGTGTGTGAGAGAGAAAGAGAAGCTGTGAGTGTGTGTGAGAGAGAGAGAAAGAGAAGCTGTGAGTGTGAGAGAGAGATGCTGTGAGTGAGAGAGACAGAGAGAAGCTGTGAGTGAGTGAGAGAGAGAGAAAGAAAGTGAAGCTGTGAGTGAGAGAGAGAGAGAAAGAGAAGCTGTGTGTGTGTGAGAGAGAGAGAGAAAGAAAGAGAAGGTGTGAGTGAGAGAGAGAAGGAGAAGCTGTGAGTGAGAGAGAGAAAGGGAGTGAGAGAGTGAGAGAGAAAGGGGGAAAGATAAGCTATGAGTGAGTGAGAGAGAGAGAAATAAAGAGAAGCTGAGAGTGAGAAAGAGAGAGAAAAAGAGAAGCTGTGAGTGAGAAAGAGAGAAAGAGAAGCTGTGAGTCAGAGAGAGAGAGAAGCTGTGAGAGAGAGTGAGAGAGAGAGAAAGAGAAAAAGATAAGCTGTGTGAGAGAGAAGCTGTGAGTGAGAGAGAGAGAAAGAGAAGGTGTGAGAGAGAGAGAGAGAAAGAGAAGCTGTGAGTGATAGTGAGAGAGAGAGAAAGAGAAGCTGTGAGTGAGAGTGTGTGTGAGAGAGAAAGCTGTGAGTGAGAGAGAGAAAGAGAAGCTGTGTGAGAGAGAGAGAGAAAGAAAGAGTAGCTGTGAGTGAGAGAGAGAGAGAGAAACAGAAGCTGTGAGTGAGAGAGAGAGAGAGAAAGAGAAGCTGTGAGTGAGAGAGAGAGAAAGAGAAGCTGTGAGTGAGGGAGAGAGAAGGTTTGAGTGCGTGAGAGAGAGAGAAAGAGAAGCTGTTAGTGAGAGAGAAAGAGAAGCTGTGAGTGAGTTAGAGAGAGAAAGAGAAGCTGTGAGTGAGAGAGAGAGAAGCTTTGCGTGAGAGAGAGAGAAAGAGAAGCTGTGAGTGAGAGAGAGAAAGAGAAGCTGTGAGTGAGAGAGTGAGAAGCTGTGAGTGAGTGAGAGAGAGAAGCTGTGAGTGCGAGAGAAAGAGAAAGAGAAGCCGTGAGTGAGAGAGAGAGAAAGAGAAGCTGTGAGTGAGAGAGAGAGAGAGAAGCTGTAAGTGAGAGAGTGAGAACCTGTGAGTGAGAGAGAGAGAGAGAAGCTGTGAGTGCGAGAGAGAGAGAAAGAGAAGCTGTGAGTGTGTGAGAGAGAAAGAGAAGCTGTGTGTGTGTAAGAGAAAGAGAAGCTGAGAGTGAGAGAGAAAGAGAGAAAGAGAAGCTGTGAGTGAGTGAGAGAGAAAGAGAAGCTGTGTGTGTGTGTGAGAGAAGCTGTGAGTGAGAGAGACAGAGAGAGAAGCTATGAGTGAGAGAGAGAGAGAAAGAGAAGCTGTGAGTCAGAGAGAGAAAGAAAAGCTGTGAGTGACAGAGAGAGAAAGAGAAGCTGAGAATGAGAGAATGATAGAGAAAGTGAAGCTGTGAGTGAGAGAGAGAGAGAGAAAGAGAAGCTGTGAGTGAGAGAGAGAAAGAAAGAAAGAAAGAGAAGGTGTGAGTGAGAGAGAGAAGGAGAAGCTGTGAGTGAGAGAAAGAGAAAGAGAAGCTGTGAGTCAGAGAGAGAAAGAAAAGTTGAGTGAGAGAGAGGAAGAAAGATAAGCTGTGAGTGAGAGAATGAGAGAGAAGGAGAAGCTGTGAGTGGGAGAGGGAGAGAAAAAGAGAAGCTGTGTTTGAGAGAGAGAGAGAGAAAGAGAAGCTGTGAGAGAGAGAGAGAAAGAGCAGCTGTGAGTGAAAGAGAGAAAATGAGCTGTGAGTGAGAGAGAGAGAAAGGGAAGCTGTGTGAGGGAAATAGAAGCTGTGAGTGAGAGAGAAAGAGAGAAAGAGAAGCTGTGAGTGTGAGAGAGAGAGAGAGAGAAAGAGAAGCTGTGAGTGAGTGAGAGAGAGAAAGAAAGAAAGGGAAGCTGAGTGAGAGAGAGAGAGAGAAAGAGAAGCTGAGTGAGAGAGACAGAGAGAGAGAGAAAGAAAGAGAAGGTGTGAGTGAGAGAGAAGGAGAAGCTGTGAGTGGGAGAGAGAAAGGGAGTGAGAGAGTGAGAGAGAAAGGGGGAAAGATAAGCTGTGAGTGAGTGAGTGAGAGAGAAATAAAGAGAAGCTGTGAGTGAGAAAGAGAGAGAGAAAGAGAAGCTGTGTGTCTGTGAGAGAGAAGCTGTGAGTGAGAGAGACAGAAGAGAAGCTATGAGTCAGAGAGAGAGAGAATGAAAGAGAAGCTGTGAGTCACAGAGAGAAAGAAAAGCTGTGAGAGAGAGAGAGAGAAAGAGAAGCTGTGAGTAAGAGAGAAAGAAAGAAAGAGAAGGTGTGAGTGAGAGAGAGAAGGAGAAGCTGTGAGTGAGTGAGAGAAAGAGAAGCTGTGTGAGAAAGAGAGAGAGAGAAAGAGAAGCTGTGAGTGAGTGAGAGAGAGAAGCTGTGAGTGAGAGAGATATAAAGAGAAGCTGTGAGAGAGAGAAAGAGAAGCTGTGAGTGAGAGAGAGAGAGAGAGAGAAAAAGAATGTGAGTGAGTGAGAGAGAGAAAGAGCTGTGAGTGAGAGAGAGGGAGAGAAAGAGTTGTGTGTGTGAGAGAGAAAGAGAAGCTGTGAGTGAGTGAGAGAGAGAAAGCGCTGTGAATGAAGCTGTGAGTGTGTGAGAGAGAAATAGAACCTGTGAGTGAGAGAGAAAGAGAGAAAGAGAAGCTGTGAGTGAGAGAGATAGAGAGAGAGAGAAAGAGAAGCTGTGAGTGAGAGAGAGAGAGAAAGAGAAAGAGAAGCTGTGAGTGAGAGAGAGAGAAAGAGAAAGAGAAGCTGTGAGTCAGAGAGAGAGAGAAAGAGAAGCTGTGTGAGAGAGAGGTTGTGAGTGAGTAGGAGAGAGAGAAATAAAGAGAAGCTGTGAGTGAGAAAGAGAGAGAGAAGCTGTGAGAGAGAGTGAGAGAGAGAGAGAGAAAAAGAGAAGCTGTGAGAGAGAGAGAAGCTGTGAGTGAGTGAGAGAGAAAGAGAAGGTGTGAGTGAGAGAGAGAGAGAAAGAGAAGCTGTGAATGAGAGTGAGAGAGAGAGAAAGAGAAGCTGTGAGTGAGAGCGTGAGAGAGAGAAAGAGAAGCTGTGAGTGAGAGAGAGAGAAAGAGAAGCTGTGAGAGAGAGAGAGAGAAAGAGAAGCTGTGAGTGAGAGAGAGAGAGAAAGAAAGAGAAGCTGTGAGAGAGAGAGAGAAAGAGAAGCTGTGAGTGAGAGAGAGAGAGAAACAGAATCTGTGAGTGAGAGAGAGAGAGAGAAGCTGTGAGTGAGAGAGAGAAAGAGAAACTGTGAGTGGGAGAGAAAAAGAAGCTGTGAGTGAGAGAGAGAAAGAGAAGCTGTGAGTGAGAGAGAAAGAGAAGCTGTGAGTGTGTGAGAGGGAAAGAGAAGCTGTGAGTGCGAGAGAGAGAGAGAAAGAGAAGCTGTGAATGTGAGAGAGAGATGCTGTGAGTGAGAGAGACAGAGAGAAGCTGTGAGTGAGTGAGAGAGAGAGAAAGAGAAGCTGTGAGTGAGAGAGAGAGAGAGAATGAGAAGCTGTGAGTGAGAGAGAGAGAGAAAGAAAGAGAAGGTGTGAGTGAGAGAGAGAAGGAGAAGCTGAGAGTGAGAGAGAGAGAAAGGGAGTGAGAGAGTGAGAGAGAAAGGGAGAAAGATATGCTGTGAGTGAGTGAGAGAGAGAGAAATAAAGAGAAGCTGTGAGTGAGAAGGAGAGAGAGAAAGAGAAGCTGTGAGTGAGAAAGAGAGAAAGAGAAGCTGTGAGTCAGAGAGAGAGAGAGAAGCTGTGAGAGAGAGTGAGAGAGAGAAAGAGAAAAAAATAAGCTGTGAGAGAGAGAAGCTGTGAGTGAGAGAGAGAGAAAGAGAAGGTGTGAGTGAGAGAGAGAGAGAGAGAAAGAGAAGCTGTGAGTGAGAGTGAGAGAGAAAGAGAAGCTGTGAGAGTGTGTGAGAGAGAAAGCTGTGTGTGTGTGAGAGAGAGAAGCTGTGTGAGAGAGAGAAAGAAAGTGTAGCTGTGAGTGAGAGAGAGAGAGAGAAAGAGAAGCTGTGAGTGAGAGAGAGAGAGAGAAAGAGAAGTTGTGAGTGAGTGAGAGAGAAAGAGAAGCTGTGAGTGAGGGAGAGAGAAGGTTTGAGTGCGTGAGAGAGAGAAAGAGAAGCTTTTAGTGAGAGAGAGAGAAGCTCTGAGTGAGAGAGAGAGAGAAAGAGAAGCTGTGAGTGAGAGAGAGAAAGAGAAGCTGTGAGTGAGAGAGAGAAGCTGTGAGTGAGAGAGAGAAGCTGTGAGTGAGAGAGAGAGAAAGAGAAGCTGTGAGTGAGAGAGAGAAAGAGAAGCTGTGAGTGAGAGAGTGAGAAGCTGTGAGTGAGTGAGAGAGAGAGAAGGTGTGAGTGCGAGAGAGAGAGAGAGAGAAATAGAAGCTGTGAGAGTGAGAGAGAGAAAGAGAAGCTGTGTGTGTGTGTGAGAGAGAAGCTGTGAGTGAGAGAGAGAGAGAAGCTATGAGTGAGAGAGAGAGAAAGAGAAGCTGTGAGTCAGAGAGAGAAAGAAAAGCTGTGAGTGAGAGAGAGAGAAAGAGAAGCTGAGAGTGAGAGAATGAGAGAGAAAGTGAAGCTGTGAGTGAGTGAGAGAGAGAGAGAAAGAAAGAAAGAGAAGGTGTGAGTGAGAGAGAGAAGGAGAAGGTGTGAGTGAGAGAGAGAGAAAGAGAAGCTGTGTGAGAAAGAGAGAGAGAGAAGGAGAATCTGTGTGTGAGAGAGAAGCTGTGAGTGAAAGAGAGATAAAGAGAAGCTGTGAGTGAGAGAGAGAGAGAAAGAGAAGCAGTGAGTGAGTGAAAGAGAGAGAGAGAAAAAGAAGCTGTTAGTGAGTGAGCGAGAGAAAGCGCTGTGAGTGAGAGAGAGGGAGAGAAAGAGTTGTGAGTGAGAGAGAGAGAGAAAGAGAAGCTGTGAGTGTGAGAGAGAGAGCGGGAGAGCTGTGAATGAGAGAGAGAGAGAAATAGAAGCTGTGAGTGAGAGAGAAAGAGAGAAAGAGAAGCTGTGAGTGAGAGCGATAGAGAGAGAGAGAAAGAGAAGCTGTGAGTGAGAGAGAGAGAAAGAGAAAAAGAGAAGCTGTGAGAGAGAGAGAAGCTGTGAGTGAGAGAGAGAGAAAGAGAAGGTGTGAGTGAGAGAGAGAGAGAAAGAGAAGCTGTGTTTGAGAGAGAGAGAGAGAAAGAGAAGCTGTGTGTGTGTGAGAGAGAAAGAGCAGCTGTGAGTGAAAGAGAGAGAGAGAAAGAGCTGTGAGTGAGAGAGAGAGAGAAAGGGAAGCTGTGTGAGAGAGAAATAGAAGCTGTGAGTGAGAGAGAAAGAAAGAAAGAGAAGCTGTGAGTGTGAGAGAAAGAAAGAGAAGATGTGAGTGAGAGAGAGAGAGAGAAAGAGAAGCTGTGAGTGAGTGAGAGAGAGAGAAAGAGAAGCTGTGTGTGTGTGAGAGAGAAGCTGTGAGTGAGAGAGACTGAGAGAGAAGCTATGAGTGAGAGAGAGAGAGAAAGAGAAGCTGTGAGTCAGAGAGAGAAAGAAAAGCTGTGAGTGATTGAATGAGAGAGAAAGTGAAGCTGTGAGTGAGTGAGAGAGAGAGAGAGAGAGAAGCTGTGAGTGAGAGAGCGAGAAAGAAAGAAAGAGAAGGTGTGAGTGAGAGAGAGAAGGAGAAGCTGTGAGTGAGAGAGAGAGAATGAGTTGTGAGTGAGAGAGAAGGAGAGAAAGAGAAGCTGTGAGTGAGAGGGAGAGAGAGCAAGAGCTGTGAATGAGAGAGAGAGAGAAAGAGAAGCTGTGAGTGTGTGAGAGAGAAATAGAAGCTGTGAGTGAGAGAGAAAGAAAGAGAGAAAGAGAAGCTGTGAGTGAGAGAAATATAGAGAGAGAAACAGAAGCTGTGAGTGAGAGAGAGAGAGAAAGAGAAAAAGAGAAGCTGTGTGAGAGAGAGAAGCTGTGAGTGAGAAAGAGAGAAAGAGAACTTGTGAGTGAGAGAGAGAGAGAAAGAGAAGCTGTGAGTGAGAGGGAGAGAGAGAGAAAGAGAAGCTGTGATTGAGAGCGTGAGAGAGAGAAAGAGAAGCTGTGAGTGAGAGAGACAGAAAGAGAAGCTGTGTGAGAGAGAGAGAGAGAAAGAGAAGCTGTGAGTGAGTGAGAGAGAGAAAGAGAAGCTGTGAGAGAGAGAGAGAAAGAGAAGCTGTGAGTGTGTGAGAGAGAAAGAGAAGCTGTGAGTGAGAGAGAGAGAGAAGCTGTGAGTGAGAGAGAGAAAAAGAGAAGCTGTGAGTGAGAGAGAAAGAGAAGTTGTGAGTCAGAGAGAGAGAGAAAGAGAAGCTGTGAGTGAGAGAAAGAGAAGCTGTGAGTGTGTGAGAGAGAAAGAGAAGCTGTGAGTGCGAGAGAGAGAGAGAAAGAGTAGCTGTGAGTGAGAGAGAGAGAAAGAGAAGCTGTGTGTGTGTGAGAGAGAGAAAGAGAAGCTGAGCATGAGAGAGAAATTGAGAAAGAGAAGCTGTGAGCGAGAGAGAGAGAGAGAGAAAGAGAACCTGTGTGTGTGTGTGAGAGAGAAGCTGTGAGTGAGAGAGACAGAGAGAGAAGCTGTGAGTGCGAGAGAGAGAAAGAGAAGCTGTGAGTCAGAGAGAGAAAGAAAAGTTGAGTGAGAGAGGGAGAAAGATAAGCTGTGAGTGAGAGAATGAGAGAGAAGGAGAAGCTGTGAGTGGGAGAGGGAGAGAAAAAGAGAAGCTGTGTTTGAGAGAGAGAGAGAGAAAGAGAAGCTGTGTGAGAGAGAGAGAATGAGCTGTGTGAGAGAGAGAAAGAGAGAAAGAGAAGCTGTGAGTGAGAGAGAGAGAGAGAGAAAGAGAAGCTGTGAGTGAGTGAGAGAGAGAGAAAGAGAAGCTGTGAGTGAGTGAGAGAGAGAGAGAGAAAGAGAAGCTGTGAGGAGAGAGAGAGAGAAAGAAAGAAAGAAAGGGAAGCTGAGTGAGAGACAGAGAGAAGAAGCTGTGAGTGAGTGAGAGAGGGAGAAACAGAAGCTGTGAGTGAGAGAGAGAGAAAAGAGAAGCTGTGAGAGAGAGAGAGAAAGAAAGAGAAAGAGATTCTGTGAGTGAGAGAGAGAGAGAGGTAAAAGAGTTGTGTGTGTGTGTGAGAGAGAAGCTGTGTGTGTGAGAGAGAGAAATAGAAGGTGTGAGTGAGAGAGAGAGAGAAAGAGAAGCTGTGAGTGAGAGAGAGAGAGAAAGAAAGAGAAGGTGTGAGTGAGAGAGAGAAGGAGAAGCTGTGAGTGAGAGAGAGAGAAAGGGAGTGACATAGAAAGGGAGAAAGATAAGCTGTGAGTGAGTGAGAGAGAGAGAAATAAAGAGAAGCTGTGAGTGAGAAAGAGAGAAAGGGAAACTGTGATTAAGAGAGAGAGAGAGAAGCTGTGAGAGAGAGTGAGAGAGAGAGAAAGAGAAAATGATAAGCTGTGAGAGAGAGAAGCTGTGAGTGAGAGAGAGAGAAAGAGAAGCTGTAAGTGAGAGAGAGAGAGAGAAGCTGTGAGAGACAGAGAGAGAAAGAGAAGCTGTGAGGAAGAGAGAGAGAAAAAAAGAGAAGCTGTGAGTTAGAGAGAGAGAGAAAGAGAAGCTGTGAGTGAGAGAAAGATGCTGTGAGTGAGAGAGACAGAGAGAAGCTGTGAGTGAGTGAGAGAGAGAGAAAGAAAGTGAAGCTTTGAGTGAGAGAGAGAGAGAGAAAGAAAGAGAAGCTGTGAGTGAGAGAGAGAGAGAGAGAAAGAAAGTGAAGCTGTGAGTGAGAGAGAGAGAGAAAGAGAAGATGTGAGTGAGAGAGAGAGAGAGAAAGAAAGAGGTGTGAGTGAGAGAGAGAAGGAGAAGCTGTGAGTGAGAGAGAGAGAAAGGGAGTGAAAGAGTGAGAGAGAAAGGGAGAAAGATAAGCTGTGAGTGTGTGAGAGAGAGAGAAATAAAGAGAAGCTGTGAGTGAGAAGGAGAAAGAGAAGCTGTGACTGAGAAAGAGAGAAAGAGAAGCTGTGAGTCAGAGAGAGAGAAGCTGTGAGAGAGAGTGAGAGAGAGAAAGAGAAAAAGATAAGCTGTGTGAGAGAGAGAAGCTGTGAGTGAGAGAGAGAAAGAGAAGGTGTGAGTGAGAGAGAGAGAGAGAAAGAGAAGCTGTGAGTGAGAGTGAGAGAGAGAGAAAGAGAAGCTGTGAGTGAGAGTGTGAGAGAGAGAGAAACCTGTGAGTGAGGGAGAGAGAGAGAAAGAGAAGCTGTGAGAGAGAGAGAGAAAGAAAGAAAGAGTAGCTGTGAGTGAGAGAGAGAGAGAAAGAGAAGCTGTGAGTGAGAGAGAGAGAGAAAGAGAAGCTGTGAGTGAGAGAGAGAGAAAAAGAAGCTGTGAGTGAGGGAGAGAGAAGGTTTGAGTGCGTGAGAGAGAGAGAAAGAGAAGCTGTGTGTGTGAGAGAGAAGCTGTGAGTGAGAGACAGAAGAGAAGCTATGAGTGAGAGAGAGAGAAAGAGAAGCTGTGAGTCAGAGAGAGAAAGAAAAGCTGTGTGAGAGAGAGAGAGAAAGAGAAGCTGTGAGTGAGAGAATGAGAGAGAAAGTGAAGCTGTGGGGGAGAAAGAGAGAGAGAAAGAGAAGCTGTGAGTAAGAGAGAAAGAAAGAAAGAGAAGGTGTGAGTGAGAGAGAGAAGCTGTGAGTGAGAGAGAGAAAGAGAAGCTGTGTGAGAAAGAGAGAGAGAGAAAGAGAAGCTGTGAGTGAGTGAGAGAGAGAAGATGTGAGTGAGAGAGATATAAAGAGAAGCTGTGAGTGAGAGAGAAAGAGAAGCTGTGAGTGAGTGAGACAGAGAGAGAAAAAGAATCTGTGAGTGAGTGAGAGAGAGAAAGAGCTGTGAGAGAGAGAGGGAGAGAAAGAGTTGTGTGTGAGAGAGAGAAAGAGAAGCTGTGAGTGAGTGAGAGAGAGAAAGCGGTGTGAATGAGAGAGAGAGAGAAAGAGAAGCTGTGAGTGTGGGAGAGAGAAATAGAAGCTGTGAGTGAGAGAGAAAGAGAGAAAGAGAAGCTGTGAGTGAGAGAGATAGAGAGAGAAAGAGAAGCTGTGAGTGAGAGAGAGAGAGATAGAGAAAGAGAAGCTGTGAGTGAGAGAGAGAGAAAGAGAAAGAGAAGCTGTGAGTCAGAGAGAGAGAGAAAGAGAAGCTGTGTGAGAGAGAGAAGTTGTGAGTGAGTGGGAGAGAGAGAAATAAAGAGAAGCTGTGAGTGAGAAAGAGAGAGAGAGAAGCTGTGAGAGAGAGTGAGAGAGAGAGAGAAAGAGAAAAAGAGAAGCTGTGAGAGAGAGAGAAGCTGTGAGTGAGAGAGAGAGAAAGAGAAGGTGTGAGTGAGAGAGAGAGAAAGAGAAGCTGTGAGTGAGAGTGAGAGAGAGAGAAAGAGAAGCTGTGAGTGAGAGCGTGAGAGAGAGAAAGAGAAGCTGTGAGTGAGAGAGAGAGAAAGAGAAGCTATGAGAGAGAGAGAGAAAGAGAAGCTGTGAGTGAGAGAGAGAGAAAGAAAGAGAAGCTGTGTGAGAGAGAGAGAAAGAGAAGCTGTGAGTGAGAGAGAGAGAAACAGAATCTGTAAGTGAGAGAGAGAGAGAGAAGCTGTGAGTGAGAGAGAGAAAGAGAAACTGTGAGTGGGAGAGAAAAAGAAGCTGTGAGTGAGAGAGAGAAAGGGAAGCTGTGAGTGAGAGAGAAAGAGAAGCTGTGAGTGTGTGAGAGAGAAAGAGAAGCTGTGAGTGCGAGAGAGAGAGAGAAAGAGAAGCTGTGAATGTGAGAGAGAGATGCTGTGAGTGAGAGAGACAGAGAGAAGCTGTGAGTGAGTGAGAGAGAGAAAGAAAGTGAAGCTGTGAGTGAGAGAGAGAGAGAGAAAGAGAAGCTGTGAGTGAGAGAGAGAGAGAAAGAAAGAGAAGTTGTGAGTGAGAGAGAGAAGGAGAAGCTGAGAGTGAGAGAGAGAGAAAGGGAGTGAGAGAGTGAGAGAGAAAGGGAGAAAGATAAGCTGTGAGTGAGTGAGAGAGAGAAATAAAGAGAAGCTGTGAGTGAGAAGGAGAGAGAGAAAGAGAAGCTGTGAGTGAGAAAGAGAGAAAGAGTAGCTGTGAGTCAGAGAGAGAGAGAGAAGCTGTGAGAGAGAGTGAGAGAGAAAGAGAAAAAGATAAGCTGTGAGAGAGAGAGAAGCTGTGAGTGAGAGAGAGAGAAAGAGAAGGTGTGAGTGAGAGAGAGAGAGAGAGAAAGAGAAGCTGTGAGTGAGAGTGAGAGAGAAAGAGAAGCTGTGAGAGTGTGTGAGAGAGAAATCTGTGTGTGAGAGAGAGAGAAGCTGTGAGAGAGAGAGAGAGAGAAAGAAAGTGTAGCTGTGAGTGAGAGAGAGAGAGAAAGAGATGCTGTGAGTGAGAGAGAGAGAGAGAAAGAGAAGTTGTGAGTCAGAGAGAGAAAGAAAAGCTGTGAGTGACAGAGAGAGAAAGAGAAGCTCAGAATGAGAGAATGATAGAGAAAGTGAAGCTGTGAGTGAGAGAGAGAGAGAGAAAGAGAAGCTGTGAGTGAGAGAGAGAAAGAAAGAAAGAAAGAGAAGGTGTGAGTGAGATAGAGAAGGAGAAGCTGTGAGTGAGAGAAAGAGAAAGAGAAGCTGTGAGTCAGAGAGAGAAAGAAAAGTTGAGTGAGAGAGAGGAAGAAAGATAAGCTGTGAGTGAGAGAATGAGAGAGAAGGAGAAGCTGTGAGTGGGAGAGGGAGAGAAAAAGAGAAGCTGTGTTTGAGAGAGAGAGAGAGAAAGAGAAGCTGTGAGAGAGAGAGAGAGAAAGAGCAGCTGTGAGTGAAAGAGAGAAAATGAGCTGTGAGTGAGAGAGAGAGAGAGAAAGGGAAGCTGTGTGAGAGAAATAGAAGCTGTGAGTGAGAGAGAAAGAGAGAAAGAGAAGCTGTGAGTGTGAGAGAGAGAGAGAGAGAGAAAGAGAAGCTGTGAGTGAGTGAGAGAGAGAAAGAAAGAAAGGGAAGCTGAGTGAGAGAGAGAGAGAGAAAGAGAAGCTGAGTGAGAGAGACAGAGAGAGAGAGAAAGAAAGAGAAGGTGTGAGTGAGAGAGAAGGAGAAGCTGTGAGTGGGAGAGAGAGAAAGGGAGTGAGAGAGTGAGAGAGAAAGGGGGAAAGATAAGCTGTGAGTGAGTGAGTGAGAGAGAAATAAAGAGAAGCTGTGAGTGAGAAAGAGAGAGAGAAAGAGAAGCTGTGAGTGAGAAAGAGAGAAAGAGAAGCTGTGAGTCAGAGAGAGAGAGAAGCTGTGAGAGAGAGTGAGAGAGAGAGAAAGAGAAAAAGATAAGCTGTGAGAGAGAGAAGCTGTGAGTGAGAGAGAGAAAGAGAAGGTGTGAGTGAGAGAGAGAGAGAGAGAAAGAGAAGCTGTGAGTGAGAGTGAGAGAGAGAGAAAGAGAAGCTGTGAGTGAGAGTGTGAGAGAGAGAGAAAGCTGTGAGTGAGAGAGAGAGAAAGAGAAGCTGTGAGAGAGAGAGAGAAAGAAAGAAAGAGTAGCTGTGAGTGAGAGAGAGAGAGAAAGAGAAGCTGTGAGTGAGAGAGAGAGAGAAAAAGAAGCTGTGAGTGAGGGAGAGAGAAGGTTTGAGTGCATGAGAGAGAGAGAAAGAGAAGCTGTGTGTGTGTGAGAGAGAAGCTGTGAGTGAGAGAGACAGAAGAGAAGCTATGAGTGAGAGAGAGAGAGAAAGAGAAGCTGTGAGTCAGAGAGAGAAAGAAAAGCTGTGTGAGAGAGAGAGAGAAAGAGAAGCTGTGAGTGAGAGAATGAGAGAGAAAGTGAAGCTGTGGGGGAGAAAGAGAGAGAGAAAGAGAAGCTGTGAGTAAGACAGAAAGAAAGAAAGAGAAGGTGTGAGTGAGAGAGAGAAGCTGTGAGTGAGAGAGAGAAAGAGAAGCTGTGTGAGAAAGAGAGAGAGAGAAAGAGAAGCTGTGAGTGAGTGAGAGAGAGAAGCTGTGAGTGAGAGAGATATAAAGAGAAGCTGTGAGTGAGAGAGAAAGAGAAGCTGTGAGTGAGTGAGACAGAGAGAGAAAAAGAATCTGTGAGTGAGTGAGAGAGAGAAAGAGCTGTGAGTGAGAGAGAGGGAGAGAAAGAGTTGTGTGTGAGAGAGAGAAAGAGAAGCTGTGAGTGAGTGAGAGAGAGAAAGCGGTGTGAATGAGAGAGAGAGAGAAAGAGAAGCTGTGAGTGTGTGAGAGAGAAATAGAAGCTGTGAGTGAGAGAGAAAGAGAGAAAGAGAAGCTGTGAGTGAGAGAGATAGAGAGAGAGAAAGAGAAGCTGTGAGTGAGAGAGAGAGAGAAAGAGAAAGAGAAGCTGTGAGTGAGAGAGAGAGAAAGAGAAAGAGAAGCTGTGAGTCAGAGAGAGAGAGAAAGAGAAGCTGTGTGAGAGAGAGAAGTTGTCAGTGAGTGGGAGAGAGAGAAATAAAGAGAAGCTGTGAGTGAGAAAGAGAGAGAGAAGCTGTGAGAGAGAGTGAGAGAGAGAGAGAAAGAGAAAAAGAGAAGCTGTGAGAGAGAGAGAAGCTGTGAGTGAGAGAGAGAGAAAGAGAAGGTGTGAGTGAGAGAGAGAGAAAGAGAAGCTGTGAGTGAGAGTGAGAGAGAGAGAAAGAGAAGCTGTGAGTGAGAGCGTGAGAGAGAGAAAGAGAAGCTGTGAGTGAGAGAGAGAGAAAGAGAAGCTATGAGAGAGAGAGAGAAAGAGAAGCTGTGAGTCAGAGAGAGAGAGAAGCTGTGAGAGAGAGTGAGAGAGAGAGAAAGAGAAAAAGATAAGCTGTGAGAGAGAGAAGCTGTGAGTGAGAGAGAGAAAGAGAAGGTGTGAGTGAGAGAGAGAGAGAGAAAGAGAAGCTGTGAGTGAGAGTGAGAGAGAGAGAAAGAGAAGCTGTGAGTGAGAGTGTGAGAGAGAGAGAAAGCTGTGAGTGAGAGAGAGAGAGAAAGAGAAGCTGTGAGAGAGAGAGAGAAAGAAAGAAAGAGTAGCTGTGAGTGAGAGAGAGAGAGAAAGAGAAGCTGTGAGTGAGAGAGAGAGAGAAAGAGAAGCTGTGAGTGAGAGAGAGAGAAAAAGAAGCTGTGAGTGAGGGAGAGAGAAGGTTTGAGTGCGTGAGAGAGAGAGAAAGAGAAGCTGTGTGTGTGTGAGAGAGAAGCTGTGAGTGAGAGAGACAGAAGAGAAGCTATGAGTGAGAGAGAGAGAGAAAGAGAAGCTGTGAGTCAGAGAGAGAAAGAAAAGCTGTGTGTGAGAGAGAGAGAAAGAGAAGCTGTGAGTGAGAGAATGAGAGAGAAAGTGAAGCTGTGGGGGAGAAAGAGAGAGAGAAAGAGAAGCTGTGAGTAAGACAGAAAGAAAGAAAGAGAAGGTGTGAGTGAGAGAGAGAAGCTGTGAGTGAGAGAGAGAAAGAGAAGCTGTGTGAGAAAGAGAGAGAGAGAAAGAGAAGCTGTGAGTGAGTGAGAGAGAGAAGCTGTGAGTGAGAGAGATATAAAGAGAAGCTGTGAGTGAGAGAGAAAGAGAAGCTGTGAGTGAGTGAGACAGAGAGAGAAAAAGAATCTGTGAGTGAGTGAGAGAGAGAAAGAGCTGTGAGTGAGAGAGAGGGAGAGAAAGAGTTGTGTGTGAGAGAGAGAAAGAGAAGCTGTGAGTGAGTGAGAGAGAGAAAGCGGTGTGAATGAGAGAGAGAGAGAAAGAGAAGCTGTGAGTGTGTGAGAGAGAAATAGAAGCTGTGAGTGAGAGAGAAAGAGAGAAAGAGAAGCTGTGAGTGAGAGAGATAGAGAGAGAGAAAGAGAAGCTGTGAGTGAGAGAGAGAGAGAAAGAGAAAGAGAAGCTGTGAGTGAGAGAGAGAGAAAGAGAAAGAGAAGCTGTGAGTCAGAGAGAGAGAGAAAGAGAAGCTGTGTGAGAGAGAGAAGTTGTCAGTGAGTGGGAGAGAGAGAAATAAAGAGAAGCTGTGAGTGAGAAAGAGAGAGAGAAGCTGTGAGAGAGAGTGAGAGAGAGAGAGAAAGAGAAAAAGAGAAGCTGTGAGAGAGAGAGAAGCTGTGAGTGAGAGAGAGAGAAAGAGAAGGTGTGAGTGAGAGAGAGAGAAAGAGAAGCTGTGAGTGAGAGTGAGAGAGAGAGAAAGAGAAGCTGTGAGTGAGAGCGTGAGAGAGAGAAAGAGAAGCTGTGAGTGAGAGAGAGAGAAAGAGAAGCTATGAGAGAGAGAGAGAAAGAGAAGCTGTGAGTGAGAGAGAGAGAAAGAAAGAGAAGCTGTGAGAGAGAGAGAGAAAGAGAAGCTGTGAGTGAGAGAGAGAGAAACAGAATCTGTAAGTGAGAGAGAGAGAGAGAAGCTGTGAGTGAGAGAGAGAAAGAGAAACTGTGAGTGGGAGAGAAAAAGAAGCTGTGAGTGAGAGAGAGAAAGGGAAGCTGTGAGTGAGAGAGAAAGAGAAGCTGTGAGTGTGTGAGAGAGAAAGAGAAGCTGTGAGTGCGAGAGAGAGAGAGAAAGAGAAGCTGTGAATGTGAGAGAGAGATGCTGTGAGTGAGAGAGACAGAGAGAAGCTGTGAGTGAGCGAGAGAGAGAGAGAAAGAAAGTGAAGCTGTGAGTGAGAGAGAGAGAGAGAAAGAAAGAGAAGCTGTGAGTGAGAGAGAGAGAGAGAAAGAAAGAGAAGTTGTGAGTGAGAGAGAGAAGGAGAAGCTGAGAGTGAGAGAGAGAGAAAGGGAGTGAGAGAGTGAGAGAGAAAGGGAGAAAGATAAGCTGTGAGTGAGTGAGAGAGAGAGAAATAAAGAGAAGCTGTGAGTGAGAAGGAGAGAGAGAAAGAGATGCTGTGAGTGAGAGAGGGAGAGAGGTAAAAGAGTTGTGAGAGAGAGAGAAAGAGAAGCTGTGTGTGTGTGAGAGAGAAATAGAAGGTGTGAGTGAGAGAGAAAGAAAGAAAGAGAAGCTGTGAGTGAGAGAGAGAAAGAGAAGCTGTGAGTGAGTGAGAGAGAGAAAGAAAAGCTGTGAGTGAGAGAGAGAGAGAGAAAGATAGAAATAGAAAGAGATGCTGTGAGTGAGAGAGAGAGAGAGGTAAAAGTGTTGTGTGTGAGAGAGAGAAAGAGAAGCTGTGTGTGTGTGAGAGAGAAATAGAAGGTGTGAGTGAGAGAGAAAGAGAGAAAGAGAAGCTGTGAGTGAGAGAGAGAAAGAGAAGCTGTTAGTGAGAGAGAGATAGAAGCTGTGAGTGAGTGAGAGAGAAAGAGCTGTGAGTGAGAGAGAGAGAAAGAGAAGCTGTGACTGAGAGAGTGAGAGAAAGAGAAGCTGTGAGTGAGTGAGAGGGAGAGAGAAAGAGAAGCTGTGAGTGAGAGAGAGAGAGAAAGAGAAGCAGTGAGTGAGAGAAAGAGAGAAAGAGAAGCTGTGAGTGAGAGAGAGAGAGAGAAAGAGAATCTGTGAGAGAGAGAGAGAGAAAGAGAATCTGTGAGTGAGAGAGAGAGAAAGAGAAGATGTGTGTGTGTGAGAGAGAAAAGCTGTGAGAGAGAGACAGAGAGAGAAGCTGTGAGTGAGAGAAAGAGAAGCTGAGTGAGAGTGAGAGAGAAAGAGAAGCTGTGAGTGAGAAGAGAGAGAGAGAGAAAGAGAAGCTGTGAGTGAAAGAGAGAGAGAGAAAGCTGTGAGTGAGAGAGAGAGAAAAAAGAAGCTGTGAGTGAGAGAGAGAGAAATAGAAGCTGTGAGTGAGAGAGAAAGAGAGAAAGAGAAGCTGTGTGTGTGAGAGAGAAAGAGAAGCTGTAAGTGAGTGAGAGAGAGAGAGAAGCTGTGAGAGACAGAGAGAGAAAGAGAAGCTGTGAGGAAGAGAGAGAGAGAAAAAGAGAAGCTGTGAGTTAGAGAGAGAGAAAAGAGAAGCTGTGAGTGAGAGAGAGATGCTGTGAGTGAGAGAGACAGAGAAGCTGTGAGTGAGTGAGAGAGAGAGAGAAAGAAAGAAAGAAAGTGAAGCTGTGAGTGAGAGAGAGAGAAAGGGAGTGAGAGAGTGAGAGAGAAAGGGAGAAAGATAAGCTGTGAGTGAGTGAGAGAGAGAGAAATAAGGAGAAGCTGTGAGTGAGAAAGAGAGAGAGAAAGAGAAGCTGTGAGTCAGAAAGAGAGAAAGAGAAGCTGTGAGTCAGAGAGAGAGAGAGAGAAGCTGTGAGAGAGAGTGAGAGAAAGAGAAGGTGTGAGTGAGAGAGAGAGAGAAAGAAAGAGTAGCTGTGTGTGTGAGAGAGAAAAAGATAAGCTGTGTGTGAGAGAGAAGCCGTGAGTGAGAGAGAGAGAGAGAAAGAGAAGGTGTGAATGAGAGAGAGAGAGAAAGAAAGAGAAGCTGTGAGTGAGAGAGAGAGAAAAAGAGAAGCTGTGAGTGAGAGCGTGAGAGAGAGAGAAAGAGAAGCTGTGAGGGAGAAAGAGAGGAACAGAAGTTGTGAGAGAGAGAGAAAAAGAAAGAGTAGCTGTGAGAGAGATAGAGAAAGAGAAGCTGTGAGTGAGAGAGAGAGAGAAAGAGAAGCTGTGAGTGAGAGAGAGAGAAAGAGAACCTGTGAGTGAGGGAGAGAGAAGGTTTGAGTGCATGAGAGAGAGAGAAAGAGATGCTGTGAGAGAGAGAGAAGCTGTGAGTGAGAGAGAGAGAGAAAGAGAAGCTGTGAGTGAGAGAGAGAAAGAGAAGCTGTGAGTGAGAGAGAGAGAAGCTGTGCATGAGAGAGAGAGAGAGAAAGAGAAGCTATGAGTGAGAGAGAGAGAAAGAGAAGCTGTGTGTGTGTCAGAGAGAAAGAGAAGCTGAGAGTGAGAGAGAAAGAGAGAAAGAGAAGCTGTGAGTGAGAGAGAGAGAAAGAGAAGCTGAGTGTGAGTGAGAGAGAGAAGCTGTGAGTGAGAGAGACAGAGAGAGAAGCTATGAGTGAGAGAGAGAGAGAAAGAGAAGCTGTGAGTCAGAGAGAGAAAGAAAAGCTGTGAGTGAGAGAGAGAGAAAGAGAAGCTGTGTGAGAAAGAGAGAGAGAGAAAGAGAAGCTGTGAGTGAGAGAGAGAGAAGCTGTGAGTGAGAGAGAGATAAAGAGAAGCTGTGAGTGAGAGAGAGAGAAAGAGAAGCTGTGAGTGAGTGAGAGAGAGAGAGAAAAAGAAGCTGTGAGTGAGTGAGAGAGAGAAAGAGCTGTGAGTGAGAGAGAGAGAAAGAGAAGCTGTGAGTGAGTGAGAGAGAGAAAAAGAAGCTGTGAGTGAGTGAGTGAGAGAGAAAGAGCTGTGAATGAGAGAGAGAGAGAGAGAAAGAGAGGCTGTGAGTGTGTGAGAGAGAAATAGAAGCTGTGAGTGAGAGAGAAAGAGAGAAAGAGAAGCTGTGAGTGAGAGAGAGAGAGAGAGAGAAAGAGAAGCTGTGAGTGAGAGTGAGAGAGAAAGAAAGAAGCTGTGAGTGAGAGAGAGAGAAAGAGAAGCTGTGAGTGAGGGAGAGAGAAGGTTTGAGTGCGTGAGAGAGAGAGAAAGAGAAGCTGTGAGTGAGAGAGAGAGAGAAGCTGTGAGTGAGAGAGAGAGAGAAAGAGAAGCTGTGAGTGAGAGAGAGAAAGAGAAGCTGTGAGTGAGAGAGCTGTGAGTGAGTGAGAGAGAGAGAGAGAAGCTGTGAGTGCAAGAGAGAGAGAGAAAGAGAAGCTGTGAGTGAGAGAGAGAGAAAGAGAAGCTGTGTGTGTGTGTGAGAGAAAGAGAAGCTGAGAGTGAGAGAGAAAGAGAGAAAGAGAAGCTGTGAGTGAGAGAGAGAGAAAGAGAAGCTGTGTGTGTGTGAGAGAGAAGCTGTGAGTGAGAGAGACAGAGAGAGAAGCTATGAGTGAGAGAATGAGAGAGAAAGTGAAGCTGTGAGTGAGAGAGAGAGAGAGAGAAAGAGAAGCTGTGAGAGAGAGAGAGAAAGAGAAGCTGTGAGTGAGAGAGAGAGAAAGAGAAGCTGTGTGTGTGTGTGAGAGAAAAGCTGTGTGAGAGAGAGACAGAGAGAGAAGCTGTGTGAGAGAAAGAGAAGCTGAGTGAGAGTGAGAGAGAAAGAGAAGCTGTGAGTGAGAAGAGAGAGAGAGAAAGAGAAGCTGTGAGTGAAAGAGAGAGAGAAAGCTGTGAGTGAGAGAGAGAGAAAAAAAGAAGCTGTGAGTGAGAGAGAGAGAAATAGAAGCTGTGAGTGAGAGAGAAAGAGAGAAAGAGAAGCTGTGTGTGTGAGAGAGAAAGAGAAGCTGTAAGTGAGTGAGAGAGAGAAGCTGTGAGAGACAGAGAGAGAAAAAGAGAAGCTGTGAGGAAGAGAGAGAGAGAAAAAGAGAAGGTGTGAGTTAGAGAGAGAGAAAAGAGAAGCTGTGAGTGAGAGAGAGAGATGCTGTGAGTGAGAGAGACAGAGAGAAGCTGTGAGTGAGTGAGAGAGAGAGATAAAGAAAGTGAAGCTGTGAGTGAGAGAGAGAGAAAGGGAGTGAGAGAGTGAGAGAGAAAGGGAGAAAGATAAGCTGTGAGTGAGTGAGAGAGAGAGAAATAAAGAGAAGCTGTGAGTGAGAAAGAGAGAGAGAAAGAGAAGCTGTGAGTGAGAAAGAGAGAAAGAGAAGCTGTGAGTCAGAGAGAGAGAGAAGCTGTGAGAGAGAGTGAGAGAAAGAGAAGGTGTGTGAGAGAGAGAGAAAGAGAAGCTGTGTGAGAGAGAGAGAAAGAGAAGCTGTGAGTGAGAGAGAGAGAAAGAAAGAGTAGCTGTGTGAGAGAGAGAGAGAGAGAAAGAGAAGCTGTGAGTGAGTGAGAGAGAGAGAGAAAAAGAAGCTGTGAGTGAGTGAGAGAGAAAGAGCTGTGAATGAGAGAGAGAGAGAGAAAGAGAAGCTGTGAGTGTGTGAGAGAGAAATAGAAGCTGTGAGTGAGAGAGAAAGAGAGAAAGAGAAGCCGTGAGTGAGAGAGATAGAGAGAGGGAAGCTGTGAGTGAGAGTGAGAGAGAAAGAAAGAAGCTGTGAGTGAGAGAGAGAGAGAGCAAGAGAAGCTGTGAGTGAGAGAGAGAGAGAGAAGCTGTGAGTGAGAGAGAGAGAAAGAGAAGCTGTGAGTGAGCAAGAGAGAAGGTTTGAGTGCGTGAGAGAGAGAGAAAGAGAAGCTGTGAGTGAGAGAGAGAGAGAAGCTGTGAGTGAGAGAGAGAGAGAAAGAGAAGCAGTGAGTGAGAGAGAGAAAGAGAAGCTGTGAGTGAGAGAGCTGTGAGTGAGAGAGAGAGAGAGAAGCTGTGAGTGCGAGAGAGAAAGAGAAAGAGAAGCTGTGATTGAGAGAGAGAGAAAGAGAAGCTGTGTGTGTGTGAGAGAGAAAGAGAAGCTGAGAGTGAGAGAGAAAGAGAGAAAGAGAAGGTGTGAGTGAGAGAGAGAAAGAGAAGCTGTGTGTGTGTGAGAGAGAAGCTGTGAGTGAGAGAGACAGAGAGAGAAGCTATGAGTGAGAGAATGAGAGAGAAAGTGAAGCTGTGAGTGTGTGTGAGAGAGAGAAAGAGAAGCTGTGAGTGAGAGAGAGAAAGAAAGAAAGAAAGAAAGAGAAGGTGTGAGTGAGAGAGAGAAGGAGAAGCTGTGAGTGAGAGAGAGAAAGAGAAGCTGTGTGAGAAAGAGAGAGAGAGAAAGTGAAGCTGTGATTGAGAGAGAGAGAGAAGTTGTGAGTGAGAGAGAGATAAAGAGAAGCTGTGAGTGAGAGAGAGAGAAAGAGTAGCTGTGAGTGAGTGAGAGAGAGAGAGAGAAAAAGAAGCTGTGAGTGAGTAAGAGAGAGAAAGAGCTGTGAGTGAGAGAGAGGGAGAGAAAGAGTTGTGTGTGTGTGAGAGAGAAATAAATAGAAGCTGTGAGTGAGAGAGAGACAGAAAGAGCTGTGAATGAGAGAGAGAGAGAAAGAGAAGCTGTGAGTGTGTGAGAGAGAGAGAAAGAAAGAAAGAAAGAGAAAGAGATGCTGTGAGTGAGTGAGAGAGAGAGAGAGGAAAAAGAGTAGTGTGTGTGTGAGAGAAAGAGAAGCTGTGTGTGTGTGAGAGAGAAATAGAAGGTGTGAGTTAGAGAGAAAGAGAGAAAGAGAAGCTGTGAGTGAGAGAGAGAGAGAGAGAAAGAGAAGCTGTGAGTGAGAGAGAGATAGAAGCTGTGAGTGAGAGAGAAAGAGCTGTGAGTGAGAGAGAGAGAAAGAGAAGCTGTGACTGAGAGAGTGAGAGAAAGAGAAGCTGTGAGTGAGTGAGAGGGAGAGACAAAGAGAAGCTGTGAGTGAGAGAGAGAGAGAGAAAGAGAAGCTGTGAGTGAGAGAGAGAGAGAGAAAGAGAAGCTGTGAGTGAGAGAGAGAGAGAAAGAGAATCTGTGAGTGAGTGAGAGAGAAAGAGAAGCTGTGAGTGAGAGAGAGAGAAAGAGAAGCTGTGTGTGTGTGAGAGAGAAAAGCTGTGTGAGAGAGAGACAGAGAGAGAAGCTGTGAGTGAGAGAAAGAGAAGCTGATTGAGAGTGAGAGAGAAAGAGAAGCTGTGAGTTGGAAGAGAGAGAGAGAAAGAGAAGCTGTGAGTGAAAGAGAGGGAAAGCTGTGAGTGAGAGAGAGAAAAAAAAGAAGCTGTGAGTGAGAGAGAGAGAAATAGAAGCTGTGAGAGAGAGAAAGAGAGAAAGAGAAGCTGTGTGTGTGAGAGAAAGAGAAGCTGTAAGTGAGTGAGAGATTGAGAGAAGCTGTGAGAGACAGAGAGAGAGAAAGAGAAGCAGTGAGGAAGAGAGAGAAAAGAAAGAGAAGCTGTGAGTGAGAGAGAGAGGTGCTGTGAGTGAGAGAGACAGAGAGAAGCTGTGAGTGAGTGAGAGAGAGAGAGAAAGAAAGTGAAGCTGTGAGTGAGAGAGAGAGAAAGGGAGTGAGAGAGTGAGAGAGAAAGGGAGAAAGATAAGCTGTGAGTGAGTGAGAGAGAGAGAAATAAAGAGAAGCTGTGAGTGAGAAAGAGAGAGAGAAAGAGAAGCTGTGAGTGAGAAAGAGAGAAAGAGAAGCTGTGAGTCAGAGAGAGAGAGAGAGAAGGTGTGAAAGAGAGTGAGAGAAAGAGAAGGTGTGAGTGAGAGAGAGAGAAAGAAAGAGTAGCTGTGTGTGTGTGAGACAGAGAAAAAGAGAAGCTGTGAGTGAGAGCGTGAGAGAGAGAGAAAGAGAAGCTGTGAGGGAGAGAGAGAGGAACAGAAGCTGTGAGAGAGAGAGAGAAAGAAAGTGTAGCTGTGTGAGAGAGAGAGAGAGAGAGAAAGAGAAGCTGTGAGTGAGAGAGAGAGAGAAAGAGAAGCTGTGAGTGAGAGAGAGAGAAAGAGAAGCTGTGAGTGAGGGAGAGAGAAGGTTTGAGTGCGTGAGAGAGAGAGAAAGAGATGCTGTGAGTGAGAGAGAGAAGCTGTGAGTGAGAGAGAGAGAGAGAGAGAAGCTGTGAGTGCGAGAGAGAGAGAGAGAGAGAAAGAGAAGCTGTGAGTGAGAGAGAGAGAAAGAGAAGCTGTGTGTGTGTGTGAGAGAGAAAGAGAAGCAGAGTGAGAGAGAAAGAGAGAAAGAGAAGCTGTGAGTGAGAGAGAGAGAAAGAGAAGCTGTGTGTGTGTGAGAGAGAGAAGCTGTGAGTGAGAGAGACAGAGAGAGAAGCTATGAGTGAGAGAGAGAGAGAGAAAGAGAAGCTGTGAGTCAGAGAGAGAAAGAAAAGCTGTAAGTGAGAGAGAGAGAAAGAGAGGCTGTGAGTGAGAGAATGAGAGAGAAAGTGAAGCTGTGAGTGAGTGAGAGAGAGAGACAAATAGAAGCTGTGAGTGAGAGAGAGAGAAAGAAAGAAAGAGAAGGTGTGAGTGATAGAGAGTAGGAGAAGCTGTGAGTGAGAGAGAGAGAAAGAGAAGCTGTGTGAGAAAGAGAGAGAGAGAAAGAGAAGCTGTGAGTGAGAGAGAGAAGCTGTGAGTGAGAGAGAGATAAAGAGAAGCTGTGAGTGAGAGAGAGAGAAAGAGAAGCTGTGAGTGAGTGAGAGAGAAATAGAAGCTGTGAGTGAGAGAGAAAGAGAGAAAGAGAAGCCGTGAGTGAGAGAGATAGAGAGAGAGAAAGAGAAGCTGTGAGTGAGAGTGAGAGAGAAAGAAAGAAGCTGTGAGTGAGTGAGAGAGAGAGAGCAAGAGAAGCTGTGAGTGAGAGAGAGAGAGAGAGAAGCTGTGAGTGAGAGAGAGAGAGAGAAAGAGAAGCTGTGAGTGAGGGAGAGAGAAGGTTTGAGTGTGTGAGAGAGAGAGAAAGAGAAGCTGTGAGTGAGAGAGAGAGAAGCTGTGAGTGAGAGAGAGAGAAAGAGAAGCTGTGAGTGAGAGAGAGAAAGAGAAGCTGTGAGTGAGAGAGCTGTGAGTGAGAGAGAGAGAGAGAAGCTGTGAGTGCGAGAGAGAGAGAGAGAAAGAGAAGCTGTGAGTGAGAGAGAGAGAAAGAGAAGCTGTGTGTGTGTGAGAGAGAAAGAGAAGCTGAGAGTGAGAGAGAAAGAGAAGCTGTGAGTGAGAGAGAGAGAAAGAGAAGCTGTGTGTGTGAGAGAGAGAAGCTGTGAGTGAGAGAGACAGAGAGAGAAGCTATGAGTGAGAGGGAGAGAGATAAAGAGAAGCTGTGAGTGAGAGAGAGAGAAAGGAAGAAAGAGAAGGTGTGTGAGAGAGAGAAGGAGAAGCTGTGAGTGAGAGAGAGAAAGAGAAGCTGTGTGAGAAAGAGAGAGAGAGAAAGTGAAGCTGTGATTGAGAGAGAGAGAGAAGCTGTGAGTGAGAGAGAGATAAAGAGAAGCTGTGAGTGAGAGAGAGAGAGAAAGAGAAGCTGTGAGTGAGTGAGAGACAGAGAGAAAAAAAGAAGCTGTGAGTGAGTTAGAGAGAGAAAGAGCTGTGAGTGAGAGAGAGGGAGAGAAAGAGTTGTGAGAGAGAGAGAGAGAAAGAGAAGCTGTGAGTGAGAGAGAGACAGAAAGAGCTGTGAATGAGAGAGAGAGAGAGAAAGAGAAGCTGTGAGTGTGTGAGAGAGAAATAGAAGCTGTGAGTGAGGGAGAAAGAGAGAAAGAGAAGCCGTGAGGGAGAGAGATAGAGAGAGAGAGAAAGAGAAGCTTTCAGTGAGAGAGAGAGAAAGAGAAAGAGAAGCTGTGAGTGAGAGAGAAAGAGAAAGAGAAGCTGTGTCAGAGAGAGAGAGAGAGAAAGAGAAGCTGTGTGAGAGAGAGAAGCTGTGAGTGAGTGAGAGAGAGAGAAATAAAGAGAAGCTGTGAGTGAGAGAGATAGATAGAGAGAGAAAGAGAAGCTTTCAGTGAGAGAGAGAGAAAGAGAAAGAGAAGCTGTGAGTGAGAGAGAAAGAGAGAAAGCGAAGCTGTGAGTGAGAGAGAAAGAGAAAGAGAAGCTGTGAGTCAGAGAGAGAGAGAAAGAGAAGCTGTGTGTGAGAGAGAAGCTGTGAGTGAGTGAGAGAGAGAGAGAAATAAAGAGAAGCTGTGAGTGAGAAAGAGAGAGAGAAGCTGAGAGAGAGAGAAAGAGAAAAAGAGAAGCTGTGAGACAGAGATAAGCTGTGAGTGAGAGAAAGAGAAGGTGTGAGTGAGAGAGAGAGAGAAAGAGAAGCTGTGAGTGAGAGTGAGAGAGAGAGAAAGAGAAGCTGTGAGGGAGAGAGAGATGAACAGATGCTGTGAGAGAGAGAGAAAGAAAGAGTAGCTGTGAGAGAGAGAGAGAAAGAGAAGCTGTGAGTGAGAGAGAGAGAGAAAGAGAAGCTGTGAGTGAGAGAGAGAGAAAGAGAAGCTGTGAGTGAGGGAGAGAGAAGGGTTTGAGTGCGTGAGAGAGAGAGAAAGAGATGCTGTGAGTGAGAGAGAGAGAAGCTGTGAGTGAGAGAGAGAGAGAAAGAGAAGCTGTGAGTGAGAGAGAGAAAGAGAAGCTGTGAGTGAGTGAGAGAGAAGCTGTGCGTGAGAGAGAGAGAAGCTGTGAGTGAGAGAGAGATAAAGAGAAGCTGTGAGTGAGAGAGAGAGAAAGGGAGGGAGAGAGTGAGAGAGAAAGGGAGAAAGATAAGCTGTGAGTGAGTGTGAGAGAGAGAAATAAAGAGAAGCTGTGCGTGAGAAAGAGAGAGAGAAAGAGAAGCTGTGAGTGAGAAAGAGAGAAAGAGAAGCTGTGAGTCAGAGAGAGAGAGAGAAGCTGTGAGAGAGAGTGAGAGAAAGAGAAGCTGTGAGTGAGAGAGAGAGAGAAAGAAAGAGTAGCTGTGTGTGTGTGAGAGAGAGAAAAAGATAAGCTGTGTGAGAGAGAGAAGCCGTGAGTGAGAGAGAGAGAAAGAAAGAGAAGGTGTGAGTGAGAGAGAGAGAGTAAGAGAAGCTGTGAGTGAGAATGAGAGAGAGAAAAAGAGAAGCTGTGAGTGAGAGCGTGAGAGAGAGAGAAAGAAAAGCTGTGAGGGAGAGAGAGAGGAACAGAAGCTTTGAGAGAGAGAGAGAAAGAAAGAGTAGCTGTGAGAGAGAGAGAGAGAGAAAGAGAAACTGTGAGTGAGAGAGAGAGAGAAAGAGAAGCTGTGAGTGAGAGAGAGAGAAAGAGAAGCTGTGAGTGAGGGAGAGAGAAGGTTTGAGTGCGTGAGAGAGAGAGAAAGAGAAGCTGTGAGTGAGAGAGAGAGAAGCTGTGCGTAAGAGAGAGAGAGAGAAGCTGTGAGTGCGAGAGAGAGAGAAAGAGAAGCTGTGAGTGAGAGAGAGAGAAAGAGAAGCTGTGTGTGTGTGAGAGAGAAAGAGAAGCTGAGAGTGAGAGAGAAAGAGAGAAAGAGAGAAAGAGAAGCTGTGAGTGAGAGAGAGAGAAAGAGAAGCTGTGTGTGTGTGTGTGAGAGAGAAGCTGTGAGTGAGAGAGACAGAGAGAGAAGCTATGAGTGAGAGAGAAAGAGAAAGAGAAGCTGTGAGTCAGAGAGAGAAAGAAAAGCTGTGAGTGAGAGAGAGAGAAAGAGAAGCTGTGAGAGAAAGAGAGAGAGAGAAAGAGAAGCTGTGAGTGAGAGAGAGAGAAGCTGTGAGTGAGAGAGAGATAAAGAGAAGCTGTGAGTGAGAGAGAGAGAGAAAGAGAAGCTGTGAGTGAGTGAGAGAGAGAAGCTGTGAGTGAGAGAGAGATAAAGAGAAGGTGTGAGTGAGAGAGAGAGAAAGGGAGTGAGAGAGTGAGAGAGAGAAAAAGAAGCTGTGAGTGAGTGAGAGAGAAAGAGCTGTGAATGAGAGAGAGAGAGAGAAAGAGAAGCTGTGAGTGTGTGTGAGAGAAATAGAAGCTGTGAGTGAGAGAGAAAGAGAGAAAGAGAAGCCGTGAGTGAGAGAGATAGAGAGAGAGAAAGAGAAGCTGTGAGTGAGAGTGAGAGAGAAAGAAGCTGTGAGTGAGAGAGAGAGAGAGCAAGAGAAGCTGTGAGTGAGAGAGAGAGAGAGAGAGAAGCTGTGAGTGAGAGAGAGAGAAAGAGAAGCTGTGAGTGAGGGAGAGAGAAGGTTTGAGTGCGTGAGAGAGAGAGAAAGAGAAGCTATGAGTGAGAGAGAGAAAAGCTGTGAGTGAGAGAGAGAGAGAAAGAGAAGCTGTGAGTGAGAGAGCTGTGAGTGAGAGAGAGAGAGAGAGAAGCTGTGAGTGCGAGAGAGAGAGAGAAAGAGAAGCTGTGAATGAGAGAGAGAGAAAGAGAAGCTGTTTGTGTGTGAGAGAGAAAGAGAAGCTGAGAGTGAGAGAGAAAGAGAGAAAGAGAAGCTGTGAGTGAGAGAGAGAGAAAGAGAAGCTGTGTGTGTGTGAGAGAGAGAAAAAGATAAGCTGTGTGAGAGAGAGAAGCCGTGAGTGAGAGAGAGAGAAAGAAAGAGAAGGTGTGAGTGAGAGAGAGCGTGTAAGAGAAGCTGTGAGTGAGAATGAGAGAGAAAAAAAGAGAAGCTGTGAGTGAGAGCGTGAGAGAGAGAGAAAGAGAAGCTGTGAGGGAGAGAGAGAGGAACAGAAGCTGTGAGAGAGAGAGAGAAAGAAAGAGGCCCATTGGCCCTGCCCATGCCCCCCCGGGACAAGGGGACCTGCCCATGCCCCCCAAGACCATGGACCCTGCCCAGGACCCCCCCGGGCCCATGGGCCCTGCCAATGTCCACCCCGGGCACATGAGACCGGCCCATGCCACCCCTGACACATGGGCCCTGCCCATGCCCCCCCAGGACAAGGGGAACTGCCCATGCTCCCCTGAGACCATGGGCCCTGCCAGCCCCCCCCCCGGGCCCATGGGCCCTGCCAATGTCCAACCCGGGCCCATGGGCCCTGCCCATGCCACCCCTGGCCCATGGGCCCTGCCAATGCCTCCCACGGGTCCATTGGCCCTGCCCATGCCACCCCCGGGCCCATGGGCCCTGCCCATGGCCCCCCTGGACCCATGAGCCCTGCCCATGCCACACCGAGCCAATGGGTCCTAACAATGCTCCCCCAGGGGCCATGGGCCCTGCCCCATATCCCCCCAATGCCCATGGGCCCTGCCCATGCCCCCCTGGCCCATGGGCCCTGCCAATGCCCCCCCCCAGGTCCATGGGCCCTGCCCATGGCTCCCCCAGGCCCATAGGCCCTGCACATGCCCCTCCAGGCCAATGGGCCCTGCACATGGACCCCTCCAAGGCCAATGGGCCCTGTACATGTCACCCTTGGCCCATGGGCCCTGCCAATGCCCCCATGGGTCCATGAGCCCTGTCCATGCCCCCCTGGGCCCATGGGCCCTGCCCATGGACCCCTGGCACCATGGGCCCTGCCCGTTTCCCCCTGGGGCCATGAGGACTGACCATGGACCCCCTCTGGCCCATGGGCCCTGCACATGGCCCCCATGGCCCATGGGATCTGCCCATGCCCCCCAGGGCACATGGGTCCTGCCAATGCTCCCCCAGGGCCCGTGCCGCAGTCGGGACACCGCGCCGAAGCTCTCCTGGGCCCCCACCATCGGCCCAGGATGGGAGCCACCTGCGGCAACCGGCCCCGCCTCCCTCCGGCCCTCCATCGACCTGAGGGATAAAGAGACGCCGTGCCGCAGTCGAGACGCCGTGCCGCAGTCGGGACACCGCGCCGAAGCTCTCCTGGGCCCCCACCATTGGCCCAGGATGGGAGCCACCTGCGGCAACCGGCCCCACCTCCCTCCGGCCCTCCATCGACCGGAGGGATAAAGAGACACCGTGCCGCAGACGGGACACCGCGCCGAAGCTCTCCTGGGCCCCCACCATCGGCCCAAGATGGGAGCCACCTGCGGCAACCGGCCCCGCCTCCCTCCGGCCCTCCATCGACCGGAGGGATAAAGAGACGCCGTGCCACAGTCGGGACACCGCGCCGAAGCTCTCCTGGGCCCCCACCATCGGCCCAGGATGGGAGCCACCTGCAGTAACCGGCCCCGCCTCCCTCCGGCCCTCCATTGACCAGAGGGATAAAGAGACGCCATGCCGCAGACGGGACATGGCTGTGTCCCCGCCTCCCGAGCCTCGGAGGGCTCAAAGGATGCTGCCCCGCGCCGCCCGAGGACTTAGCACTCTTTCCCGGCTTGGCATTTGCCACGGGGAAGAGTGGAAGTGAACGCCTTTTTCTCTTTTCTTTCTAGCCTTTTATGTTGTATGCTTACTGATTTTGTATCTTTCCCCTCGCTGCTGCCTGCTTTAAGCAGCACGCCCCAATGTAAACCACTTAGAGTCTTCTTCCGGAAGAGACAAGCGGTATATAAATTAAAACTTTATTATTATTATTATTATTATTATTATTATTATTATTATTATTATTATTATTATTATTATTATTATTATTATTATTATTATTATTATCATCATCATCATTAACATCATTAACATCATCATCATTATTATTATTATTATTATTATTATTATTATTATTATTATTATTATTATTATTATTATTATTATTATTATTATTATTATTATTATGTGCCCTGCCCATGGCCCCCCAGGGCACATGGCCCCTGCCCATGGCCCCCGGGGCCAATGGGCCCTGCCTTAGGCCGGTGACCTTGGCCCCCAGGGCCCATGGGCCCTGCCAATGCTCCCCAATGCCCATGGGCCCTGCCCATGCCCCCCCGGCCCATCGGCCATGCCCATGCCCCCCCGGGCCCATGGGCCCTGCACATGCCCCCCCAGGCCAATGGACCCTGCACATGGACCCCTCCCGGGCCAATGGGCCCTGCACATGTCCCCCCAGGCCCATGGGCATTGCCCATGGACCCCTGGCACCATGGGCCCTGCCCATTTACCCCCAGGCCCATGGGCCATGCGCATGTCGCCCCACCAGGCACATGGGGCCTGACCATGGACCCCTCCGGCCCATGGGCCCTGCACATGGCCTCTATGGCCAATGGGCCCTGCCCATGCCGCCCTGGACCCATGGGCCATGCCAATACACCCCCGGGGCCAATGGGCCCTGCCCATGCCCCCCCTGAGCCAATGTTCCCTGCCCATG
Organism: Bradypodion pumilum; assembly: GCA_035047305.1. Lineage (NCBI taxonomy): Eukaryota > Metazoa > Chordata > Lepidosauria > Squamata > Chamaeleonidae > Bradypodion > Bradypodion pumilum. Next base: position 182,063,144 of record JAWDJD010000002.1, read on the forward strand.
GCTCCCCCATGCCCGTGAGCCATGAGTGTGTGAGAGAGAGAAAGAGAAGCTGTGAGTGAGAGAGAGAGAGAGAGAGAGAGAAATAGAAGCTGTGAGTGAGAGAGAGAGAGAGAGAGAAAGAGCTGTGAGTGAGAGAGAGAGAAAGAGAAGCTGTGAGTGAGAGAGTGAGAGAAAGAGAAGCTGTGAGTGAGAGAGAGAGAGAGAGAGAGAGAAATAGAAGCTGTGAGTGAGAGAGAGAGAGAGAGAGAAAGAGCTGTGAGTGAGAGAGAGAGAAAGAGAAGCTGTGAGTGAGAGAGTGAGAGAAAGAGAAGCTGTGAGTGAGAGAGAGAGAGAAAGAGAGAGAAAGAGAAGCTGTGAGTGAAAGAGAGAGAGAAAGAGAATCTGTGAGTGAGAGAGAGAGAAAGAGAAGCTGTGAGTGAGAGAGAGAGAAAGAGAAGCTGTGTGTGTGTGAGAGAGAAAAGCTGTGAGTGAGAGAGACAGAGAGAGAAGCTGTGAGTGAGAGAGAGAAAGAGAAGCTGAGTGAGAGTGAGAGAGAGAAAGAGAAGCTGTGTGTGAGAGAGAGAGAGGGAGAGAAAGAGAAGCTGTGAGTGGGAGAGAGAGAGAGAAGCTCTGAGTGAGAGAGAGAGAGAAAGAGAAGCTGTGAGTGAGAAGAGAGAGAGAAAGAGAAGCTGTGAGTGAAAGAGAGAGAGAAAGCTGTGAGTGAGAGAGAGAGAAAAAGAAGCTGTGAGTGAGACAGAGAAATAGAAGCTGTGAGTGAGAGAGAAAGAGAGAAAGAGAAGCTGTGTGTGTGTGTGAGAGAGAGAGAGAAGCTGTAAGTGAGAGAGAGAGAGAGAAAGAGAAGCTGTGAGAGACAGAGAGAGAGAAAGAGAAGCTGTGAGTAAGAGAGAGAGAGAGAAAGAGAAGCTGTGAGTTAGAGAGAGAGAGAGAGAAAGAGAAGCTGTGAGTGAGAGAGAGAAATGCTGTGAGGGAGAGAGACAGAGAGAAGCTGTGAGTGAGTGAGAGAGAAAGAAAGTAAAGCTGTGAGTGAGAGAGAGAGAAAGAAAGAAAGAGAAGGTGTGAGTGAGAGAGAGAAGGAGAAGCTGTGAGTGAGAGAGAGAGAAAGAGAAGCTGTGTGAGAAAGAGAGAGAGAGAAAGAGAAGCTGTGAGTGAGAGAGAGAGAAAGAGAGGCTGTGAGTGAGAGAGAGAGAGAAAGAGAAGCTGTGAGTGAGTGAGAGAGAGAGAAAAAAAAGAAGCGGTGAGTGAGTGAGAGAGAGAAAGAACTGTGAGTGAGAGAGAGAGGGAGAGAAAGAGTTGTGAGTGAGAGAGAGAGAAAGAGAAGCTGTGAGTGAGTGAGAGAGAAAGAGCTGTGAATGAGAGAGAGGGAGAGAGAAAGAGAAGCTGTGAGTGTGTGAGAGAGAAATAGAAGCTGTGAGTGAGAGAGAAAGAGAGAAAGAGAAGCTGTGAGTGAGAGAGATAGAGAGAGAGAGAAAGAGAAGCTGTGAGTGGGAGAGAGAGAAAGAGAAAGAGAAGCTGTGAGTGAGAGAGAGAGAAAGAGAAAGAGAAGCTGTGAGTCAGAGAGAGAGAGAAAGAGAAGCTGTGTGAGAGAGAGAAGCTGTGAGTGAGTGAGAGAGAGAGAAATAAAGAGAAGCTGTGAGTGTGAAAGAGAGAGAGAAGCTGTGAGAGAGAATGAGAGAGAGAAAGAGAAAAAGAGAAGCTGTGTGAGAGAGAGAATCTGTGAGTGAGAGAGAGAGAAAGAGAAGCTGTGAGTGAGAGTGAGAGAGAAAGAGAAGCTGTGAGTGAGAGTGAGAGAGAGAGAAAGAGAAGCTGTGAGTGAGAGCGTGAGAGAGAGAAAGAGAAGCTGTGTGTGTGTGAGAGAGAGAAGCTGTGAGAGAGAGAGAAAGAGAAGCTGTGAGTGAGAGAGAAAGAGAAGCTGTGAGTGTGTGAGAAAGAAGGAGAAGCTGTGAGTGAGAGAGAGAGAGAAAGAGAAGCTGTGAGTGAGAGAGAGAGAGAAAGAGAAGCTGTGTGTGTGAGAAAGAGAGAAAGAGAAGCTGTGAGCGAGAGAGAGAGAGAGAGAAAGAGAAGCTGTGTGTGTGTGTGAGAGAGAAGCTGTGAGTGAGAGAGACAGAGAGAGAAGCTGTGAGTGTGTGTGAGAGAGAAAGAGAAGCTGTGAGTCAGAGAGAGAAAGAAAAGCTGTGAGTGAGACAGGGAGAAAGATAAGCTGTGAGTGAGAGAATGAGAGAGAAGGAGAAGCTGTGAGTGGGAGAGGGAGAGAAAAAGAGAAGCTGTGTGTGTGAGAGAGAGAGATAAAGAGAAGCTGTGAATGAGAGAGAGAGAAAGAGCAGCTGTGAGTGAAAGAGAGAGAGAGAAAGAGCTGTGAGTGAGAGAGAGAGAGAGAAAGGGAAGCTGTGTGAGAGAGAAATAGAAGCTGTGAGTGAGAGAGAAAGAGAGAAAGAGAAGCTGTGAGAGTGAGAGAAAGAAAGAGAAGCTGTGAGTGAGAGAGAGAGAGAAAGAGAAGCTGTGAGTGAGTGAGAGGGAGAGAAAGAGAAGCTGTGCGTGAGTGAGAGAGAGAGAGAGAGAAAGAGAAGCTGTGAGTGAGAGAGAGAGAGAAAGAAAGAAAGGGAAGCTGTGAGTGAGAGAGAGAGAGAAAGAGAAGCTGAGTGAGAGAGACAGGGAGAAGAAGCTGTGAGTGAGTGAGTGAGAGAGAGAAACAGAAGCTGTGAGTGAGAAAGAAGCTGTGAGTGAGAGAGAGAGATGCTGTGAGTGAGAGAGACAGAGAAGCTGTGAGTGAGTGAGAGAGAGAGTGAAAGAAAGTGAAGCTGTGAGTGAGAGAGAGAAAGAGAGAAAGAGAAGCTGTGAGTGAGAGAGAGAGAAAGAAAGAGAAGGTGTGAGTGAGAGAGAGAAGGAGAAGCTGTGAGTGAGTGAGAGAGAAAGGGAGTGAGAGAGTGAGAGAGAAAGGGAGAAAGGGAGAAAGATAAGCTGTGAGTGAGTGAGAGAGAGAGAAATAAAGAGAAGCTGTGAGTGAGAAAGAGAGAGAGAAAGAGAAGCTGTGAGTGAGAAAGAGAGAAAGAAGCTGTGAGTCAGAGAGAAAGAGAGAAGCTGTGAGAGAGAGTGAGAGAGAGAGAAAGAGAAAAAGATAAGCTGTGTGAGAGAGAGAAGGTGTGAGTGAGAGAGAGAGAAAGAGAAGGTGTGAGTGAGAGAGAGAGAGAAAGAGAAGCTGTGAGTGAGAGTGAGAGAGAGAGAAAGAGAAGCTGTGAGTGAGAGCGTGAGAGTGAGAAAGAGAAGCTGTGAGTGAGAGAGAGAAAGAGAAGCTGTGAGTGAGAGAGAGAAAGAGAAGCTGTGAGTGAGTGAGAGAGAGAGAGAGAAAAAGAAGCTGTGAGTGAGTGAGAGAAGGAAGAGCTGTGAGTGAGAGAGAGAGAGAAAGAGAAGCTATGAGTGAGAGAGAGAGAGAGAAAGAGCTGTGAATGAGAGAGATAGAGAGAGAGAGAAAGAGAGAGAAATAGAAGCTGTGAGTGAGAGAGAGAGAGAGAGAGAGAAAGAGCTATGAGTGAGAGAGAGAGAGAAAGAGAAGCTGTGAGTGAGTGAGAGGGAGAGAAAGAGTTGTGAGTGAGAGAGAGAGAAAGAGAAGCTGTGAGTGAGTGAGAGAGAAAGAGCTGTGAATGAGAGAGAGGGAGAGAGAAAGAGAAGCTGTGAGTGTGTGAGAGAGAAATAGAAGCTGTGAGTGAGAGAGAAAGAAAGAGAGAAAGAGAAGCTGTGAGTGAGAGAGATAGAGAGAGAGAGAAAGAGAAGCTGTGAGTGCGAGAGAGAGAAAGAGAAAGAGAAGCTGTGAGTGAGAGAGAGAGAAAGAGAAAGAGAAGCTGTGAGTCAGAGAGAGAGAGAAAGAGAAGCTGTGTGAGAGAGAGAAGCTGTGAGTGAGTGAGAGAGAGAGAAATAAAGAGAAGCTGTGAGTGTGAAAGAGAGAGAGAAGCTGTGAGAGAGAATGAGAGAGAGAAAGAGAAAAAGAGAAGCTGTGTGAGAGAGAGAATCTGTGAGTGAGAGAGAGAGAAAGAGAAGCTGTGAGTGAGAGTGAGAGAGAAAGAGAAGCTGTGAGTGAGAGTGAGAGAGAGAGAAAGAGAAGGTGTGAGTGAGAGCGTGAGAGAGAGAAAGAGAAGCTGTGAGTGAGAGAGAGAAAGAGAAGCTGTGAGAGAGAGACAGAAAGAGAAGATGTGAGTGAGAGAGAGAGAGAGAAAGAGAAGCTGTGTGTGAGAGAGAAAGAGAAGATGTGAGTAAGAGAGAGAGAAAGAGAAACTGTGTGTGTGAGAGAGAGAGAAGCTGTGAGAGAGAGAGAAAGAGAAGCTGTGAGTGAGAGAGAAAGAGAAGCTGTGAGTGAGAGAGAGAAAGAGAAGCTGTGAGTGAGAGAGAAAGAGAAGCTGTGAGTGTGTGAGAAAGAAAGAGAAGCTGTGAGTGAGAGAGAGAGAGAAAGAGAAGCTGTGAGCGAGAGAGAGAGAGAGAGAGAAAGAGAAGCTGTGTGTGTGTGTGAGAGAGAAGCTGTGAGTGAGAGAGACAGAGAGAGAAGCTGTGAGTGTGTGTGAGAGAGAAAGAGAAGCTGTGAGTCAGAGAGAGAAAGAAAAGCTGTGAGTGAGAGAGGGAGAAAGATAAGCTGTGAGTGAGAGAATGAGAGAGAAGGAGAAGCTGTGAGTGGGAGAGGGAGAGAAAAAGAGAAGCTGTGTGTGTGTGAGAGAGAGATAAAGAGAAGCTGTGAATGAGAGAGAGAGAAAGAGCAGCTGTGAGTGAAAGAGAGAGAGAGAAAGAGCTGTGAGTGAGAGAGAGAGAGAGAGAAAGGGAAGCTGTGTGAGAGAGAAATAGAAGCTGTGAGTAAGAGAGAAAGAGAGAAAGAGAAGCTGTGAGAGTGAGAGAAAGAAAGAGAAGCTGTGAGTGAGAGAGAGAGAGAAAGAGAAGCTGTGAGTGAGTGAGAGAGAGAGAAAGAGAAGCTGTGCGTGAGTGAGAGAGAGAGAGAGAGAAAGAGAAGCTGTGAGTGAGAGAGAGAGAAAGAAAGGGAAGCTGTGAGTGAGAGAGAGAGAGAAAGAGAAGCTGAGTGAGAGAGACAGGTAGAAGAAGCTGTGAGTGAGTGAGAGAGAGAGAGAAACAGAAGCTGTGAGTGAGAAAGAAGCTGTGAGTGAGAGAGAGAGATGCTGTGAGTGAGAGAGACAGAGAAGCTGTGAGTGAGTGAGAGAGAGAGTGAAAGAAAGTGAAGCTGTGAGTGAGAGAGAGAGAGAGGGAGAGAAAGAGAAGCTGTGAGTGAGAGAGAGAGAGAAAGAAAGAGAAGGTGTGAGTGAGAGAGAGAAGGAGAAGCTGTGAGTGAGAGAGAGAGAAAGGGAGTGAGAGAGTGAGAGAGAAAGGGAGAAAGATAAGCTGTGAGTGAGTGAGAGAGAGAGAAATAAAGAGAAGCTGTGAGTGAGAAAGAGAGAGAGAAAGAGAAGCTGTGAGTGAGAAAGAGAGAAAGAAGCTGTGAGTCAGAGAGAGAGAGAAAGAGCTGTGAATGAGAGAGAGAGAGAGAAAGAGAAGCTGTGAGTGTGTGAGAGAGAAATAGAAGCTGTGAGTGAGAGAGAAAGAGAGAAAGAGAAGCTGTGAGTGAGAGAGATAGAGAGAGAGAGAAAGAGAAGCTGTGAGTGAGAGAGAGAGAGAAAGAGAAAGAGAAGCTGTGAGTGAGAGAGAGAGAAAGACAAAGAGATGCTGTGTGTGAGAGAAGCTGTGAGTGAGTGAGAGACAGAGAAATAAAGAGAAGCTGTGAGTGAGAAAGAGAGAGAGAAGATGTGAGAGAGAGAGAGAGAGAGAGAAATAGAAGCTGTGAGTGAGAGAGAGAGAGAGAGAGAAAGAGCTGTGAGTGAGAGAGAGAAAGAGAAGCTGTGAGTGAGAGAGTGAGAGAAAGAGAAGCTGTGAGTGAGAGAGAGAGAGAAAGAGAGAGAAAGAGAAGCTGTGAGTGAGAGAGAGAGAGAAAGAGAAGCTGTGAGTGAAAGAGAGAGAGAAAGAGAATCTGTGAGTGAGAGAGAGAGAAAGAGAAGCTGTGAGTGAGAGAGAGAGAAAGAGAAGCTGTGTGTGTGTGAGAGAGAAAAGCTGTGAGTGAGAGAGACAGAGAGAGAAGCTGTGAGTGAGAGAGAGAAAGAGAAGCTGAGTGAGAGTGAGAGAGAGAAAGAGAAGCTGTGTGTGTGAGAGAGAGAGAGAGAAAAAGAAGCTGTGAGTGGGAGAGAGAGAGAGAAGCTCTGAGTGAGAGAGAGAGAGAAAGAGAAGCTGTGAGTGAGAAGAGAGAGAGAAAGAGAAGCTGTGAGTGAAAGAGAGAGAGAAAGCTGTGAGTGAGAGAGAGAGAAAAAGAAGCTGTGAGTGAGAGAGAGAAATAGAAGCTGTGAGTGAGAGAGAAAGAGAGAAAGAGAAGCTGTGTGTGTGTGAGAGAGAGAGAGAGAAGCTGTAAGTGAGAGAGAGAGAGAGAAAGAGAAGCTGTGAGAGACAGAGAGAGAGAAAGAGAAGCTGTGAGTAAGAGAGAGAGAGAGAAAGAGAAGCTGTGAGTTAGAGAGAGAGAGAGAGAAAGAGAAGCTGTGAGTGAGAGAGAGAAATGCTGTGAGGGAGAGAGACAGAGAGAAGCTGTGAGTGAGTGAGAGAGAAAGAAGGAAAGTGAAGCTGTGAGTGAGAGAGAGAGAAAGAAAGAAAGAGAAGGTGTGAGTGAGAGAGAGAAGGAGAAGCTGTGAGTGAGAGAGAGAGAAAGAGAAGCTGTGTGAGAAAGAGAGAGAGAGAGAAAGAGAAGCTGTGAGTGAGAGAGAGAGAAAGAGAGGCTGTGAGTGAGAGAGAGAGAGAAAGAGAAGCTGTGAGTGAGTGAGAGAGAGAGAGAAAAAAGAAGCGGTGAGTGAGTGAGAGAGAGAAAGAGCTGTGAGTGAGAGAGAGGGAGAGAAAGAGTTGTGAGTGAGAGAGAGAGAAAGAGAAGCTGTGAGTGAGTGAGAGAGAAAGAGCTGTGAATGAGAGGGAGAGAGAAAGAGAAGCTGTGAGTGTGTGAGAGAGAAATAGAAGCTGTGAGTGAGAGAGAAAGAGAGAAAGAGAAGCTGTGAGTGAGAGAGATAGAGAGAGAGAGAAAGAGAAGCTGTGAGTGGGAGAGAGAGAAAGAGAAAGAGAAGCTGTGAGTGAGAGAGAGAGAAAGAGAAAGAGAAGCTGTGAGTCAGAGAGAGACAGAAAGAGAAGCTGTGTGAGAGAGAGAAGCTGTGAGTGAGTGAGAGAGAGAGAAATAAAGAGAAGCTGTGAGTGTGAAAGAGAGAGAGAAGCTGTGAGAGAGAATGAGAGAGAGAAAGAGAAAAAGAGAAGCTGTGTGAGAGAGAGAATCTGTGAGTGAGAGAGAGAGAAAGAGAAGCTGTGAGTGAGAGTGAGAGAGAAAGAGAAGCTGTGAGTGAGAGTGAGAGAGAGAGAAAGAGAAGCTGTGAGTGAGAGCGTGAGAGAGAGAAAGAGAAGCTGTGAGTGAGAGAGAGAGAAAGAGAAGCTGTGAGAGAGAGAGAGAGAGAGAAAGAGAAGATGTGAGTGAGAGAGAGAGAGAAAGAGAAGCTGTGTGAGAGAGAGAACGAGAAGCTGTGAGTAAGAGAGAGAGAAAGAGAAGCTGTGTGTGTGTGAGAGAGAGAAGCTGTGTGAGAGAGAGAAAGAGAAGCTGTGAGTGAGAGAGAAAGAGAAGCTGTGAGTGTGTGAGAAAGAAGGAGAAGCTGTGAGTGAGAGAGAGAGAGAAAGAGAAGCTGTGAGTGAGAGAGAGAGAGAAAGAGAAGCTGTGTGTGTGAGAAAGAGAGAAAGAGAAGCTGTGAGCGAGAGAGAGAGAGAGAGAGAAAGAGAAGCTGTGTGTGTGTGAGAGAGAGAAGCTGTGAGGGAGAGAGACAGAGAGAGAAGCTGTGAGTGTGTGTGAGAGAGAAAGAGAAGCTGTGAGTCAGAGAGAGAAAGAAAAGCTGTGAGTGAGACAGGGAGAAAGATAAGCTGTGAGTGAGAGAATGAGAGAGAAGGAGAAGCTGTGAGTGGGAGAGGGAGAGAAAAAGAGAAGCTGTGTGTGTGAGAGAGAGAGATAAAGAGAAGCTGTGAATGAGAGAGAGAGAAAGAGCAGCTGTGAGTGAAAGAGAGAGAGAGAAAGAGCTGTGAGTGAGAGAGAGAGAGAGAGAAAGGGAAGATGTGTGAGAGAGAAATAGAAGCTGTGAGTGAGAGAGAAAGAGAGAAAGAGAAGCTGTGAGAGTGAGAGAAAGAAAGAGAAGCTGTGAGTGAGAGAGAGAGAGAGAAAGAGAAGTTGTGAGTGAGTGAGAGGGAGAGAAAGAGAAGCTGTGAGTGAGAGAGAGAGAGAGAGAGAGAGAAAGAAAGGGAAGCTGTGAGTGAGAGAGAGAGAGAAAGAGAAGCTGAGTGAGAGAGACAGGGAGAAGAAGCTGTGAGTGAGTGAGTGAGAGAGAGAAACAGAAGCTGTGAGTGAGAAAGAAGCTGTGAGTGAGAGAGAGAGATGCTGTGAGTGAGAGAGACAGAGAAGCTGTGAGTGAGTGAGAGAGAGAGTGAAAGAAAGTGAAGCTGTGAGTGAGAGAGAGAGAGAGAGAGAGAGAGAGAAAGAGAAGCTGTGAGTGAGAGAGAGAGAAAGAAAGAGAAGGTGTGAGTGAGAGAGAGAAGGAGAAGCTGTGAGTGAGTGAGAGAGAAAGGGAGTGAGAGAGTGAGAGAGAAAGGGAGAAAGATAAGCTGTGAGTGAGTGAGAGAGAGAAATAAAGAGAAGCTGTGAGTGAGAAAGAGAGAGAGAAAGAGAAGCTGTGAGTGAGAAAGAGAGAAAGAAGCTGTGAGTCAGAGAGAGAGAGAAGCTGTGAGAGAGAGTGAGAGAGAGAGAAAGAGAAAAAGATAAGCTGTGTGAGAGAGAGAAGGTGTGAGTGAGAGAGCGAGAAAGAGAAGGTGTGAGTGAGAGAGAGAGAGAAAGAGAAGCTGTGAGTGAGAGTGAGAGAGAGAGAAAGAGAAGCTGTGAGTGAGAGCGTGAGAGAGAGAAAGAGAAGCTGTGAGTGAGAGAGAGAAAGAGAAGCTGTGAGTGAGTGAGAGAGAGAGAGAAAAAGAAGCTGTGAGTGAGTGAGAGAAGGAAGAGCTGTGAGTGACAGAGAGAGAGAAAGAGAAGCTATGAGTGAGTGAGAGAGAGAGAGAAAGAGCTGTGAATGAGAGAGAGAGAGAGAAAGAGAAGCTGTGAGTGTGTGAGAGAGAAATAGAAGCTGTGAGTGAGAGAGAAAGAGAGAACGAGAAGCTGTGAGTGAGAGAGATAGAGAGAGAGAGAAAGAGAAGCTGTGAGTGAGAGAGAGAGAGAAAGAGAAAGAGAAGCTGTGTGTGAGAGAGAGAGAAAGAGAAAGAGATGCTGTGTGTGAGAGAGAAGCTGTGAGTGAGTGAGAGACAGAGAAATAAAGAGAAGCTGTGAGTGAGAAAGAGAGAGAGAAGATGTGAGAGAGAGTGAGAGAGAGAGAAAGAGAAAAAGAGAAGCTGTGTGAGAGAGAAGCTGTGAGTGAGAGAGAGAAAGAGAAGGTGAGAGAGAGAGAGAAAGTAGCTGTGAGTGAGAGTGAGAGAGAGAGAAAGAGAAGCTGTGAGTGAGAGAGAGAGAGAGAAGCTGTGAGAGAGAGAGAGAGAAAGAGAAGCTGTGTGTGTGAGAGAGAAAGAGAAGCCGTGAGTGAGAGAGAGAGAAAGAAAGAGAAGCTGTGAGTGAGAGAGAGAGAGAAGCTGTGAGTGAGAGAGAGAGAAAGAGAAGCTGTGAGTGAGAGAGAAAGAGAAGCTGTGAGTGAGAGAGAGAGAAAGAGAAGCTGTGAGTGAGAGAGAAAGAGAAGCTGTGAGTGTGTGAGAGAGAAAGAGAAGCTGTGAGTGCGAGAGAGAGAGAAAGAGAAGCTGTGAGTGAGAGAGAGAGAGAAAGAGAAGCTGTGTGTGTGTGAGAGAGAGAAAGAGAAGCTGAGAGTGAGAGAGAAAGAGAGAAAGAGAAGCTGTGAGCGAGAGAGAGAGAGAGAAAGAGAAGGTGTGAGTGAGAGTGAGAGAGAGAGAAAGAGAAGCTGTGAGTGAGAGCGTGAGAGAGAGAAAGAGAAGCTGTGAGTAGGAGAGAGAGAAAGAGAAGCTGTGAGTGTGAGAGAGAGAAAGAGAAGCTGTGAGTGAGAGAGAGAGATGCTGTGAGTGAGAGAGAGGAAGAGAAGCTGTGAGTGAGAGAGAGAGAGAAAGAGAAAGAGAAAGAGAAGCTGTGAGTGAGAGCGTGAGAGAGAGAGAAAGAGAAGCTGTGAGTGAGAGAGAGAAAGAGAAGCTTTGAGTGAGTGAGAGAGAGAGAGAGAAAAAGAAGCTGTGAGTGAGTGAGAGAAGGAAGAGCTGTGAGTGAGAAAGAGAGAGAAAGAGAAGCTATGAGTGAGAGAGAGAGAGAGAAAGAGCTGTGAATGAGAGAGAGAGAAAGAGAAGCTGTGAGTGTGTGTGAGAGAAATAGAAGCTGTGAGTGAGAGAGAAAGAGAGAAAGAGAAGCTGTGAGTGAGAGAGATAGAGAGAGAGAGAAAGAGAGAGAAATAGAAGCTGTGAGTGAGAGAGAGAGAGAGAGAGAAAGAGCTATGAGTGAGAGAGAGAGAAAGAGAAGCTGTGAGTGAGAGAGTGAGAGAAAGAGAAGCTGTGAGTGAGAGAGAGAGAGAGAAAGAGAGAGAAAGAGAAGCTGTGAGTGAGAGAGAGAGAGAAAGAGAAGCTGTGAGTGAAAGAGAGAGAGAAAGAGAATCTGTGAGTGAGAGAGAGAGAAAGAGAAGCTGTGAGTGAGAGAGAGAGAAAGAGAAGCTGTGTGTGTGTGAGAGAGAAAAGCTGTGAGTGAGAGAGACAGAGAGAGAAGCTGTGAGTGAGAGAGAGAAAGAGAAGCTGAGTGAGAGTGAGAGAGAGAAAGAGAAGCTGTGTGTGTGAGAGAGAGAGAGAGAAAGAGAAGCTGTGAGTGGGAGAGAGAGAAAGAGAAAGAGAAGCTGTGAGTCAGAGAGAGAGAGAAAGAGAAGCTGTGTGTGAGAGAGAAGCTGTGAGTGAGTGAGAGAGAGAGAAATAAAGAGAAGCTGTGAGTGTGAAAGAGAGAGAGAAGCTGTGAGAGAGAATGAGAGAGAGAAAGAGAAAAAGAGAAGCTGTGTGAGAGAGAGAATCTGTGAGTGAGAGAGAGAGAAAGAGAAGCTGTGAGTGAGAGTGAGAGAGAAAGAGAAGCTGTGAGTGAGAGTGAGAGAGAGAGAAAGAGAAGGTGTGAGTGAGAGCGTGAGAGAGAGAAAGAGAAGCTGTGAGTGAGAGAGAGAGAAAGAGAAGCTGTGTGAGAGAGAGAGAAAGAGAAGATGTGAGTGAGAGAGAGAGAGAGAAAGAGAAGCTGTGTGTGAGAGAGAAAGAGAAGCTGTGAGTAAGAGAGAGAGAAAGAGAAGCTGTGTGTGTGAGAGAGAGAGAAGCTGTGAGAGAGAGAGAAAGAGAAGCTGTGAGTGAGAGAGAAAGAGAAGCTGTGAGTGAGAGAGAGAAAGAGAAGCTGTGAGTGAGAGAGAAAGAGAAGCTGTGAGTGTGTGAGAAAGAAAGAGAAGCTGTGAGTGAGAGAGAGAGAGAAAGAGAAGCTGTGAGTGAGAGAGAGAGAGAAAGAGAAGCTGTGTGTGTGAGAAAGAGAGAAAGAGAAGCTGTGAGCGAGAGAGAGAGAGAAAGAGAAGCTGTGTGTGTGTGAGAGAGAGAAGCTGTGAGTGAGAGAGACAGAGAGAGAAGCTGTGAGTGTGTGTGAGAGAGAAAGAGAAGCTGTGAGTCAGAGAGAGAAAGAAAAGCTGTGAGTGAGAGAGGGAGAAAGATAAGCTGTGAGTGAGAGAATGAGAGAGAAGGAGAAGCTGTGAGTGGGAGAGGGAGAGAAAAAGAGAAGCTGTGTGTGTGTGAGAGAGAGATAAAGAGAAGCTGTGAATGAGAGAGAGAGAAAGAGCAGCTGTGAGTGAAAGAGAGAGAGAGAAAGAGCTGTGAGTGAGAGAGAGAGAGAGAAAAAGGGAAGCTGTGTGAGAGAGAAATAGAAGCTGTGAGTGAGAGAGAAAGAGAGAAAGAGAAGGTGTGAGAGTGAGAGAAAGAAAGAGAAGCTGTGAGTGAGAGAGAGAGAGAGAGAAGCTGTGAGTGAGTGAGAGAGAGAGAAAGAGAAGCTGTGCGTGAGTGAGAGAGAGAGAGAGAAAGAGAAGCTGTGAGTGAGAGAGAGAGAGAAAGAAAGGGAAGCTGTGAGTGAGAGAGAGAGAGAAAGAGAAGCTGAGTGAGAGAGACAGGGAGAAGAAGCTGTGAGTGAGTGAGAGAGAGAGAGAAACAGAAGCTGTGAGTGAGAAAGAAGCTGTGAGTGAGAGAGAGAGATGCTGTGAGTGAGAGAGAGAGAAGCTGTGAGTGAGTGAGAGAGAGAGTGAAAGAAAGTGAAGCTGTGAGTGAGAGAGAGAGAGGGAGAGAAAGAGAAGCTGTGAGTGAGAGAGAGAGAGAAAGAAAGAGAAGGTGTGAGTGAGAGAGAGAAGGAGAAGGTGTGAGTGAGTGAGAGAGAAAGGGAGTGAGAGAGTGAGAGAGAAAGGGAGAAAGATAAGCTGTGAGTGAGTGAGAGAGAGAGAAATAAAGAGAAGCTGTGAGTGAGAAAGAGAGAGAGAAAGAGAAGCTGTGAGTGAGAAAGAGAGAAAGAAGCTGTGAGTCAGAGAGAGAGAGAAGCTGTGAGAGAGAGTGAGAGAGAGAGAAAGAGAAAAAGATAAGCTGTGTGAGAGAGAGAAGGTGTGAGTGAGAGAGAGAGAAAGAGAAGGTGTGAGTGAGAGAGAGAGAGAAAGAGAAGCTGTGAGTGAGAGTGAGAGAGAGAGAAAGAGAAGCTGTGAGTGAGAGCGTGAGAGAGAGAAAGAGAAGCTGTGAGTGAGAGAGAGAGAGAAGCTGTGAGTGAGTGAGAGAGAGAGAGAGAAAAAGAAGCTGTGAGTGAGTGAGAGAAGGAAGAGCTGTGAGTGACAGAGAGAGAGAAAGAGAAGGTATGAGTGAGAGAGAGAGAGAAAGAGCTGTGAATGAGAGAGAGAGAGAAAGAGAAGCTGTGAGTGTGTGAGAGAGAAATAGAAGCTGTGAGTGAGAGAGAAAGAGAGAAAGAGAAGCTGTGAGTGAGAGAGATAGAGAGAGAGAGAAAGAGAAGCTGTGAGTGAGAGAGAGAGAGAAAGAGAAAGAGAAGCTGTGAGTGAGAGAGAGAGAAAGACAAAGAGATGCTGTGTGTGAGAGAAGCTGTGAGTGAGTGAGAGACAGAGAAATAAAGAGAAGCTGTGAGTGAGAAAGAGAGAGAGAAGATGTGAGAGAGAGTGAGAGAGAGAGAAAGAGAAAAAGAGAAGCTGTGTGAGAGAGAAGCTGTGAGTGAGAGAGAGAAAGAGAAGGTGAGAGAGAGAGAGAGAAAGTAGCTGTGAGTGAGAGTGAGAGAGAGAGAAAGAGAAGCTGTGAGTGAGAGAGAGATAAAGAGAAGCTGTGAATGAGAGAGAGAGAAAGAGCAGCTGTGAGTGAAAGAGAGAGAGAGAAAGAGCTGTGAGAGAGAGAGAGAGAGAAAGGGAAGCTGTGTGAGAGAGAAATAGAAGCTGTGAGTGAGAGAGAAAGAGAGAAAGAGAAGCTGTGAGAGTGAGAGAAAGAAAGAGAAGCTGTGAGTGAGAGAGAGAGAGAGAGAGAAGCTGTGAGTGAGTGAGAGAGAGAGAAAGAGAAGCTGTGCGTGAGTGAGAGAGAGAGAGAGAGAAAGAGAAGCTGTGAGTGAGAGAGAGAAAGAAAGGGAAGCTGTGAGTGAGAGAGAGAGAGAAAGAGAAGCTGAGTGAGAGAGACAGGGAGAAGAAGCTGTGAGTGAGTGAGTGAGAGAGAGATACAGAAGCTGTGAGTGAGAAAGAAGCTGTGAGTGAGAGAGAGAGATGCTGTGAGTGAGAGAGAGAGAAGCTGTGAGTGAGTGAGAGAGAGTGTGAAAGAAAGTGAAGCTGTGAGTGAGAGAGAGAGAGAGGGAGAGAAAGAGAAGCTGTGAGTGAGAGAGAGAAGGAGAAGGTGTGAGTGAGTGAGAGAGAAAGGGAGTGAGAGAGTGAGAGAGAAAGGGAGAAAGATAAGCTGTGAGTGAGTGAGAGAGAGAGAAATAAACAGAAGCTGTGAGTGAGAAAGAGAGAGAGAAAGAGAAGCTGTGAGTGAGAAAGAGAGAAAGAAGCTGTGAGTCAGAGAGAGAGAGAGAGAAGCTGTGAGAGAGAGTGAGAGAGAGAGAAAGAGAAAAAGATAAGCTGTGTGAGAGAGAGAAGGTGTGAGTGAGAGAGAGAGAAAGAGAAGGTGTGAGTGAGAGAGAGAGAGAAAGAGAAGCTGTGAGTGAGAGTGAGAGAGAGAGAAAGAGAAGCTGTGAGTGAGAGCGTGAGAGAGAGAAAGAGAAGCTGTGAGTGAGAGAGAGAAAGAGAAGCTGTGAGTGAGTGAGAGAGAGAGAGAGAAAAAGAAGCTGTGTGTGAGTGAGAGAAGGAAGACCTGTGAGTGACAGAGAGAGAGAAAGAGAAGCTATGAGTGAGAGAGAGAGAGAAAGAGCTGTGAATGAGAGAGAGAGAGAGAAAGAGAAGCTGTGAGTGTGTGTGAGAGAAATAGAAGCTGTGTGTGAGAGAGAAAGAGAGAAAGAGAAGCTGTGAGTGAGAGAGATAGAGAGAGAGAGAAAGAGAAGCTGTGAGTGAGAGAGAGAGAGAAAGAGAAAGAGAAGCTGTGAGTGAGAGAGAGAGAAAGACAAAGAGATGCTGTGTGTGAGAGAAGCTGTGAGTGAGTGAGAGACAGAGAAATAAAGAGAAGCTGTGAGTGAGAAAGAGAGAGAGAAGATGTGAGAGAGAGTGAGAGAGAGAGAAAGAGAAAAAGAGAAGCTGTGTGAGAGAGAAGCTGTGAGTGAGAGAGAGAAAGAGAAGGTGAGAGAGAGAGAGAGAAAGTAGCTGTGAGTGAGAGTGAGAGAGAGAGAGAGAGAAGCTGTGAGTGAGAGAGAGAGAGAGAGAGAGAAGCTGTGTGAGAGAGAGAGAGAAAGAGAAGCTGTGTGAGAGAGAGAGAAAGAGAAGCTGTGAGTGAGAGAGAGAGAAAGAAAGAGAAGCTGTGAGTGAGAGAGAGAGAGAAGCTGTGAGTGAGAGAGAGAGAAAGAGAAGCTGTGAGTGAGAGAGAAAGAGAAGCTGTGAGTGAGAGAGAGAGAAAGAGAAGCTGTGAGTGAGAGAGAAAGAGAAGCTGTGAGTGTGTGAGAGAGAAAGAGAAGCTGTGAGTGCGAGAGAGAGAGAAAGAGAAGCTGTGAGTGAGAGAGAGAGAAAGAGAAGCTGTGTGTGTGTGTGAGAGAGAAAGAGAAGCTGAGAGTGAGAGAGAAAGAGAGAAAAAGATTCTGTGAGCGAGAGAGAGAGAGAGAGAAAGAGAAGGTGTGAGTGAGAGTGTGAGAGAGAGAAAGAGAAGCTGTGAGTGAGAGCGTGAGAGAGAGAAAGAGAAGCTGTGAGTAGGAGAGAGAGAAAGAGAAGCTGTGAGTGAGAGAGAGAGAAAGAGAAGCTGTGAGTGAGAGAGAGAGATGCTGTGAGTGAGAGAGAGGAAGAGAAGCTGTGAGTGAGAGAGAGAGAGAAAGAGAAAGAGAAAGGGAAAGAGAAGCTGTGAGTGAGAGCGTGAGAGAGAGAGAAAGAGAAGCTGTAAGTGAGAGAGAGAAAGAGAAGCTGTGAGTGAGTGAGAGAGAGAGAGAGAAAGAAGCTGTGTGAGTGAGAGAAGGAAGAGCTGTGAGTGAGAGAGAGAGAGAGAGAAGCTATGAGTGAGAGAGAGAGAGAAAGAGCTGTGAATGAGAGAGAGAGAGAGAAAGAGAAGCTGTGAGTGTGTGAGAGAGAAATAGAAGCTGTGAGTGAGAGAGAAAGAGAGAAAGAGAAGCTGTGAGTGAGAGAGATAGAGAGAGAGAGAAAGAGAGAGAAATAGAAGCTGTGAGTGAGAGAGAGAGAGAAAGAGCTGTGAGTGAGAGAGAGAGAAAGAGAAGCTGTGAGTGAGAGAGTGAGAGAAAGAGAAGCTGTGAGTGAGAGAGAGAGAGAAAGAGAGAGAAAGAGAAGCTGTGAGTGAGAGAGAGAGAGAAAGAGAAGCTGTGAGTGAAAGAGAGAGAGAAAGAGAATCTGTGAGTGAGAGAGAGAGAAAGAGAAGCTGTGAGTGAGAGAGAGAGATGCTGTGAGTGAGAGAGACAGAGAAGCTGTGAGTGAGTGAGAGAGAGAGTGAAAGAAAGTGAAGCTGTTAGTGAGAGAGAGAGAGAGAGAGAGAAAGAGAAGCTGTGAGTGAGAGAGAGAGAGAAAGAAAGAGAAGGTGTGAGTGAGAGAGAGAAGGAGAAGCTGTGAGTGAGTGAGAGAGTGAGAGAGAAAGGGAGAAAGATAAGCTGTGAGTGAGTGAGAGAGAGAGAAATAAAGAGAAGCTGTGAGTGAGAAAGAGAGAGAGAAAGAGAAGCTGTGAGTGAGAAAGAGAGAAAGAAGCTGTGAGTCAGAGAGAGAGAGAGAAGCTGTGAGAGAGAGTGAGAGAGAGAGAAAGAGAAAAAGATAAGCTGTGTGAGAGAGAGAAGGTGTGAGTGAGAGAGAGAGAGAAAGAGAAGGTGTGAGTGAGAGAGAGAGAGAAAGAGAAGCTGTGTGTGAGAGTGAGAGAGAGAGAAAGAGAAGCTGTGAGTGAGAGCGTGAGAGAGAGAAAGAGAAGCTGTGAGTGAGTGAGAGAGAGAGAGAGAAAAAGAAGCTGTGAGTGAGTGAGAGAAGGAAGAGCTGTGAGTGACAGAGAGAGAGAAAGAGAAGCTATGAGTGAGAGAGAGAGAAAGAGCTGTGAATGAGAGAGAGAGAGAGAGAAAGAGAAGCTGTGAGTGTGTGAGAGAGAAATAGAAGCTGTGAGTGAGAGAGAAAGAGAGAAAGAGAAGCTGTGAGTGAGAGAGATAGAGAGAGAGAGAAAGAGAAGCTGTGAGTGATAGAGAGAGAAAGAGAAAGAGAAGCTGTGTGTGAGAGAGAGAGAAAGAGAAAGAGATGCTGTGTGTGAGAGAGAGAGAAATAAAGAGAAGCTGTGAGTGAGAAAGAGAGAGAGAAGATGTGAGAGAGAGTGAGAGAGAGAAAGAGAAAAAGAGAAGCTGTGTGAGAGAGAAGCTGTGAGTGAGAGAGAGAAAGAGAAGGTGAGAGAGAGAGAAAGTAGCTGTGAGTGAGAGTGAGAGAGAGAGAAAGAGAAGCTGTGAGTGAGAGAGAGAGAGAGAAGCTGTGAGAGAGAGAGAGAGAGAAAGAGAAGCTGTGTGTGAGAGAGAGAAAGAGAAGCCGTGAGTGAGAGAGAGAGAAAGAAAGAGAAGCTGTGAGTGAGAGAGAGAGAGAAGCTGTGAGTGAGAGAGAGAGAAAGAGAAGCTGTGAGTGAGAGAGAAAGAGAAGCTGTGAGTGAGAGAGAGAGAAAGAGAAGCTGTGAGTGAGAGAGAAAGAGAAGCTGTGAGTGTGTGAGAGAGAAAGAGAAGCTGTGAGTGCGAGAGAGAGAGAAAGAGAAGCTGTGAGTGAGAGAGAGAGAGAAAGAGAAGCTGTGTGTGTGTGTGAGAGAGAAAGAGAAGCTGAGAGTGAGAGAGAAAGAGAGAAAGAGAAGCTGTGAGCGAGAGAGAGAGAGAAAGAGAAGGTGTGAGTGAGAGTGAGAGAGAGAGAAAGAGAAGCTGTGAGTGAGAGCGTGAGAGAGAGAAAGAGAAGCTGTGAGTAGGAGAGAGAGAAAGAGAAGCTGTGAGTGAGAGAGAGAGAAAGAGAAGCTGTGTGAGAGAGAGAAGCTGTGAGTGAGAGAGAGAGAAATAAAGAGAAGCTGTGAGTGAGAGAGATAGATAGAGAGAGAAAGAGAAGCTTTCAGTGAGAGAGAGAGAAAGAGAAAGAGAAGCTGTGAGTGAGAGAGAAAGAGAGAAAGCGAAGCTGTGAGTGAGAGAGAAAGAGAAAGAGAAGCTGTGAGTCAGAGAGAGAGAGAAAGAGAAGCTGTGTGTGAGAGAGAAGCTGTGAGTGAGTGAGAGAGAGAGAGAAATAAAGAGAAGCTGTGAGTGAGAAAGAGAGAGAGAAGCTGTGAGAGAGAGAAAGAGAAAAAGAGAAGCTGTGAGACAGAGATAAGCTGTGAGTGAGAGAAAGAGAAGGTGTGAGTGAGAGAGAGAGAGAAAGAGAAGCTGTGAGTGAGAGTGTGAGAGAGAGAAAGAGAAGCTGTGAGGGAGAGAGAGAGGAACAGATGCTGTGAGAGAGAGAGAAAGAAAGAGTAGCTGTGAGAGAGAGAGAGAGAAAGAGAAGCTGTGAGTGAGAGAGAGAGAGAAAGATAAGCTGTGAGTGAGAGAGAGAGAAAGAGAAGCTGTGAGTGAGGAAGAGAGAAGGGTTTGAGTGCGTGAGAGAGAGAGAAAGAGATGCTGTGAGTGAGAGAGAGAGAAGCTGTGAGTGAGAGAGAGAGAGAAAGAGAAGCTGTGAGTGAGAGAGAAAGAGAAGCTGTGAGTGAGAGAGAGAGAAGCTGTGCGTGAGAGAGAGAGAAGCTGTGAGTGAGAGAGAGATAAAGAGAAGGTGTGAGTGAGAGAGAGAGAAAGGGAGGGAGAGAGTGAGAGAGAAAGGGAGAAAGATAAGCTGTGAGTGAGTGAGAGAGAGAGAAATAAAGAGAAGCTGTGAGTGAGAAAGAGAGAGAGAAAGAGAAGCTGTGAGTGAGAAAGAGAGAAAGAGAAGCTGTGAGTCAGAGAGAGAGAGAGAAGCTGTGCGAGAGAGTGAGAGAAAGAGAAGCTGTGAGTGAGAGAGAGAGAGAAAGAAAGAGTAGCTGTGTGTGTGTGAGAGAGAGAAAAAGATAAGCTGTGTGAGAGAGAGAAGCCGTGAGTGAGAGAGAGAGAAAGAAAGAGAAGGTGTGAGTGAGAGAGAGAGAGTAAGAGAAGCTGTGAGTGAGAATGAGAGAGAGAAAAAGAGAAGCTGTGAGTGAGAGCGTGAGAGAGAGAGAAAGAAAAGCTGTGAGGGAGAGAGAGAGGAACAGAAGCTTTGAGAGAGAGAGAGAAAGAAAGAGTAGCTGTGAGAGAGAGAGAGAGAGAAAGAGAAACTGTGAGTGAGAGAGAGAGAGAAAGAGAAGCTGTGAGTGAGAGAGAGAAAGAGAAGCTGTGAGTGAGGGAGAGAGAAGGTTTGAGTGCGTGAGAGAGAGAGAAAGAGAAGCTGTGAGTGAGAGAGAGAGAAGCTGTGCGTAAGAGAGAGAGAGAGAAGCTGTGAGTGCGAGAGAGAGAGAAAGAGAAGCTGTGAGTGAGAGAGAGAGAAAGAGAAGCTGTGTGTGTGTGAGAGAGAAAGAGAAGCTGAGAGTGAGAGAGAAAGAGAGAAAGAGAAGCTGTGAGTGAGAGAGAGAGAAAGAGAAGCTGTGTGTGTGTGTGAGAGAGAGAAGCTGTGAGTGAGAGAGACAGAGAGAGAAGCTATGAGTGAGAGAGAAAGAGAAAGAGAAGCTGTGAGTCAGAGAGAGAAAGAAAAGCTGTGAGTGAGAGAGAGAGAAAGAGAAGCTGTGAGAGAAAGAGAGAGAGAGAAAGAGAAGCTGTGAGTGAGAGAGAGAGAAGCTGTGAGTGAGAGAGAGATAAAGAGAAGCTGTGAGTGAGAGAGAGAGAGAAAGAGAAGCTGTGAGTGAGTGAGAGAGAGAAGCTGTGAGTGAGAGAGAGATAAAGAGAAGGTGTGAGTGAGAGAGAGAGAAAGGGAGTGAGAGAGTGAGAGAGAGAAAAAGAAGCTGTGAGTGAGTGAGAGAGAAAGAGCTGTGAATGAGAGAGAGAGAGAGAAAGAGAAGCTGTGAGTGTGTGTGAGAGAAATAGAAGCTGTGAGTGAGAGAGAAAGAGAGAAAGAGAAGCCGTGAGTGAGAGAGATAGAGAGAGAGAAAGAGAAGCTGTGAGTGAGAGTGAGAGAGAAAGAAGCTGTGAGTGAGAGAGAGAGAGAGCAAGAGAAGCTGTGAGTGAGAGAGAGAGAGAGAGAAGCTGTGAGTGAGAGAGAGAGAAAGAGAAGCTGTGAGTGAGGGAGAGAGAAGGTTTGAGTGCGTGAGAGAGAGAGAAAGAGAAGCTATGAGTGAGAGAGAGAAAAGCTGTGAGTGAGAGAGAGAGAGAAAGAGAAGCTGTGAGTGAGAGAGCTGTGAGTGAGAGAGAGAGAGAGAGAAGCTGTGAGTGCGAGAGAGAGAGAGAAAGAGAAGCTGTGAATGAGAGAGAGAGAAAGAGAAGCTGTGTGTGTGTGAGAGAGAGAAAAAGATAAGCTGTGTGAGAGAGAGAAGCCGTGAGTGAGAGAGAGAGAAAGAAAGAGAAGGTGTGAGTGAGAGAGAGAGTGTAAGAGAAGCTGTGAGTGAGAATGAGAGAGAGAAAAAGAGAAGCTGTGAGTGAGAGCGTGAGAGAGAGAGAAAGAGAAGCTGTGAGGGAGAGAGAGAGGAACAGAAGCTGTGAGAGAGAGAGAGAAAGAAAGAGGCCCATTGGCCCTGCCCATGCCCCCCCGGGACAAGGGGACCTGCCCATGCCCCCCAAGACCATGGACCCTGCCCAGGACCCCCCCGGGCCCATGGGCCCTGCCAATGTCCACCCCGGGCACATGAGACCGGCCCATGCCACCCCTGACACATGGGCCCTGCCCATGCCCCCCCAGGACAAGGGGAACTGCCCATGCTCCCCTGAGACCATGGGCCCTGCCAGGCCCCCCCCGGGCCCATGGGCCCTGCCAATGTCCAACCCGGGCCCATGGGCCCTGCCCATGCCACCCCTGGCCCATGGGCCCTGCCAATGCCTCCCACGGGTCCATTGGCCCTGCCCATGCCACCCCCGGGCCCATGGGCCCTGCCCATGGCCCCCCTGGACCCATGAGCCCTGCCCATGCCACACCGAGCCCATGGGTCCTAACAATGCTCCCCCAGGGCCCATGGGCCCTGCCCCATATCCCCCCAATGCCCATGGGCCCTGCCCATGCCCCCCTGGCCCATGGGCCCTGCCAATGCCCCCCCAGGTCCATGGGCCCTGCCCATGGCTCCCCCAGGCCCATAGGCCCTGCACATGCCCCTCCAGGCCAATGGGCCCTGCACATGGACCCCTCCAAGGCCAATGGGCCCTGTACATGTCACCCTTGGCCCATGGGCCCTGCCAATGCCCCCATGGGTCCATGAGCCCTGTCCATGCCCCCCTGGGCCCATGGGCCCTGCCCATGGACCCCTGGCACCATGGGCCCTGCCCGTTTCCCCCTGGGGCCATGAGGACTGACCATGGACCCCCTCTGGCCCATGGGCCCTGCACATGGCCCCCATGGCCCATGGGATCTGCCCATGCCCCCCAGGGCACATGGGTCCTGCCAATGCTCCCCCAGGGCCCGTGCCGCAGTCGGGACACCGCGCCGAAGCTCTCCTGGGCCCCCACCATCGGCCCAGGATGGGAGCCACCTGCGGCAACCGGCCCCGCCTCCCTCCGGCCCTCCATCGACCTGAGGGATAAAGAGACGCCGTGCCGCAGTCGAGACGCCGTGCCGCAGTCGGGACACCGCACCGAAGCTCTCCTGGGCCCCCACCATTGGCCCAGGATGGGAGCCACCTGCGGCAACCGGCCCCACCTCCCTCCGGCCCTCCATCGACCGGAGGGATAAAGAGACGCCGTGCCGCAGACGGGACACCGCGCCGAAGCTCTCCTGGGCCCCCACCATCGGCCCAGGATGGGAGCCACCTGCGGCAACCGGCCCCGCCTCCCTCCGGCCCTCCATCGACCGGAGGGATAAAGAGACGCCGTGCCACAGTCGGGACACCGCGCCGAAGCTCTCCTGGGCCCCCACCATCGGCCCAGGATGGGAGCCACCTGCAGTAACCGGCCCCGCCTCCCTCCGGCCCTCCATCGACCAGAGGGATAAAGAGACGCCGTGCCGCAGACGGGACACCGCGCCGAAGCTCTCCTGGACCCCCACCATCGGCCCAGGATGGGAGCCACCTGCGGCAACCGGCCCCGCCTCCCTCCGGCCCTCCATTGACCAGAGGGATAAAGAGACGCCATGCCGCAGACGGGACATGGCTATGTCCCCGCCTCCCGAGCCTCGGAGGGCTCAAAGGATGCTGCCCCGCGCCGCCCGAGGACTTAGCCCTCTTTCCCGGCTTGGCATTTGCCACGGGGAAGAGTGGAAGTGAACGCCTTTTTCTCTTTTCTTTCTAGCCTTTTATGTTGTATGCTTACTGATTTTGTATCTTTCCCCTCGCTGCTGCCTGCTTTAAGCAGCACGCCCCAATGTAAACCACTTAGAGTCTTCTTCCGGAAGAGACAAGCGGTATATAAATTAAAACTTTATTATTATTATTATTATTATTATTATTATTATTATTATTATTATTATTATTATTATTATTATTATTATTATTATTATTATTATTATTATTATTATTATTATTATTATTATTATTATTATTATTATTATTATTATTATTATTATTATTATTATTATTATTATTATTATTATTATTATTATTATTATTATTATTATTATTATTATGTGCCCTGCCCATGGCCCCCCAGGGCACATGGCCCCTGCCCATGGCCCCCGGGGCCAATGGGCCCTGCCTTAGGCCGGTGACCTTGGCCCCCAGGGCCCATGGGCCCTGCCAATGCTCCCCAATGCCCATGGGCCCTGCCCATGCCCCCCCGGCCCATCGGCCATGCCCATGCCCCCCCGGGCCCATGGGCCCTGCACATGCCCCCCAGGCCAATGGACCCTGCACATGGACCCCTCCCGGGCCAATGGGCCCTGCACATGTCCCCCCAGGCCCATGGGCATTGCCCATGGACCCCTGGCACCATGGGCCCTGCCCATTTACCCCCAGGCCCATGGGCCATGCGCATGTCGCCCCACCAGGCACATGGGGCCTGACCATGGACCCCTCCGGCCCATGGGCCCTGCACATGGCCTCTATGGCCAATGGGCCCTGCCCATGCCGCCCTGGACCCATGGGCCATGCCAATACACCCCCGGGGCCAATGGGCCCTGCCCATGCCCCCCCTGAGCCAATGTTCCCTGCCCATGGCTCCCCCATGCCCGTGAGCCATGAGTGAGAGAGAGAGAGAAAGAGAAGCTGTGAGTGAGAGAGAGAGAGAGAGAGAGAGAAATAGAAGCTGTGAGAGAGAGAGAGAGAGAGAGAAAGAGCTGTGAGTGAGAGAGAGAGAAAGAGAAGCTGTGAGTGAGAGAGTGAGAGAAAGAGAAGCTGTGAGTGAGAGAGAGAGAGAGAAAGAGAGAGAAAGAGAAGCTGTGAGTGAGAGAGAGAGAGAAAGAGAAGCTGTGAGTGAAAGAGAGAGAGAAAGAGAATCTGTGAGTGAGAGAGAGAGAAAGAGAAGCTGTGAGTGAGAGAGAGAGAAAGAGAAGCTGTGTGTGTGTGAGAGAGAAAAGCTGTGAGTGAGAGAGACAGAGAGAGAAGCTGTGAGTGAGAGAGAGAAAGAGAAGCTGAGTGAGAGTGAGAGAGAGAAAGAGAAGCTGTGTGTGAGAGAGAGAGAGAGAGAAAGAGAAGCTGTGAGTGGGAGAGAGAGAGAGAAGCTCTGAGTGAGAGAGAGAGAGAAAGAGAAGCTGTGAGTGAGAAGAGAGAGAGAAAGAGAAGCTGTGAGTGAAAGAGAGAGAGAAAGCTGTGAGTGAGAGAGAGAGAAAAAGAAGCTGTGAGTGAGAGAGAGAAATAGAAGCTGTGAGTGAGAGAGAAAGAGAGAAAGAGAAGCTGTGTGTGTGAGAGAGAGAGAGAGAGAAGCTGTAAGTGAGAGAGAGAGAGAGAGAGAAAGAGAAGCTGTGAGAGACAGAGAGAGAGAAAGAGAAGCTGTGAGTAAGAGAGAGAGAGAGAAAGAGAAGCTGTGAGTTAGAGAGAGAGAGAGAGAAAGAGAAGCTGTGAGTGAGAGAGAGAAATGCTGTGAGGGAGAGAGACAGAGAGAAGCTGTGAGTGAGTGAGAGAGAAAGAAAGTGAAGCTGTGAGTGAGAGAGAGAGAAAGAAAGAAAGAGAAGGTGTGAGTGAGAGAGAGAAGGAGAAGCTGTGAGTGAGAGAGAGAGAAAGAGAAGCTGTGTGAGAAAGAGAGAGAGAGAAAGAGAAGCTGTGAGTGAGAGAGAGAGAAAGAGAGGCTGTGAGTGAGAGAGAGAGAGAAAGAGAAGCTGTGAGTGAGTGAGAGAGAGAGAAAAAAAAGAAGCGGTGAGTGAGTGAGAGAGAGAAAGAGCTGTGAGTGAGAGAGAGAGGGAGAGAAAGAGTTGTGAGTGAGAGAGAGAGAAAGAGAAGCTGTGAGTGAGTGAGAGAGAAAGAGCTGTGAATGAGAGAGAGGGAGAGAGAAAGAGAAGCTGTGAGTGTGTGAGAGAGAAATAGAAGCTGTGAGTGAGAGAGAAAGAGAGAAAGAGAAGCTGTGAGTGAGAGAGATAGAGAGAGAGAGAAAGAGAAGCTGTGAGTGGGAGAGAGAGAAAGAGAATGAGAAGCTGTGAGTGAGAGAGAGAGAAAGAGAAAGAGAAGCTGTGAGTCAGAGAGAGAGAGAAAGAGAAGCTGTGTGAGAGAGAGAAGCTGTGAGTGAGTGAGAGAGAGAGAAATAAAGAGAAGCTGTGAGTGTGAAAGAGAGAGAGAAGCTGTGAGAGAGAATGAGAGAGAGAAAGAGAAAAAGAGAAGCTGTGTGAGAGAGAGAATCTGTGAGAGAGAGAGAGAGAAAGAGAAGCTGTGAGTGAGAGTGAGAGAGAAAGAGAAGCTGTGAGTGAGAGTGAGAGAGAGAGAAAGAGAAGCTGTGAGTGAGAGCGTGAGAGAGAGAAAGAGAAGCTGTGAGTGAGAGAGAGAGAAAGAGAAGCTGTGAGAGAGAGAGAGAGAGAGAAAGAGAAGATGTGAGTGAGAGAGAGAGAGAAAGAGAAGCTGTGTGAGAGAGAGAACGAGAAGCTGTGAGTAAGAGAGAGAGAAAGAGAAGCTGTGTGTGTGTGAGAGAGAGAAGCTGTGTGAGAGAGAGAAAGAGAAGCTGTGAGTGAGAGAGAAAGAGAAGCTGTGAGTGTGTGAGAAAGAAGGAGAAGCTGTGAGTGAGAGAGAGAGAGAAAGAGAAGCTGTGAGTGAGAGAGAGAGAGAAAGAGAAGCTGTGTGTGTGAGAAAGAGAGAAAGAGAAGCTGTGAGCGAGAGAGAGAGAGAGAGAAAGAGAAGCTGTGTGTGTGTGAGAGAGAGAAGCTGTGAGTGAGAGAGACAGAGAGAGAAGCTGTGAGTGTGTGTGAGAGAGAAAGAGAAGCTGTGAGTCAGAGAGAGAAAGAAAAGCTGTGAGTGAGACAGGGAGAAAGATAAGCTGTGAGTGAGAGAATGAGAGAGAAGGAGAAGCTGTGAGTGGGAGAGGGAGAGAAAAAGAGAAGCTGTGTGTGTGAGAGAGAGAGATAAAGAGAAGCTGTGAATGAGAGAGGGAGAAAGAGCAGCTGTGAGTGAAAGAGAGAGAGAGAAAGAGCTGTGAGTGAGAGAGAGAGAGAGAAAGGGAAGCTGTGTGAGAGGGAAATAGAAGCTGTGAGTGAGAGAGAAAGAGAGAAAGAGAAGCTGTGAGAGTGAGAGAAAGAAAGAGAAGCTGTGAGTGAGAGAGAGAGAGAAAGAGAAGCTGTGAGTGAGTGAGAGGGAGAGAAAGAGAAGCTGTGAGTGAGAGAGAGAGAGAAAGAAAGGGAAGCTGTGAGTGAGAGAGAGAGAGAAAGAGAAGCTGAGTGAGAGAGACAGGGAGAAGAAGCTGTGAGTGAGTGAGTGAGAGAGAGAAACAGAAGCTGTGAGTGAGAAAGAAGCTGTGAGTGAGAGAGAGAGATGCTGTGAGTGAGAGAGACAGAGAAGCTGTGAGTGAGTGAGAGAGAGAGTGAAAGAAAGTGAAGCTGTGAGTGAGAGAGAGATAGAGAAAGAGAGAAAGAGAAGCTGTGAGTGAGAGAGAGAGAAAGAAAGAGAAGGTGTGAGTGAGAGAGAGAAGGAGAAGCTGTGAGTGAGTGAGAGAGAAAGGGAGTGAGAGAGAGAGAGAGAAAGGGAGAAAGGGAGAAAGATAAGCTGTGAGTGAGTGAGAGAGAGAGAAATAAAGAGAAGCTGTGAGTGAGAAAGAGAGAGAGAAAGAGAAGCTGTGAGTGAGAAAGAGAGAAAGAAGCTGTGAGTCAGAGAGAAAGAGAGAAGCTGTGAGAGAGAGTGAGAGAGAGAGAAAGAGAAAAAGATAAGCTGTGTGAGAGAGAGAAGGTGTGAGTGAGAGAGAGAGAAAGAGAAGGTGTGAGTGAGAGAGAGAGAGAAAGAGAAGCTGTGAGTGAGAGTGAGAGAGAGAGAAAGAGAAGCTGTGAGTGAGAGCGTGAGAGTGAGAAAGAGAAGCTGTGAGTGAGAGAGAGAAAGAGAAGCTGTGAGTGAGAGAGAGAAAGAGAAGCTGTGAGTGAGTGAGAGAGAGAGAGAGAAAAAGAAGCTGTGAGTGAGTGAGAGAAGGAAGAGCTGTGAGTGAGAGAGAGAGAGAAAGAGAAGCTATGAGTGAGAGAGAGAGAGAGAAAGAGCTGTGAATGAGAGAGATAGAGAGAGAGAGAAAGAGAGAGAAATAGAAGCTGTGAGTGAGAGAGAGAGAGAGAGAGCTATGAGTGAGAGAGAGAGAGAAAGAGAAGCTGTGAGTGAGTGAGAGGGAGAGAAAGAGTTGTGAGTGAGAGAGAGAGAAAGAGAAGCTGTGAGTGAGTGAGAGAGAAAGAGCTGTGAATGAGAGAGAGGGAGAGAGAAAGAGAAGCTGTGAGTGTGTGAGAGAGAAATAGAAGCTGTGAGTGAGAGAGAACGAAAGAGAGAAAGAGAAGCTGTGAGTGAGAGAGATAGAGAGAGAGAGAAAGAGAAGCTGTGAGTGCGAGAGAGAGAAAGAGAAAGGGAAGCTGTGAGTGAGAGAGAGAGAAAGAGAAAGAGAAGCTGTGAGTCAGAGAGAGAGAGAAAGAGAAGCTGTGTGAGAGAGAGAAGCTGTGAGTGAGTGAGAGAGAGAGAAATAAAGAGAAGCTGTGAGTGTGAAAGAGAGAGAGAAGCTGTGAGAGAGAATGAGAGGGAGAAAGAGAAAAAGAGAAGCTGTGTGAGAGAGAGAATCTGTGAGTGAGAGAGAGAGAAAGAGAAGCTGTGAGTGAGAGTGAGAGAGAAAGAGAAGCTGTGAGTGAGAGTGAGAGAGAGAGAAAGAGAAGGTGTGAGTGAGAGCGTGAGAGAGAGAAAGAGAAGCTGTGAGTGAGAGAGAGAGAAAGAGAAGCTGTGAGAGAGAGAGAGAAAGAGAAGATGTGAGTGAGAGAGAGAGAGAGAAAGAGAAGCTGTGTGTGAGAGAGAAAGAGAAGATGTGAGTAAGAGAGAGAGAAAGAGAAACTATGTGTGTGAGAGAGAGAGAAGCTGTGAGAGAGAGAGAAAGAGAAGCTGTGAGTGAGAGAGAAAGAGAAGCTGTGAGTGAGAGAGAGAAAGAGAAGCTGTGAGTGAGAGAGAAAGAGAAGCTGTGAGTGTGTGAGAAAGAAAGAGAAGCTGTGAGTGAGAGAGAGAGAGAAAGAGAAGCTGTGAGTGAGAGAGAGAGAGAAAGAGAAGCTGTGTGTGTGAGAAAGAGAGAAAGAGAAGCTGTGAGCGAGAGAGAGAGAGAGAGAGAAAGAGAAGCTGTGTGTGTGTGTGAGAGAGAAGCTGTGAGTGAGAGAGACAGAGAGAAAAGCTGTGAGTGTGTGTGAGAGAGAAAGAGAAGCTGTGAGTCAGAGAGAGAAAGAAAAGCTGTGAGTGAGAGAGGGAGAAAGATAAGCTGTGAGTGAGAGAATGAGAGAGAAGGAGAAGCTGTGAGTGGGAGAGGGAGAGAAAAAGAGAAGCTGTGTGTGTGTGAGAGAGAGATAAAGAGAAGCTGTGAATGAGAGAGAGAGAAAGAGCAGCTGTGAGTGAAAGAGAGAGAGAGAAAGAGCTGTGAGTGAGAGAGAGAGAGAGAGAAAGGGAAGCTGTGTGAGAGAGAAATAGAAGCTGTGAGTGAGAGAGAAAGAGAGAAAGAGAAGCTGTGAGAGTGAGAGAAAGAAAGAGAAGCTGTGAGTGAGAGAGAGAGAGAGAAAGAGAAGCTGTGAGTGAGAGAGAGAGAGAGAAAGAGAAGCTGTGCGTGAGTGAGAGAGAGAGAGAGAGAAAGAGAAGCTGTGAGTGAGAGAGAGAGAAAGAAAGGGAAGCTGTGAGTGAGAGAGAGAGAGAAAGAGAAGCTGAGTGAGAGAGACAGGGAGAAGAAGCTGTGAGTGAGTGAGAGAGAGAGAGAAACAGAAGCTGTGAGTGAGAAAGAAGCTGTGAGTGAGAGAGAGAGATGCTGTGAGTGAGAGAGACAGAGAAGCTGTGAGTGAGTGAGAGAGAGAGTGAAAGAAAGTGAAGCTGTGAGTGAGAGAGAGAGAGAGGGAGAGAAAGAGAAGCTGTGAGTGAGAGAGAGAGAGAAAGAAAGAGAAGGTGTGAGTGAGAGAGAGAAGGAGAAGCTGTGAGTGAGTGAGAGAGAAAGGGAGTGAGAGAGTGAGAGAGAAAGGGAGAAAGATAAGCTGTGAGTGAGTGAGAGAGAGAGAAATAAAGAGAAGCTGTGAGTGAGAAAGAGAGAGAGAAAGAGAAGCTGTGAGTGAGAAAGAGAGAAAGAAGCTGTGAGTCAGAGAGAGAGAGAGAAGCTGTGAGAGAGAGTGAGAGAGAGAGAAAGAGAAAAAGATAAGCTGTGTGAGAGAGAGAAGGTGTGAGTGAGAGAGAGAGAAAGAGAAGGTGTGAGTGAGAGAGAGAGAGAAAGAGAAGCTGTGAGTGAGAGTGAGAGAGAGAGAAAGAGAAGCTGTGAGTGAGAGTGTGAGAGAGAAAGAGAAAAAGAGAAGCTGTGTGAGAGAGAGAAGGTGTGAGTGAGAGAGAGAGAAAGAGAAGGTGTGAGTGAGAGAGAGAGAGAAAGAGAAGCTGTGAGTGAGAGTGAGAGAGAGAGAAAGAGAAGCTGTGAGTGAGAGTGTGAGAGAGAGAAAGAGAAGCTGTGAGTGAGAGAGAGAAAGAGAAGCTGTGAGTGAGTGAGAGAGAGAGAGAGAAAAAGAAGCTGTGAGTGAGTGAGAGAAGGAAGAGCTGTGAGTGACAGAGAGAGAGAAAGAGAAGCTATGAGTGAGAGAGAGAGAGAAAGAGCTGTGAATGAGAGAGAGAGAGAGAAAGAGAAGCTGTGAGTGTGTGAGAGAGAAATAGAAGCTGTGAGTGAGAGAGAAAGAGAGAAAGAGAAGCTGTGAGTGAGAGAGATAGAGAGAGAGAGAAAGAGAAGCTGTGAGTGAGAGAGAGAGAGAAAGAGAAAGAGAAGCTGTGAGTGAGAGAGAGAGAAAGACAAAGAGATGCTGTGTGTGAGAGAAGCTGTGAGTGAGTGAGAGACAGAGAAATAAAGAGAAGCTGTGAGTGAGAAAGAGAGAGAGAAGATGTGAGAGAGAGAGAGAGAGAGAAATAGAAGCTGTGAGTGAGAGAGAGAGAGAGAGAAAGAGCTGTGAGTGAGAGAGAGAGAAAGAGAAGCTGTGAGTGAGAGAGTGAGAGAAAGAGAAGCTGTGAGTGAGAGAGAGAGAGAAAGAGAGAGAAAGAGAAGCTGTGAGTGAGAGAGAGAGAGAAAGAGAAGCTGTGAGTGAAAGAGAGAGAGAAAGAGAATCTGTGAGTGAGAGAGAGAGAAAGAGAAGCTGTGAGTGAGAGAGAGAGAAAGAGAAGCTGTGTGTGTGTGAGAGAGAAAAGCTGTGAGTGAGAGAGACAGAGAGAGAAGCTGTGAGTGAGAGAGAGAAAGAGAAGCTGAGTGAGAGTGAGAGAGAGAAAGAGAAGCTGTGTGTGAGAGAGAGAGAGAGAGAAAGAGAAGCTGTGAGTGGGAGAGAGAGAGAGAAGCTCTGAGTGAGAGAGAGAGAGAAAGAGAAGCTGTGAGTGAGAAGAGAGAGAGAAAGAGAAGCTGTGAGTGAAAGAGAGAGAGAAAGCTGTGAGTGAGAGAGAGAGAAAAAGAAGCTGTGAGTGAGAGAGAAAGAGAGAAAGAGAAGCTGTGTGTGTGTGTGAGAGAGAGAGAAGCTGTAAGTGAGAGAGAGAGAGAGAGAAGGAGAAGCTGTGAGAGACAGAGAGAGAGAAAGAGAAGCTGTGAGTAAGAGAGAGAGAGAGAAAGAGAAGCTGTGAGTTAGAGAGAGAGAGAGAGAGAGAAAGAGAAGCTGTGAGTGAGAAAGAGAAATGCTGTGAGGGAGAGAGACAGAGAGAAGCTGTGAGTGAGTGAGAGAGAAAGAAAGAAAGTGAAGCTGTGAGTGAGAGAGAGAGAAAGAAAGAAAGAGAAGGTGTGAGTGAGAGAGAGAAGGAGAAGCTGTGAGTGAGAGAGAGAGAAAGAGAAGCTGTGTGAGAAAGAGAGAGAGAGAAAGAGAAGCTGTGAGTGAGAGAGAGAGAAAGAGAGGCTGTGAGTGAGAGAGAGAGAGAAAGAGAAGCTGTGAGTGAGTGAGAGAGAGAGAGAAAAAAGAAGCGGTGAGTGAGTGAGAGAGAGAAAGAGCTGTGAGTGAGAGAGAGGGAGAGAAAGAGTTGTGAGTGAGAGAGAGAGAAAGAGAAGCTGTGAGTGAGTGAGAGAGAAAGAGCTGTGAATGAGAGAGAGGGAGAGAGAAAGAGAAGCTGTGAGTGTGTGAGAGAGAAATAGAAGCTGTGAGTGAGAGAGAAAGAGAGAAAGAGAAGCTGTGAGTGAGAGAGATAGAGAGAGAGAGAAAGAGGAGCTGTGAGTGGGAGAGAGAGAAAGAGAAAGAGAAGCTGTGAGTGAGAGAGAGAGAAAGAGAAAGAGAAGCTGTGAGTCAGAGAGAGAGAGAAAGAGAAGCTGTGTGAGAGAGAGAAGCTGTGAGTGAGTGAGAGAGAGAGAAATAAAGAGAAGCTGTGAGTGTGAAAGAGAGAGAGAAGCTGTGAGAGAGAATGAGAGAGAGAAAGAGAAAAAGAGAAGCTGTGTGAGAGAGAGAATCTGTGAGTGAGAGAGAGAGAAAGAGAAGCTGTGAGTGAGAGTGAGAGAGAAAGAGAAGCTGTGAGTGAGAGTGAGAGAGAGAGAAAGAGAAGCTGTGAGTGAGAGCGTGAGAGAGAGAAAGAGAAGCTGTGAGTGAGAGAGAGAGAAAGAGAAGCTGTGAGAGAGAGAGAGAAAGAGAAGATGTGAGTGAGAGAGAGAGAGAAAGAGAAGCTGTGTGAGAGAGAGAACGAGAAGCTGTGAGTAAGAGAGAGAGAAAGAGAAGCTGTGTGTGTGTGAGAGAGAGAAGCTGTGTGAGAGAGAGAAAGAGAAGCTGTGAGTGAGAGAGAAAGAGAAGCTGTGAGTGTGTGAGAAAGAAGGAGAAGCTGTGAGTGAGAGAGAGAGAGAAAGAGAAGCTGTGAGTGAGAGAGAGAGAGAAAGAGAAGCTGTGTGTGTGAGAAAGAGAGAAAGAAGCTGTGAGCGAGAGAGAGAGAGAGAGAAAGAGAAGCTGTGTGTGTGTGTGTGAGAGAAGCTGTGAGTGAGAGAGACAGAGAGAGAAGCTGTGAGTGTGTGTGAGAGAGAAAGAGAAGCTGTGAGTCAGAGAGAGAAAGAAAAGCTGTGAGTGGGACAGGGAGAAAGATAAGCTGTGAGTGAGAGAATGAGAGAGAAGGAGAAGCTGTGAGTGGGAGAGGGAGAGAAAAAGAGAAGCTGTGTGTGTGAGAGAGAGAGATAAAGAGAAGCTGTGAATGAGAGAGAGAGAAAGAGCAGCTGTGAGTGAAAGAGAGAGAGAGAAAGAGCTGTGAGTGAGAGAGAGAGAGAGAGAAAGGGAAGCTGTGTGAGAGAGAAATAGAAGCTGTGAGTGAGAGAGAAAGAGAGAAAGAGAAGCTGTGAGAGTGAGAGAAAGAAAGAGAAGCTGTGAGTGAGAGAGAGAGAGAGAAAGAGAAGCTGTGAGTGAGTGAGAGGGAGAGAAAGAGAAGCTGTGCGTGAGTGAGAGAGAGAGAGAGAGAGAGAAAGAGAAGCTGTGAGTGAGAGAGAGAGAGAAAGAAAGGGAAGCTGTGAGTGAGAGAGAGAGAGAAAGAGAAGCTGAGTGAGAGAGACAGGGAGAAGAAGCTGTGAGTGAGTGAGTGAGAGAGAGAAACAGAAGCTGTGAGTGAGAAAGAAGCTGTGAGTGAGAGAGAGAGATGCTGTGAGTGAGAGAGACAGAGAAGCTGTGAGTGAGTGAGAGAGAGAGTGAAAGAAAGTGAAGCTGTGAGTGAAAGAGAGAGAGAGAGAGAGAGAAAGAGAAGCTGTGAGTGAGAGAGAGAGAAAGAAAGAGAAGGTGTGAGTGAGAGAGAGAAGGAGAAGCTGTGAGTGAGTGAGAGAGAAAGGGAGTGAGAGAGTGAGAGAGAAAGGGAGAAAGATAAGCTGTGAGTGAGTGAGAGAGAGAGAAATAAAGAGAAGCTGTGAGTGAGAAAGAGAGAGAGAAAGAGAAGCTGTGAGTGAGAAAGAGAGAAAGAAGCTGTGAGTCAGAGAGAGAGAGAAGCTGTGAGAGAGAGTGAGAGAGAGAGAAAGAGAAAAAGATAAGCTGTGTGAGAGAGAGAAGGTGTGAGTGAGAGAGAGAGAAAGAGAAGGTGTGAGTGAGAGAGAGAGAGAAAGAGAAGCTGTGAGTGAGAGTGAGAGAGAGAGAAAGAGAAGCTGTGAGTGAGTGAGAGAGAGAGAGAGAGAAAAAGAAGCTGTGAGTGAGTGAGAGAAGGAAGAGCTGTGAGTGACAGAGAGAGAGAAAGAGAAGCTATGAGTGAGTGAGAGAGAGAGAGAAAGAGCTGTGAATGAGAGAGAGAGAGAGAAAGAGAAGCTGTGAGTGTGTGAGAGAGAAATAGAAGCTGTGAGTGAGAGAGAAAGAGAGAACGAGAAGCTGTGAGTGAGAGAGATAGAGAGAGAGAGAAAGAGAAGCTGTGAGTGAGAGAGAGAGAGAAAGAGAAAGAGAAGCTGTGTGTGAGAGAGAGAGAAAGAGAAAGAGATGCTGTGTGTGAGAGAGAAGCTGTGAGTGAGTGAGAGACAGAGAAATAAAGAGAAGCTGTGAGTGAGAAAGAGAGAGAGAAGATGTGAGAGAGAGTGAGAGAGAGAAAGAGAAAAAGAGAAGCTGTGTGAGAGAGAAGCTGTGAGTGAGAGAGAGAAAGAGAAGGTGAGAGAGAGAGAGAAAGTAGCTGTGAGTGAGAGTGAGAGAGAGAGAAAGAGAACCTGTGAGTGAGAGAGAGAGAGAGAAGCTGTGAGAGAGAGAGAGAGAGAAAGAGAAGCTGTGTGTGAGAGAGAGAAAGAGAAGCCGTGAGTGAGAGAGAGAGAAAGAAAGAGAAGCTGTGAGTGAGAGAGAGAGAGAAGCTGTGAGTGAGAGAGAGAGAAAGAGAAGCTGTGAGTGAGAGAGAAAGAGAAGCTGTGAGTGAGAGAGAGAGAAAGAGAAGCTGTGAGTGAGAGAGAAAGAGAAGCTGTGAGTGTGTGAGAGAGAAAGAGAAGCTGTGAGTGCGAGAGAGAGAGAAAGAGAAGCTGTGAGTGAGAGAGAGAGAGAGAAAGAGAAGCTGTGTGTGTGTGAGAGAGAGAAAGAGAAGCTGAGAGTGAGAGAGAAAGAGAGAAAGAGAAGCTGTGAGCGAGAGAGAGAGAGAGAAAGAGAAGGTGTGAGTGAGAGTGAGAGAGAGAGAAAGAGAAGCTGTGAGTGAGAGCGTGAGAGAGAGAAAGAGAAGCTGTGAGTAGGAGAGAGAGAAAGAGAAGCTGTGAGTGAGAGAGAGAGAAAGAGAAGCTGTGAGTGAGAGAGAGAGATGCTGTGAGTGAGAGAGAGGAAGAGAAGCTGTGAGTGAGAGAGAGAGAGAAAGAGAAAGAGAAAGAGAAGCTGTGAGTGAGAGCATGAGAGAGAGAGAAAGAGAAGCTGTGAGTGAGAGAGAGAAAGAGAAGCTGTGAGTGAGTGAGAGAGAGAGAGAGAAAAAGAAGCTTTGAGTGAGTGAGAGAAGGAAGAGCTGTGAGTGAGAAAGAGAGAGAAAGAGAAGCTATGAGTGAGAGAGAGAGAGAGAAAGAGCTGTGAATGAGAGAGAGAGAAAGAGAAGCTGTGAGTGTGTGTGAGAGAAATAGAAGCTGTGAGTGAGAGAGAAAGAGAGAAAGAGAAGCTGTGAGTGAGAGAGATAGAGAGAGAGAGAAAGAGAGAGAAATAGAAGCTGTGAGTGAGAGAGAGAGAGAGAGAGAAAGAGCTATGAGTGAGAGAGAGAGAGAAAGAGAAGCTGTGAGTGAGAGAGTGAGAGAAAGAGAAGCTGTGAGTGAGAGAGAGAGAGAGAAAGAGAGAGAAAGAGAAGCTGTGAGTGAGAGAGAGAGAGAGAAAGAGAAGCTGTGAGTGAAAGAGAGAGAGAAAGAGAATCTGTGAGTGAGAGAGAGAGAAAGAGAAGCTGTGAGTGAGTGAGAGAGAAAGAGAAGCTGTGTGTGTGTGAGAGAGAAAAGCTGTGAGTGAGAGAGACAGAGAGAGAAGCTGTGAGTGAGAGAGAGAAAGAGAAGCTGAGTGAGAGTGAGAGAGAGAAAGAGAAGCTGTGTGTGTGAGAGAGAGAGAGAAAGAGAAGCTGTGAGTGGGAGAGAGAGAGAAAAGCTCTGAGTGAGAGAGAGAGAGAAAGAGAAGCTGTGAGTGAGAAGAGAGAGAGAGAGAAAGAGAAGCTGTGAGTGAAAGAGAGAGAGAAAGCTGTGAGTGAGAGAGAGAGAAAAAGAAGCTGTGAGTGAGAGAGAGAAATAGAAGCTGTGAGTGAGAGAGAAAGAGAGAAAGAGAAGCTGTGTGTGTGTGTGTGAGAGAGAGAGAAGCTGTAAGTGAGTGAGAGAGAGAGAGAAAGAGAAGCTGTGAGAGACAGAGAGAGAGAAAGAGAAGCTGTGAGTAAGAGAGAGAGAGAGAAAGAGAAGCTGTGAGTGAGAGAGAGAAATGCTGTGAGGGAGAGAGACAGAGAGAAGCTGTGAGTGAGTGAGAGAGAAAGAAAGTGAAGCTGTGAGTGAGAGAGAGAGAAAGAAAGAAAGAGAAGGTGTGAGTGAGAGAGAGAAGGAGAAGCTGTGAGTGAGAGAGAGAGAAAGAGAAGCTGTGTGAGAAAGAGAGAGAGAGAAAGAGAAGCTGTGAGTGAGAGAGAGAGAAAGAGAGGCTGTGAGTGAGAGAGAGAGAGAAAGAGAAGCTGTGAGTGAGTGAGAGGGAGAGAAAGAGTTGTGAGTGAGAGAGAGAGAAAGAGAAGCTGTGAGTGAGTGAGAGAGAAAGAGCTGTGAATGAGAGAGAGGGAGAGAGAAAGAGAAGCTGTGAGTGTGTGAGAGAGAAATAGAAGCTGTGAGTGAGAGAGAAAGAAAGAGAGAAAGAGAAGCTGTGAGTGAGAGAGATAGAGAGAGAGAGAAAGAGAAGCTGTGAGTGCGAGAGAGAGAAAGAGAAAAAGAAGCTGTGAGTGAGAGAGAGAGAAAGAGAAAGAGAAGCTGTGAGTCAGAGAGAGAGAGAAAGAGAAGCTGTGTGAGAGAGAGAAGCTGTGAGTGAGTGAGAGAGAGAGAAATAAAGAGAAGCTGTGAGTGTGAAAGAGAGAGAGAAGCTGTGAGAGAGAATGAGAGAGAGAAAGAGAAAAAGAGAAGCTGTGTGAGAGAGAGAATCTGTGAGTGAGAGAGAGAGAAAGAGAAGCTGTGAGTGAGAGTGAGAGAGAAAGAGAAGCTGTGAGTGAGAGTGAGAGAGAGAGAAAGAGAAGGTGTGAGTGAGAGCGTGAGAGAGAGAAAGAGGAGCTGTGAGTGAGAGAGAGAGAAAGAGAAGCTGTGAGAGAGAGAGAGAAAGAGAAGATGTGAGTGAGAGAGAGAGAGAGAAAGAGAAGCTGTGTGTGAGAGAGAAAGAGAAGCTGTGAGTAAGAGAGAGAGAAAGAGAAGCTGTGTGTGTGAGAGAGAGAGAAGCTGTGAGAGAGAGAGAAAGAGAAGCTGTGAGTGAGAGAGAAAGAGAAGCTGTGAGTGAGAGAGAGAAAGAGAAGCTGTGAGTGAGAGAGAAAGAGAAGCTGTGAGTGTGTGAGAAAGAAAGAGAAGCTGTGAGTGAGAGAGAGAGAGAAAGAGAAGCTGTGAGTGAGAGAGAGAGAGAAAGAGAAGCTGTGTGTGAGAGAAAGAGAGAAAGAGAAGCTGTGAGCGAGAGAGAGAGAGAGAAAGAGAAGCTGTGTGTGTGTGTGAGAGAAGCTGTGAGTGAGAGAGACAGAGAGAGAAGCTGTGAGTGTGTGTGAGAGAGAAAGAGAAGCTGTGAGTCAGAGAGAGAAAGAAAAGCTGTGAGTGAGAGAGGGAGAAAGATAAGCTGTGAGTGAGAGAATGAGAGAGAAGGAGAAGCTGTGAGTGGGAGAGGGAGAGAAAAAGAGAAGCTGTGTGTGTGAGAGAGAGAGATAAAGAGAAGCTGTGAATGAGAGAGAGAGAAAGAGCAGCTGTGAGTGAAAGAGAGAGAGAGAAAGAGCTGTGAGTGAGAGAGAGAGAGAGAGAAAGGGAAGCTGTGTGAGAGAGAAATAGAAGCTGTGAGTGAGAGAGAAAGAGAGAAAGAGAAGCTGTGCGTGAGTGAGAGAGAGAGAGAGAAAGTGAAGCTGTGAGTGAGAGAGAGAGAGAAAGAAAGGGAAGCTGTGAGTGAGAGAGAGAGAGAAAGAGAAGCTGAGTGAGAGAGACAGGGAGAAGAAGCTGTGAGTGAGTGAGAGAGAGAGAGAAACAGAAGCTGTGAGTGAGAAAGAAGCTGTGAGTGAGAGAGAGAGATGCTGTGAGTGAGAGAGAGAGAGAAGCTGTGAGTGAGTGAGAGTGAGAGTGAAAGAAAGTGAAGCTGTGAGTGAGAGAGAGAGAGAGGGAGAGAAAGAGAAGCTGTGAGTGAGAGAGAGAGAGAAAGAAAGAGAAGGTGTGAGTGAGAGAGAGAAGGAGAAGGTGTGAGTGAGTGAGAGAGAAAGGGAGTGAGAGAGTGAGAGAGAAAGGGAGAAAGATAAGCTGTGAGTGAGTGAGAGAGAGAGAAATAAAGAGAAGCTGTGAGTGAGAAAGAGAGAGAGAAAGAGAAGCTGTGAGTGAGAAAGAGAGAAAGAAGCTGTGAGTCAGAGAGAGAGAGAGAAGCTGTGAGAGAGAGTGAGAGAGAGAGAAAGAGAAAAAGATAAGCTGTGTGAGAGAGAGAAGGTGTGAGTGAGAGAGAGAGAAAGAGAAGGTGTGAGTGAGAGAGAGAGAGAAAGAGAAGCTGTGAGTGAGAGTGAGAGAGAGAGAAAGAGAAGCTGTGAGTGAGAGCGTGAGAGAGAGAAAGAGAAGCTGTGAGTGAGAGAGAGAGAGAAGCTGTGAGTGAGTGAGAGAGAGAGAGAGAAAAAGAAGCTGTGAGTGAGTGAGAGAAGGAAGAGCTGTGAGTGACAGAGAGAGAGAAAGAGAAGCTATGAGTGAGAGAGAGAGAGAAAGAGCTGTGAATGAGAGAGAGAGAGAGAAAGAGAAGCTGTGAGTGTGTGAGAGAGAAATAGAAGCTGTGAGTGAGAGAGAAAGAGAGAAAGAGAAGCTGTGAGTGAGAGAGATAGAGAGAGAGAGAAAGAGAAGCTGTGAGTGAGAGAGAGAGAGAAAGAGAAAGAGAAGCTGTGAGTGAGAGAGAGAGAAAGACAAAGAGATGCTGTGTGTGAGAGAAGCTGTGAGTGAGTGAGAGACAGAGAAATAAAGAGAAGCTGTGAGTGAGAAAGAGAGAGAGAAGATGTGAGAGAGAGTGAGAGAGAGAGAAAGAGAAAAAGAGAAGCTGTGTGAGAGAGAAGCTGTGAGTGAGAGAGAGAAAGAGAAGGTGAGAGAGAGAGAGAGAAAGTAGCTGTGAGTGAGAGTGAGAGAGAGAGAAAGAGAAGCTGTGAGTGAGAGAGAGATAAAGAGAAGCTGTGAATGAGAGAGAGAGAAAGAGCAGCTGTGAGTGAAAGAGAGAGAGAGAAAGAGCTGTGAGAGAGAGAGAGAGAGAAAGGGAAGCTGTGTGAGAGAGAAATAGAAGCTGTGAGTGAGAGAGAAAGAGAGAAAGAGAAGCTGTGAGAGTGAGAGAAAGAAAGAGAAGCTGTGAGTGAGAGAGAGAGAGAGAGAGAAGCTGTGAGTGAGTGAGAGAGAGAGAAAGAGAAGCTGTGCGTGAGTGAGAGAGAGAGAGAGAGAAAGAGAAGCTGTGAGTGAGAGAGAGAGAGAAAGAAAGGGAAGCTGTGAGTGAGAGAGAGAGAGAAAGAGAAGCTGAGTGAGAGAGACAGGGAGAAGAAGCTGTGAGTGAGTGAGAGAGAGAGAGAAACAGAAGCTGTGAGTGAGAAAGAAGCTGTGAGTGAGAGAGAGAGATGCTGTGAGTGAGAGAGAGAGAGAAGCTGTGAGTGAGTGAGAGAGAGAGTGAAAGAAAGTGAAGCTGTGAGTGAGAGAGAGAGAGAGGGAGAGAAAGAGAAAGAGAAGCTGTGAGTGAGAGAGAGAAGGAGAAGGTGTGAGTGAGTGAGAGAGAAAGGGAGTGAGAGAGTGAGAGAGAAAGGGAGAAAGATAAGCTGTGAGTGAGTGAGAGAGAGAGAAATAAAGAGAAGCTGTGAGTGAGAAAGAGAGAGAGAAAGAGAAGCTGTGAGTGAGAAAGAGAGAAAGAAGCTGTGAGTCAGAGAGAGAGAGACTGTGAGAGAGAGTGAGAGAGAGAGAAAGAGAAAAAGATAAGCTGTGTGAGAGAGAGAAGGTGTGAGTGAGAGAGAGAGAAAGAGAAGGTGTGAGTGAGAGAGAGAGAGAAAGAGAAGCTGTGAGTGAGAGTGAGAGAGAGAGAAAGAGAAGCTGTGAGTGAGAGCGTGAGAGAGAGAAAGAGAAGCTGTGAGTGAGAGAGAGAAAGAGAAGCTGTGAGTGAGTGAGAGAGAGAGAGAGAAAAAGAAGCTGTGTGTGAGTGAGAGAAGGAAGACCTGTGAGTGACAGAGAGAGAGAAAGAGAAGCTATGAGTGAGAGAGAGAGAGAAAGAGCTGTGAATGAGAGAGAGAGAGAGAAAGAGAAGCTGTGAGTGTGTGAGAGAGAAATAGAAGCTGTGAGTGAGAGAGAAAGAGAGAAAGAGAAGCTGTGAGTGAGAGAGATAGAGAGAGAGAGAAAGAGAAGCTGTGAGTGAGAGAGAGAGAGAAAGAGAAAGAGAAGCTGTGAGTGAGAGAGAGAGAAAGACAAAGAGATGCTGTGTGTGAGAGAAGCTGTGAGTGAGTGAGAGACAGAGAAATAAAGAGAAGCTGTGAGTGAGAAAGAGAGAGAGAAGATGTGAGAGAGAGTGAGAGAGAGAGAAAGAGAAAAAGAGAAGCTGTGTGAGAGAGAAGCTGTGAGTGAGAGAGAGAAAGAGAAGGTGAGAGAGAGAGAGAAAGTAGCTGTGAGTGAGAGTGAGAGAGAGAGAGAGAGAAGCTGTGAGTGAGAGAGAGAGAGAGAAGCTGTGAGAGAGAGAGAGAGAGAAAGAGAAGCTGTGTGTGTGAGAGAGAAAGAGAAGCTGTGAGTGAGAGAGAGAGAAAGAAAGAGAAGCTGTGAGTGAGAGAGAGAGAGAAGCTGTGAGTGAGAGAGAGAGAAAGAGAAGCTGTGAGTGAGAGAGAAAGAGAAGCTGTGAGTGAGAGAGAGAGAAAGAGAAGCTGTGAGTGAGAGAGAAAGAGAAGCTGTGAGTGTGTGAGAGAGAAAGAGAAGCTGTGAGTGCGAGAGAGAGAGAAAGAGAAGCTGTGAGTGAGAGAGAGAGAAAGAGAAGCTGTGTGTGTGTGAGAGAGAAAAGCTGTGAGTGAGAGAGACAGAGAGAGAAGCTGTGAGTGAGAGAGAGAAAGAGAAGCTGAGTGAGAGTGAGAGAGAGAAAGAGAAGCTGTGTGTGAGAGAGAGAGAGAGAGAAAGAGAAGCTGTGAGTGGGAGAGAGAGAGAGAAGCTCTGAGTGAGAGAGAGAGAGAAAGAGAAGCTGTGAGTGAGAAGAGAGAGAGAAAGAGAAGCTGTGAGTGAAAGAGAGAGAGAAAGCTGTGAGTGAGAGAGAGAGAAAAAGAAGCTGTGAGTGAGAGAGAAAGAGAGAAAGAGAAGCTGTGTGTGTGTGTGAGAGAGAGAGAGAGAGAAGCTGTAAGTGAGAGAGAGAGAGAGAAAGAGAAGCTGTGAGAGACAGAGAGAGAGAAA
This sequence comes from Bradypodion pumilum, assembly GCA_035047305.1. Lineage (NCBI taxonomy): Eukaryota > Metazoa > Chordata > Lepidosauria > Squamata > Chamaeleonidae > Bradypodion > Bradypodion pumilum. The sequence goes on from JAWDJD010000002.1 coordinate 182,102,916, forward strand.
GTGAAGCTGTGAGTAAGAGAGAGAGAGAGAAAGAGAAGCTGTGAGTTAGAGAGAGAGAGAGAGAAAGAGAAGCTGTGAGTGAGAAAGTGAAATGCTGTGAGGGAGAGAGACAGAGAGAAGCTGTGAGTGAGTGAGAGAGAAAGAAAGAAAGTGAAGCTGTGAGTGAGAGAGAGAGAAAGAAAGAAAGAGAAGGTGTGAGTGAGAGAGAGAAGGAGAAGCTGTGAGTGAGAGAGAGAGAAAGAGAAGCTGTGTGAGAAAGAGAGAGAGAGAAAGAGAAGCTGTGAGTGAGAGAGAGAGAAAGAGAGGCTGTGAGTGAGAGAGAGAGAGAAAGAGAAGCTGTGAGTGAGTGAGAGAGAGAGAAAAAAAAGAAGTGGTGAGTGAGTGAGAGAGAGAAAGAGCTGTGAGTGAGAGAGAGGGAGAGAAAGAGTTGTGAGTGAGAGAGAGAGAAAGAGAAGCTGTGAGTGAGTGAGAGAGAAAGAGCTGTGAATGAGAGAGAGGGAGAGAGAAAGAGAAGCTGTGAGTGTGTGAGAGAGAAATAGAAGCTGTGAGTGAGAGAGAAAGAGAGAAAGAGAAGCTGTGAGTGAGAGAGATAGAGAGAGAGAGAAAGAGGAGCTGTGAGTGGGAGAGAGAGAAAGAGAAAGAGAAGCTGTGAGTGAGAGAGAGAGAAAGAGAAAGAGAAGCTGTGAGTCAGAGAGAGAGAGAAAGAGAAGCTGTGTGAGAGAGAGAAGCTGTGAGTGAGTGAGAGAGAGAGAAATAAAGAGAAGCTGTGAGTGTGAAAGAGAGAGAGAAGCTGTGAGAGAGAATGAGAGAGAGAAAGAGAAAAAGAGAAGCTGTGTGAGAGAGAGAATCTGTGAGTGAGAGAGAGAGAAAGAGAAGCTGTGAGTGAGAGTGAGAGAGAAAGAGAAGCTGTGAGTGAGAGTGAGAGAGAGAGAAAGAGAAGCTGTGAGTGAGAGCGTGAGAGAGAGAAAGAGAAGCTGTGAGTGAGAGAGAGAGAAAGAGAAGCTGTGAGAGAGAGAGAGAGAAAGAGAAGATGTGAGTGAGAGAGAGAGAGAAAGAGAAGCTGTGTGAGAGAGAGAACGAGAAGCTGTGAGTAAGAGAGAGAGAAAGAGAAGCTGTGTGTGTGTGAGAGAGAGAAGCTGTGTGTGAGAGAGAAAGAGAAGCTGTGAGTGAGAGAGAAAGAGAAGCTGTGAGTGTGTGAGAAAGAAGGAGAAGCTGTGAGTGAGAGAGAGAGAGAAAGAGAAGCTGTGAGTGAGAGAGAGAGAGAAAGAGAAGCTGTGTGTGTGAGAAAGAGAGAAAGAGAAGCTGTGAGCGAGAGAGAGAGAGAGAAAGAGAAGCTGTGTGTGTGTGTGAGAGAGAAGCTGTGAGTGAGAGAGACAGAGAGAGAAGCTGTGAGTGTGTGTGAGAGAGAAAGAGAAGCTGTGAGTCAGAGAGAGAAAGAAAAGCTGTGAGTGAGACAGGGAGAAAGATAAGCTGTGAGTGAGAGAATGAGAGAGAAGGAGAAGCTGTGAGTGGGAGAGGGAGAGAAAAAGAGAAGCTGTGTGTGTGAGAGAGAGAGAGATAAAGAGAAGCTGTGAATGAGAGAGAGAGAAAGAGCAGCTGTGAGTGAAAGAGAGAGAGAGAAAGAGCTGTGAGTGAGAGAGAGAGAGAGAGAAAGGGAAGCTGTGTGAGAGAGAAATAGAAGCTGTGAGTGAGAGAGAAAGAGAGAAAGAGAAGCTGTGAGAGTGAGAGAAAGAAAGAGAAGCTGTGAGTGAGAGAGAGAGAGAGAAAGAGAAGCTGTGAGTGAGTGAGAGGGAGAGAAAGAGAAGCTGTGCGTGAGTGAGAGAGAGAGAGAGAGAGAGAGAGAAAGAGAAGCTGTGAGTGAGAGAGAGAGAGAAAGAAAGGGAAGCTGTGAGTGAGAGAGAGAGAGAAAGAGAACCTGAGTGAGAGAGACAGGGAGAAGAAGCTGTGAGTGAGTGAGTGAGAGAGAGAAACAGAAGCTGTGAGTGAGAAAGAAGCTGTGAGTGAGAGAGAGAGATGCTGTGAGTGAGAGAGACAGAGAAGCTGTGAGTGAGTGAGAGAGAGAGTGAAAGAAAGTGAAGCTGTGAGTGAAAGAGAGAGAGAGAGAGAGAGAAAGAGAAGCTGTGAGTGAGAGAGAGAGAAAGAAAGAGAAGGTGTGAGTGAGAGAGAGAAGGAGAAGCTGTGAGTGAGTGAGAGAGAAAGGGAGTGAGAGAGTGAGAGAGAAAGGGAGAAAGATAAGCTGTGAGTGAGTGAGAGAGAGAGAAATAAAGAGAAGCTGTGAGTGAGAAAGAGAGAGAGAAAGAGAAGCTGTGAGTGAGAAAGAGAGAAAGAAGCTGTGAGTCAGAGAGAGAGAGAAGCTGTGAGAGAGAGTGAGAGAGAGAGAAAGAGAAAAAGATAAGCTGTGTGAGAGAGAGAAGGTGTGAGTGAGAGAGAGAGAAAGAGAAGGTGTGAGTGAGAGAGAGAGAGAAAGAGAAGCTGTGAGTGAGAGTGAGAGAGAGAGAAAGAGAAGCTGTGAGTGAGAGCGTGAGAGAGAGAGAGAGAAGCTGTGAGTGAGAGAGAGAAAGAGAAGCTGTGAGTGAGTGAGAGAGAGAGAGAAAAAGAAGCTGTGAGTGAGTGAGGGAAGGAAGAGCTGTGAGTGACAGAGAGAGAGAAAGAGAAGCTATGAGTGAGTGAGAGAGAGAGAGAAAGAGCTGTGAATGAGAGAGAGAGAGAGAAAGAGAAGCTGTGAGTGTGTGAGAGAGAAATAGAAGCTGTGAGTGAGAGAGAGAGAGAGAAAGAGCTGTGAGTGAGAGAGAGAGAGAGAGAAAGGGAAGCTGTGTGAGAGAGAAATAGAAGCTGTGAGTGAGAGAGAAAGAGAGAAAGAGAAGCTGTGAGAGTGAGAGAAAGAAAGAGAAGCTGTGAGTGAGAGAGAGAGAGAGAAAGAGAAGCTGTGAGTGAGTGAGAGGGAGAGAAAGAGAAGCTGTGCGTGAGTGAGAGAGAGAGAGAGAGAGAGAGAAAGAGAAGCTGTGAGTGAGAGAGAGAGAGAAAGAAAGGGAAGCTGTGAGTGAGAGAGAGAGAGAAAGAGAACCTGAGTGAGAGAGACAGGGAGAAGAAGCTGTGAGTGAGTGAGTGAGAGAGAGAAACAGAAGCTGTGAGTGAGAAAGAAGCTGTGAGTGAGAGAGAGAGATGCTGTGAGTGAGAGAGACAGAGAAGCTGTGAGTGAGTGAGAGAGAGAGTGAAAGAAAGTGAAGCTGTGAGTGAAAGAGAGAGAGAGAGAGAGAAAGAGAAGCTGTGAGTGAGAGAGAGAGAAAGAAAGAGAAGGTGTGAGTGAGAGAGAGAAGGAGAAGCTGTGAGTGAGTGAGAGAGAAAGGGAGTGAGAGAGTGAGAGAGAAAGGGAGAAAGATAAGCTGTGAGTGAGTGAGAGAGAGAGAAATAAAGAGAAGCTGTGAGTGAGAAAGAGAGAGAGAAAGAGAAGCTGTGAGTGAGAAAGAGAGAAAGAAGCTGTGAGTCAGAGAGAGAGAGAAGCTGTGAGAGAGAGTGAGAGAGAGAGAAAGAGAAAAAGATAAGCTGTGTGAGAGAGAGAAGGTGTGAGTGAGAGAGAGAGAAAGAGAAGGTGTGAGTGAGAGAGAGAGAGAAAGAGAAGCTGTGAGTGAGAGTGAGAGAGAGAGAAAGAGAAGCTGTGAGTGAGAGCGTGAGAGAGAGAGAGAGAAGCTGTGAGTGAGAGAGAGAAAGAGAAGCTGTGAGTGAGTGAGAGAGAGAGAGAAAAAGAAGCTGTGAGTGAGTGAGGGAAGGAAGAGCTGTGAGTGACAGAGAGAGAGAAAGAGAAGCTATGAGTGAGTGAGAGAGAGAGAGAAAGAGCTGTGAATGAGAGAGAGAGAGAGAAAGAGAAGCTGTGAGTGTGTGAGAGAGAAATAGAAGCTGTGAGTGAGAGAGAAAGAGAGAACGAGAAGCTGTGAGTGAGAGAGATAGAGAGAGAGAGAAAGAGAAGCTGTGAGTGAGAGAGAGAGAGAAAGAGAAAGAGAAGCTGTGTGTGAGAGAGAGAAAGAGAAAGAGATGCTGTGTGTGAGAGAGAAGCTGTGAGTGAGTGAGAGACAGAGAAATAAAGAGAAGCTGTGAGTGAGAAAGAGAGAGAGAAGATGTGAGAGAGAGTGAGAGAGAGAGAAAGAGAAAAAGAGAAGCTGTGTGAGAGAGAAGCTGTGAGTGAGAGAGAGAAAGAGAATGTGAGAGAGAGAGAGAAAGTAGCTGTGAGTGAGAGTGAGAGAGAGAGAAAGAGAAGCTGTGAGTGAGAGAGAGAGAGAGAAGCTGTGAGAGAGAGAGAGAGAAAGAGAAGCTGTGTGTGTGAGAGAGAAAGAGAAGCCGTGAGTGAGAGAGAGAGAAAGAAAGAGAAGCTGTGAGTGAGAGAGAGAGAGAAGCTGTGAGTGAGAGAGAGAGAAAGAGAAGCTGTGAGTGAGAGAGAAAGAGAAGCTGTGAGTGAGAGAGAGAGAAAGAGAAGCTGTGAGTGAGAGAGAAAGAGAAGCTGTGAGTGTGTGAGAGAGAAAGAGAAGCTGTGAGTGCGAGAGAGAGAGAAAGAGAAGCTGTGAGTGAGAGAGAGAGAGAAAGAGAAGCTGTGTGTGTGTGAGAGAGAGAAAGAGAAGCTGAGAGTGAGAGAGAAAGAGAGAAAGAGAAGCTGTGAGCGAGAGAGAGAGAGAGAAAGAGAAGGTGTGAGTGAGAGTGAGAGAGAGAGAAAGAGAAGCTGTGAGTGAGAGCGTGAGAGAGAGAAAGAGAAGCTGTGAGTAGGAGAGAGAGAAAGAGAAGCTGTGAGTGAGAGAGAGAGAAAGAGAAGCTGTGAGTGAGAGAGAGAGATGCTGTGAGTGAGAGAGAGGAAGAGAAGCTGTGAGTGAGAGAGAGAGAGAAAGAGAAAGAGAAGCTGTGAGTGAGAGCATGAGAGAGAGAGAAAGAGAAGCTGTGAGTGAGAGAGAGAAAGAGAAGCTGTGAGTGAGTGAGAGAGAGAGAGAGAGAAAGAAGCTGTGAGTGAGTGAGAGAAGGAAGAGCTGTGAGTGAGAAAGAGAGAGAAAGAGAAGCTATGAGTGAGAGAGAGAGAGAGAAAGAGCTGTGAATGAGAGAGAGAGAAAGAGAAGCTGTGAGTGTGTGTGAGAGAAATAGAAGCTGTGAGTGAGAGAGAAAGAGAGAAAGAGAAGCTGTGAGTGAGAGAGATAGAGAGAGAGAGAAAGAGAGAGAAATAGAAGCTGTGAGTGAGAGAGAGAGAGAGAGAGAAAGAGCTATGAGTGAGAGAGAGAGAAAGAGAAGCTGTGAGTGAGAGAGTGAGAGAAAGAGAAGCTGTGAGTGAGAGAGAGAGAGAGAAAGAGAGAGAAAGAGAAGCTGTGAGTGAGAGAGAGAGAGAGAAAGAGAAGCTGTGAGTGAAAGAGAGAGAGAAAGAGAATCTGTGAGTGAGTGAGAGAGAAAGAGAAGCTGTGAGTGAGAGAGAGAGAAAGAGAAGCTGTGTGTGTGTGAGAGAGAAAAGCTGTGAGTGAGAGAGACAGAGAGAGAAGCTGTGAGTGAGAGAGAGAAAGAGAAGCTGAGTGAGAGTGAGAGAGAGAAAGAGAAGCTGTGTGTGTGAGAGAGAGAGAGAGAAAGAGAAGCTGTGAGTGGGAGAGAGAGAGAAAAGCTCTGAGTGAGAGAGAGAGAGAAAGAGAAGCTGTGAGTGAGAAGAGAGAGAGAGAGAAAGAGAAGCTGTGAGTGAAAGAGAGAGAGAAAGCTGTGAGTGAGAGAGAGAGAAAAAGAAGCTGTGAGTGAGAGAGAGAAATAGAAGCTGTGAGTGAGAGAGAAAGAGAGAAAGAGAAGCTGTGTGTGTGTGTGTGTGAGAGAGAGAAGCTGTGAGTCAGAGAGAGAAAGAAAAGCTGTGAGTGAGACAGGGAGAAAGATAAGCTGTGAGTGAGAGAATGAGAGAGAAGGAGAAGCTGTGAGTGGGAGAGGGAGAGAAAAAGAGAAGCTGTGTGTGTGAGAGAGAGAGAGATAAAGAGAAGCTGTGAATGAGAGAGAGAGAAAGAGCAGCTGTGAGTGAAAGAGAGAGAGAGAAAGAGCTGTGAGTGAGAGAGAGAGAGAGAGAAAGGGAAGCTGTGTGAGAGAGAAATAGAAGCTGTGAGTGAGAGAGAAAGAGAGAAAGAGAAGCTGTGAGAGTGAGAGAAAGAAAGAGAAGCTGTGAGTGAGAGAGAGAGAGAGAAAGAGAAGCTGTGAGTGAGTGAGAGGGAGAGAAAGAGAAGCTGTGCGTGAGTGAGAGAGAGAGAGAGAGAGAGAGAAAGAGAAGCTGTGAGTGAGAGAGAGAGAGAAAGAAAGGGAAGCTGTGAGTGAGAGAGAGAGAGAAAGAGAACCTGAGTGAGAGAGACAGGGAGAAGAAGCTGTGAGTGAGTGAGTGAGAGAGAGAGAGAAACAGAAGCTGTGAGTGAGAAAGAAGCTGTGAGTGAGAGAGAGATGCTGTGAGTGAGAGAGACAGAGAAGCTGTGAGTGAGTGAGAGAGAGAGTGAAAGAAAGTGAAGCTGTGAGTGAAAGAGAGAGAGAGAGAGAGAGAGAGAAAGAGAAGCTGTGAGTGAGAGAGAGAGAAAGAAAGAGAAGGTGTGAGTGAGAGAGAGAAGGAGAAGCTGTGAGTGAGTGAGAGAGAAAGGGAGTGAGAGAGTGAGAGAGAAAGGGAGAAAGATAAGCTGTGAGTGAGTGAGAGAGAGAGAAATAAAGAGAAGCTGTGAGTGAGAAAGAGAGAGAGAAAGAGAAGCTGTGAGTGAGAAAGAGAGAAAGAAGCTGTGAGTCAGAGAGAGAGAGAAGCTGTGAGAGAGAGTGAGAGAGAGAGAAAGAGAAAAAGATAAGCTGTGTGAGAGAGAGAAGGTGTGAGTGAGAGAGAGAGAAAGAGAAGGTGTGAGTGAGAGAGAGAGAGAAAGAGAAGCTGTGAGTGAGAGTGAGAGAGAGAGAAAGAGAAGCTGTGAGTGAGAGCGTGAGAGAGAGAGAGAGAAGCTGTGAGTGAGAGAGAGAAAGAGAAGCTGTGAGTGAGTGAGAGAGAGAGAGAAAAAGAAGCTGTGAGTGAGTGAGGGAAGGAAGAGCTGTGAGTGACAGAGAGAGAGAAAGAGAAGCTATGAGTGAGTGAGAGAGAGAGAGAAAGAGCTGTGAATGAGAGAGAGAGAGAGAAAGAGAAGCTGTGAGTGTGTGAGAGAGAAATAGAAGCTGTGAGTGAGAGAGAAAGAGAGAACGAGAAGCTGTGAGTGAGAGAGATAGAGAGAGAGAGAAAGAGAAGCTGTGAGTGAGAGAGAGAGAGAAAGAGAAAGAGAAGCTGTGTGTGAGAGAGAGAAAGAGAAAGAGATGCTGTGTGTGAGAGAGAAGCTGTGAGTGAGTGAGAGACAGAGAAATAAAGAGAAGCTGTGAGTGAGAAAGAGAGAGAGAAGATGTGAGAGAGAGTGAGAGAGAGAGAAAGAGAAAAAGAGAAGCTGTGTGAGAGAGAAGCTGTGAGTGAGAGAGAGAAAGAGAAGGTGAGAGAGAGAGAGAAAGTAGCTGTGAGTGAGAGTGAGAGAGAGAGAAAGAGAAGCTGTGAGTGAGAGAGAGAGAGAGAAGCTGTGAGAGAGAGAGAGAGAGAAAGAGAAGCTGTGTGTGAGAGAGAGAAAGAGAAGCCGTGAGTGAGAGAGAGAGAAAGAAAGAGAAGCTGTGAGTGAGAGAGAGAGAGAAGCTGTGAGTGAGAGAGAGAGAAAGAGAAGCTGTGAGTGAGAGAGAAAGAGAAGCTGTGAGTGAGAGAGAGAGAAAGAGAAGCTGTGAGTGAGAGAGAAAGAGAAGCTGTGAGTGTGTGAGAGAGAAAGAGAAGCTGTGAGTGCGAGAGAGAGAGAAAGAGAAGCTGTGAGTGAGAGAGAGAGAGAAAGAGAAGCTGTGTGTGTGTGAGAGAGAGAAAGAGAAGCTGAGAGTGAGAGAGAAAGAGAGAAAGAGAAGCTGTGAGCGAGAGAGAGAGAGAGAAAGAGAAGGTGTGAGTGAGAGTGAGAGAGAGAGAAAGAGAAGCTGTGAGTGAGAGCGTGAGAGAGAGAAAGAGAAGCTGTGAGTAGGAGAGAGAGAAAGAGAAGCTGTGAGTGAGAGAGAGAGAAAGAGAAGCTGTGAGTGAGAGAGAGAGATGCTGTGAGTGAGAGAGAGGAAGAGAAGCTGTGAGTGAGAGAGAGAGAGAAAGAGAAAGAGAAGCTGTGAGTGAGAGCATGAGAGAGAGAGAAAGAGAAGCTGTGAGTGAGAGAGAGAAAGAGAAGCTGTGAGTGAGTGAGAGAGAGAGAGAGAAAAAGAAGCTGTGAGTGAGTGAGAGAAGGAAGAGCTGTGAGTGAGAAAGAGAGAGAAAGAGAAGCTATGAGTGAGAGAGAGAGAGAGAAAGAGCTGTGAATGAGAGAGAGAGAAAGAGAAGCTGTGAGTGTGTGTGAGAGAAATAGAAGCTGTGAGTGAGAGAGAAAGAGAGAAAGAGAAGCTGTGAGTGAGAGAGATAGAGAGAGAGAGAAAGAGAGAGAAATAGAAGCTGTGAGTGAGAGAGAGAGAGAGAGAGAAAGAGCTATGAGTGAGAGAGAGAGAAAGAGAAGCTGTGAGTGAGAGAGTGAGAGAAAGAGAAGCTGTGAGTGAGAGAGAGAGAGAGAAAGAGAGAGAAAGAGAAGCTGTGAGTGAGAGAGAGAGAGAGAAAGAGAAGCTGTGAGTGAAAGAGAGAGAGAAAGAGAATCTGTGAGTGAGTGAGAGAGAAAGAGAAGCTGTGAGTGAGAGAGAGAGAAAGAGAAGCTGTGTGTGTGTGAGAGAGAAAAGCTGTGAGTGAGAGAGACAGAGAGAGAAGCTGTGAGTGAGAGAGAGAAAGAGAAGCTGAGTGAGAGTGAGAGAGAGAAAGAGAAGCTGTGTGTGTGAGAGAGAGAGAGAGAAAGAGAAGCTGTGAGTGGGAGAGAGAGAGAAAAGCTCTGAGTGAGAGAGAGAGAGAAAGAGAAGCTGTGAGTGAGAAGAGAGAGAGAGAGAAAAGGAAGCTGTGAGTGAAAGAGAGAGAGAAAGCTGTGAGTGAGAGAGAGAGAAAAAGAAGCTGTGAGTGAGAGAGAGAAATAGAAGCTGTGAGTGAGAGAGAAAGAGAGAAAGAGAAGCTGTGTGTGTGTGTGTGTGAGAGAGAGAAGCTGTAAGTGAGTGAGAGAGAGAGAGAGAAAGAGAAGCTGTGAGAGACAGAGAGAGAGAAAGAGAAGCTGTGAGTAAGAGAGAGAGAGAGAAAGAGAAGCTGTGAGAGAGAGAGAGAGAGAAAGAGAAGCTGTGAGTGAGAGAGAGAAATGCTGTGAGGGAGAGAGACAGAGAGAAGCTGTGAGTGAGTGAGAGAGAAAGAAAGTGAAGCTGTGAGTGAGAGAGAGAGAAAGAAAGAAAGAGAAGGTGTGAGTGAGAGAGAGAAGGAGAAGCTGTGAGTGAGAGAGAGAGAAAGAGAAGCTGTGTGAGAAAGAGAGAGAGAGAAAGAGAAGCTGTGAGTGAGAGAGAGAGAAAGAGAGGCTGTGAGTGAGAGAGAGAGAGAAAGAGAAGCTGTGAGTGAGTGAGAGGGAGAGAAAGAGTTGTGAGTGAGAGAGAGAGAAAGAGAAGCTGTGAGTGAGTGAGAGAGAAAGAGCTGTGAATGAGAGAGAGGGAGAGAGAAAGAGAAGCTGTGAGTGTGTGAGAGAGAAATAGAAGCTGTGAGTGAGAGAGAAAGAAAGAGAGAAAGAGAAGCTGTGAGTGAGAGAGATAGAGAGAGAGAGAAAGAGAAGCTGTAAGTGCGAGAGAGAGAAAGAGAAAGAGAAGCTGTGAGTGAGAGAGAGAGAAAGAGAAAGAGAAGCTGTGAGTCAGAGAGAGAGAGAAAGAGAAGCTGTGTGAGAGAGAGAAGCTGTGAGTGAGTGAGAGAGAGAGAAATAAAGAGAAGCTGTGAGTGTGAAAGAGAGAGAAGCTGTGAGAGAGAATGAGAGAGAGAAAGAGAAAAAGAGAAGCTGTGTGAGAGAGAGAATCTGTGAGTGAGAGAGAGAGAAAGAGAAGCTGTGAGTGAGAGTGAGAGAGAAAGAGAAGCTGTGAGTGAGAGTGAGAGAGAGAGAAAGAGAAGGTGTGAGTGAGAGCGTGAGAGAGAGAAAGAGAAGCTGTGAGTGAGAGAGAGAGAAAGAGAAGCTGTGAGAGAGAGAGAGAAAGAGAAGATGTGAGTGAGAGAGAGAGAGAGAAAGAGAAGCTGTGTGTGAGAGAGAAAGAGAAGCTGTGAGTAAGAGAGAGAGAAAGAGAAGCTGTGTGTGTGAGAGAGAGAGAAGCTGTGAGAGAGAGAAAGAGAAGCTGTGAGTGAGAGAGAAAGAGAAGCTGTGAGTGAGAGAGAGAAAGAGAAGCTGTGAGTGAGAGAGAAAGAGAAGCTGTGAGTGTGTGAGAAAGAAAGAGAAGCTGTGAGTGAGAGAGAGAGAGAAAGAGAAGCTGTGAGTGAGAGAGAGAGAGAAAGAGAAGCTGTGTGTGTGAGAAAGAGAGAAAGAGAAGCTGTGAGCGAGAGAGAGAGAGAGAAAGAGAAGCTGTGTGTGTGTGTGAGAGAGAAGCTGTGAGTGAGAGAGACAGAGAGAGAAGCTGTGAGTGTGTGTGAGAGAGAAAGAGAAGCTGTGAGTCAGAGAGAGAAAGAAAAGCTGTGAGTGAGAGAGGGAGAAAGATAAGCTGTGAGTGAGAGAATGAGAGAGAAGGAGAAGCTGTGAGTGGGAGAGGGAGAGAAAAAGAGAAGCTGTGTGTGTGAGAGAGAGAGATAAAGAGAAGCTGTGAATGAGAGAGAGAGAAAGAGCAGCTGTGAGTGAAAGAGAGAGAGAGAAAGAGCTGTGAGTGAGAGAGAGAGAGAGAGAAAGGGAAGCTGTGTGAGAGAGAAATAGAAGCTGTGAGTGAGAGAGAAAGAGAGAAAGAGAAGCTGTGTGTGAGTGAGAGAGAGAGAGAGAAAGTGAAGCTGTGAGTGAGAGAGAGAGAGAAAGAAAGGGAAGCTGTGAGTGAGAGAGAGAGAGAAAGAGAAGCTGTGAGTGAGAAAGAAGCTGTGAGTGAGAGAGAGAGATGCTGTGAGTGAGAGAGAGAGAGAAACAGAAGCTGTGAGTGAGAAAGAAGCTGTGAGTGAGAGAGAGAGATGCTGTGAGTGAGTGAGAGAGAGAAGCTGTGAGTGAGTGAGAGAGAGAGTGAAAGAAAGTGAAGCTGTGAGTGAGAGAGAGAGAGAGGGAGAGAAAGAGAAGCTGTGAGTGAGAGAGAGAGAGAAAGAAAGAGAAGGTGTGAGTGAGAGAGAGAAGGAGAAGGAGAAGGTGTGAGTGAGTGAGAGAGAAAGGGAGTGAGAGAGTGAGAGAGAAAGGGAGAAAGATAAGCTGTGAGTGAGTGAGAGAGAGAGAAATAAAGAGAAGCTGTGAGTGAGAAAGAGAGAGAGAAAGAGAAGCTGTGAGTGAGAAAGAGAGAAAGAAGCTGTGAGTCAGAGAGAGAGAGAGAAGCTGTGAGAGAGAGTGAGAGAGAGAGAAAGAGAAAAAGATAAGCTGTGTGAGAGAGAGAAGGTGTGAGTGAGAGAGAGAGAGAAAGAGAAGGTGTGAGTGAGAGAGAGAGAGAAAGAGAAGCTGTGAGTGAGAGTGAGAGAGAGAGAAAGAGAAGCTGTGAGTGAGAGCGTGAGAGAGAGAAAGAGAAGCTGTGAGTGAGAGAGAGAGAGAAGCTGTGAGTGAGTGAGAGAGAGAGAGAGAAAAAGAAGCTGTGAGTGAGTGAGAGAAGGAAGAGCTGTGAGTGACAGAGAGAGAGAAAGAGAAGCTATGAGTGAGAGAGAGAGAGAAAGAGCTGTGAATGAGAGAGAGAGAGAGAAAGAGAAGCTGTGAGTGTGTGAGAGAGAAATAGAAGCTGTGAGTGAGAGAGAAAGAGAGAAAGAGAAGCTGTGAGTGAGAGAGATAGAGAGAGAGAGAAAGAGAAGCTGTGAGTGAGAGAGAGAGAGAAAGAGAAAGAGAAGCTGTGAGTGAGAGAGAGAGAAAGACAAAGAGATGCTGTGTGTGAGAGAAGCTGTGAGTGAGTGAGAGACAGAGAAATAAAGAGAAGCTGTGAGTGAGAAAGAGAGAGAGAAGATGTGAGAGAGAGTGAGAGAGAGAGAAAGAGAAAAAGAGAAGCTGTGTGAGAGAGAAGCTGTGAGTGAGAGAGAGAAAGAGAAGGTGAGAGAGAGAGAGAGAAAGTAGCTGTGAGTGAGAGTGAGAGAGAGAGAAAGAGAAGCTGTGAGTGAGAGAGAGATAAAGAGAAGCTGTGAATGAGAGAGAGAGAAAGAGCAGCTGTGAGTGAAAGAGAGAGAGAGAAATAGCTGTGAGAGAGAGAGAGAGAGAGAAAGGGAAGCTGTGTGAGAGAGAAATAGAAGCTGTGAGTGAGAGAGAAAGAGAGAAAGAGAAGCTGTGAGAGTGAGAGAAAGAAAGAGAAGCTGTGAGTGAGAGAGAGAGAGAGAGAGAAGCTGTGAGTGAGTGAGAGAGAGAGAAAGAGAAGCTGTGCGTGAGTGAGAGAGAGAGAGAGAGAAAGAGAAGCTGTGAGTGAGAGAGAGAGAGAAAGAAAGGGAAGCTGTGAGTGAGAGAGAGAGAGAAAGAGAAGCTGAGTGAGAGAGACAGGGAGAAGAAGCTGTGAGTGAGTGAGAGAGAGAGAGAGAAACAGAAGCTGTGAGTGAGAAAGAAGCTGTGAGTGAGAGAGAGAGATGCTGTGAGTGAGAGAGAGAGAGAAGCTGTGAGTGAGTGAGAGAGAGAGTGAAAGAAAGTGAAGCTGTGAGTGAGAGAGAGAGAGAGGGAGAGAAAGAGAAGCTGTGAGTGAGAGAGAGAAGGAGAAGGTGTGAGTGAGTGAGAGAGAAAGGGAGTGAGAGAGTGAGAGAGAAAGGGAGAAAGATAAGCTGTGAGTGAGTGAGAGAGAGAGAAATAAAGAGAAGCTGTGAGTGAGAAAGAGAGAGAGAAAGAGAAGCTGTGAGTGAGAAAGAGAGAAAGAAGCTGTGAGTCAGAGAGAGAGAGAGAAGCTGTGAGAGAGAGTGAGAGAGAGAGAAAGTGAAAAAGATAAGCTGTGTGAGAGAGAGAAGGTGTGAGTGAGAGAGAGAGAAAGAGAAGGTGTGAGTGAGAGAGAGAGAGAAAGAGAAGCTGTGAGTGAGAGTGAGAGAGAGAGAAAGAGAAGCTGTGAGTGAGAGCGTGAGAGAGAGAAAGAGAAGCTGTGAGTGAGAGAGAGAAAGAGAAGCTGTGAGTGAGTGAGAGAGAGAGAGAGAAAAAGAAGCTGTGTGTGAGTGAGAGAAGGAAGACCTGTGAGTGACAGAGAGAGAGAAAGAGAAGCTATGAGTGAGAGAGAGAGAGAAAGAGCTGTGAATGAGAGAGAGAGAGAGAAAGAGAAGCTGTGAGTGTGTGAGAGAGAAATAGAAGCTGTGAGTGAGAGAGAAAGAGAGAAAGAGAAGCTGTGAGTGAGAGAGATAGAGAGAGAGAGAAAGAGAAGCTGTGAGTGAGAGAGAGAGAAAGAGAAAGAGAAGCTGTGAGTGAGAGAGAGAGAAAGACAAAGAGATGCTGTGTGTGAGAGAAGCTGTGAGTGAGTGAGAGACAGAGAAATAAAGAGAAGCTGTGAGTGAGAAAGAGAGAGAGAAGATGTGAGAGAGAGTGAGAGAGAGAGAGAAAGAGAAAAAGAGAAGCTGTGTGAGAGAGAAGCTGTGAGTGAGAGAGAGAAAGAGAAGGTGAGAGAGAGAGAGAGAAAGTAGCTGTGAGTGAGAGTGAGAGAGAGAGAGAGAGAAGCTGTGAGTGAGAGAGAGAGAGAGAAGCTGTGAGAGAGAGAGAGAGAGAGAAAGAGAAGCTGTGTGTGAGAGAGAGAAAGAGAAGCTGTGAGTGAGAGAGAGAGAAAGAAAGAGAAGCTGTGAGTGAGAGAGAGAGAAGCTGTGAGTGAGAGAGAAAGAGAAGCTGTGAGTGAGAGAGAAAGAGAAGCTGTGAGTGAGAGAGAGAGAGAAAGAGAAGCTGTGAGTGAGAGAGAAAGAGAAGCTGTGAGTGTGTGAGAGAGAAAGAGAAGCTGTGAGTGCGAGAGAGAGAGAAAGAGAAGCTGTGAGTGAGAGAGAGAGAAAGAGAAGCTGTGTGTGTGTGAGAGAGAGAAAGAGAAGCTGAGAGTGAGAGAGAAAGAGAGAAAAAGAAGCTGTGAGCGAGAGAGAGAGAGAAAGAGAAGGTGTGAGTGAGAGTGAGAGAGAGAGAAAGAGAAGCTGTGAGTGAGAGCGTGAGAGAGAGAAAGAGAAGCTGTGAGTAGGAGAGAGAGAAAGAGAAGCTGTGAGTGAGAGAGAGAGATGCTGTGAGTGAGAGAGAGGAAGAGAAGCTGTGAGTGAGAGAGAGAGAGAAAGAGAAAGAGAAAGGGAAAGAGAAGCTGTGAGTGAGAGCGTGAGAGAGAGAGAAAGAGAAGCTGTAAGTGAGAGAGAGAAAGAGAAGCTGTGAGTGAGTGAGAGAGAGAGAGAAAAAAAGAAGCTGTGTGAGTGAGAGAAGGAAGAGCTGTGAGTGAGAGAGAGAGAGAGAGAGAAGCTATGAGTGAGAGAGAGAGAGAAAGAGCTGTGAATGAGAGAGAGAGAGAGAAAGAGAAGCTGTGAGTGTGTGAGAGAGAAATAGAAGCTGTGAGTGAGAGAGAAAGAGAGAAAGAGAAGCTGTGAGTGAGAGAGATAGAGAGAGAGAGAAATAGAGAGAAATAGAAGCTGTGAGTGAGAGAGAGCGAGAGAGAGAAAGAGCTGTGAGTGAGAGAGAGAGAAAGAGAAGCTGTGAGTGAGAGAGTGAGAGAAAGAGAAGCTGTGAGTGAGAGAGAGAGAGAAAGAGAGAGAAAGAGAAGCTGTGAGTGACAGAGAGAGAGAAAGAGAAGCTGTGAGTGAAAGAGAGAGAGAAAGAGAATCTGTGAGTGAGAGAGAGAGAAAGAGAAGCTGTGAGTGAGAGAGAGAGATGCTGTGAGTGAGAGAGACAGAGAAGCTGTGAGTGAGTGAGAGAGAGAGTGAAAGAAAGTGAAGCTGTTAGTGAGAGAGAGAGAGAGAGAGAAAGAGAAGCTGTGAGTGAGAGAGAGAGAGAAAGAAAGAGAAGGTGTGAGTGAGAGAGAGAAGGAGAAGCTGTGAGTGAGTGAGAGAGTGAGAGAGAAAGGGAGAAAGATAAGCTGTGAGTGAGTGAGAGAGAGAGAAATAAAGAGAAGCTGTGAGTGAGAAAGAGAGAGAGAAAGAGAAGCTGTGAGTGAGAAAGAGAGAAAGAAGCTGTGAGTCAGAGAGAGAGAGAGAAGCTGTGAGAGAGAGTGAGAGAGAGAGAAAGAGAAAAAGATAAGCTGTGTGAGAGAGAGAAGGTGTGAGTGAGAGAGAGAGAAAGAGAAGGTGTGAGTGAGAGAGAGAGAGAAAGAGAAGCTGTGAGTGAGAGTGAGAGAGAGAGAAAGAGAAGCTGTGAGTGAGAGCGTGAGAGAGAGAAAGAGAAGCTGTGAGTGAGAGAGAGAAAGAGAAGCTGTGAGTGAGTGAGAGAGAGAGAGAGAAAAAGAAGCTGTGAGTGAGTGAGAGAAGGAAGAGCTGTGAGTGACAGAGAGAGAGAAAGAGAAGCTATGAGTGAGAGAGAGAGAAAGAGCTGTGAATGAGAGAGAGAGAGAGAAAGAAGCTGTGAGTGTGTGTGAGAGAAATAGAAGCTGTGAGTGAGAGAGAAAGAGAGAAAGAGAAGCTGTGAGTGAGAGAGATAGAGAGAGAAAGAGAAGCTGTGAGTGATAGAGAGAGAAAGAGAAAGAGAAGCTGTGAGTGAGAGAGAGAGAAAGAGAGAGAGATGCTGTGTGTGAGAGAGAAGCTGTGAGTGAGTGAGAGACAGAGAAATAAAGAGAAGCTGTGAGTGAGAAAGAGAGAGAGAAGATGTGAGAGAGAGTGAGAGAGAAAGAGAAAAAGAGAAGCTGTGTGAGAGAGAAGCTGTGAGTGAGAGAGAGAAAGAGAAGGTGAGAGAGAGAGAGAGAGAAAGTAGCTGTGAGTGAGAGTGAGAGAGAGAGAAAGAGAAGCTGTGAGTGAGAGAGAGAGAGAGAAGCTGTGAGAGAGAGAGAGAAAGAGAAGCTGTGTGTGAGAGAGAGAAAGAGAAGCTGTGAGTGAGAGAGAGAGAAAGAAAGAGAAGCTGTGAGTGAGTGAGAGAGAGAGAAGCTGTGAGTGAGAGAGAGAAAGAGAAGCTGTGAGTGAGAGAGAAAGAGAAGCTGTGAGTAAGAGAGAGAGAAAGAGAAGCTGTGAGTGAGAGAGAAAGAGAAGCTGTGAGTCTGTGAGAGAGAAAGAGAAGCTGTGAGTGCGAGAGAGAGAGAAAGAGAAGCTGTGAGTGAGAGAGAGAGAGAAAGAGAAGCTGTGTGTGTGTGTGAGAGAGAAAGAGAAGCTGAGAGTGAGAGAGAAAGAGAGAAAGAGAAGCTGTGAGCGAGAGAGAGAGAGAGAACGAGAAGGTGTGAGTGAGAGTGAGAGAGAGAGAAAGAGAAGCTGTGAGTGAGAGCGTGAGAGAGAGAAAGAGAAGCTGTGAGTAGGAGAGAGAAAGAGAAGCTGTGAGTGAGAGAGAGAGAAAGAGAAGCTGTGAGTGAGAGAGAGAGATGCTGTGAGTGAGAGAGAGGAAAAGAAGCTGTGAGTGAGAGAGAGAGAGGAAGAGAAAGAGAAAGAGAAAGAGAAAGAGAAGCTGTGAGTGAGAGCGTGAGAGAGAGAGAAAGAGAAGCTGTGAGTGAGAGAGAAAGAGAAGCTGTGAGTGAGTGAGAGAGAGAGAGAAAAAGAAGCTGTGAGTGAGTGAGAGAAGGAAGAGCTGTGAGTGAGAGAGAGAGAAAGAGAAGCTATGAGTGAGAGAGAGAGAAAGAGCTGTGAATGAGAGAGAGAGAGAGAGAAAGAGAAGCTGTGAGTGTGTGAGAGAGAAATAGAAGCTGTGAGTGAGAGAGAAAGAGAGAAAGAGAAGCTGTGAGTGAGAGAGATAGAGAGAGAGAGAAAGAGAAGCTGTGAGTGAGAGAGAGAGAGAAAGAGAAAGAGAAGCTGTGAGTGAGAGAGAGAGAAAGAGAAAGAGAAGCTGTGAGTCAGAGAGAGAGAGAGAAAGAGATGCTGTGTGTGAGAGAGAAGCTGTGAGTGAGTGAGAGACAGAGAAATAAAGAGAAGCTGTGAGTGAGAAAGAGAGAGATGTGAGAGAGAGTGAGAGAGAGAGAAAGAGAAAAAGAGAAGCTGTGTGAGAGAGAAGCTGTGAGTGAGAGAGAGAAAGAGAAGGTGAGAGAGAGAGAGAGAGAGAAAGTAGCTGTGAGTGAGAGAGAGAGAGAGAGAAAGAGAAGCTGTGAGTGAGAGAGAGAGAGAGAAGCTGTGAGAGAGAGAGAGAGAGAAAGAGAAGCTGTGTGAGAGAGAGAGAAAGAGAAGCTGTGAGTGAGAGAGAAAGAAAGAAAGAGAAGCTGTGAGTGAGAGAGAGAGAGAAGCTGTGAGTGAGAGAGAGAGAAAGAGAAGCTGTGTGAGAGAGAAAGAGAAGCTGTGAGTGAGAGAGAGAGAGAAAGAGAAGCTGTGAGCGTGAAAGAGAGAGATAAGCTGTGAGAAAGAATGAGAGAGAGAAAGAGAAAAAGAGAAGCTGTGTGAGAGAGAGAATCTGTGAGTGAGAGAGAGAGAAAGAGAAGCTGTGAGTGAGAGTGAGAGAGAAAGAGAAGCTGTGAGTGAGAATGAGAGAGAGAGAAAGAGAAGCTGTGACTGAGAGCGTGAGAGAGAGAAAGAGAAGCTGTGAGTGAGAGAGAGAGAAAGAGAAGCTGTGTGTGAGAGAGAGAAAGAGAAGATGTGAGTGAGAGAGAGAGAGAAAGAGAAGCTGTGTGAGAGAGAGAAAGAGAAGCTGTGAGTAAGAGAGAGAGAAAGAGAAGCTGTGTGTGTGTGAGAGAGAGAAGCTGTGTGAGAGAGAAATAGAAGCTGTGAGTGAGAGAGAAAGAGAGAAAGAGAAGCTGTGAGTGTGAGAGAAAGAAAGAGAAGCTGTGAGTGAGAGAGAGAGAGAGAAAGAGAAGCTGTGACTGAGTGAGAGAGAGAGAGAAACAGAAGCTGTGAGTGAGAAAGAAGCTGTGAGTGTGAGAGAGAGATGCTGTGAGTGAGAGAGACAGAGAAGCTGTGAGTGAGTGAGAGAGAGAGTGAAAGAAAGTGAAGCTGTGAGTGAGAGAGAGAGAGAGAGAGAGAGAGAGAGAAAGAGAAGCTGTGAGTGAGAGAGAGAGAGAAAGAAAGAGAAGGTGTGAGTGAGAGAGAGAAGGAGAAGCTGTGAGTGAGTGAGAGAGAAAGGGAGTGAGAGAGTGAGAGAGAAAGGGAGAAAGATAAGCTGTGAGTGAGTGAGAGAGAGAGAAATAAAGAGAAGCTGTGAGTGAGAAAGAGAGAGAGAAAGAGAAGCTGTGAGTGAGAAAGAGAGAAAGAAGCTGTGAGTGAGAGTGAGAGAGAGAGAAAGAGAAGCTGTGAGTGAGAGAGAGAGAAGCTGTGAGAGAGAGAGAGAAAGAGAAGCTGTGTGTGTGAGAGAGAAAGAGAAGCTGTGAGTGAGAGAGAGAGAAAGAAAGAGAAGCTGTGAGTGAGAGAGAGAGAAGCTGTGAGTGAGAGAGAGAGAAGGTTTGAGTGAGAGAGAGAGAAAGAAAGAGTAGCTGTGTGAGAGAGAGAGAGAGAAAGAGAAGCTGTGAGTGAGAGTGAGAGAGAAAGAGAAGCTGTGAGTGAGAGTGAGAGAGAGAGAAAGAGAAGCTGTGAGTGAGAGCGTGAGAGAGAGAGAGAGAAGCTGTGAGTGAGAGAGAGAGAAAGAGAAGCTGTGAGAGAGAGAGAGAGAAAGAGAAGATGTGAGTAAGAGAGAAAGAGAAGCTGTGAGTGTGTGAGAAAGAAAGAGAAGCTGTGATTGAGAGAGAGAGAGAAAGAGAAGCTGTGAGTGAGAGAGAAAGAAAGAAAGAGAAGCTGTGAGTGAGAGAGAGAGAGAAGCTGTGAGTGAGAGAGAGAGAAAGAGTAGCTGTGAGAGAGAGAGAGAGAAAGAGAAACTGTGAGTGAGAGAGAGAGAGAAAGAGAAGCTGTGAGTGAGAGAGAGAGAAAGAGAAGCTGTGAGTGAGGGAGAGAGAAGGTTTGAGTGCGTGAGAGAGAGAGAAAGAGAAGCTGTGAGTGAGAGAGAGAGAAGCTGTGCGTAAGAGAGAGAGAGAGAAGCTGTGAGTGCGAGAGAGAGAGAAAGAGAAGCTGTGAGAGAGAGAGAGAGAAAGAAAAGCTGTGAGAGTGAGAGAGAAAGAAAGAAGCTGTGAGTGAGAGAGAGAGAGCAAGAGAAGCTGTGAGTGAGTGTGAGAGAGAGAGAGAAGCTGTGAGTGAGAGAGAGAGAAAGAGAAGCTGTGAGTGAGGGAGAGAGAAGGTTTGAGTGCGTGAGAGAGAGAGAAAGAGAAGCTGTGAGTGAGTGAGAGAGAAAGAGCAGCTGTGAGTGAAAGAGAGAGAGAAAGAGCTGTGAGTGAGAGAGAGAGAGAGAAAGGGAAGCTGTGTGAGAGAGAAATAGAAGCTGTGAGTGAGAGAGAAAGAGAGAAAGAGAAGCTGTGAGAGTGAGAGAAAGAAAGAGAAGCTGTGAGTGAGAGAGAGAGAGAAAGAGAAGCTGTGAGTGAGTGAGAGAGAGAGAAAGAGAAGCTGTGCGTGAGTGAGAGAGAGAGAGAGTGAGAGAAAGAGAAGCTGTGAGAGAGAGAGAGAGAGAGAGAAAGAAAGGGAAGCTCTGAGTGAGAGAGAGAGAGAAAGAGAAGCAGTGAGTGAGAGAGAGAGAAAGAGAAGCTGTGAGAGAGAGAGAGAAAGAGAAGATGTGAGTGAGAGAGAGAGAGAGAAAGAGAAGCTGTGTGAGAGAGAGAAAGAGAAGCTGTGAGTAAGAGAGAGAGAAAGAGAAGCTGTGTGTGTGTGAGAGAGAGAAGCTGTGAGAGAGAGAGAAAGAGAAGCTGTGAGTGAGAGAGAAAGAAAGAGAAGCTGTGAGTGAGAGAGAGAGAAAGAGAAGCTGTGAGTGAGAGAGAAAGAGAAGCTGTGAGTGTGTGAGAAAGAAAGAGAAGCTGTGATTGAGAGAGAGAGAGAAAGAGAAGCTGTGAGTGAGAGAGAAAGAAGGAAAGAGAAGCTGTGAGTGAGAGAGAGAGAAAGAGAAGCTGTGAGTGAGAGAAAGAGAAGCTGTGAGTGAGAGAGAGAGAGAAAGAGAAGCTGTGAGTGTGAAAGAGAGAGAGAAGCTGTGAGAGAGAATGAGAGAGAGAAAGAGAAAAAGAGAAGCTGTGTGAGAGAGAGAATCTGTGAGTGAGAGAGAGAGAGAAAGAGAAGCTGTGAGTGAGAGTGAGAGAGAAAGAGAAGCTGTGAGTGAGAGTGAGAGAGAGAGAAAGAGAAGCTGTGAGTGAGAGCGTGAGAGAGAGAAAGAGAAGCTGTGAGTGAGAGAGAGAGAAAGAGAAGCTGTGTGTGAGAGAGAGAAAGAGAAGATGTGAGTGAGAGAGAGAGAGAGAAAGAGAAGCTGTGTGAGAGAGAGAAAGAGAAGCTGTGAGTAAGAGAGAGAGAAAGAGAAGCTGTGTGTGTGTGAGAGAGAGAAGCTGTGAGAGAGAGAAATAGAAGCTGTGAGTGAGAGAGAAAGAGAGAAAGAGAAGCTGTGAGTGTGAGAGAAAGAAAGAGAAGCTGTGAGTGAGAGAGAGAGAGAAAGAGAAGCTGTGACTGAGTGAGAGAGAGAGAGAAACAGAAGCTGTGAGTGAGAAAGAAGCTGTGAGTGAGAGAGAGAGATGCTGTGAGTGAGAGAGACAGAGAAGCTGTGAGTGAGTGAGAGAGAGAGTGAAAGAAAGTGAAGCTGTGAGTGAGAGAGAGAGAGAGAGAGAAAGAGAAGCTGTGAGTGAGAGAGAGAGAGAAAGAAAGAGAAGGTGTGAGTGAGAGAGAGAAGGAGAAGCTGTGAGTGAGTGAGAGAGAAAGGGAGTGAGAGAGTGAGAGAGAAAGGGAGAAAGATAAGCTGTGAGTGAGTGAGAGAGAGAGAAATAAAGAGAAGCTGTGAGTGAGAAAGAGAGAGAGAAAGAGAAGCTGTGAGTGAGAAAGAGAGAAAGAAGCTGTGAGTGAGAGTGAGAGAGAGAGAGAAAGAGATGCTGTGAGTGAGAGAGAGAGAAGCTGTGAGAGAGAGAGAGAAAGAGAAGCTGTGTGAGAGAGAGAGAAAGAGAAGCTGTGAGTGAGAGAGAGAGAAAGAAAGAGAAGCTGTGAGTGAGAGAGAGAGAAGCTGTGAGTGAGAGAGAGAGAAAGAGAAGCTGTGAGTGAGAGAGAAAGAGAAGCTGTGAGTGAGAGAGAGAGAGAAAGAGAAGCTGTGAGTGTGAAAGAGAGAGAGAAGCTGTGAGAGAGAATGAGAGAGAGAAAGAGAAAAAGAGAAGCTGTGTGAGAGAGAGAATCTGTGAGTGAGAGAGAGAGAAAGAGAAGCTGTGAGTGAGAGTGAGAGAGAAAGAGAAGCTGTGAGTGAGAGTGAGAGAGAGAGAAAGAGAAGCTGTGAGTGAGAGCGTGAGAGAGAGAAAGAGAAGCTGTGAGTGAGAGAGAGAGAAAGAGAAGCTGTGAGAGAGAGAGAGAAAGAGAAGATGTGAGTGAGAGAGAGAGAGAGAGAAAGAGAAGCTGTGTGAGAGAGAGAAAGAGAAGCTGTGAGTAGGAGAGAGAGAAAGAGAAGCTGTGTGTGTGTGAGAGAGAGAAGCTGTGAGAGAGAGAGAAAGAGAAGCTGTGAGTGAGAGAGAGAGAAAGAGAAGCTGTGAGTGAGAGAGAGAGAAAGAGAAGCTGTTAGTGAGAGAGAAAGAGAAGCTGTGAGTGTGTGAGAAAGAAAGAGAAGCTGTGATTGAGAGAGAGAGAGAAAGAAAGAGAAGCTGTGAGTGAGAGAGAGAGAGAAAGAGAAGCTGTGTGTGTGAGAAAGAGAGAAAGAGAAGCTGTGAGCGAGAGAGGGAGAAAGATAAGCTGTGAGTGAGAGAATGAGAGAGAAGGAGAAGCTGTGAGTGAGAGCGTGAGAGAGAGAGAAAGAGAAGCTGTGAGTGAGAGAGAGAAAGAGAAGCTGTGAGTGAGTGAGAGAGAGAGAGAGAAAAAGAAGCTGTGAGTGAGTGAGAGAAGGAAGAGCTGTGAGTGAGAGAGAGAGAGAAAGAGAAGCTATGAGTGAGAGAGAGAGAGAAAGAGCTGTGAATGAGAGAGAGAGAAAAAGAGAAGCTGTGAGTGTGTGAGAGAGAAATAGAAGCTGTGAGTGAGAGAGAAAGAGAGAAAGAGAAGCTGTGAGTGAGAGAGATAGAGAGAGAGAAAGAGAAGCTGTGAGTGAGAGAGAGAGAGAAAGAGAAAGAGAAACTGTGAGTGAGAGAGAGAAAGAGAAAGAGATGCTGTGTGTGAGAGAGAAGCTGTGAGTGAGTGAGAGACAGAGAAATAAAGAGAAGCTGTGAGTGAGAAAGAGAGAGAGAAGATGTGAGAGAGAGTGAGAGAGAGAGAAAGAGAAAAAGAGAAGCTGTGTGAGAGAGAAGCTGTGAGTGAGAGAGAGAAAGAGAAGGTGAGAGAGAGAGAGAGAGAAAGTAGCTGTGAGTGAGAGTGAGAGAGAGAGAAAGAGAAGCTGTGAGTGAGTGAGAGAGAGAGAAGCTGTGAGAGAGAGAGAGAGAGAAGCTGTGTGTGTGTGAGAGAAAGAGAAGCTGTGAGTGAGAGAGAGAGAAAGAAAGAGAAGCTGTGAGTGAGAGAGAGAGAGAGAAGCTGTGAGTGGGAGAGGGAGAGAAAAAGAGAAGCTGTGTGTGTGAGAGAGAGATAAAGAGAAGCTGTGAATGAGAGAGAGAGAAAGAGCAGCTGTGAGTGAAAGAGAGAGAGAGAAAAGGAAGCTGTGTGAGAGAGAAATAGAAGCTGTGAGTGAGAGAGAAAGAGAGAAAGAGAAGCTGTGAGAGTGAGAGAAAGAAAGAGAAGCTGTGAGTGAGTGAGAGAGAGAGAAAGAGAAGCTGTGCGTGAGTGAGAGAGAGAGAGAAAGAGAAACTGTGAGAGAGAGAGAAAGAAAGGGAAGCTGTGAGTGAGAGAGAGAGAGAAAGAGAAGCTGAGTGAGAGAGACAGGGAGAAGAAGCTGTGAGTGAGTGAGAGAGAGAGAGAAACAGAAGCTGTGAGTGAGAAAGAAGCTGTGAGTGAGAGAGAGAGATGCTGTGAGTGAGAGAGACAGAGAAGCTGTGAGTGAGTGAGAGAGAGAGAGTGAAAGAAAGTGAAGCTGTGAGTGAGAGAGAGAGAGAGAGAGAAAGAGAAGCTGTGAGTGAGAGAGAGAGAGAAAGAAAGAGAAGGTGTGAGTGAGAGAGAGAAGGAGAAGCTGTGAGTGAGTGAGAGAGAAAGGGAGTGAGAGAGTGAGAGAGAAAGGGAGAAAGATAAGCTGTGAGTGAGTGAGAGAGAGAGAAATAAAGAGAAGCTGTGAGTGAGAAAGAGAGAGAGATAAAGAGAAGCTGTGAGTGAGAAAGAGAGAAAGAAGCTGTGAGTGAGAAAGAGAGAGAGAAGATGTGAGAGAGAGTGAGAGAGAGAGAAAGAGAAAAAGAGAAGCTGTGAGAGAGAGAAGCTGTGAGTGAGAGAGAGAGAAAGAGAAGCTGTGTGTGTGTGAGAGAGAGAAGCTGTGTGAGAGAGAAATAGAAGCTGTGAGTGAGAGAGAAAGAGAGAAAGAGAAGCTGTGAGTGTGAGAGAAAGAAAGAGAAGCTGTGAGTGAGAGAGAGAGAGAGAAAGAGAAGCTGTGACTGAGTGAGAGAGAGAGAGAAACAAAAGGTGTGAGTGAGAAAGAAGCTGTGAGTGTGAGAGAGAGATGCTGTGAGTGAGAGAGACAGAGAAGCTGTGAGTGAGTGAGAGAGAGAGTGAAAGAAAGTGAAGCTGTGAGTGAGAGAGAGAGAGAGAGAGAGAGAAAGAGAAGCTGTGAGTGAGAGAGAGAGAGAAAGAAAGAGAAGGTGTGAGTGAGAGAGAGAAGGAGAAGCTGTGAGTGAGTGAGAGAGAAAGGGAGTGAGAGAGTGAGAGAGAAAGGGAGAAAGATAAGCTGTGAGTGAGTGAGAGAGAGAGAAATAAAGAGAAGCTGTGAGTGAGAAAGAGAGAGAGAAAGAGAAGCTGTGAGTGAGAAAGAGAGAAAGAAGCTGTGAGTGAGAGTGAGAGAGAGAGAAAGAGAAGCTGTGAGTGAGAGAGAGAGAAGCTGTGAGAGAGAGAGAGAAAGAGAAGCTGTGTGTGAGAGAGAGAAAGAGAAGCTGTGAGTGAGAGAGAGAGAAAGAAAGAGAAGCTGTGAGTGAGAGAGAGAGAAGCTGTGAGTGAGAGAGAGAGAAGGTTTGAGTGAGAGAGAGAGAAAGAAAGAGTAGCTGTGTGAGAGAGAGAGAGAGAAAGAGAAGCTGTGAGTGAGAGTGAGAGAGAAAGAGAAGCTGTGAGTGAGAGTGAGAGAGAGAGAAAGAGAAGCTGTGAGTGAGAGCGTGAGAGAGAGAGAGAGAAGCTGTGAGTGAGAGAGAGAGAAAGAGAAGCTGTGAGAGAGAGAGAGAGAAAGAGAAGATGTGAGTGAGAGAGAGAGAGAGAAAGAGAAGCTGTGTGAGAGAGAGAAAGAGAAGCTGTGAGTAAGAGAGAGAGAAAGAGAAGCTGTGAGTAAGAGAGAAAGAGAAGCTGTGAGTGTGTGAGAAAGAAAGAGAAGCTGTGATTGAGAGAGAGAGAGAAAGAGAAGCTGTGAGTGAGAGAGAAAGAAAGAGAAGCTGTGAGTGAGAGAGAGAGAGAAGCTGTGAGTGAGAGAGAGAGAAAGAGTAGCTGTGAGAGAGAGAGAGAGAAAGAGAAACTGTGAGTGAGAGAGAGAGAGAAAGAGAAGCTGTGAGTGAGAGAGAGAGAAAGAGAAGCTGTGAGTGAGGGAGAGAGAAGGTTTGAGTGCGTGAGAGAGAGAGAAAGAGAAGCTGTGAGTGAGAGAGAGAGAAGCTGTGCGTAAGAGAGAGAGAGAGAAGCTGTGAGTGCGAGAGAGAGAGAAAGAGAAGCTGTGAGAGAGAGAGAGAGAAAGAAAAGCTGTGAGAGTGAGAGAGAAAGAAAGAAGCTGTGAGTGAGAGAGAGAGAGCAAGAGAAGCTGTGAGTGAGTGTGAGAGAGAGAGAGAAGCTGTGAGTGAGAGAGAGAGAAAGAGAAGCTGTGAGTGAGGGAGAGAGAAGGTTTGAGTGCGTGAGAGAGAGAGAAAGAGAAGCTGTGAGTGAGTGAGAGAGAAAGAGCAGCTGTGAGTGAAAGAGAGAGAGAAAGAGCTGTGAGTGAGAGAGAGAGAGAGAAAGGGAAGCTGTGTGAGAGAGAAATAGAAGCTGTGAGTGAGAGAGAAAGAGAGAAAGAGAAGCTGTGAGAGTGAGAGAAAGAAAGAGAAGCTGTGAGTGAGAGAGAGAGAGAAAGAGAAGCTGTGAGTGAGTGAGAGAGAGAGAAAGAGAAGCTGTGCGTGAGTGAGAGAGAGAGAGAGTGAGAGAAAGAGAAGCTGTGAGAGAGAGAGAGAGAGAAAGAAAGGGAAGCTCTGAGTGAGAGAGAGAGCGAAAGAGAAGCAGTGAGTGAGAGAGAGAGAAAGAGAAGCTGTGAGAGAGAGAGAGAAAGAGAAGATGTGAGTGAGAGAGAGAGAGAGAAAGAGAAGCTGTGTGAGAGAGAGAAAGAGAAGCTGTGAGTAAGAGAGAGAGAAAGAGAAGCTGTGTGTGTGTGAGAGAGAGAAGCTGTGAGAGAGGGAGAAAGAGAAGCTGTGAGTGAGAGAGAAAGAAAGAGAAGCTGTGAGTGAGAGAGAGAGAAAGAGAAGCTGTGAGTGAGAGAGAAAGAGAAGCTGTGAGTGTGTGAGAAAGAAAGAGAAGCTGTGATTGAGAGAGAGAGAGAAAGAGAAGCTGTGAGTGAGAGAGAAAGAAGGAAAGAGAAGCTGTGAGTGAGAGAGAGAGAGAAGCTGTGAGTGAGAGAGAGAGAAAGAGAAGCTGTGAGTGAGAGAGAAAGAGAAGCTGTGAGTGAGAGAGAGAGAGAAAGAGAAGCTGTGAGTGTGAAAGAGAGAGAGAAGCTGTGAGAGAGAATGAGAGAGAGAAAGAGAAAAAGAGAAGCTGTGTGAGAGAGAGAATCTGTGAGTGAGAGAGAGAGAGAAAGAGAAGCTGTGAGTGAGAGTGAGAGAGAAAGAGAAGCTGTGAGTGAGAGCGTGAGAGAGAGAAAGAGAAGCTGTGAGTGAGAGAGAGAGAAAGAGAAGCTGTGTGTGAGAGAGAGAAAGAGAAGATGTGAGTGAGAGAGAGAGAGAGAAAGAGAAGCTGTGTGAGAGAGAGAAAGAGAAGCTGTGAGTAAGAGAGAGAGAAAGAGAAGCTGTGTGTGTGTGAGAGAGAGAAGCTGTGAGAGAGAGAAATAGAAGCTGTGAGTGAGAGAGAAAGAGAGAAAGAGAAGCTGTGAGTGTGAGAGAAAGAAAGAGAAGCTGTGAGTGAGAGAGAGAGAGAGAAAGAGAAGCTGTGACTGAGTGAGAGAGAGAGAGAAACAGAAGCTGTGAGTGAGAAAGAAGCTGTGAGTGAGAGAGAGAGATGCTGTGAGTGAGAGAGACAGAGAAGCTGTGAGTGAGTGAGAGAGAGAGTGAAAGAAAGTGAAGCTGTGAGTGAGAGAGAGAGAGAGAGAGAAAGAGAAGCTGTGAGTGAGAGAGAGAGAGAAAGAAAGAGAAGGTGTGAGTGAGAGAGAGAAGGAGAAGCTGTGAGTGAGTGAGAGAGAAAGGGAGTGAGAGAGTGAGAGAGAAAGGGAGAAAGATAAGCTGTGAGTGAGTGAGAGAGAGAGAAATAAAGAGAAGCTGTGAGTGAGAAAGAGAGAGAGAAAGAGAAGCTGTGAGTGAGAAAGAGAGAAAGAAGCTGTGAGTGAGAGTGAGAGAGAGAGAAAGAGAAGCTGTGAGTGAGAGAGAGAGAAGCTGTGAGAGAGAGAGAGAAAGAGAAGCTGTGTGAGAGAGAGAGAAAGAGAAGCTGTGAGTGAGAGAGAGAGAAAGAAAGAGAAGCTGTGAGTGAGAGAGAGAGAAGCTGTGAGTGAGAGAGAGAGAAAGAGAAGCTGTGAGTGAGAGAGAAAGAGAAGCTGTGAGTGAGAGAGAGAGAGAAAGAGAAGCTGTGAGTGTGAAAGAGAGAGAGAAGCTGTGAGAGAGAATGAGAGAGAGAAAGAGAAAAAGAGAAGCTGTGTGAGAGAGAGAATCTGTGAGTGTGAGAGAGAGAAAGAGAAGCTGTGAGTGAGAGTGAGAGAGAAAGAGAAGCTGTGAGTGAGAGTGAGAGAGAGAGAAAGAGAAGCTGTGAGTGAGAGCATGAGAGAGAGAAAGAGAAGCTGTGAGTGAGAGAGAGAGAAAGAGAAGCTGTGAGAGAGAGAGAGAAAGAGAAGATGTGAGTGAGAGAGAGAGAGAGAAAGAGAAGCTGTGTGAGAGAGAGAAAGAGAAGCTGTGAGTAGGAGAGAGAGAAAGAGAAGCTGTGTGTGTGAGAGAGAGAGAAGCTGTGAGAGAGAGAGAAAGAGAAGCTGTGAGTGAGAGAGAGAGAAAGAGAAGCTGTGAGTGAGAGAGAGAGAAAGAGAAGCTGTGAGTGAGAGAGAAAGAGAAGCTGTGAGTGTGTGAGAAAGAAAGAGAAGCTGTGATTGAGAGAGAGAGAGAAAGAAAGAGAAGCTGTGAGTGAGAGAGAGAGAGAAAGAGAAGCTGTGTGTGTGAGAAAGAGAGAAAGAGAAGCTGTGAGCGAGAGAGGGAGAAAGATAAGCTGTGAGTGAGAGAATGAGAGAGAAGGAGAAGCTGTGAGTGAGAGCATGAGAGAGAGAGAAAGAGAAGCTGTGAGTGAGAGAGAGAAAGAGAAGCTGTGAGTGAGTGAGAGAGAGAGAGAGAAAAAGAAGCTGTGAGTGAGTGAGAGAAGGAAGAGCTGTGAGTGAGAGAGAGAGAGAAAGAGAAGCTATGAGTGAGAGAGAGAGAGAGAAAGAGCTGTGAATGAGAGAGAGAGAGAAAAAGAGAAGCTGTGAGTGTGTGAGAGAGAAATAGAAGCTGTGAGTGAGAGAGAAAGAGAGAAAGAGAAGCTGTGAGTGAGAGAGATAGAGAGAGAGAAAGAGAAGCTGTGAGTGAGAGAGAGAGAGAAAGAGAAAGAGAAACTGTGAGTGAGAGAGAGAGAGAGAAAGAGATGCTGTGTGTGAGAGAGAAGCTGTGAGTGAGTGAGAGACAGAGAAATAAAGAGAAGCTGTGAGTGAGAAAGAGAGAGAGAAGATGTGAGAGAGAGTGAGAGAGAGAGAAAGAGAAAAAGAGAAGCTGTGTGAGAGAGAAGCTGTGAGTGAGAGAGAGAAAGAGAAGGTGAGAGAGAGAGAGAGAGAAAGTAGCTGTGAGTGAGAGTGAGAGAGAGAGAAAGAGAAGCTGTGAGTGAGTGAGAGAGAGAGAAGCTGTGAGAGAGAGAGAGAGAGAGAGAGAAGCTGTATGTGTGTGAGAGAAAGAGAAGCTGTGAGTGAGAGAGAGAGAAAGAAAGAGAAGCTGTGAGTGAGAGAGAGAGAGAGAAGCTGTGAGTGGGAGAGGGAGAGAAAAAGAGAAGCTGTGTGTGTGAGAGAGAGATAAAGAGAAGCTGTGAATGAGAGAGAGAGAAAGAGCAGCTGTGAGTGAAAGAGAGAGAGAGAAAAGGAAGCTGTGTGAGAGAGAAATAGAAGCTGTGAGTGAGAGAGAAAGAGAGAAAGAGAAGCTGTGAGAGTGAGAGAAAGAAAGAGAAGCTGTGAGTGAGTGAGAGAGAGAGAAAGAGAAGCTGTGCGTGAGTGAGAGAGAGAGAGAGAAAGAGAAGCTGTGAGAGAGAAAGAAAGAAAGGGAAGCTGTGAGTGAGAGAGAGAGAGAAAGAGAAGCTGAGTGAGAGAGACAGGGAGAAGAAGCTGTGAGTGAGTGAGAGAGAGAGAGAAACAGAAGCTGTGAGTGAGAAAGAAGCTGTGAGTGAGAGAGAGAGATGCTGTGAGTGAGAGAGACAGAGAAGCTGTGAGTGAGTGAGAGAGAGAGTGAAAGAAAGTGAAGCTGTGAGTGAGAGAGAGAGAGAGAGAGAGAAAGAGAAGCTGTGAGTGAGAGAGAGAGAGAAAGAAAGAGAAGGTGTGCGTGAGAGAGAGAAGGAGAAGCTGTGAGTGAGTGAGAGAGAAAGGGAGTGAGAGAGTGAGAGAGAAAGGGAGAAAGATAAGCTGTGAGTGAGTGAGAGAGAGAGAAATAAAGAGAAGCTGTGAGTGAGAAAGAGAGAGATAAAGAGAAGCTGTGAGTGAGAAAGAGAGAAAGAAGCTGTGAGTGAGAAAGAGAGAGAGAAGATGTGAGAGAGAGTGAGAGAGAGAGAAAGAGAAAAAGAGAAGCTGTGAGAGAGAGAAGCTGTGAGTGAGAGAGAGAGAAAGAGAAGGTGTGAGTGAGATAGAGAGAGAAAGAAGTTGTGAGTGAGAGTGAGAGAGAGAGAAAGAGAAGCTGTGAGTGAGAGCGTGAGAGAGAGAGAAAGAGAAGCTGTGAGTGAGAGAGAGAAAGAGAAGCTGTGAGTGAGAGAGAGAAAGAGAAGCTGTGAGTGAGTGAGAGAGAGAGAGAAAAAGAAGCTGTGAGTGAGTGAGAGAAGGAAGAGCTGTGAGTGAGAGAGAGAGAGAAAGAGAAGCTATGAGTGAGAGAGAGAGAAAGAGCTGTGAATGAGAGAGAGAGAGAGAAAGAGAAGCTGTGAGTGTGTGTGAGAGAAATAGAAGCTGTGAGTGAGAGAGAAAGAGAGAAAGAGAAGCTGTGAGTGAGAGAGATAGAGAGAGAGAAAGAGAAGCTTTGAGTGAGAGAGAGAGAGAAAGAGAAAGAGAAGCTGTGAGTGAGAGAGAGAAAGAGAAAGAGATGCTGTGTGTGAGAGAGAAGCTGTGAGTGAGTGAGAGACAGAGAAATAAAGAGAAGCTGTGAGTGAGAAAGAGAGAGAGAGAAGATGTGAGAGAGAGTGAGAGAGAGAGAGAGAAAAAGAGAAGCTGTGTGAGAGAGAAGCTGTGAGTGAGAGAGAGAAAGAGAAGGTGAGAGAGAGAGAGAGAGAGAGAAAGTAGCTGTGAGTGAGAGTGAGAGAGAGAGAAAGAGAAGCAGTGAGTGAGAGAGACAGAGAGAGAAAGAGAAGCTGTGAGTGAGAGAGAAAGAGAAGCTGTGAGTGTGAGAGAAAGAAAGAGAAGCTGTGAGTGAGAGAGAGAGAGAGAAAGAAAGAGAAGCTGTGACTGAGTGAGAGAGAGAGAGAAACAGAAGCTGTGAGTGAGAAAGAAGCTGTGAGTGAGAGAGAGAGATGCTGTGAGTGAGAGAGACAGAGAAGCTGTGAGTGAGTGAGAGAGAGAGTGAAAGAAAGTGAAGCTGTGAGTGAGAGAGAGAGAGAGAGAGAAAGAGAAGCTGTGAGTGAGAGAGAGAGAGAAAGAAAGAGAAGGTGTGAGTGAGAGAGAGAAGGAGAAGCTGTGAGTGAGTGAGAGAGAAAGGGAGTGAGAGAGTGAGAGAGAAAGGGAGAAAGATAAGCTGTGAGTGAGTGAGAGAGAGAGAAATAAAGAGAAGCTGTGAGTGAGAAAGAGAGAGAGAAAGAGAAGCTGTGAGTGAGAAAGAGAGAAAGAAGCTGTGAGTGAGAGTGAGAGAGAGAGAAAGAGAAGCTGTGAGTGAGAGAGAGAGAAGCTGTGAGAGAGAGAGAGAAAGAGAAGCTGTGTGAGAGAGAGAGAAAGAGAAGCTGTGAGTGAGAGAGAGAGAAAGAAAGAGAAGCTGTGAGTGAGAGAGAGAGAAGCTGTGAGTGAGAGAGAGAGAAAGAGAAGCTGTGAGTGAGAGAGAAAGAGAAGCTGTGAGTGAGAGAGAGAGAGAAAGAGAAGCTGTGAGTGTGAAAGAGAGAGAGAAGCTGTGAGAGAGAATGAGAGAGAGAAAGAGAAAAAGAGAAGCTGTGTGAGAGAGAGAATCTGTGAGTGAGAGAGAGAGAAAGAGAAGCTGTGAGTGAGAGTGAGAGAGAAAGAGAAGCTGTGAGTGAGAGTGAGAGAGAGAGAAAGAGAAGCTGTGAGTGAGAGCGTGAGAGAGAGAAAGAGAAGCTGTGAGTGAGAGAGAGAGAAAGAGAAGCTGTGAGAGAGAGAGAGAAAGAGAAGATGTGAGTGAGAGAGAGAGAGAGAGAAAGAGAAGCTGTGTGAGAGAGAGAAAGAGAAGCTGTGAGTAGGAGAGAGAGAAAGAGAAGCTGTGTGTGTGAGAGAGAGAGAAGCTGTGAGAGAGAGAGAAAGAGAAGCTGTGAGTGAGAGAGAGAGAAAGAGAAGCTGTGAGTGAGAGAGAGAGAAAGAGAAACTGTGAGTGAGAGAGAAAGAGAAGCTGTGAGTGTGTGAGAAAGAAAGAGAAGCTGTGATTGAGAGAGAGAGAGAAAGAAAGAGAAGCTGTGAGTGAGAGAGAGAGAGAAAGAGAAGCTGTGTGTGTGAGAAAGAGAGAAAGAGAAGCTGTGAGCGAGAGAGGGAGAAAGATAAGCTGTGAGTGAGAGAATGAGAGAGAAGGAGAAGCTGTGAGTGAGAGCGTGAGAGAGAGAGAAAGAGAAGCTGTGAGTGAGAGAGAGAAAGAGAAGCTGTGAGTGAGTGAGAGAGAGAGAGAGAAAAAGAAGCTGTGAGTGAGTGAGAGAAGGAAGAGCTGTGAGTGAGAGAGAGAGAGAAAGAGAAGCTATGAGTGAGAGAGAGAGAGAGAGAGAAAGAGCTGTGAATGAGAGAGAGAGAGAAAAAGAGAAGCTGTGAGTGTGTGAGAGAGAAATAGAAGCTGTGAGTGAGAGAGAAAGAGAGAAAGAGAAGCTGTGAGTGAGAGAGATAGAGAGAGAGAAAGAGAAGCTGTGAGTGAGAGAGAGAGAGAAAGAGAAAGAGAAACTGTGAGTGAGAGAGAGAAAGAGAAAGAGATGCTGTGTGTGAGAGAGAAGCTGTGAGTGAGTGAGAGACAGAGAAATAAAGAGAAGCTGTGAGTGAGAAAGAGAGAGAGAAGATGTGAGAGAGAGTGAGAGAGAGAGAAAGAGAAAAAGAGAAGCTGTGTGAGAGAGAAGCTGTGAGTGAGAGAGAGAAAGAGAAGGTGAGTGAGAGAGAGAGAGAGAGAAAGTAGCTGTGAGTGAGAGTGAGAGAGAGAGAAAGAGAAGCTGTGAGTGAGAGAGAGAGAGAGAAGCTGTGAGAGAGAGAGAGAGAAAGAGAAGCTGTGTGTGTGTGAGAGAAAGAGAAGCTGTGAGTGAGAGAGAGAGAAAGAAAGAGAAGCTGTGAGTGAGAGAGAGAGAGAGAAGATGTGAGTGGGAGAGAAAAAGAGAAGCTGTGTGTGTGAGAGAGAGAGATAAAGAGAAGCTGTGAATGAGAGAGAGAGAAAGAGCAGCTGTGAGTGAAAGAGAGAGAGAAAGAGCTATGAGTGAGAGAGAGAGAGAAAGGGAAGCTGTGTGAGAGAGAAATAGAAGCTGTGAGTTAGAGAGAAAGAGAGAAAGAGAAGCTGTGAGAGTGAGAGAAAGAAAGAGAAGCTGTGAGTGAGAGAGAGAGAGAGAAGCTGTGAGTGAGAGAGAGAGAGAAAGAGAAGCTATGAGTGAGAGAGAGAGAGAGAAAGAGCTGTGAATGAGAGAGAGAGAGAAAAAGAGAAGCTGTGAGTGTGTGAGAGAGAAATAGAAGCTGTGAGTGAAAGAGAAAGAGAGAAAGAGAAGCTGTGAGTGAGAGAGATAGAGAGAGAGAAAGAGAAGCTGTGAGTGAGAGAGAGAGAGAAAGAGAAAGAGAAACTGTGAGTGAGAGAGAGAAAGAGAAAGAGATGCTGTGTGTGAGAGAGAAGCTGTGAGTGAGTGAGAGACAGAGAAATAAAGAGAAGCTGTGAGTGAGAAAGAGAGAGAGAAGATGTGAGAGAGAGTGAGAGAGAGAGAAAGAGAAAAAGAGAAGCTGTGTGAGAGAGAAGCTGTGAGTGAGAGAGAGAAAGAGAAGGTGAGAGAGAGAGAGAGAAAGTAGCTGTGAGTGAGAGTGAGAGAGAGAAAGAGAAGCTGTGAGTGAGTGAGAGAGAGAGAAGCTGTGAGAGAGAGAGAGAGAGAGAGAAGCTGTGTGTGTGAGAGAAAGAGAAGCTGTGAGTGAGAGAGAGAGAAAGAAAGAGAAGCTGTGAGTGAGAGAGAGAGAGAGAAGCTGTGAGTGGGAGAGGGAGAGAAAAAGAGAAGCTGTGTGTGAGAGAGAGAGAGATAAAGAGAAGCTGTGAATGAGAGAGAGAGAAAGAGCAGCTGTGAGTGAAAGAGAGAGAGAGAAAGAGCTGTGAGTGAGAGAGAGAGAGAGAAAAGGAAGCTGTGTGAGAGAGAAATAGAAGCTGTGAGTGAGAGAGAAAGAGAGAAAGAGAAGCTGTGAGAGTGAGAGAAAGAAAGAGAAGCTGTGAGTGAGTGAGAGAGAGAGAAAGAGAAGCTGTGAGTGAGTGAGAGAGAGAGAGAGAGAAAGAGAAGCTGTGAGAGAGAGAGAAAGAAAGGGACGCTGTGAGTGAGAGAGAGAGAGAAAGAGAAGCTGAGTGAGAGAGACAGGGAGAAGAAGCTGTGAGTGAGTGAGAGAGAGAGAAACAGAAGCTGTGAGTGAGAAAGAAGCTGTGAGTGAGAGAGAGAGATGCTGTGAGTGAGAGAGACAGAGAAGCTGTGAGTGAGTGAGAGAGAGAGTGAAAGAAAGTGAAGCTGTGTGTGAGAGAGAGAGAGAGAGAGAGAAAGAGAAGCTGTGAGTGAGAGAGAGAGAGAAAGAAAGAGAAGGTGTGAGTGAGAGAGAGAAGGAGAAGCTGTGAGTGAGTGAGAGAGAAAGGGAGTGAGAGAGTGAGAGAGAAAGGGAGAAAGATAAGCTGTGAGTGAGTGAGAGAGAGAGAAATAAAGAGAAGCTGTGAGTGAGAAAGAGAGAGAGATAAAGAGAAGCTGTGAGTGAGAAAGAGAGAAAGAAGCTGTGAGTGAGAAAGAGAGAGAGAAGATGTGAGAGAGAGTGACAGAGAGAGAGAAAGAGAAAAAGAGAAGCTGTGAGAGAGAGAAGCTGTGAGTGAGAGAGAGAGAAAGAGAAGGTGTGAGTGAGAGAGAGAGAGAAAGAAGCTGTGAGTGAGAGTGAGAGAGAGAGAAAGAGAAGCTGTGAGTGAGAGCGTGAGAGAGAGAGAAAGAGAAGCTGTGAGTGAGAGAGAGAAAGAGAAGCTGTGAGTGAGAGAGAGAAAGAGAAGCTGTGAGTGAGTGAGAGAGAGAGAGAAAAAGAAGCTGTGAGTGAGTGAGAGAAGGAAGAGCTGTGAGTGAGAGAGAGGGAGAAAGAGAAGCTATGAGTGAGAGAGAGAGAAAGAGCTGTGAATGAGAGAGAGAGAGAGAAAGAGAAGCTGTGAGTGTGTGTGAGAGAAATAGAAGCTGTGAGTGAGAGAGAAAGAGAGAAAGAGAAGCTGTGAGTGAGAGAGATAGAGAGAGAGAAAGAGAAGCTGTGAGTGAGAGAGAGAGAGAAAGAGAAAGAGAAGCTGTGAGTGAGAGAGAGAAAGAGAAAGAGATGCTGTGTGTGAGAGAGAAGCTGTGAGTGAGTGAGAGACAGAGAAATAAAGAGAAGCTGTGAGTGAGAAAGAGAGAGAAGATGTGAGAGAGAGTGAGAGAGAGAGAAAGAGAGAAAGAGAAGCTGTGTGAGAGAGAAGCTGTGAGTGAGAGAGAGAAAGAGAAGGTGAGAGAGAGAGAGAGAGAGAAAGTAGCTGCGAGTGAGAGTGAGAGAGAGAGAAAGAGAAGCTGTGAGTGAGAGAGAGAGAGAGAAGCTGTGAGAGAGAGAGAGAAAGAGAAGCTGTGTGTGTGAGAGAGAAAGAGAAGCTGTGAGTGAGAGAGAGAGAAAGAAAGAGAAGCTGTGAGTGAGAGAGAGAGAGAGAAGCTGTGAGTGGGAGAGGGAGAGAAAAAGAGAAGCTGTGTGTGAGAGAGAGAGATAAAGAGAAGCTGTGAATGAGAGAGAGAGAAAGAGCAGCTGTGAGTGAAAGAGAGAGAGAGAAAGAGCTGTGAGTGAGAGAGAGAGAGAGAAAGGGAAGCTGTGTGAGAGAGAAATAGAAGCTGTGAGTGAGAGAGAAAGAGAGAAAGAGAAGCTGTGAGAGTGAGAGAAAGAAAGAGAAGCTGTGAGTGAGAGAGAGAGAGAGAAAGAGAAGCTGTGAGTGAGTGAGAGAGAGAGAAAGAGAAGCTGTGCATGAGTGAGAGAGAGAGAGAGAAAGAGAAGCTGTGAGAGAGAGAGAGAGAGAAAGGGAAGCTGTGAGTGAGAGAGAGAGAGAAAGAGAAGCTGAGTGAGAGAGACAGGGAGAAGAAGCTGTGAGTGAGTGAGAGAGAGAGAGAAAAAGAAGCTGTGAGTGAGAAAGAAGCTGTGAGTGAGAGAGAGAGATGCTGTGAGTGAGAGAGACAGAGAAGCTGTGAGTGAGTGAGAGAGAGAGTGAAAGAAAGTGAAGCTGTGAGTGAGAGAGAGAGAGAGAGAGAGAGAAGCTGTGAGTGAGAGAGAGAGAGAAAGAAAGAGAAGGTGTGAGTGAGAGAGAGAAGGAGAAGCTGTGAGTGAGTGAGAGAGAAAGGGAGTGAGAGAGTGAGAGAGAAAGGGAGAATGATAAGCTGTGAGTGAGTGAGAGAGAGAGAAATAAAGAGAAGCTGTGAGTGAGAAAGAGAGAGAGATAAAGAGAAGCTGTGAGTGAGAAAGAGAGAGAGAAGATGTGAGAGAGAGTGAGAGAGAGAGAAAGAGAAAAAGAGAAGCTGTGAGAGAGAGAAGCTGTGAGTGAGAGACAGAGAAAGAGAAGGTGTGAGTGAGAGAGAGAGAGAAAGAAGCTGTGAGTGAGAGTGAGAGAGAGAGAAAGAGAAGCTGTGAGTGAGAGCGTGAGAGAGAGAGAAAGGGAAGCTGTGAGTGAGAGAGAGAAAGAGAAGCTGTGAGTGAGTGAGAGAGAGAGAGAGAAAAAGAAGCTGTGAGTGAGTGAGAGAAGGAAGAGCTGTGAGTGAGAGAGAGAGAGAAAGAGAAGCTATGAGAGAGAGAGAGAGAGAGAGAAAGAGCTGTGAATGAGAGAGAGAGAGAAAGAGAAGCTGTGAGTGTGTGAGAGAGAAATAGAAGCTGTGAGTGAGAGAGAAAGAGAGAAAGAGAAGCTGTGAGTGAGAGAGATAGAGAGAGAGAGAAAGAGAAGCTGTGAGTGAGAGAGAGAGAGAAAGAGAAAGAGAAGCTGTGAGTGAGAGAGAGAAAGAGAAAGAGATGCTGTGTGTGTGAGAGAAGCTGTGAGTGAGTGAGAGACAGAGAAATAAAGAGAAGCTGTGAGTGAGAAAGAGAGAGAGAAGATGTGAGAGAGAGTGAGAGAGAGAGAAAGAGAAAAAGAGAAGCTGTGTGAGAGAGAAGCTGTGAGTGAGAGAGAGAAAGAGAAGGTGAGAGAGAGAGAGAGAAAGAGAAAGTAGCTGTGAGTGAGAGTGAGAGAGAGAGAAAGAGAAGCTGTGAGTGAGAGAGAGAGAGAGAAGCTGTGAGAGAGAGAGAGAGAAAGAGAAGCTGTGTGTGTGAGAGAGAAAGAGAAGCTGTGAGTGAGAGAGAGAGAAAGAAAGAGAAGCTGTGAGTGAGAAAGAGAGAGAGAAGATGTGAGTGGGAGAGAAAAAGAGAAGCTGTGTGTGAGAGAGAGAGAGATAAAGAGAAGCTGTGAATGAGAGAGAGAGAAAGAGCAGCTGTGAGTGAAAGAGAGAGAGAAAGAGCTATGAGTGAGAGAGAGAGAGAAAGGGAAGCTGTGTGAGAGAGAAATAGAAGCTGTGAGTGAGAGAGAAAGAGAGAAAGAGAAGCTGTGAGAGTGAGAGAAAGAAAGAGAAGCTGTGAGTGAGAGAGAGAGAGAGAAAGAGAAGCTGTGAGTGAGTGAGAGAGAGAGAAAGAGCTGTGAATGAGAGAGAGAGAGAAAAAGAGAAGCTGTGAGTGTGTGAGAGAGAAATAGAAGCTGTGAGTGAGAGAGAAAGAGAGAAAGAGAAGCTGTGAGTGAGAGAGATAGAGAGAGAGAAAGAGAAGCTGTGAGTGAGAGAGAGAGAGAAAGAGAAAGAGAAACTGTGAGTGAGAGAGAGAAAGAGAAAGAGATGCTGTGTGAGAGAGAGAAGCTGTGAGTGAGTGAGAGACAGAGAAATAAAGAGAAGCTGTGAGTGAGAAAGAGAGAGAGAAGATGTGAGAGAGAGTGAGAGAGAGAGAAAGAGAAAAAGAGAAGCTGTGTGAGAGAGAAGCTGTGAGTGAGAGAGAGAAAGAGAAGGTGAGAGAGAGAGAGAGAAAGTAGCTGTGAGTGAGAGTGAGAGAGAGAAAGAGAAGCTGTGAGTGAGTGAGAGAGAGAGAAGCTGTGAGAGAGAGAGAGAGAGAGAAGCTGTGTGTGTGAGAGAAAGAGAAGCTGTGAGTGAGAGAGAGAGAAAGAAAGAGAAGCTGTGAGTGAGAGAGAGAGAGAGAAGCTGTGAGTGGGAGAGGGAGAGAAAAAGAGAAGCTGTGTGTGAGAGAGAGAGAGATAAAGAGAAGCTGTGAATGAGAGAGAGAGAAAGAGCAGCTGTGAGTGAAAGAGAGAGAGAGAAAGAGCTGTGAGTGAGAGAGAGAGAGAGAAAAGGAAGCTGTGTGAGAGAGAAATAGAAGCTGTGAGTGAGAGAGAAAGAGAGAAAGAGAAGCTGTGAGAGTGAGAGAAAGAAAGAGAAGCTGTGAGTGAGTGAGAGAGAGAGAAAGAGAAGCTGTGCGTGAGTGAGAGAGAGAGAGAGAGAAAGAGAAGCTGTGAGAGAGAGAGAAAGAAAGGGAAGCTGTGAGTGAGAGAGAGAGAGAAAGAGAAGCTGAGTGAGAGAGACAGGGAGAAGAAGCTGTGAGTGAGTGAGAGAGAGAGAAACAGAAGCTGTGAGTGAGAAAGAAGCTGTGAGTGAGAGAGAGAGATGCTGTGAGTGAGAGAGACAGAGAAGCTGTGAGTGAGTGAGAGAGAGAGTGAAAGAAAGTGAAGCTGTGAGTGAGAGAGAGAGAGAGAGAGAGAAAGAGAAGCTGTGAGTGAGAGAGAGAGAGAAAGAAAGAGAAGGTGTGAGTGAGAGAGAGAAGGAGAAGCTGTGAGTGAGTGAGAGAGAAAGGGAGTGAGAGAGTGAGAGAGAAAGGGAGAAAGATAAGCTGTGAGTGAGTGAGAGAGAGAGAAATAAAGAGAAGCTGTGAGTGAGAAAGAGAGAGAGATAAAGAGAAGCTGTGAGTGAGAAAGAGAGAAAGAAGCTGTGAGTGAGAAAGAGAGAGAGAAGATGTGAGAGAGAGTGAGAGAGAGAGAGAAAGAGAAAAAGAGAAGCTGTGAGAGAGAGAAGCTGTGAGTGAGAGAGAGAGAAAGAGAAGGTGTGAGTGAGAGAGAGAGAGAAAGAAGCTGTGAGTGAGAGTGAGAGAGAGAGAAAGAGAAGCTGTGAGTGAGAGCGTGAGAGAGAGAGAAAGAGAAGCTGTGAGTGAGAGAGAGAAAGAGAAGCTGTGAGTGAGAGAGAGAAAGAGAAGCTGTGAGTGAGTGAGAGAGAGAGAGAAAAAGAAGCTGTGAGTGAGTGAGAGAAGGAAGAGCTGTGAGTGAGAGAGAGGGAGAAAGAGAAGCTATGAGTGAGAGAGAGAAAGAGCTGTGAATGAGAGAGAGAGAGAGAAAGAGAAGCTGTGAGTGTGTGTGAGAGAAATAGAAGCTGTGAGTGAGAGAGAAAGAGAGAAAGAGAAGCTGTGAGTGAGAGAGATAGAGAGAGAGAAAGAGAAGCTGTGAGTGAGAGAGAGAGAGAAAGAGAAAGAGAAGCTGTGAGTGAGAGAGAGAAAGAGAAAGAGATGCTGTGTGTGAGAGAGAAGCTGTGAGTGAGTGAGAGACAGAGAAATAAAGAGAAGCTGTGAGTGAGAAAGAGAGAGAAGATGTGAGAGAGAGTGAGAGAGAGAGAAAGAGAAAAAGAGAAGCTGTGTGAGAGAGAAGCTGTGAGTGAGAGAGAGAAAGAGAAGGTGAGAGAGAGAGAGAGAGAGAAAGTAGCTGCGAGTGAGAGTGAGAGAGAGAGAAAGAGAAGCTGTGAGTGAGAGAGAGAGAGAGAAGCTGTGAGAGAGAGAGAGAAAGAGAAGCTGTGTGTGTGAGAGAGAAAGAGAAGCTGTGAGTGAGAGAGAGAGAAAGAAAGAGAAGCTGTGAGTGAGAGAGAGAGAGAGAAGCTGTGAGTGGGAGAGGGAGAGAAAAAGAGAAGCTGTGTGTGAGAGAGAGAGATAAAGAGAAGCTGTGAATGAGAGAGAGAGAAAGAGCAGCTGTGAGTGAAAGAGAGAGAGAGAAAGAGCTGTGAGTGAGAGAGAGAGAGAGAAAGGGAAGCTGTGTGAGAGAGAAATAGAAGCTGTGAGTGAGAGAGAAAGAGAGAAAGAGAAGCTGTGAGAGTGAGAGAAAGAAAGAGAAGCTGTGAGTGAGAGAGAGAGAGAGAAAGAGAAGCTGTGAGTGAGTGAGAGAGAGAGAAAGAGAAGCTGTGCATGAGTGAGAGAGAGAGAGAGAAAGAGAAGCTGTGAGAGAGAGAGAGAGAGAAAGGGAAGCTGTGAGTGAGAGAGAGAGAGAAAGAGAAGCTGAG
Source organism: Bradypodion pumilum (assembly GCA_035047305.1). NCBI lineage: Eukaryota > Metazoa > Chordata > Lepidosauria > Squamata > Chamaeleonidae > Bradypodion > Bradypodion pumilum. Next base: position 182,142,124 of record JAWDJD010000002.1, read on the forward strand.
TGAGAGAGACAGGGAGAAGAAGCTGTGAGTGAGTGAGAGAGAGAGAGAAAAAGAAGCTGTGAGTGAGAAAGAAGCTGTGAGTGAGAGAGAGAGATGCTGTGAGTGAGAGAGACAGAGAAGCTGTGAGTGAGTGAGAGAGAGAGTGAAAGAAAGTGAAGCTGTGAGTGAGAGAGAGAGAGAGAGAAAGAGAAGCTGTGAGTGAGAGAGAGAGAGAAAGAAAGAGAAGGTGTGAGTGAGAGAGAGAAGGAGAAGCTGTGAGTGAGTGAGAGAGAAAGGGAGTGAGAGAGTGAGAGAGAAAGGGAGAAAGATAAGCTGTGAGTGAGTGAGAGAGAGAGAAATAAAGAGAAGCTGTGAGTGAGAAAGAGAGAGAGATAAAGAGAAGCTGTGAGTGAGAAAGAGAGAGAGAAGATGTGAGAGAGAGTGAGAGAGAGAGAAAGAGAAAAAGAGAAGCTGTGAGAGAGAGAAGCTGTGAGTGAGAGACAGAGAAAGAGAAGGTGTGAGTGAGAGAGAGAGAGAAAGAAGCTGTGAGTGAGAGTGAGAGAGAGAGAAAGAGAAGCTGTGAGTGAGAGCGTGAGAGAGAGAGAAAGGGAAGCTGTGAGTGAGAGAGAGAAAGAGAAGCTGTGAGTGAGTGAGAGAGAGAGAGAGAAAAAGAAGCTGTGAGTGAGTGAGAGAAGGAAGAGCTGTGAGTGAGAGAGAGAGAGAAAGAGAAGCTATGAGAGAGAGAGAGAGAGAAAGAGCTGTGAATGAGAGAGAGAGAGAAAGAGAAGCTGTGAGTGTGTGAGAGAGAAATAGAAGCTGTGAGTGAGAGAGAAAGAGAGAAAGAGAAGCTGTGAGTGAGAGAGATAGAGAGAGAGAGAAAGAGAAGCTGTGAGTGAGAGAGAGAGAAAGAGAAAGAGAAGCTGTGAGTGAGAGAGAGAAAGAGAAAGAGATGCTGTGTGTGTGAGAGAAGCTGTGAGTGAGTGAGAGACAGAGAAATAAAGAGAAGCTGTGAGTGAGAAAGAGAGAGAGAAGATGTGAGAGAGAGTGAGAGAGAGAGAAAGAGAAAAAGAGAAGCTGTGTGAGAGAGAAGCTGTGAGTGAGAGAGAGAAAGAGAAGGTGAGTGAGAGAGAGAGAAAGAGAAAGTAGCTGTGAGTGAGAGTGAGAGAGAGAGAAAGAGAAGCTGTGAGTGAGAGAGAGAGAGAGAAGCTGTGAGAGAGAGAGAGAGAAAGAGAAGCTGTGTGTGTGAGAGAGAAAGAGAAGCTGTGAGTGAGAGAGAGAGAAAGAAAGAGAAGCTGTGAGTGAGAAAGAGAGAGAGAAGATGTGAGTGGGAGAGAAAAAGAGAAGCTGTGTGTGAGAGAGAGAGAGATAAAGAGAAGCTGTGAATGAGAGAGAGAGAAAGAGCAGCTGTGAGTGAAAGAGAGAGAGAAAGAGCTATGAGTGAGAGAGAGAGAGAAAGGGAAGCTGTGTGAGAGAGAAATAGAAGCTGTGAGTGAGAGAGAAAGAGAGAAAGAGAAGCTGTGAGAGTGAGAGAAAGAAAGAGAAGCTGTGAGTGAGAGAGAGAGAGAGAAAGAGAAGCTGTGAGTGAGTGAGAGAGAGAAAGAGAAGCTGTGCGTGAGTGAGAGAGAGAGAGAGAAAGAGAAGCTGTGAGTGAGAGAGAGAGAGAAAGAAAGGGAAGCTGTGAGTGAGAGAGAGAAAGAGAAGCTGAGTGAGAGAGACAGGGAGAAGAAGCTGTGAGTGAGTGAGAGAGAGAGAGAAACAGAAGCTGTGAGTGAGAAAGAAGCTGTGAGTGAGAGAGAGAGATGCTGTGAGTGAGAGAGACAGAGAAGCTGTGAGTGAGTGAGAGAGAATGGGAGTGAGAGAGTGAGAGAGAAAGGGAGAAAGATAAGCTGTGAGTGAGTGAGAGAGAGAGAAATAAAGAGAAGCTGTGAGTGAGAAAGAGAGAGAGATAAAGAGAAGCTGTGAGTGAGAAAGAGAGAAAGAAGCTGTGAGTGAGAAAGAGAGAGAGAAGATGTGAGAGAGAGTGAGAGAAAGAGAAAGAGAAAAAGAGAAGCTGTGAGAGAGAGAAGCTGTGAGTGAGAGAGAGAGAAAGAGAAGGTGTGAGTGAGAGAGAGAGAGAAAGAAGCTGTGAGTGAGAGTGAGAGAGAGAGAAAGAGAAGCTGTGAGTGAGAGCGTGAGAGAGAGAGAAAGAGAAGCTGTGAGTGAGAGAGAGAAAGAGAAGCTGTGAGTGAGTGAGAGAGAGAGAGAGAAAAAGAAGCTGTGAGTGAGTGAGAGAAGGAAGAGCTGTGAGTGAGAGAGAGAGAGAAAGAGAAGCTATGAGTGAGAGAGAGAGAGAAAGAGCTGTGAATGAGAGAGAGAGAGAAAGAGAAGCTGTGAGTGTGTGAGAGAGAAATAGAAGCTGTGAGTGAGAGAGAAAGAGAGAAAGAGAAGCTGTGAGTGAGAGAGATAGAGAGAGAGAGAGAGAGAGAGAAGCTGTGAGTGAGAGAGAGAGAAAGAGAAAGAGAAGCTGTGAGTGAGAGAGAGAAAGAGAAAGAGATGCTGTGTGTGAGAGAGAAGCTGTGAGTGAGTGAGAGACAGAGAAATAAAGAGAAGCTGTGAGTGAGAAAGAGAGAGAGAAGATGTGAGAGAGAGTGAGAGAGAGAGAAAGAGAAAAAGAGAAGCTGTGTGAGAGAGAAGCTGTGAGTGAGAGAGAGAGAGAAGCTGTGAGTGAGAGAGAGAGAGAAAGAAATGCTGTGTGTGAGAGAGACAGAGAGGGAAAGAGAAGCTGTGAGTGAGTGAGTGAGAGAGAAAGATAAGCTGTGAGTGAGAGAGACAGAGAGAATCTGTGAGTGAGGAGAGAGAGAGAGAGAAGCTGTGAGTGAGAGAGAGAGAGAAAGAGTAGCTGTGAATGAGAGAGAGAGAAATAGAAGCTGTGAGTGAAAGAGAGAGAAAGAGAAGCTGTGAGTGAGAGAGAGAGAGAAAGAGAAGCTGTGAGTGTGAGAGACAGAAAGAGAAGCTGTGAGTGAGAGAGGGAAAGAGAAAGAGAAGCTGTGAGTGAGAGAGAGAGAGAGAAAGAGAAGCTGTGACGGAGGGAGACAGAGAGAGAAATAGAACCTGTGAGTGAGCAAGAGAGAGAGAGAAAGAGAAGCTGTGAGTGAGTGAGAGAGAGAGAAGCTGTGAGTGAGAGAGATAAAGAGAAGCTGTGAGTGAGAGAGACAGAGAGAGAAAGAGAAGCTGTGAGTGAGTGAGAGAGAAAGAGGAGCTGAGAGTGAGAGAGAGAGAGTAGCTGTGAGTGATACAGAGAGAGAGAGAAAGCTGTGGGTGAGTGAGAGAGAAAGAGAAGCTGTGAGTGAGTGAGAGTGAGAGAGAAAGAGAAGCTGTGAGTGAGTGAGAGAGAGAGAAAGAGAAGCTGTGAGTTAATGAGAGAGAGAGAGAAATAGATGCTGTGAATTAGTGAGAGAGAGAAAGAGAAGCTGTGAGTGAGTGAGAGAGAGAGAAAAGAGAAGCTGTGAGTGAGAGAGATAGAGAGAAAGAGAAGCTGTGTGTGTGAGAGAGAGAGAAAAAGAAGCTGTGAGTGAGAGAGAGAGAAAGAGAAGCTGTGAGTGAGTGAGTGAGAGAGAGAAAGAGAAGCTGTGAGAGAGAGAGAGAAAGAGAAGCTGTGATTTAGTGAGAGAGAGAGAAAGAGAAGCTTGTGAGTGAGAGAGACAGAGAGAGAGAAGCTGTGAGTCAGGAGAGAGAGAAAGAGAGCTATGAGTGAGAGAGTGAGAGAAAGAAATATAAACTGTGAGTGAGTGAGAGAAAGAAAGAGAAGCTGTGAGTGCAAGAGATAGAGAGAAAGAGAAGCTGTGAATGAGAGAGAGAGAAATAGAAGCTGTGTGAGAGAGAGAGAAAGAGAAGCTGCGAGTGAAAGAGAGAGAGAAAGAGAAGCTATGAGTGAGAGAGAGAGAGAAAGATAAGCTGTGAGTGAGAGAGAGAAAGAGAAAGAGAAGCTGTGAGTGAGTGAGAGAGAGAGAAAGAGAAGCTGTGAGTGAGAGAGAGAGAGAAAGAAGCTGTGAGTGAGTGTGAGAGAGAGAAAAGAGAAGTTGTGAGTGAGAGAGATAGAGAGAAAGAAAGAGAAGCTGTGAGTGAGAGAGAGAAAAATAGAAGCTGTGAGTGAGTGAGAGAGTGAAAGAAAGAGAAGCTGGGAGTGAGTGAGTGAGAGAGATCGAGAAAGAGAAGCTGTGTGTGTGTGAGAGAGAAAAAGAATCTGTGAGTTAGTGAGTGAAAGAGAAAGAGACGCTGTGAGTGAGAGAGACAGAGAGAGAGAGAAGCTGTGAGTGAGTGAGAGAGAGAGAAGCTGTGAGTGAGTGAGAGAGAGAGAGAAAGAGAAAGAGAAGCTGTGAGTGAGTGAGAGAGAGAGAGAAGCTGTGAGTGAGTGAGTGAGAGAGAGAAGCTGTGAGTGAGTGAGAGAGAGAGAGAAAGAGAAGCAGTGAGGGAGAGAGACAGAGAGAGAAAGAGAAGCTGTGAGTGAGTGAGAGAGAAAGACGAGCTGAGAGTGAGAGAGAGAGAAAGAGAAGTTGTGAGTGATACAGAGAGAGAGAAAGAAAGCTGTGGGTGAGTGAAAGAGAAAGAGAAGCTGTGAGTGAGTGAGAGAGAAAGAGAAAGAGAAGCTGTGAGTTAGTGAGAGTGAGAAAGAGAAGCTGTGAGAGTGAGAGAGAGAAAGAGAAGCTGTGAGTGAGAGAGAGAGAGAGAAGCTGTGAGTGAGTGAGAGAGAGAGAAAAGAGAAGCTGTGAGTGAGAGAGAGAGAAAGAGAAGCTGTGTGCAAGAGAGAGAGAAATAGAAGCTGTGAGTGAGTGAGGGAGAGAGAAAGAGAAGCTGTGAGTGAGTGAGTGAGTGAGAGAGAGAAAGAGAAGCTGTTGGAGAGAGAGAAAGAGAAGCTGTGAGTGAGTGAGAGAGAGAACGAGAAGCTGTGAGTGAGTGAGAGAGAGAAAGAGAAGCTGTGAGTGAGAGAGAGAGAGAAAGAAAAGCTGTGAGTGAGAGACAGAGAGAGAGAAAGAGAAGCTGTGAGTGAGAGACAGAGAGAGAGAAAGAGAAGCTGTGAGTGAGAGAGAGAGAGAGAAAGAGAAGCTGTGTGAGAGAGTAATAGAAGCTGTGAGTGAGTGAGAGAGAGAGAGAAAGAGAAAGAGAAGCTGTGAGTGAGTGAGAGAGAGAGAGAGAAGATGTGAGAGAGAGAGAGAAGCTGTTTGTGAGTGAGAGAGAGAAAGAGAAGCAGTGAGTGAGAGAGATAGAAAGAAAGAGAAGCTGTGTGAGAGAGAAATAGAACCTGTGAGTGAGTGAGAGAGAGAGAGAAAGAGAAGCTGTGAGTGAGTGAGAGAGAGAGAAGCTGTGAGTGAGAGAGAGAAAGAGAAGCTGTGAGTGAGAGTGACAGAGAGAGAAAGAGAAGCTGTGAGTGAGTGAGAGAGAAAGAGGAGCTGAGAGTGAGAGAGAGAGAAACAGAAGCTGTGTGTGAGAGAGAGAAAGAGAAGCTGCGAGTGATGCAGAGAGAGAAAGAAAGCTGTGGGTGAGTGAGAGAGAAAAAGAAGCTGTGAGTGAGTGAGAGTGAGAGAGAAAGAGAAGCTGTGAGTGAGTGAGAGAGAGAGAAAGAGAAGCTGTGAGTGAGTGAGAGAGAGAGAGAGAAATAGAAGCTGTGAGTTAGTGAGAGAGAGAAAGAGAAGCTGTGAGTGAGAGAGAGAAAGAGAAGCTGTGATTGAGTGAGAGAGAAAAAAAAGAGAAGCTGTGAGTGAGAGAGATAGAGAGAAAGAGAAGCTGTGTGTTTGTGAGAGAGAGAAAAAGAAGCTGTGAGTGAGAGAGAGAGAAAGAGAAGCTGTGAGTGAGAGAGAGAGAAAGAGAAGCTGTGTGTGAGAGAGAGAAAGAGAAGCTGTGAGTTAGTGAGTGAAAGAGAAAGAGACGCTGTGAGTGAGAGAGACAGAGAGAGAGAGAAGCTGTGAGTGAGAGAGAGAGAGAGAGAAGCTGTGAGTGAGTGAGAGAGAGAGAAAGAGAAGCAGTGAGTGAGAGAGACAGAGAGAGAAAGAGAAGCTGTGAGTGAGTGAGAGAGAGAGAAAGAAAGAGAAGCTGTGAGTGAGTGAGTGAGAGAGAGAGAAGGAGCTGTGAGAGAGAAGAGAGTGAGAGAGAAAGAGAAGCTGTGTGACAGAGAGAGAAAGAGAAGCTGTGAGTGAGAAAGACAGAGAGAGAAAGAGAAGCTGTGAGTGAGTGAGAGAGAGAAAGAAAGCTGTGGGTGAGTGAGAGAGAAAGAGAAGCTGTGAGTGAGTGAGAGAGAGAGAGAAAGAGAAGCTGTGAGTTAGTGAGAGAGAGAAAGAGAAGCTGTGAGTGAGAGATAGAGAGAGAGAAGCTGTGAGTGAGTGAGAGAGAAAGAGAAGCTGTGAGTGAGAGAGAGAGAAAGAGAAGCTGTGAATGAGAGAGAGAGAGAGAAAGAGAAGCTGTGAGTGAGAGAGAGAAAGAGAAGCTATGAGTGAGAGAGAGAGAGAAAGAGAAGCTGTGAGTGAGAGAGAGAAAGAGAAGCTGTGAGTGAGAGAGAGAGAGAGAGAAAGAGAAGCTGTGAGTGAGAGAGAGAGAGAGAGAAAGAGAAGCTGTGAGAGAAATAGAAGCTGTGAGTGAGTGTGTGTGTGAGAGAAAGAGAATCTGTGAGTGAGAGAGAGAGAGAAAAGAGAAGCTGTGAGTGAGAGGGATAGAGAGAAAGAGAAGCTGTGTGAGAGAGAGAAATAGAAGCTGTGAGTGAGTGAGAGAAAGAGAGAAAGAGAAAGAGAAGCTGTGAGTGAGTGAGAGAGAGAGAGAGAAGCTGTGAGTGAGTGAGAGAGAGAGAGAAGCTGTGAGTGAGTGAGAGAGAGAGAAAGAGAAGCAGTGAGTGAGAGAGACAGAGAGAGAAAGAGAAGCTGTGAGTGAGTGAGTGAGAGAGAGAAAGAAAGAGAAGCTGTGAGTGAGTGAGAGAGAGAGAGAGAAGGAGACGCTGTGAGAGAGAAGAGAGTGAGAGAGAAAGAGAAGTTGTGAGAGAGAGAGAGAAAGAGAAGCTGTGAGTGAGAAAGACAGAGAGAGAAAGAGAAGCTGTGAGTGAGTGAGAGAGAGAGAGAAGCTGTGAGTGAGAGAGAGAGAAGCTGTGAGTGAGTGAGAGAGAGAGAAAGAGAAGCAGTGAGTGAGAGAGATAGAGAGAAAGAGAAGCTGTGTGAGAGAGAAATAGAAGCTGTGAGTGAGTGAGAGAGAGAGAGAAAGAGAAAGAGAAGCTGTGAGTGAGTGAGAGAGAGAGAGAAGCTGTGAGTGAGAGAGAGAGAGAGAGAAGCTGAGAGTGAGTGAGAGAGAGAAAGAGAAGCAGTGAGTGAGAGAGACAGAGAGAGAAAGAGAAGCTGTGAGTGAGTGAGTGAGAGGGAGAAAGAAAGAGAAGCTGTGAGTGAGTGAGAGAGAGAAGGAGATGCTGTGAGAGAGAAGAGAGTGAGAGAGAAAGAGAAGCTGTGAGAGAGAGAGAAAGAGCTGTGAGTGAGAGAGAGAGAGAGAGAAAGAGAAGCTGTGAGTGAGTGAGAGAGAAAGAGGAGCTGAGAGTGAGAGGGAGAGAGAGAGAAAGAGAAGCTGTGAGTGATACAGAGAGAGAGAGAGAAAGCTGTGGGTGAGTGAGAGAGAAAGAGAAGCTGTGAGTGAGTGAGAGAGAGAGAAAGAGGAGCTGTGAGTGAGTGAGAGAGAGAAAGAGAAGCTGTGAGTGAGTGAGAGAGAGAGAGAGAGAAGTTGTGAGTGAGTGAGAGAGAGAACGAGAAGCTGTGAGTGAGTGAGAGAGAGAAAGAGAAGCTGTGAGTGAGAGAGAGAGAGAGAAAGAAAAGCTGTGAGTGAGAGAGACTAAGAGAGAAAGAGAAGCTGTGAGTGCGAGAGACAGAGAGAGAAAGAGATGCTGTGAGTGAGTGTGAGAGAGAGAAAGAGAAGCTGTGAGTGAGAGAGAGAAAGAGAAGTTGTAAATGAGAGAGAGAGAGAAAAATAGAAGCTGTGAGTGAGAGAGAGAGAAAGAGAAACTGTGAGTGAGAGAGAGAGAGAAAGAGAAGTTGTGAGTGTGAGAGAGAGAGAAATAGAAGCTGTGAGTGAGAGAGAGAAAGAGAAGCTATGAGTGAGAGAGAGTGAGAGAAAGAGAAGCTGTGAGTGAGAGAGAGAAAGAGAAGCTGTGAGTGAGAGAGAGAGAGAGAGAAAGAGATGCTGTGAGTGAGTGAGAGAGAGAGAGAGAAGCTGTGTGAGAGAGAGACAAATAGAAGCTGTGAGTGAGTGTGTGTTTGAGAGAAAGAGAATCTGTGAGTGAGCGAGAGAGAGAGAAAGAGAAGCTGTGAGAGAGAGAAATAGAAGCTGTGAGTGAGTGAGAGAGAGAGAGAGAGAGAAATAGAAGCTGTGAGTGAGTGAGTGAGAGAGAGAGAAGCTGTGAGTGAGAGAGAGAGAGAGAAGCTGTGAGTGAGTGAGAGAGAGAGAAAGAGAAGCAGTGAGTGAGAGAGACAGAGAGAGAAAGAGAAGCTGTGAGTGAGTGAGTGAGAGAGAGAAAGAAAGAGAAGCTGTGAGTGAGTGAGAGAGAGAGAAGGAGATGCTGTGAGAGAGAAGAGAGTGATAGAGATAGAGAAGCTGTGAGAGAGAGAGAGAAAGAGAAGCTGTGAGTGATACAGAGAGAGAGAAAGAAAGCTGTGGGTGAGTGAGAGAGAAAGAGAAGCTGTGAGTGAGTGAGAGAGAGAGAGAAAGAGGAGCTGTGAGTGAGTGCGAGAGAGAGAAAGAGAAGCTGTGAGTGAGTGAGAGAGAGAGAGAGAAAGAGAAGCTGTGAGTGAGAGAGAGAGAGAAGCTGTGAGTGTGTGAGAGAGAGAGAAAAGAGAAGCTGTGAGTGAGAGAGAGAGAAAGAGAAGCTGTGTGTGTGTGAGAGAGAGAGAAGCTGTGAGTGAGTGAGTGAGAGAGAGAGAAAGAGAAGCAGTGAGTGAGAGAGACAGAGAGAGAAAGAGAAGCTGTGAGAGAGAGAGAGAAAGAGCTGTGAGTGAGAGAGAGAGAGAAAGAGAAGCTGTGAGTGAGTGAGAGAGAAAGAGGAGCTGAGAGTGAGAGAGAGAGGGAGAGAGAGAGAAAGAGAAGCTGTGAGTGATACAGAGAGAGAGAGAGAAAGCTGTGGGTGAGTGAGAGAGAAAGAGAAGCTGTGAGTGAGTGAGAGAGAGAGAGAAAGAGGAGCTGTGAGTGAGTGAGAGAGAGAGAAAGAGAAGCTGTGAGTGAGTGAATGAGAGAGAGAGAAGCTGTGAGTGAGTGAGAGAGAGAACGAGAAGCTGTGAGTGAGAGAGAGAAAGAGAAGCTGTGAGTGAGAGAGAGTGAGAGAAAGAAAAGCTGTGAGTGAGAGAGAGAAAGAGAAGCTGTGAGTGAGAGAGAGAAAGAGAAGCAATGAGTGAGAGAGAGTGAGAGAAAGAGAAGCTGTGAGTGAGAGAGAGAAAGAGAAGCTGTGAGTGAGTGAGAGAGAGAGAGAAAGAGATGCTGTGAGTGAGAGAGAGAGAGAGAGAAGCTGTGTGAGAGAGAGACAAATAGAAGCTGTGAGTGAGTGTGTGTTTGAGAGAAAGAGAATCTGTGAGTGAGAGAGAGAGAGAGAAAAGAAAAGCTGTGAGTGAGAGAGATAGAGAGAAAGAGAAGCCGTGAGAGAGAGAGAAATAGAAGCTGTGAGTGAGTGAGAGGGAGAGAGAAAGAGAGAAAGAGAAGCCGTGAGAGAGAGAGAAATAGAAGCTGTGAGTGAGTGAGAGAGAGAGAGAAAGAGAAATATAAGCTGTGAGTGAGTGAGAGAGAGAGAGAGATAAGCTGTGAGTGAGTGAGAGAGAGAGAAAGAGTAGCAGTGAGTGAGAGAGACAGAGAGAGAGAGAAGCTGTGAGTGAGTGAGAGAGAGAGAAAAGAGAAGCTGTGAGTGAGAGAGAGAGGAAGAGAAGCTGTGTGCGAGAGAGAGAGAGAGAAATAGAAGATGTGAGTGAGTGAGGGAGAGAGAAAGAGAAGCTGTGAGTGAGTGAGTGAGAGAGAGAAAGAGAAGCTGTGAGAGAGAGAGAAAGAGAAGCTGTGAGTGAGTGAGAGAGAGAACGAGAAGCTGTGAGTGAGTGAGAGAGAGAAAGAGAAGCTGTGAGTGAGAGAGAGAGAGAGAAAGAAAAGCTGTGAGTGAGTGAGTGAGAGAGAGAGAAGCTGTGAGGGAGAGAGAGAAAGAGAAGCTATGAGTGGGAGAGAGTGAGAGAAAGAGAAGCTGGGAGTGAGAGAGAGAAAGAGAGAAAGAGAAAGAGAAGCTGTGAGTGAGTGAGAGAGAGAGAGAGAAGCTGTGTGTGAGAGAGAGAGAAGCTGTGAGTGAGTGAGAGAGAGAGAAAGAGAAGCAGTGAGTGAGAGAGATAGAGAAAGAGATGCTGTGTGAGAGAGAAATAGAAGCTGTGAGTGAGTGAGAGAGAGAGAGAAAGAGAAAGAGAAGCTGTGAGTGAGTGAGAGAGAGAGAGAAGCTGTGAGTGAGAGAGAGAGAGAGAAGCTGTGAGTGAGTGAGAGAGAAAGAGAGAAAGCTGTGGGTGAGTGAGAGAGAAAGAGAAGCTGTGAGTGAGTGAGAGAGAGAGAGAGAAAGAGGAGCTGTGAGTGAGTGAGAGAGAGAGAGAAAGAGAAAGAGAAGCTGTGAGTGAGTGAGAGAGAGAGAGAAGCTGTGAGTGAGAGAGAGAGAGAGAAGCTGTGAGTGAGTGAGTGAGAGAGGGAGAAAGAGAAGCAGTGAGTGAGAGAGACAGAGAGAGAAAGAGAAGCTGTGAGAGAGAGAGAGAAAGAGCTGTGAGTGAGAGAGAGAGAGAAAGAGAAGCTGTGAGTGAGTGAGAGAGAAAGAGGAGCTGAGAGTGAGAGAGAGAGGGAGAGAGAGAGAAAGAGAAGCTGTGAGTGATACAGAGAGAGAGAGAGAAAGCTGTGGGTGAGTGAGAGAGAAAGAGAAGCTGTGAGTGAGTGAGAGAGAGAGAGAAAGAGGAGCTGTGAGTGAGTGAGAGAGAGAGAAAGAGAAGCTGTGAGTGAGTGAATGAGAGAGAGAGAAGCTGTGAGTGAGTGAGAGAGAGAACGAGAAGCTGTGAGTAAGTGAGAGAGAGAAAGTGAAGCTGTGAGTGAGAGAGAGTGAGAGAAAGAAAAGCTGTGAGTGAGAGAGAGAAAGAGAGAAAGAGAAGCTGTGAGTGTGAGAGACAGAGAGAGAAAGAGATGCTGTGAGTGAGTGTGAGAGAGAGAAAGAGAAGCTTTGAGTGAGAGAGAGAGAAAGAGAAGTTGTAAATGAGAGAGAGAGAAATAGAAGCTGTGAGTGAGAGAGAGAGAAAGAGAAGCTGTGAGTGAGAGAGAGAGAAAGAGAAGTTGAGAGTGAGAGAGAGAGAGAAAGAGAAGCTGTGAGTGAGAGAGAGAAAGAGAAGCAATGAGTGAGAGAGAGTGAGAGAAAGAGAAGCTGTGAGTGAGAGAGAGAAAGAGAAGCTGTGAGTGAGTGAGAGAGAGAGAGAAAGAGATGCTGTGAGTGAGAGAGAGAGAGAGAGAAGCTGTGTGAGAGAGAGACAAATAGAAGCTGTGAGTGAGTGTGTGTTTGAGAGAAAGAGAATCTGTGAGTGAGAGAGAGAGAGAGAAAAGAAAAGCTGTGAGTGAGAGAGATAGAGAGAAAGAGAAGCCGTGAGAGAGAGAGAAATAGAAGCTGTGAGTGAGTGAGAGGGAGAGAGAAAGAGAGAAAGAGAAGCCGTGAGAGAGAGAAATAGAAGCTGTGAGTGAGTGAGAGAGAGAGAGAAAGAGAAATATAAGCTGTGAGTGAGTGAGAGAGAGAGAGAGATAAGCTGTGAGTGAGTGAGAGAGAGAGAAAGAGTAGCAGTGAGTGAGAGAGACAGAGAGAGAAAGAGAAGCTGTGAGTGAGTGAGTGAGAGAGAGAAAGAAAGAGAAGCTGTGAGTCAGTGAGTGAGAGAGAAGGAGATGCTGTGAGAGAGAAGAGAGTGAGAGAGAAACAGATGCTGTGAGAGAGAGAGAGAGAGAAGCTGTGAGTGAGAGAGACAGAGAGAGAAAGAGAAGCTGTGAGTGAGTGAGAGAGAAAGAGGAGCTGAGAGTGAGAGAGAGAGAGAGAAAGAGAAGCTGTGAGTGATACAGAGAGAGAGAAAGAAAGCTGTGGGTGAGTGAGAGAGAAAGAGAAGCTGTGAGTGAGTGAGAGAGAGAGAAAAAGAGGAGCTGTGAGTGAGTGCGAGAGAGAGAAAGAGAAGCTGTGAGTGTGTGAGAGAGAGAGAGAGAGAAAGAGAAGCTGTGAGTGAGAGAGAGAGAGAGAAGCTGTGAGTGAGTGAGAGAGAGAGAAAAGAGAAGCTGTGAGAGAGAGAGAAAGAGAAGCTGTGTGTGCGAGAGAGAGAGAGAAATAGAAGCTGTAAGTGAGTGAGGGAGAGAGAAAGAGAAGCTGTGAGTGAGTGAGTGAGAGAGAGAAAGAGAAGCTGTGTGTGAGAGAGAGAGAAGCAGAAGCTGTGAGTGAGTGAGAGAGAACGAGAAGCTGTGAGTGAGAGAGAGAGAGAGAGAAAGAGAAGCTGTGAGTGAGAGAGAGAAAGAGAAGCTATGAGAGAGAGAGTGAGAGAAAGAGAAGCTGTGAGTGAGTGAGAGAAAGAGAAGCTGTGAGTGAGAGAGAGAGAAGCTGTGAGTGAGAGAGAGAGAGAGAAACAAAAGCTGTGTGTGAGAGAGACAGAGAGGGAAAGAGAAGCTGTGAGTGAGTGAGTGAGAGAGAAAGATAAGCTGTGAGTGGGAGAGACAGAGAGAGAGAAGCTGTGAGTGAGGAGAGAGAGAGAGAGAAGCTGTGTGTGAGAGAGAGAGAAGCAGTGAGTGAGAGAGACAGAGAGAGAAAGAGAAGCTGTGAGTGAGTGAGAGAGAAAGAGGAGCTGAGAGTGAGAGAAAGAGAAAGAGAAGCTGTGAGTGATACTGAGAGAGAAAGAAAGCTGTGGGTGAGTGAGAGAGAGAGAAAGAGAAGCTGTGAGTGAGTGAGAGAGAGAGAGAGAGAAAGAGAAGCTGTGAGTTAGTGAGAGAGAGAAAGAGAAGCTGTGAGTGAGAGAGAGAGAGAGAGAGCAGCTGTGAGTGAGTGTGAGAGAGAGAAAAGAGAAGCTGTGAGTGAGACAGAGAGAAAGAGAAGCTGTGTGTGTGTGAGAGAGAGAAATAGAATCTGTGAGTGAGTGAGGGAGAGAGAAAGAGAAGCTGTGAGTGATACAGAGAGAGAGAAAGAGAAGCTGTGAGTGAGAGAGAGAAAGAGAAGCTGTGAGTGAGAGAAAGAGGGAGAAAGAGAAGCTGTGTGAGAGAGAGAAATAGCTGTGAGTGAGAGAGAGAGAAAGAGAAGCTGTGAGTGAGAGAGAGAGAAAGAGAAGCTGTGAGTGAGTGAGAGAGAGAGAAAGAGAAGCTGTGAGTGAGTGAGAGAGAGAGAGAGAAAGAGAAGCTGTGAGTTAGTGAGAGAGAGAAAGAGAAGCTGTGAGTGAGAGAGAGAGAGAAGCTGTGAGTGAGTGTGTGAGAGAGAAAAGCGAAGCTGTGAGTGAGACAGAGAGAAAGAGAAGCTGTGTGTGTGTGAGAGAGAGAAATAGAATCTGTGAGTGAGTGAGAGAGAGAGAAAGAGAAGCTGTGAGTGGGTGAGTGAGAGAGAGAAAGAGAAGCTGTTAGAGAGAGAGAAAGAGAAGCTGTGAGTTAGTGAGGGAGAGAAATAGAAAGAGAAGCTGTGAGTGAGAGAGTCAGAGAGAGAGAAGCTGTGAGTGAGGAGAAAGAGAGAAAGGGAGCTATGAGTGAGAGAGTGAGAGAAAGAAAGAAAGAGAAGCTGTGAGTGAGAGAGAGAGAGAAAGAGAAGCTGTGAAAGAGAGAGAGAAAGAGAAGCTGTGAGAAAGAGAGAGAGAGAGAAAGAAAGAGAAGCTGTAAATGACAGAGAAAGAGAAATAGAAGCTGTGAGTGAGAGAGAGAGAAAGAGAAGCTGTGAGAGAGAGAGAGAAAGAGAAGCTGTTACTGAGAGAGAGAGAGAGAGAGAGAGAAAGAGAAGCTGGGAGTGAGAGAGAGAAAGAGAAAGAGAAGCAATGAGTGAGAGAGAGTGAGAGAAAGAGAAGCTGTGAGTGAGAGATAGAGAAGCTGTGAGTGAGAGATAGAGAAGCTGTGAGTGTGAGAGAGAGAAAGAGAAGCTGTGAGTGAAAGAGAGAGAGAAAGAGAAGCTGTGAGTGAGAGAGACAGAAAGAGAAGCTGTGAGTGAGAGAGAGAAAGAGAAAGAGAAGCTGTGAGTGAGTGAGAGAGAGAGAAAGAGAAGCTGTGAGTGAGAGAGAGAGAAAGAAGCTGTGAGTGAGTGTGTGAGAGAGAAAAGAGAAGTTGTGAGTGAGAGAGATAGAGAGAAAGAAAGAGAAGCTGTGAGTGAGAGAGAGAAAAATAGAAGCCGTGAGTGAGTGAGAGAGTGAAAGAAAGAGAAGCTGTGAGTGAGTGAGTGAGAGAGATCGAGAAAGAGAAGCTGTGTGTGTGTGAGAGAGAAAGAGAATCTGTGAGTTAGTGAGTGAAAGAGAAAGAGACGCTATGAGTGAGAGAGACAGAGAGAGAGAGAGAAGCTGTGAGTGAGTGAGAGAGAGAGAGAAGCTGTGAGTGAGTGAGAGAGAGAGAATGAGAAGCAGTGAGTGAGAGAGACAGAGAGAGAGAGAAGCTGTGAGTGAGTAAGTGAGAGAGAGAAAGAAAGACAAGCTGTGAGTGAGTGAGAGAGAGAGAGAAGGATATGCTGTGAGAGAGAAGAGAGTGAGAGAGAAAGAGAAGCTGTGAGAGAGAGAGAAAGAGAAGCTGTGAGTGAGAAAGACAGAGAGAGAAAGAGAAGCTGTGAGTGAGTGAGAGAGAAAGACGAGCTGAGAGTGAGAGACAGAGAGAAAGAGAAGCTGTGAGTGATACAGAGAGAGAGAAAGAAAGCTGTGGGTGAGTGAGAGAGAAAGAGAAGCTGTGAGTGAGTGAGAGAGAGAGAGAAAGAGAAGCTGTGAGTTAGTGAGAGAGAGAAAGAGAAGCTGTGAGTTAGTGAGAGAAAGAGAAGCTGTGAGTGAGAGAGAGAGAGAAGCTGTGAGTGAGTGAGAGAGAGAGAAAAGAGAAGCTGTGAGTGAGAGAGAGAGAGAAAGAAGCTGTGAGTGAGTGTGAGAGAGAGAAAAGAGAAGTTGTGAGTGAGAGAGATAGAGAGAAAGAAAGAGAAGCTGTGAGTGAGAGAGAGAAAAATAGAAGCTGTGAGTGAGTGAGAGAGTGAAAGAAAGAGAAGCTGTGAGTGAGTGAGTGAGAGAGATCGAGAAAGAGAAGCTGTGTATGTGTGTGAGAGAAAGAGAATCTGTGAGTTAGTGAGTGAAAGAGAAAGAGACGCTGTGAGTGAGAGAGACAGAGAGAGAGAGAGAAGCTGTGAGTGAGTGAGAGAGAGAGAAGCTGTGAGTGAGTGAGAGAGAGAGAATGAGAAGCAGTGAGTGAGAGAGACAGAGAGAGAAAGAGAAGCTGTGAGTGAGTAAGTGAGAGAGAGAAAGAAAGAGAAGCTGTAAGTGAGTGAGAGAGAGAGAGAAGGATATGCTGTGAGAGAGAAGAGAGTGAGAGAGAAAGAGAAGCTGTGAGAGAGAGAAAGAGAAGCTGTGAGTGAGAAAGACAGAGAGAGAAAGAGAAGCTGTGAGTGAGTGAGAGAGAAAGACGAGCTGAGAGTGAGAGACAGAGAGAAAGAGAAGCTGTGAGTGATACAGAGAGAGAGAAAGAAAGCTGTGGGTGAGTGAGAGAGAAAGAGAAGCTGTGAGTGAGTGAGAGAGAGAGCGAAAGAGAAGCTGTGAGTTAGTGAGAGAGAGAAAGAGAAGCTGTGAGTTAGTGAGAGAGAGAAAGAGAAACTGAGTGAGAGAGAGAGAGAAGCTGTG
Organism: Bradypodion pumilum; assembly: GCA_035047305.1. NCBI lineage: Eukaryota > Metazoa > Chordata > Lepidosauria > Squamata > Chamaeleonidae > Bradypodion > Bradypodion pumilum. The sequence goes on from JAWDJD010000002.1 coordinate 182,157,930, forward strand.
AGTGAGTGAGAGAGAGAGAAAAGAGAAGCTGTGAGTGAGAGAGAGAGAAAGAGAAGCTGTGTGTGCGAGACTGAGAGAAATAGAAGCTGTGAGTGAGTGAGGGAGAGAGAAAGAGAAGCTGTGAGTGAGTGAGTGAGAGAGAGAAAGAGAAGCTGTGAGAGAGAGAGAGAGAAAGAGAAGCTGTGAGTGAGTGAGAGAGAGAACGAGAAGCTGTGATTGAGTGAGAGAGAGAAAGAGAAGCTGTGAGTGAGAGAGAGAGAGACAGAAAAGCTGTGAGTGAGAGAGAGTGAGAGAAAGAGAAGCTGTGAGTGCAAGAGACAGAGAGCGAAAGAGATGCTGTGAGTGAGTGAGAGAGAGAGAAAGAGAAGCTGTGAGTGAGAGAGAGAGAGAAAGAGAAGCTGTAAGTGAGAGAGAGAGAGAAATAGAAGCTGTGAGTGAGAGAGAGAGAAAGAGAAGCTGTGAGTGAGAGAGAGAAAGAGAAGCTGTGAGGGAGAGAGAGAAAGAGAAGCTATGAGTGAGAGAGAATGAGAGAAAGAGAAGCTGTGAGTGAGAGAGGGAAAGAGAAGCTGTGAGTGAGAGAGAGACAGAGAGAGAAAGAGAATCTGTGAGTAAGAGAGAGAGAGAGAAAAAGAAGCTGTGTGAGAGAGAGACTAATAGAAGCTGTGAGTGAGTGTGTGTGAGAGAGAAAGAGAATCTGTCAGTGAGAGAGAGAGAAAAGAAAAGCTGTGAGTGAGAGAGATAGAGAGAGAAAGTGAAAGAGGAGCTGTGAGTGAGTGAGAGAGATAGAGAAGCTGTGAGTGTGAGAGAGAGAGAGAAGCTGTGAGTGTGAGAGAGAGAGAAAGAGAAGCAGTGAGTGAGAGAGACAGAGAGAGAAAGAGAAGCTGTGAGTGAGTGAGTGAGTGAGAGAGAGAAAGAAAGAGAAGCTGTGAGTGAGTGAGAGAGAGAAGGAGATGCTGTGAGAGAGAAGAGAGTGAGAGAGAAAGAGAAGCTGTGAGAGAGAGAGAGAGAGAAAGAGAAGCTGTGAGTGAGTGTGAGAGAAAGAGGAGCTGAGAGTGAGAGAGAGAGAGAGAGAAAGAGAAGCTGTGAGTGATACAGAGAGAGAGAGAAAGCTGTGGGTGAGTGAGAGAGAAAGAGAAGCTGTGAGTGAGTGAGAGAGAGAGAGAAAGAGAAGCTGTGAGTGAGTGAGTGAGAGAGAGAAAGAAAGAGAAGCTGTGAGTGAGTGAGAGAGGGAGAAGGAGATGCTGTGAGAGAGAAGAGAGTGAGAGAGAAAGAGAAGCTGTGAGAAAGAGAGAAAGAGAAGCTGTGAGTGAGTGAGAGAGAGAGAGAAAGAGGAGCTGTGAGTGAGTGAGAGAGAGAGAGAAAGAGAAGCTGTGAGTGAATGAGAGAGAGAGAGAGAGAAGCTGTGAGTGAGTGAGAGAGAGAACGAGAAGCTGTGAGTGAGAGAGAAAGAGAAAGAGAAGCTGTGAGTGAGAGAGAGAGAGAGAGAAAGAAAAGCTGTGAGTGAGAGAGAGAAAGAGAGAAAGAGAAGCTGTGAGTGCGAGAGACAGAGAGAGAAAGAGATGCTGTGAGTGAGTGTGAGAGAGAGAAAGAGAAGCTGTGAGTGAGAGAGAGAGAGAGAGAGAGAGAGAAGTTGTAAATGAGAGAGAGAGAAATAGAAGCTGTGAGTGAGAGAGAGAGAAAGAGAAGCTGTGAGTGAGAGAGAGAAAGAGAAGCTGTGAGTGAGAGAGAAAAAGAAAGAGAAGCTGTGAGTGAGAGAGAGAAAGAGAAGCTGTGAGTTAGTGAGAGAGAGAGAGAAAGAGAAGCTGTGAGTGAGAGGGAGAGAGAGAGAGAAGCTGTGTGAGAGAGAGACAAATAGAAGCTGTGAGTGAGTGTGTGTTTGAGAGAAAGAGAATCTGTGAGTGAGAGAGAGAGAGAGAAAAGAAAAGCTGTGAGTGAGAGAGATAGAGAGAAAGAGAAGCTGTGAGTGATACAGAGAGAGAGAAAAAAAGCTTTGGATGAGTGAGAGAGAAAGAGAAGCTGTGAGTGAGTGAGAGAGAGAGAGAGAGGAGCTGTGAGTGAGTGTGAGAGAGAGAAAGAGAAGCTGTGAGTGAGTGAGAGAGAGAGAGAAGCTGTGAGTGAGAGAGAGAGAGAAGCTGTGAGTGAGTGAGAGAGAGAGAAAAGAGAAGCTGTGAGTGAGAGAGAGAGAAAGAGAATCTGTGTGTGCGAGAGAGAGAGAGAAATAGAAGCTGTGAGTGAGTGAGGGAGAGAGAAAGAGAAGCTGTGAGTGAGTGAGTGAGAGAGAGAAAGAGAAGCTGTGTGAGAGAGAGAGAAAGAGAAGCTGTGAGTGAGTGAGAGAGAGAACGAGAAGCTGTGAGTGAGAGAGAGAGAGAGAAAGAAAAGCTGTGAGTGAGAGAGAGAGAGAGAAACAGAAGCTGTGAGTGCGAGACAGAGAGAGAAAGAGATGCTTTGAGTGAGTGAGAGAGAGAGAAAGAGAAGCTGTGAGTGAGAGAGAGAGAGAAAGAGAAGCTGTAAATGAGAGAGAGAGAAATAGAAGCTGTGAGTGAGAGAGAGAGAAAGAGAAGCTGTGAGTGAGAGAGAGAGAGAGAAAGAGAAGCTGTGAGTGAGAGAGAGAGAAAGAGAAGCTGTGAGTGAGAGAGAGAGAGAGAAGCTATGAGTGAGAGAGAGTGAGAGAAAGAGAAGCTGTGAGTGAGAGAGAGAAAGAGAAGCTGTGAGTGAGAGAGAGAGAGAAGCTGTGAGTGAGAGAGACACAGAGAGAGAAGCTGTGAGTGAGGAGAGAGAGAGAAAGAGAGCTATGATTGAGAGAGTGAGAGAAAGAAAGAGAAGCTGTGAGTGAGTGAGAGAGAGAAAGAGTAGCTGTGAATGAGAGAGAGAGAAATAGAAGCTGTGAGTGAGTGAGTGAGAGAGAGAAAGAAAGAGAAATTGTGAGTGTGTGAGAGAGAGAAAGAATAGCACTGAATGAGAGAGAGAGAAATAGAAGCTGTGAGTGAAAGAGAGAGAAAGAGAAGGTGTGAGTGAGAGAGAGAGAGAAAGAGAAACTGTGAGTGTGTGAGAGAGAAAGAGAAGCTGTGAGTGAGAAAGGGAAAGAGAAAGAGAAGCTGTGAGTGAGAGAGAGAGAGAGAAAGAGAAGCTGTGACGGAGGGAGACAGAGAGAGAAATAGAACCTGTGAGTGAGCAAGAGAGAGAGAGAAAGAGAAGCTGTGAGTGAGTGAGAGAGAGAGAAGCTGTGAGAGAGAGAGTGAAAGAGAAGCTGTGAGTGAGAGAGACAGAGAGAGAAAGAGAAGCTGTGAGTGAGTGAGAGAGAAAGAGGAGCTGAGAGTGAGTGAGAGAGAGAGAAGCTGTGAGTGATACAGAGAGAGAAAGAAAGCTGTATGTGAGTGAGAGAGAAAAAGAAGCTGTGAGTGAGAGAGAGAGAAAGAGAAGCTGTGAGTGAGTGAGTGAATGAGAGAAAGAGAAGGTGTGAGAGAGAGAGAGAAAGAGAAGCTGTGAGTTAGTAAGAGAGAGAGAAAGAGGAGCTGTGAGTGAGAGAGACTCAGAGAGAGAAGCTGTGAGTGAGGAGAGAGAGAGAAAGAGAGCTATGAGTGAGAGAGTGAGAGAAAGATAGAGAAACTGTGAGTGAGTGAGAGAGAGAGAGAAGCTGTGAGTGAGTGAGAGAAAGAAAGAGAAGCTGTGAGTGCAAGAGATAGAGAGAAAGAGAAGCTGTGAATGAGAGAGAGAGAGAAATAGAAGCTGTGAGTGAGAGAGAGAGAAAGAGAAGCTGTGAGTGAAAGAGAGAGAGAAAGAGAAGCTGTGAGTGAGAGAGAAAGAGAAGCTGTGAGTGGGAGAGAGAAAGAGAAAGAGAAGCTGTGAGTGAGTGAGAGAGAGAGAAAGAGAAGCTGTGAGTGAGAGAGAGAGAGAAAGAAGCTGTGAGTGAGTGTGAGAGAGAGAAAAGTGAAGTTGTGAGTGAGAGAGATAGAGAGAAAGAAAGAGAAGCTGTGAGTGAGAGAGAGAAAAATAGAAGCTATGAGTGAGTGAGAGAGTGAAAGAAAGAGAAGCTGTGAGTGAGTGAGTGAGAGAGATCGAGAAAGAGAAGCTGTGTGTGTATGAGAGAGAAAGAGAATCTGTGAGTTAGTGAGTGAAAGAGAAAGAGACGCTGTGAGTGAGAGAGACAGAGAGAGAGAGAGAAGCTGTGAGTGAGTGAGAGAGAGAGAGAAGCTGTGAGTGAGTGAGAGAGAAAGAGAAAGAAAGAGAAGCTGTGAGTGAGTGAGAGAGAGAGAAAGAGACGCTGTGAGAGAGAAGAGAGTGAGAGAGAAAGAGAAGCTGTGAGAGAGAGAGAGAGAGAGAAGCTGTGAGTGAGAAAGACAGAGAGAGAAAGAGAAGCTGTGAGTGAGTGAGAGAGAAAGAAGAGCTGAGAGTGAGAGAGAGAGAGAGAAAGAGAAGCTGTGAGTGATACAGAGAGAGAAAAAGAAAGCTGTGGGTGAGTGAGAGAGAAAGAGAAGCTGTGAGTTAGTGAGAGAGAGAAAGAGAAGCTGTGAGTTAGTGAGAGAGAGAAAGAGAAGCTGTGAGTGAGAGAGAGAGAGAAGCTGTGAGTGAGAGAGAGAGAGAGAAAGAGAAGCTGTGAGTGAGTGAGAGAGAGAACGAGAAGCTGTGAGTGAGTGAGTGAGAGAAAGAGAATTTGTGAGTGAGAGAGAGAGAGAGAAAGAGAAGCTGTGAGTACGAGAGACAGAGAGAGAAAGAGATGCTGTGAGAGAGTGAGAGAGAGAAAGAGAAGCTGTGAGTGAGAGAAAGAGAGAAAGAGAAGCTGTAAATGAGAGAGAGAGAAATAGAAGCTGTGAGTGAGAGAGAGAGAAAGAGAAAGAGAAGCTGTGAGTGAGAGAGAGAGAAGCTGTGAGTGAGAGAGAGAGAAAGAGAAGCTGTGAGGGAGAGAGAGAAAGAGAAGCTATGAGTGAGAGAGAGTGAGAGAAAGAGAAGCTGTGAGTGAGAGAGAGAAAGAGAAGCTGTGAGTGAGAGAGAGACAGAGAGAGAAAGAGAAGCTGTGAGTGAGAGAGAGAGAGAGAAAGAGAAGCTGTGTGAGAGAGAAATAGAAGCTGTGAGTGAGTGAGAGAGAGAAAGAGAAAGAGAAGCTGTGAGTGAGTGAGTGAGAGAGAGAGAAGCTGTGAGTGAGAGAGAGAGAAGCTGTGAGTGTGAGAGAGAGAGAAAGAGAAGCAGTGAGTGAGAGAGACAGAGAGAGAAAGAGAAGCTGTGAGTGAGTGAGTGAGAGAGAGAAAGAAAGAGAAGTTGTGAGTTAGTGAGAGAGAGAGAAGGAGATGCTGTGAGAGAGAAGAGAGTGAGAGAGAAAGAGAAGCTGTGAGAGAGAGAGAAAGAGAAGCTGTGAGTGAGAGAGAGACAGAGAGAGAAAGAGATGCTGTGAGTGAGTGTGAGAGAAAGAGGAGCTGAGAGTGAGTGAGAGAGACAGAGAAGCTGTGAGTGATACAGAGAGAGAGAGAAAGCTGTGGGTGAGTGAGAGAGAAAGAGAAGCTGTGAGTGAGTGAGAGAGAGAGAGAGGAGCTGTGACTGAGTGAGAGAGAGAAAGAGAAGCTGAGTGAGTGAGAGAGAGAGAGAGAAGCTGTGAGTGAGTGAGAGAGAGAAAGAGAAGCTGTGAGTGAGAGAGAAAGAAAGAAAAGCTGTGAGTGAGAGAGAGAGAGAGAGAGAAAGAGAAGCTGTGAGTGCGAGAGAGAATGAGAAGCTGTGAGTGAGAGAGAGAGAGAGAGAAAGAGAAGCTGTGAGTGAGAGAGAGAGAGAGAAAGAGAAGCTGTGTGAGAGAGTAATAGAAGCTGTGAGTGAGTGAGAGAGAGAGAGAAAGAGAAAGAGAAGCTGTGAGTGAGTGAGAGAGAGAGAGAAGCTGTGAGAGAGAGAGAGAAGCTGTGAGTGAGAGAGAGAGAAAGAGAAGCAGTGAGTGAGAGAGATAGAGAGAAAGAGAAGCTGTGTGAGAGAGAAATAGAAGCTGTAAGTGAGTGAGAGAGAGAGAGAAAGAGAAAGAGAAGCTGTGAGTGAGTGAGAGAGAGAGAGAAGCTGTGAGTGAGAGAGAGAGAGAGAAGCTGTGAGTGAGTGAGAGAGAGAGAAAGAGAAGCAGTGAGTGAGAGAGACAGAGAGAGAAAGAGAAGCTGTGTGAGAGAGAGAGAGAGAGCTGTGAGTGAGAGAGAGAGAGAGAAAGAGAAGCTGTGAGTGAGTGAGAGAGAAAGAGGAGCTGAGAGTGAGAGAGAGAGGGAGAGAGAGAAAGAGAAGCTGTGAGTGATACAGAGAGAGAGAGAGAAAGCTGTGGGTGAGTGAGAGAGAAAGAGAAGCTGTGAGTGAGTGAGAGAGAGAGAGAAAGAGGAGCTGTGAGTGAGTGAGAGAGAGAGAAAGAGAAGCTGTGAGTGAGAGAGAGAGAGAGAGAGAGAGAAGCTGTGAGTGAGTGAGAGAGAGAACGAGAAGCTGTGAGTGAGTGAGAGAGAGAAAGAGAAGCTGTGAGTGAGAGAGAGAGAGAGAAAGAAAAGCTGTGAGTGTGAGAGAGAGAGAGAAAGAGAAGCTGTGAGTGCGAGAGACAGAGAGAGAAAGAGATGCTGTGAGTGAGTGAGAGAGAGAGAAAGAGAAGCTGTGAGTGAGAGAGAGAGAGAAAGAGAAGTTGTAAATGAGAGAGAGAGAAATAGAAGCTGTGAGTGAGAGAGAGAGAAAGAGAAGCTGTGAGTGAGAGAGAGAGAAAGAGAAGCTGTGAGTGAGAGAGAGAGAAAGAGAAATAGAAGCTGTGAGTGAGTGAGAGAGAGAGAGAGAGAAGCTGTGAGTGAGAGAGAGAGAGAAGCTGTGAGTGAGTGAGAGAGAGAGAAAGAGTAGCAGTGAGTGAGAGAGACAGAGAGAGAAAGAGAAGCTGTGAGTGAGTGAGTGAGAGAGAGAAAGAAAGAGAAGCTGTGAGTGAGTGAGTGAGAGAGAAGGAGATGCTGTGAGAGAGAAGAGAGTGAGAGAGAAATAGAAGCTGTGAGAGAGAGAGAGAAAGAGAAACTGTGAGTGAGAGAGACAGAGAGAGAAAGAGAAGCTGTGAGTGAGTGAGAGAGAAAGAGGAGCTGAGAGTGAGAGAGAGAGAGAAAGAGAAGCTGTGAGTGATACAGAGAGAGAGAAAGAAAGCTGTGGGTGAGTGAGAGAGAAAGAGGAGCTGTGAGTGAGTGAGAGAGAGAGAGAAAGAGGAGCTGTGAGTGAGTGCGAGAGAGAGAAAAAGAAGCTGTGAGTGAGTGAGAGAGAGAGAGAGAAAGAGAAGCTGTGAGTGAGAGAGAGAGAGAGAAGCTGTGAGTGAGTGAGAGAGAGAAAAGAGAAGCTGTGAGTGAGAGAGAGAAAAAGAGAAGCTGTGTGTGAGAGAGAGAGAAATAGAAGCTGTGAGTGAGTGAGGGAGAGAGAAAGAGAAGCTGTGAGTGAGTGAGTGAGAGAGAGAAGAGAAGCTGTGTGAGAGAGAGAGAGAAGCAGAAGCTGTGAGTGAGTGAGAGAGAACGAGAAGCTGTGAGTGAGAGAGAGAGAGAAAGAAAAGCTGTGAGTGAGAGAGAGAGAGAGAGAAAGAGAAGCTGTGAGTGTGAGAGACAGAGAGAGAAAGAGATGCTGTGAGTGAGTGAGAGAGAGATAAAGAGAAGCTGTGAGTGAGTGAGAGAGAGAGAAAGAGAAGCTGTGAATGAGAGAGAGAGAGAAAGAGAAGCTGTGAGTGAATGAGAGAGAGAGAAAAGAGAAGCTGTGAGTGAGAGAGAGAGAAAGAGAAGCTGTGAGTGAGTGAGAGAGAGAGAGAGAGAGAAAGAGAAGCTGTGAGTTATTGAGAGAGAGAAAGAGAAGCTGTGAGTGAGAGAGAGAGAGAAGCTGTGAGTGAGTGTGAGAGAGAGAAAAGAGAAGCTGTGAGTGAGACAGAGAGAAAGAGAAGCTGTGTGTGTGAGAGAGAGAGAAATAGAATTTGTGAGTGAGTGAGGGAGAGAGAAAGAGAAGCTGTGAGTGATACGGAGAGAGAGAAAGAGAAGCTGTGAGTGAGAGAGAGAAAGAGAAGCTGTGAGTGAGAGAAAGAGGGAGAAAGAGAAGCTGTGTGAGAGAGAGAAATAGTTGTGAGTGAGAGAGAGAGAAAGAGAAGCTGTGAGTGAGAGAGAGAGAAAGAGAAGCTGTGAGTGAGTGAGAGAGAGAGAAAGAGAAGCTGTGAGTGAGTGAGAGTGAGAGAGAGAAAGAGAAGCTGTGAGTTAGTGAGAGAGAGAAAGAGAAGCTGTGAGTGTGAGAGAGAGAGAAGCTGTGAGTGAGTGTGAGAGAGAGAAAAGAGAAGCTGTGAGTGAGACAGAGAGAAAGAGAAGCTGTGTGTGTGTGTGAGAGAGAAATAGAATCTGTGAGTGAGTGAGGGAGAGAGAAAGAGAAGCTGTGAGTGAGTGAGTGACAGAGAGAAAGAGAAGCTGTTAGAGAGAGAGAAAGAGAAGCTGTGAGTTAGTGAGAGAGAGAAAGAGAAGCTGTGAGTGAGAGAGTCAGAGAGATTGAAGCTGTGAGTGAGGAGAAAGAGAGAAAGGGAGCTATGAGTGAGAGAGTGAGAGAAAGAAAGAGAAGCTGTGAGTGAGAGAGACAGAGAGAGAAAGAGAAGCTGTGAGTGAGTGAGAGAGAAAGAGGAGCTGAGAGTGAGAGAGAGAGAGAGAAAGAGAAGCTGTGAGTGATACAGAGAGAGAGAAAGAAAGCTGTGGGTGAGTGAGAGAGAAAGAGAAGCTGTGAGTGAGTGAGAGAGAGAGAGAAAGAGGAGCTCTGAGTGAGTGTGAGAGAGAGAAAGAGAAGCTGTGAGTGAGTGAGAGAGAGAGAGAAAGAGAAGCTGTGAGTGAGAGAGAGAGAGAAGCTGTGAGTGTGTGTGAGAGAGAGAAAAGAGAAGCTGTGAGTGAGAGAGAGAGAAAGAGAAGCTGTGTGTGTGAGAGAGAGAGAAATAGAAGCTGTGAGTGAGTGAGGGAGAGAGAAAGAGAAGCTGTGAGTGTGTGAGTGAGTGAGAGAAAGAGAAGCTGTGTGAGAGAGAGAGAGAAGCAGAAGCTGTGAGTGAGTGAGAGAGAACGAGAAGCTGTGTGTGAGAGAGACAGAGAGGGAAAGAGAAGCTGTGAGTGAGTGAGTGAGAGAGAAAGATAAGCTGTGAGTGAGAGAGACAGAGAGAGAGAAGCTATGAGTGAGGAGAGAGAGGGAGAGAGAAGCTGTGAGTGAGAGAGAGAGAGAAGCAGTGAGTGAGAGAGACAGAGAGAGAGACAAATAGAAGCTGTGAGTGAGTGTGTGTGTGAGAGAAAGAGAATCTGTGAGTGAGAGAGAGAGAGAAAAGAAAACCTGTGAGTGAGAGAGATAGAGAGAAAGAGAAGCTGTGAGAGAGAGAGAGAGAAAGCTGTGGGTGTGTGAGAGAGAAAGAGAAGCTGTGAGTGAGTGAGAGAGAAAGAGAAAGAGAAGCTGTGAGTTAGTGAGAGAGAGAAAGAGAAGCTGTGGGTTAGTGAGAGAGAGAAAGAGAAGCTGTGAGTGAGAGAGAGAGAGAGAAGCTGTGAGTGAGTGAGAGAGAGAGAAAAGAGAAGCTGTGAGTGAGAGAGAGAGAAGGAGAAGCTGTGTGCGAGAGAGAGAAAGAGAAGCTGTGTGAGAGAGAGACAAATAGAAGCTGTGAGTGAGTGTGTGTGAGAGAGAAAGAGAATCTGTGAGTGAGAGAGAGAGAGAAAAGAAAAGCTGTGAGTGAGAGAGATAGAGAGAAAGAGAAGCTGTGTGAGAGAGAGAAATAGAAGCTGTGAGTGAGTGAGTGAAAGAGAGAGAGAAAGAATACGAGAAGCTTTGAGTGAGTGAGAGAGAGAGAGAAGATGTGAGTGAGTGAGAGAGAGAGAAGCTGTGAGTGAGTGAGAGAGAGAGAAAGAGAAGCAGTGAGTGAGAGAGACAGAGAGAGAAAGAGAAGCTGTGAGTGAGTGAAAGAGAAAGAGGAGCTGAGAGTGAGAGAGAGAGAGAAAGAGAAGCTGTGAGTGATACAGAGAGAGAGAAAGAAAGCTGTGGGTGAGTGGGAGAGAAAGATAAGCTGTGAGTGAGTGAGAGAGAGAGAAAGAGGAGCTGTGAGTGAGTGCGAGAGAGAGAAAGAGAAGCTGTGAGTGAGTGAGAGAGAGAGAGAAAGAGAAGCTGTGAGTGAGAGAGAGAGAGAGAAGCTGTGAGTGAGTGAGAGAGAGAGAAAAGTGAAGCTGTGAGTGAGAGAGAGAGAAAGAGAAGCTGTGTGTGCGAGAGAGAGAGAAATAGAAGCTGTGAGTGAGTGAGGGAGAGAGAAAGAGAAGCTGTGATTGAGTGAGAGAGAGAAAGAGAAGCTGTGTGAGAGAGAGAGAAAGAGAAGCTGTGAGTGAGTGAGAGAGAGAACGAGAAGCTGTGAGTGAGTGAGAGAGAGAGAAAGAGAAGCTGTGAGTGAGAGAGAGAGAGAGAAAGAGAAGCTGTAAATGAGAGAGAGAGAAATAGAAGCTGTGAGTGTGAGAGAGAGAAAGAGAAGCTGTGAGTGAGAGAGAGAAAGAGAAAGAGAAGCTGTGAGTGAGAGAGAGAGAGAGAAAGAGAAGCTGTGTGTGTGAGAGAGAAAGAGAAGCTGAGAGTGAGAGAGAGAGAGAGAGAGAAACTGTGAGTGATACAGAGAGAGAGAGAAAGCTGTGGGTGAGTGAGGGAGAAAGAGAAGCTGTGAGTGAGTGAGAGAGAGAAAGAGGAGCTGTGAGTGAGTGAGAGAGAGAGAAAGAGAAGCTGTGAGTGAGTGAGAGAGAGAGAGAAGCTGTGAGTGAGTGAGAGAGGGAACGAGAAGCTGTGAGTGAGTGAGAGAGAGAAAGAGAAGCTGTGAGTGAGAGAGAGAGAAAGAAAAGCTGTGAGTGAGAGAGAGAGAGAGAGAAAGAGAAGCTGTGAGTGCGAGAGACAGAGAGAGAAAGAGATGCTGTGAGTGAGTGAGAGAGAGAGAAAGAGAAGCTGTGAGTGAGATAGAGAGAGAAAGAGAAGTTGTAAATGAGAGAGAGAGAGAAATAGAAGCTGTGAGTGAGAGAGAGAAAAAGAGAAGCTGTGAGTGAGAGAGAGAAAGAGAAGCTGTGAGTGAGTGAGAGAGAGAGAAAGAGAAGCTGTGAGTGAGAGAGAGAGAGAGAGAGAAGCTGTGTGAGAGAGAGACAAATAGAAGCTGTGAGTGAGTGTGTGTGAGAGAGAAAGAGAATCTGTGAGTGAGAGAGAGAGAGAAAAGAAAACCTGTGAGTGAGAGAGATAGAGAGAACGAGAAGCTGTGAGAGAGAGAGAAATAGAAGCTGTGAGTGAGTGAGTGAGAGAGAGAGAGAGAAGCTGTGAGTGAGTGAGAGAGAGAGAGAAAGAGAAGGAGTGAGTGAGAGAGACAGAGAGAGAAAGAGAAGCTGTGAGTGAGTGAGTAAGAGAGAGAAAGAAAGAGAAGCTGTGAGTGAGTGAGTGAGAGAGAAGGAGATGCTGTGAGAGAGAAGAGAGTGAGAGAGAAAGAGAAGCTGTGTGAGAGAGACAAATAGAAGCTGTGAGTGAGTGTGTGTGAGAGAGAAAGAGAATCTGTGAGAGAGAGAGAGAGAAAAGAAAAGCTGTGAGTGAGAGAGTGAGAGAGAAAGAGAAGCTGTGAGAGAGAGAGAAATAGAAGCTGTGAGTGAGTGAGAGAGAGAGAAAGAGAAAGAGAAGCTGTGAGTGAGTGAGAGAGAGAGAGAGAAGCTGTGAGTGAGAGAGAGAGAGAGAGAGAGAAGCTGTGAGTGAGTGAGAGAGAGAGAAAGAGAAGCAGTGAGTGAGAGAGACAGAGAGAGAAAGAGAAGCTGTGAGTGAGTGAGTGAGTGAGAGAAAGAAAGAGAAGCTGTGAGTGAGTGAGAGAGAGAAGGAGATGCTGTGAGAGAGAAGAGAGTGAGAGAGAAAGAGAAGCTGTGTGAGAGAGAGAGAAAGAGAAGCTGTGAGTGAGAGAGACAGAGAGAGAAAGAGAAGCTGTGAGTGAGTGAGAGAGAAAGAGGAGCTGAGAGTGAGAGAGAGAGAGAGAAAGAGAAGCTGTGAGTGATACAGAGAGAGACAAAGAAAGCTATGGGTGAGTGAGAGAGAAAGAGAAGCTGTGAGTGAGTGAGAGAGAGAGAGAAAGAGGAGCTGTGAGTGAGTGCGAGAGAGAGAAAGAGAAGCTGTGAGTGAGTGAGAGAGAGAGAGAGAGAAAGAGAAGCTGTGAGTGAGAGAGAGAGAGAAGCTGTGAGTGAGTGAGAGAGAGAGAAAAGAGAAGCTGTGAGTGAGAGAGAGAGAGAGAGAGAGAGAAGCTGTGTGTGTGAGAGAGAGAGAAATAGAAGCTGTGAGTGAGTGAGGGAGAGAGAAAGAGAAGCTGTGAGTGAGTGAGAGAGAGAACGAGAAGCTGTGAGTGAGTGAGAGAGAGAAAGAGAAGCTGTGAGTGAGAGAGAGAGAGAAGCTGTAAATGAGAGAGAGAGAAATAGAAGCTGTGAGTGAGAGAGAGAGAAAGAGAAGCTGTGAGTGAGAGAGAGAAAGAGAAAGAGAAGCTGTGAGTGAGAGAGAGAGAGAGAAAGAGAAGCTGTGTGTGTGAGAGAGAAAGAGAAGCTGTGAGTGAGAGAGACAGAGAGAGAAAGAGAAGCTGTGAGTGTCTGTGAGAGAAAGAGGAGCTGAGAGTGAGAGAGAGAGAGAGAGAGAGAGAAACTGTGAGTGATACAGAGAGAGAGAGAGAAAGCTGTGGGTGAGTGAGAGAGAAAGAGAAGCTGTGAGTGAGTGAGAGAGAGAAAGAGGAGCTGTGAGTGAGTGAGAGAGAGAGAAAGAGAAGCTGTGAGTGAGTGAGAGAGAGAACGAGAAGCTGTGAGTGAGTGAGAGAGAGAAAGAGAAGCTGTGAGTGAGAGAGAGAGAGAGAAAGAAAAGCTGTGAGTGAGAGAGAGAGAGAGAAAGAGAAGCTGTGAGTGCGAGAGACAGAGAGAGAAAGAGATGCTGTGAGTGAGTGAGAGAGAGAGAAAGAGAAGCTGTGAGTGAGATAGAGAGAGAAAGAGAAGTTGTAAATGAGAGAGAGAGAGAAATAGAAGCTGTGAGTGAGAGAGAGAAAAAGAGAAGCTGTGAGTGAGAGAGAGAAAGAGAAGCTGTGAGTGAGTGAGAGAGAGAGAGAAAGAGAAGCTGTGAGTGAGAGAGAGAGAGAGAGAAGCTGGTGAGAGAGAGACAAAAAGAAGCTGTGAGTGAGTGTGTGTGAGAGAGAAAGAGAATCTGTGAGTGAGAGAGAGAGAGAAAAGAAAACCTGTGAGTGAGAGAGATAGAGAGAAAGAGAAGCTGTGAGAGAGAGAGAAATAGAAGCTGTGAGTGAGTGAGAGAGAGAGAAAAGAAAACCTGTGAGTGAGAGAGATAGAGAGAAAGAGAAGCTGTGAGAGAGAGAGAAATAGAAGCTGTGAGTGAGTGAGAGAGAGAGAGAAAGAGAAATAGAAGCTGTGAGTGAGTGAGAGAGAGAGAGAAGCTGTGAGTGAGAGAGAGAGAGAAGCTGTGAGTGAGTGAGAGAGAGAGAAAGAGAAGCAGTGAGTGAGAGAGACAGAGAGAAAGAGAAGCTGTGAGTGAATGAGTAAGAGAGAGAAAGAAAGAGAAGCTGTGAGTGAGTGAGTGAGAGAGAAGGAGATGCTGTGAGAGAGAAGAGAGTGAGAGAGAAAGAGAAGCTGTGTGAGAGAGAGACAAATAGAAGCTGTGAGTGAGTGTGTGTGAGAGAGAAAGAGAATCTGTGAGTGAGAGAGAGAGAGAAAAGAAAACCTGTGAGTGAGAGAGATAGAGAGAAAGAGAAGCTGTGAGAGAGAGAGAAATAGAAGCTGTGAGTGAGTGAGAGAGAGAGAAAAGAAAACCTGTGAGTGAGAGAGATAGAGAGAAAGAGAAGCTGTGAGAGAGAGAGAAATAGAAGCTGTGAGTGAGTGAGAGAGAGAGAGAAAGAGAAATAGAAGCTGTGAGTGAGTGAGAGAGAGAGAGAAGCTGTGAGTGAGAGAGAGAGAGAAGCTGTGAGTGAGTGAGAGAGAGAGAAAGAGAAGCAGTGAGTGAGAGAGACAGAGAGAAAGAGAAGCTGTGAGTGAATGAGTAAGAGAGAGAAAGAAAGAGAAGCTGTGAGTGAGTGAGTGAGAGAGAAGGAGATGCTGTGAGAGAGAAGAGAGTGAGAGAGAAAGAGAAGCTGTGTGAGAGAGAGACAAATAGAAGCTGTGAGTGAGTGTGTGTGAGAGAGAAAGAGAATCTGTGAGTGAGAGAGAGAGAGAGAAAAGAAAAGCTGTGAGTGAGAGAGATAGAGAGAAAGAGAAGCTGTGAGAGAGAGAGAAATAGAAGCTGTGAGTGAGTGAGAGAGAGAGAAAGAGAAAGAGAAGCTGTGAGTGAGTGAGAGAGAGAGAGAAGCTGTGAGTGTGTGAGAGAGAGAGAGAAGCTGTGAGTGAGTGAGAGAGAGAGAAAGAAAGAGAAGCAGTGAGTGAGAGAGACAGAGAGAGAAAGAGAAGCTGTGAGTGAGTGAGTGAGTGAGAGAAAGAAAGAGAAGCTGTGAGTGAGTGAGAGAGAGAGAAGGAGATGCTGTGAGAGAGAAGAGAGTGAGAGAGAAAGAGAAGCTGTGTGTGAGAGAGAGAAAGAGAAGCTGTGAGTGAGAGAGACAGAGAGAGAAAGAGAAGCTTTGAGTGAGTGAGAGAGAAAGAGGAGCTGAGAGTGAGAGAGAGAGAGAGAAAGAGAAGCTGTGAGTGATACAGAGAGAGAGAAAGAAAGCTATGGGTGAGTGAGAGAGAAAGAGAAGCTGTGAGTAAGTGAGAGAGAGAGAAAGAGGAGCTGTGAGTGAGAGAGAGAGAGAGAGAGAGAGAAGCTGTGAGTGAGTGAGAGAGAGAGAGAAACAGAAGCTGTGAGTTAGTGAGAGAGAGAAAGAGAAGCTGTGAGTGAGAGAGAGAGAGAGAGAAGCTGTGAGTGAGTGAGAGAGAGAGAAAAGAGAAGCTGTGAGTGAGAGAGAGAGAAAGAGAAGCTGTGTGTGCGAGAGAGAGAGAAATAGAACCTGTGAGTGAGTGAGGGAGAGAGAAAGAGAAGTTGTGAGTGAGTGAGAGAGAGAAAGAGAAGCTGTGAGGGAGAGAGAAAGAGAAGCTGTGAGTTAGTGAGAGAGAGAGAAAGAGAAGCTGTGAGTGAGAGAGACAGAGAGAGAGAAGCTGTGAGTGAGGGGAGAGAGGGAAAGGGAGCTATGAGTGAGAGAGTGAGAGAAAGAAAGAGAAGCTGTGAGTGAGTGAGAGAGAGAAAGAGAAGCTGTGAAAGAGAGAGAGAAAGAGAAGCTGTGAGTGAGAGAGAGAGAGAGAGAAAGAGAAGCTGTAAATGACAGAGAGAGAGAAATAGAAGCTGTGAGTGAGAGAGAGAAAGAGAAGTTGTGAGAGAGAGAGAGAAAGAGAAGCTGTGACTGAGACAGAGAGAGAGAAAGAAAGAGAAGCTGTGACTGAGAGAGAGAAAGAAAGAGAAAGAGAAGCTATGAGTGAGAGAGAGTGAGAGAAAGAGAAGCTGTGAGTGAGAGATAGAGAAGCTGTGAGTGAGAGAGAGAGAAATAGAAGCTGTGAGTGAGAGAGATAGAAAGAGAAGCTGTGAGTGAGAGAGAGAGAGAGAGAGAAAAGAGAAGCTGTGAGTGAGAGAGATAGACAGAAAGAGAAGCTGTGAGAGAGAGAGAAAAATAGAAGCTGTGAGTGAGTAAGAGAGAGAGAGAGAAGCTTTGAGTGAGTGAGAGAGAGAGAAAGCGTAGCTGTGAGTGCGAGTGACAGAGCGAGAAAGAGATGCTGTGAGAGAGAGAGAGAGAAAGAGAAGCTGTGAAAGAGAGAGAAAGAGAAGCTGTGAGTGAGAGAGAGAGAGAGAAAGAGAAGCTGTAAATGAGAGAGAGAGAGAAATAGAAGCTGTGAGTGAGAGAGAGAGAAAGAGAAGCTATGAGTGTGTGTGTGTGTGAGAGAGAGAAGCTGTGATTGAGAGAGAGAGAGAAAGAAAGAGAATCTGTGAGTGAGAGAGAGAAAGAGAAAGAGAAGCTATGAGTGAGAGAGAGTGAGAGAAAGAGAAGCTGTGAGTGAGAGAGAGAAAAAGAAGCTGGGAGTGAGAGAGAGAGAGAGAGAAAAGAGAAGCTGTGAGTGAGAGAGATAGAGAGAAAGAGAAGCTGTGAGAGAGAGAGAAAAATAGAAGCTGTGAGTGAGTGAGAGAGAGAGAGAGAAAGAGAAGCTGTGAGTGAGTGAGAGAGAGAGAAAGAGAAGCTGTGAGTGAGTGAGTGAGAGGGAGAAGCTGAGTGTGAGTGAGAGAGAGAGAAAGAGAAGCAGTGAGTGAGAGAGACAGAGAGAGAAAGAGAAGCTGTGAGTGAGAGAGAAAGAGAAGCTGTGAGTGAGTGAGAGAGAAAGAGAAGCTGTGAGTGAGAGAGAGAGAGAGAAAGAGAAGCTGTGAGTGAGAGAGAGAAAGAGAAGCTGTGAGTGAGAGAGAGTGAGAGAAAGAGAAGCTGTGAGTGAGGGAGACAGAGAGAGAAATAGAACCTGTGAGTGAGCAAGAGAGAGAGAGAAAGAGAAACTGTGTGTGTGTGTGAGAGAGAAAGAGAACCTGTGAGTGAGAGAGAGAGAGATAGAGAAGCTGTGAGTGAGAGAGAGAGAAAGAGAAGCTGTGTGTGTAAGAGAGAGAGAAAGAGAAGCTGTGAGTGAGAGAGACAGAGAGAGAAAGAGGAGCTGTGAGTGAGAGAGAGAGAGAAAGAGAAGCTGTGAGTGAGTGACAGAGATAGAGGAGCTGAGAGTGAGTGAGAGAGAGAGAAAGAGAAGCTGTGAGTGATACAGAGAGAGAGAAAGAGAAGCTGTGAGAGAGAGAGAGAAAGAGAAGCTGTGAGTGAGAGAGACAGAGAGAGAAAGAGAAGCTGTGAGTGAGTGTGAGAGAAAGAGGAGCTGAGAGTGAGTGAGAGAGAGAGAGAGAAGCTGTGAGTGATACAGAGAGAGAGAGAAAGCTGTGGGTGAGTGAGAGAGAAAGAGAAGCTGTGAGTGAGTGAGAGAGAGAGAAAGAGGAGCTGTGAGTGAGTGAGAGAGAGAGAGAGAGAGAAGCTGTGAGTGAGTGAGAGAGAGAAAGAGAAGCTGTGAGTGAGAGAGAGAGAGAGAGAAGCTGTGTGAGAGAGAGACAAATAGAAGCTGTGAGTGAGTGTGTGTGTGAGAGAAAGAGAATCTGTGAGTGAGAGAGAGAGAGAGAAAATAAAACCTGTGAGTGAGAGAGATAGAGAGAAAGAGAAGCTGTGAGAGAGAGAGAGAAATAGAAGCTGTGAGTGAGTGAGAGAGAGAGAGAAAGAGAAATAGAAGCTGTGAGTGAGTGAGAGAGAGAGAAGCTGTGAGTGAGAGAGAGAGAGA
Organism: Bradypodion pumilum; assembly: GCA_035047305.1. NCBI lineage: Eukaryota > Metazoa > Chordata > Lepidosauria > Squamata > Chamaeleonidae > Bradypodion > Bradypodion pumilum. Next base: position 182,175,203 of record JAWDJD010000002.1, read on the forward strand.
GAAGCTGTGAGTGAGTGAGAGAGAGAGAAAGAGAAGCAGTGAGTGAGAGAGACAGAGAGAGAAAGAGAAGCTGTGAGTGAATGAGTAAGAGAGAGAAAGAAAGAGAAGCTGTGAGTGAGTGAGTGAGAGAGAAGGAGATGCTGTGAGAGAGAAGAGAGTGAGAGAGAAAGAGAAGCTGTGTGAGAGAGAGACAAATAGAAGCTGTGAGTTAGTGTGTGTGAGAGAGAAAGAGAATCTGTGAGTGAGAGAGAGAGAGAAAAGAAAAGCTGTGAGTGAGAGAGATAGAGAGAAAGAGAAGCTGTGAGAGAGAGAGAAATAGAAGCTGTGAGTGAGTGAGAGAGAGAGAGAAAGAGAAAGAGAAGCTGTGAGTGAGTGAGAGAGAGAGAAGCTGTGAGTGAGTGAGAGAGAGAGAGAAGCTGTGAGTGAGTGAGAGAGAGAGAAAGAGAAGCAGTGAGTGAGAGAGACAGAGAGAGAAAGAGAAGCTGTGAGTGAGTGAGTGAGTGAGAGAAAGAAAGAGAAGCTGTGAGTGAGTGAGAGAGAGAGAAGGAGATGCTGTGAGAGAGAAGAGAGTGAGAGAGAAAGAGAAGCTGTGTGTGAGAGAGAGAAAGAGAAGCTGTGAGTGAGAGAGACAGAGAGAGAAAGAGAAGCTGTGAGTGAGTGAGAGAGAAAGAGGAGCTGAGAGTGAGAGAGAGAGAGAGAAAGAGAAGCTGTGAGTGATACAGAGAGAGAGAAAGAAAGCTATGGGTGAGTGAGAGAGAAAGAGAAGCTGTGAGTAAGTGAGAGAGAGAGAAAGAGGAGCTGTGAGTGAGTGAGAGAGAGAGAGAGAAGCTGTGAGTGAGTGAGAGAGAGAGAGAAACAGAAGCTGTGAGTTAGTGAGAGAGAGAAAGAGAAGCTGTGAGTGAGAGAGAGAGAGAGAGAAGCTGTGAGTGAGTGAGAGAGAGAGAAAAGAGAAGCTGTGAGTGAGAGAGAGAGAAAGAGAAGCTGTGTGTGCGAGAGAGAGAGAAATAGAACCTGTGAGTGAGTGAGGGAGAGAGAAAGAGAAGTTGTGAGTGAGTGAGAGAGAGAAAGAGAAGCTGTGAGAGAGAGAGAAAGAGAAGCTGTGAGTTAGTGAGAGAGAGAGAAAGAGAAGCTGTGAGTGAGAGAGACAGAGAGAGAGAAGCTGTGAGTGAGGGGAGAGAGAGAAAGGGAGCTATGAGTGAGAGAGTGAGAGAAAGAAAGAGAAGCTGTGAGTGAGTGAGAGAGAGAAAGAGAAGCTGTGAAAGAGAGAGAGAAAGAGAAGCTGTGAGTGAGAGAGAGAGAGAGAAAGAGAAGCTGTAAATGACAGAGAGAGAGAAATAGAAGCTGTGAGTGAGAGAGAGAAAGAGAAGTTGTGAGAGAGAGAGAGAGAAAGAGAAGCTGTGACTGAGACAGAGAGAGAGAAAGAAAGAGAAGCTGTGAGTGAGAGAGAGAAAGAAAGAGAAAGAGAAGCTATGAGTGACAGAGAGTGAGAGAAAGAGAAGCTGTGAGTGAGAGATAGAGAAGCTGTGAGTGAGAGAGAGAGAAATAGAAGCTGTGAGTGAGAGAGATAGAAAGAGAAGCTGTGAGTGAGTAAGAGAGAGAGAGAGAATCTTTGAGTGAGTGAGAGAGAGAGAAAGCGTAGCTGTGAGTGCGAGTGACAGAGCGAGAAAGAGATGCTGTGAGAGAGAGAGAGAGAAAGAGAAGCTGTGAAAGAGAGAGAAAGAGAAGCTGTGAGTGAGAGAGAGAGAGAGAAAGAGAAGCTGTAAATGAGAGAGAGAGAAATAGAAGCTGTGAGTGAGAGAGAGAGAAAGAGAAGCTATGAGTGTGTGTGTGTGTGAGAGAGAGAAGCTGTGATTGAGAGAGAGAGAGAAAGAAAGAGAATCTGTGAGTGAGAGAGAGAAAGAGAAAGAGAAGCTATGAGTGAGAGAGAGTGAGAGAAAGAGAAGCTGTGAGTGAGAGAGAGAAAAAGAAGCTGGGAGTGAGAGAGAGAGAGAGAGAAAAGAGAAGCTGTGAGTGAGAGAGATAGAGAGTAAGAGAAGCTGTGAGAGAGAGAGAAAAATAGAAGCTGTGAGTGAGTGAGAGAGAGAGAGAGAAAGAGAAGCTGTGAGTGAGTGAGAGAGAGAGAAAGAGAAGCTGTGAGTGAGTGAGTGAGAGGGAGAAGCTGAGAGTGAGTGAGAGAGAGAGAGAAAGAGAAGCAGTGAGTGAGAGAGACAGAGAGAGAAAGAGAAGCTGTGAGTGAGAGAGAAAGAGAAGCTGTGAGTGAGTGAGAGAGAAAGAGAAGCTGTGAGTGAGAGAGAGAGAGAGAGAGAGAAAGAGAAGCTGTGAGTGAGAGAGAGAAAGAGAAGCTGTGAGTGAGAGAGAGTGAGAGAAAGAGAAGCTGTGAGTGAGGGAGACAGAGAGAGAAATAGAACCTGTGAGTGAGCAAGAGAGAGAGAGAAAGAGAAACTGTGTGTGTGAGAGAGAGAGAAAGAGAACCTGTGAGTGAGAGAGAGAGAGATAGAGAAGCTGTGAGTGAGAGAGAGAGAGAGAGAAGCTGTGTGTGTAAGAGAGAGAGAAAGAGAAGCTGTGAGTGAGAGAGACAGAGAGAGAAAGAGAAGCTGTGAGTGAGAGAGAGAGAAAGAGAAGCTGGGAGTGAGTGACAGAGATAGAGGAGCTGAGAGTGAGTGAGAGAGAGAGAAAGAGAAGCTGTGAGTGATACAGAGAGAGAGAAAGAGAAGCTGTGAGAGAGAGAGAGAAAGAGAAGCTGTGAGTGAGAGAGACAGAGAGAGAAAGAGAAGCTGTGAGTGAGTGTGAGAGAAAGAGGAGCTGAGAGTGAGTGAGAGAGAGAGAGAGAGAGAAGCTGTGAGTGATAGAGAGAGAGAGAGAAAGCTGTGGGTGAGTGAGAGAGAAAGAGAAGCTGTGAGTGAGTGAGAGAGAGAGAAAGAGGAGCTGTGAGTGAGTGAGAGAGAGAGAGAGAGAAGCTGTGAGTGAGTGAGAGAGAGAAAGAGAAGCTGTGAGTGAGAGAGAGAGAGAAAGAAAAGCTGTGAGTGAGAGAGAGAGAGAGAAAGAGAAGCTGTGAGTGTGAGAGACAGAGAGAGAAAGAGATGCTGTGAGTGAGTGAGAGAGAGAAAGAAAAGCTGTGAGTGAGAGAGAGAGAGAGAGAGAGAGAGAAGCTGTGTGAGAGAGAGACAAATAGAAGCTGTGAGTGAGTGTGTGTTTGAGAGAAAGGGAATCTGTGAGTGAGAGAGAGAGAGAGAAAAGAAAAGCTGTGAGTGAGAGAGATAGAGAGAAAGAGAAGCTGTGAGAGAGAGAGAAATAGAAGCTGTGAGTGAGAGAGAGAGAGAGAGAAAGAGAAACAGAAGCTGTGAGTGAGAGAGAGAGAAGCTGTGAGTGAGTGAGAGAGAGAGAAAGAGTAGCAGTGAGTGAGAGAGACAGAGAGAGAAAGAGAAGCTGTGAGTGAGTGAGTGAGAGAGAGAAAGAAAGAGAAGCTGTGAGTGAGTGAGAGAGAGAGAAGGAGATGCTGTGAGAGAGAAGAGAGTGAGAGAGAAACAGAAGCTGTGAGAGAGAGAGACAAATAGAAGCTGTGAGTGAGTGTGTGTGAGAGAGAAAGAGAATCTGTGAGTGAGAGAGAGAGAGAGAAAAGAAAAGCTGTGAGTGAGAGAGATAGAGAGAAAGAGAAGCTGTGTGTGAGAGAGAAATAGAAGCTGTGACTGAGTGAAAGAGAGAGAGAAAGAGAAAGAGAAGCTTTGAGTGAGTGAGAGAGAGAGAGAGAAGATGTGACTGAGAGAGAGAGAGAGAGAAGCTGTGAGTGAGTGAGAGAGAGAGAAAGAGAAGCAGTGAGTGAGAGAGACAGAGAGAGAAAGAGAAGCTGTGAGTGAGTGAAAGAGAAAGAGGAGCTGAGAGTGAGAGAGAGAGAGAAAGAGAAGCTGTGAGTGATACAGAGAGAGAGAAAGAAAGCTGTGGGTGAGTGAGAGAGAAAGAGAAGCTGTGAGTGAGTGAGAGAGAGAGAGAAAGTGGAGCTGTGAGTGAGTGCGAGAGAGAGAAAGAGAAGCTGTGAGTGCGTGAGAGAGAGAGAGAAAGAGAAGCTGTGAGTGAGAGAGAGAGAGAGAGAGAAGCTGTGAGTGAGTGAGAGAGAGAGAAAAGAGAAGCTGTGAGTGAGAGAGAGAGAAAGAGAAGCTGTGTGTGTGTGAGAGAGAGAAATAGAAGCTGTGAGTGAGTGAGGGAGAGAGAAAGAGAAGCTGTGAGTGAGAGAGAGAAAGAGAAGCTGTGAGTGAGTGAGAGAGAGAACGAGAAGCTGTGAGTCAGTGAGAGAGAGAGAAAGAGAAGCTGTGAGTGAGTGAGAGAGAGAAAGAGAAGCTGTAAATGAGAGAGAGAGAAATAGAAGCTGTGAGTGAGAGAGAGAGAAAGAGAAGCTGTGAGTGAGAGAGAGAAAGAGAAAGAGAAGCTGTGAGTGAGAGAGAGAGAGAGAGAGAAAGAGAAGCTGTGTGTGAGAGAGAGAAAGAGAAGCTGTGAGTGAGAGAGACAGAGAGAGAAAGAGAAGCTGTGAGTGAGAGAGAGAGAGAGAAGCTGTGTGAGAGAGAGACAAATAGAAGCTGTGAGTGAGTCTGTGAGAGAGAGAAAGAGAATCTGTGAGTGAGAGAGAGAGAGAAAAGAAAACCTGTGAGTGAGAGAGATAGAGAGAAAGAGAAGCTGTGTGTGAGAGAGAAATAGAAGCTGTGAGTGAGTGAGAGAGAGAGAAAGAGAAATAGAAGCTGTGAGTGAGTGAGAGAGAGAGAGAGAGAAGCTGTGAGTGAGTGAGAGAGAGAGAAGCTGTGAGTGAGTGAGAGAGAGAGAAAGAGAAGCAGTGAGTGAGAGAGACAGAGAGAGAAAGAGAAGCTGTGAGTGAGTGAGTAAGAGAGAGAAAGAAAGAGAAGCTGTGAGTGAGTGAGTGAGAGAGAAGGAGATGCTGTGAGAGAGAAGAGAGTGAGAGAGAAAGAGAAGCTGTGTGAGAGAGAGACAAATAGAAGCTGTGAGTGAGTGTGTGTGAGAGAGAAAGAGAATCTGTGAGTGAGAGAGAGAGAGAAAAGAAAAGCTGTGAGTGAGAGAGATAGAGTGAAAGAGAAGCTGTGAGAGAGAGAGAGAAATAGAAGCTGTGAGTGAGTGAGAGAGAGAGAGAAAGAGAAAGAGAAGCTGTGAGTGAGTGAGAGAGAGAGAAGCTGTGAGTGAGGGAGAGAGAGTAGCTGTGAGTGAGTGAGAGAGAGAGAAAGAGAAGCAGTGAGTGAGAGAGACAGAGAGAGAAAGAGAAGCTGTGAGTGAGTGAGTGAGTGAGAGAAAGAAAGAGAAGCTGTGAGTGAGTGAGAGAGAGAGAAGGAGATGCTGTGAGAGAGAAGAGAGTGAGAGAGAAAGAGAAGCTGTGAGAGAGAGAGAAAGAGAAGCTGTGAGTGAGAGAGACAGAGAGAGAAAGAGAAGCTGTGAGTGAGTGACAGAGAAAGAGGAGCTGAGAGTGAGAGAGAGAGAGAAAGAGAAGCTGTGAGTGATACAGAGAGAGAGAAAGAAAGCTGTGGGTGAGTGAGAGAGAAAGAGAAGCTGTGAGTGAGTGAGAGAGAGAGAAAGAGGAGCTGTGAGTGAGTGCGTGAGAGAGAAAGAGAAGCTGTGAGTGAGAGAGAGAGAAAAGAGAAGCTGTGAGTGAGAGAGATAGAGAGAAAGAGAAGCTATGTGTGAGAGAGAAATAGAAGCTGTGAGTGAGTGAGAGAGAGAGAGAAAGAGAAGCTGTGAGTGAGTGAGAGAGAGAGAGAGAGAAGCTGTGGGTGAGAGAGAGAGAGCGGCTGTGAGTGTGTGAGAGAGAGAGAGAGAAAGAGAAGTAGTGAGTGAGAGAGACAGAGAGAGAAAGAGAAGCTGTGAGTGAGTGAGTGAGAGAGAGAAAGAAAGAGAAGCTGTGAGTGAGTGAGAGAGAGAGAAGGAGATGCTGTGAGAGAGAAGAGAGTAAGAGTGAAAGAGAAGCTGTGAGAGAGAGAGAGAAAGAAAAGCTGTGAGTGAGAGAGACAGAGAGAGAAAGAGAAGCTGTGAGTGAGTGAGAGAGAAAGAGGAGCTGAGAGTGAGAGAGAGAGAAAGAGAAGCTGTGAGTGATACAGAGAGAGAAAGAAAGCTATGGGTGAGTGAGAGAGAAAGAGAAGCTGTGAGTGAGTGAGAGAGAGAAAGAGGAGCTGTGAGTGAGTGAGAGAGAGAAAGCGAAGCTGTGAGTGAGTGAGAGAGAGAGAGAGAAAGAGAAGCTGTGAGTTAGTGAGAGAGAGAAAGAGAAGCTGTGAGTGAGAGAGAGAGAGAAGCTGTGAGTGAGTGAGAGAGAGAGAAAAGAGAAGGTGTGAGTGAGAGAGAGAGAAAGAGAAGCTGTGTGTGCAAGAGAGAGAGAAATAGAACCTGTGAGTGAGTGAGGGAGAGAGAAAGAGAAGTTGTGATGAGTGAGAGAGAGAAAGAGAAGCTGTGAGAGAGAGAGAAAGAGAAGCTGTGAGTTAGTGAGAGAGAGAGAAAGAGAAGCTGTGAGTGAGAGAGACAGAGAGAGAGAAGCTGTGAGTGAGGGGAGAGAGAGAAAGGGAGCTATGAGTGAGAGAGTGAGAGAAAGAAGGAGAAGCTGTGAGTGAGTGAGAGAGAGAAAGAGAAGCTGTGAAAGAGAGAGAGAAAGAGAAGCTATGAGTGAGAGAGTGAGAGAAAGAGAAGCTGTGAGTGAGAGAGAGAAAAAGAAGCTGGGAGTGAGAGAGAGAGAGAGAGAGAGAGAAAAGAGAAGCTGTGAGTGAGAGAGATAGAGAGAAAGAGAAGCTGTGAGAGAGAGAGAAAAATAGAAGCTGTGAGTGAGAGAGAGAGAGAGAGAGAAAGAGAAGCTGTGAGTGAGTGAGAGAGAGAGAAAGAGAAGCTGTGAGTGAGTGAGTGAGAGAGAGAAGCTGAGAGTGAGTGAGAGAGAGAGAAAGAGAAGCAGTGAGTGAGAGAGACAGAGAGAGAAAGAGAAGCTGTGAGTGAGAGAGAAAGAGAAGCTGTGAGTGAGTGAGAGAGAAAGAGAAGCTGTGAGTGAGAGAGAGAGAGAGAGAAAGAGCAGCTGTGAGTGAAAGAGAGAAAGAGAAGCTGTGAGTGAGAGAGAGTGAGAGAAAGAGAAGCTGTGAGTGAGGGAGACAGAGAGAGAAATAGAACCTGTGAGTGAGCAAGAGAAAGAGAGAAAGAGAAACTGTGTGTGTGAGAGAGAGAGAAAGAGAACCTGTGAGTGAGAGAGAGAGAGAAAGAGAAGCTGTGAGTGAGAGAGAGAGAAAGAGAAGCTGTGTGTGTAAGAGAGAGAGAAAGAGAAGCTGTGAGTGAGAGAGACAGAGAGAGAAAGAGAAGCTGTGAGTGAGAGAGAGAGGGAAAGAGAAGCTGTGAGTGAGTGACAGAGATAGAGGAGCTGAGAGTGAGTGAGAGAGAGAGAAAGAGAAGCTGTGAGTGATACAGAGAGAGAGAAAGAGAAGCTGTGAGAGAGAGAGAGAAAGAGGAGCTGTGAGTGAGAGAGACAGAGAGAGAAAGAGAAGCTGTGAGTGAGTGTGAGAGAAAGAGGAGCTGAGAGTGAGTGAGAGAGACAGAGAGAGAGAAGCTGTGAGTGATAGAGAGAGAGAGAAAGCTGTGGGTGAGTGAGAGAGAAAGAGAAGCTTTGAGTGAGTGAGAGAGAGAGAAAGAGGAGCTGTGAGTGAGTGAGAGAGAGAGAGAGAGAGAAGCTGTGAGTGAGTGAGAGAGAGAAAGAGAAGCTGTGAGTGAGAGAGAGAGAGAAAGAAAGAGAAGCTGTGAGTGCGAGAGACAGAGAGAGAAAGAGATGCTGTGAGTGAGTGAGAGAGAGAAAGAAAAGCTGTGAGTGAGAGAGAGAGAGAGAGAAGCTGTGTGAGAGAGAGACAAATAGAAGCTGTGAGTGAGTGTGTGTTTGAGAGAAAGGGAATCTGTGAGTGAGAGAGAGAGAGAGAAAAGAAAAGCTGTGAGTGAGAGAGATAGAGAGAAAGAGAAGCTGTGAGAGAGAGAGAAATAGAAGCTGTGAGTGAGTGAGAGAGAGAGAGAGAAAGAGAAACAGAAGCTGTGAGTGAGAGAGAGAGAAGCTGTGAGTGAGTGAGAGAGAGAGAAAGAGTAGCAGTGAGTGAGAGAGACAGAGAGAGAAAGAGAAGCTGTGAGTGAGTGAGTGAGAGAGAGAAAGAAAGAGAAGCTGTGAGTGAGTGAGAGAGAGAGAAGGAGATGCTGTGAGAGAGAAGAGAGTGAGAGAGAAACAGAAGCTGTGAGAGAGAGAGACAAGAGAAAAAAGAAAAGCTGTGAGTGAGAGAGATAGAGAGAAAGAGAAGCTGTGTGAGAGAGAGAAATAGAAGCTGTGAGTGAGTGAAAGAGAGAGAGAAAGAGAAAGATAAGCTTTGAGTGAGTGAGAGAGAGAGAGAAGATGTGACTGAGAGAGAGAGAGAGAAGCTGTGAGTGAGTGAGAGAGAGAGAAAGAGAAGCAGTGAGTGAGAGAGACAGAGAGAGAAAGAGAAGCTGTGAGTGAGTGAAAGAGAAAGAGGAGCTGAGAGTGAGAGAGAGAGAGAAAGAGAAGCTGTGAGTGATACAGAGAGAGAGAAAGAAAGCTGTGGGTGAGTGAGAGAGAAAGAGGAGCTGTGAGTGAGTGCGAGAGAGAGAAAGAGAAGCTGTGAGTGAGTGAGAGAGAGAGAGAGAGAAAGAGAAGCTGTGAGTGAGAGAGAGAGAGAGAAGCTGTGAGTGAGTGAGAGAGAGAGAAAAGAGAAGCTCTGAGTGAGAGAGAGAGAAAGAGAAGCTGTGTGTGTGAGAGAGAGAGAAATAGAAGCTGTGAGTGAGTGAGGGAGAGAGAAAGAAAGAGAAGCTGTGAGTGAGTGAGTGAGAGAGAGAAAGAGAAGCTGCGTGTGAGAGAGAGAAAGAGAAGCTGTGAGTGAGTGAGAGAGAGAACGAGAAGCTGTGAGTCAGTGAGAGAGAGAGAGAAAGAGAAGCTGTGAGTGAGAGAGAGAGAGAAAGAGAAGCTGTAAATGAGAGAGAGAGAAATAGAAGCTGTTAGTGAGAGAGAGAGAAAGAGAAGCTGTGAGTGAGAGAGAGAAAGAGAAAGAGAAGCTGTGAGTGAGAGAGAGAGAGAGAAAGAGAAGCTGTGTGTGAGAGAGAGAAAGAGAAGCTGTGAGTGAGAGAGACAGAGAGAGAAAGAGAAGCTGTGAGTGAGTGAGAGAGAGAACGAGAAGCTGTGAGTCAGTGAGAGAGAGAGAGAAAGAGAAGCTGTGAGTGAGAGAGAGAGAAAGAGAAGCTGTGTGTGTAAGAGAGAGAGAAAGAGAAGCTGTGAGTGAGAGAGACAGAGAGAGAAAGAGAAGCTGTGAGTGAGAGAGAGAGGGAAAGAGAAGCTGTGAGTGAGTGACAGAGATAGAGGAGCTGAGAGTGAGTGAGAGAGAGAGAAAGAGAAGCTGTGAGTGATACAGAGAGAGAGAAAGAGAAGCTGTGAGAGAGAGAGAGAAAGAGGAGCTGTGAGTGAGAGAGACAGAGAGAGAAAGAGAAGCTGTGAGTGAGTGTGAGAGAAAGAGGAGCTGAGAGTGAGTGAGAGAGACAGAGAGAGAGAAGCTGTGAGTGATAGAGAGAGAGAGAAAGCTGTGGGTGAGTGAGAGAGAAAGAGAAGCTTTGAGTGAGTGAGAGAGAGAGAAAGAGGAGCTGTGAGTGAGTGAGAGAGAGAGAGAGAGAGAAGCTGTGAGTGAGTGAGAGAGAGAAAGAGAAGCTGTGAGTGAGAGAGAGAGAGAAAGAAAGAGAAGCTGTGAGTGCGAGAGACAGAGAGAGAAAGAGATGCTGTGAGTGAGTGAGAGAGAGAAAGAAAAGCTGTGAGTGAGAGAGAGAGAGAGAGAAGCTGTGTGAGAGAGAGACAAATAGAAGCTGTGAGTGAGTGTGTGTTTGAGAGAAAGGGAATCTGTGAGTGAGAGAGAGAGAGAGAAAAGAAAAGCTGTGAGTGAGAGAGATAGAGAGAAAGAGAAGCTGTGAGAGAGAGAGAAATAGAAGCTGTGAGTGAGTGAGAGAGAGAGAGAGAAAGAGAAACAGAAGCTGTGAGTGAGAGAGAGAGAAGCTGTGAGTGAGTGAGAGAGAGAGAAAGAGTAGCAGTGAGTGAGAGAGACAGAGAGAGAAAGAGAAGCTGTGAGTGAGTGAGTGAGAGAGAGAAAGAAAGAGAAGCTGTGAGTGAGTGAGAGAGAGAGAAGGAGATGCTGTGAGAGAGAAGAGAGTGAGAGAGAAACAGAAGCTGTGAGAGAGAGAGACAAGAGAAAAAAGAAAAGCTGTGAGTGAGAGAGATAGAGAGAAAGAGAAGCTGTGTGAGAGAGAGAAATAGAAGCTGTGAGTGAGTGAAAGAGAGAGAGAAAGAGAAAGATAAGCTTTGAGTGAGTGAGAGAGAGAGAGAAGATGTGACTGAGAGAGAGAGAGAGAAGCTGTGAGTGAGTGAGAGAGAGAGAAAGAGAAGCAGTGAGTGAGAGAGACAGAGAGAGAAAGAGAAGCTGTGAGTGAGTGAAAGAGAAAGAGGAGCTGAGAGTGAGAGAGAGAGAGAAAGAGAAGCTGTGAGTGATACAGAGAGAGAGAAAGAAAGCTGTGGGTGAGTGAGAGAGAAAGAGGAGCTGTGAGTGAGTGCGAGAGAGAGAAAGAGAAGCTGTGAGTGAGTGAGAGAGAGAGAGAGAGAAAGAGAAGCTGTGAGTGAGAGAGAGAGAGAGAAGCTGTGAGTGAGTGAGAGAGAGAGAAAAGAGAAGCTCTGAGTGAGAGAGAGAGAAAGAGAAGCTGTGTGTGTGAGAGAGAGAGAAATAGAAGCTGTGAGTGAGTGAGGGAGAGAGAAAGAAAGAGAAGCTGTGAGTGAGTGAGTGAGAGAGAGAAAGAGAAGCTGCGTGTGAGAGAGAGAAAGAGAAGCTGTGAGTGAGTGAGAGAGAGAACGAGAAGCTGTGAGTCAGTGAGAGAGAGAGAGAAAGAGAAGCTGTGAGTGAGAGAGAGAGAGAAAGAGAAGCTGTAAATGAGAGAGAGAGAAATAGAAGCTGTTAGTGAGAGAGAGAGAAAGAGAAGCTGTGAGTGAGAGAGAGAAAGAGAAAGAGAAGCTGTGAGTGAGAGAGAGAGAGAGAAAGAGAAGCTGTGTGTGAGAGAGAGAAAGAGAAGCTGTGAGTGAGAGAGACAGAGAGAGAAAGAGAAGCTGTGAGTGAGTGAGAGAGAGAAGCTGTGTGAGAGAGAGACAAATAGAAGCTGTGAGTGAGTCTGTGAGAGAGAGAAAGAGAATCTGTGAGTGAGAGAGAGAGAGAAAAGAAAACCTGTGAGTGAGAGAGATAGAGAGAAAGAGAAGCTGTGTGAGAGAGAGAAATAGAAGCTGTGAGTGAGTGAGAGAGAGAGAGAAAGAGAAATAGAAGCTGTGAGTGAGTGAGAGAGAGAGAGAGAGAGAAGCTGTGAGTGAGTGAGAGAGAGAGAAGCTGTGAGTGAGTGAGAGAGAGAGAAAGAGAAGCAGTGAGTGAGAGAGACAGAGAGAGAAAGAGAAGCTGTGAGTGAGTGAGTAAGAGAGAGAAAGAAAGAGAAGCTGTGAGTGAGTGAGTGAGAGAGAAGGAGATGCTGTGAGAGAGAAGAGAGTGAGAGAGAAAGAGAAGCTGTGTGAGAGAGAGACAAATAGAAGCTGTGAGTGAGTGTGTGTGAGAGAGAAAGAGAATCTGTGAGTGAGAGAGAGAGAGAAAAGAAAAGCTGTGAGTGAGAGAGATAGAGTGAAAGAGAAGCTGTGTGAGAGAGAGAGAAATAGAAGCTGTGAGTGAGTGAGAGAGAGAGAGAAAGAGAAAGAGAAGCTGTGAGTGAGTGAGAGAGAGAGAGAAGCTGTGAGTGAGGGAGAGAGAGAAGCTGTGAGTGAGTGAGAGAGAGAGAAAGAGAAGCAGTGAGTGAGAGAGACAGAGAGAGAAAGAGAAGCTGTGAGTGAGTGAGTGAGTGAGAGAAAGAAAGAGAAGCTGTGAGTGAGTGAGAGAGAGAGAAGGAGATGCTGTGAGAGAGAAGAGAGTGAGAGAGAAAGAGAAGCTGTGAGAGAGAGAGAGAAAGAGAAGCTGTGAGTGAGAGAGACAGAGAGAGAAAGAGAAGCTGTGAGTGAGTGAGAGAGAAAGAGGAGCTGAGAGTGAGAGAGAGAGAGAAAGAGAAGCTGTGAGTGATACAGAGAGAGAGAAAGAAAGCTGTGGGTGAGTGAGAGAGAAAGAGAAGCTTGAGTGAGTGCGTGAGAGAGAAAGAGGAGCTGTGAGTGAGTGCGTGAGAGAGAAAGAGAAGCTGTGAGTGAGAGAGATAGAGAGAAAGAGAAGCTATGTGTGAGAGAGAAATAGAAGCTGTGAGTGAGTGAGAGAGAGAGAAAGAGAAGCTGTGAGTGAGTGAGAGAGAGAGAGAGAGAAGCTGTGGGTGAGAGAGAGAGTGGCTGTGAGTGAGTGAGAGAGAGAGAGAGAAAGAGAGGTAGTGAGTGAGAGAGACAGAGAGAGAAAGAGAAGCTGTGAGTGAGTGAGTGAGAGAGAGAAAGAAAAAGAAGCTGTGAGTGAGTGAGAGAGAGAGAAGGAGATGCTGTGAGAGAGAAGAGAGTGAGAGTGAAAGAGAAGCTGTGAGAGAGAGAGAGAAAGAAAAGCTGTGAGTGAGAGAGACAGAGAGAGAAAGAGAAGCTGTGAGTGAGTGAGAGAGAAAGAGGAGCTGAGAGTGAGAGAGAGAGAAAGAGAAGCTGTGAGTGATACAGAGAGAGAAAGAAAGCTTTGGGTGAGTGAGAGAGAAAGAGAAGCTGTGAGTGAGTGAGAGAGAGAGAAAGAGGAGCTGTGAGTGAGTGAGAGAGAGAGAAAGCGAAGCTGTGAGTGAGTGAGAGAGAGAGAGAGAAAGAGAAGCTGTGAGTTAGTGAGAGAGAGAAAGAGAAGCTGTGAGTGAGAGAGAGGGAGAAGCTGTGAGTGAGTGAGAGAGAGAGAAAAGAGAAGCTGTGAGTGAGAGAGAGAGAAAGAGAAGCTGTGTGTGCAAGAGAGAGAGAAATAGAACCTGTGAGTGAGTGAGGGAGAGAGAAAGAGAAGTTGTGATGAGTGAGAGAAAGAAAGAGAAGCTGTGAGAGAGAGAGAAAGAAAAGCTGTGAGTTAGTGAGAGAGAGAGAAAGAGAAGCTGTGAGTGAGAGAGACAGAGAGAGAGAAGCTGTGAGTGAGGGGAGAGAGAGAAAGGGAGCTATGAGTGAGAGAGTGAGAAAAAGAAAGAGAAGCTGTGAGTGAGTGAGAGAGAGAAAGAGAAGCTGTGAAAGAGAGAGAGAAAGAGAAGCTGTGAGTGAGAGAGAGAGAGAGAAAGAGAAGCTGTGAAAGAGAGAGAGAAAGAGAAGCTGTGAGAGAGAGAGAGAGAGAAGCTGTGACTGAGAGAGAGAGAGAGAGAAAGAAAGAGAAGCTGTGAGTGAGAGAGAGAAAGAAAGAGAAAGAGAAGCTATGAGTGAGAGAGAGTGAGAGAAAGAGAAGCTGTGAGTGAGAGATAGAGAAGCTGTGAGTGAGAGAGAGAGAGAAATAGAAGCTGTGAGTGAGAGAGAGAGAAAGAGAAGCTGTGTGAGAGAGAGAGAGAGAAAAGTGAAGCTGTGAGTGAGAGAGATAGACAGAAAGAGAAGCTGTGAGAGAGAGAGAAAAATAGAAGCTGTGAGTGAGTAAGAGAGAGAGAAGCTTTGAGTGAGTGAGAGAGAGAGAAAGAGTAGCTGTGAGTGCGAGTGACAGAGCGAGAAAGAGATGCTGTGAGAGAGAGAGAGAAAGAGAAGCTGTGAAAGAGAGAGAGAAAGAGAAGCTGTGAGTGTGTGAGAGAGAGAAAGAGAAGCTGTAAATGAGAGAGAGAGAGAAATAGAAGCTGTGAGTGAGAGAGAGAGAAAGAGAAGCTGTGAGTGTGTGTGTGAGAGAGAGAGAATCTGTGACTGAGAGAGAGAGAGAAAGAAAGAGAAGCTGTGAGTGAGAGAGAGAAAGAGAAAGAGAAGCTATGAGTGAGAGAGAGTGAGAGAAAGAGAAGCTGTGAGTGAGAGAGAGAAAAAGAAGCTGGGAGTGAGAGAGAGAGAGAGAGAAGAGAAGAGAAGAGAAGCTGTGAGTGAGAGAGATAGAGAGAAAGAGAAGCTGTGAGAGAGAGAAAAAATAGAAGCTGTGAGTGAGTGAGACAGAGAGAGAGAAAGAGAAGCTGTGAGTGAGTGAGAGAGAGAAAGAGAAGCTGTGAGTGAGTGAGTGAGAGAGAGAAGCTGAGAGTGAGTGAGAGAGAGAAAGAGAAGTAGTGAGTGAGAGAGACAGAGAGAAAGAGAAGCTGTGAGTGAGAGAGAAAGAGAAGCTGTGAGTGAGTGAGAGAGAAAGAGAAGCTGTGAGTGAGAGAGAGAGAGAGAAAGAGAAGCTGTGAGTGAGAGAGAGAAAGAGAAAGAGAAGCTGTGAGTGAGAGAGAGTGAGAGAAAGAGAAGCTGTGAGTGAGGGAGACAGAGAGAGAAATAGAACCTGTGAGTGAGCAAGAGAGAGAGAGAAAGAGAAACTGTGTGTGTGTGTGTGTGTGTGAAAGAGAACCTGTGAGTGAGAGAGATAGAGATAGAGAAGCTGTGAGTGAGAGAGTGAGAAAGAGAAGCTGTGTGTGTAAGAGAGAGAGAAAGAGAAGCTGTGAGTGAGAGAGACAGAGAGAGAAAGAGAAGCTGAGAGTGAGAGAGTCAGAGAGAGAAAGAGAAGCTGTGAGTGAGTGACAGAGATAGAGGAGCTGAGAGTGAGTGAGAGAGAGAGAAAGAGAAGGTGTGAGTGATACAGAGAGAGAGAAAGAGAAGCTGTGAGTGAGAGAGAGAAAGAGAAGCTGTGAGTGAGAGAAAGAGGGAGAAAGAGAAGCTGTGTGAGAGAGAGAGAAATAGCTGTGAGTGAGAGAGAGAAAGAGAAGCTGTGAGTGAGAGAGAGAGAAAGAGAAGCTGTGAGTGAGTGAGAGAGAGAGAAAGAGAAGCTGTGAGTGAGTGAGAGAGAGAGAGAGAAATAGAAGCTGTGAGTTAGTGAGAGAGAAAGAGAAGCTGTGAGTGAGACAGAGAGAAGCTGTGAGTCAGTGTGAGAGAGAGAAAAGAGAAGCTGTGAGTGAGACAGAGAGAAAGAGAAGCTGTGTGTGTGTGTGAGAGAGAAATAGAATCTGTGAGTGAGTGAGGGAGAGAGAAAGAGAAGCTGTCAGTGAGTGAGAGAGAGAGAGAAGCTGTGAGTGAGTGAGAGAGAGAGAGAGAAAGAGAAACAGAAGCTGTGAGTGAGAGAGAGAGAGAAGCTGTGAGTGAGTGAGAGAGAGAGAAAGAGTAGCAGTGAGTGAGAGAGACAGAGAGAGAAAGAGAAGCTGTGAGTGAGTGAGTGAGAGAGAGAAAGAAAGAGAAGCTGTGAGTGAGTGAGAGAGAGAGAAGGAGATGCTGTGAGAGAGAAGAGAGTGAGAGAGAAACAGAAGCTGTGAGAGAGAGAGACAAATAGAAGCTGTGAGTGAGTGTGTGTGAGAGAGAAAGAGAATCTGTGAGTGAGAGAGAGAGAGAGAAAAGAAAAGCTGTGAGTGAGAGAGATAGAGAGAAAGAGAAGCTGTGTGAGAGAGAGAAATAGAAGCTGTGAGTGAGTGAAAGAGAGAGAGAAAGAGAAAGAGAAGCTTTGAGTGAGTGAGAGAGAGAGAGAGAAGATGTGACTGAGAGAGAGAGAGAGAAGCTGTGAGTGAGTGAGAGAGAGAGAAAGAGAAGCAGTGAGTGAGAGAGACAGAGAGAGAAAGAGAAGCTGTGAGTGAGTGAAAGAGAAAGAGGAGCTGAGAGTGAGAGAGAGAGAGAAAGAGAAGCTGTGAGTGATACAGAGAGAGAGAAAGAAAGCTGTGGGTGAGTGAGAGAGAAAGAGGAGCTGTGAGTGAGTGCGAGAGAGAGAAAGAGAAGCTGTGAGTGAGTGAGAGAGAGAGATAGAGAAAGAGAAGCTGTGAGTGAGAGAGAGAGAGAGAAGCTGTGAGTGAGTGAGAGAGAGAGAAAAGAGAAGCTGTGAGTGAGAGAGAGAGAAAGAGAAGCTGTGTGTGTGAGAGAGAGAGAAATAGAAGCTGTGAGTGAGTGAGGGAGAGAGAAAGAGAAGCTGTGAGTGAGTGAGTGAGAGAGAGAAAGAGAAGCTGCGTGTGAGAGAGAGAAAGAGAAGCTGTGAGTGAGTGAGAGAGAGAACGAGAAGCTGTGAGTCAGTGAGAGAGAGAGAGAAAGAGAAGCTGTGAGTGAGAGAGAGAGAGAAAGAGAAGCTGTAAATGAGAGAGAGAGAAATAGAAGCTGTGAGTGAGAGAGATAGAGAGAAAGAGAAGCTGTGAGAGAGAGAAAAAAATAGAAGCTGTGAGTGAGTGAGACAGAGAGAGAGAAAGAGAAGCTGTGAGTGAGTGAGAGAGAGAAAGAGAAGCTGTGAGTGAGTGAGTGAGAGAGAGAAGCTGAGAGTGAGTGAGAGAGAGAAAGAGAAGTAGTGAGTGAGAGAGACAGAGAGAAAGAGAAGCTGTGAGTGAGAGAGAAAGAGAAGCTGTGAGTGAGTGAGAGAGAAAGAGAAGCTGTGAGTGAGAGAGAGAGAGAGAAAGAGAAGCTGTGAGTGAGAGAGAGAAAGAGAAAGAGAAGCTGTGAGTGAGAGAGAGTGAGAGAAAGAGAAGCTGTGAGTGAGGGAGACAGAGAGAGAAATAGAACCTGTGAGTGAGCAAGAGAGAGAGAGAAAGAGAAACTGTGTGTGTGTGTGTGTGAAAGAGAACCTGTGAGTGAGAGAGATAGAGATAGAGAAGCTGTGAGTGAGAGAGAGAGAAAGAGAAGCTGTGTGTGTAAGAGAGAGAGAAAGAGAAGCTGTGAGTGAGAGAGACAGAGAGAGAAAGAGAAGCTGAGAGTGAGAGAGTCAGAGAGAGAAAGAGAAGCTGTGAGTGAGTGACAGAGATAGAGGAGCTGAGAGTGAGTGAGAGAGAGAGAAAGAGAAGGTGTGAGTGATACAGAGAGAGAGAAAGAGAAGCTGTGAGTGAGAGAGAGAAAGAGAAGCTGTGAGTGAGAGAAAGAGGGAGAAAGAGAAGCTGTGAGAGAGAGAGAAATAGCTGTGAGTGAGAGAGAGAAAGAGAAGCTGTGAGTGAGAGAGAGAGAAAGAGAAGCTGTGAGTGAGTGAGAGAGAGAGAAAGAGAAGCTGTGAGTGAGTGAGAGAGAGAGAGAGAAATAGAAGCTGTGAGTTAGTGAGAGAGAAAGAGAAGCTGTGAGTGAGACAGAGAGAAGCTGTGAGTGAGTGTGAGAGAGAGAAAAGAGAAGCTGTGAGTGAGACAGAGAGAAAGAGAAGCTGTGTGTGTGTGTGAGAGAGAAATAGAATCTGTGAGTGAGTGAGGGAGAGAGAAAGAGAAGCTGTCAGTGAGTGAGAGAGAGAGAGCAGCTGTGAGTGAGTGAGAGAGAGAGAGAGAAAGAGAAACAGAAGCTGTGAGTGAGAGAGAGAGAGAAGCTGTGAGTGAGTGAGAGAGAGAGAAAGAGTAGCAGTGAGTGAGAGAGACAGAGAGAGAAAGAGAAGCTGTGAGTGAGTGAGTGAGAGAGAGAAAGAAAGAGAAGCTGTGAGTGAGTGAGAGAGAGAGAAGGAGATGCTGTGAGAGAGAAGAGAGTGAGAGAGAAACAGAAGCTGTGAGAGAGAGAGACAAATAGAAGCTGTGAGTGAGTGTGTGTGAGAGAGAAAGAGAATCTGTGAGTGAGAGAGAGAGAGAGAAAAGAAAAGCTGTGAGTGAGAGAGATAGAGAGAAAGAGAAGCTGTGTGAGAGAGAGAAATAGAAGCTGTGAGTGAGTGAAAGAGAGAGAGAAAGAGAAAGAGAAGCTTTGAGTGAGTGAGAGAGAGAGAGAGAAGATGTGACTGAGAGAGAGAGAGAGAAGCTGTGAGTGAGTGAGAGAGAGAGAAAGAGAAGCAGTGAGTGAGAGAGACAGAGAGAGAAAGAGAAGCTGTGAGTGAGTGAAAGAGAAAGAGGAGCTGAGAGTGAGAGAGAGAGAGAAAGAGAAGCTGTGAGTGATACAGAGAGAGAGAAAGAAAGCTGTGGGTGAGTGAGAGAGAAAGAGGAGCTGTGAGTGAGTGCGAGAGAGAGAAAGAGAAGCTGTGAGTGAGTGAGAGAGAGAGATAGAGAAAGAGAAGCTGTGAGTGAGAGAGAGAGAGAGAAGCTGTGAGTGAGTGAGAGAGAGAGAAAAGAGAAGCTGTGAGTGAGAGAGAGAGAAAGAGAAGCTGTGTGTGTGAGAGAGAGAGAAATAGAAGCTGTGAGTGAGTGAGGGAGAGAGAAAGAGAAGCTGTGAGTGAGTGAGTGAGAGAGAGAAAGAGAAGCTGCGTGTGAGAGAGAGAAAGAGAAGCTGTGAGTGAGTGAGAGAGAGAACGAGAAGCTGTGAGTCAGTGAGAGAGAGAAAGAGAAGCTGTGAGTGAGAGAGAGAGAGAAAGAGAAGCTGTAAATGAGAGAGAGAGAAATAGAAGCTGTGAGTGAGAGAGAGAGAAAGAGAAGCTGTGAGTGAGAGAGAGAAAGAGAAAGAGAAGCTGTGAGTGAGAGAGAGAGAGAGAAAGAGAAGCTGTGTGAGAGAGAGAGAAAGAGAAGCTGTGAGTGAGAGAGACAGAGAGAGAAAGAGAAGCTGTGAGTGAGAGAGAGAGAGAAGCTGTGTGAGAGAGAGACAAATAGAAGCTGTGAGTGAGTCTGTGAGAGAGAGAAAGAGAATCTGTGAGTGAGAGAGAGAGAGAAAAGAAAACCTGTGAGTGAGAGAGAAAGAGAGAAAGAGAAGCTGTGTGTGTGAGAGAAATAGAAGCTGTGAGTGAGTGAGAGAGAGAGAGAAAGAGAAATAGAAGCTGTGAGTGAGTGAGAGAGAGAGAGAGAGAAGCTGTGAGTGAGTGAGAGAGAGAGAAGCTGTGAGTGAGTGAGAGAGAGAGAAAGAGAAGCAGTGAGTGAGAGAGACAGAGAGAGAAAGAGAAGCTGTGAGTGAGTGAGTAAGAGAGAGAAAGAAAGAGAAGCTGTGAGTGAGTGAGTGAGAGAGAAGGAGATGCTGTGAGAGAGAAGAGAGTGAGAGAGAAAGAGAAGCTGTGTGAGAGAGAGACAAATAGAAGCTGTGAGTGAGTGTGTGTGAGAGAGAAAGAGAATCTGTGAGTGAGAGAGAGAGAGAGAGAAAAGAAAAGCTGTGAGTGAGAGAGATAGAGTGAAAGAGAAGCTGTGTGAGAGAGAGAGAGAAATAGAAGCTGTGAGTGAGTGAGAGAGAGAGAGAAAGAGAAAGAGAAGCTGTGAGTGAGTGAGAGAGAGAGAGAAGCTGTGAGTGAGGGAGAGAGAGAAAGAGAAGCTGTAAATGAGAGAGAGAGAAATAGAAGCTGTGAGTGAGAGAGAGAGAAAGAGAAGCTGTGAGTGAGAGAGAGAAAGAGAAAGAGAAGCTGTGAGTGAGAGAGAGAGAGAGAAAGAGAAGCTGTGTGAGAGAGAGAGAAAGAGAAGCTGTGAGTGAGAGAGACAGAGAGAGAAAGAGAAGCTGTGAGTGAGAGAGAGAGAGAAGCTGTGTGAGAGAGAGACAAATAGAAGCTGTGAGTGAGTCTGTGAGAGAGAGAAAGAGAATCTGTGAGTGAGAGAGAGAGAGAAAAGAAAACCTGTGAGTGAGAGAGAAAGAGAGAAAGAGAAGCTGTGTGTGTGAGAGAAATAGAAGCTGTGAGTGAGTGAGAGAGAGAGAGAAAGAGAAATAGAAGCTGTGAGTGAGTGAGAGAGAGAGAGAGAGAAGCTGTGAGTGAGTGAGAGAGAGAGAAGCTGTGAGTGAGTGAGAGAGAGAGAAAGAGAAGCAGTGAGTGAGAGAGACAGAGAGAGAAAGAGAAGCTGTGAGTGAGTGAGTAAGAGAGAGAAAGAAAGAGAAGCTGTGAGTGAGTGAGTGAGAGAGAAGGAGATGCTGTGAGAGAGAAGAGAGTGAGAGAGAAAGAGAAGCTGTGTGAGAGAGAGACAAATAGAAGCTGTGAGTGAGTGTGTGTGAGAGAGAAAGAGAATCTGTGAGTGAGAGAGAGAGAGAGAGAAAAGAAAAGCTGTGAGTGAGAGAGATAGAGTGAAAGAGAAGCTGTGTGAGAGAGAGAGAGAAATAGAAGCTGTGAGTGAGTGAGAGAGAGAGAGAAAGAGAAAGAGAAGCTGTGAGTGAGTGAGAGAGAGAGAGAAGCTGTGAGTGAGGGAGAGAGAGAAGCTGTGAGTGAGTGAGAGAGAGAGAGAAAGAGAAGCAGTGAGTGAGAGAGACAGAGAGAGAAAGAGAAGCTGTGAGTGAGTGAGTGAGTGAGAGAAAGAAAGAGAAGCTGTGAGTGAGTGAGAGAGAGAGAAGGAGATGCTGTGAGAGAGAAGAGAGTGAGAGAGAAAGAGAAGCTGTGAGAGAGAGAGAGAAAGAGAAGCTGTGAGTGAGAGAGACAGAGAGAGAAAGAGAAGCTGTGAGTGAGTGAGAGAGAAAGAGGAGCTGAGAGTGAGAGAGAGAGAAAGAGAAGCTGTGAGTGATACAGAGAGAGAGAAAGAAAGCTGTGGGTGAGTGAGAGAGAAAGAGAAGCTTAGTGAGAGAGAGAGAAAGAGGAGCTGTGAGTGAGTGCGTGAGAGAGAAAGAGAAGCTGTGAGTGAGAGAGATAGAGAGAAAGAGAAGCTATGTGTGAGAGAGAAATAGAAGCTGTGAGTGAGTGAGAGAGAGAGAGAATTAGAAGCTGTGAGTGAGTGAGAGAGAGAGAGAGAGAGAAGCTGTGGGTGAGAGAGAGAGCGGCTGTGAGTGAGTGAGAGAGAGAGAGAGAAAGAGAGGTAGTGAGTGAGAGAGACAGAGAGAGAAAGAGAAGCTGTGAGTGAGTGAGTGAGAGAGAGAAAGAAAGAGAAGCTGTGAGTGAGTGAGAGAGAGAGAAGGAGATGCTGTGAGAGAGAAGAGAGTGAGAGTGAAAGAGAAGCTGTGAGAGAGAGAGAGAAAGAAAAGCTGTGAGTGAGAGAGACAGAGAGAGAAAGAGAAGCTGTGAGTGAGTGAAAGAGAAAGAGGAGCTGAGAGTGAGAGAGAGAGAGAAAGAGAAGCTGTGAGTGATACAGAGAGAGAGAAAGAAAGCTGTGGGTGAGTGAGAGAGAAAGAGGAGCTGTGAGTGAGTGCGAGAGAGAGAAAGAGAAGCTGTGAGTGAGTGAGAGAGAGAGATAGAGAAAGAGAAGCTGTGAGTGAGAGAGAGAGAGAGAAGCTGTGAGTGAGTGAGAGAGAGAGAAAAGAGAAGCTGTGAGTGAGAGAGAGAGAAAGAGAAGCTGTGTGTGTGAGAGAGAGAGAAATAGAAGCTGTGAGTGAGTGAGGGAGAGAGAAAGAGAAGCTGTGAGTGAGTGAGTGAGAGAGATAAAGAGAAGCTGCGTGTGAGAGAGAGAAAGAGAAGCTGTGAGTGAGTGAGAGAGAGAACGAGAAGCTGTGAGTCAGTGAGAGAGAGAAAGAGAAGCTGTGAGTGAGAGAGAGAGAGAAAGAGAAGCTGTAAATGAGAGAGAGAGAAATAGAAGCTGTGAGTGAGAGAGAGAGAAAGAGAAGCTGTGAGTGAGAGAGAGAAAGAGAAAGAGAAGCTGTGAGTGAGAGAGAGAGAGAGAAAGAGAAGCTGTGTGAGAGAGAGAGAAAGAGAAGCTGTGAGTGAGAGAGACAGAGAGAGAAAGAGAAGCTGTGAGTGAGAGAGAGAGAGAAGCTGTGTGAGAGAGAGACAAATAGAAGCTGTGAGTGAGTCTGTGAGAGAGAGAAAGAGAATCTGTGAGTGAGAGAGAGAGAGAAAAGAAAACCTGTGAGTGAGAGAGATAGAGAGAAAGAGAAGCTGTGTGTGTGAGAGAAATAGAAGCTGTGAGTGAGTGAGAGAGAGAGAGAAAGAGAAATAGAAGCTGTGAGTGAGTGAGAGAGAGAGAGAGAGAAGCTGTGAGTGAGTGAGAGAGAGAGAAGCTGTGAGTGAGTGAGAGAGAGAGAAAGAGAAGCAGTGAGTGAGAGAGACAGAGAGAGAAAGAGAAGCTGTGAGTGAGTGAGTAAGAGAGAGAAAGAAAGAGAAGCTGTGAGTGAGTGAGTGAGAGAGAAGGAGATGCTGTGAGAGAGAAGAGAGTGAGAGAGAAAGAGAAGCTGTGTGAGAGAGAGACAAATAGAAGCTGTGAGTGAGTGTGTGTGAGAGAGAAAGAGAATCTGTGAGTGAGAGAGAGAGAGAGAGAGAGAAAAGAAAAGCTGTGAGTGAGAGAGATAGAGTGAAAGAGAAGCTGTGTGAGAGAGAGAGAAATAGAAGCTGTGAGTGAGTGAGAGAGAGAGAGAAAGAGAAAGAGAAGCTGTGAGTGAGTGAGAGAGAGAGAGAAGCTGTGAGTGAGGGAGAGAGAGAAGCTGTGAGTGAGTGAGAGAGAGAGAGAAAGAGAAGCAGTGAGTGAGAGAGACAGAGAGAGAAAGAGAAGCTGTGAGTGAGTGAGTGAGTGAGAGAAAGAAAGAGAAGCTGTGAGTGAGTGAGAGAGAGAGAAGGAGATGCTGTGAGAGAGAAGAGAGTGAGAGAGAAAGAGAAGCTGTGAGAGAGAGAGAGAAAGAGAAGCTGTGAGTGAGAGAGACAGAGAGAGAAAGAGAAGCTGTGAGTGAGTGAGAGAGAAAGAGGAGCTGAGAGTGAGAGAGAGAGAAAGAGAAGCTGTGAGTGATACAGAGAGAGAGAAAGAAAGCTGTGGGTGAGTGAGAGAGAAAGAGAAGCTTGAGTGAGTGAGAGAGAGAGAAAGAGGAGCTGTGAGTGAGTGCGTGAGAGAGAAAGAGAAGCTGTGAGTGAGAGAGATAGAGAGAAAGAGAAGCTATGTGTGAGAGAGAAATAGAAGCTGTGAGTGAGTGAGAGAGAGAGAGAATTAGAAGCTGTGAGTGAGTGAGAGAGAGAGAGAGAGAGAAGCTGTGGGTGAGAGAGAGAGCGGCTGTGAGTGAGTGAGAGAGAGAGAGAGAAAGAGAGGTAGTGAGTGAGAGAGACAGAGAGAGAAAGAGAAGCTGTGAGTGAGTGAGTGAGAGAGAGAAAGAAAGAGAAGCTGTGAGTGAGTGAGAGAGAGAGAAGGAGATGCTGTGAGAGAGAAGAGAGTGAGAGTGAAAGAGAAGCTGTGAGAGAGAGAGAGAAAGAAAAGCTGTGAGTGAGAGAGACAGAGAGAGAAAGAGAAGCTGTGAGTGAGTGAGAGAGAAAGAGGAGCTGAGAGTGAGAGAGAGAGAAAGAGAAGCTGTGAGTGATACAGAGAGAGAGAGAAAGCTATGGGTGAGTGAGAGAGAAAGAGAAGCTGTGAGTGAGTGAGAGAGAGAGAAAGAGGAGCTGTGAGTGAGTGAGAGAGAGAGAAAGCGAAGCTGTGAGTGAGTGAGAGAGAGAGAGAGAAAGAGAAGCTGTGAGTTAGTGAGAGAGAGAAAGAGAAGCTGTGAGTGAGAGAGAGGGAGAAGCTGTGAGTGAGTGAGAGAGAGAGAAAAGAGAAGCTGTGAGTGAGAGAGAGAGAAAGAGAAGCTGTGTGTGCAAGAGAGAGAGAAATAGAACCTGTGAGTGAGTGAGGGAGAGAGAAAGAGAAGTTGTGATGAGTGAGAGAGAGAAAGAGAAGCTGTGAGAGAGAGAGAAAGAAAAGCTGTGAGTTAGTGAGAGAGAGAGAAAGAGAAGCTGTGAGTGAGAGAGACAGAGAGAGAGAAGCTGTGAGTGAGGGGAGAGAGAGAAAGGGAGCTATGAGTGAGAGAGTGAGAGAAAGAAAGAGAAGCTGTGAGTGAGTGAGAGAGAGAAAGAGAAGCTGTGAAAGAGAGAGAGAAAGAGAAGCTGTGAGTGAGGGAGAGAGAGAAAGAGAAGCTGTGAAAGAGAGAGAGAAAGAGAAGCTGTGAGAGAGAGAGAGAGAGAAAGAGAAGCTGTGACTGAGAGAGAGAGAGAGAAAGAAAGAGAAGCTGTGAGTGAGAGAGAGAAAGAAAGAGAAAGAGAAGCTATGAGTGAGAGAGAGTGAGAGAAAGAGAAGCTGTGAGTGAGAGATAGAGAAGCTGTGAGTGAGAGAGAGAGAGAAATAGAAGCTGTGAGTGAGAGAGAGAGAAAGAGAAGCTGTGAGAGAGAGAGAAAAATAGAAGCTGTGAGTGAGTAAGAGAGAGAGAAGCTTTGAGTGAGTGAGAGAGAGAGAAAGAGTAGCTGTGAGTGCGAGTGACAGAGCGAGAAAGAGATGCTGTGAGAGAGAGAGAGAGAAAGAGAAGCTGTGAAAGAGAGAGAGAAAGAGAAGCTGTGAGTGTGTGAGAGAGAGAAAGAGAAGCTGTAAATGAGAGAGAGAGAGAAATAGAAGCTGTGAGTGAGAGAGAGAGAAAGAGAAGCTGTGAGTGTGTGTGTGTGAGAGAGAGAGAATCTGTGACTGAGAGAGAGAGATAAAGAAAGAGAAGCTGTGAGTGAGAGAGAGAAAGAGAAAGAGAAGCTATGAGTGAGAGAGAGTGAGAGAAAGAGAAGCTGTGAGTGAGAGAGAGAAAAAGAAGCTGGGAGTGAGAGAGAGAGAGAGAGAGAAGAGAAGAGAAGCTGTGAGTGAGAGAGATAGAGAGAAAGAGAAGCTGTGTGAGAGAGAGAAAAATAGAAGCTGTGAGTGAGTGAGACAGAGAGAGAGAAAGAGAAGCTGTGAGTGAGTGAGAGAGAGAAAGAGAAGCTGTGAGTGAGTGAGTGAGAGAGAGAAGCTGAGAGTGAGTGAGAGAGAGAAAGAGAAGTAGTGAGTGAGAGAGAGAGAGAGAAAGAGAAGCTGTGAGTGAGAGAGAAAGAGAAGCTGTGAGTGAGTGAGAGAGAAAGAGAAGCTGTGAGTGAGAGAGAGAAAGAGAAAGAGAAGCTGTGAGTGAGAGAGAGTGAGAGAAAGAGAAGCTGTGAGTGAGGGAGACAGAGAGAGAAATAGAACCTGTGAGTGAGCAAGAGAGAGAGAGAAAGAGAAACTGTGTGTGTGTGTGTGTGAAAGAGAACCTGTGAGTGAGAGAGATAGAGATAGAGAAGCTGTGAGTGAGAGAGAGAGAAAGAGAAGCTGTGTGTGTAAGAGAGAGAGAAAGAGAAGCTGTGAGTGAGAGAGACAGAGAGAGAAAGAGAAGCTGTGAGTGAGAGAGACAGAGAGAGAAAGAGAAGCTGTGAGTGAGTGACAGAGATAGAGGAGCTGAGAGTGAGTGAGAGAGAGAGAAAGAGAAGCTGTGAGTGATACAGAGAGAGAGAAAGAGAAGCTGTGAGTGAGAGAGAGAAAGAGAAGCTGTGAGTGAGAGAAAGAGGGAGAAAGAGAAGCTGTGTGAGAGAGAGAGAAATAGCTGTGAGTGAGAGAGAGAAAGAGAAGCTGTGAGTGAGAGAGAGAGAAAGAGAAGCTGTGAGTGAGTGAGAGAGAGAGAAAGAGAAGCTGTGAGTGAGTGAGAGAGAGAGAGAGAAAGAGAAGCTGTGAGTTAGTGAGAGAGAAAGAGAAGCTGTGAGTGAGACAGAGAGAAGCTGTGAGTGAGTGTGAGAGAGAGAAAAGAGAAGCTGTGAGTGAGACAGAGAGAAAGAGAAGCTGTGTGTGTGTGAGAGAGAAATAGAATCTGTGAGTGAGTGAGGGAGAGAGAAAGAGAAGCTGTGAGTGAGTGAGAGAGAGAGAGAAGCTGTGAGTGAGTGAGAGAGAGAGAAAGAAAGAGAAGCTGTGAGTGAGTGAGAGAGAGAGAAAGAGAAGCTGTTAGAGAGAGAGAAAGAGAAGCTGTGAGTTAGTGAGAGAGAGAGAAAGAGAAGCTGTGAGTGAGAGAGTCAGAGAGAGGGAAGCTGTGAGTGAGGAGAAAGAGAGAAAGGGAGCTATGAGTGAGAGAGTGAGAGAAAGAAAGAGAAGCTGTGAGTGAGAGAGAGAGAGAAAGAGAAGCTGTGAAAGAGAGAGAGAAAGAGAAGCTGTGAGAAAGAGAGAGAGAGAGAAAGAGAAGCTGTAAATGACAGAGAGAAATAGAAGCTGTGAGTGAGAGAGACAGAGAGAGAAAGAGAAGCTGTGAGTGAGAGAGAGAGAGAAAGAGAAGCTGTGAGTGAGTGACAGAGATAGAGGAGCTGAGAGTGAGTGAGAGAGAGAGAAAGAGAAGCTGTGAGTGATACAGAGAGAGAGAAAGAGAAGCTGTGAGTGAGAGAGAGAAAGAGAAGCTGTGAGTGAGAGAAAGAGGGAGAAAGAGAAGCTGTGAGAGAGAGAGAAATAGCTGTGAGTGAGAGAGAGAGAAAGAGAAGCTGTGAGTGAGAGAGAGAGAAAGAGAAGCTGTTACTGAGATAGAGAGAGAGAAAGAGAAAGAGAAGCTGGGAGTGAAAGAGAGAAAGAGAAAGAGAAGCTATGAGTGAGAGAGAGTGAGAGAAAGAGAAGCTGTGAGTGAGAGATAGAGAAGCTGTGAGTGAGAGAGAGAGAAATAGAAGCTGTGAGTGAGAGAGAGAAAGAGAAGCTGTGAGTGAGAGAGAGAGAGAAAAGAGAAGCTGTGAGTGAGAGAGATAGAGAGAAAGAGAAGCTGTGAGAGAGAGAGAGAAAAATAGAAGCTGTGAGTGAGTAAGAGAGAGAGAGAGAGAGAAGATGTGAGTGAGTGAGAGAGAGAGAAAGAGAAGCTGTGAGTGCGAATGACAGAGCAAGAAAGAGAGGCTGTGAGAGAGAGAGAAAGAGAAGCTGTGAGTGAGAGAGAAAGAGAAGCTGTGAGTGAGAGAGAGAGAAAGAGAAGCTGTGAGTGAGAGAGAGAGAGAGAAAGAGAAGCTGTGAGTGAGAGAGAGAAAGAGAAAGAGAAGCTGTGAGTGAGAGAGAGTGAGAGAAAGAGGCTGTGAGTGAGGGAGACAGAGAGAGAAATAGTACCTGTGAGTGAGCAAGAGAGAGAGAAAGAGAAACTGTGTGTGTGTGAGAGAGAGAAAGAGAACCTGTGAGTGAGAGAGAGAGAGAAAGAGAAGCTGTGAGTGAGAGAGAGAGAAAGAGAAGCTGTGTGTGTAAGAGAGAGAGAATGAGAAGCTGTGAGTGAGAGAGACAGAGAGAGAAAGAGAAGCTGTGAGTGAGAGAGAGAGAGAAAGAGAAGCTGTGAGTGAGTGACAGAGATAGAGGAGCTGAGAGTGAGTGAGAGAGAGAGAAAGAGAAGCTGTGAGTGATACAGAGAGAGAGAAAGAGAAGCTGTGAGTGAGAGAGAGAAAGAGAAGCTGTGAGTGAGAGAAAGAGGGAGAAAGAGAAGCTGTGAGAGAGAGAGAAATAGCTGTGAGTGAGAGAGAGAGAAAGAGAAGCTGTGAGTGAGAGAGAGAGAAAGAGAAGCTGTGAGTGAGTGAGAGAGAGAGAGAGAAAGAGAAGCTGTGAGTTAGTGAGAGAGAGAAAGAGAAAGAGAAGCTGTGAGTTAGTGAGAGAGAGAAAGAGAAGCTGTGAGTGAGTGTGTGAGAGAGAAAAGAGAAGCTGTGAGTGAGACAGAGAGAAAGAGAAGCTGTGTGTGTGAGAGAGAGAAATAGAATCTGTGAGTGAGTGAGGGAGAGAGAAAGAGAAGCTGTGAGTGAGTGAGTGAGAGAGAGAAAGAGAAGCTGTTAGAGAGAGTGAAAGAGAAGCTGTGAGTTAGTGAGAGAGAGAGAAAGAGAAGCTGTGAGTGAGAGAGTCAGAGAGAGAGAAGCTGTGAGTGAGGAGAAAGAGAGAAAGGGAGCTATGAGTGAGAGAGTGAGAGAAAGAAAGAGAAGCTGTGAGTGAGAGAGAGAGAGAAAGAGAAGCTGTGAAAGAGAGAGAGAAAGAGAAGCTGTGAGAGAGAGAGAGAAAGAAAGAGAAGCTGTGTGAGAGAGAGAGAGAAAGAGAAGCTGTTACTGAGAGAGAGAGAGAGAGAGAAGCTGGGAGTGAGAGAGAGAAAGAGAAAGAGAAGCTATGAGTGAGAGAGAGTGAGAGAAAGAGAAGCTGTGAGTGAGAGATAGAGAAGCTGTGAGTGAGAGAGAGAGAAAGAGAAGCTGTGAGTGAAAGAGAGTGAGAAAGAGAAGCTGTGAGTGATAGAGAGAAAGAGAAAGAGAAGCTGTGAGTGAGTGAGAGAGAGAGAAAGAGAAGCTGTGAGTGAGAGAGAGAGAGAAAGAAGCTGTGAGTGAGTGTGTGAGAGAGAAAAGAGAAGTTGTGAGTGAGAGAGATAGAGAGAAAGAAAGAGAAGCTGTGAGTGAGAGAGAGAAAAATAGAAGCTGTGAGTGAGTGAGAGAGATCAAGAAAGAGAAGCTGTGAGTGAGTGAGTGAGAGAGATCAAGAAAGAGAAGCTGTGTGTGTGTGAGAGAGAAGGAGAATCTGTGAGTTAGTGAGTGAAAGAGAAAGAGACGCTGTGAGTGAGAGAGACAGAGAGAGAGAGAGAAGCTGTGAGTGAGTGAGAGAGAGAGAGAAGCTGTGAGTGAGTGAGAGAGAGAGAATGAGAAGCAGTGAGTGAGAGAGAAAGAGAGAGAAAGAGAAGCTGTGAGTGAGTAAGTGAGAGAGAGAAAGAAAGAGAAGCTGTGAGTGAGTGAGAGAGAGAGAGAAGGATATGCTGTGAGAGAGAAGAGAGTGAGAGAGAAAGAGAAGCTGTGAGAGAGAGAGAAAGAGAAGCTGTGAGTGAGAAAGACAGAGAGAGAAAGAGAAGCTGTGAGTGAGTGAGAGAGAAAGACGAGCTGAGAGTGAGAGACAGAGAGAAAGAGAAGCTGTGAGAGATACAGAGAGAGAGAAATAAAGCTGTGGGTGAGTGAGAGAGAAAGAGAAGCTGTGAGTGAGTGAGAGAGAGAGAGAAAGAGAAGCTGTGAGTTAGTGAGAGAGAGAAAGAGAAGCTGTGAGTTAGTGAGAGAGAGAAAGAGAAGCTGTGAGTGAGAGAGAGAGAGAGAGAGAGAAGCTGTGAGTGAGAGAGAGAGAAAGAGAAGCTGTGAGTGATACAGAGAGAGAGAAAGAGAAGCTGTGAGTGAGAGAGAGAAAGAGAAGCTGTGAGTGAGAGAAAGAGGGAGAAAGAGAAGCTGTGTGTGAGAGAGAAATAGCTGTGAGTGAGAGAGAGAGAAAGAGAAGCTGTGAGTGAGAGAGAGAGAAAGAGAAGCTGTGAGTGAGTGAGAGAGAGAGAGAGAAAGAGAAGCTGTGAGTTAGTGAGAGAGAGAAAGAGAAGCTGTGAGAGAGAGAGAGAGAAGCTGTGAGTGAGTGTGAGAGAGAGAAAAGAGAAGCTGTGAGTGAGACAGAGAGAAAGAGAAGCTGTGTGTGTGTGAGAGAGAAATAGAATCTGTGAGTGAGTGAGGGAGAGAGAAAGAGAAGCTGTGAGTGAGTGAGTGAGAGAGAGAAAGAGAAGCAGTGAGTGAGAGAGACAGAGAGAGAAAGAGAAGCTGTGAGTGAGTGAGTAAGAGAGAGAAAGAAAGAGAAGCTGTGAGTGAGTGAGTGAGAGAGAAGGAGATGCTGTGAGAGAGAAGAGAGTGAGAGAGAAAGAGAAGCTGTGTGAGAGAGAGACAAATAGAAGCTGTGAGTGAGTGTGTGTGTGAGAGAAAGAGAATCTGTGAGTGAGAGAGAGAGAGAAAAGAAAAGCTGTGAGTGAGAGAGATAGAGTGAAAGAGAAGCTGTGTGTGTGAGAGAGAAATAGAAGCTGTGAGTGAGTGAGAGAGAGAGAGAAAGAGAAGCTGTGAGTGAGTGAGTGAGAGAGAGAAGCTGTGAGTGAGGGAGAGAGAGAAGCTGTGAGTGAGTGAGAGAGAGAGAAAGAGAAGCAGTGAGTGAGAGAGACAGAGAGAGAAAGAGAAGCTGTGAGTGAGTGAGTGAGTGAGAGAAAGAAAGAGAAGCTGTGAGTGAGTGAGAGAGAGAGAAGGAGATGCTGTGAGAGAGAAGAGAGTGAGAGAGAAAGAGAAGCTGTGAGAGAGAGAGAGAAAGAGAAGCTGTGAGTGAGAGAGACAGAGAGAGAAAGAGAAGCTGTGAGTGAGTGAGAGAGAAAGAGGAGCTGAGAGTGAGAGAGAGAGAGAAAGAGAAGCTGTGAGTGATACAGAGAGAGAGAAAGAAAGCTGTGGGTGAGTGAGAGAGAAAGAGAAGCTTGAGTGAGTGAGAGAGAGAGAAAGAGGAGCTGTGAGTGAGTGCGTGAGAGAGAAAGAGAAGCTGTGAGTGAGAGAGATAGAGAGAAAGAGAAGCTATGTGTGAGAGAGAAATAGAAGCTGTGAGTGAGTGAGAGAGAGAGAGAAAGAGAAGCTGTGAGTGAGTGAGAGAGAGAGAGAGAGAAGCTGTGGGTGAGAGAGAGAGCGGCTGTGAGTGAGTGAGAGAGAGAGAGAGAAAGAGAGGTAGTGAGTGAGAGAGACAGAGAGAGAAAGAGAAGCTGTGAGTGAGTGAGTGAGAGAGAGAAAGAAAGAGAAGCTGTGAGTGAGTGAGAGAGAGAGAAGGAGATGCTGTGAGAGAGAAGAGAGTGAGAGTGAAAGAGAAGCTGTGAGAGAGAGAGAGAAAGAAAAGCTGTGAGTGAGAGAGACAGAGAGAGAAAGAGAAGCTGTGAGTGAGTGAGAGAGAAAGAGGAGCTGAGAGTGTGAGAGAGAGAAAGAGAAGCTGTGAGTGATACAGAGAGAGAAAGAAAGCTATGGGTGAGTGAGAGAGAAAGAGAAGCTGTGAGTGAGTGAGAGAGAGAGAAAGAGGAGCTGTGAGTGAGTGAGAGAGAGAAAGCGAAGCTGTGAGTGAGTGAGAGAGAGAGAGAGAAAGAGAAGCTGTGAGTTAGTGAGAGAGAGAAAGAGAAGCTGTGAGTGAGAGAGAGGGAGAAGCTGTGAGTGAGAGAGAGAGAAAAGAGAAGCTGTGAGTGAGAGAGAGAGAAAGAGAAGCTGTGTGTGCAAGAGAGAGAGAAATAGAACCTGTGAGTGAGTGAGGGAGAGAGAAAGAGAAGTTGTGATGAGTGAGAGAAAGAAAGAGAAGCTGTGAGAGAGAGAGAAAGAAAAGCTGTGAGTTAGTGAGAGAGAGAGAAAGAGAAGCTGTGAGTGAGAGAGACAGAGAGAGAGAAGCTGTGAGTGAGGGGAGAGAGAGAAAGGGAGCTATGAGTGAGAGAGTGAGAAAAAGAAAGAGAAGCTGTGAGTGAGTGAGAGAGAGAAAGAGAAGCTGTGAAAGAGAGAGAGAAAGAGAAGCTGTGAGTGAGAGAGAGAGAGAGAAAGAGAAGCTGTGAAAGAGAGAGAGAAAGAGAAGCTGTGTGAGAGAGAGAGAGAGAGAGAAGCTGTGACTGAGAGAGAGAGAGAGAGAAAGAAAGAGAAGCTGTGAGTGAGAGAGAGAAAGAAAGAAAGAGAAAGAGAAGCTATGAGTGAGAGAGAGTGAGAGAAAGAGAAGCTGTGAGTGAGAGATAGAGAAGCTGTGAGTGAGAGAGAGAGAGAAATAGAAGCTGTGAGTGAGAGAGAGAGAAAGAGAAGCTGTGAGAGAGAGAGAGAGAGAAAAGTGAAGCTGTGAGTGAGAGAGATAGACAGAAAGAGAAGCTGTGAGAGAGAGAGAAAAATAGAAGCTGTGAGTGAGTAAGAGAGAGAGAAGCTTTGAGTGAGTGAGAGAGAGAGAAAGAGTAGCTGTGAGTGCGAGTGACAGAGCGAGAAAGAGATGCTGTGAGAGAGAGAGAGAAAGAGAAGCTGTGAAAGAGAGAGAGAAAGAGAAGCTGTGAGTGTGTGAGAGAGAGAAAGAGAAGCTGTAAATGAGAGAGAGAGAGAAATAGAAGCTGTGAGTGAGAGAGAGAGAAAGAGAAGCTGTGAGTGTGTGTGTGTGAGAGAGAGAGAATCTGTGACTGAGAGAGAGAGAGAAAGAAAGAGAAGCTGTGAGTGAGAGAGAGGAAGAGAAAGAGAAGCTATGAGTGAGAGAGAGTGAGAGAAAGAGAAGCTGTGAGTGAGAGAGAGAAAAAGAAGCTGGGAGTGAGAGAGAGAGAGAGAAGAGAAGAGAAGAGAAGCTGTGAGTGAGAGAGATAGAGAGAAAGAGAAGCTGTGAGAGAGAGAAAAAAATAGAAGCTGTGAGTGAGTGAGACAGAGAGAGAGAAAGAGAAGCTGTGAGTGAGTGAGAGAGAGAAAGAGAAGCTGTGAGTGAGTGAGTGAGAGAGAGAAGCTGAGAGTGAGTGAGAGAGAGAAAGAGAAGTAGTGAGTGAGAGAGACAGAGAGAAAGAGAAGCTGTGAGTGAGAGAGAAAGAGAAGCTGTGAGTGAGTGAGAGAGAAAGAGAAGCTGTGAGTGAGAGAGAGAGAGAGAAAGAGAAGCTGTGAGTGAGAGAGAGAAAGAGAAAGAGAAGCTGTGAGTGAGAGAGAGTGAGAGAAAGAGAAGCTGTGAGTGAGGGAGACAGAGAGAGAAATAGAACCTGTGAGTGAGCAAGAGAGAGAGAGAAAGAGAAACTGTGTGTGTGTGTGTGTGAAAGAGAACCTGTGAGTGAGAGAGATAGAGATAGAGAAGCTGTGAGTGAGAGAGAGAGAAAGAGAAGCTGTGTGTGTAAGAGAGAGAGAAAGAGAAGCTGTGAGTGAGAGAGACAGAGAGAGAAAGAGAAGCTGAGAGTGAGAGAGTCAGAGAGAGAAAGAGAAGCTGTGAGTGAGTGACAGAGATAGAGGAGCTGAGAGTGAGTGAGAGAGAGACAAAGAGAAGGTGTGAGTGATACAGAGAGAGAGAAAGAGAAGCTGTGAGTGAGAGAGAGAAAGAGAAGCTGTGAGTGAGAGAAAGAGGGAGAAAGAGAAGCTGTGAGAGAGAGAGAGAAATAGCTGTGAGTGAGAGAGAGAAAGAGAAGCTGTGAGTGAGAGAGAGAGAAAGAGAAGCTGTGAGTGAGTGAGAGAGAGAGAAAGAGAAGCTGTGAGTGAGTGAGAGAGAGAGAGAGAAATAGAAGCTGTGAGTTAGTGAGAGAGAAAGAGAAGCTGTGAGTGAGACAGAGAGAAGCTGTGAGTGAGTGTGAGAGAGAGAAAAGAGAAGCTGTGAGTGAGACAGAGAGAAAGAGAAGCTGTGTGTGTGTGTGAGAGAGAAATAGAATCTGTGAGTGAGTGAGGGAGAGAGAAAGAGAAGCTGTCAGTGAGTGAGAGAGAGAGAGAAGCTGTGAGTGAGTGAGAGAGAGAGAGAGAAAGAGAAACAGAAGCTGTGAGTGAGAGAGAGAGAGAAGCTGTGAGTGAGTGAGAGAGAGAGAAAGAGTAGCAGTGAGTGAGAGAGACAGAGAGAGAAAGAGAAGCTGTGAGTGAGTGAGTGAGAGAGAGAAAGAAAGAGAAGCTGTGAGTGAGTGAGAGAGAGAAAAGGAGATGCTGTGAGAGAGAAGAGAGTGAGAGAGAAACAGAAGCTGTGAGAGAGAGAGACAAATAGAAGCTGTGAGTGAGTGTGTGTGAGAGAGAAAGAGAATCTGTGAGTGAGAGAGAGAGAGAGAAAAGAAAAGCTGTGAGTGAGAGAGATAGAGAGAAAGAGAAGCTGTGTGAGAGAGAGAAATAGAAGCTGTGAGTGAGTGAAAGAGAGAGAGAAAGAGAAAGAGAAGCTTTGAGTGAGTGAGAGAGAGAGAGAGAAGATGTGACTGAGAGAGAGAGAGAGAAGCTGTGAGTGAGTGAGAGAGAGAGAAAGAGAAGCAGTGAGTGAGAGAGACAGAGAGAGAAAGAGAAGCTGTGAGTGAGTGAAAGAGAAAGAGGAGCTGAGAGTGAGAGAGAGAGAGAAAGAGAAGCTGTGAGTGATACAGAGAGAGAGAAAGAAAGCTGTGGGTGAGTGAGAGAGAAAGAGGAGCTGTGAGTGAGTGCGAGAGAGAGAAAGAGAAGCTGTGAGTGAGTGAGAGAGAGAGAGAGAAAGAGAAGCTGTGAGTGAGAGAGAGAGAGAGAAGCTGTGAGTGAGTGAGAGAGAGAGAAAAGAGAAGCTGTGAGTGAGAGAGAGAGAAAGAGAAGCTGTGTGTGTGTGAGAGAGAGAAATAGAAGCTGTGAGTGAGGGAGGGAGAGAGAAAGAGAAGCTGTGAGTGAGTGAGTGAGAGAGAGAAAGAGAAGCTGCGTGTGAGAGAGAGAAAGAGAAGCTGTGAGTGAGTGAGAGAGAGAACGAGAAGCTGTGAGTCAGTGAGAGAGAGAGAGAAAGAGAAGCTGTGAGTGAGAGAGAGAGAGAAAGAGAAGCTGTAAATGAGAGAGAGAGAAATAGAAGCTGTGAGTGAGAGAGAGAGAAAGAGAAGCTGTGAGTGAGAGAGAGAAAGAGAAAGAGAAGCTGTGAGTGAGAGAGAGAGAGAAAGAGAAGCTGTGTGAGAGAGAGAGAAAGAGAAGCTGTGAGTGAGAGAGACAGAGAGAGAAAGAGAAGCTGTGAGTGAGAGAGAGAGAGAAGCTGTGTGAGAGAGAGACAAATAGAAGCTGTGAGTGAGTCTGTGAGAGAGAGAAAGAGAATCTGTGAGTGAGAGAGAGAGAGAAAAGAAAACCTGTGAGTGAGAGAGATAGAGAGAAAGAGAAGCTGTGTGTGAGAGAGAAATAGAAGCTGTGAGTGAGTGAGAGAGAGAGAGAAAGAGAAATAGAAGCTGTGAGTGAGTGAGAGAGAGAGAGAGAAGCTGTGAGTGAGTGAGAGAGAGAGAAGCTGTGAGTGAGTGAGAGAGAGAGAAAGAGAAGCAGTGAGTGAGAGAGACAGAGAGAGAAAGAGAAGCTGTGAGTGAGTGAGTAAGAGAGAGAAAGAAAGAGAAGCTGTGAGTGAGTGAGTGAGAGAGAAGGAGATGCTGTGAGAGAGAAGAGAGTGAGAGAGAAAGAGAAGCTGTGTGAGAGAGAGACAAATAGAAGCTGTGAGTGAGTGTGTGTGAGAGAGAAAGAGAATCTGTGAGTGAGAGAGAGAGAGAGAGAAAAGAAAAGCTGTGAGTGAGAGAGATAGAGTGAAAGAGAAGCTGTGTGAGAGAGAGAGAAATAGAAGCTGTGAGTGAGTGAGAGAGAGAGAGAAAGAGAAAGAGAAGCTGTGAGTGAGTGAGAGAGAGAGAGAAGCTGTGAGTGAGGGAGAGAGAGAAGCTGTGAGTGAGTGAGAGAGAGAGAGAAAGAGAAGCAGTGAGTGAGAGAGACAGAGAAAGAGAAGCTGTGAGTGAGTGAGTGAGTGAGAGAAAGAAAGAGAAGCTGTGAGTGAGTGAGAGAGAGAGAAGGAAATGCTGTGAGAGAGAAGAGAGTGAGAGAGAAAGAGAAGCTGTGAGAGAGAGAGAGAAAGAGAAGCTGTGAGTGAGAGAGACAGAGAGAGAAAGAGAAGCTGTGAGTGAGTGAGAGAGAAAGAGGAGCTGAGAGTGAGAGAGAGAGAGAAAGAGAAGCTGTGAGTGATACAGAGAGAGAGAAAGAAAGCTGTGGGTGAGTGAGAGAGAAAGAGAAGCTTGAGTGAGTGAGAGAGAGAGAAAGAGGAGCTGTGAGTGAGTGCGTGAGAGAGAAAGAGAAGCTGTGAGTGAGAGAGATAGAGAGAAAGAGAAGCTATGTGTGAGAGAGAAATAGAAGCTGTGAGTGAGTGAGAGAGAGAGAGAATTAGAAGCTGTGAGTGAGTGAGAGAGAGAGAGAGAGAGAAGCTGTGGGTGAGAGAGAGAGCGGCTGTGAGTGAGTGAGAGAGAGAGAGAAAAAGAGAGGTAGTGAGTGAGAGAGACAGAGAGAGAAAGAGAAGCTGTGAGTGAGTGAGTGAGAGAGAGAAAGAAAGAGAAGCTGTGAGTGAGTGAGAGAGAGAGAAGGAGATGCTGTGAGAGAGAAGAGAGTGAGAGTGAAAGAGAAGCTGTGTGAGAGAGAGAGAAAGAAAAGCTGTGAGTGAGAGAGACAGAGAGAGAAAGAGAAGCTGTGAGTGAGTGAGAGAGAAAGAGGAGCTGAGAGTGAGAGAGAGAGAAAGAGAAGCTGTGAGTGATACAGAGAGAGAGAGAAAGCTATGGGTGAGTGAGAGAGAAAGAGAAGCTGTGAGTGAGTGAGAGAGAGAGAAAGAGGAGCTGTGAGTGAGTGAGAGAGAGAGAAAGCGAAGCTGTGAGTGAGTGAGAGAGAGAGAGAGAAAGAGAAGCTGTGAGTTAGTGAGAGAGAGAAAGAGAAGCTGTGAGTGAGAGAGAGGGAGAAGCTGTGAGTGAGTGAGAGAGAGAGAAAAGAGAAGCTGTGAGTGAGAGAGAGAGAAAGAGAAGCTGTGTGTGCAAGAGAGAGAGAAATAGAACCTGTGAGTGAGTGAGGGAGAGAGAAAGAGAAGTTGTGATGAGTGAGAGAGAGAAAGAGAAGCTGTGAGAGAGAGAGAAAGAAAAGCTGTGAGTTAGTGAGAGAGAGAGAAAGAGAAGCTGTGAGTGAGAGAGACAGAGAGAGAGAAGCTGTGAGTGAGGGGAGAGAGAGAAAGGGAGCTATGAGTGAGAGAGTGAGAGAAAGAAAGAGAAGCTGTGAGTGAGTGAGAGAGAGAAAGAGAAGCTGTGAAAGAGAGAGAGAAAGAGAAGCTGTGAGTGAGAGGGAGAGAGAGAAAGAGAAGCTGTGAAAGAGAGAGAGAAAGAGAAGCTGTGAGAGAGAGAGAGAGAAAGAGAAGCTGTGACTGAGAGAGAGAGAGAGAAAGAAAGAGGAGCTGTGAGTGAGAGAGAGAAAGAAAGAGAAAGAGAAGCTATGAGTGAGAGAGAGTGAGAGAAAGAGAAGCTGTGAGTGAGAGATAGAGAAGCTGTGAGTGAGAGAGAGAGAGAAATAGAAGCTGTGAGTGAGAGAGAGAGAAAGAGAAGCTGTGAGAGAGAGAGAGAGAGAGAAAAGTGAAGCTGTGAGTGAGAGAGATAGACAGAAAGAGAAGCTGTGAGAGAGAGAGAAAAATAGAAGCTGTGAGTGAGTAAGAGAGAGAGAAGCTTTGAGTGAGTGAGAGAGAGAGAAAGAGTAGCTGTGAGTGCGAGTGACAGAGCGAGAAAGAGATGCTGTGAGAGAGAGAGAGAGAAAGAGAAGCTGTGAAAGAGAGAGAGAAAGAGAAGCTGTGAGTGTGTGAGAGAGAGAAAGAGAAGCTGTAAATGAGAGAGAGAGAGAAATAGAAGCTGTGAGTGAGAGAGAGAGAAAGAGAAGCTGTGAGTGTGTGTGTGAGAGAGAGAGAGAATCTGTGACTGAGAGAGAGAGAGAAAGAAAGAGAAGCTGTGAGTGAGAGAGAGAAAGAGAAAGAGAAGCTATGAGTGAGAGAGAGTGAGAGAAAGAGAAGCTGTGAGTGAGAGAGAGAAAAAGAAGCTGGGAGTGAGAGAGAGAGAGAGAGAGAGAGAAGAGAAGAGAAGCTGTGAGTGAGAGAGATAGAGAGAAAGAGAAGCTGTGTGAGAGAGAGAAAAATAGAAGCTGTGAGTGAGTGAGACAGAGAGAGAGAAAGAGAAGCTGTGAGTGAGTGAGAGAGAGAAAGAGAAGCTGTGAGTGAGTGAGTGAGAGAGAGAAGCTGAGAGTGAGTGAGAGAGAGAAAGAGAAGTAGTGAGTGAGAGAGAGAGAGAGAAAGAGAAGCTGTGAGTGAGAGAGAAAGAGAAGCTGTGAGTGAGTGAGAGAGAAAGAGAAGCTGTGAGTGAGAGAGAGAGAGAGAAAGAGAAGCTGTGAGTGAGAGAGAGAAAGAGAAAGAGAAGCTGTGAGTGAGAGAGAGTGAGAGAAAGAGAAGCTGTGAGTGAGGGAGACAGAGAGAGAAATAGAACCTGTGAGTGAGCAAGAGAGAGAGAGAAAGAGAAGCTGTGTGTGTAAGAGAGAGAGAAAGAGAAGCTGTGAGTGAGAGAGACAGAGAGAAAGAGAAGCTGTGAGTGAGAGAGACAGAGAGAGAAAGAGAAGCTGTGAGTGAGTGACAGAGATAGAGGAGCTGAGAGTGAGTGAGAGAGAGAGAAAGAGAAGCTGTGAGTGATACAGAGAGAGAGAAAGAGAAGCTGTGAGTGAGAGAGAGAAAGAGAAGCTGTGAGTGAGAGAAAGAGGGAGAAAGAGAAGCTGTGTGAGAGAGAGAGAAATAGCTGTGAGTGAGAGAGAGAAAGAGAAGCTGTGAGTGAGAGAGAGAGAAAGAGAAGCTGTGAGTGAGTGAGAGAGAGAGAAAGAGAAGCTGTGAGTGAGTGAGAGAGAGAGAGAGAAAGAGAAGCTGTGAGTTAGTGAGAGAGAAAGAGAAGCTGTGAGTGAGACAGAGAGAAGCTGTGAGTGAGTGTGAGAGAGAGAAAAGAGAAGCTGTGAGTGAGACAGAGAGAAAGAGAAGCTGTGTGTGTGTGAGAGAGAGAAATAGAATCTGTGAGTGAGTGAGGGAGAGAGAAAGAGAAGCTGTGAGTGAGTGAGAGAGAGAGAGAAGCTGTGAGTGAGTGAGAGAGAGAGAGAAAGAGAAGCTGTGAGTGAGTGAGAGAGAGAGAAAGAGAAGCTGTTAGAGAGAGAGAAAGAGAAGCTGTGAGTTAGTGAGAGAGAGAGAAAGAGAAGCTGTGAGTGAGAGAGTCAGAGAGAGGGAAGCTGTGAGTGAGGAGAAAGAGAGAAAGGGAGCTATGAGTGAGAGAGTGAGAGAAAGAAAGAGAAGCTGTGAGTGAGAGAGAGAGAGAAAGAGAAGCTGTGAAAGAGAGAGAGAAAGAGAAGCTGTGAGAAAGAGAGAGAGAGAGAAAGAGAAGCTGTAAATGACAGAGAGAAATAGAAGCTGTGAGTGAGAGAGAGAGAAAGAGAAGCTGTGTGAGAGAGAGAGAGAAAGAGAAGCTGTTACTGAGATAGAGAGAGAGAAAGAGAAAGAGAAGCTGGGAGTGAGAGAGAGAAAGAGAAAGAGAAGCTATGAGTGAGAGAGAGTGAGAGAAAGAGAAGCTGTGAGTGAGAGATAGAGAAGCTGTGAGTGAGAGAGAGAGAAATAGAAGCTGTGAGTGAGAGAGAGAGAAAGAGAAGCTGTGAGTGAGAGAGAGAGAGAAAAGAGAAGCTGTGAGTGAGAGAGATAGAGAGAAAGAGAAGCTGTGAGAGAGAGAGAGAAAAATAGAAGCTGTGAGTGAGTAAGAGAGAGAGAGAGAGAAGATGTGAGTGAGTGAGAGAGAGAGAAAGAGAAGCTGTGATTGAGAATGACAGAGCAAGAAAGAGATGCTGTGAGAGAGAGAGAAAGAGAAGCTGTGAAAGAGAGAGAGAAAGAGAAGCTGTGAGTGAGAGAGACAGAGAGAGAAAGAGAAGCTGTGAGTGAGAGAGAAAGAGAAGCTGTGAGTGAGAGAGAGAGAAAGAGAAGCTGTGAGTGGGAGAGAGAGAGAGAAAGAGAAGCTGTGAGTGAGAGAGAGAAAGAGAAAGAGAAGCTGTGAGTGAGAGAGACGGTGAGAGAAAGAGGCTGTGAGTGAGGGAGACAGAGAGAGAAATAGTACCTGTGAGTGAGCAAGAGAGAGAGAAAGAGAAACTGTGTGTGTGTGTGAGAGAGAAAGAGAACCTGTGAGTGAGAGAGAGAGAGAAAGAGAAGCTGTGAGTGAGAGAGAGAGAAAGAGAAGCTGTGTGTGTAAGAGAGAGAGAATGAGAAGCTGTGAGTGAGAGAGACAGAGAGAGAAAGAGAAGCTGTGAGTGAGTGACAGAGATAGAGGAGCTGAGAGTGAGTGAGAGAGAGAGAAAGAGAAGCTGTGAGTGATACAGAGAGAGAGAAAGAGAAGCTGTGAGTGAGAGAGAGAAAGAGAAGCTGTGAGTGAGAGAAAGAGGGAGAAAGAGAAGCTGTGAGAGAGAGAGAAATAGCTGTGAGTGAGAGAGAGAGAAAGAGAAGCTGTGAGTGAGAGAGAGAGAAAGAGAAGCTGTGAGTGAGTGAGAGAGAGAGAGAGAAAGAGAAGCTGTGAGTTAGTGAGAGAGAGAAAGAGAAAGAGAAGCTGTGAGTTAGTGAGAGAGAGAAAGAGAAGCTGTGAGTGAGTGTGTGAGAGAGAAAAGAGAAGCTGTGAGTGAGACAGAGAGAAAGAGAAGCTGTGTGTGTGTGAGAGAGAGAAATAGAATCTGTGAGTGAGTGAGGGAGAGAGAAAGAGAAGCTGTGAGTGAGTGAGTGAGAGAGAGAAAGAGAAGCTGTTAGAGAGAGTGAAAGAAAAGCTGTGAGTTAGTGAGAGAGAGAGAAAGAGAAGCTGTGAGTGAGAGAGTCAGAGAGAGAGAAGCTGTGAGTGAGGAGAAAGAGAGAAAGGGAGCTATGAGTGAGAGAGTGAGAGAAAGAAAGAGAAGCTGTGAGTGAGAGAGAGAGAGAAAGAGAAGCTGTGAAAGAGAGAGAGAAAGAGAAGCTGTGAGAGAGAGAGAGAGAAAGAAAGAGAAGCTGTGTGAGAGAGAGAGAGAAAGAGAAGCTGTTACTGAGAGAGAGAGAGAGAGAAGCTGGGAGTGAGAGAGAGAAAGAGAAAGAGAAGCTATGAGTGAGAGAGAGTGAGAGAAAGAGAAGCTGTGAGTGAGAGATAGAGAAGCTGTGAGTGAGAGAGAGAGAAAGAGAAGCTGTGAGTGAAAGAGAGTGAGAAAGAGAAGCTGTGAGTGATAGAGAGAAAGAGAAAGAGAAGCTGTGTGTGAGTGAGAGAGAGAAAGAGAAGCTGTTAGAGAGAGTGAAAGAAAAGCTGTGAGTTAGTGAGAGAGAGAGAAAGAGAAGCTGTGAGTGAGAGAGTCAGAGAGAGAGAAGCTGTGAGTGAGGAGAAAGAGAGAAAGGGAGCTATGAGTGAGAGAGTGAGAGAAAGAAAGAGAAGCTGTGAGTGAGAGAGAGAGAGAAAGAGAAGCTGTGAAAGAGAGAGAGAAAGAGAAGCTGTGAGAGAGAGAGAGAGAAAGAAAGAGAAGCTGTGTGAGAGAGAGAGAGAAAGAGAAGCTGTTACTGAGAGAGAGAGAGAGAGAAGCTGGGAGTGAGAGAGAGAAAGAGAAAGAGAAGCTATGAGTGAGAGAGAGTGAGAGAAAGAGAAGCTGTGAGTGAGAGATAGAGAAGCTGTGAGTGAGAGAGAGAGAAAGAGAAGCTGTGAGTGAAAGAGAGTGAGAAAGAGAAGCTGTGAGTGATAGAGAGAAAGAGAAAGAGAAGCTGTGAGTGAGTGAGAGAGAGAGAAAGAGTAGCTGTGAGTGAGAGAGAGAGAGAAAGAAGCTGTGAGTGAGTGTGTGAGAGAAAAGAGAAGTTGTGAGTGAGAGAGATAGAGAGAAAGAAAGAGAAGCTGTGAGTGAGAGAGAGAAAAATAGAAGCTGTGAGTGAGTGAGAGAGATCAAGAAAGAGAAGCTGTGAGTGAGTGAGTGAGAGAGATCAAGAAAGAGAAGCTGTGTGTGTGTGAGAGAGAAGGAGAATCTGTGAGTTAGTGAGTGAAAGAGAAAGAGACGCTGTGAGTGAGAGAGACAGAGAGAGAGAGAGAAGCTGTGAGTGAGTGAGAGAGAGAGAGAAGCTGTGAGTGAGTGAGAGAGAGAGAATGAGAAGCAGTGAGTGAGAGAGAAAGAGAGAGAAAGAGAAGCTGTGAGTGAGTAAGTGAGAGAGAGAAAGAAAGAGAAGCTGTGAGTGAGTGAGAGAGAGAGAGAAGGATATGCTGTGAGAGAGAAGAGAGTGAGAGAGAAAGATAAGCTGTGAGAGAGAGAGAAAGAGAAGCTGTGAGTGAGAAAGACAGAGAGAGAAAGAGAAGCTGTGAGTGAGTGAGAGAGAAAGACGAGCTGAGAGTGAGAGACAGAGAGAAAGAGAAGCTGTGAGAGATACAGAGAGAGAGAAATAAAGCTGTGGGTGAGTGAGAGAGAAAGAGAAGCTGTGAGTGAGTGAGAGAGAGAGAGAAAGAGAAGCTGTGAGTTAGTGAGAGAGAGAAAGAGAAGCTGTGAGTTAGTGAGAGAGAGAAAGAGAAGCTGTGAGTGAGAGAGAGAGAGAGAAGCTGTGAGTGAGAGAGAGAGAAAGAGAAGCTGTGAGTGATACAGAGAGAGAGAAAGAGAAGCTGTGAGTGAGAGAGAGAAAGAGAAGCTGTGAGTGAGAGAAAGAGGGAGAAAGAGAAGCTGTGTGTGAGAGAGAAATAGCTGTGAGTGAGAGAGAGAGAAAGAGAAGCTGTGAGTGAGAGAGAGAGAAAGAGATCTGTGAGTGAGTGAGAGAGAGAGAGAGAAAGAGAAGCTGTGAGTTAGTGAGAGAGAGAAAGAGAAGCTGTGAGAGAGAGAGAGAGAAGCTGTGAGTGAGTGTGAGAGAGAGAAAAGAGAAGCTGTGAGTGAGACAGAGAGAAAGAGAAGCTGTGTGTGTGTGAGAGAGAAATAGAATCTGTGAGTTAGTGAGGGAGAGAGAAAGAGAAGCTGTGAGTGAGTGAGTGAGAGAGAGAAAGAGAAGCTGTTAGAGAGAGAGAAAGAGAAGCTGTGAGTTAGTGAGAGAGAGAGAAAGAGAAGCTGTGAGTGAGAGAGTCAGAGAGAGAGAAGCTGTGAGTGAGGAGAAAGAGAGAAAGGGAGCTATGAGTGAGAGAGTGAGAGAAAGAAAGAGAAGCTGTGAGTGAGAGAGAGAGAGAAAGAGAAGCTGTGAAAGAGAGAGAGAAAGAGAAGCTGTGAGAGAGAGAGAGAGAAAGAAAGAGAAGCTGTAAATGACACAGAGAGAGAAATAGAAGCTGTGAGTGAGAGAGAGAGAAAGAGAAGCTGTGTGAGAGAGAGAGAGAGAAAGAGAAGCTGTTACTGAGAGAGAGAGAGAGAAAGAGAAGCTGGGAGTGAGAGAGAGAAAGAGAAAGAGAAGCTATGAGTGAGAGAGAGTGAGAGAAAGAGAAGCTATGAGTGAGAGATAGAGAAGCTGTGAGTGAGAGAGAGAGAAAGAGAAGCTGTGAGTGAAAGAGAGAGAAAGAGCAGCTGTGAGTGATAGAGAGAAAGAGAAAGAGAAGCTGTGAGTGAGTGAGAGAGAGAGAAAGAGAAGCTGTGAGTGAGAGAGAGAGAGAGAGAAAGAAGCTGTGAGTGAGTGTGTGAGAGAGAAAAGAGAAGTTGTGAGTGAGAGAGATAGAGAGAAAGAAAGAGAAGCTGTGAGTGAGAGAGAGAAAAATAGAAGCTGTGAGTGAGTGAGAGAGTGAAAGAAAGAGAAGCTGTGAGTGAGTGAGTGAGAGAGATCGAGAAAGAGAAGCTGTGTGTGTGAGAGAGAGAAAGAGAATCTGTGAGTTAGTGAGTGAAAGAGAAAGAGACGCTGTGAGTGAGAGAGACAGAGAGAGAGAGAAGCTGTGAGTGAGTGAGAGAGAGAGAGAAGCTGTGAGTGAGTGAGAGAGAGAGAATGAGAAGCAGTGAGTGAGAGAGAAAGAGAGAGAAAGAGAAGCTGTGAGTGAGTAAGTGAGAGAGAGAAAGAAAGAGAAGCTGTGAGTGAGTGAGAGAGAGAGAGAAGGATGTGCTGTGAGAGAGAAGAGAGTGAGAGAGAAAGAGAAGCTGAGAGAGAGAGAGAGAGAAGCTGTGAGTGAGAAAGACAGAGAGAGAAAGAGAAGCTGTGAGTGAGTGAGAGAGAAAGACGAGCTGAGAGTGAGAGACAGAGAGAAAGAGAAGCTGTGAGAGATACAGAGAGAGAGAGAAATAAAGCTGTGTGTGTGAGAGAGAAAGAGAAGCTGTGAGTGAGTGAGAGAGAGAGAAAGAGAAGCTGTGAGTTAGTGAGAGAGAGAAAGAGAAGCTGTGAGTTAGTGAGAGAGAGAAAGAGAAGCTGTGAGTGAGTGAGAGAGAGAGAAGCTGTGAGTGAGTGAGAGAGAGAAAAGAGAAGCTGTGAGTGAGAGAGAGAGAGAAAGAAGCTGTGAGTGAGTGTGAGAGAGAGAAAAGAGAAGTTGTGAGTGAGAGAGATAGAGAGAAAGAAAGAGAAGCTGTGAGTGAGAGAGAGAAAAATAGAAGCTGTGAGTGAGTGAGAGAGTGAAAGAAAGAGAAGCTGTGAGTGAGTGAGTGAGAGAGATCGAGAAAGAGAAGCTGTGTGTGTGTGAGAGAGAAAGAGAATCTGTGAGTTAGTGAGTGAAAGAGAAAGAGACGCTGTGAGTGAGAGAGACAGAGAGAGAGAGAAGCTGTGAGTGAGTGAGAGAGAGAGAGAAGCTGTGAGTGAGTGAGAGAGAGAGAATGAGAAGCAGTGAGTGAGAGAGACAGAGAGAGAAAGAGAAGCTGTGAGTGAGTAAGTGAGAGAGAGAAAGAAAGAGAAGCTGTGAGTGAGTGAGTGAGAGAGAAGGATATGCTGTGAGAGAGAAGAGAGTGAGAGAGAAAGAGAAGCTGTGAGAGAGAGAGAAAGAGAAGCTGTGAGTGAGAAAGACAGAGAGAGAAAGAGAAGCTGTGCGTGAGTAAGTGAGAGAGAGAAAAAAAGAG
Organism: Bradypodion pumilum; assembly: GCA_035047305.1. Classification (NCBI taxonomy): domain Eukaryota; kingdom Metazoa; phylum Chordata; class Lepidosauria; order Squamata; family Chamaeleonidae; genus Bradypodion; species Bradypodion pumilum. The sequence continues at coordinate 182,218,957 of JAWDJD010000002.1, forward strand.
AAGCTGTGAGTGAGTGAGAGAGAGAGAAGGATATGCTGTGAGAGAGAAGAGAGTGAGAGAGAAAGAGAAGCTGTGAGTGAGAGAGAAAGACGAGCTGAGAGTGAGAGACAGAGAGAAAGAGAAGCTTTGAGTGATACAGAGAGAGAGAAAGAAAGCTGTGGGTGAGTGAGAGAGAAAGAGAAGCTGTGAGTGAGTGAGAGAGAGAGAGAAAGAGAATCTGTGAGTTAGTGAGAGAGAGAAAGAGAAGCTGTGCGTTAGTGAGAGAGAGAATGAGAAACTGTGAGTGAGAGAGAGAGAGAGAGAAGCTGTGAGTGAGTGAGAGAGAGAGAAAAGAGAAGCTGTGAGTGAGAGAGAGAGAAAGAGAAGCTGTGTGTGCGAGACTGAGAGAAATAGAAGCTGTGAGTGAGGGAGAGAGAAAGAGAAGCTGTGAGTGAGTGAGTGAGAGAGAGAAAGAGAAGCTGTGAGAGAGAGAGAGAAAGAGAAGCTGTGAGTGAGTGAGAGAGAGAACGAGAAGCTGTGAGTGAGTGAGAGAGAGAAAGAGAAGCTGTGAGTGAGAGAGAGAGAGAAAGAAAAGCTGTGAGTGAGAGAGAGTGAGAGAAAGAGAAGCTGTGAGTGCAAGAGACAGAGAGCGAAAGAGATGCTGTGAGTGAGTGAGAGAGAGAGAAAGAGAAGCTGTGAGTGAGAGAGAGAAAGAAAGAGAAGCTGTAAATGAGAGAGAGAGAGAAATAGAAGCTGTCAGTGAGAGAGAGAAAAAGAGAAGCTGTGAGTGAGAGAGAGAGAGAGAAAGAGAAGCTGTGAGTGAGAGAGAGAAAGAGAAGCTGTGAGTGAGAGAGAGAAAGAGAAGCTATGAGTGAGAGAGAGTGAGAGAAAGAGAAGCTGTGAGTTAGTGAGAGAGAGAAAGAGAAGCTGTGAGTTAGTGAGAGAGAGAAAGAGAAGCTGTGAGTGAGAGAGAGAGAGAGAAGCTGTGAGTGAGTGAGAGAGAGAGAAAGAGAAGCTGTGAGTGAGTGAGAGAGAGAGAGAAAGAGAAGCTGTGAGTTAGTGAGAGAGAGAAAGTGAAGCTGTGAGTTAGTGAGAGAGAGAAAGAGAAGCTGTGAGTGAGAGAGAGAGAGAGAGAGAAGCTGTGAGTGAGTGAGAGAGAGAGAAAGAGAAGCTGTGAGTGATACAGAGAGAGAGAAAGAGAAGCTGTGAGTGAGAGAGAGAAAGAGAAGCTGTGAGTGAGAGAAAGAGGGAGAAAGAGAAGCTGTGAGAGAGAGAGAAATAGCTGTGAGTGAGAGAGAGAGAAAGAGAAGCTGTGAGTGAGAGAGAGAGAAAGAGAAGCTGTGAGTGAGAGAGAGAGAAAGAGAAGCTGTGAGTGAGAGAGAGAGAGAGAGAGAAAGAGAAGCTGTGAGTTAGTGAGAGAGAGAAAGAGAAGCTGTGAGTGAGAGAGAGAGAGAAGCTGTGAGTGAGTGTGAGAGAGAAAAGAGAAGCTGTGAGTGAGACAGAGAGAAAGAGAAGCTGTGTGTGTGTGAGAGAGAGAAATAGAATCTGTGAGTGAGTGAGGGAGAGAGAAAGAGAAGCTGTGAGTGAGTGAGTGAGAGAGAGAAAGAGAAGCTGTTAGAGAGAGAGAAAGAGAAGCTGTGAGTTAGTGAGAGAGAGAGAAAGAGAAGCTGTGAGTGAGAGAGTCAGAGAGAGAGAAGCTGTGAGTGAGGAGAAAGAGAGAAAGGGAGCTATGAGTGAGAGAGTGAGAGAAAGAAAGAGAAGCTGTGAGTGAGAGAGAGAGAAGGATATGCTGTGAGAGAGAAGAGAGTGAGAGAGAAAGAGAAGCTGTGAGTGAGAGAGAAAGACGAGCTGAGAGTGAGAGACAGAGAGAAAGAGAAGCTGTGAGTGATACAGAGAGAGAGAAAGAAAGCTGTGGGTGAGTGAGAGAGAAAGAGAAGCTGTGAGTGAGTGAGAGAGAGAGAGAAAGAGAAGCTGTGAGTTAGTGAGAGAGAGAAAGAGAAGCTGTGAGTTAGTGAGAGAGAGAATGAGAAACTGTGAGTGAGAGAGAGATCGAGAGAAGCTGTGAGTGAGTGAGAGAGAGAGAAAAGAGAAGCTGTGAGTGAGAGAGAGAGAAAGAGAAGCTGTGTGTGCGAGACTGAGAGAAATAGATGCTGTGAGTGAGGGAGAGAGAAAGAGAAGCTGTGAGTGAGTGAGTGAGAGAGAGAAAGAGAAGCTGTGAGTGAGAGAAAGAAAGAGAAGCTGTAAATGAGAGAGAGAGAGAAATAGAAGCTGTCAGTGAGAGAGAGAGAAAGAGAAGCTGTGAGTGAGAGAGAGAGAGAGAGAAAGAGAAGCTGTGAGTGAGAGAGAGAAAGAGAAGCTGTGAGGGAGAGAGAAAAATAGAAGCTGTGAGTGAGTAAGAGAGAGAGAAGCTTTGAGTGAGTGAGAGAGAGAGAAAGAGTAGCTGTGAGTGCGAGTGACAGAGCGAGAAAGAGATGCTGTGAGAGAGAGAGAGAGAAAGAGAAGCTGTGAAAGAGAGAGAAAGAGAAGCTGTGAGTGTGTGAGAGAGAGAAAGAGAAGCTGTAAATGAGAGAGAGAGAGAAATAGAAGCTGTGAGTGAGAGAGAGAGAAAGAGAAGCTGTGAGTGTGTGTGTGAGAGAGAGAGAGAATCTGTGACTGAGAGAGAGAGAGAAAGAAAGAGAAGCTGTGAGTGAGAGAGAGAAAGAGAAAGAGAAGCTATGAGTGAGAGAGAGTGAGAGAAAGAGAAACTGTGAGTGAGAGAGAGAAAAAGAAGCTGGGAGTGAGAGAGAGAGAGAGAAGAGAAGAGAAGCTGTGAGTGAGAGAGATAGAGAGAAAGAGACGCTGTGTGAGAGAGAGAAAAATAGAAGCTGTGAGTGAGTGAGACAGAGAGAGAGAAAGAGAAGCTGTGAGTGAGTGAGAGAGAGAAAGAGAAGCTGTGAGTGAGTGAGTGAGAGAGAGAAGCTGAGAGTGAGTGAGAGAGAGAAAGAGAAGTAGTGAGTGAGAGAGAGAGAGAGAAAGAGAAGCTGTGAGTGAGAGAGAAAGAGAAGCTGTGAGTGAGTGAGAGAGAAAGAGAAGCTGTGAGTGAGAGAGAGAGAGAGAAAGAGAAGCTGTGAGTGAGAGAGAGAAAGAGAAAGAGAAGCTGTGAGTGAGAGAGAGTGAGAGAAAGAGAAGCTGTGAGTGAGGGAGACAGAGAGAGAAATAGAAGCTGTGAGTGAGCAAGAGAGAGAGAAAGAGAAACTGTGTGTGTGTGTGTGTGAAAGAGAACCTGTGAGTGAGAGAGATAGTGATAGAGAAGCTGTGAGTGAGAGAGAGAGAAAGAGAAGCTGTGTGTGTAAGAGAGAGAGAAAGAGAAGCTGTGAGTGAGAGAGACAGAGAGAGAAAGAGAAGCTGTGAGTGAGTGACAGAGATAGAGGAGCTGAGAGTGAGTGAGAGAGAGAGAAAGAGAAGCTGTGAGTGATACAGAGAGAGAGAAAGAGAAGCTGTGAGTGAGAGAGAGAAAGAGAAGCTGTGAGTGAGAGAAAGAGGGAGAAAGAGAAGCTGTGTGAGAGAGAGAGAAATAGCTGTGAGTGAGAGAGAGAAAGAGAAGCTGTGAGTGAGAGAGAGAGAAAGAGAAGCTGTGAGTGAGTGAGAGAGAGAGAAAGAGAAGCTGTGAGTGAGTGAGAGAGAGAGAGAGAAAGAGAAGCTGTGAGTTAGTGAGAGAGAAAGAGAAGCTGTGAGTGAGACAGAGAGAAGCTGTGAGTGAGTGTGAGAGAGAGAAAAGAGAAGCTGTGAGTGAGACAGAGAGAAAGACAAGCTGTGTGTGTGTGTGAGAGAGAAATAGAATCTGTGAGTGAGTGAGGGAGAGAGAAAGAGAAGCTGTGAGTGAGTGAGAGAGAGAGAGAAGCTGTGAGTGAGTGAGAGAGAGAGAGAGAAAGAGAAGCTGTGAGTGAGTGAGAGAGAGAGAAAGAGAAGCTGTTAGAGAGAGAGAAAGAGAAGCTGTGAGTTAGTGAGAGAGAGAGAAAGAGAAGCTGTGAGTGAGAGAGTCAGAGAGAGGGAAGCTGTGAGTGAGGAGAAAGAGAGAAAGGGAGCTATGAGTGAGAGAGTGAGAGAAAGAAAGAGAAGCTGTGAGTGAGAGAGAGAGAGAAAGAGAAGCTGTGAAAGAGAGAGAGAAAGAGAAGCTGTGAGAAAGAGAGAGAGAGAGAAAGAGAAGCTGTAAATGACAGAGAGAAATAGAAGCTGTGAGTGAGAGAGAGAGAAAGAGAAGCTGTGTGAGAGAGAGAGAGAGAAAGAGAAGCTGTTACTGAGATAGAGAGAGAGAAAGAGAAAGAGAAGCTGGGAGTGAGAGAGAGAAAGAGAAAGAGAAGCTATGAGTGAGAGAGAGTGAGAGAAAGAGAAGCTGTGAGTGAGAGATAGAGAAGCTGTGAGTGAGAGAGAGAGAAATAGAAGCTGTGAGTGAGAGAGAGAGAAAGAGAAGCTGTGAGTGAGAGAGAGAGAGAAAAGAGAAGCTGTGAGTGAGAGAGATAGAGAGAAAGAGAAGCTGTGAGAGAGAGAGAGAAAAATAGAAGCTGTGAGTGAGTAAGAGAGAGAGAGAGAGAGAAGATGTGAGTGAGTGAGAGAGAGAGAAAGAGAAGCTGTGAGTGCGAATGACAGAGCAAGAAAGAGATGCTGTGAGAGAGAGAGAAAGAGAAGCTGTGAAAGAGAGAGAGAAAGAGAAGCTGTGAGTGAGAGAGACAGAGAGAGAAAGAGAAGCTGTGAGTGAGAGAGAAAGAGAAGCTGTGAGTGAGAGAGAGAGAAAGAGAAGCTGTGAGTGAGAGAGAGAGAAAGAGAAGCTGTGAGTGAGAGAGAGAAAGAGAAAGAGAAGCTGTGAGTGAGAGAGAGTGAGAGAAAGAGGCTGTGAGTGAGGGAGACAGACAGAGAAATAGTACCTGTGAGTGAGCAAGAGAGAGAGAAAGAGAAACTGTGTGTGTGTGAGAGAGAGAAAGAGAACCTGTGAGTGAGAGAGAGAGAGAAAGAGAAGCTGTGAGTGAGAGAGAGAGAAAGAGAAGCTGTGTGTGTAAGAGAGAGAGAATGAGAAGCTGTGAGTGAGAGAGACAGAGAGAGAAAGAGAAGCTGTGAGTGAGTGACAGAGATAGAGGAGCTGAGAGTGAGTGAGAGAGAGAGAAAGAGAAGCTGTGAGTGATACAGAGAGAGAGAAAGAGAAGCTGTGAGTGAGAGAGAGAAAGAGAAGCTGTGAGTGAGACAGAGAGAAAGAGAATCTGTGTGTGTGTGAGAGAGAGAAATAGAATCTGTGAGTGAGTGAGGGAGAGAGAAAGAGAAGCTGTGAGTGAGTGAGTGAGAGAGAGAAAGAGAAGCTGTTAGAGAGAGTGAAAGAAAAGCTGTGAGTTAGTGAGAGAGAGAGAAAGAGAAGCTGTGAGTGAGAGAGTCAGAGAGAGAGAAGCTGTGAGTGAGGAGAAAGAGAGAAAGGGAGCTATGAGTGAGAGAGTGAGAGAAAGAAAGAGAAGCTGTGAGTGAGAGAGAGAGAGAAAGAGAAGCTGTGAAAGAGAGAGAGAAAGAGAAGCTGTGAGAGAGAGAGAGAGAAAGAAAGAGAAGCTGTGTGAGAGAGAGAGAGAAAGAGAAGCTGTTACTGAGAGAGAGAGAGAGAGAGAAGCTGGGAGTGAGAGAGAGAAAGAGAAAGAGAAGCTATGAGTGAGAGAGAGTGAGAGAAAGAGAAGCTGTGAGTGAGAGATAGAGAAGCTGTGAGTGAGAGAGAGAGAAAGAGAAGCTGTGAGTGAAAGAGAGTGAGAAAGAGAAGCTGTGAGTGATAGAGAGAAAGAGAAAGAGAAGCTGTGAGTGAGTGAGAGAGAGAGAAAGAGAAGCTGTGAGTGAGAGAGAGAGAGAAAGAAGCTGTGAGTGAGTGTGTGAGAGAGAAAAGAGAAGTTGTGAGTGAGAGAGATAGAGAGAAAGAAAGAGAAGCTGTGAGTGAGAGAGAGAAAAATAGAAGCTGTGAGTGAGTGAGAGAGATCAAGAAAGAGAAGCTGTGAGTGAGTGAGTGAGAGTGATCAAGAAAGAGAAGCTGTGTGTGTGTGAGAGAGAAGGAGAATCTGTGAGTTAGTGAGTGAAAGAGAAAGAGACGCTGTGAGTGAGAGAGACAGAGAGAGAGAGAGAAGCTGTGAGTGAGTGAGAGAGAGAGAGAAGCTGTGAGTGAGTGAGAGAGAGAGAATGAGAAGCAGTGAGTGAGAGAGAAAGAGAGAGAAAGAGAAGCTGTGAGTGAGTAAGTGAGAGAGAGAAAGAAAGAGAAGCTGTGAGTGAGTGAGAGAGAGAGAGAAGGATATGCTGTGAGAGAGAAGAGAGTGAGAGAGAAAGAGAAGCTGTGAGAGAGAGAGAAAGAGAAGCTGTGAGTGAGAAAGACAGAGAGAGAAAGAGAAGCTGTGAGTGAGTGAGAGAGAAAGACGAGCTGAGAGTGAGAGACAGAGAGAAAGAGAAGCTGTGAGAGATACAGAGAGAGAGAAATAAAGCTGTGTGTGAGTGAGAGAGAAAGAGAAGCTGTGAGTGAGTGAGAGAGAGAGAGAAAGAGAAGCTGTGAGTTAGTGAGAGAGAGAAAGAGAAGCTGTGAGTTAGTGAGAGAGAGAAAGAGAAGCTGTGAGTGAGAGAGAGAGAGAGAGAGAAGCTGTGAGTGAGAGAGAGAGAAAGAGAAGCTGTGAGTGATACAGAGAGAGAGAAAGAGAAGCTGTGAGTGAGATAGAGAAAGAGAAGCTGTGAGTGAGAGGAAGAGGGAGAAAGAGAAGCTGTGTGAGAGAGAGAAATAGCTGTGAGTGAGAGAGAGAGAAAGAGAAGCTGTGAGTGAGAGAGAGAGAAAGAGAAGCTGTGAGTGAGTGAGAGAGAGAGAGAGAGAAAGAGAAGCTGTGAGTTAGTGAGAGAGAGAAAGAGAAGCTGTGAGAGAGAGAGAGAGAAGCTGTGAGTGAGTGTGAGAGAGAGAAAAGAGAAGCTGTGAGTGAGACAGAGAGAAAGAGAAGCTGTGTGTGTGTGAGAGAGAAATAGAATCTGTGAGTGAGTGAGGGAGAGAGAAAGAGAAGCTGTGAGTGAGTGAGAGAGAGAAAGAGAAGCTGTTAGAGAGAGAGAAAGAGAAGCTGTGAGTTAGTGAGAGAGAGAGAAAGAGAAGCTGTGAGTGAGAGAGTCAGAGAGAGAGAAGCTGTGAGTGAGGAGAAAGAGAGAAAGGGAGCTATGAGTGAGAGAGTGAGAGAAAGAAAGAGAAGCTGTGAGTGAGAGAGAGAGAGAAAGAGAAGCTGTGAAAGAGAGAGAGAAAGAGAAGCTGTGAGAGAGAGAGAGAAAGAAAGAGAAGCTGTAAATGACACAGAGAGAGAAATAGAAGCTGTGAGTGAGAGAGAGAGAAAGAGAAGCTGTGTGAGAGAGAGAGAGAGAAAGAGAAGCTGTTACTGAGAGAGAGAGAGAAAGAGAAGCTGGGAGTGAGAGAGAGAAAGAGAAAGAGAAGCTATGAGTGAGAGAGAGTGAGAGAAAGAGAAGCTATGAGTGAGAGATAGAGAAGCTGTGAGTGAGAGAGAGAGAAAGAGAAGCTGTGAGTGAAAGAGAGAGAAAGAGCAGCTGTGAGTGATAGAGAGAAAGAGAAAGAGAAGCTGTGAGTGAGTGAGAGAGAGAGAAAGAGAAGCTGTGAGTGAGAGAGAGAGAGAGAGAAAGAAGCTGTGAGTGAGTGTGTGAGAGAGAAAAGAGAAGTTGTGAGTGAGAGAGATAGAGAGAAAGAAAGAGAAGCTGTGAGTGAGAGAGAGAAAAATAGAAGCTGTGAGTGAGTGAGAGAGTGAAAGAAAGAGAAGCTGTGAGTGAGTGAGTGAGAGAGATCGAGAAAGAGAAGCTGTGTGTGTGAGAGAGAGAAAGAGAATCTGTGAGTTAGTGAGTGAAAGAGAAAGAGACGCTGTGAGTGAGAGAGACAGAGAGAGAGAGAAGCTGTGAGTGAGTGAGAGAGAGAGAGAGAGAAGCTGTGAGTGAGTGAGAGAGAGAGAATGAGAAGCAGTGAGTGAGAGAGAAAGAGAGAGAAAGAGAAGCTGTGAGTGAGTAAGTGAGAGAGAGAAAGAAAGAGAAGCTGTGAGTGAGTGAGAGAGAGAGAGAAGGATGTGCTGTGAGAGAGAAGAGAGTGAGAGAGAAAGAGAAGCTGTGAGAGAGAGAGAAAGAGAAGCTGTGAGTGAGAAAGACAGAGAGAGAAAGAGAAGCTGTGAGTGAGTGAGAGAGAAAGACGAGCTGAGAGTGAGAGACAGAGAGAAAGAGAAGCTGTGAGAGATACAGAGAGAGAGAAATAAAGCTGTGTGTGTGAGAGAGAAAGAGAAGCTGTGAGTGAGTGAGAGAGAGAGAGAAAGAGAAGCTGTGAGTTAGTGAGAGAGAGAAAGAGAAGCTGTGAGTTAGTGAGAGAGAGAAAGAGAAGCTGTGAGTGAGTGAGAGAGAGAGAAACTGTGAGTGAGTGAGAGAGAGAAAAGAGAAGCTGTGAGTGAGAGAGAGAGAGAAAGAAGCTGTGAGTGAGTGTGAGAGAGAGAAAAGAGAAGTTGTGAGTGAGAGAGATAGAGAGAAAGAAAGAGAAGCTGTGAGTGAGAGAGAGAAAAATAGAAGCTGTGAGTGAGTGAGAGAGTGAAAGAAAGAGAAGCTGTGAGTGAGTGAGTGAGAGAGATCGAGAAAGAGAAGCTGTGTGTGTGTGAGAGAGAAAGAGAATCTGTGAGTTAGTGAGTGAAAGAGAAAGAGACGCTGTGAGTGAGAGAGACAGAGAGAGAGAGAAGCTGTGAGTGAGTGAGAGAGAGAGAGAAGCTGTGAGTGAGTGAGAGAGAGAGAATGAGAAGCAGTGAGTGAGAGAGACAGAGAGAGAAAGAGAAGCTGTGAGTGAGTAAGTGAGAGAGAGAAAGAAAGAGAAGCTGTGAGTGAGTGAGTGAGAGAGAAGGATATGCTGTGAGAGAGAAGAGAGTGAGAGAGAAAGAGAAGCTGTGAGAGAGAGAGAAAGAGAAGCTGTGAGTGAGAAAGACAGAGAGAGAAAGAGAAGCTGTGAGTGAGTAAGTGAGAGAGAAAAAAAAAGAGAAGCTGTGAGTGAGTGAGAGAGAGAGAAGGATATGCTGTGAGAGAGAAGAGAGTGAGAGAGAAAGAGAAGCTGTGAGTGAGAGAGAAAGACGAGCTGAGAGTGAGAGACAGAGAGAAAGAGAAGCTTTGAGTGATACAGAGAGAGAGAAAGAAAGCTGTGGGTGAGTGAGAGAGAAAGAGAAGCTGTGAGTGAGTGAGAGAGAGAGAGAAAGAGAATCTGTGAGTTAGTGAGAGAGAGAAAGAGAAGCTGTGAGTTAGTGAGAGAGAGAATGAGAAACTGTGAGTGAGAGAGAGAGAGAGAGAAGCTGTGAGTGAGTGAGAGAGAGAGAAAAGAGAAGCTGTGAGTGAGAGAGAGAGAAAGAGAATCTGTGTGTGCGAGACTGAGAGAAATAGAAGCTGTGAGTGAGGGAGAGAGAAAGAGAAGCTGTGAGTGAGTGAGTGAGAGAGAGAAAGAGAAGCTGTGAGAGAGAGAGAGAGAGAAAGAGAAGCTGTGAGTGAGTGAGAGAGAGAACGAGAAGCTGTGAGTGAGTGAGAGAGAGAAAGAGAAGCTGTGAGTGAGAGAGAGAGAGAAAGAAAAGCTGTGAGTGAGAGAGAGTGAGAGAAAGAGAAGCTGTGAGTGCAAGAGACAGAGAGCGAAAGAGATGCTGTGAGTGAGTGAGAGAGAGAGAAAGAGAAGCTGTGAGTGAGAGAGAGAAAGAAAGAGAAGCTGTAAATGAGAGAGAGAGAGAAATAGAAGCTGTCAGTGAGAGAGAGAAAAAGAGAAGCTGTGAGTGAGAGAGAGAGAGAGAAAGAGAAGCTGTGAGTGAGAGAGAGAAAGAGAAGCTGTGAGTGAGAGAGAGAAAGAGAAGCTATGAGTGAGAGAGAGTGAGAGAAAGAGAAGCTGTGAGTTAGTGAGAGAGAGAAAGAGAAGCTGTGAGTTAGTGAGAGAGAGAAAGAGAAGCTGTGAGTGAGAGAGAGAGAGAGAAGCTGTGAGTGAGTGAGAGAGAGAGAAAGAGAAGCTGTGAGTGAGTGAGAGAGAGAGAGAAAGAGAAGCTGTGAGTTAGTGAGAGAGAGAAAGTGAAGCTGTGAGTTAGTGAGAGAGAGAAAGAGAAGCTGTGAGTGAGAGAGAGTGAGAGAGAGAAGCTGTGAGTGAGTGAGAGAGAGAGAAAGAGAAGCTGTGAGTGATACAGAGAGAGAGAAAGAGAAGCTGTGAGTGAGAGAGAGAAAGAGAAGCTGTGAGTGAGAGAAAGAGGGAGAAAGAGAAGCTGTGTGAGAGAGAGAAATAGCTGTGAGTGAGAGAGAGAGAAAGAGAAGCTGTGAGTGAGAGAGAGAGAAAGAGAAGCTGTGAGTGAGAGAGAGAGAAAGAGAAGCTGTGAGTGAGAGAGAGAGAGAGAGAGAGAGAAAGAGAAGCTGTGAGTTAGTGAGAGAGAGAAAAGAGAAGCTGTGAGTGAGACAGAGAGAAAGAGAAGCTGTGTGTGTGTGAGAGAGAGAAATAGAATCTGTGAGTGAGTGAGGGAGAGAGAAAGAGAAGCTGTGAGTGAGTGAGTGAGAGAGAGAAAGAGAAGCTGTTAGAGAGAGAGAAAGAGAAGCTGTGAGTTAGTGAGAGAGAGAGAAAGAGAAGCTGTGAGTGAGAGAGTCAGAGAGAGAGAAGCTGTGAGTGAGGAGAAAGAGAGAAAGGGAGCTATGAGTGAGAGAGTGAGAGAAAGAAAGAGAAGCTGTGAGTGAGAGAGAGAGAAGGATATGCTGTGAGAGAGAAGAGAGTGAGAGAGAAAGAGAAGCTGTGAGTGAGAGAGAAAGACGAGCTGAGAGTGAGAGACAGAGAGAAAGAGAAGCTGTGAGTGATACAGAGAGAGAGAAAGAAAGCTGTGGGTGAGTGAGAGAGAAAGAGAAGCTGTGAGTGAGTGAGAGAGAGAGAGAAAGAGAAGCTGTGAGTTAGTGAGAGAGAGAAAGAGAAGCTGTGAGTTAGTGAGAGAGAGAATGAGAAACTGTGAGTGAGAGAGAGATCGAGAGAAGCTGTGAGTGAGTGAGAGAGAGAGAAAAGAGAAGCTGTGAGTGAGAGAGAGAGAAAGAGAAGCTGTGTGTGCGAGACTGAGAGAAATAGATGCTGTGAGTGACGGAGAGAGAAAGAGAAGCTGTGAGTGAGTGAGTGAGAGAGAGAAAGAGAAGCTGTGAGTGAGAGAGAGAAAGAAAGAGAAGCTGTAAATGAGAGAGAGAGAGAAATAGAAGCTGTCAGTGAGAGAGAGAGAAAGAGAAGCTGTGAGTGAGAGAGAGAGAGAGAGAAAGAGAAGCTGTGAGTGAGAGAGAGAAAGGGAAGCTGTGAGGGAGAGAGAGAAAGAGAAGCTATGAGTGAGAGAGAGTGAGAGAAAGAGAAGCTGTGAGTGAGGGAGAGAGAAAGAGAAGCTGTGAGTGAGTGAGAGAGAGAAAGAGAAGCTGTGAGAGAGAGAGAGAAAGAGAAGCTGTGAGTGATTGAGAGAGAGAACGAGAAGCTGTGAGTGAGTGAGAGAGAGAAAGAGAAGCTGTGAGTGAGAGAGAGAGAGAAAGAAAAGCTGTGAGTGAGAGAGAGTGAGAGAAAGAGAAGCTGTGAGTGCAAGAGACAGAGAGCGAAAGAGATGCTGTGAGTGAGTGAGAGAGAGAGAAAGAGAAGCTGTGAGTGAGAGAGAGAAAGAAAGAGAAGCTGTAAATGAGAGAGAGAGAAATAGAAGCTGTCAGTGAGAGAGAGAGAAAGAGAAGCTGTGAGTGAAAGAGAGAGAGAGAAAGAGAAGCTGTGAGTGAGAGAGAGAAAGAGAAGCTGTGAGGGAGAGAGAGAAAGAGAAACTATGAGTGAGAGTGAGTGAGAGAAAGAGAAGCTGTGAGTGAGAGAGAGAGAGAGAAGCTGTGAGTGAGAGAGAGAGAGAAAGAAAAGCTGTGTGTGTGTGAGAGAAATAGAAGCTGTGTGTGAGTGTGTGTGAGAGAGAAATAGAATCTGTGAGTGAGAGAGAGAGAGAAAAGAGAAGCTGTGAGTGAGAGAGATAGAGAGAAAGAGAAGCTATGTGTGAGAGAGAAATAGAAGCTGTGAGTGAGTGAGGGAGAGAAAGAGAAGTTGTGAGTGAGTGAGAGAGAGAAAGAGAAGCTGTGAGAGAGAGAGAAAGAGAAGCTGTGAGTTAGTGAGAGAGAGAGAAAGAGAAGCTGTGAGTGAGAGAGACAGAGAGAGAGAAGCTGTGAGTGAGGGGAGAGAGAGAAAGGGAGCTATGAGTGAGAGAGTGAGAGAAAGAAAGAGAAGCTGTGAGTGAGTGAGAGAGAGAAAGAGAAGCTGTGAGTGAGAGAGAGAAAGAAAGAGAAGCTGTAAATGAGAGAGAGAGAGAAATAGAAGCTGTCAGTGAGAGAGAGAGAAAGAGAAGCTGTGAGTGAGAGAGAGAGAGAGAAAGAGAAGCTGTGAGTGAGAGAGAGAAAGAGAAGCTGTGAGGGAGAGAGAGAAAGAGAAGCTATGAGTGAGAGAGAGTGAGAGAAAGAGAAGCTGTGAGTGAGGGAGAGAGAAAGAGAAGCTGTGAGTGAGTGAGTGAGAGAGAGAAAGAGAAGCTGTGAGAGAGAGAGAGAGAGAAAGAGAAGCTGTGAGTGAGTGAGAGAGAGAACGAGAAGCTGTGAGTGAGTGAGAGAGAGAAAGAGAAGCTGTGAGTGAGAGAGAGAGAGAAAGAAAAGCTGTGAGTGAGAGAGAGTGAGAGAAAGAGAAGCTGTGAGTGCAAGAGACAGAGAGCGAAAGAGATGCTGTGAGTGAGTGAGAGAGAGAGAAAGAGAAGCTGTGAGAGAGAGAAAGAAAGAGAAGCTGTAAATGAGAGAGAGAGAGAAATAGAAGCTGTCAGTGAGAGAGAGAGAAAGAGAAGCTGTGAGTGAGAGAGAGAGAGAGAAAGAGAAGCTGTGAGTGAGAGAGAGAAAGAGAAGCTGTGAGGGAGAGAGAGAAAGAGAAGCTATGAGTGAGAGTGAGTGAGAGAAAGAGAAGCTGTGAGTGAGTGAGAGAGAGAGAGAAGCTGTGGGTGAGAGAGAGAGAGCGGCTGTGAGTGAGTGAGAGAGAGAGAGAAAGAGAAGTAGTGAGTGAGAGAGACAGAGAGAGAAAGAGAAGCTGTGAGTGAGTGAGTGAGAGAGAGAAAGAGAAGCTGTGTGTGTGAGAGAGAAATAGAAGCTGTGAGTGAGTGTGTGTGTGAGAGAAAGAGAATCTGTGAGTGAGAGAGAGAGAGAAAAGAGAAGCTGTGAGTGAGAGAGATAGAGAGAAAGAGAAGCTATGTGTGAGAGAGAAATAGAAGCTGTGAGTGAGTGAGAGAGAGATAAAGAGAAGCTGTGAGTGAGTGAGAGAGAGAGAGAGAAGCTGTGGGTGAGAGAGAGAGAGCGGCTGTGAGTGAGTGAGAGAGAGAGAGAAAGAGAAGTAGTGAGTGAGAGAGACAGAGAGAGAAAGAGAAGTGGTGAGTGAGTGAGTGAGAGAGAGAAAGAGAAGCTGTGAGTGAGAGAGAGAGAGAAAGAAAAGCTGTGAGTGAGAGAGAGTGAGAGAAAGAGAAGTAGTGAGTGAGAGAGACAGAGAGAAAGAGAAGCTGTGAGTGAGTGAGTGAGAGAGAGAAAGAGAAGCTGTGAGTGAGAGAGAGAGAGAAAGAAAAGCTGTGAGTGAGAGAGAGTGAAAGAGAAGCTGTGAGTGCAAGAGACAGAGAGCGAAAGAGATGCTGTGAGTGAGTGAGAGAGAGAGAAAGAGAAGCTGTGAGTGAGAGAGAGAAAGAAAGAGAAGCTGTAAATGAGAGAGAGAGAGAAATAGAAGCTGTCAGTGAGAGAGAGAGAAAGAGAAGCTGTGAGTGAGAGAGAGAGAGAGAAGGAGATGCTGTGAGAGAGAAGAGAGTGAGAGTGAAAGAGAAGCTGTGAGAGAGAGAGAGAAAGAAAAGCTGTGAGTGAGAGAGACAGAGAGAAAGAGAAGCTGTGAGTGAGGGAGAGAGAAAGAGAAGCTGTGAGTGAGTGAGTGAGAGAGAGAAAGAGAAGCTGTGAGAGAGAGAGAGAAAGAGAAGCTGTGAGTGAGTGAGAGAGAGAACGAGAAGCTGTGAGTGAGTGAGAGAGAGAAAGAGAAGCTGTGAGTGAGAGAGAGAGAGAAAGAAAAGCTGTGAGTGAGAGAGAGTGAGAGAAAGAGAAGCTGTGAGTGCAAGAGACAGAGAGCGAAAGAGATGCTGTGAGTGAGTGAGAGAGAGAAAGAGAAGCTGTGAGTGAGAGAGAGAAAGAAAGAGAAGCTGTAAATGAGAGAGAGAGAGAAATAGAAGCTGTCAGAGAGAGAGAGAAAGAGAAGCTGTGAGTGAGAGAGAGAGAGAGAAAGAGAAGCTGTGAGTGAGAGAGAGAAAGAGAAGCTGTGAGGGAGAGAGAGAAAGAGAAGCTATGAGTGAGAGTGAGTGAGAGAAAGAGAAGCTGTGAGTGAGAGAGAGAAAGAGAAGCTGTGAGTGAGAGAGAGAGAGAGAAGCTGTGAGTGAGAGAGAGAGAGAGAGAAAGAAAAGCTGTGTGTGTGAGAGAGAAATAGAAGCTGTGAGTGAGTGTGTGTGAGAGAGAAAGAGAATCTGTGAGTGAGAGAGAGAGAGAAAAGAGAAGCTGTGAGTGAGAGAGATAGAGAGAAAGAGAAGCTATGTGTGAGAGAGAAATAGAAGCTGTGAGTGAGTGAGAGAGAGAGAGAAAGAGAAGCTGTGAGTGAGTGAGAGAGAGAGAGAGAAGCTGTGGGTGAGAGAGAGAGAGCGGCTGTGAGTGAGTGAGAGAGAGAGAGAGAAAGAGAAGTAGTGAGTGAGAGAGACAGAGAGAGAAAGAGAAGCTGTGAGTGAGTGAGTGAGAGAGAGAAAGAAAGAGAAGCTGTGAGTGAGTGAGAGAGAGAGAAGGAGATTCTGTGAGAGAGAAGAGAGTGAGAGTGAAAGAGAAGCTGTGAGAGAGAGAGAGAAAGAGAAGCTGTGAGTGAGAGAGACAGAGAGAGAAAGAGAAGCTGTGAGTGAGTGAGAGAGAAAGAGGAGCTGAGAGTGAGAGAGAGAGAGAGAAAGAGAAGCTGTGAGTGATACAGAGAGAGAAAGAAAGCTATTGGTGAATGAGAGAGAAAGAGAAGCTTTGAGTGAGTGAGAGAGAGAGAAAGAGGAGCTGTGAGTGAGTGAGAGAGAGAGAAAGAGAAGCTGTGAGTGAGTGAGAGAGAGAGAGAAAGAGAAGCTGTGAGTTAGTGAGAGAGAAAAAGAGAAGCTGTGAGTGAGAGAGAGAGAGAGAAGCTGTGAGTGAGTGAGAGAGAGAGAAAAGAGAAGCTGTGAGTGAGAGAGAGAGAAAGAGAAGCTGTGTGTGCGACAGAGAGAGAAATAGAACCTGTGAGTGAGTGAGGGAGAGAGAAAGAGAAGTTGTGAGTGAGTGAGAGAGAGAAAGAGAAGCTGTGAGAGAGAGAGAAAGAGAAGATGTGAGTTAGTGAGAGAGAGAGAAAGAGAAGCTGTGAGTGAGAGAGACAGAGAGAGAGAAGCTGTGAGTGAGGGGAGAGAGAGAAAGATAGCTATGAGTGAGAGAGTGAGAGAAAGAAAGAGAAGCTGTGAGTGAGTGAGAGAGAGAAAGAGAAGCTGTGAAAGAGAGAGAGAAAGAGAAGCTGTGAGTGAGAGAGAGAGAGAAAGAGAAGTTGTAAATGACAGAGAGAGAGAAATAGAAGCTGTGAGTGAGAGAGAGAGAAAGAGAAGCTGTGAGAGAGAGAGAGAAAGAGAAGCTGTGACTGAGAGAGAGAGAGAAAGAAAGAGATGCTGTGAGTGAGAGAGAGAAAGAAAGAGAAAGAGAAGCTATGAGTGAGAGAGAGTGAGAGAAAGAGAAGCTGTGAGTGAGAGATAGAGAAGCTGTGAGTGAGAGAGAGAGAGAAATAGAAGCTGTGAGTGAGAGAGAGAGAAAGAGAAGCTGTGAGTGAGAGAGAGAGAGAGAAAAGAGAAGCTGTGAGTGAGAGAGAGACAGAAAGAGAAGCTGTGAGAGAGAGAGAAAAATAGAAGCTGTGAGTGAGTAAAAGAGAGAGAGAAGCTTTGAGTGAGTGAGAGAGAGAGAAAGAGTAACTGTGAGTGCGAGTGACAGAGCGAGAAAGAGATGCTGTGAGAGAGAGAGAGAGAAAGAGAAGCTGTGAAAGAGAGAGAGAAAGAGAAGCTGTGAGTGAGAGAGAGAGAGAGAAAGAGAAGCTGTAAATGAGAGAGAGAGAGAAATAGAAGCTGTGAGTGTGTGTGAGAGAGAGAGAGAAGCTGTGACTGAGAGAGAGAGAGAGAAAGAAAGAGAAGCTGTGAGTGAGAGAGAGAAAGAGAAAGAGAAGCTATGAGTGAGAGAGAGTGAGAGAAAGAGAAGCTGTGAGTGAGAGAGAGAAAAAGAAGCTGGGAGTGAGAGAGAGAGAGAGAGAGAAGAGAAGCTGTGAGTGAGAGAGATAGAGAGAAAGAGAAGCTGTGAGAGAGAGAGAAAAATAGAAGCTGTGAGTGAGTGAGAGAGAGACAGAGAAAGAGAAGCTGTGAGTGAGTGAGAGAGAGAAAGAGAAGCTGTGAGTGAGTGAGTGAGAGAGAGAAGCTGAGAGTGAGTGAGAGAGAGAGAAAGGGAAGCAGTGAGTGAGAGAGACAGAGAGAAAGAGAAGCTGTGAGTGAGAGAGAAAGAGAAGCTGTGAGTGAGTGAGAGAGAAAGAGAAGCTGTTAGTGAGAGAGAGAGAGAGAGAGAAAGAGAAGCTGTGAGTGATAGAGAGAAAGAGAAAGAGAAGCTGTGAGTGAGAGAGAGTGAGAGAATGAGAAGCTGTGAGTGAGGGAGACAGAGAGAGAAATAGAACCTGTGAGTGAGCAAGAGAGAGAGAGAAAGAGAAACTGTGTGTGTGTGTGTGAAAGAGAACCTGTGAGTGAGAGAGAGAGAGATAGAGAAGCTGTGAGTGAGAGAGAGAGAAAGAGAAGCTGTGTGTGTAAGAGAGAGAGAAAGAGAAGCTGTGATTGAGAGAGACAGAGAGAGAAAGTGAAGCTGTGAGTGAGAGAGACAGAGAGAGAAAGAGAAGCTGTGAGTGAGTGACAGAGATAGAGGAGCTGAGAGTGAGTGAGAGAGAGAGAAAGAGAAGCTGTGAATGATACAGAGAGAGAGAAAGAGAAGCTGTGAGTGAGAGAGAGAAAGAGAAGCTGTGAGTGAGAGAAAGAGGGAGAAAGAGAAGCTGTGTTAGAGAGAGAGAGAAATAGCTGTGAGTGAGAGAGAGAGAAAGAGAAGCTGTGAGTGAGAGAGAGAGAAAGAGAAGCTGTGAGTGAGTGAGAGAGAGAGAAAGAGAAGCTGTGAGTGAGTGAGAGAGAGAGAGAGAAAGAGAAACTGTGAGTTAGTGAGAGAGAGAAAGAGAAGCTGTGAGTGAGTGTGAGAGAGAGAAATAGAATCTGTGAGTGAGTGAGGGAGAGAGAAAGAGAAGCTGTGAGTGAGTGAGAGAGAGAGAAAGAGAAGCTGTTAGAGAGAGAGAAAGAGAAGCTGTGAGTTAGTGAGAGAGAGAGAAAGAGAAGCTGTGAGTGAGAGAGTCAGAGAGAGAGAAGCTGTGAGTGAGGAGAAAGAGAGAAAGGGAGCTATGAGTGAGAGAGTGAGAGAAAGAAAGAGAAGCTGTGAGTGAGAGAGATAGAGAAAGAGAAGCTGTGAAAGAGAGAGAGAAAGAGAAGCTGTGAGAAAGAGAGAGAGAGAGAAAGAGAAGCTGTAAATGACAGAGAGAAATAGAAGCTGTGAGTGAGAGAGAGAGAAAGAGAAGCTGTGTGAGAGAGAGAGAGAAAGAGAAGCTGTTACTGAGAGAGAGAGAGAGAAAGAGAAGCTGGGAGTGAGAGAGAGAAAGAGAAAGAGAAGCTATGAGTGAGAGAGAGTGAGAGAAAGAGAAGCTGTGAGTGAAGATAGAGAAGCTGTGAGTGAGAGAGAGAGAAATAGAAGCTGTGAGTGAGAGAGAGAGAAAGAGAAGCTGTGAGTGAGAGAGAGAGAAAAGAGAAGCTGTGAGTGAGAGAGATAGAGAGAAAGAGAAGCTGTGAGAGAGAGAGAAAAATAGAAGCTGTGAGTGAGTAAGAGAGAGAGAGAGAAGCTGTGAGTGAGTGAGAGAGAGAGAAAGAGAAGCTGTGAGTGCGAATGACAGAGCAAGAAAGAGATTCTGTGAGAGAGAGAGAAAGAGAAGCTGTGAAAGAGAGAGAGAAAGAGAAGCTGTGAGTGAGAGAGACAGAGAGAGAAAGAGAAGCTGTGAGTGAGAGAGAAAGAGAAGCTGTGAGTGAGAGAGAGAGAGAGAGAAAGAGAAGCTGTGAGTGAGAGAGAGAAAGAGAAAGAGAAGCTGTGAGTGAGAGAGAGTGAGAGAAAGAGAAGCTGTGAGTGAGGGAGACAGAGAGAGAAATAGAACCTGTGAGTGAGCAAGAGAGAGAGAGAAAGAGAAACTGTGTGTGTGTGAGAGAGAGAAAGAGAACCTGTGAGTGAGAGAGAGAGAGAAAGCGAAGCTGTGAGTGAGAGAGAGAGAAAGAGAAGCTGTGTGTGTAAGAGAGAGAGAAAGAGAAGCTGTGAGTGAGAGAGACAGAGAGAGAAAGAGAAGCTGTGAGTGAGAGAGAGAGAGAAAGAGAAGCTGTGAGTGAGTGACAGAGATAGAGGAGCTGACAGTGAGTGAGAGAGAGAGAAAGAGAAGCTGTGAGTGATACAGAGAGAGAGAAAGAGAAGCTGTGAGTGAGAGAGAGAAAGAGAAGCTGTGAGTGAGAGAAAGAGGGAGAAAGTGAAGCTGTGAGAGAGAGAGAAATAGCTGTGAGTGTGAGAGAGAGAAAGAGAAGCTGTGAGTGAGAGAGAGAGAAAGAGATGCTGTGAGTGAGAGAGAGAGAAAGAGAAGCTGTGAGTGAGTGAGAGAGAGAGAGAAAGAGAAGCTGTGAGTTAGTGAGAAAGAGAAAGAGAAGCTGTGAGTGAGTGTTAGAGAGAGAAAAGAGAAGCTGTGAGTGAGACAGAGAGAAAGAGAAGCTGTGTGTGTGTGAGAGAGAGAAATAGAATCTGTGAGTGAGTGAGGGAGAGAGAAAGAGAAGCTGTGAGTGAGTGAGTGAGAGAGAGAAAGAGAAGCTGTTAGAGAGAGAGAAAGAGAAGCTGTGAGTTAGTGAGAGAGAGAGAAAGAGAAGCTGTGAGTGAGAGAGTCAGAGAGAGAGTAGCTGTGAGTGAGGAGAAAGAGAGAAAGGGAGCTATGAGTGAGAGAGTGAGAGAAAGAAAGAGAAGCTGTGAGTGAGAGAGAGAGAGAAAGAGAAGCTGTGAAAGAGAGAGAGAAAGAGAAGCTGTGAGAGACAGAGAGAGAAAGAAAGAGAAGCTGTAAATGACAGAGAGAGAGAAATAGAAGCTGTGAGTGAGAGAGAGAGAAAGAGAAGCAGTGTGAGAGAGAGAGAGAAAGAGAAGCTGTTACTGAGAGAGAGAGAGAAAGAGAAGCTGGGAGTGAGAGTGAGAAAGAGAAAGAGAAGCTATGAGTGAGAGAGAGTGAGAGAAAGAGAAGCTGTGAGTGAGAGATAGAGAAGCTGTGAGTGAGAGAGAGAGAAAGAGAAGCTGTGAGTGAAAGAGAGAGAGAAAGAGAAGCTGTGAGTGATAGAGAGAAAGAGAAAGAGAAGCTGTGAGTGAGTGAGAGAGAGAGAAAGAAAGAGAAACTGTGAGTGAGATAGAGAGAGAAAGAAGCTGTGAGTGAGTGTGTGAGAGAGAAAAGAGAAGTTGTGAGTGAGAGAGATAGAGAGAAAGAAAGAGAATCTGTGAGTGAGAGAGAGAAAAATAGAAGCTGTGAGTGAGTGAGAGAGTGAAAGAAAGAGAAGCTGTGAGTGAGTGAGTGAGAGAGATCGAGAAAGAGAAGCTGTGTGTGTGTGAGAGAGAAAGAGAATCTGTGAGTTAGTGAGTGAAAGAGAAAGAGACGCTGTGAGTGAGAGAGACAGAGAGAGAGAGAGAAGCTGTGAGTGAGTGAGAGAGAGAGAAGCTGTGAGTGAGTGAGAGAGAGAGAATGAGAAGCAGTGAGTGAGAGAGAAAGAGAGAGAAAGAGAGGCTGTGAGTGAGTAAGTGAGAGAGAGAAAGAAAGAGAAGCTGTGAGTGAGTGAGAGAGAGAAGGATATGCTGTGAGAGAGAAGAGAGTGAGAGAGAAAGAGAAGCTGTGAGAGAGAGAGAAAGAGAAGCTGTGAGTGAGAAAGACAGAGAGAGAAAGAGAAGCTGTGAGTGAGTGAGAGAGAAAGACGAGCTGAGAGTGAGAGACAGAGAGAAAGAGAAGCTGTGAGAGATACAGAGAGAGAGAAATAAAGCTGTGGGTGAGTGAGAGAGAAAGAGAAGCTGTGAGTGAGTGAGAGAGAGAGAGAAAGAGAAGCTGTGAGTTAGTGAGAGAGAGAAAGAGAAGCTGTGAGTTAGTGAGAGAGAGAGAAAGAGAAGCTGTGAGTGAGAGATGGAGAAATAAGCTGTGAGTGAGTGAGAGAGAGAAAAGAGAAGCTGTGAGTGAGAGAGAGAGAAAGAAGATGTGAGTGAGTGTGAGAGAGAAAAGAGAAGTTGTGAGTGAGAGAGATAGAGAGAAAGAAAGAGAAGCTGTGAGTGAGAGAGAGAAAAATAGAAGCTGTGAGTGAGTGAGAGAGTGAAAGAAAGAGAAGCTGTGAGTGAGTGAGTGAGAGAGATCGAGAAAGAGAAGCTGTGTGTGTGTGAGAGAGAAAGAGAATCTGTGAGTTAGTGAGTGAAAGAGAAAGAGACGCTGTGAGTGAGAGAGACTGAGAGAGAGAGAAGCTGTGAGTGAGTGAGAGAGAGAGAGAAGCCGTGAGTGAGTGAGAGAAAGAGAATGAGAAGCAGTGAGTGAGAGAGACAGAGAGAGAAAGAGAAGCTGTGAGTGAGTGAGTGAGAGAGAAGGATATGCTGTGAGAGAGAAGAGAGTGAGAGAGAAAGAGAAGCTGTGAGAGAGAGAAAGAGAAGTTGTGAGTGAGAAAGACAGAGAGAGAAAGAGAAGCTGTGAGTGAGTGAGAGAGAAAGACGAGCTGAGACTGAGAGACAGAGAGAAAGAGAAGCTGTGAGTGATACAGAGAGAGAGAAAGAAAGCTGTGGGTGAGTGAGAGAGAAAGAGAAGCTGTGAGTGAGTGAGAGAGAGAGAAAGAGAAGCTGTGAGTTAGTGAGAGAGAGAAAGAGAAGCTGTGAGTTAGTGAGAGAGAGAAAGAAAGAGAAACTGTGAGTGAGAGAGAGAGAGAGAGAAGCTGTGAGTGAGTGAGAGAGAGAGAAAAGAGAAGCTGTGAGTGAGAGAGAGAGAAAGAGAAGCTGTGTGTGCGAGACTGAGAGAAATAGAAGCTGTGAGTGAGTGAGGGAGAGAGAAAGAGAAGCTGTGAGTGAGTGAGTGAGAGAGAGAAAGAGAAGCTGTGAGAGAGAGAGAGAGAAAGAGAAGCTGTGAGTGAGTGAGAGAGAGAACGAGAAGCTGTGAGTGAGTGAGAGAGAGAAAGAGAAGCTGTGAGTGAGAGAGAGAGAGAAAGAAAAGCTGTGAGTGAGAGAGAGTGAGAGAAAGAGAAGCTGTGAGTGCAAGAGACAGAGAGCGAAAGAGATGCTGTGAGTGAGTGAGAGAGAGAGAAAGAGAAGCTGTGAGTGAGAGAGAGAAAGAAAGAGAAGCTGTAAATGAGAGAGAGAGAGAAATAGAAGCTGTCAGTGAGAGAGAGAGAAAGAGAAGCTGTGAGTGAGAGAGAGAGAGAGAAAGAGAAGCTGTGAGTGAGAGAGAAAGAGAAGCTGTGAGTGAGAGAGAGAAAGAGAAGCTGCGAGTGAGAGAGAGACAGAGAGAGAAAGAGAAGCTGTGAGTAAGAGAGAGAGAGAGAAAAAGAAGCTGTGTGAGAGAGAGACTAATAGAAGCTGTGAGTGAGTGTGTGTGAGAGAGAAAGAGAATCTGTCAGTGAGAGAGAGAGAAAAGAAAAGCTGTGAGTGAGAGAGATAGAGAGAAAGAGAAGCTGTGTGAGAGAGAAATAGAAGCTGTGAGTGAGTGAGAGAGAGAGAGAGAAAGAGAAGCTGTGAGTGAGTGAGAGAGAGAGAAGCTGTGAGTGTGTGTGAGAGAGAGAAGCTGTGAGTGTGAGAGAGAGAGAAAGAGAAGCAGTGAGTGAGAGAGACAGAGAGAGAAAGAGAAGCTGTGAGTGAGTGAGTGAGAGAGAGAAAGAAAGAGAAGCTGTGAGTGAGTGAGAGAGAGAGAAGGAGATGCTGTGAGAGAGAAGAGAGTGAGAGAGAAAGAGAAGCTGTGAGAGAGAGAGAGAAAGAGAAGCTGTGAGTGAGTGTGAGAGAAAGAGGAGCTGAGAGTGAGAGAGAGAGAGAGAAAGAGAAGCTGTGAGTGATACAGAGAGAGAGAGAAAGCTGTGGGTGAGTGATAGAGAAAGAGAAGCTGTGAGTGAGAGAGACAGAGAGAGAAAGAGAAGCTGTGAGTGAGAGAGAGAGAGAAAGAGAAGCTGTGAGTGAGTGACAGAGATAGAGGAGCTGAGAGTGAGTGAGAGAGAGAGAAAGAGAAGCTGTGAGTGATACAGAGAGAGAGAAAGAGAAGCTGTGAGTGAGAGAGAGAAAGAGAAGCTGTGAGTGAGAGAAAGAGGGAGAAAGAGAAGCTGTGTGAGAGAGAGAAATAGCTGTGAGTGTGAGAGAGAGAAAGAGAAGCTGTGAGTGAGAGAGAGAGAAAGAGATGCTGTGAGTGAGAGAGAGAGAAAGAGAAGCTGTGAGTGAGTGAGAGAGAGAGAGAAAGAGAAGCTGTGAGTTAGTGAGAAAGAGAAAGAGAAGCTGTGAGTGAGTGTTAGAGAGAGAAAAGAGAAGCTGTGAGTGAGACAGAGAGAAAGAGAAGCTGTGTGTGTGTGTGAGAGAGAAATAGAATCTGTGAGTGAGTGAGGGAGAGAGAAAGAGAAGCTGTGAGTGAGTGAGTGAGATAGAGAAAGAGAAGCTGTTAGAGAGAGAGAAAGAGAAGCTGTGAGTTAGTGAGAGAGAGAGAAAGAGAAGCTGTGAGTGAGAGAGTCAGAGAGAGAGAAGCTGTGAGTGAGGAGAAAGAGAGAAAGGGAGCTATGAGTGAGAGAGTGAGAGAAAGAAAGAGAAGCTGTGAGTGAGAGAGAGAGAGAAAGAGAAGCTGTGAAAGAGAGAGAGAAAGAGAAGCTGTGAGAGAGAGAGAGAGAAAGAAAGAGAAGCTGTAAATGACAGAGAGAGAGAAATAGAAGCTGTGAGTGAGAGAGAGAGAAAGAGAAGCTGTGTGAGAGAGAGAGAAAGAGAAGCTGTTACTGAGAGAGAGAGAGAGAGAGAAGCTGGGAGTGAGAGTGAGAAAGAGAAAGAGAAGCTATGAGTGAGAGAGAGTGAGAGAAAGAGAAGCTGTGAGTGAGAGATAGAGAAGCTGTGAGTGAGAGAGAGAGAAAGAGAAGCTGTGAGTGAAAGAGAGAGAGAAAGAGAAGCTGTGTGTGCGAGACTGAGAGAAATAGAAGCTGTGAGTGAGTGAGGGAGAGAGAAAGAGAAGCTGTGAGTGAGTGAGTGAGAGAGAGAAAGAGAAGCTGTGAGAGAGAGAGAGAGAAAGAGAAGCTGTGAGTGAGTGAGAGAGAGAACGAGAAGCTGTGAGTGAGTGAGAGAGAGAAAGAGAAGCTGTGAGTGAGAGAGAGAGAGAAAGAAAAGCTGTGAGTGAGAGAGAGTGAGAGAAAGAGAAGCTGTGAGTGCAAGAGACAGAGAGCGAAAGAGATGCTGTGAGTGAGTGAGAGAGAGAGAAAGAGAAGCTGTGAGTGAGAGAGAGAGAGAAAGAGAAGCTGTAAATGAGAGAGAGAGAGAAATAGAAGCTGTCAGTGAGAGAGAGAGAAAGAGAAGCTGTGAGTGAGAGAGAGAGAGAGAAAGAGAAGCTGTGAGTGAGAGAGAAAGAGAAGCTGTGAGGGAGAGAGAGAAAGAGAAGCTATGAGTGAGAGAGAGTGAGAGAAAGAGAAGCTGTGAGTGAGAGAGAGAAAGAGAAGCTGCGAGTGAGAGAGAGACAGAGAGAGAAAGAGAAGCTGTGAGTAAGAGAGAGAGAGAGAGAAAAAGAAGCTGTGTGAGAGAGAGACTAATAGAAGCTGTGAGTGAGTGTGTGTGAGAGAGAAAGAGAATCTGTCAGTGAGAGAGAGAGAAAAGAAAAGCTGTGAGTGAGAGAGATAGAGAGAAAGAGAAGCTGTGTGAGAGAGAAATAGAAGCTGTGAGTGAGTGAGAGAGAGAGAGAGAGAAAGAGAAGCTGTGAGTGAGTGAGAGAGAGAGAAGCTGTGAGTGTGTGAGAGAGAGAGAAGCTGTGAGTGTGTGAGAGAGAGAAAGAGAAGCAGTGAGTGAGAGAGACAGAGAGAGAAAGAGAAGCTGTGAGTGAGTGAGTGAGAGAGAGAAAGAAAGAGAAGCTGTGAGTGAGTGAGAGAGAGAGAAGGAGATGCTGTGAGAGAGAAGAGAGTGAGAGAGAAAGAGAAGCTGTGAGAGAGAGAGAGAAAGAGAAGCTGTGAGTGAGTGTGAGAGAAAGAGGAGCTGAGAGTGAGAGAGAGAGAGAGAAAGAGAAGCTGTGAGTGATACAGAGAGAGAGAGAAAGCTGTGGGTGAGTGATAGAGAAAGAGAAGCTGTGAGTGAGAGAGACAGAGAGAGAAAGAGAAGCTGTGAGTGAGTGAGAGAGAGAAAGAGAAGCTGTGAGTGAGTGACAGAGATAGAGGAGCTGAGAGTGAGTGAGAGAGAGAGAAAGAGAAGCTGTGAGTGATACAGAGAGAGAGAAAGAGAAGCTGTGAGTGAGAGAGAGAAAGAGAAGCTGTGAGTGAGAGAAAGAGGGAGAAAGAGAAGCTGTGAGAGAGAGAGAAATAGCTGTGAGTGTGAGAGAGAGAAAGAGAAGCTGTGAGTGAGAGAGAGAGAAAGAGATGCTGTGAGTGAGAGAGAGAGAAAGAGAAGCTGTGAGTGAGTGAGAGAGAGAGAGAAAGAGAAGCTGTGAGTTAGTGAGAAAGAGAAAGAGAAGCTGTGAGTGAGTGTTAGAGAGAGAAAAGAGAAGCTGTGAGTGAGACAGAGAGAAAGAGAAGCTGTGTGTGTGTGTGAGAGAGAAATAGAATCTGTGAGTGAGTGAGGGAGAGAGAAAGAGAAGCTGTGAGTGAGTGAGTGAGATAGAGAAAGAGAAGCTGTTAGAGAGAGAGAAAGAGAAGCTGTGAGTTAGTGAGAGAGAGAGAAAGAGAAGCTGTGAGTGAGAGAGTCAGAGAGAGAGAAGCTGTGAGTGAGGAGAAAGAGAGAAAGGGAGCTATGAGTGAGAGAGTGAGAGAAAGAAAGAGAAGCTGTGAGTGAGAGAGAGAGAGAAAGAGAAGCTGTGAAAGAGAGAAAGAGAAGCTGTGAGAGAGAGAGAGAGAAAGAAAGAGAAGCTGTAAATGACACAGAG
Source organism: Bradypodion pumilum (assembly GCA_035047305.1). NCBI lineage: Eukaryota > Metazoa > Chordata > Lepidosauria > Squamata > Chamaeleonidae > Bradypodion > Bradypodion pumilum. The sequence continues at coordinate 182,244,221 of JAWDJD010000002.1, forward strand.
AGAGAAATAGAAGCTGTGAGTGAGAGAGAGAGAAAGAGAAGCTGTGTGAGAGAGAGAGAGAAAGAGAAGCTGTTACTGAGAGAGAGAGAGAGAGAGAAGCTGGGAGTGAGAGTGAGAAAGAGAAAGAGAAGCTATGAGTGAGAGAGAGTGAGAGAAAGAGAAGCTGTGAGTGAGAGATAGAGAAGCTGTGAGTGAGAGAGAGAGAAAGAGAAGCTGTGAGTGAAAGAGAGAGAGAAAGAGAAGCTGTGAGTGATAGAGAGAAAGAGAAAGAGAAGCTGTGAGTGAGTGAGAGAGAGAGAAAGAGAAGCTGTGAGTGAGAGAGAGAGAGAAAGAAGCTGTGAGTGAGTGTGTGAGAGAGAAAAGAGAAGTTGTGAGTGAGAGAGATAGAGAGAAAGAAAGAGAATCTGTGAGTGAGAGAGAGAAAAATAGAAGCTGTGAGTGAGTGAGAGAGTGAAAGAAAGAGAAGCTGTGAGTGAGTGAGTGAGAGAGATCGAGAAAGAGAAGCTGTGTGTGTGTGAGAGAGAAAGAGAATCTGTGGGTTAGTGAGTGAAAGAGAAAGAGACGCTGTGAGTGAGAGAGACAGAGAGAGAGAGAGAAGCTGTGAGTGAGTGAGAGAGAGAGAAGCTGTGAGTGAGTGAGAGAGAGAGAATGAGAAGCAGTGAGTGAGAGAGAAAGAGAGAGAAAGAGAGGCTGTGAGTGAGTAAGTGAGAGAGAGAAAGAAAGAGAAGCTGTGAGTGAGTGAGAGAGAGAAGGATATGCTGTGAGAGAGAAGAGAGTGAGAGAGAAAGAGAAGCTGTGAGAGAGAGAGAAAGAGAAGCTGTGAGTGAGAAAGACACAGAGAGAAAGAGAAGCTGTGAGTGAGTGAGAGAGAAAGACGAGCTGAGAGTGAGAGACAGAGAGAAAGAGAAGCTGTGAGAGATACAGAGAGAGAGAAATAAAGCTGTGGGTGAGTGAGAGAGAAAGAGAAGCTGTGAGTGAGTGAGAGAGAGAGAGAAAGAGAAGCTGTGAGTTAGTGAGAGAGAGAAAGAGAAGCTGTGAGTGAGTGAGAGAGAGAAAAGAGAAGCTGTGAGTGAGAGAGAGAGAAAGAAGATGTGAGTGAGTGTGAGAGAGAAAAGAGAAGTTGTGAGTGAGAGAGATAGAGAGAAAGAAAGAGAAGCTGTGAGTGAGAGAGAGAAAAATAGAAGCTGTGAGTGAGTGAGAGAGTGAAAGAAAGAGAAGCTGTGAGTGAGTGAGTGAGAGAGATCGAGAAAGAGAAGCTGTGTGTGTGTGAGAGAGAAAGAGAATCTGTGAGTTAGTGAGTGAAAGAAAAAGAGACGCTGTGAGTGAGAGAGACAGAGAGAGAGAGAAGCTGTGAGTGAGTGAGAGAGAGAGAGAAGCTGTGAGTGAGTGAGAGAGAGAGAATGAGAAGCAGTGAGTGAGAGAGACAGAGAGAGAAAGAGAAGCTGTGAGTGAGTAAGTGAGAGAGAGAAAGAAAGAGAAGCTGTGAGTGAGTGAGTGAGAGAGAAGGATATGCTGTGAGAGAGAAGAGAGTGAGAGAGAAAGAGAAGCTGTGAGAGAGAGAGAAAGAGAAGTTGTGAGTGAGAAAGACAGAGAGAGAAAGAGAAGCTGTGAGTGAGTGAGAGAGAAAGACGAGCTGAGACTGAGAGACAGAGAGAAAGAGAAGCTGTGAGTGATACAGAGAGAGAGAAAGAAAGCTGTGGGTGAGTGAGAGAGAAAGAGAAGCTGTGAGTGAGTGAGAGAGAGAGAAAGAGAAGCTGTGAGTTAGTGAGAGAGAGAAAGAGAAGCTGTGAGTTAGTGAGAGAGAGAAAGAGAAACTGTGAGTGAGAGAGAGAGAGAGAGAAGCTGTGAGTGAGTTAGAGAGAGAGAAAAGAGAAGCTGTGAGAGAGAGAGAAAGAGAAGCTGTGTGTGCGAGACTGAGAGAAATAGAAGCTGTGAGTGAGTGAGGGAGAGAGAAAGAGAAGCTGTGAGTGAGTGAGTGAGAGAGAGAAAGAGAAGCTGTGAGAGAGAGAGAGAGAAAGAGAAGCTGTGAGTGAGTGAGAGAGAGAACGAGAAGCTGTGAGTGAGTGAGAGAGAGAAAGAGAAGCTGTGAGTGAGAGAGAGAGAGAAAGAAAAGCTGTGAGTGAGAGAGAGTGAGAGAAAGAGAAGCTGTGAGTGCAAGAGACAGAGAGCGAAAGAGATGCTGTGAGTGAGTGAGAGAGAGAGAAAGAGAAGCTGTGAGTGAGAGAGAGAAAGAAAGAGAAGCTGTAAATGAGAGAGAGAGAGAAATAGAAGCTGTCAGTGAGAGAGAGAGAAAGAGAAGCTGTGAGTGAGAGAGAGAGAGAAAGAGAAGCTGTGAGTGAGAGAGAGAAAGAGAAGCTGTGAGGGAGAGAGAGAAAGAGAAGATATGAGTGAGAGAGAGTGAGAGAAAGAGAAGCTGTGAGTGAGAGAGAGAAAGAGAAGCTGCGAGTGAGAGAGAGACAGAGAGAGAAAGAGAAGCTGTGAGTAAGAGAGAGAGAGAGAAAAAGAAGCTGTGTGAGAGAGAGACTAATAGAAGCTGTGAGTGAGTGTGTGTGAGAGAGAAAGAGAAGCTGTGAGTGAGAGAGAGAAAGAGAAGCTGCGAGTGAGAGAGAGACAGAGAGAGAAAGAGAAGCTGTGAGTAAGAGAGAGAGAGAGAAAAAGAAGCTGTGTGAGAGAGAGACTAATAGAAGCTGTGAGTGAGTGTGTGTGAGAGAGAAAGAGAATCTGTCAGTGAGAGAGAGAGAAAAGAAAAGCTGTGAGTGAGAGAGATAGAGAGAAAGAGAAGCTGTGTGAGAGAGAAATAGAAGCTGTGAGTGAGTGAGAGAGAGAGAGAGAGAAAGAGAAGCTGTGAGTGAGTGAGAGAGAGAGAAGCTGTGAGTGTGTGAGAGAGAGAGAAGCTGTGAGTGTGAGAGAGAGAGAAAGAGAAGCAGTGAGTGAGAGAGACAGAGAGAGAAAGAGAAGCTGTGAGTGAGTGAGTGAGTGAGAGAAAGAAAGAGAAGCTGTGAGTGAGTGAGAGAGAGAGAAGGAGATGCTGTGAGAGAGAAGAGAGTGAGAGAGAAAGAGAAGCTGTGAGAGAGAGAGAGAAAGAGAAGCTGTGAGTGAGTGTGAGAGAAATAGGAGCTGAGAGTGAGAGAGAGAGAGAGAAAGAGAAGCTGTGAGTGATACAGAGAGAGAGAGAAAGCTGTGGGTGAGTGATAGAGAAAGAGAAGCTGTGAGTGAGTGAGAGAGAGAGAGAAAGAGAAGCTGTGAGTGAGTGAGTGAGAGAGAGAAAGAAAGAGAAGCTGTGAGTGAGTGAGAGAGGGAGAAGGAGATGCTGTGAGAGAGAAGAGAGTGAGAGAGAAAGAGAAGCTGTGAGAGAGAGAGAGAAAGAGAAGCTGTGAGTGAGTGAGAGAGAGAGAGAAAGAGGAGCTGTGAGTGAGTGAGAGAGAGAGAAAGAGAAGCTGTGAGTGAGTGAGAGAGAGAGAGAGAAGCTGTGAGTGAGTGAGAGAGAGAACGAGAAGCTGTGAGAGAGAAAGAGAAAGAGAAGCTGTGAGTGAGAGAGAGAGAGAAAAGCTGTGAGTGAGAGAGAGAAAGAGAGAAAGAGAAGCTGTGAGTGCGAGAGACAGAGAGAGAAAGAGATGCTGTGAGTGAGTGTGAGAGAGAGAAAGAGAAGCTGTGAGTGAGAGAGAGAGAGAAAGAGAAGTTGTAAATGAGAGAGAGAGAGAAATAGAAGCTGTGAGTGAGAGAGAGAGAAAGAGAAGCTGTGAGTGAGAGAGAGAGAGAAAGAGAAGCTGTGAGTGAGAGAGAGAAAGAGAAGCTGTGAGTGAGTGTGAGAGAGAGAGAAAGAGAAGCTGTGAGTGAGAGAGAGAGAGAGAAGCTGTGTGAGAGAGAGACAAATAGAAGCTGTGAGTGAGTGTGTGTTTGAGAGAAAGAGAATCTGTGAGTGAGAGAGAGAGAGAGAAAAGAAAAGCTGTGAGTGAGAGAGATAGAGAGAAAGAGAAGCTGTGTGTGAGAGAGAAATAGAAGCTGTGAGTGAGTGAGTGAGAGAGAGAAAGAAAGAGCTGTGAGTGAGTGAGAGAGAAAGAGGAGCTGAGAGTGAGAGAGAGAGAGAGAAAGAGAAGCTGTGAGTGATACAGAGAGAGAGAAAGAAAGCTGTGGGTGAGTGAGAGAGAAAGAGAAGCTGTGAGTGAGTGAGAGAGAGAGAGAGAGGAGCTGTGAGTGAGTGTGAGAGAGAGAAAGAGAAGCTGTGAGTGAGTGAGAGAGAGAGAGAAGCTGTGAGTGAGAGAGAGAGAGAAGCTGTGAGTGAGTGAGAGAGAGAGAAAAGAGAAGCTGTGAGTGAGAGAGAGAGAAAGAGAAGCTGTGTGTGCGAGAGAGAGAAATAGAAGCTGTGAGTGAGTGAGGGAGAGAGAAAGAGAAGCTGTGAGTGAGTGAGTGAGAGAGAGAAAGAGAAGCTGTGTGAGAGAGAGAGATAAAGAGAAGCTGTGAGTGAGTGAGAGAGAGAACGAGAAGCTGTGAGTGAGAGAGAGAGAGGAAGAAAAGCTGTGTGTGAGAGAGAGAGAGAAACAGAAGCTGTGAGTGCGAGAGACAGAGAGAGAAAGAGATGCTGTGAGTGAGTGAGAGAGAGAGAAAGAGAAGCTGTGAGTGAGAGAGAGAGAGAAAGAGAAGCTGTAAATGAGAGAGAGAAATAGAAGCTGTGAGTGAGAGAGAGAGAAAGAGAAGCTGTGAGTGAGAGAGAGAGAGAAAGAGAAGCTGTGAGTGAGAGAGAGAGAGAAAGAGAAGCTGTGAGTGAGAGAGAGAAAGAGAAGCTATGAGTGAGAGAGAGTGAGAGAAAGAGAAGCTGTGAGTGAGAGAGAGAAAGAGAAGCTGTGAGTGAAAGAGAGAGAGAAGCTGTGAGTGAGAGAGACACAGAGAGAGAAGCTGTGAGTGAGGAGAGAGAGAGAAAGAGAGCTATGAGTGAGAGAGTGAGAGAAAGAAAGAGAAGCTGTGAGTGAGTGAGAGAGAGAAAGAGTAGCTGTGAATGAGAGAGACAGAAATAGAAGCTGTGAGTGAGTGAGAGAGAGAGAGAAAGAAAAAGAAATTGTGAGTGAGAGAGAGAGAAAGAGTAGCTCTGAAAGAGAGAGAGAGAAATAGAAGCTGTGAGTGAAAAAGAGAGAAAGAGAAGCTGTGAGTGAGAGAGAGAGAGAGAAAGAGAAGCTGTGAGTGTGTGAGAGAGAAAGAGAAGCTGTGAGTGAGAAAGGGAAAGAGAAAGGGAAGCTGTGTGTGAGAGAGAGAGAGAGAAAGAGAAGCTCTGATGGAGGGAGACAGAGAGAGAAATAGAACCTGTGAGTGAGCAAGAGAGAGAGAGAAAGAGAAGCTGTGAGTGAGAGAGACAGAGAGAGAAAGAGAAGCTGTGAGTGAGTGAGAGAGAAAGAGGAGCTGAGAGTGAGAGAGAGAGAAAGAAGCTGTGAGTGATACAGAGAGAGAAAGAAAGCTGTGTGTGAGTGAGAGAGAAAGAGAAGCTGTGAGTGAGTGAGAGTGAGAGAGAAAGAGAAGCTGTGAGTGAGTGAGAGAGAGAGAAAGAGAAGCTGTGAGTGCGTGAGAGAGAGAGAGAAATAGAAGCTGTGAGTTAGTGAGAGAGAGAAAGAGAAGCTGTTAGTGAGAGAGAGAAAAAGAGAAGCTGTGAGTGAGTGAGAGAGAGAGAAAAGAGAAGCTGTGAGTGAGAGAGATAGAGAGAAAGAGAAGCTGTGTGTGTGTGTGAGAGAGAAAAAGAAGCTGTGAGTGAGAGAGAGAAAGAGAAGCTGTGAGTGAGTGAGTGAGTGAGAGAAAGAGAAGCTGTGTGAGAGAGAGAGAAAGAGAAGCTGTGAGTTAGTGAGAGAGAGAGAAAGAGGAGCTGTGAGTGAGAGAGACACAGAGAGAGAAGCTGTGAGTGAGGAGAGAGAGAGAAAGAGAGCTATGAGTGAGAGAGTGAGAGAAAGAAAGAGAAACTGTGAGTGAGTGAGAGAGAGAAGCTGTGAGTGAGTGAGAGAAAGAAAGAGAAACTGTGAGTGCAAGAGATAGAGAGAAAGAGAAGCTGTGAATGAGAGAGAGAGAGAAATAGAAGCTGTGAGTGAGAGAGAGAGAAAGAGAAGCTGTGTGTGTAAGAGAGAGAGAAAGAGAAGCTGTGAGTGAGAGAGACAGAGAGAGAAAGAGAAGCTGTGAGTGAGAGAGACAGAGAGAGAAAGAGAAGCTGTGTGTGAGTGACAGAGATAGAGGAGCTGAGAGTGAGTGAGAGAGAGAGAAAGAGAAGCTGTGAATGATACAGAGAGAGAGAAAGAGAAGCTGTGAGTGAGAGAGAGAAAGAGAAGCTGTGAGTGAGAGAAAGAGGGAGAAAGAGAAGCTGTGAGAGAGAGAGAGAGAAATAGCTGTGAGTGAGAGAGAGAAAGAGAAGCTGTGAGTGAGAGAGAGAGAAAGAGAAGCTGTGAGTGAGTGTGAGAGAGAGAAAGAGAAGCTGTGAGTGAGTGAGAGAGAGAGAGAGAAAGAGAAGCTGTGAGTTAGTGAGAGAGAGAAAGAGAAGCTGTGAGTGAGTGTGAGAGAGAGAAAAGAGAAGCTGTGAGTGAGACAGAGAGAAAGAGAAGCTGTGTGTGTGTGAGAGAGAGAAATAGAATCTGTGAGTGAGTGAGGGAGAGAGAAAGAGAAGCTGTGAGTGAGTGAGAGAGAGAGAAAGAGAAGCTGTTAGAGAGAGAGAAAGAGAAGCTGTGAGTTAGTGAGAGAGAGAGAAAGAGAAGCTGTGAGTGAGAGAGTCAGAGAGAGAGAAGCTGTGAGTGAGGAGAAAGAGAGAAAGGGAGCTATGAGTGAGAGAGTGAGAGAAAGAAAGAGAAGCTGTGAGTGAGAGAGATAGAGAAAGAGAAGCTGTGAGAAAGAGAGAGAGAGAGAAAGAGAAGCTGTAAATGACAGAGAGAAATAGAAGCTGTGAGTGAGAGAGAGAGAAAGAGAAGCTGTGTGAGAGAGAGAGAGAAAGAGAAGCTGTTACTGAGAGAGAGAGAGAGAGAGAAAGAGAAGCTGGGAGTGAGAGAGAGAAAGAGAAAGAGAAGCTATGAGTGAGAGAGAGTGAGAGAAAGAGAAGCTGTGAGTGAAGATAGAGAAGCTGTGAGTGAGAGAGAGAGAAATAGAAGCTGTGAGTGAGTAAGAGAGAGAGAGAGAAGCTGTGAGTGAGTGAGAGAGAGAGAAAGACAAGCTGTGAGTGCGAATGACAGAGCAAGAAAGAGATGCTGTGAGAGAGAGAGAAAGAGAAGCTGTGAAAGAGAGAGAGAAAGAGAAGCTGTGAGTGAGAGAGACAGAGAGAGAAAGAGAAGCTGTGAGTGAGAGAGAAAGAGAAGCTGTGAGTGAGAGAGAGAGAGAAAAGAGAAGCTGTGAGTGAGAGAGATAGAGAGAAAGAGAAGCTGTGAGAGAGAGAGAAAAATAGAAGCTGTGAGTGAGTAAGAGAGAGAGAGAGAAGCTGTGAGTGAGTGAGAGAGAGAGAAAGAGAAGCTGTGAGTGCGAATGACAGAGCAAGAAAGAGATGCTGTGAGAGAGAGAGAAAGAGAAGCTGTGAAAGAGAGAGAGAAAGAGAAGCTGTGAGTGAGAGAGACAGAGAGAGAAAGAGAAGCTGTGAGTGAGAGAGAAAGAGAAGCTGTGAGTGAGAGAGAGAGAAAGAGAAGCTGTGAGTGAGAGAGAGAGAGAGAAAGAGAAGCTGTGAGTGAGAGAGAGAAAGAGAAGCTGTGAGTGAGAGAGAGTGAGAGAAAGAGAAGCTGTGAGTGAGGGAGACAGAGAGAGAAATAGAACCTGTGAGTGAGCAAGAGAGAGAGAGAAAGAGAAACTGTGTGTGTGTGTGTGAGAGAAAGAGAACCTGTGAGTGAGAGAGAGAGAGAAAGAGAAGCTGTGAGTGAGAGAGAGAGAAAGAGAAGCTGTGTGTGTAAGAGAGAGAGAAAGAGAAGCTGTGAGTGAGAGAGACAGAGAGAGAAAGAGAAGCTGTGAGTGAGAGAGAGAGAGAAAGAGAAGCTGTGAGTGAGTGACAGAGATAGAGGAGCTGAGAGTGAGTGAGAGAGAGAGAAAGAGAAGCTGTGAGTGATACAGAGAGAGAGAAAGAGAAGCTGTGAGTGAGAGAGAGAAAGAGAAGCTGTGAGTGAGAGAAAGAGGGAGAAAGAGAAGCTGTGAGAGAGAGAGAAATAGCTGTGAGTGTGAGAGAGAGAAAGAGAAGCTGTGAGTGAGAGAGAGAGAAAGAGATGCTGTGAGTGAGAGAGAGAGAAAGAGAAGCTGTGAGTGAGTGAGAGAGAGAGAGAAAGAGAAGCTGTGAGTTAGTGAGAAAGAGAAAGAGAAGCTGTGAGTGAGTGTTAGAGAGAGAAAAGAGAAGCTGTGAGTGAGACAGAGAGAAAGAGAAGCTGTGTGTGTGTGAGAGAGAGAAATAGAATCTGTGAGTGAGTGAGGGAGAGAGAAAGAGAAGCTGTGAGTGAGTGAGTGAGAGAGAGAAAGAGAAGCTGTTAGAGAGAGAGAAAGAGAAGCTGTGAGTTAGTGAGAGAGAGAGAAAGAGAAGCTGTGAGTGAGAGAGTCAGAGAGAGAGAAGCTGTGAGTGAGGAGAAAGAGAGAAAGGGAGCTATGAGTGAGAGAGTGAGAGAAAGAAAGAGAAGCTGTGAGTGAGAGAGAGAGAGAAAGAGAAGCTGTGAAAGAGAGAGAGAAAGAGAAGCTGTGAGAGAGAGAGAGAGAAAGAAAGAGAAGCTGTAAATGACAGAGAGAGAGAAATAGAAGCTGTGAGTGAGAGAGAGAGAAAGAGAAGCTGTGTGAGAGAGAGAGAGAGAAAGAGAAGCTGTTACTGAGAGAGAGAGAGAAAGAGAAGCTGGGAGTGAGAGTGAGAAAGAGAAAGAGAAGCTATGAGTGAGAGAGAGTGAGAGAAAGAGAAGCTGTGAGTGAGAGATAGAGAAGCTGTGAGTGAGAGAGAGAGAAAGAGAAGCTGTGAGTGAAAGAGAGAGAGATAGAGAAGCTGTGAGTGATAGAGAGAAAGAGAAAGAGAAGCTGTGAGTGAGTGAGAGAGAGAGAAAGAGAAGCTGTGAGTGAGAGAGAGAGAGAAAGAAGCTGTGAGTGAGTGTGTGAGAGAGAAAAGAGAAGTTGTGAGTGAGAGAGATAGAGAGAAAGAAAGAGAATCTGTGAGTGAGAGAGAGAAAAATAGAAGCTGTGAGTGAGTGAGAGAGTGAAAGAAAGAGAAGCTGTGAGTGAGTGAGTGAGAGAGATCGAGAAAGAGAAGCTGTGTGTGTGAGAGAGAGAAAGAGAATCTGTGAGTTAGTGAGTGAAAGAGAAAGAGACGCTGTGAGTGAGAGAGACAGAGAGAGAGAGAGAGAGAAGCTGTGAGTGAGTGAGAGAGAGAGAAGCTGTGAGTGAGTGAGAGAGAGAGAATGAGAAGCAGTGAGTGAGAGAGAAAGAGAGAGAAAGAGAGGCTGTGAGTGAGTAAGTGAGAGAGAGAAAGAAAGAGAAGCTGTGAGTGAGTGAGAGAGAGAAGGATATGCTGTGAGAGAGAAGAGAGTGAGAGAGAAAGAGAAGCTGTGAGAGAGAGAGAAAGAGAAGCTGTGAGTGAGAAAGACAGAGAGAGAAAGAGAAGCTGTGAGTGAGTGAGAGAGAAAGACGAGCTGAGAGTGAGAGACAGAGAGAAAGAGAAGCTGTGAGAGATACAGAGAGAGAGAAATAAAGCTGTGGGTGAGTGAGAGAGAAAGAGAAGCTGTGAGTGAGTGAGAGAGAGAGAGAAAGAGAAGCTGTGAGTTAGTGAGAGAGAGAAAGAGAAGCTGTGAGTTAGTGAGAGAGAGAAAGAGAAGCTGTGAGTGAGAGAGAGAGAAATAAGCTGTGAGTGAGTGAGAGAGAGAAAAGAGAAGCTGTGAGTGAGAGAGAGAGAAAGAAGATGTGAGTGAGTGTGAGAGAGAAAAGAGAAGTTGTGAGTGAGAGAGATAGAGAGAAAGAAAGAGAAGCTGTGAGTGAGAGAGAGAAAAATAGAAGCTGTGAGTGAGTGAGAGAGTGAAAGAAAGAGAAGCTGTGAGTGAGTGAGTGAGAGAGATCGAGAAAGAGAAGCTGTGTGTGTGAGAGAGAGAAAGAGAATCTGTGAGTTAGTGAGTGAAAGAGAAAGAGACGCTGTGACTGAGAGAGACAGAGAGAGAGAGAAGCTGTGAGTGAGTGAGAGAGAGAGAGAAGCTGTGAGTGAGTGAGAGAGAGAGAATGAGAAGCAGTGAGTGAGAGAGACAGAGAGAGAAAGAGAAGCTGTGAGTGAGTAAGTGAGAGAGAGAAAGAAAGAGAAGCTGTGAGTGAGTGAGTGAGAGAGAAGGATATGCTGTGAGAGAGAAGAGAGTGAGAGAGAAAGAGAAGCTGTGAGAGAGAGAGAAAGAGAAGTTGTGAGTGAGAAAGACAGAGAGAGAAAGAGAAGCTGTGAGTGAGTGAGAGAGAAAGACGAGCTGAGACTGAGAGACAGAGAGAAAAAGAAGCTGTGAGTGATACAGAGAGAGAGAAAGAAAGCTGTGGGTGAGAGAGAGAGAAAGAGAAGCTGTGAGTTAGTGAGAGAGAGAAATAGAAGCTGTGAGTGAGTGAGTGAGAGAGAGAAAGAAAGAGCTGTGAGTGAGTGAGAGAGAAAGAGGAGCTGAGAGTGAGAGAGAGAGAGAGAAAGAGAAGCTGTGAGTGATACAGAGAGAGAGAAAGAAAGCTGTGGGTGAGTGAGAGAGAAAGAGAAGCTGTGAGTGAGTGAGAGAGAGAGAGAGAGGAGCTGTGAGTGAGTGTGAGAGAGAGAAAGAGAAGCTGTGAGTGAGTGAGAGAGAGAGAGAAGCTGTGAGTGAGAGAGAGAGAGAAGCTGTGAGTGAGTGAGAGAGAGAGAAAAGAGAAGCTGTGAGTGAGAGAGAGAGAAAGAGAAGCTGTGTGTGCGAGAGAGAGAGAAATAGAAGCTGTGAGTGAGTGAGGGAGAGAGAAAGAGAAGCTGTGAGTGAGTGAGTGAGAGAGAGAAAGAGAAGCTGTGTGAGAGAGAGAGATAAAGAGAAGCTGTGAGTGAGTGAGAGAGAGAACGAGAAGCTGTGAGTGAGAGAGAGAGAGGAAGAAAAGCTGTGTGTGAGAGAGAGAGAGAAACAGAAGCTGTGAGTGCGAGAGACAGAGAGAGAAAGAGATGCTGTGAGTGAGTGAGAGAGAGAGAAAGAGAAGCTGTGAGTGAGAGAGAGAGAGAAAGAGAAGCTGTAAATGAGAGAGAGAAATAGAAGCTGTGAGTGAGAGAGAGAGAAAGAGAAGCTGTGAGTGAGAGAGAGAGAGAAAGAGAAGCTGTGAGTGAGAGAGAGAGAGAAAGAGAAGCTGTGAGTGAGAGAGAGAAAGAGAAGCTATGAGTGAGAGAGAGTGAGAGAAAGAGAAGCTGTGAGTGAGAGAGAGAAAGAGAAGCTGTGAGTGAAAGAGAGAGAGAAGCTGTGAGTGAGAGAGACACAGAGAGAGAAGCTGTGAGTGAGGAGAGAGAGAGAAAGAGAGCTATGAGTGAGAGAGTGAGAGAAAGAAAGAGAAGCTGTGAGTGAGTGAGAGAGAGAAAGAGTAGCTGTGAATGAGAGAGACAGAAATAGAAGCTGTGAGTGAGTGAGAGAGAGAGAGAAAGAAAAAGAAATTGTGAGTGAGAGAGAGAGAAAGAGTAGCTCTGAAAGAGAGAGAGAGAAATAGAAGCTGTGAGTGAAAAAGAGAGAAAGAGAAGCTGTGAGTGAGAGAGAGAGAGAGAAAGAGAAGCTGTGAGTGTGTGAGAGAGAAAGAGAAGCTGTGAGTGAGAAAGGGAAAGAGAAAGGGAAGCTGTGTGTGAGAGAGAGAGAGAGAAAGAGAAGCTCTGATGGAGGGAGACAGAGAGAGAAATAGAACCTGTGAGTGAGCAAGAGAGAGAGAGAAAGAGAAGCTGTGAGTGAGAGAGACAGAGAGAGAAAGAGAAGCTGTGAGTGAGTGAGAGAGAAAGAGGAGCTGAGAGTGAGAGAGAGAGAAAGAAGCTGTGAGTGATACAGAGAGAGAAAGAAAGCTGTGTGTGAGTGAGAGAGAAAGAGAAGCTGTGAGTGAGTGAGAGTGAGAGAGAAAGAGAAGCTGTGAGTGAGTGAGAGAGAGAGAAAGAGAAGCTGTGAGTGCGTGAGAGAGAGAGAGAAATAGAAGCTGTGAGTTAGTGAGAGAGAGAAAGAGAAGCTGTTAGTGAGAGAGAGAAAAAGAGAAGCTGTGAGTGAGTGAGAGAGAGAGAAAAGAGAAGCTGTGAGTGAGAGAGATAGAGAGAAAGAGAAGCTGTGTGTGTGTGTGAGAGAGAAAAAGAAGCTGTGAGTGAGAGAGAGAAAGAGAAGCTGTGAGTGAGTGAGTGAGTGAGAGAAAGAGAAGCTGTGTGAGAGAGAGAGAAAGAGAAGCTGTGAGTTAGTGAGAGAGAGAGAAAGAGGAGCTGTGAGTGAGAGAGACACAGAGAGAGAAGCTGTGAGTGAGGAGAGAGAGAGAAAGAGAGCTATGAGTGAGAGAGTGAGAGAAAGAAAGAGAAACTGTGAGTGAGTGAGAGAGAGAAGCTGTGAGTGAGTGAGAGAAAGAAAGAGAAACTGTGAGTGCAAGAGATAGAGAGAAAGAGAAGCTGTGAATGAGAGAGAGAGAGAAATAGAAGCTGTGAGTGAGAGAGAGAGAAAGAGAAGCTGTGTGTGTAAGAGAGAGAGAAAGAGAAGCTGTGAGTGAGAGAGACAGAGAGAGAAAGAGAAGCTGTGAGTGAGAGAGACAGAGAGAGAAAGAGAAGCTGTGTGTGAGTGACAGAGATAGAGGAGCTGAGAGTGAGTGAGAGAGAGAGAAAGAGAAGCTGTGAATGATACAGAGAGAGAGAAAGAGAAGCTGTGAGTGAGAGAGAGAAAGAGAAGCTGTGAGTGAGAGAAAGAGGGAGAAAGAGAAGCTGTGAGAGAGAGAGAGAGAAATAGCTGTGAGTGAGAGAGAGAAAGAGAAGCTGTGAGTGAGAGAGAGAGAAAGAGAAGCTGTGAGTGAGTGTGAGAGAGAGAAAGAGAAGCTGTGAGTGAGTGAGAGAGAGAGAGAGAAAGAGAAGCTGTGAGTTAGTGAGAGAGAGAAAGAGAAGCTGTGAGTGAGTGTGAGAGAGAGAAAAGAGAAGCTGTGAGTGAGACAGAGAGAAAGAGAAGCTGTGTGTGTGTGAGAGAGAGAAATAGAATCTGTGAGTGAGTGAGGGAGAGAGAAAGAGAAGCTGTGAGTGAGTGAGAGAGAGAGAAAGAGAAGCTGTTAGAGAGAGAGAAAGAGAAGCTGTGAGTTAGTGAGAGAGAGAGAAAGAGAAGCTGTGAGTGAGAGAGTCAGAGAGAGAGAAGCTGTGAGTGAGGAGAAAGAGAGAAAGGGAGCTATGAGTGAGAGAGTGAGAGAAAGAAAGAGAAGCTGTGAGTGAGAGAGATAGAGAAAGAGAAGCTGTGAGAAAGAGAGAGAGAGAGAAAGAGAAGCTGTAAATGACAGAGAGAAATAGAAGCTGTGAGTGAGAGAGAGAGAAAGAGAAGCTGTGTGAGAGAGAGAGAGAAAGAGAAGCTGTTACTGAGAGAGAGAGAGAGAGAGAAAGAGAAGCTGGGAGTGAGAGAGAGAAAGAGAAAGAGAAGCTATGAGTGAGAGAGAGTGAGAGAAAGAGAAGCTGTGAGTGAAGATAGAGAAGCTGTGAGTGAGAGAGAGAGAAATAGAAGCTGTGAGTGAGTAAGAGAGAGAGAGAGAAGCTGTGAGTGAGTGAGAGAGAGAGAAAGACAAGCTGTGAGTGCGAATGACAGAGCAAGAAAGAGATGCTGTGAGAGAGAGAGAAAGAGAAGCTGTGAAAGAGAGAGAGAAAGAGAAGCTGTGAGTGAGAGAGACAGAGAGAGAAAGAGAAGCTGTGAGTGAGAGAGAAAGAGAAGCTGTGAGTGAGAGAGAGAGAGAAAAGAGAAGCTGTGAGTGAGAGAGATAGAGAGAAAGAGAAGCTGTGAGAGAGAGAGAAAAATAGAAGCTGTGAGTGAGTAAGAGAGAGAGAGAGAAGCTGTGAGTGAGTGAGAGAGAGAGAAAGAGAAGCTGTGAGTGCGAATGACAGAGCAAGAAAGAGATGCTGTGAGAGAGAGAGAAAGAGAAGCTGTGAAAGAGAGAGAGAAAGAGAAGCTGTGAGTGAGAGAGACAGAGAGAGAAAGAGAAGCTGTGAGTGAGAGAGAAAGAGAAGCTGTGAGTGAGAGAGAGAGAAAGAGAAGCTGTGAGTGAGAGAGAGAGAGAGAAAGAGAAGCTGTGAGTGAGAGAGAGAAAGAGAAGCTGTGAGTGAGAGAGAGTGAGAGAAAGAGAAGCTGTGAGTGAGGGAGACAGAGAGAGAAATAGAACCTGTGAGTGAGCAAGAGAGAGAGAGAAAGAGAAACTGTGTGTGTGTGTGTGAGAGAAAGAGAACCTGTGAGTGAGAGAGAGAGAGAAAGAGAAGCTGTGAGTGAGAGAGAGAGAAAGAGAAGCTGTGTGTGTAAGAGAGAGAGAAAGAGAAGCTGTGAGTGAGAGAGACAGAGAGAGAAAGAGAAGCTGTGAGTGAGAGAGAGAGAGAAAGAGAAGCTGTGAGTGAGTGACAGAGATAGAGGAGCTGAGAGTGAGTGAGAGAGAGAGAAAGAGAAGCTGTGAGTGATACAGAGAGAGAGAAAGAGAAGCTGTGAGTGAGAGAGAGAAAGAGAAGCTGTGAGTGAGAGAAAGAGGGAGAAAGAGAAGCTGTGAGAGAGAGAGAAATAGCTGTGAGTGTGAGAGAGAGAAAGAGAAGCTGTGAGTGAGAGAGAGAGAAAGAGATGCTGTGAGTGAGAGAGAGAGAAAGAGAAGCTGTGAGTGAGTGAGAGAGAGAGAGAAAGAGAAGCTGTGAGTTAGTGAGAAAGAGAAAGAGAAGCTGTGAGTGAGTGTTAGAGAGAGAAAAGAGAAGCTGTGAGTGAGACAGAGAGAAAGAGAAGCTGTGTGTGTGTGAGAGAGAGAAATAGAATCTGTGAGTGAGTGAGGGAGAGAGAAAGAGAAGCTGTGAGTGAGTGAGTGAGAGAGAGAAAGAGAAGCTGTTAGAGAGAGAGAAAGAGAAGCTGTGAGTTAGTGAGAGAGAGAGAAAGAGAAGCTGTGAGTGAGAGAGTCAGAGAGAGAGAAGCTGTGAGTGAGGAGAAAGAGAGAAAGGGAGCTATGAGTGAGAGAGTGAGAGAAAGAAAGAGAAGCTGTGAGTGAGAGAGAGAGAGAAAGAGAAGCTGTGAAAGAGAGAGAGAAAGAGAAGCTGTGAGAGAGAGAGAGAGAAAGAAAGAGAAGCTGTAAATGACAGAGAGAGAGAAATAGAAGCTGTGAGTGAGAGAGAGAGAAAGAGAAGCTGTGTGAGAGAGAGAGAGAAAGAGAAGCTGTTACTGAGAGAGAGAGAGAAAGAGAAGCTGGGAGTGAGAGTGAGAAAGAGAAAGAGAAGCTATGAGTGAGAGAGAGTGAGAGAAAGAGAAGCTGTGAGTGAGAGATAGAGAAGCTGTGAGTGAGAGAGAGAGAAAGAGAAGCTGTGAGTGAAAGAGAGAGAGATAGAGAAGCTGTGAGTGATAGAGAGAAAGAGAAAGAGAAGCTGTGAGTGAGTGAGAGAGAGAGAAAGAGAAGCTGTGAGTGAGAGAGAGAGAGAAAGAAGCTGTGAGTGAGTGTGTGAGAGAGAAAAGAGAAGTTGTGAGTGAGAGAGATAGAGAGAAAGAAAGAGAATCTGTGAGTGAGAGAGAGAAAAATAGAAGCTGTGAGTGAGTGAGAGAGTGAAAGAAAGAGAAGCTGTGAGTGAGTGAGTGAGAGAGATCGAGAAAGAGAAGCTGTGTGTGTGAGAGAGAGAAAGAGAATCTGTGAGTTAGTGAGTGAAAGAGAAAGAGACGCTGTGAGTGAGAGAGACAGAGAGAGAGAGAGAGAGAAGCTGTGAGTGAGTGAGAGAGAGAGAAGCTGTGAGTGAGTGAGAGAGAGAGAATGAGAAGCAGTGAGTGAGAGAGAAAGAGAGAGAAAGAGAGGCTGTGAGTGAGTAAGTGAGAGAGAGAAAGAAAGAGAAGCTGTGAGTGAGTGAGAGAGAGAAGGATATGCTGTGAGAGAGAAGAGAGTGAGAGAGAAAGAGAAGCTGTGAGAGAGAGAGAAAGAGAAGCTGTGAGTGAGAAAGACAGAGAGAGAAAGAGAAGCTGTGAGTGAGTGAGAGAGAAAGACGAGCTGAGAGTGAGAGACAGAGAGAAAGAGAAGCTGTGAGAGATACAGAGAGAGAGAAATAAAGCTGTGGGTGAGTGAGAGAGAAAGAGAAGCTGTGAGTGAGTGAGAGAGAGAGAGAAAGAGAAGCTGTGAGTTAGTGAGAGAGAGAAAGAGAAGCTGTGAGTTAGTGAGAGAGAGAAAGAGAAGCTGTGAGTGAGAGAGAGAGAAATAAGCTGTGAGTGAGTGAGAGAGAGAAAAGAGAAGCTGTGAGTGAGAGAGAGAGAAAGAAGATGTGAGTGAGTGTGAGAGAGAAAAGAGAAGTTGTGAGTGAGAGAGATAGAGAGAAAGAAAGAGAAGCTGTGAGTGAGAGAGAGAAAAATAGAAGCTGTGAGTGAGTGAGAGAGTGAAAGAAAGAGAAGCTGTGAGTGAGTGAGTGAGAGAGATCGAGAAAGAGAAGCTGTGTGTGTGAGAGAGAGAAAGAGAATCTGTGAGTTAGTGAGTGAAAGAGAAAGAGACGCTGTGACTGAGAGAGACAGAGAGAGAGAGAAGCTGTGAGTGAGTGAGAGAGAGAGAGAAGCTGTGAGTGAGTGAGAGAGAGAGAATGAGAAGCAGTGAGTGAGAGAGACAGAGAGAGAAAGAGAAGCTGTGAGTGAGTAAGTGAGAGAGAGAAAGAAAGAGAAGCTGTGAGTGAGTGAGTGAGAGAGAAGGATATGCTGTGAGAGAGAAGAGAGTGAGAGAGAAAGAGAAGCTGTGAGAGAGAGAGAAAGAGAAGTTGTGAGTGAGAAAGACAGAGAGAGAAAGAGAAGCTGTGAGTGAGTGAGAGAGAAAGACGAGCTGAGACTGAGAGACAGAGAGAAAAAGAAGCTGTGAGTGATACAGAGAGAGAGAAAGAAAGCTGTGGGTGAGAGAGAGAGAAAGAGAAGCTGTGAGTTAGTGAGAGAGAGAAAGAGAAGCTGTGAGTTAGTGAGAGAGAGAAAGAGAAACTGTGAGTGAGAGAGAGAGAGAGAAGCTGTGAGTGAGTGAGAGAGAGAGAAAAGAGAAGCTGTGAGTGAGAGAGAGAGAAAGAGAAGCTGTGTGTGCGAGACTGAGAGAAATAGAATCTGTGAGTGAGTGAGGGAGAGAGAAAGAGAAGCTGTGAGTGAGTGAGTGAGAGAGAGAAAGAGAAGCTGTGAGAGAGAGAGAGAGAAAGAGAAGCTGTGAGTGAGTGAGAGAGAGAACGAGAAGCTGTGAGTGAGTGAGAGAGAGAAAGAGAAGCTGTGAGTGAGAGAGAGAGAGAAAGAAAAGCTGTGAGTGAGAGAGAGTGAGAGAAAGAGAAGCTGTGAGTGCAAGAGACAGAGAGCGAAAGAGATGCTGTGAGTGAGTGAGAGAGAGAGAAAGAGAAGCTGTGAGTGAGAGAGAGAAAGAAAGAGAAGCTGTAAATGAGAGAGAGAGAGAAATAGAAGCTGTCAGTGAGAGAGAGAGAAAGAGAAGCTGTGAGTGAGAGAGAGAGAGAGAAAGAGAAGCTGTGAGTGAGAGAGAGAAAGAGAAGCTGTGAGGGAGAGAGAGAAAGAGAAGCTATGAGTGAGAGAGAGTGAGAGAAAGAGAAGCTGTGAGTGAGAGAGAGAAAGAGAAGCTGCGAGTGAGAGAGAGACAGAGAGAGAAAGAGAAGCTGTGAGTAAGAGAGAGAGAGAGAAAAAGAAGCTGTGTGAGAGAGAGACTAATAGAAGCTGTGAGTGAGTGTATGTGAGAGAGAAAGAGAAGCTGTGAGTGAGTGAGAGAGAGAGAAAGAGAAGCTGTGAGTGCGTGAGAGAGAGAGAGAAATAGAAGCTGTGAGTTAGTGAGAGAGAGAAAGAGAAGCTGTTAGTGAGAGAGAGAAAAAGAGAAGCTGTGAGTGAGTGAGAGAGAGAGAAAAGAGAAGCTGTGAGTGAGAGAGATAGAGAGAAAGAGAAGCTGTGTGTGTGTGTGAGAGAGAAAAAGAAGCTGGAGTGAGAGAGAGAAAGAGAAGCTGTGAGTGAGTGAGTGAGTGAGAGAAAGAGAAGCTGTGAGAGAGAGAGAGAAAGAGAAGCTGTGAGTTAGTGAGAGAGAGAGAAAGAGGAGCTGTGAGTGAGAGAGACACAGAGAGAGAAGCTGTGAGTGAGGAGAGAGAGAGAAAGAGAGCTATGAGTGAGAGAGTGAGAGAAAGAAAGAGAAACTGTGAGTGAGTGAGAGAGAGAGAGAAGCTGTGAGTGAGAGAAAGAAAGAGAAACTGTGAGTGCAAGAGATAGAGAGAAAGAGAAGCTGTGAATGAGAGAGAGAGAGAAATAGAAGCTGTGAGTGAGAGAGAGAGAAAAAGAAGCTGTGAGTGAAAGAGAGAGAGAAAGAGAAGCTGTGAGTGAGAGAGAAAGAGAAGCTGTGAGTGAGAGAGAGAAAGAGAAAGAGAAGCTGTGAGTGAGTGAGAGAGAGAGAAAGAGAAGCTGTGAGTGAGAGAGAGAGAGAAAGAAGCTGTGAGTGAGTGTGAGAGAGAGAAAAGAGAAGTTGTGAGTGAGAGAGATAGAGAGAAAGAAAGAGAAGCTGTGAGTGAGAGAGAGAAAAATAGAAGCTGTGAGTGAGTGAGAGAGTGAAACAAAGAGAAGCTGTGAGTGAGTGAGTGAGAGAGATCGAGAAAGAGAAGCTGTGTGTGTGTGAGAGAGAAAGAGAATCTGTGAGGTAGTGAGTGAAAGAGAAAGAGACGCTGTGAGTGAGAGAGACAGAGAGGGAGAGAGAAGCTGTGAGTGAGTGAGAGAGAGAGAGAGAAGCTGTGAGTGAGTGAGAGAGAAAGAGAAAGAAAGAGAAGCTGTGAGTGAGTGAGAGAGAGAGAAGGAGACGCTGTGAGAGAGAAGAGAGTGAGAGAGAAAGAGAAGCTGTGAGAGAGAGAGAGAAAGAGAAGCTGTGAGTGAGAAAGACAGAGAGAGAAAGAGAAGCTGTGAGTGAGTGAGAGAGAAAGACGAGCTGAGAGTGAGAGAGAGAGAGAAAGAGAAGCTGTGAGTGATACAGAGAGAGAGAAAGAAAGCTGTGAGTTATTGAGAGAGAGAAAGAGAAGCTGTGAGTTAGTGAGAGAGAGAAAGAGAAGCTGTGAGTGGGAGAGAGAGAGAGAGAAGCTGCGAGTGAGTGAGAGAGAGAGAAAAGAGAAGCTGTGAGTGAGAGAGAGAGAAAGAGAAGCTGTGTGTGCGAGACTGAGAGAAATAGAAGCTGTGAGTGAGTGAGGGAGAGAGAAAGAGAAGCTGTGAGTGAGTGAGTGAGAGAGAGAAAGAGAAGCTGTGAGAGAGAGAGAGAGAAAGAGAAGCTGTGAGTGAGTGAGAGAGAGAACGAGAAGCTGTGAGTGAGTGAGAGAGAGAAAGAGAAGCTGTGAGTGAGAGAGAGAGAAAGAAAAGCTGTGAGTGAGAGAGAGAGAAAGAGAAGCTGTGAGTACGAGAGACAGAGAGAGAAAGAGATGCTGTGAGAGAGTGAGAGAGAGAGAAAGAGAAGCTGTGAGTGTGAGAGAGAGAAAGAGAAGCTGTAAATGAGAGAGAGAAAAATAGAAGCTGTGAGTGAGAGAGAGAGAAAGAGAAAGAGAAGCTGTGAGTGAGAGAGAGAGAGAGAGAAATAGAAGCTGTGAGTGAGAGAGAGAGAGAGAAAGAGAAGCTATGAGTGAGAGAGAGTGAGAGAAAGAGAAGCTGTGAGTGAGAGAGAGAAAGAGAAGCTGTGAGTGAGAGAGAGACAGAGAGAGAAAGAGAAGCTGTGAGTGAGAGAGAGAGAGAGAAAGAGAAGCTGTGTGTGAGAGAGAGAAAGAGAAAGAGAAGCTGTGAGTGAGAGAGAGAAAAAGAGAAGCTGTGAGTGAGAGAGATAGAGAGAAAGAGAAGCTGTGTGAGAGAGAAATAGAAGCTGTGAGTGAGTGAGAGAGAGAGAGAAAGAGAAAGAGAAGCTGTGAGTGAGTGAGTGAGAGAGAAAGAAGCTGTGAGAGAGAGAGAGAAAGAGAAGCTGTGAGTGAGTGAGAGAGAGAGAGAGAAGCTGTGAGTGAGTGAGAGAGAGAAAGAGAAGCTGTGAGTGAGAGAGAGAGAGAAAGAAAAGCTGTGAGTGAGAGAGAGAGAGAGAGAAGCTGTGAGTGCGAGAGACAGAGAGAGAAAGAGAAGCTGTGAGTGAGTGAGAGAGAAAGACGAGCTGAGAGTGAGAGAGAGAGAGAAAGAGAAGCTGTGAGTGATACAGAGAGAGAGAAAGAAAGCTGTGAGTTATTGAGAGAGAGAAAGAGAAGCTGTGAGTTAGTGAGAGAGAGAAAGAGAAGCTGTGAGTGGGAGAGAGAGAGAGAGAAGCTGCGAGTGAGTGAGAGAGAGAGAAAAGAGAAGCTGTGAGTGAGAGAGAGAGAAAGAGAAGCTGTGTGTGCGAGACTGAGAGAAATAGAAGCTGTGAGTGAGTGAGGGAGAGAGAAAGAGAAGCTGTGAGTGAGTGAGTGAGAGAGAGAAAGAGAAGCTGTGAGAGAGAGAGAGAGAAAGAGAAGCTGTGAGTGAGTGAGAGAGAGAACGAGAAGCTGTGAGTGAGTGAGAGAGAGAAAGAGAAGCTGTGAGTGAGAGAGAGAGAAAGAAAAGCTGTGAGTGAGAGAGAGAGAAAGAGAAGCTGTGAGTACGAGAGACAGAGAGAGAAAGAGATGCTGTGAGAGAGTGAGAGAGAGAGAAAGAGAAGCTGTGAGTGTGAGAGAGAGAAAGAGAAGCTGTAAATGAGAGAGAGAGAAATAGAAGCTGTGAGTGAGAGAGAGAGAAAGAGAAAGAGAAGCTGTGAGTGAGAGAGAGAGAGAGAAATAGAAGCTGTGAGTGAGAGAGAGAGAGAGAAAGAGAAGCTATGAGTGAGAGAGAGTGAGAGAAAGAGAAGCTGTGAGTGAGAGAGAGAAAGAGAAGCTGTGAGTGAGAGAGAGACAGAGAGAGAAAGAGAAGCTGTGAGTGAGAGAGAGAGAGAGAAAGAGAAGCTGTGTGTGAGAGAGAGAAAGAGAAAGAGAAGCTGTGAGTGAGTGAGAGAGAGAAAAAGAGAAGCTGTGAGTGAGAGAGATAGAGAGAAAGAGAAGCTGTGTGAGAGAGAAATAGAAGCTGTGAGTGAGTGAGAGAGAGAGAGAAAGAGAAAGAGAAGCTGTGAGTGAGTGAGTGAGAGAGAAAGAAGCTGTGAGAGAGAGAGAGAAAGAGAAGCTGTGAGTGAGAGAGAGAGAGAGAGAGAAGCTGTGAGTGAGCGAGAGAGAGAAAGAGAAGCTGTGAGTGAGAGAGAGAGAGAAAGAAAAGCTGTGAGTGAGAGAGAGAGAGAGAGAAGCTGTGAGTGCGAGAGACAGAGAGAGAAAGAGATGCTGTGAGTGAGTGAGAGAGAGAGAAAGAGAAGCTGTGAGTGAGAGAGAGAGAAAGAGAAGTTGTAAATGAGAGAGAGAGAAATAGAAGCTGTGAGTGAGAGAGAGAGAAAGAGAAGCTGTGAGTGAGAGAGAGAAAGAGAAGCTATGAGTGAGAGAGAGTGAGAGAAAGAGAAGTTGTGAGAGAGAGAGAGAGAGAGAGAAGCTGTGAATGAGTGAGAGAGAGAGAGAAAGAGAAGCTGTGAGTGAGAGAGAGAGAGAGAGAGAAGCTGTTGGAGAGAGAGAAAAATAGAAGCTGTGAGTGAGTGTGTGTGTGAGGAAAGAGAATCTGTGAGTGAGAGAGAGAGAGAAAAGAAAACCTGTGAGTGAGAGAGATAGAGAGAAAGAGAAGCTGTGAGTGAGTGAGAGAGAGAGAGAAAGAGAAAGAGAAGCTGTGAGTGAGTGAGAGAGAGAGAGAGAGAAGCTGTGAGTGAGTGAGAGAGAGAGAAGCTGTGAGTGAGTGAGAGAGAAAGAGAAGCAGTGAGTGAGAGAGACAGAGAGAGAAAGAGAAGCTGTGACTGAGTGAGAGAGAGAGAAAGAAAGAGAAGCTGTGAGTGAGTGAGAGAGAGAGAAGGAGAACCTGTGAGAGAGAAGAGAGTGAGAGAGAAAGAGAAGCTTTGTGAGAGAGAGACAAATAGAAGCTGTGAGTGAGTGTGTGTGAGAGAGAAAGAGAATCTGTGTGAGAGAGGGAGAAAAGAAAAGCTGTGAGTGAGAGAGATAGAGAGAAAGAGAAGCTGTGTGTGAGAGAGAAATAGAAGGTGTGAGTGAGTGAAAGAGAGAGAGAAAGAGAAAGAGAAGCTTTGAGTGAGTGAGTGAGAGAGAGAAGATGTGAGTGAGAGAGAGAGAGAGAAGCTGTGAGTGAGTCAGAGAGAGAGAAAGAGAAGCAGTGAGTGAGAGAGACAGAGAGAGAAAGAGAAGCTGTGAGTGAGTGAAAGAGAAAGAGGAGCTGAGAGTGAGAGAGAGAAAGAGAAAGAGAAGCTGTGAGTGATACAGAGAGAGAGAAAGAAAGCTGTGGGTGAGTGAGAGAGAAAGAGAAGCTGTGAGTGAGTGAGAGAGAGAGAGAAAGAGGAGCTGTGAGTGAGTGAGGGAGAGAGAAAGAGAAGCTGTGAGTGAGTGAGTGAGAGAGAGAAAGAGAAGCTGTGTGAGAGAGAGAGAAAGAGAAGCTGTGAGTGAGTGAGAGAGAGAACGAGAAGCTGTGAGTGAGTGAGAGAGACAGAAAGAGAAGCTGTGAGTGAGAGAGAGAGAGAAAGAGAAGCTGTAAATGAGAGAGAGAGAAATAGAAGCTGTGAGTGAGAGAGAGAGAAAGAGAAGCTGTGAGTGAGAGAGAGAAAGAGAAAGAGAAGCTGTGAGTGAGAGAGAGAGAGAAAGAGAATGTGTGTGTGAGAGAGAGAGAAGCTGTGAGTGAGAGAGACAGAGAGAGAAAGAGAAGCTGTGAGTGAGTGTGAGAGAAAGAGGAGCTGAGAGTGAGAGAGAGAGAGAGAAAGAGAAGCTGTGAGTGAGTGAGAGAGAGAGAAGCTGTGAGTGAGTGAGAGAGAGAACGAGAAGCTGTGAGTGAGTGAGAGAGAGAAAGAGAAGCTGTGAGTGAGTGAGAGAGAGAGAGAAAGAGGAGCTGTGAGTGAGTGTGAGAGAGAGAAAGAGAAGCTGTGAGTACGAGAGACAGAGAGAGAAAGAGATGCTGTGAGAGAGTGAGAGAGAGAGAAAGAGAAGCTGTGAGTGAGAGTGAGAGAGAAAGAGAAGCTGTAAATGAGAGAGAGAGAAATAGAAGCTGTGAGTGAGAGAGAGAGAAAGAGAAAGAGAAGCTGTGAGTGAGAGAGAGAGAGAGAGAAATATAAGCTGTGAGTGAGAGAGAGAGAGAAAGAGAAGCTGTGAGGGAGAGAGAGAAAGAGAAGCTTTGGGTGAGAGAGAGTGAGAGAAAGAGAAGCTGTGAGTGAGAGAGAGAAAGAGAAGCTGTGAGTGAGAGAGAGACAGAGAGAGAAAGAGAAGCTGTGAGTGAGAGAGAGAGAGAGAAAGAGAAGCTGTGTGTGAGAGAGAGAAAGAGAAAGAGAAGCTGTGAGTGAGTGAGAGAGAAAGAGCTGTGAGTGAGAGAGATAGAGAGAAAGAGAAGCTGTGTGAGAGAGAAATAGAAGCTGTGAGTGAGTGAGAGAGAGAGAGAAAGAGAAAGAGAAGCTGTGAGTGAGTGAGTGAGAGAGAAAGAAGCTGTGTGTGAGAGAGAGAAAGAGAAGCTGTGAGTGAGAGAGAGAGAGAAAGAAAAGCTGTGAGTGAGAGAGAGAGAGAGAGAGAGAAGCTGTGAGTGCGAGAGACAGAGAGAGAAAGAGATGCTGTGAGTGAGTAGGCATATACTATCGGCCTCCGACCCAAACTCTTGAGGGAGACTGGCAGTTGGAGAATGTTGTAAAGGAGGCATCCAGGAAGGGAAGCTTCCTGGATGCCTGTGAGTGAGTGAGAGAGAGAGAAGCTGTGAGTGAGTGAGAGAGAAAGAGAAGCAGTGAGTGAGAGAGACAGAGAGAGAAAGAGAAGCTGTGACTGAGTGAGAGAGAGAGAAAGAAAGAGAAGCTGTGAGTGAGTGAGAGAGAGAGAAGGAGAAGCTGTGAGAGAGAAGAGAGTGAGAGAGAAAGAGAAGCTTTGTGAGAGAGAGACAAATAGAAGCTGTGAGTGAGTGTGTGTGAGAGAGAAAGAGAATCTGTGTGAGAGAGGGAGAAAAGAAAAGCTGTGAGTGAGAAAGATAGAGAGAAAGAGAAGCTGTGTGTGAGAGAGAAATAGAAGCTGTGAGTGAGTGAAAGAGAGAGAGAAAGAGAAAGAGAAGCTTTGAGTGAGTGAGTGAGAGAGAGAAGATGTGAGTGAGAGAGAGAGAGAGAAGCTGTGAGTGAGTCAGAGAGAGAGAAAGAGAAGCAGTGAGTGAGAGAGACAGAGAGAGAAAGAGAAGCTGTGAGTGAGTGAAAGAGAAAGAGGAGCTGAGAGTGAGAGAGAGAAAGAGAAAGAGAAGCTGTGAGTGATACAGAGAGAGAGAAAGAAAGCTGTGGGTGAGTGAGAGAGAAAGAGAAGCTGTGAGTGAGTGAGAGAGAGAGAGAAAGAGGAGCTGTGAGTGAGTGAGGGAGAGAGAAAGAGAAGCTGTGAGTGAGTGAGTGAGAGAGAGAAAGAGAAGCTGTGTGAGAGAGAAAGAGAAGCTGTGAGTGAGTGAGAGAGAGAACGAGAAGCTGTGAGTGAGTGAGAGAGAGAGAAAGAGAAGCTGTGAGTGAGAGAGAGAGAAAGAGAAGCTGTAAATGAGAGAGAGAGAAATAGAAGCTGTGAGTGAGAGAGAGAGAAAGAGAAGCTGTGAGTGAGAGAGAGAAAGAGAAAGAGAAGCTGTGAGTGAGAGAGAGAGAGAAAGAGAATGTGTGTGTGAGAGAGAGAGAAGCTGTGAGTGAGAGAGACAGAGAGAGAAAGAGAAGCTGTGAGTGAGTGTGAGAGAAAGAGGAGCTGAGAGTGAGAGAGAGAGAGAGAGAGAGAAACTGTGAGTGATACAGAGAGAGAGAGAGAAAGCTGTGGGTGAGTGAGAGAGAAAGAGAAGCTGTGAGTGAGTGAGAGAGAGAAAGAGGAGCTGTGAGTGAGTGAGAGAGAGAGAAAGAGAAGCTGTGAGTGAGTGAGAGAGAGAGAAGCTGTGAGTGAGTGAGAGAGAGAAAGAGGAGCTGTGAGTGAGTGAGAGAGAGAGAAAGAGAAGCTGTGAGTGAGTGAGAGAGAGAGAAGCTGTGAGTGAGTGAGAGAGAGAACGAGAAGCTGTGAGTGAGTGAGAGAGAGAAAGAGAAGCTGTGAGTGAGTGAGAGAGAGAGAGAAAGAGGAGCTGTGAGTGAGTGTGAGAGAGAGAAAGAGAAGCTGTGAGTACGAGAGAGAGAGAGAAAGAAAGAGATGCTGTGAGAGAGTGAGAGAGAGAGAAAGAGAAGCTGTGAGTGAGAGTGAGAGAGAAAGAGAAGCTGTAAATGAGAGAGAGAGAAATAGAAGCTGTGAGTGAGAGAGAGAGAAAGAGAAAGAGAAGCTGTGAGTGAGAGAGAGAGAGAGAGAAATATAAGCTGTGAGTGAGAGAGAGAGAGAGAAAGAGAAGCTGTGAGGGAGAGAGAGAAAGAGAAGCTTTGGGTGAGAGAGAGTGAGAGAAAGAGAAGCTGTGAGTGAGAGAGAGAAAGAGAAGCTGTGAGTGAGAGAGAGACAGAGAGAGAAAGAGAAGCTGTGAGTGAGAGAGAGAGAGAGAAAGAGAAGCTGTGTGTGAGAGAGAGAAAGAGAAAGAGAAGCTGTGAGTGAGTGAGAGAGAAAGAGCTGTGAGTGAGAGAGATAGAGAGAAAGAGAAGCTGTGTGAGAGAGAAATAGAAGCTGTGAGTGAGTGAGAGAGAGAGAGAAAGAGAAAGAGAAGCTGTGAGTGAGTGAGTGAGAGAGAAAGAAGCTGTGTGAGAGAGATAGAAAGAGAAGCTGTGAGTGAGAGAGAGAGAGAAAGAAAAGCTGTGAGTGAGAGAGAGAGAGAGAGAGAAGCTGTGAGTGCGAGAGACAGAGAGAGAAAGAGATGCTGTGAGTGAGTAGGCATATACTATCGGCCTCCGACCCAAACTCTTGATGGAGACTGGCAGTTGGAGAATGTTGTAAAGGAGGCATCCAGGAAGGGAAGCTTCCTGGATGCCTGTGAGTGAGTGAGAGAGAGAGAAGCTGTGAGTGAGTGAGAGAGAAAGAGAAGCAGTGAGTGAGAGAGACAGAGAGAGAAAGAGAAGCTGTGACTGAGTGAGAGAGAGAGAAAGAAAGAGAAGCTGTGAGTGAGTGAGAGAGAGAGAAGGAGAAGCTGTGAGAGAGAAGAGAGTGAGAGAGAAAGAGAAGCTTTGTGAGAGAGAGACAAATAGAAGCTGTGAGTGAGTGTGTGTGAGAGAGAAAGAGAAGCTGTGAGTGAGTGAAAGAGAGAGAGAAAGAGAAAGAGAAGCTTTGAGTGAGTGAGTGAGAGAGAGAAGATGTGAGTGAGAGAGAGAGAGAGAAGCTGTGAGTGAGTCAGAGAGAGAGAAAGAGAAGCAGTGAGTGAGAGAGACAGAGAGAGAAAGAGAAGCTGTGAGTGAGTTGAAGAGAAAGAGGAGCTGAGAGTGAGAGAGAGAAAGAGAAAGAGAAGCTGTGAGTGATACAGAGAGAGAGAAAGAAAGCTGTGGGTGAGTGAGAGAGAAAGAGAAGCTGTGAGTGAGTGAGAGAGAGAGAGAAAGAGGAGCTGTGAGTGAGTGAGGGAGAGAGAAAGAGAAGCTGTGAATGAGTGATTGAGAGAGAGAAAGAGAAGCTGTGATTGAGAGAGAGAAAGAGAAGCTGTGAGTGAGTGAGAGAGAGAACGAGAAGCTGTGAGTGAGTGAGAGAGAGAGAAAGAGAAGCTGTGAGTGAGAGAGAGAGAGAAAGAGAAGCTGTAAATGAGAGAGAGAGAAATAGAAGCTGTGAGTGAGAGAGAGAAAGAGAAAGAGAAGCTGTGAGTGAGAGAGAGAGAGAAAGAGAATGTGTGTGTGAGAGAGAGAGAAGCTGTGAGTGAGAGAGACAGAGAGAGAAAGAGAAGCTGTGAGTGAGTGTGAGAGAAAGAGGAGCTGAGAGTGAGAGAGAGAGAGAGAGAGAAACTGTGAGTGATACAGAGAGAGAGAGAGAAAGCTGTGGGCGAGTGAGAGAGAAAGAGAAGCTGTGAGTGAGTGAGAGAGAGAAAGAGGAGCTGTGAGTGAGTGAGAGAGAGAGAAAGAGAAGCTGTGAGTGAGTGAGAGAGAGAGAAGCTGTGAGTGAGTGAGAGAGAGAACGAGAAGCTGTGAGTGAGTGAGAGAGAGAAAGAGAAGCTGTGAGTGAGTGAGAGAGAGAGAGAGAGAGGAGCTGTGAGTGAGTGTGAGAGAGAGAAAGAGAAGCTGTGAGTACGAGAGACAGAGAGAGAAAGAGATGCTGTGAGAGAGTGAGAGAGAGAGAAAGAGAAGCTGTGAGTGAGAGTGAGAGAGAAAGAGAAGCTGTAAATGAGAGAGAGAGAAATAGAAGCTGTGAGTGAGAGAGAGAGAGAGAGAAAGAGGAGCTGTGAGTGAGAGAGAGAGAGAGAAATATAAGCTGTGAGTGAGAGAGAGAGAGAGAAAGAGAAGCTGTGAGGGAGAGAGAGAAAGAGAAGCTTTGGGTGAGAGAGAGTGAGAGAAAGAGAAGCTGTGAGTGAGAGAGAGAAAGAGAAGCTGTGAGTGAGAGAGAGACAGAGAGAGAAAGAGAAGCTGTGAGTGAGAGAGAGAGAGAGAAAGAGAAGCTGTGTGTGAGAGAGAGAAAGAGAAAGAGAAGCTGTGAGTGAGTGAGAGAGAAAGAGCTGTGAGTGAGAGAGATAGAGAGAAAGAGAAGCTGTGTGAGAGAGAAATAGAAGCTGTGAGTGAGTGAGAGAGAGAGAGAAAGAGAAAGAGAAGCTGTGAGTGAGTGAGTGAGAGAGAAAGAAGCTGTGTGAGAGAGAGAGAAAGAGAAGCTGTGAGTGAGAGAGAGAGAGAGAAAGAAAAGCTGTGAGTGAGAGAGAGAGAGAGAGAGAGAAGCTGTGAGTGCGAGAGACAGAGAGAGAAAGAGATGCTGTGAGTGAGTAGGCATATACTATCGGCCTCCGACCCAAACTCTTGAGGGAGACTGGCAGTTGGAGAATGTTGTAAAGGAGGCATCCAGGAAGGGAAGCCTGGTTATAATGGGGGACTTCAATTACCCTCACATAGACTGGGTGAACTGTTGTTCAGCACATGATAAAGAGATAAAGTTCCTAGATATGCTCAATGATTGTTCCCTGGGACAGATGGTTGAAGACCCAACTAGAGGTACAAGAATCCTTGACTTGATCCTGAGTAATACTCAGGATCTGGTGCAAGATGTTAATGTGACTGATCCAATAGGGAACAGTGACCACAACTCAATTATGTTTAACTTGAACAAAGACCGCAAGTCACTGATAAAATCTAACACAGAGACCTTAAATTTTCAAAAAGGAAATTTCCCAAAGTTGAGGAAACTAGTAAAAAAGAAGCTGGAAGGGAAATTGAGAGAGTCCAAACACTCCAAGAGGCATGGAGGCTGTTTACAAAAACAATAACAGAGGCCCAATTGGAATGCATACCCAAAAGGAAAAAGGGCACTGCCAGGTCCAAGAGGACTCCAATGTGGCTTACAGGAGCTGTTCGGGAAGTGATCAAGAGCAAGAAAAGCTCATTTAGAAGATGGAAGGCTTGTCCAAATGAGGACAGCAGGCAGAAACATAAATTCTGGCAGAACAAATGCAAGGCAACAATCAGGAAAGCAAAGCAAGACTTTGAGGAGCGTATAGCTAAAAATACTCAGAGGAATAACAAAGACTTCTTTAAGTACATTAGAAGTAAGAACCCAACTAGGAAGGCCATTGGACCATTAGATGACAATGGAAGGCAAGGGGTTATTAAAGAGGAAACAGAGATTGCAGAGAGACTCAATGAATTCTTTGCTTCAGTATTCACTGAAGAAGATAGAGACCACATGCCCAAAACAGAACCTATCTTCGTAGGGAGGGAAACCGAAGAATTAAGCAAGATAGAAATAACCAGGGAGGAGGTCCTTGCATGTCTTGTTAAACTAAACACTAACAAATCACCAGGACCAGATGGCATCCATCCACGAGTTCTCAGGGAACTTAAAGATGAAATTGCTGATCTCCTAGCCAAAATATATAATATTTCCCTCAAATAAGGCTTTGTGCCTGATGACTGGAAGGTAGCGAATGTAACACCAATTTTCAAAAAAGGATCCAGGGGTGATCCAGGAAATTACCGGCCTGTCAGTTTGACATGTGTCCCAGGTAAAGTGATGGAAACCATCCTAAAAGATAGAATTAATAGGTACATAGAAGAGGAGGCACTGCTAAAGGAGAGCCAACATGGCTTTTGCAAGGGCAAATCATGCCTCACTAATCTGTTGGAATTTTTTGAGAGTGTCAACAAGCATGTGGATAAGGGGGATCCAGTTGACATTGTTTATCTGGACTTTCAGAAGGCTTTTGACAAGGTCCCACACCAAAGGCTCTTGAATAAACTTACCAGTCATGGAATAAAGGGACAGGTCTTGTCCTGGATCAGCAACTGGCTAAGGGACAGGAAACAGAGGGTAGCACTAAATGGACACTTCTCCAAGTGGAGGGAAGTAAAGAGTGGGGTCCCCCAAGGTTCAGTACTGGGACCCCTGCTTTTCAACCTCTTCATAAATGATCTAGAGGTAGGAGTAAAAAGCAAGGTAGCCAAATTTGCTGACGATACTAAATTATACAGGGTAGTGAAAACTGTGAGAGATTGTGAAGAGCTCCAGAGGGATCTCTTGACACTGGGGGAGTGGGCAAAACAGTGGCAAATGAGCTTCAACATCAGTAAGTGCAGAGTGATGCATGTTGGGGCAAAAAACCCCAATTACATTTATAAACTGATGGGGTCTGAACTCTCTGCGACAAACCAGGAAAGGGACCTTGGTGTCCTGGTGGACAGCTCAATGAAGGTGTCAACCCAGTGTGCCTCAGCAGTGAAAAAAGCAAACTCAATGTTAGGGATCATTAGGAAGGGTATAGAAAATAAGTCAGCAAGTGTCATTTTGCCTCTTTATAAATCTATGGTGAGGCCCCATCTGGAATACTGTGTACAGTTCTGGTCGCCATACCTCCAGAAGGATATTATGGAGTTGGAGAAAGTACAGAGGAGGGCAACCAGAATGATTAGGGGACTGGAACACCTTCCTTACCATCTGAGGCTGCAACGGTTGGGCCTTTTCACTCTTGAACGACGGCGTCTAAGACGTGACCTGATTGAAGTTTATAAAATCATGCATGGTGTGGACAAAGTGGATAAGGAAAAACTGTTTTCCTTATCGCACAACACTAGAACTAGGGGACACTCCATGAAACTTTTGGGTACTAGTTCTCAAACAAATAAGAGAAAGTACTTTTTCACCCAGAGGATTACTGGTCTATGGAACTCCCTGCCAGAAGAAGTGGTGACAGCTGTCAGTCTTGACAGCTTTAAGAAAGGATTAGACAAGTTCATGGAGGACAAGGCTATCAATGGCTATAATTATGGCTACCTAAGGACAACCTCCGGGTTGGAGAGATAGGCAGGATATTTCTCAATGCCATTTCCAGGGAATCCTAAGCAGGTGAAGGCATCTCCTTGGGAATACCCTGAAGGAAATGGTGAGCCACTGTGTGAGACAGAATGCTGGACTGGATGGGCTGTGGCCTGTTCCAGCAAGGCTGTTCTTATGTTCTTATGTTCTTATAGAGAAAGAGAAGGTTTCAGTGAGTGAGAGAGAGAGAAAGAGAAGCTGTGAGTGTGTGAGAGAGAGAAAGAGAAGGTGTGAGAGAGAGTAAGAAAGAAAAGCTGTGAGTGAGATAGTGAAAGAGAAGCGGTGAGTGAGTGAGAGAGAGAGGGAGAGAAGCTGTGAGTGAGAGAGAGAGAGAGAGAGAAGCTGTGAGTAAGAGAGAGAAAGAGAAGCTGTGTGAGAGAGAGAAAGAGAGAAAGAGACACTGTGAGTGAGTGAGAGAGAGAGAAAGAGAAGCTGTAAGTGAGAGAGAGAAAAAGAGAAGCTGTGAGTGAGAGAGAGAGAAAAGCTGTGAATGAGAGAGAGAGAAAGAGAAGCTGTGAGTGAGAGAGAGAGAGAAAGAGAAGCTGTGAGTGAGACAGGGAGAAAGAGAAGCTGTGACTGAGAGAGAGTGAGAAAGAGAAGCTGTGAGAGAAAGAGAGAAAGAGAAACTGTGTGAGTGAGAACATAGAGAAAGAGAAGGTTTCAGTGAGTGAAAGAGAGAGAAAGAGAAGCTATGAGATAGAAACAGAGAGAGAAAGAGAAGCTGTCAGTGAGAGAGAGAAAGAGAAGCTGAGTGAGTGAGAGACATAGAGAAAGAGAAGGTTTCAGTGAGTGAAAGAGAGAGAAAGAGAAGCTGTGAGTGAGTGAGTGATTGAGTGAGAGAGAAAGAGAATCTGTGAGTGAGTGAGAGAGAGAGAAAGAGAAGCTGTGAGAGAGAGAGAGAAGCTGTGAATGAGAGACAGAAAGAGAAGCTGTGAGTGAAAGAACAAAAGAGAAGCAGTGAGTGAGTGAGAGAGAGAGGGAGAGAAGGTGAGGGAGAGAGAAAGAGAAGCTGTGAGTAAGAGAGAGAGAGAAAGAGAAGCTGTGTGTGTGAGAGAGAGAGTAATAGAAGCTGTGAGTGAGAGAGAGAAAGAGAAAGAGAAGCTGTGAGTGAGAGAGAGAGAGAAAGAGAAGCTGTGAGGGAGAGAGTGAAAGAGAAGCAGTGAGTGAGTGAGAGAGAGAGAAAGAGAAGCTATGAGTGAGAGAGAGAAAAAGAGAAGCTGTGAGTGAGAGAGAGAGAGAGAGAGTAGCTGTGAATGAGTGAGAGAGAGAAATAGAAGCTGTGAGTGAGAGAGAGAAAGAGAAGCTGTGAGTGAGAGACAGAGAGAAAGAGAAGCTGTGAGTGAGAGAGAGAGAGAGAAAGAGAAGCTGTGAGTGAGAGAGAGAGAGAGAACCTGTGAGTGAGAAAGAGAGAGAGAAAGAGAAGCTGTCAGTGAGAGAGAGAAAGAGAAGCTGAGTGAGTGAGAGACATAGAGAAAGAGAAGGTTTCAGTGTGTGTGAGAGAGAGAAAGAGAAGCTGTGAGTGAGAGAGAGAGAAAGAGAAGCTGTGTGTGTGAGAGAGAAAGAGAAGCTGTGAGTGAAAGAACAAAAGAGAAGCAGTGAGTGAGTGAGAGAGAGAGGGAGAGAAGGTGAGGGAGTGAGAAAGAGAAGCTGTGAGTAAGAGAGAGAGAGAAAGAGAAGCTGTGTGTGTGAGAGAGAGAGTAATAGAAGCTGTGAGTGAGAGAGAGAAAGAGAAGCTGTGAATGAGAGAGAGAGAAAGAGAAGCTGTGAGTGAGAGAGAGAGAAGCTGTGAGTGAGAGAGAGAAAGAGAGAGAAGCTGTGAGTGAGAGAGAGAAAGAAAAGCTGTGAGAGAAAGAGAGAGAGAGAGAAGCTGTGAGTGAGAGAGATAGAGAGAAAGAGGAGCTGTGTGTTTGTGAGATAAAGAGAAGCTGTGAGAGAGAGAGAGAAAGAGAAGCTGTGAGTGAGTGAGAGAAAAAGAGAATCTGTGAGTCAGTGAGTGAGTGAGAGAGAGAATCTGTGAATGAGATAGAGAGAGAAATAGAAGCTGTAAGTGAGAGAGAGAAAGAGAAGCTATGAGTAAGAGAGAGAGAGAAAGAGAAGCAGTGAGTGAGAAAGAGAGAGAGAAAGAGAAGCTGTCAATGAGAGAGAGAAAGAGAAGATGAGTGAGTGAGAGACATAGAGATAAAGAAGGTTTCAGTGAGTGAGAGAGAGAGAAAGAGAGGTTGTGAGTGAGAGAGAGAAAAAGAGAAGCTGTGTGTGTGTGAGAGAGAGAAGCTGTGAGTGAGAGAGAGAAAGAGAGAGAAGCTGTGAGTGAGAGAGAGAAAGAAAAGCTGTGAGAGAAAGAGAGAGAGACAGAGAAGCTGTGAGTGAAAGAGATAGAGAGAAAGAGAAGCTGTGTGTGTGTGAGAGAGAAAGAAGCTGTGAGTGAGTGAGAGAGAGAGAGAGAGAGAAGGTGTGAATGAGAGATAGAGAAAAAGAGAAGCTGTGAGAGATAGAGAGAGAGAGAAGCTGTGAGTGAGTGAGAGAGAGAGAGAAAGAGAAGCTTTGAGTAAGAGAGAGAGAGAAAGAAGCTGTGTGTGTGTGTGAGAGAGAGAAAGAAGCTGTGAGTGAGTGAGAGCGAGAGAAAGAGAGCTGTGAGTGAGAGATAGAGAAAAAGAGAAGCTGTGAGTGAGAGAGAGAAAAAGAGAAGCTGTGTGAGAGAGAGAGAAAGTGAAGCTGTCAGTGAGAGAGCGAAAGAGAAGCATTGAGTGAGTGACAGAGAGAAAGAAAGAGAAGCAGTGAGTGAGAGAGAGAAAAAGAGAAGCTGTGTGAGAGAGAGAGAAAGTGAAGCTGTCAGTGAGAGAGCGAAAGAGAAGCATTGAGTGAGTGACAGAGAGAAAGAAAGAGAAGCAGTGAGTGAGAGAGAGAAAAAGAGAAGCTGTGAGTGAGAGAGGGAGAAAGAGAAGCTGTGACTGAGAGAGAGAGAGAAAGAGAAGCTGTGTGAGAGAGAGAGAGAAAGAGAGGCTGTGAGTGAGAAAGAGAGAGAGAAAGAGAAGCTGTCAGTGAGAGAGAGAAAGAGAAGCTGTCAGTGAGAGAGAAAGAGAAGCTGAGTGAGTGAGAGACAGAGAGAAAGAGAACGTTTCAGTGAGTGAAAGAGAGAGAAAGAGAAGCTGTGAGTGAGTGAGAGACATAGAGAAAGAGAAGGTTTCTGTGAGTGAGAGAGAGAGAGAGAAAGAAAGAGAAGCTGTCAGTGAGAGAGAGAGAGAAAGAGAAGGTGTGAGAGAGAGTAAGAAAAAAAGCTGTGAGTGAGAGAGAGAGAGAAAGAGAAGCTGTGAGTGAGAAAGAGAAAGAGAAGCTGTCAGTGAGAGAGAAAGAGAAGCTGTCAGTGAGAGAGAGAAAGAGAAGCTGAGTGAGTGAGAGACATAGAGAAAGAGAAGGTTTCAGTGTGTGTGAGAGAGAGAAAGAGAAGCTGTGAGTGAGAGAGAGAGAAAGAGGAGCTGTGGGTGAGAGAGAGAAAGAGAAGCTGTGAGTGAAAGACCGAAAGAGAAGCAGTGAGTGAGAGAGAGATTGAAATAGAAGCTGTGAGTGAGAGAGAGAAAGAGATGCTGGGAGTGAGACAGAGAGATAAAGAGAAGCTGTGAGTGAGTGAGAGAAAGAGAAAGAGAAGCTGTGAGTGAGAGAGAGAGAGAGAAAGAGAAGCTGTGAGTGAGAGAGTGAAAGAGAAGCTGTGGGTGAGATAGAGAAAGAGAAGCTGTGAGTGAAAGAACGAAAGAGAAGCAGTGAGTGAGAGAGATTGAAATAGAAGCTGTGAGTGAGAGAGAGAAAGAGATGCTGGGAGTGAGAGAGAGAGAGAAAGAGAAGCTGTGAGTGAGTGAGAGAGAGAGTGAGAGAAGCTGTGAGTGATAGAGAGAAAGAGAAATAGAAGCTGTGAGTGAGAGAGAGAGAGAGAAAGAGAAGCTGTGAGTGAGAGAGTGAAAGAGAAGCAGTGAGTGAGTGAGAGAGAGAGAAAGAGAAGCTATGAGTGAGAGAGAGATAAAGAGAAGCTGTGAGTGAGAGAGAGAGAGAGAAGCTGTGAATGAGTGTGAGAGAGAAATAGAAGCTGTGAGTGAGAGAGAGAGAAAGAGAAGCTGTGAGTGAGAGACAGAGAGAGAACCTGTGAGTGAGAAAGAGAGAGAGAAAGAGAAGCTGTGTGAGAGAGAGAGAGAGAAAGAGAGGCTGTGAGTGAGAAAGAGAGAGAGAATGAGAAGCTGTCAGTGAGAGAGAGAAAGAGAAGCTGTCAGTGAGAGAGAAAGAGAAGCTGAGTGAGTGAGAGACAGAGAGAAAGAGAAGGTTTCAGTGAGTGAAAGAGAGAGAAAGAGAAGCTGTGAGTGAGTGAGAGACATAGAGAAAGAGAAGGTTTCTGTGAGTGAGAGAGAGAGAGAGAAAGAGAAGCTGTCAGTGAGAGAGAGAGAGAAAGAGAAGGTGTGAGAGAGAGTAAGAAAAAAGCTGTGAGTGAGAGAGAGAGAGAGAAAGAGAAGCTGTGAGTGAGAAAGAGAAAGAGAAGCTGTCAGTGAGAGAGAAAGAGAAGCTGTCAGTGAGAGAGAGAAAGAGAAGCTGAGTGAGTGAGAGACATAGAGAAAGAGAAGGTTTCAGTGTGTGTGTGAGAGAGAAAGAGAAGCTGTGAGTGAGAGAGAGAGAAAGAGAAGCTGTGGGTGAGAGAGAGAAAGAGAAGCTGTGAGTGAAAGAACGAAAGAGAAGAAGTGAGTGAGAGACAGATTG
Source organism: Bradypodion pumilum (assembly GCA_035047305.1). Lineage (NCBI taxonomy): Eukaryota > Metazoa > Chordata > Lepidosauria > Squamata > Chamaeleonidae > Bradypodion > Bradypodion pumilum. Next base: position 182,279,457 of record JAWDJD010000002.1, read on the forward strand.
AAATAGAAGCTGTGAGTGAGAGAGAGAAAGAGATGCTGGGAGTGAAACAGAGAGAGAAAGAGAAGCTGTGAGTGAGTGAGAGAGAGAGTGAGAGAAGCTGTGAGTGAGAGAGAGAAAGAGAAAGAGAAGCTGTGAGTGAGAGAGAGAGAGAGAAAGAGAAGCTGTGAGTGAGAGAGTGAAAGAGAAGCAGTGAGAGAGTGAGAGAGAGAGAGAGAAAGAGAAGCTATGAGTGAGAGAGAGAGAAAGAGAAGCTGTGAGTGAGTGAGAGACATAGAGAAAGAGAAGGTTTCTGTGAGTGAGAGAGAGAGAGAGAAAGAGAAGCTGTCAGTGAGAGAGAGAGAGAAAGTGAAGGTGTGAGAGAGAGTAAGAAAAAAGCTGTGAGTGAGTGAGAGAGAGAGAAAGAGAAGCTGTGAGTGAGAAAGAGAAAGAGAAGCTGTCAGTGAGAGAGAAAGAGAAGCTGTCAGTGAGAGAGAGAAAGAGAAGCTGAGTGAGTGAGAGACATAGAGAAAGAGAAGGTTTCAGTGTTAGTGTGAGAGAGAAAGAGAAGCTGTGAGTGAGAGAGAGAGAGAGAAGCTGTGAATGAGTGAGAGAGAGAAATAGAAGCTGTGAGTGAGAGAGAGAGAAAGAGAAGCTGTGAGTGAGAGACAGAGAGAAAGAGAAGCTGTGAGTGAGAGAGAGAGAGAAAGAGAAGCTGTGAGTGAGAGAGAGAGAGAACCTGTGAGTGAGAAAGAGAGAGAGAAAGAGAAGCTGTGTGTGAGAGAGAGAGAAAGAGAGGCTGTGAGTGAGAAAGAGAGAGAGAAAGAGAAGCTGTCAGTGAGAGAGAGAAAGAGAAGCTGTCAGTGAGAGAGAAAGAGAAGCTGAGTAAGTGAGAGACAGAGAGAAAGAGAAGGTTTCAGTGAGTGAAAGAGAGAGAAAGAGAAGCTGTGAGTGAGTGAGAGACATAGAGAAAGAGAAGGTTTCTGTGAGTGAGAGAGAGAGAGAAAGAGAAGCTGTCAGTGAGAGAGAGAGAGAAAGAGAAGGTGTGAGAGAGAGTAAGAAAAAAGCTGTGAGTGAGAGAGAGAGAGAGAAAGAGAAGCTGTGAGAGAGAAAGAGAAAGAGAAGCTGTCAGTGAGAGAGAAAGAGAAGCTGTCAGTGAGAGAGAGAAAGAGAAGCTGAGTGAGTGAGAGACATAGAGAAAGAGAAGGTTTCAGTGTGTGTGAGAGAGAGAAAGAGAAGCTGTGAGTGAGAGAGAGAGAAAGAGAAGCTGTGGGTGAGAGAGAGAAAGAGAAGCTGTGAGTGAAAGAACGAAAGAGAAGCAGTGAGTGAGAGACAGATTGAAATAGAAGCTGTGAGTGAGAGAGAGAAAGAGATGCTGGGAGTGAAACAGAGAGAGAAAGAGAAGCTGTGAGTGAGTGAGAGAGAGAGTGAGAGAAGCTGTGAGTGAGAGAGAAAGAGAAAGAGAAGCTGTGAGTGAGAGAGAGAGAGAGAAAGAGAAGCTGTGAGTGAGAGAGTGAAAGAGAAGCAGTGAGTGAGTGAGAGAGAGAGAAAGAGAAGCTATGAGTGAGAGAGAGAGAAAGAGAAGCTGTGAGTGAGTGAGAGACATAGAGAAAGAGAAGGTTTCTGTGAGTGAGAGAGAGAGAGAGAAAGAGAAGCTGTCAGTGAGAGAGAGAGAGAAAGTGAAGGTGTGAGAGAGAGTAAGAAAAAAGCTGTGAGTGAGTGAGAGAGAGAGAAAGAGAAGCTGTGAGTGAGAAAGAGAAAGAGAAGCTGTCAGTGAGAGAGAAAGAGAAGCTGTCAGTGAGAGAGAGAAAGAGAAGCTGAGTGAGTGAGAGACATAGAGAAAGAGAAGGTTTCAGTGTTAGTGTGAGAGAGAAAGAGAAGCTGTGAGTGAGAGAGAGAGAAAGAGAAGCTGTGGGTGAGAGAGAGAAAGAGAAGCTGTGAGTGAAAGAACGAAAGAGAAGCAGTGAGTGAGAGAGAGATTGAAATAGAAGCTGTGAGTGAGAGAGAGAGAAAGAGAAGCTGTGAGTGAGACAGGGAGAAAGAGAAGCTGTGACTGAGAGAGAGAGAGAAAGAGAAGCTGTGAGAGAGAGAGAGAAAGAGAAGCTGTGTGGGTGAGAGACATAGAGAAAGAGAAGGTTCCAGTGAGTGAAAGAGAGAGAAAGAGAAGCTATGAGTGGGAAACAGAGAGAGAAAGAGAAGCTGTCAGTGAGAGAGAGAAAGAGAAGCTGAGTGAGTGAGAGACATAGAGAAAGAGAAGGTTTCAGTGAGTGAAAGAGAGAGAAAGAGAAGCTGTGAGTGAGTGAGTGAGAGAGAAAGAGAATCTGTGAGTGAGAGAGAGAGAGAAAGAGAAGCTGTGTGTGAGAGAGAGAAGCTGTGAATGAGAGAGAGAAAGAGAAGCTGTGAGTGAAAGAACAAAAGAGAAGCAGTGAGTGAGTGAGAGAGAGAGGGAGAGAAGGTGAGGGGAGAGAAAGAGAAGCTGTGAGTAAGAGAGAGAGAGAAAGAGAAGCTGTGTGTGTGAGAGAGAGAGTAATAGAAGCTGTGAGTGAGAGAGAGAAAGAGAAGCTGTGAATGAGAGAGAGAGAAAGAGAAGCTGTGAGTGAGAGAGAGAGAGAAGCTGTGAGTGAGCGAGAGAAAGAGAGAGAAGCTGTGAGTGAGAGAGAGAAAGAAAAGCTGTGAGAGAAAGAGAGAAAGAGAAGCTGTGAGTGAGTGAGAGAAAAAGAGAATCTGTGAGTCAGTGAGTGAGTGAGAGAGAGAATCTGTGAATGAGATAGAGAGAGAAATAGAAGCTGTAAGTGAGAAAGAGAAAGAGAAGCTATGTGTAAGAGAGAGAGAGAAAGAGAAGCAGTGAGTGAGAAAGAGAGAGAGAAAGAGAAGCTGTCAGTGAGAGAGAGAAAGAGAAGATGAGTGAGTGAGAGACATAGAGATAAAGAAGGTTTCAGTGAGTGAGAGAGAGAGAAAGAGAGGTTGTGAGTGAGAGAGAGAAATAGAGAAGCTGTGTGTGTGTGAGAGAGAGAAGCTGTGAGTGAGAGAGAGAAAGAGAGAGAAGCTGTGAGTGAGAGAGAGAAAGAAAAGCTGTGAGAGAAAGAGAGAGAGAGAAGCTGTGAGTGAGAGAGATAGAGAGAAAGAGAAGCTGTGTGTGTGTGTGAGAGAGAAAGAAGCTGTGAGTGAGAGAGAGAGAGAGAGAAGGTGTGAATGAGAGATAGAGAAAAAGAGAAGCTGTGAGAGATAGAGAGAGAGAGAAGCTGTGAGTGAGTGAGAGAGAGAGTGAGAGAAGCTGTGAGTGAGAGAGAGAAAGAGAAGCTGTGAGTGAGAGAGGGAGAGAGAAAGAGAAGCTGTGAGTGAGAGAGTGAAAGAGAAACAGTGAGTGAGTGAGAGAGAGATAAAGAGAAGCTGTGAGTGAGAGAGAGAGAGAGAAGCTGTGAATGAGTGAGAGAGAGAAATAGAAGCTGTGAGTGAGAGAGAGAGAAAGAGAAGCTGTGAGTGAGAGACAGAGAGAAAGAGAAGCTGTCAGTGAGAGAGAGAGAGAGAAAGAGAAGCTGTGAGTGAGAGAGAGAGAGAACCTGTGAGTGAGAAAGAGAGAGAGAAAGAGAAGCTGTGTGTGAGAGAGAGAGAAAGAGAGGCTGTGAGTGAGAAAGAGAGAGAGAAAGAGAAGCTGTCAGTGAGAGAGAGAAAGAGAAGCTGTCAGTGAGAGAGAAAGAGAAGCTGAGTGAGTGAGATACAGAGAGAAAGAGAAGGTTTCAGTGAGTGAAAGAGAGAGAAAGAGAAGCTGTGAGTGAGTGAGAGACATAGAGAAAGAGAAGGTTTCTGTGAGTGAGAGAGAGAGAAAGAGAAGCTGTCAGTGAGAGAGAGAGAGAAAGAGAATGTGTGGGAGAGAGTAAGAAAAAAGCTGTGAGGGAGAGAGAGAGAGAGAAAGAGAAGCTGTGAGTGAGAAAGAGAAAGAGAAGCTGTCAGTGAGAGAGAAAGAGAAGCTGTCAGTGAGAGAGAGAAAGAGAAGCTGAGTGAGTGAGAGACATAGAGAAAGAGAAGGTTTCAGTGTGTGTGAGAGAGAGAAAGAGAAGCTGTGAGTGAGAGAGAGAGAAAGAGAAGCTGTGGGTGAGAGAGAGAAAGAGAAGCTGTGAGTGAAAGAACGAAAGAGAAGCAGTGAGTGAGAGAGAGATTGAAATAGAAGCTGTGAGTGAGAGAGAGAAAGAGATGCTGGGTGTGAAACAGAGAGAGAAAGAGAAGCTGTGAGTGAGTGAGAGAGAGAGTGAGAGAAGCTGTGAGTGAGAGAGAGAAAGAGAGAGAGAAGCTGTGAGTGAGAGAGAGAGAGAAAGAGAAGCTGTGAGTGAGTGTGAGAGAGAGAAGGAGATGCTGTGAGAGAGAAGAGAGTGAGAGTGAAAGAGAAGCTGTGAGAGAGAGAGAGAAAGAAAAGCTGTGAGTGAGAGAGACAGAGAGAGAAAGAGAAGCTGTGAGTGAGTGAGGGAGAAAGAGGAGCTGAGAGTGAGAGAGAGAGAGAGAGAGAAAGAGAAGCTGTGAGTGATACAGAGAGAGAGAAAGAAAGCTATGGGTGAGTGAGAGAGAAAGAGAAGCTGTGAGTGAGTGAGAGAGAGAGAAAGAGGAGCTGTGAGAGAGTGAGAGAGAGAGAAAGAGAAGCTGTGAGTGAGTGAGAGAGAGAGAGAAACAGAAGCTGTGAGTTAGTGAGAGAGAGAAAGAGAAGCTGTGAGTGAGAGAGAGAGAGAAGCTGTGAGTGAGTGAGAGAGAGAGAAAAGAGAAGCTGTGAGAGAGAGAGAGAGAAAGAGAAGCTGTGTGTGTGTGTGAGAGAGAAATAGAACCTGTGAGTGAGTGAGGGAGAGAGAATGAGAAGTTGTGAGTGAGTGAGAGAGAGAGAAAAGAGAAGCTGTGAGAGAGAGAGAGAGAAAGAGAAGCTGTGTGTGTGTGTGAGAGAGAAATAGAACCTGTGAGTGAGTGAGGGAGAGAGAATGAGAAGTTGTGAGTGAGTGAGAGAGAGAAAGAGAAGCTGTGAGAGAGAGAGAAAGAGAAGCTGTGAGTTAGTGAGAGAGAGAGAAAGAGAAGCTGTGAGTGAGAGAGACAGAGAGAGAGAAGCTGTGAGTGAGGGGAGAGAGAGAAAGGGAGCTATGAGTGAGAGAGTGAGAGAGAGAAAGAGAAGCTGTGAGTGAGTGAGAGAGAGAAAGAGAAGCTGTGAAAGAGACAGAGAAAGAGAAGCTGTGAGTGAGAGAAAGAGAAGCTGTGAGTGAGAGAGAGAGAGAAAAAGAATCTGTGAGTGAGAGAGAGAGAAAGAGAAGCTGTAAATGACAGAGAGAGAGAAATAGAAGCTGTGAGTGAGAGAGAGAAAGAAAGAAAGAGAAAGAGAAGCTATGAGTGAGAGAGAGTGAGAGAAAGAGAAGCTGTGAGTGAGAGATAGAGAAGCTGTGAGTGAGAGAGAGAGGGAAATAGAATCTGTATGTGAGAGAGAGAGAAAGAGAAGCTGTGAGTGAGAGAGAGAGAAAAGAGAAGCTGTGAGTGAGAGAGATAGACAGAAAGAGAAGCTGTGTGAGAGAGAGAAAAATTGAAGCAGTGAGTGAGTAAGAGAGAGAGAGAGAAGCTTTGAGTGAGTGAGAGAGAGAGAAAGAGTAGCTGTGAGTGCGAGTGACAGAGCGAGAAAGAGATGCTGTGAGAGAGAGAGAAAGAGAAGCTGTGAAAGAGAGAGAGAAAGAGAAGCTGTGAGTGAGAGAGAGAGAGAAAGAGAAGCTGTAAATGAGAGAGAGAGAGAAAGAGAAGCTGTGAGTGAGAGAGAGAGAAAGAGAAGCTGTGAGTGTGTGTGTGTGTGTGAGAGAGAGAAGCTGTGACTGAGAGAGAGAGAGAGAGAGAAAGAAAGAGAAGCTGTGAGTGAGAGAGAGAAAGAGAAAGAGAAGCTATGAGTGAGAGAGAGTGAGAGAAAGAGAAGCTGTGAGTGAGAGAGAGAAAAAGAAGCTGGGAGTGAGAGAGAGAGAGAGAGAGAAAAGAGAAGCTGTGAGTGAGAGAGATAGAGAGAAAGAGAAGCTGTGTGAGAGAGAGAAAAATAGAAGCTGTGAGTGAGTGAGAGAGAGAGAGAGAAAGAGAAGCTGTGAGTGAGTGAGAGAGAGAGAAAGAGAAGCTGTGAGTGAGTGAGTGAGAGAGAGAAGCTGAGAGTGAGTGAGAGAGAGAGAAAGAGAAGCAGTGAGTGAGAGAGACAGAGAGAGAAAGAGAAGCTGTGAGTGAGAGAGAAAGAGAAGCTGTGAGTGAGTGAGAGAGAAAGAGAAGCTGTGAGTGAGAGAGAGAGAGAGAGAGAAGCTGCGAGTGAGAGAGAGAAAGAGAAAGAGAAGCTGTGAGTGAGGGAGAGTGAGAGAAAGAGAAGCTGTGAGTGAGTGAGAGACATAGAGAAAGAGAAGGTTTCTGTGAGTGAGAGAGAGAGAAAGAGAAGCTGTCAGTGAGAGAGAGAGAGAAAGAGAATGTGTGGGAGAGAGTAAGAAAAAAGCTGTGAGGGAGAGAGAGAGAGAGAAAGAGAAGCTGTGAGTGAGAAAGAGAAAGAGAAGCTGTCAGTGAGAGAGAAAGAGAAGCTGTCAGTGAGAGAGAGAAAGAGAAGCTGAGTGAGTGAGAGACATAGAGAAAGAGAAGGTTTCAGTGTGTGTGAGAGAGAGAAAGAGAAGCTGTGAGTGAGAGAGAGAGAAAGAGAAGCTGTGGGTGAGAGAGAGAAAGAGAAGCTGTGAGTGAAAGAACGAAAGAGAAGCAGTGAGTGAGAGAGAGATTGAAATAGAAGCTGTGAGTGAGAGAGAGAAAGAGATGCTGGGTGTGAAACAGAGAGAGAAAGAGAAGCTGTGAGTGAGTGAGAGAGAGAGTGAGAGAAGCTGTGAGTGAGAGAGAGAAAGAGAGAGAGAAGCTGTGAGTGAGAGAGAGAGAGAAAGAGAAGCTGTGAGTGAGTGTGAGAGAGAAGGAGATGCTGTGAGAGAGAAGAGAGTGAGAGTGAAAGAGAAGCTGTGAGAGAGAGAGAGAAAGAAAAGCTGTGAGTGAGAGCGACAGAGAGAGAAAGAGAAGCTGTGAGTGAGTGAGGGAGAAAGAGGAGCTGAGAGTGAGAGAGAGAGAGAGAGAAAGAGAAGCTGTGAGTGATACAGAGAGAGAGAAAGAAAGCTATGGGTGAGTGAGAGAGAAAGAGAAGCTGTGAGTGAGTGAGAGAGAGAGAAAGAGGAGCTGTGAGTGAGTGATAGAGAGAGAAAGAGAAGCTGTGAGTGAGTGAGAGAGAGAGAGAAACAGAAGCTGTGAGTTAGTGAGAGAGAGAAAGAGAAGCTGTGAGTGAGAGAGAGAGAGAAGCTGTGAGTGAGTGAGAGAGAGAGAAAAGAGAAGCTGTGAGAGAGAGAGAGAGAAAGAGAAGCTGTGTGTGTGTGTGAGAGAGAAATAGAACCTGTGAGTGAGTGAGGGAGAGAGAATGAGAAGTTGTGAGTGAGTGAGAGAGAGAAAGAGAAGCTGTGAGAGAGAGAGAAAGAGAAGCTGTGAGTTAGTGAGAGAGAGAGAAAGAGAAGCTGTGAGTGAGAGAGACAGAGAGAGAGAAGCTGTGAGTGAGGGGAGAGAGAGAAAGGGAGCTATGAGTGAGAGAGTGAGAGAGAGAAAGAGAAGCTGTGAGTGAGTGAGAGAGAGAAAGAGAAGCTGTGAAAGAGACAGAGAAAGAGAAGCTGTGAGTGAGAGAAAGAGAAGCTGTGAGTGAGAGAGAGAGAGAAATAGAATCTGTGAGTGAGAGAGAGAGAAAGAGAAGCTGTAAATGACAGAGAGAGAGAAATAGAAGCTGTGAGTGAGAGAGAGAAAGAAAGAGAAAGAGAAGCTATGAGTGAGAGAGAGTGAGAGAAAGAGAAGCTGTGAGTGAGAGATAGAGAAGCTGTGAGTGAGAGAGAGAGGGAAATAGAATCTGTGTGTGTGAGAGAGAGAAAGAGAAGCTGTGAGTGAGAGAGAGAGAGAAAAGAGAAGCTGTGAGTGAGAGAGATAGACAGAAAGAGAAGCTGTGTGTGAGAGAGAAAAATTGAAGCAGTGAGTGAGTAAGAGAGAGAGAGAGAAGCTTTGAGTGAGTGAGAGAGAGAGAAAGAGTAGCTGTGAGTGCGAGTGACAGAGCGAGAAAGAGATGCTGTGAGAGAGAGAGAAAGAGAAGCTGTGAAAGAGAGAGAGAAAGAGAAGCTGTGAGTGAGAGAGAGAGAGAAAGAGAAGCTGTAAATGAGAGAGAGAGAGAAAGAGAAGCTGTGAGTGAGAGAGAGAGAAAGAGAAGCTGTGAGTGTGTGTGTGTGTGAGAGAGAGAAGCTGTGACTGAGAGAGAGAGAGAGAAAGAAAGAGAAGCTGTGAGTGAGAGAGAGAAAGAGAAAGAGAAGCTATGAGTGAGAGAGAGTGAGAGAAAGAGAAGCTGTGAGTGAGAGAGAGAAAAAGAAGCTGGGAGTGAGAGAGAGAGAGAGAGAGAAAAGAGAAGCTGTGAGTGAGAGAGATAGAGAGAAAGAGAAGCTGTGTGAGAGAGAGAAAAATAGAAGCTGTGAGTGAGTGAGAGAGAGAGAGAGAAAGAGAAGCTGTGAGTGAGTGAGAGAGAGAGAGAGAGAAGCTGTGAGTGAGTGAGTGAGAGAGAGAAGCTGAGAGTGAGTGAGAGAGAGAGAAAGAGAAGCAGTGAGTGAGAGAGACAGAGAGAGAAAGAGAAGCTGTGAGTGAGAGAGAAAGAGAAGCTGTGAGTGAGTGAGAGAGAAAGAGAAGCTGTGAGTGAGAGAGAGAGAGAGAGAGAGAAGCTGCGAGTGAGAGAGAGAAAGAGAAAGAGAAGCTGTGAGTGAGAGAGAGTGAGAGAAAGAGAAGCTGTGAGTGAGGGAGACAGAGAGAGAAATAGAACCTGTGAGTGAGCAAGACAGAGAGAGAAAGAGAAACTCTGTGTGTGTGTGATAGAGAAAGAGAACCTGTGAGAGAGAGAGAGAGAGAGAGAGAAGCTGTGAGTGAGAGAGAGAGAAAGAGAAGCTGTGTGTGTAAGAGAGAGAGAAAGAGAAGCTGTGAGTGAGAGAGACAGAGAGAGAAAGAGAAGCTGTGAGTGAGAGAGAGAGAGAAAGAGAAGCTGTGAGTGAGTGACAGAGATAGAGGAGCTGAGAGTGAGTGAGAGAGAGAGAAAGAGAAGCTGTGAGTGATACAGAGAGAGAGAAAGAGAAGCTGTGAGAGAGAGAGAGAAAGAGAAGCTGTGAGTGAGAGAGACTGAGAGAGAAAGAGAAGCTGTGAGTGAGTGTGAGAGAAAGAGGAGCTGAGAGTGAGTGAGAGCGAGAGAAAAAGAGAAGCTGTGCGAGAGAGAGTGAGAGAAGCTGTGAGTAACAGAGAGAGAAAGAGAAACTGTGTGTGTGAGAGAAAGAAAGAAAGAGACGCTGTGAGTGAGTGAGAGAGAGAGAAAGAGAAGCTGTGAGTGAGAGAGAGAAAAAGAGAAGCTGTGTGAGAGAGAGAGAAAGTGAAGCTGTCAGTGAGAGAGCGAAAGAGAAGCATTGAGTGAGTGACAGAGAGAAAGAAAGAGAAGCAGTGAGTGAGAGAGAAAAAGAGAAGCTGTGAGTGAGAGAGGGAGAAAGAGAAGCTGTGACTGAGAGAGAGAGAGAAAGAGAAGCTGTGTGTGAGAGAGAGAGAAAGAGAGGCTGTGAGTGAGAAAGAGAGAGAGAAAGAGAAGCTGTCAGTGAGAGAGAGAAAGAGAAGCTGTCAGTGAGAGAGAAAGAGAAGCTGAGTGAGTGAGAGACAGAGAGAAAGAGAACGTTTCAGTGAGTGAAAGAGAGAGAAAGAGAAGCTGTGAGTGAGTGAGAGACATAGAGAAAGAGAAGGTTTCTGTGAGTGAGAGAGAGAGAGAGAAAGAGAAGCTGTCAGTGAGAGAGAGAGAGAAAGAGAAGGTGTGAGAGAGAGTAAGAAAAAAAGCTGTGAGTGAGAGAGAGAGAGAAAGAGAAGCTGTGAGTGAGAAAGAGAAAGAGAAGGTGTCAGTGAGAGAGAAAGAGAAGCTGTCAGTGAGAGAGAGAAAGAGAAGCTGAGTGAGTGAGAGACATAGAGAAAGAGAAGGTTTCAGTGTGTGTGTGAGAGAGAAAGAGAAGCTGTGAGTGAGAGAGAGAGAAAGAGGAGCTGTGGGTGAGAGAGAGAAAGAGAAGCTGTGAGTGAAAGACCGAAAGAGAAGCAGTGAGTGAGAGAGAGATTGAAATAGAAGCTGTGAGTGAGAGAGAGAAAGAGATGCTGGGAGTGAGACAGAGAGAGAAAGAGAAGCTGTGAGTGAGTGAGAGAAAGAGAAAGAGAAGCTGTGAGTGAGAGAGAGAGAGAGAAAGAGAAGCTGTGAGTGAGAGAGTGAAAGAGAAGCTGTGGGTGAGATAGAGAAAGAGAAGCTGTGAGTGAAAGAACGAAAGAGAAGCAGTGAGTGAGAGAGATTGAAATAGAAGCTGTGAGTGAGAGAGAGAAAGAGATGCTGGGAGTGAGAGAGAGAGAGAAAGAGAAGCTGTGAGTGAGTGAGAGGGAGAGTGAGAGAAGCTGTGAGTGAGAGAGAGAAAGAGAAGGAGAAGCTGTGAGTGAGAGAGAGAGAGAGAAAGAGAAGCTGTGAGTGAGAGAGTGAAAGAGAAGCAGTGAGTGAGTGAGAGAGAGAGAAAGAGAAGCTATGAGTGAGAGAGAGATAAAGAGAAGCTGTGAGTGAGAGAGAGAGAGAGAAGCTGTGAATGAGTGAGAGAGAGAAATAGAAGCTGTGAGTGAGAGAGAGAGAAAGAGAAGCTGTGAGTGAGAGACAGAGAGAAAGAGAAGCTGTGAGTGAGAGAGAGAGAGAAAGAGAAGCTGTGAGTGAGAGAGAGAGAGAGAACCTGTGAGTGAGAAAGAGAGAGAGAAAGAGAAGCTGTGTGAGAGAGAGAGAGAAAGAGAGGCTGTGAGTGAGAAAGAGAGAGAGAAAGAGAAGCTGTCAGTGAGAGAGAGAAAGAGAAGCTGTCAGTGAGAGAGAAAGAGAAGCTGAGTGAGTGAGAGACAGAGAGAAAGAGAAGGTTTCAGTGAGTGAGAGAGAGAGAAAGAGAAGCTGTGAGTGAGTGAGAGACATAGAGAAAGAGAAGGTTTCAGTGAGTGAGAGAGAGAGAAAGAGAAGCTGTGAGTGAGTGAGAGACATAGAGAAAGAGAAGGTTTCTGTGAGTGAGAGAGAGAGAGAGAAAGAGAAGCTGTGAGTGAGAGAGTGAAAGAGAAGCAGTGAGTGAGTGAGAGAGAGAGAAAGAGAAGCTATGAGTGAGAGAGAGATAAAGAGAAGCTGTGAGTGAGAGAGAGAGAGAGAAGCTGTGAATGAGTGAGAGAGAGAAATAGAAGCTGTGAGTGAGAGAGAGAGAAAGAGAAGCTGTGAGTGAGAGACAGAGAGAAAGAGAAGCTGTGAGTGAGAGAGAGAGAGAAAGAGAAGCTGTGAGTGAGAGAGAGAGAGAGAACCTGTGAGTGAGAAAGAGAGAGAGAAAGAGAAGCTGTGTGAGAGAGAGAGAGAAAGAGAGGCTGTGAGTGAGAAAGAGAGAGAGAAAGAGAAGCTGTCAGTGAGAGAGAGAAAGAGAAGCTGTCAGTGAGAGAGAAAGAGAAGCTGAGTGAGTGAGAGACAGAGAGAAAGAGAAGGTTTCAGTGAGTGAGAGAGAGAAAAAGAGAAGCTGTGAGTGAGTGAGAGACATAGAGAAAGAGAAGGTTTCTGTGAGTGAGAGAGAGAGAGAGAGAAAGAGAAGCTGTCAGTGAGAGAGAGAGAGAAAGAGAAGCTGTGGGTGAGAGAGAGAAAGAGAAGCTGTGAGTGAAAGAACGAAAGAGAAGCAGTGAGTGAGAGAGAGATTGAAATAGAAGCTGTGAGTGAGAGAGAGAGAAAGAGAAGCTGTGAGTGAGACAGGGAGAAAGAGAAGCTGTGACTGAGAGAGAGCGAGAAAGAGAAGCTGTGAGAGAGAGAGAGAAAGAGAAGCTGTGTGGGTGAGAGACATAGAGAAAGAGAAGGTTTCAGTGAGTGAAAGAGAGAGAAAGAGAAGCTATGAGTGGGAAACAGAGAGAGAAAGAGAAGCTGTCAGTGAGAGAGAGAAAGAGAAGCTGAGTGAGTGAGAGACATAGAGAAAGAGAAGGTTTCAGTGAGTGAAAGAGAGAGAAAGAGAAGCTGTGAGTGAGTGAGTGAGAGAGAAAGAGAATCTGTGAGTGAGTGAGAGAGAGAGAAAGAGAAGCTGTGTGTGAGAGAGAGAAGCTGTGAATGAGAGAGAGAAAGAGAAGCTGTGAGTGAAAGAACAAAAGAGAAGCAGTGAGTGAGTGAGAGAGAGAGGGAGAGAAGGTGAGGGGAGAGAAAGAGAAGCTGTGAGTAAGAGAGAGAGAGAAAGAGAAGCTGTGTGTGTGAGAGAGAGAGTAATAGAAGCTGTGAGTGAGAGAGAGAAAGAGAAGCTGTGAATGAGAGAGAGAGAAAGGGAAGCTGTGAGTGAGAGAGAGAGAAGCTGTGAGTGAGCGAGAGAAAGAGAGAGAAGCTGTGAGTGAGAGAGAGAAAGAAAAGCTGTGAGAGAAAGAGAGAGAGAGAAGCTGTGAGTGAGAGAGATAGAGAGAAAGAGAAGCTGTGTGTTTGTGAGATAAAGAGAAGCTGTGAGAGAGAGAGAGAAAGAGAAGCTGTGAGTGAGTGAGAGAAAAAGAGAATCTGTGAGTCAGTGAGTGAGTGAGAGAGAGAATCTGTGAATGAGATAGAGAGAGAAATAGAAGCTGTAAGTGAGAGAGAGAAAGAGAAGCTATGTGTAAGAGAGAGAGAGAAAGAGAAGCAGTGAGTGAGAAAGAGAGAGAGAAAGAGAAGCTGTCAGTGAGAGAGAGAAAGAGAAGATGAGTGAGTGAGAGACATAGAGATAAAGAAGGTTTCAGTGAGTGAGAGAGAGAGAAAGAGAGGTTGTGAGTGAGAGAGAGAAAAAGAGAAGCTGTGTGTGTGTGAGAGAGAGAAGCTGTGAGTGAGAGAGAGAAAGAGAGAGAAGCTGTGAGTGAGAGAGAGAAAGAAAAGCTGTGAGAGAAAGAGAGAGAGAGAAGCTGTGAGTGAGAGAGATAGAGAGAAAGAGAAGCTGTGTGTGTGTGAGAGAGAGAAAGAAGCTGTGAGTGAGAGAGAGAGAGAGAGAAGGTGTGAATGAGAGATAGAGAAAAAGAGAAGCTGTGAGAGATAGAGAGAGAGAGAAGCTGTGAGTGAGTGAGAGAGAGAGTGAGAGAAGCTGTGAGTGAGAGAGAGAAAGAGAAAGAGAAGCTGTGAGTGAGAGAGGGAGAGAGAAAGAGAAGCTGTGAGTGAGAGAGTGAAAGAGAAGCAGTGAGTGAGTGAGAGAGAGATAAAGAGAAGCTGTGAGTGAGAGAGAGAGAGAGAAGCTGTGAATGAGTGAGAGAGAGAAATAGAAGCTGTGAGTGAGAGAGAGAGAAAGAGAAGCTGTGAGTGAGAGACAGAGAGAAAGAGAAGCTGTGAGTGAGAGAGAGAGAGAGAAAGAGAAGCTGTGAGTGAGAGAGAGAGAGAGAACCTGTGAGTGAGAAAGAGAGAGAGAAAGAGAAGCTGTGTGTGAGAGAGAGAGAAAGAGAGGCTGTGAGTGAGAAAGAGAGAGAGAAAGAGAAGCTGTCAGTGAGAGAGAGAAAGAGAAGCTGTCAGTGAGAGAGAAAGAGAAGCTGAGTGAGTGAGATACAGAGAGAAAGAGAAGGTTTCAGTGAGTGAAAGAGAGAGAAAGAGAAGCTGTGAGTGAGTGAGAGACATAGAGAAAGAGAAGGTTTCTGTGAGTGAGAGAGAGAGAAAGAGAAGCTGTCAGTGAGAGAGAGAGAGAAAGAGAATGTGTGGGAGAGAGTAAGAAAAAAGCTGTGAGGGAGAGAGAGAGAGAGAAAGAGAAGCTGTGAGTGAGAAAGAGAAAGAGAAGCTGCCAGTGAGAGAGAAAGAGAAGCTGTCAGTGAGAGAGAGAAAGAGAAGCTGAGTGAGTGAGAGACATAGAGAAAGAGAAGGTTTCAGTGTGTGTGAGAGAGAGAAAGAGAAGCTGTGAGTGAGAGAGAGAGAAAGAGAAGCTGTGGGTGAGAGAGAGAAAGAGAAGCTGTGAGTGAAAGAACGAAAGAGAAGCAGTGAGTGAGAGAGAGATTGAAATAGAAGCTGTGAGTGAGAGAGAGAAAGAGATGCTGGGTGTGAAACAGAGAGAGAAAGAGAAGCTGTGAGTGAGTGAGAGAGAGAGTGAGAGAAGCTGTGAGTGAGAGAGAGAAAGAGAGAGAGAAGCTGTGAGTGAGAGAGAGAGAGAAAGAGAAGCTGTGAGTGAGTGTGTGAGAGAGAAGGAGATGCTGTGAGAGAGAAGAGAGTGAGAGTGAAAGAGAAGCTGTGAGAGAGAGAGAGAAAGAAAAGCTGTGAGTGAGAGAGACAGAGAGAGAAAGAGAAGCTGTGAGTGAGTGAGGGAGAAAGAGGAGCTGAGAGTGAGAGAGAGAGAGAGAGAAAGAGAAGCTGTGAGTGATACAGAGAGAGAGAAAGAAAGCTATGGGTGAGTGAGAGAGAAAGAGAAGCTGTGAGTGAGTGAGAGAGAGAGAAAGAGGAGCTGTGAGTGAGAGAGAGAGAGAGAAAGAGAAGCTGTGAGTGAGTGAGTGAGAGAGAGAAACAGAAGCTGTGAGTTAGTGAGAGAGAGAAAGAGAAGCTGTGAGTGTGAGAGAGAGAGAAGCTGTGAGTGAGTGAGAGAGAGAGAAAAGAGAAGCTGTGAGAGAGAGAGAGAGAAAGAGAAGCTGTGTGTGTGTGAGAGAGAGAAATAGAACCTGTGAGTGAGTGAGGGAGAGAGAATGAGAAGTTGTGAGTGAGTGAGAGAGAGAAAGAGAAGCTGTGAGAGAGAGAGAAAGAGAAGCTGTGAGTTAGTGAGAGAGAGAGAAAGAGAAGCTGTGAGTGAGAGAGACAGAGAGAGAGAAGCTGTGAGTGAGGGGAGAGAGAGAAAGGGAGCTATGAGTGAGAGAGTGAGAGAGAGAAAGAGAAGCTGTGAGTGAGTGAGAGAGAGAAAGAGAAGCTGTGAAAGAGACAGAGAAAGAGAAGCTGTGAGTGAGAGAAAGAGAAGCTGTGAGTGAGAGAGAGAGAGAAATAGAATCTGTGAGTGAGAGAGAGAGAAAGAGAAGCTGTAAATGACAGAGAGAGAGAAATAGAAGCTGTGAGTGAGAGAGAGAAAGAAAGAGAAAGAGAAGCTATGAGTGAGAGAGAGTGAGAGAAAGAGAAGCTGTGAGTGAGAGATAGAGAAGCTGTGAGTGAGAGAGAGAGGGAAATAGAATCTGTGTGTGAGAGAGAGAGAAAGAGAAGCTGTGAGTGAGAGAGAGAGAGAGAAAAGAGAAGCTGTGAGTGAGAGAGATAGACAGAAAGAGAAGCTGTGTGAGAGAGAGAAAAATTGAAGCAGTGAGTGAGTAAGAGAGAGAGAGAGAAGCTTTGAGTGAGTGAGAGAGAGAGAAAGAGTAGCTGTGAGTGCGAGTGACAGAGCGAGAAAGAGATGCTGTGAGAGAGAGAGAAAGAGAAGCTGTGAAAGAGAGAGAGAAAGAAAAGCTGTGAGTGAGAGAGAGAGAGAAAGAGAAGCTGTAAATGAGAGAGAGAGAGAAAGAGAAGCTGTGAGTGAGAGAGAGAGAAAGAGAAGCTGTGAGTGTGTGTGTGTGTGAGAGAGAGAAGCTGTGACTGAGAGAGAGAGAGAGAAAGAAAGAGAAGCTGTGAGTGAGAGAGAGAAAGAGAAAGAGAAGCTATGAGTGAGAGAGAGTGAGAGAAAGAGAAGCTGTGAGTGAGAGAGAGAAAAAGAAGCTGGGAGTGAGAGAGAGAGAGAGAGAGAAAAGAGAAGCTGTGAGTGAGAGAGATAGAGAGAAAGAGAAGCTGTGTGAGAGAGAGAAAAATAGAAGCTGTGAGTGAGTGAGAGAGAGAGAGAAAGAGAAGCTGTGAGTGAGTGAGAGAGAGAGAAAGAGAAGCTGTGAGTGAGTGAGTGAGAGAGAGAAGCTGAGAGTGAGTGAGAGAGAGAGAAAGAGAAGCAGTGAGTGAGAGAGACAGAGAGAGAAAGAGAAGCTGTGAGTGAGAGAGAAAGAGAAGCTGTGAGTGAGTGAGAGAGAAAGAGAAGCTGTGAGTGAGAGAGAGAGAGAGAGAGAGAAGCTGCGAGTGAGAGAGAGAAAGAGAAAGAGAAGCTGTGAGTGAGAGAGAGTGAGAGAAAGAGAAGCTGTGAGTGAGGGAGACAGAGAGAGAAATAGAACCTGTGAGTGAGCAAGAGAGAGAGAGAAAGAGAAACTGTGTGTGTGTGTGATAGAGAAAGAGAACCTGTGTGTGTGTGTGAGAGAGAGAGAGAAGCTGTGAGTGAGAGAGAGAGAAAGAGAAGCTGTGTGTGTAAGAGAGAGAGAAAGAGAAGCTGTGAGTGAGAGAGACAGAGAGAGAAAGAGAAGCTGTGAGTGAGAGAGAGAGAGAAAGAGAAGCTGTGAGTGAGTGACAGAGATAGAGGAGCTGAGAGTGAGTGAGAGAGAGAGAAAGAGAAGCTGTGAGTGATACAGAGAGAGAGAAAGAGAAGCTGTGAGAGAGAGAGAGAAAGAGAAGCTGTGAGTGAGAGAGACTGAGAGAGAAAGAGAAGCTGTGAGTGAGTGTGAGAGAAAGAGGAGCTGAGAGTGAGTGAGAGCGAGAGAAAAAGAGAAGCTGTGAGAGAGAGAGAGAGAGAAGCTGTGAGTAACAGAGAGAGAAAGAGAAACTGTGTGTGTGAGAGAAAGAAAGAAAGAGACGCTGTGAGTGAGTGAGAGAGAGAGAAAGAGAAGCTGTGAGTGAGAGAGAGAAAAAGAGAAGCTGTGTGAGAGAGAGAGAAAGTGAAGCTGTCAGTGAGAGAGCGAAAGAGAAGCATTGAGTGAGTGACAGAGAAAGAAAGAGAAGCAGTGAGTGAGAGAGAAAAAGAGAAGCTGTGAGTGAGAGAGGGAGAAAGAGAAGCTGTGACTGAGAGAGAGAGAGAAAGAGAAGCTGTGTGAGAGAGAGAGAGAAAGAGAGGCTGTGAGTGAGAAAGAGAGAGAGAAAGAGAAGCTGTCAGTGAGAGAGAGAAAGAGAAGCTGTCAGTGAGAGAGAAAGAGAAGCTGAGTGAGTGAGAGACAGAGAGAAAGAGAACGTTTCAGTGAGTGAAAGAGAGAGAAAGAGAAGCTGTGAGTGAGTGAGAGACATAGAGAAAGAGAAGGTTTCTGTGAGTGAGAGAGAGAGAGAAAGAGAAGCTGTCAGTGAGAGAGAGAGAGAAAGAGAAGGTGTGAGAGAGAGTAAGAAAAAAAGCTGTGAGTGAGAGAGAGAGAGAAAGAGAAGCTGTGAGTGAGAAAGAGAAAGAGAAGGTGTCAGTGAGAGAGAAAGAGAAGCTGTCAGTGAGAGAGAGAAAGAGAAGCTGAGTGAGTGAGAGACATAGAGAAAGAGAAGGTTTCAGTGTGTGTGTGAGAGAGAAAGAGAAGCTGTGAGTGAGAGAGAGAGAAAGAGGAGCTGTGGGTGAGAGAGAGAAAGAGAAGCTGTGAGTGAAAGACCGAAAGAGAAGCAGTGAGTGAGAGAGAGATTGAAATAGAAGCTGTGAGTGAGAGAGAGAAAGAGATGCTGGGAGTGAGACAGAGAGAGAAAGAGAAGCTGTGAGTGAGTGAGAGAAAGAGAAAGAGAAGCTGTGAGTGAGAGAGAGAGAGAGAAAGAGAAGCTGTGAGTGAGAGAGTGAAAGAGAAGCTGTGGGTGAGATAGAGAAAGAGAAGCTGTGAGTGAAAGAACGAAAGAGAAGCAGTGAGTGAGAGAGATTGAAATAGAAGCTGTGAGTGAGAGAGAGAAAGAGATGCTGGGAGTGAGAGAGAGAGAGAAAGAGAAGCTGTGAGTGAGTGAGAGAGAGAGTGAGAGAAGCTGTGAGTGAGAGAGAGAAAGAGAAGGAGAAGCTGTGAGTGAGAGAGAGAGAGAGAAAGAGAAGCTGTGAGTGAGAGAGTGAAAGAGAAGCAGTGAGTGAGTGAGAGAGAGAGAAAGAGAAGCTATGAGTGAGAGAGAGATAAAGAGAAGCTGTGAGTGAGAGAGAGAGAGAGAAGCTGTGAATGAGTGAGAGAGAGAAATAGAAGCTGTGAGTGAGAGAGAGAGAAAGAGAAGCTGTGAGTGAGAGACAGAGAGAAAGAGAAGCTGTGAGTGAGAGAGAGAGAGAACGAGAAGCTGTGAGTGAGAGAGAGAGAGAGAACCTGTGAGTGAGAAAGAGAGAGAGAAAGAGAAGCTGTGTGAGAGAGAGAGAGAAAGAGAGGCTGTGAGTGAGAAAGAGAGAGAGAAAGAGAAGCTGTCAGTGAGAGAGAGAAAGAGAAGCTGTCAGTGAGAGAGAAAGAGAAGCTGAGTGAGTGAGAGACAGAGAGAAAGAGAAGGTTTCAGTGAGTGAGAGAGAGAGAAAGAGAAGCTGTGAGTGAGTGAGAGACATAGAGAAAGAGAAGGTTTCTGTGAGTGAGAGAGAGAGAGAAAGAGAAGCTGTCAGTGAGAGAGAGAGAGAAAGTGAAGGTGTGAGAGAGAGTAAGAAAAAAGCTGTGAGTGAGAGAGAGAGAAAGAGAAGCTGTGAGTGAGAAAGAGAAAGAGAAGCTGTCAGTGAGAGAGAAAGAGAAGCTGTCAGTGAGAGAGAGAAAGAGAAGCTGAGTGAGTGAGAGACATAGAGAAAGAGAAGGTTTCAGTGTTAGTGTGAGAGAGAAAGAGAAGCTGTGAGTGAGAGAGAGAGAGAGAAGCTGTGAATGAGTGAGAGAGAGAAATAGAAGCTGTGAGTGAGAGAGAGAGAAAGAGAAGCTGTGAGTGAGAGACAGAGAAAGAGAAGCTGTGAGTGAGAGAGAGAGAAAGAGAAGCTGTGAGTGAGAGAGAGAGAGAGAACCTGTGAGTGAGAAAGAGAGAGAGAAAGAGAAGCTGTGAGAGAGAGAGAGAGAGAAAGAGAGGCTGTGAGTGAGAAAGAGAGAGAGAAAGAGAAGCTGTCAGTGAGAGAGAGAAAGAGAAGCTGTCAGTGAGAGAGAAAGAGAAGCTGAGTGAGTGACAGACAGAGAGAAAGAGAAGGTTTCAGTGAGTGAAAGAGAGAGAAAGAAAAGCTGTGAGTGAGTGAGAGACATAGAGAAAGAGAAGGTTTCTGTGAGTGAGAGAGAGAGAGAGAAAGAGAAGCTGTCAGTGAGAGAGAGAGAAAGAGAAGGTGTGAGAGAGAGTAAGAAAAAAGCTGTGAGTGAGAGAGAGAGAGAGAAAGAGAAGCTGTGAGTGAGAAAGAGAAAGAGAAGCTGTCAGTGAGAGAGAAAGAGAAGCTGTCAGTGAGAGAGAGAAAGAGAAGCTGAGTGAGTGAGAGACATAGAGAAAGAGAAGGTTTCAGTGTGTGTGAGAGAGAGAAAGAGAAGCTGTGAGTGAGAGAGAGAGAAAGAGAAGCTGTGGGTGAGAGAGAGAAAGAGAAGCTGTGAGTGAAAGAACGAAAGAGAAGCAGTGAGTGAGAGACAGATTGAAATAGAAGCTGTGAGTGAGAGAGAGAAAGAGATGCTGGGAGTGAAACAGAGAGAGAAAGAGAAGCTGTGAGTGAGTGAGAGAGAGAGTGAGAGAAGCTGTGAGTGAGAGAGAGAAAGAGAAAGAGAAGCTGTGAGTGTGAGAGAGAGAGAAAGAGAAGCTGTGAGTGAGAGAGTGAAAGAGAAGCAGTGAGTGAGTGAGAGAGAGAGAAAGAGAAGCTATGAGTGAGAGAGAGAGAAAGAGAAGCTGTGAGTGAGTGAGAGACATAGAGAAAGAGAAGGTTTCTGTGAGTGAGAGAGAGAGAGAGAAAGAGAAGCTGTCAGTGAGAGAGAGAGAGAAAGTGAAGGTGTGAGAGAGAGTAAGAAAAAAGCTGTGAGTGAGTGAGAGAGAGAGAAAGAGAAGCTGTGAGTGAGAAAGAGAAAGAGAAGCTGTCAGTGAGAGAGAAAGAGAAGCTGTCAGTGAGAGAGAGAAAGAGAAGCTGAGTGAGTGAGAGACATAGAGAAAGAGAAGGTTTCAGTGTTAGTGTGAGAGAGAAAGAGAAGCTGTGAGTGAGAGAGAGAGAAAGAGAAGCTGTGGGTGAGAGAGAGAAAGAGAAGCTGTGAGTGAAAGAACGAAAGAGAAGCAGTGAGTGAGAGAGAGATTGAAATAGAAGCTGTGAGTGAGAGAGAGAGAAAGAGAAGCTGTGAGTGAGACAGGGAGAAAGAGAAGCTGTGACTGAGAGAGAGAGAGAAAGAGAAGCTGTGAGAGAGAGAGAGAAAGAGAAGCTGTGTGGGTGAGAGACATAGAGAAAGAGAAGGTTTCAGTGAGTGAAAGAGAGAGAAAGAGAAGCTATGAGTGGGAAACAGAGAGAGAAAGAGAAGCTGTCAGTGAGAGAGAGAAAGAGAAGCTGAGTGAGTGAGAGACATAGAGAAAGAGAAGTTTTCAGTGAGTGAAAGAGAGAGAAAGAGAAGCTGTGAGTGAGTGAGTGAGAAAGAAAGAGAATCTGTGAGTGAGTGAGAGAGAGAGAGAGAGAAAGAGAAGCTGTGTGAGAGAGAGAGAAGCTGTGAATGAGAGAGAGAAAGAGAAGCTGTGAGTGAAAGAACAAAAGAGAAGCAGTGAGTGAGTGAGAGAAAGAGGGAGTGAAGGTGAGGGAGAGAGAAAGAGAAGCTGTGAGTAAGAGAGAGAGAGAAAGAGAAGCTGTGTGTGTGAGAGAGAGAGTAATAGAAGCTGTGAGTGAGAGAGAGAGAAAGAGAAGCTGTGTATGTGAGAGAGAAAGAGAAGCTGTGAGTGAAAGAACAAAAGAGAAGCAGTGAGTGAGTGAGAGAGAGAGGGAGAGAAGGTGAGGGAGAGAGAAAGAGAAGCTGTGAGTAAGAGAGAGAGAGAAAGAGAAGCTGTGTGTGTGAGAGAGAGAGTAATAGAAGCTGTGAGTGAGAGAGAGAAAGAGAAGCTGTGTGGGTGAGAGACATAGAGAAAGAGAAGGTTTCAGTGAGTGAAAGAGAGAGAAAGAGAAGCTATGAGTGGGAAACAGAGAGAGAAAGAGAAGCTGTCAGTGAGAGAGAGAAAGAGAAGCTGAGTGAGTGAGAGACATAGAGAAAGAGAAGGTTTCAGTGAGTGAAAGAGAGAGAAAGAGAAGCTGTGAGTGAGTGAGTGAGAGAGAAAGAGAATCTGTGAGTGAGTGAGAGAGAGAGAAAGAGAAGCTGTGTGTGAGAGAGAGAAGCTGTGAATGAGAGAGAGAAAGAGAAGCTGTGAGTGAAAGAACAAAAGAGAAGCAGTGAGTGAGTGAGAGAGAGAGGGAGAGAAGGTGAGGGGAGAGAAAGAGAAGCTGTGAGTAAGAGAGAGAGAGAAAGAGAAGCTGTGTGTGTGAGAGAGAGAGTAATAGAAGCTGTGAGTGAGAGAGAGAAAGAGAAGCTGTGAATGAGAGAGAGAGAAAGGGAAGCTGTGAGTGAGAGAGAGAGAAGCTGTGAGTGAGCGAGAGAAAGAGAGAGAAGCTGTGAGTGAGAGAGAGAAAGAAAAGCTGTGAGAGAAAGAGAGAGAGAGAAGCTGTGAGTGAGAGAGATAGAGAGAAAGAGAAGCTGTGTGTTTGTGAGATAAAGAGAAGCTGTGAGAGAGAGAGAGAAAGAGAAGCTGTGAGTGAGTGAGAGAAAAAGAGAATCTGTGAGTCAGTGAGTGAGTGAGAGAGAGAATCTGTGAATGAGATAGAGAGAGAAATAGAAGCTGTAAGTGAGAGAGAGAAAGAGAAGCTATGTGTAAGAGAGAGAGAGAAAGAGAAGCAGTGAGTGAGAAAGAGAGAGAGAAAGAGAAGCTGTCAGTGAGAGAGAGAAAGAGAAGATGAGTGAGTGAGAGACATAGAGATAAAGAAGGTTTCAGTGAGTGAGAGAGAGAGAAAGAGAGGTTGTGAGTGAGAGAGAGAAAAAGAGAAGCTGTGTGTGTGAGAGAGAGAAGCTGTGAGTGAGAGAGAGAAAGAGAGAGAAGCTGTGAGTGAGAGAGAGAAAGAAAAGCTGTGAGAGAAAGAGAGAGAGAGAAGCTGTGAGTGAGAGAGATAGAGAGAAAGAGAAGCTGTGTGTGTGTGAGAGAGAGAAAGAAGCTGTGAGTGAGAGAGAGAGAGAGAGAAGGTGTGAATGAGAGATAGAGAAAAAGAGAAGCTGTGAGAGATAGAGAGAGAGAGAAGCTGTGAGTGAGTGAGAGAGAGAGTGAGAGAAGCTGTGAGTGAGAGAGAGAAAGAGAAAGAGAAGCTGTGAGTGAGAGAGGGAGAGAGAAAGAGAAGCTGTGAGTGAGAGAGTGAAAGAGAAGCAGTGAGTGAGTGAGAGAGAGATAAAGAGAAGCTGTGAGTGAGAGAGAGAGAGAGAAGCTGTGAATGAGTGAGAGAGAGAAAGAGAAGCTGTGAAAGAGTGTGTGGGTGAGAGACATAGAGAAAGAGAAGGTTTCAGTGAGTGAAAGAGAGAGAAAGAGAAGCTATGAGTGGGAAACAGAGAGAGAAAGAGAAGCTGTCAGTGAGAGAGAGAAAGAGAAGCTGAGTGAGTGAGAGACATAGAGAAAGAGAAGTTTTCAGTGAGTGAAAGAGAGAGAAAGAGAAGCTGTGAGTGAGTGAGTGAGAAAGAAAGAGAATCTGTGAGTGAGTGAGAGAGAGAGAGAGAGAAAGAGAAGCTGTGTGAGAGAGAGAGAAGCTGTGAATGAGAGAGAGAAAGAGAAGCTGTGAGTGAAAGAACAAAAGAGAAGCAGTGAGTGAGTGAGAGAAAGAGGGAGTGAAGGTGAGGGAGAGAGAAAGAGAAGCTGTGAGTAAGAGAGAGAGAGAAAGAGAAGCTGTGTGTGTGAGAGAGAGAGTAATAGAAGCTGTGAGTGAGAGAGAGAGAAAGAGAAGCTGTGTATGTGAGAGAGAAAGAGAAGCTGTGAGTGAAAGAACAAAAGAGAAGCAGTGAGTGAGTGAGAGAGAGAGGGAGAGAAGGTGAGGGAGAGAGAAAGAGAAGCTGTGAGTAAGAGAGAGAGAGAAAGAGAAGCTGTGTGTGTGAGAGAGAGAGTAATAGAAGCTGTGAGTGAGAGAGAGAAAGAGAAGCTGTGAATGAGAGAGAGAGAAAGAGAAGCTGTGAGTGAGAGAGAGAGAGAAGCTGTGAGTGAGCGAGAGAAAGAGAGAGAAGCTGTGAGTGAGAGAGAGAAAGAAAAGCTGTGAGAGAAAGAGAGAGAGAGAAGCTGTGAGTGAGAGGGATAGAGAGAAAGAGAAGCTGTGTGTTTGTGAGATAAAGAGAAGCTGAGAGAGAGAGAGAGAAAGAGAAGCTGTGAGTGAGTGAGAGAAAAAGAGAATCTGTGAGTCAGTGAGTGAGTGAGAGAGAGAATCTGTGAATGAGATAGAGAGAGAAATAGAAGCTGTAAGTGAGAGAGAGAAAGAGAAGCTATGTGTAAGAGAGAGAGAGAAAGAGAAGCAGTGAGTGAGAAAGAGAGAGAGAAAGAGAAGCTGTCAGTGAGAGAGAGAAAGAGAAGATGAGTGAGTGAGAGACATAGAGATAAAGAAGGTTTCAGTGAGTGAGAGAGAGAGAAAGAGAGGTTGTGAGTGAGAGAGAGAAAAAGAGAAGCTGTGTGTGTGTGAGAGAGAGAAGCTGTGAGTGAGAGAGAGAAAGAGAGAGAAGCTGTGAGTGAGAGAGAGAAAGAAAAGCTGTGAGAGAAAGAGAGAGAGAGAGAGAAGCTGTGAGTGAGAGAGATAGAGAGAAAGAGAAGCTGTGTGTGTGTGTGAGAGAGAAAGAAGCTGTGAGTGAGAGAGAGAGAGAGAGAAGGTGTGAATGAGAGATAGAGAAAAAGAGAAGCTGTGAGAGATAGAGAGAGAGAGAAGCTGTGAGTGAGTGAGAGAGAGAGTGAGAGAAGTTGTGAGTGAGAGAGAGAAAGAGAAAGAGAAGCTGTGAGTGAGAGAGAGAGAGAGAAAGAGAAGCTGTGAGTGAGACAGTGAAAGAGAAGCAGTGAGTGAGTGAGAGAGAAAGAGAAGCTATGAGTGAGAGAGAGATAAAGAGAAGCTGTGAGTGAGAGAGAGAGAGAGAAGCTGTGAATGAGTGAGAGAGAGAAATAGAAGCTGTGAGTGAGAGAGAGAGAAAGAGAAGCTGTGAGTGAGAGACAGAGAGAAAGAGAAGCTGTGAGTGAGAGAGAGAGAGAGAGAAACAGAAGCTGTGAGTGAGAGAGAGAGAACCTGTGAGTGAGAAAGAGAGAGAGAAAGAGAAGCTGTGTGAGAGAGAAAGAGAGGCTGTGAGTGAGAAAGAGAGAGAGAAAGAGAAGCTGTCAGTGAGAGAGAGAAAGAGAAGCTGTCAGTGAGAGAGAAAGAGAAGCTGAGTGAGTGAGAGACAGAGAGAAAGAGAAGGTTTCAGTGAGTGAAAGAGAGAGAAAGAGAAGCTGTGAGTGAGTGAGAGACATAGAGAAAGAGAAGGTTTCTGTGAGTGAGAGAGAGAGAGAAAGAGAAGCTGTCAGTGAGAGGGAGAGAGAAAGAGAAGGTGTGAGAGAGAGTAAGAAAAAAGCTGTGAGGGAGAGAGAGAGAGAGAAAGAGAAGCTGTGAGTGAGAAAGAGAAAGAGAAGCTGTCAGTGAGAGAGAAAGAGAAGCTGTCAGTGAGAGAGAGAAAGAGAAGCTGAGTGAGTGTGAGACATAGAGAAAGAGAAGGTTTCAGTGTGTGTGAGAGAGAGAAAGAGAAGCTGTGAGTGAGAGAGAGAGAGAAAGAGAAGCTGTGGGTGAGAGAGAGAAAGAGAAGCTGTGAGTGAAAGAACGAAAGAGAAGCAGTGAGTGAGAGAGAGATTGAAATAGAAGCTGTGAGTGAGAGAGAGAAAGAGATGCTGGGTGTGAAACAGAGAGAGAAAGAGAAGCTGTGAGTGAGTGAGAGAGAGAGTGAGAGAAGCTGTGAGTGAGAGAGAGAAAGAGAAAGAGAAGCTGTGAGTGAGAGAGAGAGAAAGAGAAGCTGTGAGTGAGTGTAAGAGAGAGAAGGAGATGCTGTGAGAGAGAAGAGAGTGAGAGTGAAAGAGAAGCTGTGAGAGAGAGAGAGAAAGAAAATCTGTGAGTGAGAGAGACAGAGAGAGAAAGAGAAGCTGTGAGTGAGTGATGGAGAAAGAGGAGCTGAGAGTGAGAGAGAGAGAGAGAAAGAGAAGCTGTGAGTGATACAGAGAGAGAGAAAGAAAGCTATGGGTGAGTGAGAGAGAAAGAGAAGCTGTGAGTGAGTGAGAGAGAGAGAAAGAGGAGCTGTGAGTGAGTGAGAGAGAGAGAAAGAGAAGCTGTGAGTGAGTGTGAGAGAGAGAGAAACAGAAGCTGTGAGTTAGTGAGAGAGAGAAAGAGAAGCTGTGAGTGAGAGAGAGAGAGAAGCTGTGAGTGAGTGAGAGAGAGAGAAAAGAGAAACTGTGAGTGAGAGAGAGAGAGAAAGAGAAGCTGTGTGTGCGAGAGAGAGAGAAAGAGAAGCTGTGAGTGAGAGAGAGAGAGAAGTTGTGAGTGAGTGAGAGAGAGAAAGAGAAGCTGTGAGAGAGAGAGAAAGAGAAGCTGTGAGTTAGTGAGAGAGAGAGAAAGAGAAGCTGTGAGTGAGAGAGACAGAGAGAGAGAAGCTGTGAGTGAGGGGAGAGAGAGAAAGGGAGCTATGAGTGAGAGAGTGAGAGAAAGAAAGAGAAGCTGTGAGTGAGTGAGAGAGAGAAAGAGAAGCTGTGAAAGAGAGAGAGAAAGAGAAGCTGTGAGTGAGAGAAAGAGAAGCTGTGAGTGAGAGAGAGAGAGAAATAGAATCTGTGAGTGAGAGAGAGAGAAAGAGAAGCTGTAAATGACAGAGAGAGAGAAATAGAAGCTGTGAGTGAGAGAGAGAAAGAAAGAGAAAGAGAAGCTATGAGTGAGAGAGAGTGAGAGAAAGAGAAGCTGTGAGTGAGAGATAGAGAAGCTGTGAGTGAGAGAGAGAGAGAAATAGAATCTGTGAGTGAGAGAGAGAGAAAGAGAAGCTGTGAGTGAGAGAGAGAGAGAAAAGAGAAGCTGTGAGTGAGAGAGATAGACAGAAAGAGAAGCTGTGTGAGAGAGAGAAAAATAGAAGCAGTGAGTGAGTAAGAGAGAGAGAAGCTTTGAGTGAGTGAGAGAGAGAGAAAGAGTAGCTGTGAGTGCGAGTGACAGAGCGAGAAAGAGATGCTGTGAGAGAGAGAGAGAAAGAGAAGCTGTGAAAGAGAGAGAGAAAGAGAAGCTGTGAGTGAGAGAGAGAGAGAAAGAGAAGCTGTAAATGAGAGAGAGAGAGAAAGAGAAGCTGTGAGTGAGAGAGAGAGAAAGAGAAGCTGTGAGTGTGTGTGTGTGTGAGAGAGAGAAGCTGTGACTGAGAGAGAGAGAGAGAAAGAAAGAGAAGCTGTGAGTGTGAGAGAGAAAGAGAAAGAGAAGCTATGAGTGAGAGAGAGTGAGAGAAAGAGAAGCTGTGAGTGAGAGAGAGAAAAAGAAGCTGTGAGTGAGAGAGATAGAGAGAAAGAGAAGCTGTGTGAGAGAGAGAAAAATAGAAGCTGTGAGTGAGTGAGAGAGAGAGAGAGAGAAAGAGAAGCTGTGAGTGAGTGAGAGAGAGAGAAAGAGACGCTGTGAGTGAGTGAGTGAGAGAGAGAAGCTGAGAGTGAGTGAGAGAGAGAGAAAGAGAAGCAGTGAGTGAGAGAGACAGAGAGAGAAAGAGAAGCTGTGAGTGAGAGAGAAAGAGAAGCTGTGAGTGAGTGAGAGAGAAAGAGAAGCTGTGAGTGAGAGAGAGAGAGAGAAAGAGAAGCTGCGAGTGAGAGAGAGAAAGAGAAAGAGAAGCTGTGAGTGAGAGAGAGTGAGAGAAAGAGAAGCTGTGAGTGAGGGAGACAGAGAGAGAAATAGAACCTGTGAGTGAGCAAGAGAGAGAGAGAAAGAGAAACTGTGTGTGTGTGTGATAGAGAAAGAGAAGATGTGAGTGAGAGAGAGAGAAAGAGAAGCTGTGTGTGTAAGAGAGAGAGAAAGAGAAGCTGTGAGTGAGAGAGACAGAGAGAGAAAGAGAAGCTGTGAGTGAGAGAGAGAGAGAAAGAGAAGCTGTGAGTGAGTGACAGAGATAGAGGAGCTGAGAGTGAGTGAGAGAGAGAGAAAGAGAAGCTGTGAGTGATACAGAGAGAGAGAAAGAGAAGCTGTGAGAGAGAGAGAGAAAGAGAAGCTGTGAGTGAGAGAGACTGAGAGAGAAAGAGAAGCTGTGAGTGAGTAAGAGAGAGAGAGAAGCTTTGAGTGAGTGAGAGAGAGAGAAAGAGTAGCTGTGAGTGCGAGTGACATAGCGAGAAAGAGATGCTGTGAGAGAGAGAGAAAGAGAAGCTGTGAAAGAGAGAGAGAAAGAGAAGCTGTGAGTGAGAGAGAGAGAGAAAGAGAAGCTGTAAATGAGAGAGAGAGAGAAAGAGAAGCTGTGAGTGAGAGAGAGAGAAAGAGAAGCTGTGAGTGTGTGTGTGTGAGAGAGAGAGAGAGAAGCTGTGACTGAGAGAGAGAGAGAGAGAAAGAGAAGCTGTGAGTGAGAGAGAGAAAGAGAAAGAGAAGCTATGAGTGAGAGACAGTGAGAGAAAGAGAAGCTGTGAGTGAGAGAGAGAAAAAGAAGCTGTGAGTGAGAGAGATAGAGAGAAAGAGAAGCTGTGTGAGAGAGAGAAAAATAGAAGCTGTGAGTGAGTGAGAGAGAGAGAGAGAAAGAGAAGCTGTGAGTGAGTGAGAGAGAGAGAAAGAGAAGCTGTGAGTGAGTGAGTGAGAGAGAGAAGCTGAGAGTGAGTGAGAGAGAGAGAAAGAGAAGCAGTGAGTGAGAGAGACAGAGAGAGAAAGAGAAGCTGTGAGTGAGAGAGAAAGAGAAGCTGTGAGTGAGTGAGAGAGAAAGAGAAGCTGTGAGTGAGAGAGAGAGAGAGAGAGAGAGAAGCTGCGAGTGAGAGAGAGAAAGAGAAAGAGAAGCTGTGAGTGAGAGAGAGTGAGAGAAAGAGAAGCTGTGAGTGAGGGAGACAGAGAGAGAAATAGAACCTGTGAGTGAGCAAGAGAGAGAGAGAAAGAGAAACTGTGTGTGTGTGTGATAGAGAAAGAGAAGCTGTGAGTGAGAGAGAGAGAAAGAGAAGCTGTGTGTGTAAGAGAGAGAGAAAGAGAAGCTGTGAGTGAGAGAGACAGAGAGAGAAAGAGAAGCTGTGAGTGAGAGAGAGAGAGAAAGAGAAGCTGTGAGTGAGTGACAGAGATAGAGGAGCTGAGAGTGAGTGAGAGAGAGAGAAAGAGAAGCTGTGAGTGATACAGAGAGAGAGAAAGAGAAGCTGTGAGAGAGAGAGAAAGAGAAGCTGTGAGTGAGAGAGACTGAGAGAGAAAGAGAAGCTGTGAGTGAGTGTGAGAGTAAGAGGAGCTGAGAGTGAGTGAGAGAGAGAGAGAGAGAGAAGCTGTGAGTGATACAGAGAGAGAGAGAAAGCTGTGGGTGAGTGAGAGAGAAAGAGAAGCTGTGAGTGAGTGAGAGAGAGAGAAAGTGGAGCTGTGAGTGAGTGAGAGAGAGAGAAAGAGAAGCTGTGAGTGAGTGAGAGAGAGAGAGAAGCTGTGAGTGAGTGAGAGAGAGAAAGAGAAGCTGTGAGTGAGAGAGAGAGAGAAAGAAAAGCTGTGAGTGAGAGAGAGAGAGAGAGAAAGAGAAGCTGTGAGTGCGAGAGACAGAGAGAGAAAGAGATGCTGTGAGTGAGTGAGAGAGAGAGAAAGAGAAGCTGTGAGTGAGAGAGAGAGAGAAAGAGAAGTTGTAAATGAGAGAGAGAGAGAAATAGAAGCTGTGAGTGAGAGAGAGAGAAAGAGAAGCTGTGAGTGAGAGAGAGAAAGAGAAAGAGAAGCTGTGAGTGAGAGAGAGAGAAAGAGAAGCTGTGAGTGAGAGAGAGAAAGAGAAGCTATGAGTGAGAGAGAGTGAGAGAAAGAGAAGCTGTGAGTGAGAGAGAGAAAGAGAAGCTGTGAATGAGTGAGAGAGAGAGAGAGAAGCTGTGAGTGAGTGAGAGAGAGAGAAGCTGTTGGAGAGAGAGACAAATAGAAGCTGTGAGTGAGTGTGTGTGAGAGAGAAAGAGAATCTGTGAGTGAGAGAGAGAGAAAAGAAAACCTGTGAGTGAGAGAGATAGAGAGAAAGAGAAGCTGTGAGAGAGAGAGAAATAGAAGCTGTGAGTGAGTGAGAGAGAGAGAGAGAAAGAGAAAGAGAAGCTGTGAGTGAGTGAGAGAGAGAGAGAGAGAGAAGCTGTGAGTGAGAGAGAGAGAGAAGCTGTGAGTGAGTGAGAGAGAGAAAGAAAGAGAAGCTGTGAGTGAGTGAGAGAGAGAAGGAGAAGCTGTGAGAGAGAAGAGAGTGAGAGAGAAAGAGAAGCTGTGTGAGAGAGAGACAAATAGAAGCTGTGAGTGTGTGTGTGTGAGAGAGAAAGAGAATCTGTGAGTGAGAGAGAGAAAGAAAAGAAAAGCTGTGAGTGAGAGAGATAGAGAGAAAGAGAAGCTGTGTGTGAGAGAGAAATAGAAGCTGTGAGTGAGTGAAAGAGAGAGAGAAAGAGAAAGAGAAGCTTTGAGTGAGAGAGAGAGAGAGAAGATGTGAGTGAGAGAGAGAGAGAGAAGCTGTGATTGAGTGAGAGAGAGAGAAAGAGAAGCTGTGAGTGAGTGAAAGAGAAAGAGGAGCTGAGAGTGAGAGAGAGAGAGAAAGAGAAGCTGTGAGTGATACAGAGAGAGAGAAAGAAAGCTGTGGGTGAGTGAGAGAGAAAGAGAAGCTGTGAGTGAGTGAGAGAGAGAGAGAAAGAGGAGCTGTGAGTGAGTGCGAGAGAGAGAGAGAGAAGCTGTGAGTGAGTGAGAGAGAGAGAGAGAGAAAGGGAAGCTGTGAGTGAGAGAGAGAGAGATAGAAGCTGTGAGTGAGTGAGAGAGAGAGAAAAGAGAAGCTGTGAGTGAGAGAGATAGAAAGAGAAGCTGTGTGTGCAAGAGAGAGAGAAATAGAATCTGTGAGTGAGTGAGGGAGAGAGAAAGAGAAGCTGTGAGTGAGTGAGTGAGAGAGAGAAAGAGAAGCTGTGTGTGAGAGAGAGAAAGAGAAGCTGTGAGTGAGTGAGAGAGAGAACGAGAAGCTGTGAGTGAGTGAGAGAGAGAGAAAGAGAAGCTGTGAGAGAGAGAGAGAGAGAGAAAGAGAAGCTGTGAGTGAGTGAGAGAGAGAGAAAGAGAAGCTGTGTGTGTGAGAGAGAAAGAGAAGCTGTGAGTGAGAGAGACAGAGAGAGATAGAGAAGCTGTGAGTGAGTGTGAGAGAAAGAGGAGCTGAGAGTGAGAGAGAGAGAGAGAAAGAGAAACTGTGAGTGATACAGAGAGAGAGAGAGAAAGCTGTGGGTGAGTGAGAGAGAAAGAGAAGCTGTGAGTGAGTGACAGAGAGAAAGAGGAGCTGTGAGTGAGTGAGAGAGAGAGAAAGAGAAGCTGTGAGTGAGTGAGAGAGAGAGAGAATCTGTGAGTGAGTGAGAGAGAGAACGAGAAGCTGTGAGTGAGTGTGAGAGAGAAAGAGAAGCTGTGAGTGAGAGAGAGAGAGAGAGAAAAGCTGTGAGTGAGAGAGAGAGAGAGAGAAAGAGAAGCTGTGAGTGCGAGAGACAGAGAGAGAAAGAGATGCTGTGAGTGAGTGAGAGAGAGAGAAAGAGAAGCTGTGAGTGAGATAGAGAGAGAAAGAGAAGTTGTAAATGAGAGAGAGAGAGAAATAGAAGCTGTGAGTGAGAGAGAAAAAAAGAGAAGCTGTGAGTGAGTGAGAGAGAGAGAGAAAGAGAAGCTGTGAGTGAGAGAGAGAGAGAGAGAAGCTGTGTGAGAGAGAGACAAATAGAAGCTGTGAGAGAGTGTGTGTGAGAGAGAAAGAGAATCTGTGAGTGAGAGAGAGAGAGAAAAGAAAACCTGTGAGTGAGAGAGATAGAGAGAAAGAGAAGCTGTGAGAGAGAGAGAAATAGAAGCTGTGAGTGAGTGAGAGAGAGAGAGAGAAGCTGTGAGTGAGAGAGAGAGAGAGAAGCTGTGAGTGAGTGAGAGAGAGAGAAAGAGAAGCAGTGAGTGAGAGAGACAGAGAGAGAAAGAGAAGCTGTGAGTGAGTGAGTAAGAGAGAGAAAGAAAGAGAAGCTGTGAGTGAGTGAGTGAGAGAGAAGGAGATGCTGTGATAGAGAAGAGAGTGAGAGAGAAAGAGCTGTGTGAGAGAGAGACAAATAGAAGCTGTGAGTGAGTGTGTGTGAGAGAGAAAGAGAATCTGTGAGTGAAAGAGAGAGAGAAAAGAAAAGCTGTGAGTGAGAGAGATAGAGAGAAAGAGAAGCTGTGAGAGAGAGAGAAATAGAAGCTGTGAGTGAGAGAGAGAGAGAGAGAGAGAAAGAGAAAGAGAAGCTGTGAGTGAGTGAGAGAGAGAGAGAGAAGCTGTGAGTGAGAGAGAGAGAGAGAAGCTGTGAGTGAGTGAGAGAGAGAGAAAGAGAAGCAGTGAGAGAGAGAGAGAAAGAGAAGCTGTGAGTGAGAGAGACAGAGAGAGAAAGAGAAGCTGTGAGTGAGTGAGAGAGAAAGAGGAGCTGAGAGTGAGAGAGAGAGAGAAAGAGAAGCTGTGAGTGATACAGAGAGAGAGAAAGAAAGCTGTGGGTGAGTGAGAGAGAAAGAGAAGCTGTGAGTGAGTGAGAGAGAGAGAAAGAGGAGCTGTGAGTGAGTGCGTGAGAGAGAAAGATAAGCTGTGAGTGAGTGAGAGAGAGAGAGAAAGAGAAACTGTGAGTGAGAGAGAGAGAAGCTGTGAGTGAGTGTGTGAGAGAGAAAAGAGAAGCTGTGAGTGAGAGAGAGAGAAAGAGAAGCTGTGTGTGCGAGAGAGAGAGAGAGAAATAGAAGCTGTGAGTGAGTGAGGGAGAGAGAAAGAGAAGCTGTGAGTGAGTGAGTGAGAGAGAGAAAGAGAAGCTGTGAGAGAGAGAGAGAAAGAGAAGCTGTGAGTGAGTGAGAGAGAGAGAAAGAGAAGCTGTGTGTGAGAGAGAGAAAGAGAAGCTGTGAGTGAGTGAGAGAGAGAGAGAAAGAGGAGCTGTGAGTGAGTGCGAGAGAGAGAAAGAGAAGCTGTGAGTGAGTGAGAGAGAGAAAAGAAAACCTGTGAGTGAGAGAGATAGAGAGAAAGAGAAGCTGTGAGAGAGAGAGAAATAGAAGCTGTGAGTGAGTGAGAGAGAGAGAGAAAGAGAAAGAGAAGCTGTGAGTGAGTGAGAGAGAGAGAGAGAGAGAAGCTGTGAGTGAGAGAGAGAGAGAAGCTGTGAGTGAGTGAGAGAGAAAGAGAAGCAGTGAGTGAGAGAGACAGAGAGAGAAAGAGAAGCTGTGAGTGAGTGAGAGAGAAAAAGAAAGAGAAGCTGTGAGTGAGTGAGAGAGAGAAGGAGAAGCTGTGAGAGAGAAGAGAGTGAGAGAGAAAGAGAAGCTGTGTGAGAGAGAGACAAATAGAAGCTGTGAGTGAGTGTGTGTGAGAGAGAAAGAGAATCTGTGAGTGAGAGAGAGAGAGAAAAGAAAAGCTGTGAGTGAGAGAGATAGAGAGAAAGAGAAACTGTGTGTGAGAGAGAAATAGAAGCTGTGAGTGAGTGAAAGAGAGAGAGAAAGAGAAAGAGAAGCTTTGAGTGAGTGAGAGAGAGAGAGAGAGAGAAGATGTGAGTGAGAGAGAGAGAGAAGCTGTGAGTGAGTGAGAGAGAGAGAAAGAGAAGCTGTGAGTGAGTGAAAGAGAAAGAGGAGCTGAGAGTGAGAGAGAGAGAAAGAGAAGCTGTGAGTGATACAGAGAGAGAGAAAGAAAGCTGTGGGTGAGTGAGAGAGAAAGAGAAGCTGTGAGTGAGTGAGAGAGAGAGAGAAAGAGGAGCTGTGAGTGAGTGCGAGAGAGAGAAAGAGAAGCTGTGAGTGAGTGAGAGAGAGAAGCTGTGAGTGAGTGAGAGAGAGAGAAAAGAGAAGCTGTGAGTGAGAGAGAGAGAAAGAGAAGCTGTGTGTGCGAGAGAGAGAGTAATAGAAGCTGTGAGTGAGTGAGGGAGAGAGAAAGAGAAGCTGTGAGTGAGTGAGTGAGTGAGAGAAAGAGAAGCTGTGTGTGTGAGAGAGAAAGAGAAGCTGTGAGTGAGTGAGAGAGAGAACGAGAAGCTGTGAGTGAGTGAGAGAGAGAGAAAGAGAAGCTGTGAGTGAGAGAGAGAGAGAAAGAGAAGCTGTAAATGAGAGAGAGAGAAATAGAAGCTGTGAGTGAGAGAGAGAGAAAGAGAAGCTGTGAGTGAGAGAGAGAAAGAGAAAGAGAAGCTGTAAGTGAGAGAGAGAGAGAAAGAGAAGCTGTGTGAGAGAGAGAGAAAGAGAAGCTGTGAGTGAGAGAGACAGAGAGAGAAAGAGAAGCTGTGAGTGAGTGTGAGAGAAAGAGGAGCTGAGAGTGAGAGAGAGAGAGAAAGAGAAACTGTGAGTGATACAGAGAGAGAGAGAGAAAGCTGTGGGTGAGTGAGAGAGAAAGAGAAGCTGTGAGTGAGTGAGAGAGAGAAAGAGGAGCTGTGAGTGAGTGAGAGAGAGAGAGAGAAAGAGAAGCTGTGAGTGAGTGAGAGAGAGAGAGAAGCTGTGAGTGAGTGAGAGAGAGAACGAGAAGCTGTGAGTGAGTGTGAGAGAGAAAGAGAAGCTGTGAGTGAGAGAGAGAGAGAAAAGCTGTGAGTGAGAGAGAGAGAGAGAGAGAAAGAGAAGCTGTGAGTGCGAGAGACAGAGAGAGAAAGAGATGCTGTGAGTGAGTGAGAGAGAGAGAAAGAGAAGCTGTGAGTGAGATAGAGAGAGAAAGAGAAGTTGTAAATGAGAGAGAGAGAGAAATAGAAGCTGTGAGTGAGAGAGAAAAAAAGAGAAGCTGTGAGTGAGTGAGAGAGAGAGAGAAAGAGAAGCTGTGAGTGAGAGAGAGAGAGAGAGAAGCTGTGTGAGAGAGAGACAAATAGAAGCTGTGAGAGAGTGTGTGTGAGAGAGAAAGAGAATCTGTGAGTGAGAGAGAGAGAGAAAAGAAAACCTGTGAGTGAGAGAGATAGAGAGAAAGAGAAGCTGTGAGAGAGAGAGAAATAGAAGCTGTGAGTGAGTGAGAGAGAGAGAGAGAAGCTGTGAGTGAGAGAGAGAGAGAGAAGCTGTGAGTGAGTGAGAGAGAGAGAAAGAGAAGCAGTGAGTGAGAGAGACAGAGAGAGAAAGAGAAGCTGTGAGTGAGTGAGTAAGAGAGAGAAAGAAAGAGAAGCTGTGAGTGAGTGAGTGAGAGAGAAGGAGATGCTGTGAGAGAGAAGAGAGTGAGAGAGAAAGAGCTGTGTGAGAGAGAGACAAATAGAAGCTGTGAGTGAGAGTGTGTGAGAGAGAAAGAGAATCTGTGAGTGAAAGAGAGAGAGAAAAGAAAAGCTGTGAGTGAGAGAGATAGAGAGAAAGAGAAGCTGTGAGAGAGAGAGAAATAGAAGCTGTGAGTGAGAGAGAGAGAGAGAGAAAGAGAAAGAGAAGCTGTGAGTGAGTGAGAGAGAGAGAGAGAAGCTGTGAGTGAGAGAGAGAGAGAGAAGCTGTGAGTGAGTGAGAGAGAGAGAAAGAGAAGCAGTGAGAGAGAGAGAGAAAGAGAAGCTGTGAGTGAGAGAGACAGAGAGAGAAAGAGAAGCTGTGAGTGAGTGAGAGAGAAAGAGGAGCTGAGAGTGAGAGAGAGAGAGAAAGAGAAGCTGTGAGTGATACAGAGAGAGAGAAAGAAAGCTGTGGGTGAGTGAGAGAGAAAGAGAAGCTGTGAGTGAGTGAGAGAGAGAGAAAGAGGAGCTGTGAGTGAGTGCGTGAGAGAGAAAGATAAGCTGTGAGTGAGTGAGAGAGAGAGAGAAAGAGAAACTGTGAGTGAGAGAGAGAGAAGCTGTGAGTGAGTGTGTGAGAGAGAAAAGAGAAGCTGTGAGTGAGAGAGAGAGAAAGAGAAGCTGTGTGTGCGAGAGAGAGAGAGAAATAGAAGCTGTGAGTGAGTGAGGGAGAGAGAAAGAGAAGCTGTGAGTGAGTGAGAGAGAGAAAGAGAAGCTGTGAGAGAGAGAGAAAGAGAAGCTGTGAGTGAGTGAGAGAGAGAGAAAGAGAAGCTGTGTGTGAGAGAGAGAAAGAGAAGCTGTGAGTGAGTGAGAGAGAGAGAGAAAGAGGAGCTGTGAGTGAGTGCGAGAGAGAGAAAGAGAAGCTGTGAGTGAGTGAGAGAGAGAAAAGAAAACCTGTGAGTGAGAGAGATAGAGAGAAAGAGAAGCTGTGAGAGAGAGAGAAATAGAAGCTGTGAGTGAGTGAGAGAGAGAGAGAAAGAGAAAGAGAAGCTGTGAGTGAGTGAGAGAGAGAGAGAGAGAGAGAAGCTGTGAGTGAGAGAGAGAGAGAAGCTGTGAGTGAGTGAGAGAGAAAGAGAAGCAGTGAGTGAGAGAGACAGAGAGAGAAAGAGAAGCTGTGAGTGAGTGAGAGAGAAAAAGAAAGAGAAGCTGTGAGTGAGTGAGAGAGAGAAGGAGAAGCTGTGAGAGAGAAGAGAGTGAGAGAGAAAGAGAAGCTGTGTGAGAGAGAGACAAATAGAAGCTGTGAGTGAGTGTGTGTGAGAGAGAAAGAGAATCTGTGAGTGAGAGAGAGAGAGAAAAGAAAAGCTGTGAGTGAGAGAGATAGAGAGAAAGAGAAACTGTGTGTGAGAGAGAAATAGAAGCTGTGAGTGAGTGAAAGAGAGAGAGAAAGAGAAAGAGAAGCTTTGAGTGAGTGAGAGAGAGAGAGAGAGAGAAGATGTGAGTGAGAGAGAGAGAGAAGCTGTGAGTGAGTGAGAGAGAGAGAAAGAGAAGCTGTGAGTGAGTGAAAGAGAAAGAGGAGCTGAGAGTGAGAGAGAGAGAAAGAGAAGCTGTGAGTGATACAGAGAGAGAGAAAGAAAGCTGTGGGTGAGTGAGAGAGAAAGAGAAGCTGTGAGTGAGTGAGAGAGAGAGAGAAAGAGGAGCTGTGAGTGAGTGCGAGAGAGAGAAAGAGAAGCTGTGAGTGAGTGAGAGAGAGAAGCTGTGAGTGAGTGAGAGAGAGAGAAAAGAGAAGCTGTGAGTGAGAGAGAGAGAAAGAGAAGCTGTGTGTGCGAGAGAGAGAGTAATAGAAGCTGTGAGTGAGTGAGGGAGAGAGAAAGAGAAGCTGTGAGTGAGTGAGTGAGTGAGAGAAAGAGAAGCTGTGTGTGTGAGAGAGAAAGAGAAGCTGTGAGTGAGTGAGAGAGAGAACGAGAAGCTGTGAGTGAGTGAGAGAGAGAGAAAGAGAAGCTGTGAGTGAGAGAGAGAGAGAAAGAGAAGCTGTAAATGAGAGAGAGAGAAATAGAAGCTGTGAGTGAGAGAGAGAGAAAGAGAAGCTGTGAGTGAGAGAGAGAAAGAGAAAGAGAAGCTGTAAGTGAGAGAGAGAGAGAAAGAGAAGCTGTGTGAGAGAGAGAGAAAGAGAAGCTGTGAGTGAGAGAGACAGAGAGAGAAAGAGAAGCTGTGAGTGAGTGTGAGAGAAAGAGGAGATGAGAGTGAGAGAGAGAGAGAAAGAAACTGTGAGTGATACAGAGAGAGAGAGAGAAAGCTGTGGGTGAGTGAGAGAGAAAGAGAAGCTGTGAGTGAGTGAGAGAGAGAAAGAGGAGCTGTGAGTGAGTGAGAGAGAGAGAGAGAAAGAGAAGCTGTGAGTGAGTGAGAGAGAGAGAGAAGCTGTGAGTGAGTGAGAGAGAGAACGAGAAGCTGTGAGTGAGTGTGAGAGAGAAAGAGAAGCTGTGAGTGAGGGAGAGAGAGAGAAAAGCTGTGAGAGAGAGAGAGAAAAAGAGAAGCTGTGAGTGCGAGAGACAGAGAGAGAAAGAGATGCTGTGAGTGAGTGAGAGAGAGAGAAAGAGAAGCTGTGAGTGAGATAGAGAGAGAAAGAGAAGTTGTAAATGAGAGAGAGAGAGAAATAGAAGCTGTGAGTGAGAGAGAGAAAAAGAGAAGCTGTGAGTGAGAGAGAGAAAGAGAAGCTGTGAGTGAGTGAGAGAGAGAGAGAGAAAGAGAAGCTGTGAGTGAGTGAGAGAGAGAGAGAGAAAGAGAAGCTGTGAGTGAGAGAGAGAGAGAAGCTGTGTGAGAGAGAGACAAATAGAAGCTGAGAGAGTGTGTGTGAGAGAGAAAGAGAATCTGTGAGTGAGAGAGAGAGAGAAAAGAAAACCTGTGAGTGAGAGAGATAGAGAGAAAGAGAAGCTGTGAGAGAGAGAGAAATAGAAGCTGTGAGTGAGTGAGAGAGAGAGAGAGAAGCTGTGAGTGAGAGAGAGAGAGAGAAGCTGTGAGTGAGTGAGAGAGAGAGAAAGAGAAGCAGTGAGTGAGAGAGACAGAGAGAGAAAGAGAAGCTGTGAGTGAGTGAGTAAGAGAGAGAAAGAAAGAGAAGCTGTGAGTGAGTGAGTGAGAGAGAAGGAGATGCTGTGAGAGAGAAGAGAGTGAGAGAGAAAGGGAAGCTGTGTGAGAGAGAGACAAATAGAAGCTGTGAGTGAGTGTGTGTGAGAGAGAAAGAGAATCTGTGAGTGAGAGAGAGAGAGAGACAAGAAAAGCTGTGAGTGAGAGAGATAGAGAGAAAGAGAAGCTGTGAGAGAGAGAGAAATAGAAGCTGTGAGTGAGTGAGAGAGAGAGAGAAGCTGTGAGTGAGAGAGAGAGAGAAGCTGTGAGTGAGTGAGAGAGAGAGAGAAAGAGAAGCAGTGAGTGAGAGAGACAGAGAGAGAAAGAGAAGCTGTGAGTGAATGAGTGAGTGAGAGAAAGAAAGAGAAGCTGTGAGTGAGTGAGAGAGAGAAGGAGATGCTGTGTGAGAGAGAGAAAGAGAAGCTGTGAGTGAGAGAGACAGAGAGAGAAAGAGAAGCTGTGAGTGAGTGAGAGAGAAAGAGGAGCTGAGAGTGAGAGAGAGAGAGAAAGAGAAGCTGTGAGTGATACAGAGAGAGAGAAAGAAAGCTGTGGGTGAGTGAGAGAGAAAGAGAAGCTGTGAGTGAGTGAGAGAGAGAGAAAGAGGAGCTGTGAGTGAGTGCGTGAGAGAGAAAGAGAAGCTGTGAGTGAGTGAGAGAGAGAAAAGAAAACCTGTGAGTGAGAGAGAGAGAGAGAGAGAAGCTGTGAGTGAGTGAGAGAGAGAGAAAAGTGAAGCTGTGAGTGAGAGAGAGAGAAAGAGAAGCTGTGTGTGCGAGAGAGAGAGAGAAATAGAAGCTGTGAGTGAGTGAAGGAGAGAGAAAGAGAAGCTGTGAGTGAGTGAGTGAGAGAGAGAAAGAGAAGCTGTGTGTGAGAGAGAGAGAAAGAGAAGCTGTGAGTGAGTGAGAGAGAGAACGAGAAGTTGTGAGTGAGAGAGAGAGAGAGAAAGAAAAGCTGTGAGTGAGAGAGAGAGAGAGAGAGAGAAGCTGTGAGTGCGAGAGACAGAGAGAGAAAGAGATGCTGTGAGTGAGTGAGAGAGAGAGAAAGAGAAGCTGTTAGTGAGAGAGAGAGAAAGAGAGGCTGTAAATGAGAGAGAGAGAAATAGAATCTGTGAGTGAGAGAGAGGGAAAGAGAAGCTGTGAGTGAGAGAGAGAGAGAGAAAGAGAAGCTGTGAGTGAGAGAGAGAGAGAAAGAGAAGCTGTGAGTGAGAGAGAGAAAGAGAAGCTATGAGTGAGAGAGAGTGAGAGAAAGAGAAGCTGTGAGTGAGAGAGAGAAAGAGAAGCTGTGAGTGAGAGAGAGAGAGAGAAAGAAAAGCTGTGTGTGTGAGAGAGAAATAGAAGCTGTGAGTGAGTGTGTGTGAGAGAGAAAGAGAATCTGTGAGTGAGAGAGAGAGAGAAAAGAGAAGCTGTGAGTGAGAGAGAGAGAAAGAGAAGCTATGTGTGAGAGAGAAATAGAAGCTGTGAGTGAGTGAGAGAGAGAGAGAAAGAGAAACTGTGAGTGAGTGAGAGAGAGAGAGAGAGAGAAGCTGTGGGTGAGAGAGAGAGAGCGGCTGTGAGTGAGTGAGAGAGAGAGAGAAAGAGAAGTAGTGAGTGAGAGAGACAGAGAGAGAAAGAGAAGCTGTGAGTGAGTGAGTGAGAGAAAGAAAGAGAAGCTGTGAGTGAGTGAGAGAGAGAGAAGGAGATGCTGTGAGAGAGAAGAGAGTGAGAATGAAAGAGAAGCTGTGAGAGAGAGAGAAAGAAAAGCTGTGAGTGAGAGAGACAGAGAGAGAAAGAGAAGCTGTGAGTGAGTGAGAGAGAAAGGGGAGCTGAGAGTGAGAGGGGGAGAGAGAAAGAGAAGCTGTGAGTGATACAGAGAGAGAGAAAGAAAGCTATGGGTGAGTGAGAGAGAAAGAGGAGCTGTGAGTGAGTGAGAGAGAGAGAAAGAGGAGCTGTGAGTGAGTGAGAGAGAGAGAAAGAGAAGCTGTGAGTGAGTGAGAGAGAGAGAGAAACAGAAGCTGTGATATAGTGAGAGAGAGAAAGAGAAGCTGTGAGTGAGAGAGAGAGAGAGAGAAGCTGTGAGTGAGTGAGAGAGAGAGAAAAGAGAAGCTGTGAGTGAGAGAGAGAGACAGAGAAGCTGTGTGTGCGAGAGAGAGAAATAGAACCTGTGAGTGAGTGAGGGAGAGAGAAAGAGAAGTTGTGAGTGAGAGAGAGAGAGAAAGAGAAGCTGTGTGAGAGAGAGAAAGAGAAGCTGTGAGTTAGTGAGAGAGAGAGAAAGAGAAGCTGTGAGTGAGAGAGACAGAGAGAGAGAAGATGTGAGTGAGGGGAGAGAGAGAAAGGGAGCTATGAGTGAGAGAGTGAGAGAAAGAAAGAGAAGCTGTGAGTGAGTGAGAGAGAGAAAGAGAAGCTGTGAAAGAGAGAGAGAAAGAGAAGCTGTGAGTGAGAGAGAGAGAGAGAAAGAGAAGCTGTAAATGACAGAAAGAGAGAAATAGAAGCTGTGAGTGAGAGAGAGAGAAAGAGAAGCTGTGAGAGAGAGAGAGAAAGAGAAGCTGTGAGTGAGTGAGAGAGAGAGAAAGAGAAGCTGTGAGTGAGAGATAGAGAAGGTGTGAGTGAGAGAGAGAGAGAAATAGAAGCTGTGAGTGAGAGAGAGAGAAAGAGAAGCTGTGAGTGAGAGAGAGAGAGAGAAAAGAGAAGCTGTGAGTGAGAGAGATAGACAGAAAGAGAAGCTGTGAGAGAGAGAGAAAAATAGAAGCTGTGAGTGAGTAAGAGAGAGAGAGAAGCTTTGAGTGAGTGAGAGAGAGAGAAAGAGTAGCTGTGAGTGCGAGTGACAGAGCGAGAAAGAGATGCTGTGAGAGAGAGAGAAAGAGAAGCTGTGAGTGAGAGAGAGAGAAAGAGAAGCTGTGAGTGTGTGTGTGTGTGAGAGAGAGAAGCTGCGACTGAGAGAGAGTGAGAGAAAGAGAAGCTGTGAGTGAGAGAGAGAAAAGAGAAGCTGTGAGTGAGAGAGATAGAGTGAAAGAGAAGCTGTGTGAGAGAGAGAAAAATAGAAGCTGTGAGTGAGTGAGAGAGAGAGAAAGAGAAGCTGTGAGTGAGTGAGAGAGAGAGAAAGAGAAGCTGTGAGTGAGTGAATGAGAGAGAGAAGCTGAGAGTGAGTGAGAGAGAGAGAAAGAGAAGCAGTGAGTGAGAGAGACAGAGAGAGAAAGAGAAGCTGTGAGTGAGAGAGAAAGAGAAGCTGTGAGTGAGTGAGAGAGAAAGAGAAGCTGTGAGTGAGAGAGAGAGAGGGAAAGAGAAGCTGTGAGTGAGAGAGAGAAAGAGAAAGAGAAGCTGTGAGTGAGAGAGAGTGAGAGAAAGAGAAGCTGTGAGTGAGGGAGACAGAGAGAGAAATAGAACCTGTGAGTGAGCAAGAGAGAGAGAGAAAGAGAAGCTGTGAGTGAGAGAGAGAGAGAAAGAGAAGCTGTGAGTGAGTGACAGAGATAGAGGAGCTGAGAGTGAGTGAGAGAGAGAGAAAGAGAAGCTGTGAGTGATACAGAGAGAGAGAAAGAGAAGCTTGAGTGAGAGAGAGAAAGAGAAGCTGTGAGTGAGAGAAAGAGGGAGAAAGAGAAGCTGTGAGAGAGAGAGAGAAATAGCTGTGAGAGAGAGAGAAAGAGAAGCTGTGTGTGAGAGAGAGAGAAAGAGAAGCTGTGAGTGAGTGAGAGAGAGAGAAAGAGAAGCTGTGAGTGAGTGAGAGAGAGAGAAAGAGAAGCTGTGAGTTAGTGAGAGAGAGAAAGAGAAGCTGTGAGTGAGAGAGAGAGAGAGAAGCTGCGAGTGAGTGTGAGAGAGAGAAAAGAGAAGCTGTGAGTGAGACAGAGAGAAAGAGAAGCTGTGTGTGTGTGAGAGAGAAATAGAATCTGTGAGTCAGTGAGGGAGAGAGAAAGAGAAGCTGTGAGTGAGTGAGTGAGAGAGAGAAAGAGAAGCTGTTAGAGAGAGAGAAAGAGAAGCTGTGCGTTAGTGAGAGAGAGAGAAAGAGAAGCTGTGAGTGAGAGAGTCAGAGAGAGAGAAGCTGTGAGTGAGGAGAAAGAGAGAAAGGGAGCTATGAGTGAGAGAGTGAGAGAAAGAAAGAGAAGCTGTGAGTGAGAGAGAGAGAGAAAGAGAAGCTGTGAAAGAGAGAGAGAAAGAGAAGCTGTGAGAAAGAGAGAGAGAGAAAGAAAGAGAAGCTGTAAATGACAGAGAGAGAGAAATAGAAGCTGTGAGTGAGAGAGAGAGAGAAATGGAAGCTGTGAGTGAGAGAGAGAGAAAGAGAAGCTGTGAGTGAGAGAGAGAGAGAGAAAAGAGAAGCTGTGAGTGAGAGAGATAGAGAGAAAGAGAAGCTGTGAGAGAGAGAGAGAGAGAAAAATAGAAGCTGTGAGTGAGTAAGAGAGAGAGAGAGAAGCTGTGAGTGAGTGAGAGAGAGAGAAAGAGAAGCTGTGAGTGCGAATGACAGAGCAAGAAAGAGATGCTGTGTGAGAGAGAGAAAGAGAAGCTGTGAAAGAGAGAGAGAAAGAGAAGCTGTGAGTGAAAGAGACAGAGAGAGAAAGAGAAGCTGTGAGTGTGAGAGAAAGAGAAGCTGTGAGAGAGAGAGAAAGAGAAGCTGTGAGTGAGAGAGAGAGAGAGAGAAAGAGAAGCTGTGAGTGAGAGAGAGAAAGAGAAAGAGAAGCTGTGAGTGAGGGAGACAGAGAGAAATAGAACCTGTGAGTGAGCAAGAGAGAGAGAGAAATAGAAACTGTGTGTGTGTGAGAGAGAGAAAGAGAACCTGTGTGTGTGAGAGAGAGAGAAAGAGAAGCTGTGAGTGAGAGAGAAAGAAAGAGAAGCTGTGTGTGTAAGAGAGAGAGAAAGAGAAGCTGTGAGTGAGAGAGACAGAGAGAGAAAGAGAAGCTGTGAGTGAGAGAGAGAGAGAAAGAGAAGCTGTGAGTGAGTGACAGAGATAGAGGAGCTGAGAGTGAGTGAGAGAGAGAGAAAGAGAAGCTGTGAGTGATACAGAGAGAGAGAAAGAGAAGCTGTGAGTGAGAGAGAGAAAGAGAAGCTGTGAGTGAGAGAAAGAGGGAGAAAGAGAAGCTGTGAGAGAGAGAGAAATAGCTGTGAGTGAGAGAGAGAGAAAGAGAAGCTGTGAGTGAGAGAGAGAGAAAGAGAAGCTGTGAGTGAGTGAGAGAGAGAGAAAGAGAAGCTGTGAGTGAGTGAGAGAGAGAGAGAAAGAGAAGCTGTGAGTTAGTGAGAGAGAGAAAGAGAAGCTGTGAGTGAGAGAGAGAGAGAGAAGCTGTGAGTGAGTGTGAGAGATAGAAAAGAGAAGCTGTGAGTGAGAGAGACAGAGAGAAAGAGAA
This sequence comes from Bradypodion pumilum, assembly GCA_035047305.1. Taxonomy (NCBI): domain Eukaryota; kingdom Metazoa; phylum Chordata; class Lepidosauria; order Squamata; family Chamaeleonidae; genus Bradypodion; species Bradypodion pumilum. The sequence goes on from JAWDJD010000002.1 coordinate 182,321,819, forward strand.
GCTGTGTGTGTGTGAGAGAGAGAAATAGAATCTGTGAGTGAGTGAGGGAGAGAGAAAGAGAAGCTGTGAGTGAGTGAGTGAGAGAAAGAGAAGCTGTTAGAGAGAGAGAAAGAGAAGCTGTGAGTTAGTGAGAGAGAGAGAAAGAGAAGCTGTGAGTGAGGAAGTCAGAGAGAGAGAAGCTGTGAGTGAGGAGAAAGAGAGAAAGGGAGCTATGAGTGAGAGAGTGAGAGAAAGAAAGAGAAGCTGTGAGTGAGAGAGAGAGAGAGAAAGAGAAGCTGTGAAAGAGAGAGAGAAAGAGAAGCTGTGAGAAAGAGAGAGAGAGAGAAAGAAAGAGAAGCTGTAAATGACAGAGAGAGAGAAATAGAAGCTGTGAGTGAGAGAGAGAGAAAGAGAAGCTGTGAGAGAGAGAGAGAGAAAAAGAGAAGCTGTTACTGAGAGAGAGAGAGAGAAGCCGGGAGTGAGAGAGAGAAAGAGAAAGAGAAAGAGAAGCTATGAGTGAGAGAGAGTGAGAGAAAGAGAAGCTGTGAGTGAGAGATAGAGAAGCTGTGAGTGAGAGGGAGAGAAATAGATGCTGTGAGTGAGAGAGAGAGAAAAGAGAAGCTGTGAGTGAGAGAGATAGAGAGAAAAAGATGCTGTGAGAGAGAGAGAGAAAAATAGAAGCTGTGAGTGAGTAAGAGAGAGAGAGAAGCTGTGAGTGAGTGAGAGAGAGAGAAAGAGAAGCTGTGAGTGTGAATGACAGAGCAAGAAAGAGATGATGTGAGAGAGAGAGAAAGAGAAGCTGTGAAAGAGAGAGAGAAAGAGAAGCTGTGAGTGAGAGAAAGAGAGAGAGAAAGAGAAGCTGTAAATGAGAGAGAGAGAGAAATAGAAGCTGTGAGTGAGAGAGAGAGAAAGAGAAGCTGTGAGTGAGAGAGAGAGAGAAGCTGTGACTAACAGAAAGAGAGAAAGAAAGAGAAGCTGTGAGTGAGAGAGAAAGAGAAAGAGAAGCTGTGAGTGAGAGAGAGTGAGAGAAAGAGAAGCTGTGAGTGTGAGAGAGAAATAGAAGATGTGAGTGAGTAAGAGAGAGAGAAAGAGAAGCTGTGAGTGCGAGTGACAGAGCAAGAAAGAGATGCTGTGTGAGAGAGAGAGAGAAAGAGACGCTGTGAAAGAGAGGGAGAAAGAGATGCTGTGAGTGAGAGAGAGAGAGAAAGAGAAGCTGTAAATGAGAGAGAGAGAGAGAAATAGAAGCTGTGAGTGAGAGAGAGAAAGAGAAGCTGTGAGTGAGAGAGAGAGAGAGAGAGAAGCTGTGACTGAGAGAGAGAGAAAGAAAGAGAAGCTGTGAGTGAGAGAGAGAAAGAGAAAGAGAAGCTATGAGTGAGAGAGAGTGAGAGAAAGAGAAGCTGTGAGTGAGAGAGAGAAAAAGAAGCTGGGAGTGAGAGAGAGAGAGAGAGAGAAGAGAAGCTGTGAGTGAGAGAGAGAGAGAAAGAGAAGCTGTGAGAGAGAGAGAAAAATAGAAGCTGTGAGTGAGTGAGAGAGAGAGAGAACGAGAAGCTGTGAGTGAGTGAGAGAGAGAGAAAGAGAAGCTGTGAGTGAGTGAGTGAGAGAGAGAAGCTGTGAGTGAGAGAGATAGACAGAAAGAGAAGCAGTGAGTGAGAGAGACAGAGAGAGAAAGAGAAGCTGTGAGTGAGAGAGAAAGAGAAGCTGTGAGTGAGAGAGAGTGAAAGAGAAGCTGTGAGTGAGAGAGAGAGAGAGAAAGAGAAGCTGTGAGTGAGAGAGAGAAAGAGAAAGAGAAGCTGTGAGTGAGAGAGAGAGAGAGAAAGAGAAGCTGTGAGTGAGGGAGACAGAGAGAGAAATAGAACCTGTGAGTGAGCAAGAGAGAGAGAGAAAGAGAAACTGTGTGCGAGAGAGAGAAAGAGAAGCTGTGAGTGTAAGAGAGAGAGAAAGAGAAGCTGTGAGTGAGAGAGAGAGAGAAAGAGAAGCTGTGAGTGACAGAGAGAGAAAGAGAAGCTGTGAGTGAGTGACAGAGAAAGAGGAGCTGAGAGTGAGAGAGAGAGAGAGAAAGAGAAGCTGTGAGTGATACAAAGAGAGAGAAAGAGAAGCTGTGAGTGAGAGAGAGAAAGAGAAGCTGTGAGTGAGAGAAAGAGGGAGAAAGAGAAGCTGTGAGTGTGAGAGAGAGAGAAATAGCTGTGAGTGAGAGAGAGAGAAAGAGAAGCTGTGAGTGAGAGAGAGAAAGAGAAGCTGTGAGTGAGTGAGAGAGAGAGAAAGAGAAGCTGTGAGTGAGTGAGAGAGAGAGAGAGAGAAAGAGAAGCTGTGAGTTAGTGAGAGAGAGAAAGAGAAGCTGTGAGTGAGTGTGAGAGAGAGAAAAGAGAAGCTGTGAGTGAGAGAGAGAGAAAGAGAAGCTGTGTGTGTGTGAGAGAGAGAAATAGTATCTGTGAGTGAGTGAGGGAGAGAGAAAGAGAAGCTGTGAGTGAGTGAGTGAGAGAGAGAAAGAGAAGCTGTTAGAGAGAGAGAAAGAGAAGCTGTGAGTTAGTGAGAGAGAGAGAAAGAGAAGCTGTGAGTGAGAGAGTCAGAGAGAGAGAAGCTGTGAGTGAGGAGAAAGAGAGAAAGGGAGCTATGAGTGAGAGAGAGAGAGAGAGAAAGAGAAGCTGTGAGTGAGAGAGAGAAAGAGAAGCTGTGAAAGAGAGAGAGAAAGAGAAGCTGTGAGAATGAGAGAGAGAGAAATAGAAGCTGTGAGTGAGAGAGAGAGAAATAGAAGCTGTGAGTGAGAGAGAGAGAGAGAGAAGCTGTGAGAGAGAGAGAGAGAAAGAGAAGCTGTTACTGAGAGAGAGAGAGAGAGAGAGAGAAAGAAACAGAAGCTGAATGAGAGAGAGAAAGAGAATCTATGAGAGAGAGTGAGAGAAAGAGAAGCTGTGAGTGAGAGAGAGAGAAAGAGAAGCAGTGAGTGAGAGAGACAGAGAGAGAAAGAGAAGCTGTGAGTGAGAGAGAGAGAAAGAGAAGCTGTGAGTGAGAGAGAGAGAAAGAGAAGCTGTGAGTGAGAGAGAGAGAGAGAGAAAGAGAAGCTATGAGTGAGAGTGAGAGAAAGAGAAGCTGTGAGTGAGAGATAGAGAAGCTGTGAGTGAGAGAGAGAGAGAAATAGAAGCTGTGAGTGAGTGGGAGAGAAAGAGAAGCTGTGAGTGAGAGAGAGAGTGAGAGAAAAGAGAAGCTGTGAGTGAGAGAGATAGACAGAAAGAGAAGCTGTGTGTGTGAGAGAGAGAGAGAAAGAGTAGCTTTGAATGAGAGAGAGAGAAATAGAAGCTGTGAGTGAAAGAGAGAGAAAGAGAAGCTGTGAGTGAGTGAGAGAGAGAGAGAAAGAGAAGCTGTGAGCATGTGAGAGAGAGAGAAAGAGAAGCTGTGAGTGAGAGAGGGAAAGAGAAAGAGAAGCTGTGAGTGAGAGAGAGAGAGAGAGAAAGAGAATCTGTGAGGGAGGGAGACAGAGAGAGAAATAGAACCTGTGAGTGAGCAAGAGAGAGAGTGAAAGAGAACCTGTGAGTGAGAGAGAGAGAAGCTGTGAGTGAGAGAGAGAAAGAGAAGCTGTGAGTGAGAGAGACAGAGAGAGAAAGAGAAGCTGTGAGTGAGTGAGAGAGAAAGAGGAGCTGAGAGTGAGAGAGAGAGAAAGAGAAGCTGTGAGTGATACAGAGAGAGAAAGAAAGCTGTGGGTGAGTGAGAGAGAAAGAGAAGCTGTGAGTGAGTGAGAGTGAGAGAGAAAGAGAAGCTGTGAGTGAGTGAGTGAGAGAGAAAGAGAAGCTGTGTGAGTGAGAGAGAGAGAGAAATAGAAGCTGTGAGTTAGTGAGAGAGAGAAAGAGAAGCTGTGAGTGAGAGAGAGAGAAAGAGAAGCTGTGAGTGAGTGAGAGAGAGAGAAAAGAGAAGCTGTGAGTGAGAGAGATAGAGAGAAAGAGAAGCAGTGTGTGTGTGAGAGAGAGAAAAAGAAGCTGTGAGTGAGAGAGAGAGAAAGAGAAGCTGTGAGTGAGGGAGTGAGGGAGAGAAAGAGAAGCTGTGAGAGAGAGAGAAAGAGAAGCTGTGAGTTAGTGAGAGAGAGAGAAAGAGAAGCTGTGAGTGAGAGAGACAGAGAGAGAAGCTGTGAGTGAGGAGAGAGAGAGAAAGAGAGCTATGAGTGAGAGAATGAGAGAAAGAAAGAGAAACTGTGAGTGAGTGAGTGAGTGAAAGAGAAGCTGTGATTGCAAGAGATAGAGAGAAAGAGAAGCTGTGAATGAGAGAGAGAGAGAAATAGAAGCTGTGAGTGAGAGAGAGAGAAAGAGAAGCTGTGAGTGAAAGAGAGAGAGAAAGAGAAGCTGTGAGTGAGAGAGAGAGAAAGAGAAGCTGTGAGTGAGAGAGAGAAACAGAAGCTGTGAGTGAGTGAGAGAGAGAGAAAGAGAAGCTGTGAATTAGAGAGAGAAAGAAAGAAGCTGTGAGTGAGTGTGTGAGAGAGAAAAGAGAAGTTGTGAGTGAGAGAGATAGGGAGAAAGAAAGAGAAGCTGTGAGTGAGAGAGAGAAAAATAGAAGCTGTGAGTGAGTGAGAGAGTGAAAGAAAGAAAAGCTGTGAGTGAGTGAGTGAGAGAGATAGAGAAAGAGAAGCTGTGTGTGTGTGAGAGAGAAAGAGAATCTGTGAGTTAGTGAGTGAAAGAGAAAGAGACGCTGTGAGTGAGAGAGACAGAGAGAGAGAGAAGCTGTGAGTGAGTGAGAGAGAGAGAAAAAGAGCTGTGAGTGAGAGAGAGAGAGAAAAAGAGAAGCTGTGAGTTAGTGTCAGAGAAAGAGAAGCTGTGAGTGAGAGAGACAGAAAGAGAAAGGGAAGCTGTGAGTGAGTGAGAGAGAGAGAGAGAAAGAGAAGCTGTGAGTGAGAGCGAGAGAGAGAAAGAGAAGCTGTGAAAGAGAGAGAGAAAGAGAAGCTGTGAGTGAGAGAGACAGAGAGAAGCTGTGAGTGACTGAGTGAGAGAAAGAGAAGGTGTGAGTGAGAGAGAGAGAGAAAGAGAAGCTGTGAGTGAGTGAGAGAGAGAACGAGAAGCTGTGAGTGATTGAGAGAGAGAAAGAGAAGCTGTGAGTGAGAGAGAGAGAGAAAGAAAAGCTGTGAGTGAGAGAGAGAGAGAAAGAGAAGCTGTGAGTGTGAGAGACAGAGAGAGAAAGAGATGCTGTGAGTGAGCAAGAGAGAGAGAAAGAGAAGCTGTGTGAGAGAGAGAAAGAGAAGCTGTAAATGAGAGAGAGAGAGAAATAGAAGCTGTGAGTGAGAGAGAGAGAAAGAGAAGCTGTGAGTGAGAGAGATAGAGAGAGAAGCTGTGAGTGAGTGAGAGAGAGAGAAAAGAGAAGCTGTGAGTGAGAGAGATAGCGAGAAAGAGAAGCTGTGTGTGTGTGAGAGAGAAATAGCTGTGAGTGAGTGAGAGAGAGAGAAAGAGAAGCTGTGAGTGAGAGAGACAGAGAGAGAGAAGCTGTGAGTGAGGAGAGTGGGAGAAAGAGAGCTATGTGTGAGAGAGTGAGAGAAAGAAAGAGAAGCTGTGAGTGAGTGAGAGAGAGAGAAAAAAGAGAAGCTGTGAGTGAGAGAGATAGAGAGAAAGAGAAGCTGTTAGAGAGAGAGAAAAATAGAGGCTGTGAGTGAGTGAGAGAGAGAGAAAGAGAAGCTGTGAGTGAGAGAGACAGAGAGAGAGAGAAGCTGTGAGTGAGGAGAGAGAGAGAGAAGCTGTGAGTGAGTGAGAGAGAGAGAGAGAGAGAAGCTGTGTGAGAGAGACAGAGGGAAAGAGAAGCTGTGAGTGAGTGATTGAGAGAAAGAAAGAGAAGCTGTGAGTGAGTGAGAGAGAGAAAGAGTAGCTGTGAATGAGAGAGAGAGAAATAGAAGCTGCGAGTGAAAGAGAGAGAAAGAGACACTGTGAGTGAGAGAGAGAGAGAGAAAGAGAAGCTGTGAGAGTGTGTGAGAGAGAGAAAGAGAAGCTGTGAGTGAGAGAGGGAAAGAGAAAGAGAAGCTGTGAGTGAGAGAGAGAGAGAGAGAGAGAGGCTGTGAGGGAGGGAGACAGAGAGAGAAATAGAACCTGTGAGTGAGAAAGAGAGAGAGAGAAAGAGAAGCTGTGAGTGAGAGAGAGAGAAGCTGTGAGTGAGAGAGAGAAAGAGAATCTGTGAGTGAGAGAGACAGAGAGAGAAAGAGAAGCTGTGAGTGAGTGAGAGAGAAAGAGGAGCTGAGAGTGAGAGAGAGAAAGAGAAGCTGTGAATGATACAGAGAGAGAAAGAAAGCTGTGGGTGAGTGAGAGAGAAAGAGAAGCTGTGAGTGAGTGAGAGTGAGAGAGAAAGAGAAGCTGTGAGTGAGTGAGTGAGAGAGAAAGAGAATCTGTGAGTGAGTGAGGGAGAGAGAGAGAAATAGAAGCTGTGAGTTAGTGAGAGAGAGAAAGAGAAGCTGTGAGTGAGAGAGAGAGAAAGAGAAGCTGTGAGAGAGTGAGAGAGAGAGAAAAGAGAAGCTGTGAGTGAGAGAGATAGAGAGAAAGAGAAGCTGTGTGTGTGAGAGAGAGAAAAAGAAGCTGTGAGTGAGAGAGAGAGAAAGAGAAGCTGTGAGTGAGTGAGTGAGAGAGAGAAAGAGAAGCTGTGAGAGAGAGAGAAAGAGAAGCTGTGAGTTAGTGAGAGAGAGAGAAAGAGATGCTGTTAGTGAGAGAGACAGAGAGAGAGAAGCTGTGAGTGAGGAGAGAGAGAGAAAGAGAGCTATGAGTGAGAGAATGAGAGAAAGAAAGAGAAACTGTGAGTGAGTGAGTGAGAGAAAGAGAAGCTGTGAGTGCAAGAGATAGAGAGAAAGAGAAGCTGTGAATGAGAGAGAGAGAGAAATAGAAGCTGTGAGTGAGAGAGAGAGAAAGAGAAGCTGTGAGTGAAAGAGAGAGAGAAAGAGAAGCTGTGAGTGAGAGAGAGAGAGAAGCTGTGAGTGAGTGATAGAGAGAGAAAGAGAAGCTGTGAGTGAGAGAGATAGGGAGAAAGAAAGAGAAGCTGTGAGTGAGAGAGAGAAAAATAGAAGCTGTGAGTGAGTGAGAGAGTGAAAGAAAGAAAAGCTGTGAGTGAGTGAGTGAGAGAGATAGAGAAAGAGAAGCTGTGTGTGTGTGAGAGAGAAAGAGAATCTGTGAGTTAGTGAGTGAAAGAGAAAGAGACGCTGTGAGTGAGAGAGACAGAGAGAGAGAGAAGCTGTGAGTGAGTGAGAGAGAGAGAGAGAAAGAGAAGCTGTGAGTGAGAGCGAGAGAGAGAGAGAGAGAAAGAGAAGCTGTGAAAGAGAGAGAGAAAGAGAAGCTGTGAGTGAGAGAGACAGAGAGAGAGAAGCTGTGAGTGACTGAGTGAGAGAAAGAGAAGGTGTGAGTGAGAGAGAGAGAGAAAGAGAATCTGTGAGTGAGTGAGAGAGAGAACGAGAAGCTGTGAGTGATTGAGAGAGAGAAAGAGAAGCTGTGAGTGAGAGAGAGAGAGAGAAATAAAAGCTGTGAGTGAGAGAGAGAGAGAAAGAGAAGCTGTGAGTGTGAGAGACAGAGAGAGAAAGAGATGCTGTGAGTGAGCGAGAGAGAGAGAGAGAGAAGCTGTGTGAGAGAGAGAAAGAGAAGCTGTAAAAGAGAGAGAGAGAAATAGAAGCTGTGAGTGAGAGAGAGAGAAAGAGAAGCTGTGAGTGAGAGAGAGAGAGAGAGAAAGAGAAGCTGTGAGTGAGAGAGAGAGAGAAAGAGCAGCTGTGAGTGAGAGAGAGAAAGAGAAGCTATGAGAGAGAGAGAGAGAAAGAGAAGCTGTGAGTGAGAGAGAGAAAGAGAAGCTGTGAGAGAGAGAGAGAGAGAGAAAGAGAAGCTGTGAGTGAGAGAGAGAGAGAGAAAGAAAAGCTGTGAGAGAAATAGAAGCTGTGAGTGAGTGTGTGTGAGAGAGAAAGAGAATCTGTGAGTGAGAGAGAGAGAGAAAAGAGAAGCTGTGAGTGAGAGGGATAGAGAGAAAGAGAATCTGTGTGTGAGAGAGAAATAGAAGCTGTGAGTGAGTGAGAGAGAGAGAGAAAGAGAAAGAGAAGCTGTGTGAGTGAGAGAGAGAGAGAAATAGAAGCTGTGAGTTAGTGAGAGAGAGAAAGAGAAGCTGTGAGTGAGAGAGAGAGAAAGAGAAGCTGTGAGTGAGTGAGAGAGAGAGAAAAGAGAAGCTGTGAGTGAGAGAGATAGAGAGAAAGAGAAGCAGTGTGTGTGTGAGAGAGAGAAAAAGAAGCTGTGAGTGAGAGAGAGAGAAAGAGAAGCTGTGAGTGAGGGAGTGAGGGAGAGAAAGAGAAGCTGTGAGAGAGAGAGAAAGAGAAGCTGTGAGTTAGTGAGAGAGAGAGAAAGAGAAGCTGTGAGTGAGAGAGACAGAGAGAGAAGCTGTGAGTGAGGAGAGAGAGAGAAAGAGAGCTATGAGTGAGAGAATGAGAGAAAGAAAGAGAAACTGTGAGTGAGTGAGTGAGTGAAAGAGAAGCTGTGATTGCAAGAGATAGAGAGAAAGAGAAGCTGTGAATGAGAGAGAGAGAGAAATAGAAGCTGTGAGTGAGAGAGAGAGAAAGAGAAGCTGTGAGTGAAAGAGAGAGAGAAAGAGAAGCTGTGAGTGAGAGAGAGAGAAAGAGAAGCTGTGAGTGAGAGAGAGAAACAGAAGCTGTGAGTGAGTGAGAGAGAGAGAAAGAGAAGCTGTGAATTAGAGAGAGAAAGAAAGAAGCTGTGAGTGAGTGTGTGAGAGAGAAAAGAGAAGTTGTGAGTGAGAGAGATAGGGAGAAAGAAAGAGAAGCTGTGAGTGAGAGAGAGAAAAATAGAAGCTGTGAGTGAGTGAGAGAGTGAAAGAAAGAAAAGCTGTGAGTGAGTGAGTGAGAGAGATAGAGAAAGAGAAGCTGTGTGTGTGTGAGAGAGAAAGAGAATCTGTGAGTTAGTGAGTGAAAGAGAAAGAGACGCTGTGAGTGAGAGAGACAGAGAGAGAGAGAAGCTGTGAGTGAGTGAGAGAGAGAGAAAAAGAGCTGTGAGTGAGAGAGAGAGAGAAAAAGAGAAGCTGTGAGTTAGTGTCAGAGAAAGAGAAGCTGTGAGTGAGAGAGACAGAAAGAGAAAGGGAAGCTGTGAGTGAGTGAGAGAGAGAGAGAGAAAGAGAAGCTGTGAGTGAGAGCGAGAGAGAGAAAGAGAAGCTGTGAAAGAGAGAGAGAAAGAGAAGCTGTGAGTGAGAGAGACAGAGAGAAGCTGTGAGTGACTGAGTGAGAGAAAGAGAAGGTGTGAGTGAGAGAGAGAGAGAAAGAGAAGCTGTGAGTGAGTGAGAGAGAGAACGAGAAGCTGTGAGTGATTGAGAGAGAGAAAGAGAAGCTGTGAGTGAGAGAGAGAGAGAAAGAAAAGCTGTGAGTGAGAGAGAGAGAGAAAGAGAAGCTGTGAGTGTGAGAGACAGAGAGAGAAAGAGATGCTGTGAGTGAGCAAGAGAGAGAGAAAGAGAAGGTGTGTGAGAGAGAGAAAGAGAAGCTGTAAATGAGAGAGAGAGAGAAATAGAAGCTGTGAGTGAGAGAGAGAGAAAGAGAAGCTGTGAGTGAGAGAGATAGAGAGAGAAGCTGTGAGTGAGTGAGAGAGAGAGAAAAGAGAAGCTGTGAGTGAGAGAGATAGCGAGAAAGAGAAGCTGTGTGTGTGAGAGAGAGAAATAGCTGTGAGTGAGTGAGAGAGAGAGAAAGAGAAGCTGTGAGTGAGAGAGACAGAGAGAGAGAAGCTGTGAGTGAGGAGAGTGGGAGAAAGAGAGCTATGTGTGAGAGAGTGAGAGAAAGAAAGAGAAGCTGTGAGTGAGTGAGAGAGAGAGAAAAAAGAGAAGCTGTGAGTGAGAGAGATAGAGAGAAAGAGAAGCTGTTAGAGAGAGAGAAAAATAGAGGCTGTGAGTGAGTGAGAGAGAGAGAAAGAGAAGCTGTGAGTGAGAGAGACAGAGAGAGAGAAGCTGTGAGTGAGGAGAGAGAGAGAGAAGCTGTGAGTGAGTGAGAGAGAGAGAGAGAGAGAAGCTGTGTGAGAGAGACAGAGGGAAAGAGAAGCTGTGAGTGAGTGATTGAGAGAAAGAAAGAGAAGCTGTGAGTGAGTGAGAGAGAGAAAGAGTAGCTGTGAATGAGAGAGAGAGAAATAGAAGCTGCGAGTGAAAGAGAGAGAAAGAGACACTGTGAGTGAGAGAGAGAGAAAGAGAAGCTGTGAGAGTGTGTGAGAGAGAGAAAGAGAAGCTGTGAGTGAGAGAGGGAAAGAGAAAGAGAAGCTGTGAGTGAGAGAGAGAGAGAGAGAGAGAGGCTGTGAGGGAGGGAGACAGAGAGAGAAATAGAACCTGTGAGTGAGAAAGAGAGAGAGAGAAAGAGAAGCTGTGAGTGAGAGAGAGAGAAGCTGTGAGTGAGAGAGAGAAAGAGAAGCTGTGAGTGAGAGAGACAGAGAGAGAAAGAGAAGCTGTGAGTGAGTGAGAGAGAAAGAGGAGCTGAGAGTGAGAGAGAGAAAGAGAAGCTGTGAATGATACAGAGAGAGAAAGAAAGCTGTGGGTGAGTGAGAGAGAAAGAGAAGCTGTGAGTGAGTGAGAGTGAGAGAGAAAGAGAAGCTGTGAGTGAGTGAGTGAGAGAGAAAGAGAATCTGTGAGTGAGTGAGGGAGAGAGAGAGAAATAGAAGCTGTGAGTTAGTGAGAGAGAGAAAGAGAAGCTGTGAGTGAGAGAGAGAGAAAGAGAAGCTGTGAGAGAGTGAGAGAGAGAGAAAAGAGAAGCTGTGAGTGAGAGAGATAGAGAGAAAGAGAAGCTGTGTGTGTGAGAGAGAGAAAAAGAAGCTGTGAGTGAGAGAGAGAGAAAGAGAAGCTGTGAGTGAGTGAGTGAGAGAGAGAAAGAGAAGCTGTGAGAGAGAGAGAAAGAGAAGCTGTGAGTTAGTGAGAGAGAGAGAAAGAGATGCTGTTAGTGAGAGAGACAGAGAGAGAGAAGCTGTGAGTGAGGAGAGAGAGAGAAAGAGAGCTATGAGTGAGAGAATGAGAGAAAGAAAGAGAAACTGTGAGTGAGTGAGTGAGAGAAAGAGAAGCTGTGAGTGCAAGAGATAGAGAGAAAGAGAAGCTGTGAATGAGAGAGAGAGAGAAATAGAAGCTGTGAGTGAGAGAGAGAGAAAGAGAAGCTGTGAGTGAAAGAGAGAGAGAAAGAGAAGCTGTGAGTGAGAGAGAGAAAGAGAAGCTGTGAGTGAGTGATAGAGAGAGAAAGAGAAGCTGTGAGTGAGAGAGATAGGGAGAAAGAAAGAGAAGCTGTGAGTGAGAGAGAGAAAAATAGAAGCTGTGAGTGAGTGAGAGAGTGAAAGAAAGAAAAGCTGTGAGTGAGTGAGTGAGAGAGATAGAGAAAGAGAAGCTGTGTGTGTGTGAGAGAGAAAGAGAATCTGTGAGTTAGTGAGTGAAAGAGAAAGAGACGCTGTGAGTGAGAGAGACAGAGAGAGAGAGAAGCTGTGAGTGAGTGAGAGAGAGAGAGAGAAAGAGAAGCTGTGAGTGAGAGCGAGAGAGAGAGAGAGAGAAAGAGAAGCTGTGAAAGAGAGAGAGAAAGAGAAGCTGTGAGTGAGAGAGACAGAGAGAGAGAAGCTGTGAGTGACTGAGTGAGAGAAAGAGAAGGTGTGAGTGAGAGAGAGAGAGAAAGAGAATCTGTGAGTGAGTGAGAGAGAGAACGAGAAGCTGTGAGTGATTGAGAGAGAGAAAGAGAAGCTGTGAGTGAGAGAGAGAGAGAGAAATAAAAGCTGTGAGTGAGAGAGAGAGAGAAAGAGAAGCTGTGAGTGTGAGAGACAGAGAGAGAAAGAGATGCTGTGAGTGAGCGAGAGAGAGAGAGAGAAGCTGTGTGAGAGAGAGAAAGAGAAGCTGTAAATGAGAGAGAGAGAAATAGAAGCTGTGAGTGAGAGAGAGAGAAAGAGAAGCTGTGAGTGAGAGAGAGAGAGAGAGAAAGAGAAGCTGTGAGTGAGAGAGAGAGAGAAAGAGCAGCTGTGAGTGAGAGAGAGAAAGAAAAGCTATGAGAGAGAGAGAGAGAAAGAGAAGCTGTGAGTGAGAGAGAGAAAGAGAAGCTGTGAGAGAGAGAGAGAGAGAGAGAAAGAGAAGCTGTGAGTGAGAGAGAGAGAGAGAGAAAGAAAAGATGTGAGAGAAATAGAAGCTGTGAGTGAGTGTGTGTGAGAGAGAAAGAGAATCTGTGAGTGAGAGAGAGAGAGAAAAGAGAAGCTGTGAGTGAGAGGGATAGAGAGAAAGAGAATCTGTGTGTGAGAGAGAAATAGAAGCTGTGAGTGAGTGAGAGAGAGAGAGAAAGAGAAAGAGAAGCTGTGAGTGAGTGAGAGAGAGAGAGAAGTTGTGAGTGAGTGAGAGAGAGAGAGAAGCTGGGAGTGAGTGAGAGAGAGAGAGAAAGAGAAGCAGTGAGTGAGAGAGACAGAGAGAGAAAGAAAAGCTGTGAGTGAGTGAGTGAGTGAGAGAGAGAAAGAAAGAGAAGCTGTGAGTGAGAGAGAGAGAGAGAGAGAAGGAGACGCTGTGAGAGAGAAGAGAGTGAGAGAGAAAGAGAAGCTGTGAGAGAGAAAGAGAAAGAGAATCTGTGAGTGAGAAAGACAGAGAGAAAGAAGCTGTGAGTGAGTGAGAGAGAAAGACGAGCTGAGAGTGTGAGAGAGAGAGAAAGAGAAGCTTTGAGTGATACAGAGAGAGAAAGTAAGCTATGGGTGAGTGAGAGAAAGAGGAGCTGTGAGTGAGTGAGAGAGAGAGAGAAAGAGAAGCTGTGAGTGAGTGAGAGAGAGAGAGAAGCTGTGAGTGAGTGAGAGAGTGAGAAAAGAGAAGCTGTGAGTGAGAGTGAGAGAAAGAGAAGCTGTGTGTGTGAGAGAGAGAACGAGAAGCTGTGTGTGTGAGAGAGAGAGAAATAGAAGCTGTGAGTGAGTGAGGGAGATGGAAAGAGAAGCTGTGAGTGAGTGAGTGAGAGAGAGAGAAAGAGAAGCTGTGAGAGAGAAAGAGAAAGAGAAGCTGTGAGTGAATGAGAGAGAGAGAAAGAAAAGCTGTGAGTGAGAGAGAGAAAGAGAAAGAAAAGCTGTAAGTGAGAGAGAGAGAGAGAAAGAGAAGTTGTGAGGGAGAGAGAGAAAGACAAGCTATGAGTAAGAGAGAGAGAGAGAAAGAGAAGCTGGGAGTGAGAGAGAGAAAGAGAAGCTGTGAGTGAGAGAGAGAGAGAAAGAGAAGCTGTGAGTGAGAGAGAGAGAGAGAAAGAGAAGCTGTGTGAGAGAGAGACAAATAGAAGCTGTGAGTGAGTGTGTGTGTGAGAGAAAGAGAATCTGTCAGTGAGAGAGAGAGAAAAGAAAAGCTGTGAGTGAGAGAGATAGAGAGAAAGAGAAGCTGTGAGTGAGTGAGAGAGAGAGAGAAGCTGGGAGTGAGTGAGAGAGAGAGAGAAAGAGAAGCAGTGAGTGAGAGAGACAGAGAGAGAAAGAAAAGCTGTGAGTGAGTGAGTGAGTGAGAGAGAGAAAGAAAGAGAAGCTGTGAGTGAGAGAGAGAGAGAGAGAAGGAGACGCTGTGAGAGAGAAGAGAGTGAGAGAGAAAGAGAAGCTGTGAGAGAGAAAGAGAAAGAGAATCTGTGAGTGAGAAAGACAGAGAGAAAGAAGCTGTGAGTGAGTGAGAGAGAAAGACGAGCTGAGAGTGAGAGAGAGAGAGAAAGAGAAGCTTTGAGTGATACAGAGAGAGAAAGTAAGCTATGGGTGAGTGAGAGAAAGAGGAGCTGTGAGTGAGTGAGAGAGAGAGAAAGAGAAGCTGTGAGTGAGTGAGAGAGAGAGAGAAGCTGTGAGTGAGTGAGAGAGTGAGAAAAGAGAAGCTGTGAGAGAGTGAGAGAAAGAGAAGCTGTGTGTGTGTGAGAGAGAACGAGAAGCTGTGTGTGTGTGAGAGAGAGAAATAGAAGCTGTGAGTGAGTGAGGGAGAGGGAAAGAGAAGCTGTGAGTGAGTGAGTGAGAGAGAGAAAGAGAAGCTGTGAGAGAGAGAGAGAAAGAGCTGTGAGTGAATGAGAGAGAGAGAAAGAAAAGCTGTGAGTGAGAGAGAGAAAGAGAAAGAAAAGCTGTAAGTGAGAGAGAGAGAAAGAGAAGTTGTGAGGGAGAGAGAGAAAGACAAGCTATGAGTGAGAGAGAGAGAGAAAGAGAAGCTGGGAGTGAGAGAGAGAAAGAGAAGCTGTGAGTGAGAGAGAGAGAGAAAGAGAAGCTGTGAGTGAGAGAGAGAGAGAGAAAGAGAAGCTGTGTGAGAGAGAGACAAATAGAAGCTGTGAGTGAGTGTGTGTGTGAGAGAAAGAGAATCTGTCAGTGAGAGAGAGAGAAAAGAAAAGCTGTGAGTGAGAGAGATAGAGAGAAAGAGAAGCTGTGAGTGAGTGAGAGAGAGAGAGAAGCTGTGAGTGAGAGAGAGAGAGAAGCTGTGAGTGAGTGAGAGAGAGAGAAAGAGTAGCAGTGAGTGAGAGAGACAGAGAGAGAAAGAGAAGCTGTGAGTGAGTGAGTGAGAGAGAGAAAGAAAGAGAAGCTGTGAGTGAGTGAGAGAGAGAGAAGGAGATGCTGTGAGAGAGAAGAGAGTGAGAGAGAAAGAGAAGCTGTGAGAGAGAGAGAGAGAGAAAGAGAAGCTGTGAGTGAGAGAGACAGAGAGAGAAAGAGAAGCTGTGAGTGAGAGAGAAAGAGGAGCTGAGAGTGAGAGAGAGAGAGAGAGAAGCTGTGAGTGATACAGAGAGAGAGAGAAAGCTGTGGTTGAGTGAGAAAGAGAAGCTGTGAGTGAGTGAGAGAGAGAGAGAAAGAGGAGCTGTGAGTGAGTGGGAGAGAGAGAAAGAGAAGCTGTGAGTGAGTGAGAGAGAGAGAGAGAAGTTGTGAGTGAGTGAGAGAGAGAACGAGAAGCTGTGAGTGAGTGAGAGAGAGAAAGAGAAGCTGTGAGTGAGAGAGAGAGAGAAAGAAAAGCTGTGAGTGAGTGAGAGAGAGAGAGAAAGAGAAGCTGTGAGTGCGAGAGACAGAGAGAGAAAGAGAAGTTGTAAATAAGAGAGAGAGAAAGAGAAGCTGTGAGTGAGTGAGAGAGAGAGAGAAAGAGAATCTGTGAGTTAGTGAGAGAAAGAGAAAATGTGAGTGAGAGAGTCAGAGAGAGAGAAGCTGTGAGTGAGTGAGAGATAGAGAGAAAGAGAAGCTGTGAGAGAGAGAGAGAGAGAAAGAGAAGCTGTGAGTGAGAGAGAGAGTGAGAGAGAAACTGTGAGTTAGTGAGAGAGAGAGAATGAGAAGCTGTGAGTGACAGAGACAGAGAGAGAAAGAGAAGCTGTGAGTGAGTGAGAGAGCGAGCGAAAGAAAGAGAAGCTGTGTGTGAGAGAGAGAAAGAGAAGCTGTGAATGAGAGAGAGAGAAATAGAAGCTGAGAGATAGAGAAAGAGAAGCTGTGAGTGAGAGAGAGAGAAAGAGAAGCTGTGAGTGAGAGAGAGAGAGAGAAGCTGTGAGTGAGAGAGAGAAAGAGAAAGAGAAGCTGTGAGTGAGAGCGAGAGCGAGAGCGAGAAAGATAAGCTGTTTGTGAGGGGGAGAGAGAGAAAGATAAGCTGTGAGTGAGAGAGAGAGAAAGAGAAGCTGAGAGAGGGAGAGAGAAAGAGAAGCTGTGAGTGAGACACAGAGAGAGAAATAAAGCTGTATAGTGAGTGAGAGAGAAAGAGAAGCTGTGAGTGAGTGATAGAGAGAGAAAGAGAAGCTGTGAGTGAGTGAGAGGGAGAGAGAAAGAGAAGCTGTGAGTTAGTGAGAGAGAGAAAGAGAAGCTGTGAGTGATTGAGAGAGAGAAAGAGAAGCTGTGAGTGAGAGAGAGAGAGAGAAAGAAAAGCTGTGAGTGAGAGAGAGAGAGAAAGAGAAGCTGTGAGTGTGAGAGACAGAGAGAGAAAGAGATGCTGTGAGTGAGTGAGAGAGAGAGAAAGAGAAGCTGTGAGAGAGAGAGAAAGAGAAGCTGTAAATGAGAGAGAGAGAAATAGAAGCTGTGAGTGAGAGAGAGAGAAAGAGAAGCTGTGAGTGAGAGAGAGAGAGAGAAGCTGTGAGTGAGAGAGAGAGAGAAAGAGCAGCTGTGAGTGAGAGAGAGAAAGAGAAGCTATGAGAGAGAGAGAGAGAGAAAGAGAAGCTGTGAGTGAGAGAGAGAAAGAGAAGCTGTGAGTGAGAGAGAGAGAGAAAGAGAAGCTGTGAGTGAGAGAGAGAGAGAGAGAAAGAAAAGCTGTGAGAGAAATAGAAGCTGTGAGTGAGTGTGTGTGAGAGAGAAAGAGAATCTGTGAGTGAGAGAGAGAGAGAAAAGAGAAGCTGTGAGTGAGAGGGATAGAGAGAAAGAGAATCTGTGTGTGAGAGAGAAATAGAAGCTGTGAGTGAGTGAGAGAGAGAGAGAAAGAGAAAGAGAAGCTGTGAGTGAGAGAGAGAGAGAGAGAAGTTGTGAGTGAGTGAGAGAGAGAGAGAGAAGCTGGGAGTGAGTGAGAGAGAGAGAGAAAGAGAAGCAGTGAGTGAGAGAGACAGAGAGAGAAAGAAAAGCTGTGAGTGAGTGAGTGAGTGAGAGAGAGAAAGAAAGAGAAGCTGTGAGTGAGAGAGAGAGAGAGAGAGAGAAGGAGACGCTGTGAGAGAGAAGAGAGTGAGAGAGAAAGAGAAGCTGTGAGAGAGAAAGAGAAAGAGAATCTGTGAGTGAGAAAGACAGAGAGAAAGAAGCTGTGAGTGAGTGAGAGAGAAAGACGAGCTGAGAGTGAGAGAGAGAGAGAAAGAGAAGCTGTGAGTGATACAGAGAGAGAAAGTAAGCTATGGGTGAGTGAGAGAAAGAGGAGCTGTGAGTGACTGAGAGAGAGAGAAAGAGAAGCTGTGAGTGAGTGAGAGAGAGAGAGAAGCTGTGAGTGAGTGAGAGAGTGAGAAAAGAGAAGCTGTGAGTGAGAGTGAGAGAAAGAGAAGCTGTGTGTGTGTGAGAGAGAACGAGAAGCTGTGTGTGTGAGAGAGAGAGAAATAGAAGCTGTGAGTGAGTGAGGGAGAGAGAAAGAGAAGCTGTGAGTGAGTGAGTGAGAGAGAGAAAGAGAAGCTGTGAGAGAGAGAGAGAGAAGCTGTGAGTGAATGAGAGAGAGAGAAAGAAAAGCTGTGAGTGAGAGAGAGAAAGTGAAAGAAAAGCTGTAAGTGAGAGAGAGAGAGAGAAAGAGAAGTTGTGAGGGAGAGAGAGAAAGACAAGCTATGAGTGAGAGAGAGAGAGAAAGAGAAGCTGGGAGTGAGAGAGAGAAAGAGAAGCTGTGAGTGAGAGAGAGAGAGAAAGAGAAGCTGTGAGTGAGAGAGAGAGAGAAAGAGAAGCTGTGTGAGAGAGAGACAAATAGAAGCTGTGAGTGAGTGTGTGTGTGAGAGAAAGAGAATCTGTCAGTGAGAGAGAGAGAAAAGAAAAGCTGTGAGTGAGAGAGATAGAGAGAAAGAGAAGCTGTGAGTGAGTGAGAGAGAGAGAGAAGCTGTGAGTGAGAGAGAGAGAGAAGCTGTGAGTGAGTGAGAGAGAGAGAAAGAGTAGCAGTGAGTGAGAGAGACAGAGAGAGAAAGAGAAGCTGTGAGTGAGTGAGTGAGAGAGAGAAAGAAAGAGAAGCTGTGAGTGAGTGAGAGAGAGAGAAGGAGATGCTGTGAGAGAGAAGAGAGTGAGAGAGAAAGAGAAGCTGTGAGAGAGAGAGAGAGAGAAAGAGAAGCTGTGAGTGAGAGAGACAGAGAGAGAAAGAGAAGCTGTGAGTGAGAGAGAAAGAGGAGCAGAGAGTGAGAGAGAGAGAGAGAGAAGCTGTGAGTGATACAGAGAGAGAGAGAAAGCTGTGGTTGAGTGAGAAAGAGAAGCTGTGAGTGAGTGAGAGAGAGAGAGAAAGAGGAGCTGTGAGTGAGTGGGAGAGAGAGAAAGAGAAGCTGTGAGTGAGTGAGAGAGAGAGAGAGAAGTTGTGAGTGAGTGAGAGAGAGAACGAGAAGCTGTGAGTGAGTGAGAGAGAGAAAGAGAAGCTGTGAGTGAGAGAGAGAGAGAAAGAAAAGCTGTGAGTGAGTGAGAGAGAGAGAGAAAGAGAAGCTGTGAGTGCGAGAGACAGAGAGAGAAAGAGAAGTTGTAAATAAGAGAGAGAGAAAGAGAAGCTGTGAGTGAGTGAGAGAGAGAGAGAAAGAGAATCTGTGAGTTAGTGAGAGAAAGAGAAAATGTGAGTGAGAGAGTCAGAGAGAGAGAAGCTGTGAGTGAGTGAGAGATAGAGAGAAAGAGAAGCTGTGAGAGAGAGAGAGAGAGAAAGAGAAGCTGTGAGTGAGAGAGAGAGTGAGAGAGAAACTGTGAGTTAGTGAGAGAGAGAGAATGAGAAGCTGTGAGTGACAGAGACAGAGAGAGAAAGAGAAGCTGTGAGTGAGTGAGAGAGCGAGCGAAAGAAAGAGAAGCTGTGTGTGAGAGAGAGAAAGAGAAGCTGTGAATGAGAGAGAGAGAAATAGAAGCTGAGAGATAGAGAAAGAGAAGCTGTGAGTGTGAGAGAGAGAAAGAGAAGCTGTGAGTGAGAGAGAGAGAGAGAAGCTGTGAGTGAGAGAGAGAAAGAGAAAAAGAAGCTGTGAGTGAGAGCGAGAGCGAGAGCGAGAAAGATAAGCTGTTTGTGAGGGGGAGAGAGAGAAAGATAAGCTGTGAGTGAGAGAGAGAGAAAGAGAAGCTGAGAGAGGGAGAGAGAAAGAGAAGCTGTGAGTGAGACACAGAGAGAGAAATAAAGCTGTATAGTGAGTGAGAGAGAAAGAGAAGCTGTGAGTGAGTGATAGAGATAGAAAGAGAAGCTGTGAGTGAGTGAGAGGGAGAGAGAAAGAGAAGCTGTGAGTTAGTGAGAGAGAGAAAGAGAAGCTGTGAGTGATTGAGAGAGAGAAAGAGAAGCTGTGAGTGAGAGAGAGAGAGAGAAAGAAAAGCTGTGAGTGAGAGAGAGAGAGAAAGAGAAGCTGTGAGTGTGAGAGACAGAGAGAGAAAGAGATGCTGTGAGTGAGTGAGAGAGAGAGAAAGAGAAGCTGTGAGAGAGAGAGAAAGAGAAGCTGTAAATGAGAGAGAGAGAAATAGAAGCTGTGAGTGAGAGAGAGAGAAAGAGAAGCTGTGAGTGAGAGAGAGAGAGAGAAGCTGTGAGTGAGAGAGAGAGAGAAAGAGCAGCTGTGAGTGAGAGAGAGAAAGAGAAGCTATGAGAGAGAGAGAGAGAGAGAAAGAGAAGCTGTGAGTGAGAGAGAGAAAGAGAAGCTGTGAGTGAGAGAGAGAGAGAAAGAGAAGCTGTGAGTGAGAGAGAGAGAGAGAGAAAGAAAAGCTGTGAGAGAAATAGAAGCTGTGAGTGAGTGTGTGTGAGAGAGAAAGAGAATCTGTGAGTGAGAGAGAGAGAGAAAAGAGAAGCTGTGAGTGAGAGGGATAGAGAGAAAGAGAATCTGTGTGTGAGAGAGAAATAGAAGCTGTGAGTGAGTGAGAGAGAGAGAAAGAGAAAGAGAAGCTGTGAGTGAGTGAGAGAGAGAGAGAAGTTGTGAGTGAGTGAGAGAGAGAGAGAAGCTGGGAGTGAGTGAGAGAGAGAGAGAAAGAGAAGCAGTGAGTGAGAGAGACAGAGAGAGAAAGAAAAGCTGTGAGTGAGTGAGTGAGTGAGAGAGAGAAAGAAAGAGAAGCTGTGAGTGAGAGAGAGAGAGAAAGAGAAGCTGTGAGTGAGAGAGAGAGAGAAAGAGAAGCTGTGTGAGAGAGAGACAAATAGAAGCTGTGAGTGAGTGTGTGTGTGAGAGAAAGAGAATCTGTCAGTGAGAGAGAGAGAAAAGAAAAGCTGTGAGTGAGAGAGATAGAGAGAAAGAGAAGCTGTGAGTGAGTGAGAGAGAGAGAGAAGCTGTGAGTGAGAGAGAGAGAGAAGCTGTGAGTGAGTGAGAGAGAGAGAAAGAGTAGCAGTGAGTGAGAGAGACAGAGAGAGAAAGAGAAGCTGTGAGTGAGTGAGTGAGAGAGAGAAAGAAAGAGAAGCTGTGAGTGAGTGAGAGAGAGAGAAGGAGATGCTGTGAGAGAGAAGAGAGTGAGAGAGAAAGAGAAGCTGTGAGAGAGAGAGAGAGAGAAAGAGAAGCTGTGAGTGAGAGAGACAGAGAGAGAAAGAGAAGCTGTGAGTGAGAGAGAAAGAGGAGCAGAGAGTGAGAGAGAGAGAGAGAGAAGCTGTGAGTGATACAGAGAGAGAGAGAAAGCTGTGGTTGAGTGAGAAAGAGAAGCTGTGAGTGAGTGAGAGAGAGAGAGAAAGAGGAGCTGTGAGTGAGTGGGAGAGAGAGAAAGAGAAGCTGTGAGTGAGTGAGAGAGAGAGAGAGAAGTTGTGAGTGAGTGAGAGAGAGAACGAGAAGCTGTGAGTGAGTGAGAGAGAGAAAGAGAAGCTGTGAGTGAGAGAGAAAGAGAAAGAAAAGCTGTGAGTGAGTGAGAGAGAGAGAGAAAGAGAAGCTGTGAGTGCGAGAGACAGAGAGAGAAAGAGAAGTTGTAAATAAGAGAGAGAGAAAGAGAAGCTGTGAGTGAGTGAGAGAGAGAGAGAAAGAGAATCTGTGAGTTAGTGAGAGAAAGAGAAAATGTGAGTGAGAGAGTCAGAGAGAGAGAAGCTGTGAGTGAGTGAGAGATAGAGAGAAAGAGAAGCTGTGAGAGAGAGAGAGAGAGAAAGAGAAGCTGTGAGTGAGAGAGAGAGTGAGAGAGAAACTGTGAGTTAGTGAGAGAGAGAGAATGAGAAGCTGTGAGTGACAGAGACAGAGAGAGAAAGAGAAGCTGTGAGTGAGTGAGAGAGCGAGCGAAAGAAAGAGAAGCTGTGTGTGAGAGAGAGAAAGAGAAGCTGTGAATGAGAGAGAGAGAAATAGAAGCTGAGAGATAGAGAAAGAGAAGCTGTGAGTGTGAGAGAGAGAAAGAGAAGCTGTGAGTGAGAGAGAGAGAGAGAAGCTGTGAGTGAGAGAGAGAAAGAGAAAAAGAAGCTGTGAGTGAGAGCGAGAGCGAGAGCGAGAAAGATAAGCTGTTTGTGAGGGGGAGAGAGAGAAAGATAAGCTGTGAGTGAGAGAGAGAGAAAGAGAAGCTGAGAGAGGGAGAGAGAAAGAGAAGCTGTGAGTGAGACACAGAGAGAGAAATAAAGCTGTATAGTGAGTGAGAGAGAAAGAGAAGCTGTGAGTGAGTGATAGAGATAGAAAGAGAAGCTGTGAGTGAGTGAGAGGGAGAGAGAAAGAGAAGCTGTGAGTTAGTGAGAGAGAGAAAGAGAAGCTGTGAGTGATTGAGAGAGAGAAAGAGAAGCTGTGAGTGAGAGAGAGAGAGAGAAAGAAAAGCTGTGAGTGAGAGAGAGAGAGAAAGAGAAGCTGTGAGTGTGAGAGACAGAGAGAGAAAGAGATGCTGTGAGTGAGTGAGAGAGAGAGAAAGAGAAGCTGTGAGAGAGAGAGAAAGAGAAGCTGTAAATGAGAGAGAGAGAAATAGAAGCTGTGAGTGAGAGAGAGAGAAAGAGAAGCTGTGAGTGAGAGAGAGAGAGAGAAGCTGTGAGTGAGAGAGAGAGAGAAAGAGCAGCTGTGAGTGAGAGAGAGAAAGAGAAGCTATGAGAGAGAGAGAGAGAGAGAAAGAGAAGCTGTGAGTGAGAGAGAGAAAGAGAAGCTGTGAGTGAGAGAGAGAGAGAAAGAGAAGCTGTGAGTGAGAGAGAGAGAGAGAGAAAGAAAAGCTGTGAGAGAAATAGAAGCTGTGAGTGAGTGTGTGTGAGAGAGAAAGAGAATCTGTGAGTGAGAGAGAGAGAGAAAAGAGAAGCTGTGAGTGAGAGGGATAGAGAGAAAGAGAATCTGTGTGTGAGAGAGAAATAGAAGCTGTGAGTGAGTGAGAGAGAGAGAAAGAGAAAGAGAAGCTGTGAGTGAGTGAGAGAGAGAGAGAAGTTGTGAGTGAGTGAGAGAGAGAGAGAAGCTGGGAGTGAGTGAGAGAGAGAGAGAAAGAGAAGCAGTGAGTGAGAGAGACAGAGAGAGAAAGAAAAGCTGTGAGTGAGTGAGTGAGTGAGAGAGAGAAAGAAAGAGAAGCTGTGAGTGAGAGAGAGAGAGAGAAGGAGACGCTGTGAGAGAGAAGAGAGTGAGAGAGAAAGAGAAGCTGTGAGAGAGAAAGAGAAAGAGAATCTGTGAGTGAGAAAGACAGAGAGAAAGAAGCTGTGAGTGAGTGAGAGAGAAAGACGAGCTGAGAGTGAGAGAGAGAGAGAAAGAGAAGCTGTGAGTGATACAGAGAGAGAAAGTAAGCTATGGGTGAGTGAGAGAAAGAGGAGCTGTGAGTGACTGAGAGAGAGAGAAAGAGAAGCTGTGAGTGAGTGAGAGAGAGAGAGAAGCTGTGAGTGAGTGAGAGAGTGAGAAAAGAGAAGCTGTGAGTGAGAGTGAGAGAAAGAGAAGCTGTGTGTGTGTGAGAGAGAACGAGAAGCTGTGTGTGTGAGAGAGAGAGAAATAGAAGCTGTGAGTGAGTGAGGGAGAGAGAAAGAGAATCTGTGAGTGAGTGAGTGAGAGAGAGAAAGAGAAGCTGTGAGAGAGAGAGAGAGAGAAGCTGTGAGTGAATGAGAGAGAGAGAAAGAAAAGCTGTGAGTGAGAGAGAGAAAGTGAAAGAAAAGCTGTAAGTGAGAGAGAGAGAGAGAAAGAGAAGTTGTGAGGGAGAGAGAGAAAGACAAGCTATGAGTGAGAGAGAGAGAGAAAGAGAAGCTGGGAGTGAGAGAGAGAAAGAGAAGCTGTGAGTGAGAGAGAGAGAGAAAGAGAAGCTGTGAGTGAGAGAGAGAGAGAGAAAGAGAAGCTGTGTGAGAGAGAGCCAAATAGAAGCTGTGAGTGAGTGTGTGTGAGAGAGAAAGAGAATCTGTCAGTGAGAGAGAGAGAAAAGAAAAGCTGTGAGTGAGAGAGATAGAGAGAAAGAGAAGCTGTGAGTGAGTGAGTGAGAGAGAGAGAAGCTGTGAGTGAGAGAGAGAGAGAAGCTGCGAGTGAGTGAGAGAGAGAGAAGGAGATGCTGTGAGAGAGAAGAGAGTGAGAGAGAAAGAGAAGCTGTGAGAGAGAGAGAGAGAAAGAGAAGCTGTGAGTGAGAGAGACAGAGAGAGAAAGAGAAGCTGTGAGTGAGAGAGAAAGAGGAGCTGAGAGTGAGAGAGAGAGAGAGAGAGAGAGAAGCTGTGAGTGATACAGAGAGAGAGAGAAAGCTGTGGTTGAGTGAGAAAGAGAAGCTGTGAGTGAGTGAGAGAGAGAGGGAAAGAGGAGCTGTGAGTGAGCGGGAGAGAGAGAAAGAGAAGCTGTGAGTGAGTGAGAGAGAGAGAGAGAAGCTGTGAGTGAGTGAGAGAGAGAACGAGAAGCTGTGAGTGAGTGAGAGAGAGAAAGAGAAGCTGTGAGTGAGAGAGAGAGAGAGAGAAAGAAAAGCTGTGAGTGAGTGAGAGAGAGAGAGAAAGAGAAGCTGTGAGTGCGAGAGACAGAGAGAGAGAAGCTGTGAGTGACTGAGTGAGAGAAAGAGAAGGTGTGAGTGAGAGAGAGAGAGAAAGAGAATCTGTGAGTGAGTGAGAGAGAGAACGAGAAGCTGTGAGTGATTGAGAGAGAGAAAGAGAAGCTGTGAGTGAGAGAGAGAGAGAAAGAAAAGCTGTAAGTGAGAGAGAGAGAGAGAGAGAGAGAAGCTGTGAGTGACTGAGTGAGAGAAAGAGAAGGTGTGAGTGAGAGAGAGAGAGAAAGAGAATCTGTGAGTGAGTGAGAGAGAGAACGAGAAGCTGTGAGTGAGAGAGACAGAGAGAGAGAAGCTGTGAGTGAGGAGAGAGAGAGAGAGAAGCTGTGAGTGAGTGAGAGAGAGAGAGAGAGAAGCAGTGAGTGATAGAGACAGAGAGGGAAAGAGAAGCTGTGAGTGAGTGAGTGAGAGAAAGAAAGAAAGAGAAGCTGTGAGTGAGAGAGAGAGAGAGAAAGAGTAGCTTTGAATGAGAGAGAGAGAAATAGAGCTGTGAGTGAAAGAGAGAGAAAGAGAAGCTGTGAGTGAGAGAGAGAGAGAGAGAAAGAGAAGCTGTGAGCATGTGAGAGAGAGAGAAAGAGAAGCTGTGAGTGAGAGAGGG
Source organism: Bradypodion pumilum (assembly GCA_035047305.1). Lineage (NCBI taxonomy): Eukaryota > Metazoa > Chordata > Lepidosauria > Squamata > Chamaeleonidae > Bradypodion > Bradypodion pumilum. The sequence goes on from JAWDJD010000002.1 coordinate 182,345,738, forward strand.
AAAGAGAAAGAGAAGCTGTGAGTGAGAGAGAGAGAGAAAGAGAATCTGTGAGGGAGGGAGACAGAGAGAGAAATAGAACCTGTGAGTGAGCAAGAGAGAGAGAGAAAGAGAACCTGTGAGTGAGAGAGAGAGAAGCTGTGAGTGAGAGAGAGAAAGAGAAGCTGTGAGTGAGAGAGACAGAGAGAGAAATAGAAGCTGTGAGTGAGTGAGAGAGAAAGAGGAGCTGAGAGTGAGAGAGAGAGAAAGAGAAGCTGTGAGTGATACAGAGAGAGAAAGAAAGCTGTGGGTGAGTGAGAGAGAAAGAGAAGCTGTGAGTGAGTGAGAGTGAGAGAGAAAGAGAAGCTGTGAGTGAGTGAGTGAGAGAGAGAGAAAGAGAAGCTGTGTGAGTGAGAGAGAGAGAGAAATAGAAGCTGTGAGTTAGTGAGAGAGAGAAAGAGAAGCTGTGAGTGAGAGAGAGAGAAAGAGAAGCTGTGAGTGAGTGAGAGAGAGAGAAAAGGGAAGCTGTGAGTGAGAGAGATAGAGAGAAAGAGAAGCAGTGTGTGTGTGAGAGAGAGAAAAAGAAGCTGTGAGTGAGAGAGAGAGAAAGAGAAGCTGTGAGTGAGGGAGTGAGTGAGAGAAAGAGAAGCTGTGAGAGAGAGAGAAAGAGAAGCTGTGAGTTAGTGAGAGAGAGAGAAAGAGAAGCTGTGAGTGAGAGAGACAGAGAGAGAAGCTGTGAGTGAGGAGAGAGAGAGAAAGAGAGCTATGAGTGAGAGAATGAGAGAAAGAAAGAGAAACTGTGAGTGAGTGAGTGAGAGAAAGAGAAGCTGTGAGTGAGAGAGAGAGAAAGAGAAGCTGTGAGTGAAAGAGAGAGAGAAAGAGAAGCTGTGAGTGAGAGAGAGAGAAAGAGAAGCTGTGAGTGAGAGAGAGAAACAGAAGCTGTGAGTGAGTGATAGAGAGAGAAAGAGAAGCTGTGAATTAGAGAGAGAAAGAAAGAAGCTGTGAGTGAGAGCGAGAGAGAGAAAGAGAAGCTGTGAAAGAGAGAGAGAAAGAGAAGCTGTGAGTGAGAGAGACAGAGAGAAGCTGTGAGTGACTGAGTGAGAGAAAGAGAAGGTGTGAGTGAGAGAGAGAGAGAAGGAGAAGCTGTGAGTGAGTGAGAGAGAGAACGAGAAGCTGTGAGTGATTGAGAGAGAGAAAGAGAAGCTGTGAGTGAGAGAGAGAGAGAAAGAAAAGCTGTGAGTGAGAGAGAGAGAGAAAGAGAAGCTGTGAGTGTGAGAGACAGAGAGAGAAAGAGATGCTGTGAGTGAGCGAGAGAGAGAAAGAGCAGCTGTGAGTGAGAGAGAGAAAGAGAAGCTATGAGTGAGAGAGAGAGAGAAAGAGAAGCTGTGAGTGAGAGAGAGAAAGAGAAGCTGTGAGTGAGAGAGAGAGAGAGAAAGAGAAGCTGTGAGTGAGAGAGAGAGAGAGAGAGAGAAAAGCTGTGAGAGAAATAGAAGCTGTGAGTGAGTGTGTGTGAGAGAGAAAGAGAAGCTGTAAATGAGAGAGAGAGAGAAATAGAAGCTGTGAGTGAGAGAGAGAGAAAGAAAGAGAAGCTGTGTGTGAGAGAGAAAGAGAAGCTGTAAATGAGAGAGAGAGAGAAATAGAAGCTGTGAGTGAGAGAGAGAGAAAGAGAAGCTGTGAGTGAGAGAGAGAGAGAGAAAGAGAAGCTGTGAGTGAGAGAGAGAGAGAAAGAGCAGCTGTGAGTGAGAGAGAGAAAGAGAAGCTGTGAGTGAGAGAGAGAGAGAGAAAGAGAAGCTGTGAGTGAGAGAGAGAGAGAGAAAAGCTGTGAGAGAAATAGAAGCTGTGAGTGAGTGTGTGTGAGAGAGAAAGAGAATCTGTGAGTGAGAGAGAGAGAAAAGAGAAGCTGTGAGTGAGAGGGATAGAGAGAAAGAGAATCTGTGTGAGAGAGAGAAATAGAAGTTGTGAGTGAGTGAGAGAGAGAGAGAAAGAGAAAGAGAAGCTGTGAGTGAGTGAGTGAGAGAGAGAGAAGTTGTGAGTGAGTGACAGAGAGAGAGAAGCTGGGAGTGAGTGAGAGAGAGAAAGAGAATCAGTGAGTGAGAGAGGCAGAGAGAGAAAGAAAAGCTGTGAGTGAGTGAGTGAGTGAGAGAGAGAAAGAAAGAGAAGCTGTGAGTGAGAGAGAGAGAGAGAAGGAGACGCTGTGAGAGAGAAGAGAGTGAGAGAGAAAGAGAAGCTGTGAGAGAGAAAGAGAAAGAGAATATGTGAGTGAGAAAGACAGAGAGAAAGAAGCTGTGAGTGAGTGAGAGAGAAAGATGAGCTGAGAGTGAGAGAGAGAGAGAAAGAGAAGCTGTGAGTGATACAGAGAGAGAGAAAGTAAGCTATGGGTGAGTGAGAGAAAGAGGTGCTGTGAGTGAGTGAGAGAGAGAGAAAGAGAAGCTGTGAGTGAGTGAGAGAGAGAGAAAGAGAAGCTGTGAGTTAGTGAGAGAGAGAAAGAGAAGCTGTGAGTGAGAGAGAGAGATTGAGAAGCTGTGAGTGAGTGAGAGAGTGAGAAAACAGAAGCTGTGAGTGAGAGAGAGAGAAAGAGAAGCTGTGTGTGTGTGAGAGAGAGAAATAGAAGCTGTGAGTGAGTGAGGGAGAGAGAAAGAGAAGCTGTGAGTGAGTGAGTGAGAGAGAGAAAGAAAGAGAAGCTGTGAGAGAGAGAGAAAGAGAAGCTGTGAGTGAGTGTGAGAGAGAGAAAGAAAAGCTGTGAGTGAGAGAGAGAAAGAGAAAGAAAAGCTGTGAGTGAGAGAGAGAGAGAGAAAGAGAAGTTGTGAGGGAGAGAGAGAAAGACAAGCTATGAGTGAGAGAGAGAGAAAGAGAAGCTGTGAGTGAGTGTGTGTGAGAGAGAAAGAGAATCTGTCAGTGAGAGAGAGAGAAAAGAAAAGCTGTGAGTGAGAGAGATAGAGAGAAAGAGAAGCTGTGAGTGAGTGAGAGAGAGAGAGAGAAGCTGTGAGTGAGAGAGAGAGAAGCTGTGAGTGAGATAGAGAAAGAGTAGCAGTGAGTGAGAGAGACAGAGAGAGAAATAGAAGCTGTGAGTGAGTGAGTGAGAGAGAGAAAGAAAGAGAAGCTGTGAGTGAGAGAGAGAGAGAGAAGGAGATGCTGTGAGAGAGAAGAGAGTGAGAGAGAAAGAGAAGCTGAGAGAGAGAGAGAGAGAGAGAGAGAGAGAAGCTGTGAGTGAGAGAGACAGAGAGAGAAAGAGAAGCTGTGAGTGAGAGAGAAAGAGGAGCTGAGAGTGAGAGAGAGAGAGAGAAGCTGTGAGTGATACAGAGAGAGAGAGAAAGCTGTGGGTGAGTGAGAAAGAGAAGCTGTGAGTGAGTGAGAGAGTGAGAGAGAGAAAGAGAAGCTGTGAGTGAGTGATAGAGAGAGAAAGAGAAGCTGTGAGAGAGAGAGAGAGAGAGGAGCTGTGAGAGTGTGTGAGAGAGAGAAAGAGAAGCTGTGAGTGAGAGAGGGAAAGAGAAAGAGAAGCTGTGAGTGAGAGAGAGAGAGAGAGAAAGAGAAGCTGTGAGGGAGGGAGACAGAGAGAGAAATAGAACCTGTGAGTGAGCAAGAGAGAGAGAGAAAGAGAACCTGTGAGTGAGAGAGAGAGAAGCTGTGAGTGTGAGAGAGAAAGAGAAGCTGTGAGTGAGAGAGAGAGAAAAAGAAAAGCTGTGAGTGAGAGAGAGAGAAAGAGAAGCTGTGAGTGAGAGAGAGAGAAGCTATGAGTGAGAGAGAGAGAGAAAGAGAAGCTGTGAGTGTGAGAGAGAGAAGCTGTGAGTGAGTGAGAGAGAGAGAGAAAAAGAAAAGCTGTGAGTGAGTGAGAGAGAGAGAGAGAAAGAAGCTGTGAGTGAGAGAGAGAGAAGCTGTGTGTGAGAGAGAAAGAGAATGAGAAGCTGTGAGTGAGAGAGAGAGAGAGAGAAAGAGAAGCTGTGAGTGAGAGAGACAGAGAGAGAGAAAGAAGCTGTGAGTGAGAGAGAGAGAGAAGCTGTGTGTGAGAGAGAAAGAGAATGAGAAGCTGTCAGTGAGATGGAGAGAGAGAAAGAGAAGCTGTGAGTGAGAGAGAGAGAAAGAAAGAGAAGCTGTGACTGAGTGAGAGAGAGAGAAAGAGAAGCTGTGAGTGAGAGAGAGAAAGAGAAGCTGTGAGTGAGAGAGAGAGCGAGAAAGAGAAGCTGAGAATGAGAGAGGGAGAATTAGAAGCTATGAGTGAGAGAGAGAGAAAGAAAGAAAGAGAAGCTGTGAGTGAGAGAGAGACAGAAAGAGAAGCTGTGAGTGAGAGAGAGAAAGAGAAGCTGTGAGTGAGAGAGAGAAAGAGAAGCTATGAGTGAGAGAGAGAGAAAGAGAAGCTGTGAGTGAGAGAGAGAGAAAGAGAAGCTGTGAGTGAGTGAGTGAGTGAGAGAGAGTGAAGCTGTGAGTTAGTGAGAGAGAGAAAGAGAATCTGTGAGTGAGAGAGATAGAGAGAGAAGGTGTGAGTGAGTGAGAGAGAGAGAAAAGAGAAGCTGTGAGTGAGAGAGACAGAGAGAGAGAAGCTGTGAGTGAGGAGAGAGGGAGAAAGAGAGCTATGAGTGAGAGAGTGAGAGAAAGAAAGAGAAGCTGTGAGTGAGTGAGAGAGAGAAAAAAAAGAGAAGCTGTGAGTGAGAGAGATAGAGAGAAAGAGAAGCTGTTAGAGAGAGAGAAAAATAGAGGCTGTGAGTGAGTGAGAGAGAGAGAAAGAGAAGCTGTGAGTGAGAGAGACAGAGAGAGAATCTGTGAGTGAGGAGAGAGAGAGAGAAGCTGTGAGTGAGTGAGAGAGAGAGAGAAGCAGTGAGTGAGAGAGACAGAGAGGGAAAGAGAAGCTGTGAGTGAGTGAGAGAGAGAAAGAAAGAGAAGCTGTGAGTGAGAGAGAGAGAGAAAGAGTAGCTGTGAATGAGAGAGAGAGAAATAGAAGCTGTGAGTGAAAGAGGGAGAAAGAGAAGCTGTGAGTGAGAGAGAGAGAGAGAGAAAGAGAAGTTGTGAGTGTGTGTGTGAGAGAGAAAGAGAAGCTGTGAGTGAGAGAGGGAAAGAGAAAGAGAAGCTGTGTGAGAGAGAGAGAGAGAGAGAAGCTGTGAGGGAGGGAGACAGAGAGAGAAATAGAACCTGTGAGTGAGCAAGAGAGAGAGAGAAAGAGAACCTGTGAGTGAGAGAGAGAGAAGCTGTGAGTGAGAGAGAGAAAGAGAAGCTGTGAGTGAGCGAGACAGAGAGAGAAAGAGAAGCTGTGAGTGAGTGAGAGAGAAAGAGGAGCTGAGAGTGAGAGAGAGAGAAAGAGAAGCTGTGAGTGATACAGAGAGAGAAAGAAAGCTGTGGGTAAGTGAGAGAGAAAGAGAAGCTGTGAGTGATACAGAGAGAGAAAGAGAAGCTGTGAGTGAGTGAGTGAGAGAGAAAGAGAAGCTGTGAGTGAGTGAGAGAGAGAGAGAAATAGAAGCTGTGAGTTAGTGAGAGAGAGAAAGAGAAGCTGTGAGTGAGAGAGAGAGAAAGAGAAGCTGTGAGTGAGTGAGAGAGAGAGAAAAGAGAAGCTGTGAGTGAGAGAGATAGAGAGAAAGAGAAGCTGTGTGTGTGTGAGAGAGAGAAAAAGAAGCTGTGAGTGAGAGAGAGAGAAAGAGAAGCTGTGAGTGAGTGAGTGAGAGAGAGAGAGAAAGAGAAGCTGTGAGAGAGAGAGAAAGAGAAGCTGTGAGTTAGTGAGAGAGAGAAAGAGAAGCTGTGAGTGAGAGAGACAGAGAGAGAGAAGCTGTGAGTGAGGAGAGAGAGAGAAAGAGAGCTATGAGTGAGAGAATGAGAGAAAGAAAGAGAAACTGTGAGTGAGTGAGTGAGAGAAAGAGAAGCTGTGAGTGCAAGAGATAGAGAGAAAGAGAAGCTGTGAATGAGAGAGAGAGAGAGAAATAGAAGCTGTGAGTGAGAGAGAGAGAAAGAGAAGCTGTGAGTGAAAGAGAGAGAGAAAGAGAAGCTGTGAGTGAGAGAGAGAGAAAGAGAAGCTGTGAGTGAGAGAGAGAAAGAGAAGCTGTGAGTGAGTGATAGAGAGAGAAAGAGAAGCTGTGAGTGAGAGAGAGAGAGAGAGAAGCTGTGAGAGTGTGTGAGAGAGAGAAAGAGAAGCTGTGAGTGAGAGAGGGAAAGAGAAAGAGAAGCTGTGAGTGAGAGAGAGAGAGAGAGAAAGAGAAGCTGTGAGGGAGGGAGACAGAGAGAGAAATAGAACCTGTGAGTGAGCAAGAGAGAGAGAGAAAGAGAACCTGTGAGTGAGAGAGAGAGAAGCTGTGAGTGTGAGAGAGAAAGAGAAGCTGTGAGTGAGAGAGAGAGAAAGAGAAGCTGTGAGTGAGTGAGAGAGAAAGAGGAGCTGAGAGTGAGAGAGAGAGAAAGAGAAGCTGTGAATGATACAGAGAGAGAGAGAAAGCTGTGGGTGAGTGAGAGAGAAAGAGAAGCTGTGAGTGAGTGAGAGTGAGAGAGAAAGAGAAGCTGTGAGTGAGTGAGTGAGAGAGAAAGAGAAGCTGTGAGTGAGTGAGAGAGAGAGAGAAATAGAAGCTGTGAGTTAGTGAGAGAGAGAAAGAGAAGCTGTGAGTGAGAGAGAGAGAAAGAGAAGCTGTGAGTGAGTGAGAGAGAGAGAAAAGAGAAGCTGTGAGTGAGAGAGATAGAGAGAAAGAGAAGCTGTGTGTGTGTGAGAGAGAAAAAGAAGCTGTGAGTGAGAGAGAGAGAAAGAGAAGCTGTGAGTGAGTGAGTGAGAGAGAGAAAGAGAAGCTGTGAGAGAGAGAGAAAGAGAAAGAGAGCTATGAGTGAGAGAATGAGAGAAAGAAAGAGAAACTGTGAGTGAGTGAGTGAGAGAAAGAGAAGCTGTGAGTGCAAGAGATAGAGAGAAAGAGAAGCTGTGAATGAGAGAGAGAGAGAAATAGAAGCTGTGAGTGAGAGAGAGAGAAAGAGAAGCTGTGAGTGAAAGAGAGAGAGAAAGAGAAGCTGTGAGTGAGTGATAGAGAGAGAAAGAGAAGCTGTGAGTGAGAGAGAGAGAGAGAAAGCTGTGAGTGAGTGTGAGAGAGAGAAAAGAGAAGTTGTGAGTGAGAGAGATAGGGAGAAAGAAAGAGAAGCTGTGAGTGAGAGAGAGAAAAATAGAAGCTGTGAGTGAGTGAGAGAGTGAAAGAAAGAAAAGCTGTGAGTGAGTGAGTGAGAGAGATAGAGAAAGAGAAGCTGTGTGTGTGTGAGAGAGAAAGAGAATCTGTGAGTTAGTGAGTGAAAGAGAAAGAGACGCTGTGAGTGAGAGAGACAGAGAGAGAGAGAGAAGCTGTGAGTGAATGAGAGAGAGAGAAAAAGAGCTGTGAGTGAGAGAGAGAGAGAGAAAGAGAAGCTGTGAGTTAGTGTCAGAGAAAGAGAAGCTGTGAGTGAGAGAGACAGAAAGAGAAAGGGAAGCTGTGAGTGAGTGAGAGAGAGAGAGAGAGAAAGAGAAGCTGTGAGTGAGAGTGAGAGAGAGAGAGAAAGAGAAGCTGTAAAAGAGAGAGAGAAAGAGAAGCTGTGAGTGAGAGAGACAGAGAGAGAGAGAAGCTGTGAGTGACTGAGTGAGAAAGAGAAGGTGTGAGTGAGAGAGAGAGAAAGAGAATCTGTGAGTGAGTGAGAGAGAGAACGAGAAGCTGTGAGTGATTGAGAGAGAGAAAGAGAAGCTGTGAGTGAGAGAGAGAGAGAGAAAGAAAAGCTGTGAGTGAGAGAGAGAGAGAAAGAGAACCTGTGAGTGTGAGAGACAGAGAGAGAAAGAGATGCTGTGAGTGAGCGAGAGAGAGAGAAAGAGAAGCTGTGTGAGAGAGAGAAAGAGAAGCTGTAAATGAGAGAGAGAGAGAAATAGAAGCTGTGAGTGAGAGAGAGAGAAAGAGAAGCTGTGAGTGAGAGAGAGAGAGAGAAAGAGAAGCTGTGAGTGAGTGAGAGAGAGAGAAAGAGCAGCTGTGAGTGAGAGAGAGAAAGAGAAGCTATGAGTGAGAGAGAGAGAGAAAGAGAAGCTGTGAGTGAGAGAGAGAAAGAGAAGCTGTGAGTGAGAGAGAGAGAGAAAGAGAAGCTGTGAGTGAGAAAGAGAGAGAGAGAGAAAAGCTGTGAGAGCAATAGAAGCTGTGAGTGAGTGTGTGTGAGAGAGAAAGAGAATCTGTGAGTGAGAGTGAGAGAGAAAAGAGAAGCTGTGAGTGAGAGGGATAGAGAGAAAGAGAATCTGTGTGTGAGAGAGAAATAGAAGTTGTGAGTGAGTGAGAGAGAGAGAGAAAGAGAAAGAGAAGCTGTGAGTGAGTGAGTGAGAGAGAGAGAAGTTGTGAGTGAGTGACAGAGAGAGAGAGAAGCTGGGAGTGAGTGAGAGAGAGAAAGAGAATCAGTGAGTGAGAGAGACAGAGAGAGAAAGAAAAGCTGTGAGTGAGTGAGTGAGAGAGAGAAAGAAAGAGAAGCTGTGAGTGAGAGAGAGAGAGAGAAGGAGACGCTGTGAGAGAGAAGAGAGTGAGAGAGAAAGAGAAGCTGTGAGAGAGAAAGAGAAAGAGAATATGTGAGTGAGAAAGACAGAGAGAAAGAAGCTGTGAGTGAGTGAGAGAGAAAGATGAGCTGAGAGTGAGAGAGAGAGAGAAAGAGAAGCTGTGAGTGATACAGAGAGAGAGAAAGTAAGCTATGGGTGAGTGAGAGAAAGAGGTGCTGTGAGTGAGTGAGAGAGAGAGAAAGAGAAGCTGTGAGTGAGTGAGAGAGAGTGAAAGAGAAGCTGTGAGTTAGTGAGAGAGAGAAAGAGAAGCTGTGAGTGAGAGAGAGAGAGAGAGAAGCTGTGAGTGAGTGAGAGAGTGAGAAAACAGAAGCTGTGAGTGAGAGAGAGAGAAAGAGAAGCTGTGTGTGTGTGAGAGAGAGAAATAGAAGCTGTGAGTGAGTGAGGGAGAGAGAATGAGAAGCTGTGAGTGAGTGAGTGAGAGAGAGAAAGAAAGAGAAGCTGTGAGAGAGAGAGAGAAAGAGAAGCTATGAGTGAGTGTGAGAGAGAGAAAGAAAAGCTGTGAGTGAGAGAGAGAAAGAGAAAGAGAAGCTGTGAGTGAGAGAGAGAGAGAGAGAGAGAGAAAGAGAAGCTGTGAGTGAGAGAGAGAGAGAGAAAGAGAAGCTGTGTGAGAGAGAGACAAATAGAAGCTGTGAGTGAGTGTGTGTGAGAGAGAAAGAGAATCTGTCAGTGAGAGAGAGAGAAAAGAAAAGCTGTGAGTGAGAGAGATAGAGAGAAAGAGAAGCTGTGAGTGAGTGAGAGAGAGAGAGAGAAGCTGTGAGTGAGAGAGAGAGAGAGAAGCTGTGAGTGAGTGAGAGAGAGAAAGAGTAGCAGTGAGTGAGAGAGACAGAGAGAGAAAGAGAAGCTGTGAGTGAGTGAGTGAGAGAGAGAAAGAAAGAGAAGCTGTGAGTGAGTGAGAGAGAGAGAAGGAGATGCTGTGAGAGAGAAGAGAGTGAGAGAGAAAGAGAAGCTGTGAGAGAGAGAGAGAAAGAGAAGCTGTGAGTGAGAGAGACAGAGAGAGAAAGAGAAGCTGTGAGTGAGAGAGAAAGAGGAGCTGAGAGTGAGAGAGAGAGAGAGAAGCTGTGAGTGATACAGAGAGAGAGAGAAAGCTGTGGGTGAGTGAGAAAGAGAAGCTGTGAGTGAGTGAGAGAGAGAGAGAGAAAAAGGAGCTGTGAGTGAGTGAGAGAGAGAGAAAGAGAAGCTGTGAGTGAGTGAGAGAGAGAGAGAAAAGCTGTGAGTGAGTGAGAGAGAGAACGAGAAGCTGTGAGTGAGTGAGAGAGAGAAAGAGAAGCTGTGAGTGAGAGAGAGAGAGAAAGAAAAGCTGTGAGTGAGTGAGAGAGAGAGAGAGAAAGAGAAGCTGTGAGTGCGAGAGACAGAGAGAGAAAGAGAAGTTGTAAATGAGAGAGAGAGAAAGAGAAGCTGTGAGTGAGTGAGAGAGAGAGAGAAGCTGTGAGTGAGTGAGAGATAGAGAGAAAGAGAAGCTGTGAGTGAGAGAGAGAGAGAAACAGAAGCTGTGAGTGAGAGAGAGAGTGAGAGAGAAACTGTGAGTTAGTGAGAGAGAGAGAATGAGAAGCTGTGAGTGACAGAGACAGAGAGAGAAAGAGAAGCTGTGAGTGAGTGAGAGAGCGAGCGAAAGGAAGAGAATCTGTGTGTGTGAGAGAGAAAGAGAAGCTGTGAATGAGAGAGAGAGAAATAGAAGCTGAGAGATAGAGAAAGAGAAGCTGTGAGTGAGAGAGAGAGAAAGAGAAGCTGTGAGTGAGAGAGGGAGAGAAGCTGTGAGTGAGAGAGAGAAAGAGAAAGAGCAGCTGTGAGTGAGAGCGAGAGAAAGAGAAGCTGAGAGAGGGAGACAGAAAGAGAAGCTGTGAGTGAGACAGAGAGAGAGAAATAAAGCTGTATAGTGAGTGAGAGAGAAAGAGAAGCTGTGAGTGAATGATAGAGAGAGAAAGAGAAGCTGTGAGTGAGTGAGAGGGAGAGAGAAAGAGAAGCTGTGAGTTAGTGAGAGAGAGAAAGAGAAGCTGTGAGTGAGAGAGAGAGAAAGAGAAGCTGTGAGTGAGTGAGAGTGAGAGAGAGAAAAGAGAAGCTGTGAGTGAGAGAGATAGAGAGAAAGAGAAGCTGTGTGTGAGTGAGAGAGAGAAAGAGAAGCTGTGAGTGAGTGAGAGGGAGAGAGAAAGAGAAGCTGTGAGTTAGTGAGAGAGAGAAAGAGAAGCTGTGAGTGAGAGAGAGAGAAAGAGAAGCTGTGAGTGAGTGAGAGAGAGAGAGAGAAGCTGTGAGTGAGTGAGAGAGAGAGAAAAGAGAAGCTGTGAGTGAGAGAGATAGAGAGAAAGAGAAGCTGTGTGTGAGTGAGAGAGAGAGAAAGATAAGCTGTGAGAGAGAGAGAAAGAGAAGCTGTGAGTGAGAGGAACAGAGAAAGAGAGAGAAGCTGTGAGTGAGTGTGTGTGTGAGAGAGAGAAGCTGTGTGTGAGAGCGAGAGAGAAAGAGAAGCTGTGACTGAGTGAGAGAGAGAGAGAGAAGCTGTGAGTGAGTGAGTGAGAGAGAGAAACTGTGAGTGCGAGATACGGAGAGAGAAAGAGAAGATGTGAGTGAGAGAGACAGAGAGAAAGAGAAGCTGTGAGTGAGAGAGAGAGAAAGAGAAGCTGAGTGAGAGAGAGAGAGAAGGAGAAGCTGTGAGTGATACAGAGAGAGAAAGAAAGCTGTGAGTGATAGAGAGAGAGAAAGAGAAGCTGTGAGTGAGTGAGAGGGAGAGAAAAAGAGAAGCTGTGAGTGAGTGAGTCAGAGAGAGAGAGACAAAGAGAAGCTGTGAGTTAGTGAGAGAGAGAGAAAGAGAAGCTGTGAGTGAGAGAGTGAAAGAGAAGCTGTGAGTGAGAGAGAGAGAGAGAAGCTGTGAGTAAGAGAGAGAGAGAGAAGCTGTGAGTTAGTGAGAGAGAGAGAAAGAGAAGCTGTGAGTGAGAGAGAAAGAGAAGCTGTGAGTGAGTGAGACAGAGAAAAGAGAAGCTGTGAGTGTGTGTGTGAGAGAGAAAGAGAAGCTGTGAGAGGGGAAGAGAAGCTGTGAGTGAGAGAGACCTAGAAAGAGAGAAGCTGTGAATGAGAGAGAGAGAGAAAGAGAAGCTGTGACTGAGTGAGAGAGGGAAAGAGAAGCTGTGAGTGAGTGAGAGAGAGAGAAAGAGAAGCTGTGAGTGCGAAAGACAGAGAGAGAAAGAGAAGCTGTGAGTGAGTGAGAGAGAGAAAGAGAAGCTGTGAGTGAGAGAGAGAGAGAGAAAGAGAAGCTGTGAGTGAGAGAGAGAGAGAAAAAGTAAAGCTGTGAGTGAGAGAGAGAGAAAGAGAAGCTGTGAGTGAGAGAGAGGGAAGCTATGAGTGAGAGAGAGAGAAAGAGAAGCTGTGAGTGTGAGAGAGAGAGAAGCTGTGAGTGAGTGAGAGAGAGAGAGAAAAAGAAAAGCTGTGAGTGAGTGAGAGAGAGAGAGAGAAAGAAGCTGTGAGTGAGAGAGAGAGAAGCTGTGTGTGAGAGAGAAAGAGAATGAGAAGCTGTCAGTGAGATGGAGAGAGAAAAAGAGAAGCTGTGAGTGAGAGAGAGAGAAAGAAAGAGAAGCTGTGACTGAGTGAGAGAGAGAGAAAGAGAAGCTGTGAGTGAGAGAGAGAAAGAGAAGCTGTGAGTGAGAGAGAGCGAGAAAGAGAAGCTGAGAATGAGAGAGGGAGAATTAGAAGCTATGAGTGAGAGAGAGAGAAAGAAAGAGAAGCTGTGAGTGAGAGAGAGACAGAAAGAGAAGCTGTGAGTGAGAGAGAGAAAGAGAAGCTGTGAGTGAGAGAGAGAAAGAGAAGCTATGAGTTAGAGAGAGAGAAAGAGAAGCTGTGAGTGAGAGAGAGAGAAAGAGAAGCTGTGAGTGAGTGAGTGAGAGAGAGAGAAGCTGGGAGTGAGAGAGAGAGAGAAAGAGAAGCAGTGAGTGAGAGAGACAGAGAGAAAGAGAAGCTGTGAGTGAGTGAGTGAGAGAGAGAAAGAAAGAGAAGCTGTGAGTGAGTGAGTGAGAGAGAGAGGAGACGCTGTGAGAGAGAAGAGAGTGAGAGAGAAAGAGAAGCTGTGAGAGAGAAAGAGAAAGAGAATCTGTGAGTGAGAAAGACAGAGAGAAAGTAAGCTGTGGGTGAGTGAGAGAAAGACGAGCTGTGAGTGAGTGAGAGAGAGAGAAAGAGAAGCTGTGAGTGAGTGAGAGAGAGAGAGAAAGAGAAGCTGTGAGTTAGTGAGAGAGAGAAAGAGAAGCTGTGAGTGAGTGAGAGAGAGAGAAAGAAAAGCTGTGAGTGAGAGAGAGAGAGAGAAAGAAAAGCTGTGAGTGAGAGAGAGAGAGAGAAAGAGAAGCTGTGAGGGAGAGAGAGAAAGAGAAGCTATGAGTGAGAGAGAGAGAGAAAGAGAAGCTGGGAGTGAGAGAGAGAAAGAGAAGCTGTGAGTGAGAGAGAGAGAGAGAGAAAGAGAAGCTGTGAGTGAGAGAGAGAGAGAAAGAGAAGCTGTGTGTGAGAGAGACAAATAGAAGCTGTGAGTGAGTGTGTGTTAGAGAGAAAGAGAGTCTGTCAGTGAGAGAGAGAGAGAAAAGAAAAGCTGTGAGTGAGAGAGATAGAGAGAAAGAGAAGCTGTGTGAGAGAGAAATAGAAGCTGTGAGTGAGTGAGAGAGAGAGAAAGAGAAAGACAAGCTGTGAGTGAGAGAGAGAGAGAGAAGCTGTGAGTGAGAGAGAGAGAAGCTGTGAGTGAGTGAGAGAGAGAGAAAGAGAAGCAGTGAGTGAGAGAGACAGAGAGAGAAAGAGAAGCTGTGAGTGAGTGAGTGAGAGAGATAAAGAAAGAGAAGCTGTGAGTGAGTGAGAGAGAGAGAAGGAGATGCTGTGAGAGAGAAGAGAGTGAGAGAGAAAGAGAAGCTGTGTGTGAGAGAGAGAAAGAGAAGCTGTGAGTGAGAGAGCGAAAGAGAAGGGGTGAGTGAGTGAGAGAGAGAGAAAAGAGAAGCTGTGAGTGAGAGAGATAGAGAGAAAGAGAAGCTGTGTGTGAGAGAGAGAGAGAGAAAGAGAAGCTGTGAGTGAGTGAGAGGGAGAGAGAAAGAGAAGCTGTGAGTTAGTGAGAGAGAGAAAGAGAAGCTGTGAGTGAGAGAGAGAAAGAGAAGCTGTGAGTGAGTGAGAGAGAGAGAGAGAAGCTGTGAGTGAGTGAGAGAGAGAGAGAGAAAAGAGAAGCTGTGAGTGAGAGAGAAAGAGAAGCTGTGTGTGAGTGAGAGAGAGAGAAAGATAAGCTGTGAGAGAGAGAGAAAGAGAATCTGTGAGTGAGAGGAACAGAGAAAGAGAGAGAAGCTGTGAGTGAGTGTGTGTGTGAGAGAGAGAAGCTGTGAGTGAGAGAGAGAGAAAGAGAAGCTGTGACTGAGTGAGAGAGAGAGAAAGATAAGCTGTGAGAGAGAGAGAAAGAGAAGCTGTGAGTGAGAGGAACAGAGAAAGAGAGAGAAGCTGTGAGTGAGTGTGTGTGTGAGAGAGAGAAGCTGTGAGTGAGAGCGAGAGAGAAAGAGAAGCTGTGACTGAGTGAGAGAGAGAGAAAGAGAAGCTGTGAGTGAGTGAGTGAGTGAGAGAGAGAAACTGTGAGTGCGAGATACGGAGAGAGAAAGAGAAGCTGTGAGTGAGAGAGACAGAGAGAAAGAGAAGCTGTGAGTGAGAGAGAGAGAAAGAGAAGCTGAGTGAGTGAGAGAGAGAAGGAGAAGCTGTGAGTGATACAGAGAGAGAGAAAGAAAGCTGTGAGTGATAGAGAGAGAGAAAGAGAAGCTGTGAGTGAGTGAGAGGGAGAGAAAAAGAGAAGCTGTGAGTGAGTGAGTGAGAGAGAGAGACAAAGAGAAGCTGTGAGTTAGTGAGAGAGAGAGAAAGAGAAGCTGTGAGTGAGAGAGTGAAAGAGAAGCTGTGAGTGAGAGAGAGAGAGAAGCTGTGAGTAAGAGAGAGAGAGAAGCTGTGAGTTAGTGAGAGAGAGAGAAAGAGAAGCTGTGAGTGAGAGAGAAAGAGAAGCTGTGAGTGAGTTAGAGAGAGAAAAGAGAAGCTGTGAGTGTGTGTGTGAGAGAGAAAGAGAAGCTGTGAGAGTGAGAGGGGAAGAGAAGCTGTGAGTGAGAGAGACTGAGAAAGAGACAAGCTGTGAATGAGAGAGAGAGAGAAAGAGAAGCTGTGAGTGAGAGAGAGAAAGAGAAGCTGTGACTGAGTGAGAGAGAAAGAGAAGCTGTGAGTGAGTGAGAGAGAGAGAAAGAGAAGCTGTGAGTGCGAAAGACAGAGAGAGAAAGAGAAGCTGTGAGTGAGTGAGAGAGAGAAAGAGAAGCTGTGAGTGAGAGAGAGAGGGAAAGAGAAGCTGTGAGTGAGATAGAGAGAAAAAGAAAAGCTGTGAGTGAGAGAGAGAGAAAGAGAAGCTGTGAGTGAGAGAGAGGGAAGCTATGAGTGAGAGAGTGAGAAAGAGAAGCTGTGAGTGTGAGAGAGAGAAGCTGTGAGTGAGTGAGAGAGAGAGAGAGAAAAAGAAAAGCTGTGAGTGAGTGAGAGAGAGAGAGAAAGAAGCTGTGAGTGAGAGAGAGAGAAGCTGTGTGTGAGAGAGAAAGAGAATGAGAAGCTGTCAGTGAGATGGAGAGAGAGAAAGAGAAGCTGTGAGTGAGAGAGAGAGAAAGAAAGAGAAGCTGTGACTGAGTGAGAGAGAGAGAAAGAGAAGCTGTGAGTGAGAGAGAGAAAGAGAAGCTGTGAGTGAGAGAGAGAGCGAGAAAGAGAAGCTGAGAATGAGAGAGGGAGAATTAGAAGCTATGAGTGAGAGAGAGAGAAAGATAGAGAAGCTGTGAGTGAGAGAGAGACAGAAAGAGAAGCTGTGAGTGAGAGAGAGAGAACGAGAAGCTGTGAGTGAGAGAGAGAGAGAAAGAGAAGCTGTGAGTGTGAGAGAGAGAGAAGCTGTGAGTGAGTGAGAGAGAGAGAGAAAAAGAAAAGCTGTGAGTGAGTGAGTGAGAGAGAGAAAGAAGCTGTGAGTGAGAGAGAGAGAAGCTGTGTGTGAGAGAGAAAGAGAATGAGAAGCTGTCAGTGAGATGGAGAGAGAGAAAGAGAAGCTGTGAGTGAGAGAGAGAGAAAGAAAGAGAAGCTGTGACTGAGTGAGAGAGAGAGAAAGAGAAGCTGTGAGTGAGAGAGAGAAAGAGAAGCTGTGAGTGAGAGAGAGAGAGAGAAAGAGAAGCTGAGAATGAGAGAGGGAGAATTAGAAGCTATGAGTGAGAGAGAGAGAAAGAAAGAGAAGCTGTGAGTGAGAGAGAGACAGAAAGAGAAGCTGTGAGTGAGAGAGAGAAAGAGAAGCTGTGAGTGAGAGAGAGAAAGAGAAGCTGTGAGTGAGTGAGAGAGAGAGAAGCTGGGAGTGAGAGAGAGAGAGAGAAAGAGAAGCAGTGAGTGAGAGAGACAGAGAGAGAAAGAGAAGCTGTGAGTGAGTGAGTGAGAGAGAGAAAGAAAGAGAAGCTGTGAGTGAGTGAGAGAGAGAGAGAGAAGGAGACGCTGTGAGAGAGAAGAGAGTGAGAGAGAAAGAGAAGCTGTGAGAGAGAAAGAGAAAGAGAATCTGTGAGTGAGAAAGACAGAGAGAAAGTAAGCTGTGGGTGAGTGAGAGAAAGACGAGCTGTGAGTGAGTGAGAGAGAGAGAAAGAGAAGCTGTGAGTGAGTGAGAGAGAGAGAGAAAGAGAAGCTGTGAGTGAGAGAGAGAGAAAGAGAAGCTGTGTGTGCGAGAGAGAGATAAATAGAAGCTGTGAGTGAGTGAGGGAGAGAGAAAGAGAAGCTGTGAGTGAGTGAGTGAGAGAGAGAAAGTGAAGCTGTGAGAGAGAGAGAGAAAGAGAAGCTGTGAGTGAGTGAGAGAGAGAGAAAGAAAAGCTGTGAGTGAGAGAGAGAGAGAGAAAGAAAAGCTGTGAGTGAGAGAGAGAGAGAAAAAGAGAAGCTGTGAGGGAGAGAGAGAAAGAGAAGCTATGAGTGAGAGAGAGAGAAAGAGAAGCTGGGAGTGAGAGAGAGAAAGAGAAGCTGTGTGTGCGAGAGAGAGAGAGAAATAGAAGCTGTGAGTGAGTGAGAGAGAGAGAGAAAGAGAAGCTGTGAGTTAGTGAGAGAGAGAAAGAGAAGCTGTGAGTAAGAGAGAGAGAGAAGCTGTGAGTGAGTGAGAGAGAGAGAAAAGAGAAGCTGTGAGTGAGAGAGAGAGAAAGAGAAGCTGTGTGTGCGAGAGAGAGAGAAATAGAAGCTGTGAGTGAGTGAGGGAGAGAGAAAGAGAAGCTGTGAGTGAGTGAGTGAGAGAGAGAAAGTGAAGCTGTGTGAGAGAGAGAGAAAGAGAAGCTGTGAGTGAGTGAGAGAGAGAGAAAGAAAAGCTGTGAGTGAGAGAGAGAGAGAGAAAGAAAAGCTGTGAGTGAGAGAGAGAGAGAGAAAAAGAGAAGCTGTGAGGGAGAGAGAGAAAGAGAAGCTATGAGTGAGAGAGAGAGAAAGAGAAGCTGGGAGTGAGAGAGAGAAAGAGAAGCTGTGAGTGAGAGAGAGAGAGAGAGAAAGAGAAGCTGTGAGTGAGAGAGAGAGAGAAAGAGAAGCTGTGTGTGAGAGAGACAAATAGAAGCTGTGAGTGAGTGTGTGTGAGAGAGAAAGAGAATCTGTCAGTGAGAGAGAGAGAGAAAAGAAAAGCTGTGAGTGAGAGAGATAGAGAGAAAGAGAAGCTGTGTGAGAGAGAAATAGAAGCTGTGAGTGAGTGAGAGAGAGAGAGAAAGAGAAAGACAAGCTGTGAGTGAGTGAGAGAGAGAGAGAGAGAAGCTGTGAGTGAGAGAGAAAGAGAGAAGCTGTGAGTGAGTGAGAGAGAGAGAAAGAGAAGCAGTGAGTGAGAGAGACAGAGAGAGAAAGAGAAACTGTGAGTGAGTGAGTGAGAGAGAGAAAGAAAGAGAAGCTGTGAGTGAGTGAGAGAGAGAGGAGATGCTGTGAGAGAGAAGAGAGTGAGAGAGAAAGAGAAGCTGTGTGTGTGAGAGAGAAAGAGAAGCTGTGAGTGGGAGAGCGAAAGAGAAGGGGTGAGTGAGTGAGAGAGAGAGAAAAGAGAAGCTGTGAGTGAGAGAGATAGAGAGAAAGAGAAGCTGTGTGTGAGTGAGAGAGAGAGAAAGAGAAGCTGTGAGTGAGTGAGAGGGAGAGAGAAAGAGAAGCTGTGAGTTAGTGAGAGAGAGAAAGAGAAGCTGTGAGTGAGAGAGAGAGAAAGAGAAGCTGTGAGTGAGTGAGTGAGAGAGAGAGAAGCTGTGAGTGAGTGAGAGAGAGAGAGAGAAAAGAGAAGCTGTGAGTGAGAGAGATAGAGAGAAAGAGAAGCTGTGTGTGAGTGAGAGAGAGAGAAAGATAAGCTGTGAGAGAGAGAGAAAGAGAATCTGTGAGTGAGAGGAACAGAGAAAGAGAGAGAAGCTGTGAGTGAGTGTGTGTGTGTGAGAGAGAAGCTGTGAGTGAGAGAGAGAGAAAGAGAAGCTGTGACTGAGTGAGAGAGAGAGAAAGACAAGCTGTGAGAGAGAGAGAAAGAGAAGCTGTGAGTGAGAGGAACAGAGAAAGAGAGAGAAGCTGTAAGTGAGTGTGTGTGTGAGAGAGAGAAGCTGTGAGTGAGAGCGAGAGAGAAAGAGAAGCTGTGACTGAGTGAGAGAGAGAGAAAGAGAAGCTGTGAGTGAGTGAGTGAGAGAGAGAAACTGTGAGTGCGAGATACGGAGAGAGAAAGAGAAGCTGTGAGTGAGAGAGACAGAGAGAAAGAGAAGCTGTGAGTGAGAGAGAGAGAAAGAGAAGCTGAGTGAGAGAGAGAGAAGGAGAAGCTGTGAGTGATACAGAGAGAGAGAAAGAAAGCTGTGAGTGATAGAGAGAGAGAAAGAGAAGCTGTGAGTGAGTGAGAGGGAGAGAAAAAGAGAAGGTGTGAGTGAGTGAGTGAGAGAGAGAGAGACAAAGAGAAGCTGTGAGTTAGTGAGAGAGAGAGAAAGAGAAGCTGTGAGTGAGAGAGTGAAAGAGAAGCTGTGAGTGAGAGAGAGAGAGAGAAGCTGTGAGTAAGAGAGAGAGAGAGAAGCGGTGAGTTAGTGAGAGAGAGAGAAAGAGAAGCTGTGAGTGAGAGAGAAAGAGAAGCTGTGAGTGAGTGAGAGAGAGAAAAGAGAAGCTGTGAGTGTGTGTGAGAGAGAGAAAGAGAAGCTGTGAGAGTGAGAGGGGAAGAGAAGCTGTGAGTGAGAGAGACTGAGAAAGAGAGAAGCTGTGAATGAGAGAGAGAGAGAAAGAGAAGCTGTGAGTGAGAGAGAGAAAGAGAAGCTGTGACTGAGTGAGAGAGAGAAAGAGAAGCTGTGAGTGAGTGAGAGAGAGAGAAAGAGAAGCTGTGAGTGCGAAAGACAGAGAGAGAAAGAGAAGCTGTGAGTGAGTGAGAGAGAGAAAGAGAAGCTGTGAGTGAGAGAGAGAGAGAAAGAGAAGCTGTGAGTGAGAGAGAGAGAAAAAGAAAAGCTGTGAGTGAGAGAGAGAGAAAGAGAAGCTGCGAGTGAGAGAGAGGGAAGCTATGAGTGAGAGAGAGAGAGAAAGAGAAGCTGTGCGTGTGAGAGAGAGAAGCTGTGAGTGAGTGAGAGAGAGAGAGAAAAAGAAAAGCTGTGAGTGAGTGAGAGAGAGAGAGAAAGAAGCTGTGAGTGAGAGAGAGAGAAGCTGTGTGTGAGAGAGAAAGAGAATGAGAAGCTGTCAGTGAGATGGAGAGAGAGAAAGAGAAGCTGTGAGTGAGAGAGAGAGAAAGAAAGAGAAGCTGTGACTGAGTGAGAGAGAGAGAAAGAGAAGCTGTGAGTGAGAGAGAGAAAGAGAAGCTGTGAGTGAGAGAGAGAGCGAGAAAGAGAAGCTGAGAATGAGAGAGGGAGAATTAGAAGCTATGAGTGAGAGAGAGAGAAAGATAGAGAAGCTGTGAGTGAGAGAGAGACAGAAAGAGAAGCTGTGAGTGAGAGAGAGAGAACGAGAAGCTGTGAGTGAGAGAGAGAGAGAAAGAGAAGCTGTGAGTGTGAGAGAGAGAGAAGCTGTGAGTGAGTGAGAGAGAGAGAGAAAAAGAAAAGCTGTGAGTGAGTGAGTGAGAGAGAGAAAGAAGCTGTGAGTGAGAGAGAGAGAAGCTGTGTGTGAGAGAGAAAGAGAATGAGAAGCTGTCAGTGAGATGGAGAGAGAGAAAGAGAAGCTGTGAGTGAGAGAGAGAGAAAGAAAGAGAAGCTGTGACTGAGTGAGAGAGAGAGAAAGAGAAGCTGTGAGTGAGAGAGAGAAAGAGAAGCTGTGAGTGAGAGAGAGAGAGAGAAAGAGAAGCTGAGAATGAGAGAGGGAGAATTAGAAGCTATGAGTGAGAGAGAGAGAAAGAAAGAGAAGCTGTGAGTGAGAGAGAGACAGAAAGAGAAGCTGTGAGTGAGAGAGAGAAAGAGAAGCTGTGAGTGAGAGAGAGAAAGAGAAGCTGTGAGTGAGTGAGTGAGAGAGAAGCTGGGAGTGAGAGAGAGAGAGAGAAAGAGAAGCAGTGAGTGAGAGAGACAGAGAGAGAAAGAGAAGCTGTGAGTGAGTGAGTGAGAGAGAGAAAGAAAGAGAAGCTGTGAGTGAGTGAGAGAGAGAGAGAGAAGGAGACGCTGTGAGAGAGAAGAGAGTGAGAGAGAAAGAGAAGCTGTGAGAGAGAAAGAGAAAGAGAATCTGTGAGTGAGAAAGACAGAGAGAAAGTAAGCTGTGGGTGAGTGAGAGAAAGACGAGCTGTGAGTGAGTGAGAGAGAGAGAAAGAGAAGCTGTGAGTGAGTGAGAGAGAGAGAGAAAGAGAAGCTGTGAGTGAGAGAGAGAGAAAGAGAAGCTGTGTGTGCGAGAGAGAGAGAAATAGAAGCTGTGAGTGAGTGAGGGAGAGAGAAAGAGAAGCTGTGAGTGAGTGAGTGAGAGAGAGAAAGTGAAGCTGTGAGAGAGAGAGAGAAAGAGAAGCTGTGAGTGAGTGAGAGAGAGAGAAAGAAAAGCTGTGAGTGAGAGAGAGAGAGAGAAAGAAAAGCTGTGAGTGAGAGAGAGAGAGAAAAAGTGAAGCTGTGAGGGAGAGAGAGAAAGAGAAGCTATGAGTGAGAGAGAGAGAAAGAGAAGCTGGGAGTGAGAGAGAGAAAGAGAAGCTGTGTGTGCGAGAGAGAGAGAAATAGAAGCTGTGAGTGAGTGAGAGAGAGAGAGAAAGAGAAGCTGTGAGTTAGTGAGAGAGAGAAAGAGAAGCTGTGAGTAAGAGAGAGAGAGAAGCTGTGAGTGAGTGAGAGAGAGAGAAAAGAGAAGCTGTGAGTGAGAGAGAGAGAAAGAGAAGCTGTGTGTGCGAGAGAGAGAGAAATAGAAGCTGTGAGTGAGTGAGGGAGAGAGAAAGAGAAGCTGTGAGTGAGTGAGTGAGAGAGAGAAAGTGAAGCTGTGAGAGAGAGAGAGAAAGAGAAAAAGAGAAGCTGTGAGGGAGAGAGAGAAAGAGAAGCTATGAGTGAGAGAGAGAGAAAGAGAAGCTGGGAGTGAGAGAGAGAAAGAGAAGCTGTGAGTGAGAGAGAGAGAGAGAGAGAGAAAGAGAAGCTGTGAGTGAGAGAGAGAGAGAAAGAGAAGCTGTGTGTGAGAGAGACAAATAGAAGCTGTGAGTGAGTGTGTGTGAGAGAGAAAGAGAATCTGTCAGTGAGAGAGAGAGAGAAAAGAAAAGCTGTGAGTGAGAGAGATAGAGAGAAAGAGAAGCTGTGTGAGAGAGAAATAGAAGCTGTGAGTGAGTGAGAGAGAGAGAGAAAGAGAAAGACAAGCTGTGAGTGAGTGAGAGAGAGAGAGAGAAGCTGTGAGTGAGAGAGAAAGAGAGAAGCTGTGAGTGAGTGAGAGAGAGAGAAAGAGAAGCAGTGAGTGAGAGAGACAGAGAGAGAAAGAGAAACTGTGAGTGAGTGAGTGAGAGAGAGAAAGAAAGAGAAGCTGTGAGTGAGTGAGAGAGAGAGAAGGAGATGCTGTGAGAGAGAAGAGAGTGAGAGAGAAAGAGAAGCTGTGTGTGTGAGAGAGAAAGAGAAGCTGTGAGTGAGAGAGCGAAAGAGAAGGGGTGAGTGAGTGAGAGAGAGAGAAAAGAGAAGCTGTGAGTGAGAGAGATAGAGAGAAAGAGAAGCTGTGTGTGAGTGAGAGAGAGAGAAAGAGAAGCTGTGAGTGAGTGAGAGGGAGAGAGAAAGAGAAGCTGTGAGTTAGTGAGAGAGAGAAAGAGAAGCTGTGAGTGAGAGAGAGAGAAAGAGAAGCTGTGAGTGAGTGAGTGAGAGAGAGAGAAGCTGTGAGTGAGTGAGAGAGAGAGAGAGAAAAGAGAAGCTGTGAGTGAGAGAGATAGAGAGAAAGAGAAGCTGTGTGTGAGTGAGAGAGAGAGAAAGATAAGCTGTGAGAGAGAGAGAAAGAGAATCTGTGAGTGAGAGGAACAGAGAAAGAGAGAGAAGCTGTGAGTGAGTGTGTGTGTGTGAGAGAGAAGCTGTGAGTGAGAGAGAGAGAAAGAGAAGCTGTGACTGAGTGAGAGAGAGAGAAAGACAAGCTGTGAGAGAGAGAGAAAGAGAAGCTGTGAGTGAGAGGAACAGAGAAAGAGAGAGAAGCTGTAAGTGAGTGTGTGTGTGAGAGAGAGAAGCTGTGAGTGAGAGCGAGAGAGAAAGAGAAGCTGTGACTGAGTGAGAGAGAGAGAAAGAGAAGCTGTGAGTGAGTGAGTGAGAGAGAGAAACTGTGAGTGCGAGATACGGAGAGAGAAAGAGAAGCTGTGAGTGAGAGAGACAGAGAGAAAGAGAAGCTGTGAGTGAGAGAGAGAGAAAGAGAAGCTGAGTGAGAGAGAGAGAAGGAGAAGCTGTGAGTGATACAGAGAGAGAGAAAGAAAGCTGTGAGTGATAGAGAGAGAGAAAGAGAAGCTGTGAGTGAGTGAGAGGGAGAGAAAAAGAGAAGGTGTGAGTGAGTGAGTGAGAGAGAGAGAGAGAGACAAAGAGAAGCTGTGAGTTAGTGAGAGAGAGAGAAAGAGAAGCTGTGAGTGAGAGAGTGAAAGAGAAGCTGTGAGTGAGAGAGAGAGAGAGAAGCTGTGAGTAAGAGAGAGAGAGAGAAGCGGTGAGTTAGTGAGAGAGAGAGAAAGAGAAGCTGTGAGTGAGAGAGAAAGAGAAGCTGTGAGTGAGTGAGAGAGAGAAAAGAGAAGCTGTGAGTGTGTGTGAGAGAGAGAAAGAGAAGCTGTGAGAGTGAGAGGGGAAGAGAAGCTGTGAGTGAGAGAGACTGAGAAAGAGAGAAGCTGTGAATGAGAGAGAGAGAGAAAGAGAAGCTGTGAGTGAGAGAGAGAAAGAGAAGCTGTGACTGAGTGAGAGAGAGAAAGAGAAGCTGTGAGTGAGTGAGAGAGAGAGAAAGAGAAGCTGTGAGTGCGAAAGACAGAGAGAGAAAGAGAAGCTGTGAGTGAGTGAGAGAGAGAAAGAGAAGCTGTGAGTGAGAGAGAGAGAGAAAGAGAAGCTGTGAGTGAGAGAGAGAGAAAAAGAAAAGCTGTGAGTGAGAGAGAGAGAAAGAGAAGCTGTGAGTGAGAGAGAGGGAAGCTATGAGTGAGAGAGAGAGAGAAAGAGAAGCTGTGCGTGTGAGAGAGAGAAGCTGTGAGTGAGTGAGAGAGAGAGAGAAAAAGAAAAGCTGTGAGTGAGTGAGAGAGAGAGAGAGAAAGAAGTTGTGAGTGAGAGAGAGAGAAGCTGTGTGTGAGAGAGAAAGAGAATGAGAAGCTGTCAGTGAGATGGAGAGAGAGAAAGAGAAGCTGTGAGTGAGAGAGAGAGAAAGAAAGAGAAGCTGTGACTGAGTGAGAGAGAGAGAAAGAGAAGCTGTGAGTGAGAGAGAGAAAGAGAAGCTGTGAGTGAGAGAGAGAGCGAGAAAGAGAAGCTGAGAATGAGAGAGGGAGAATTAGAAGCTATGAGTGAGAGAGAGAGAAAGATAGAGAAGCTGTGAGTGAGAGAGAGACAGAAAGAGAAGCTGTGAGTGAGAGAGAGAAAGAGAAGCTGTGAGTGAGAGAGAGAAAGAGAAGCTATGAGTGAGAGAGAGAGAAAGAGAAGCTGTGAGTGAGAGAGAGAGAGAAAGAGAAGCTGTGAGTGAGTGAGAGAGAGAGAGAAGCTGGGAGTGAGAGAGAGAGAGAAAGAGAAGCAGTGAGTGAGAGAGACAGAGAGAGAAAGAGAAGCTGTGAGTGAGTGAGTGAGAGAGAGAAAGAAAGAGAAGCTGTGAGTGAGTGAGAGGGAGAGAGAAGGAGACGCTGTGAGAGAGAAGAGAGTGAGAGAGAAAGAGAAGCTGTGAGAGAGAAAGAGAAAGAGAATCTGTGAGTGAGAAAGACAGAGAGATAGTAAGCTGTGGGTGAGTGAGAGAAAGACGAGCTGTGAGTGAGTGAGAGAGAGAGAGAGAAAGAGAAGCTGTGAGTGAGTGAGAGAGAGAGAGAAAGAGAAGCTGTGAGTTAGTGAGAGAGAGAAAGAGAAGCTGTGAGTTAGTGAGAGAGAGAAAGAGAAGCTGTGAGTGAGAGAGAGAGAGAGAAGCTGTGAGTGAGTGAGAGAGAGAGAAAAGAGAAGCTGTGAGTGAGAGAGAGAGAAAGAGAAGCTGTGTGTGTGTGAGAGAGAGAAATAGAAGCTGTGAGTGAGTGAGGGAGAGAGAAAGAGAAGCTGTGAGTGAGTGAGTGAGAGAGAGAAAGTGAAGCTGTGTGAGAGAGAGAGAAAGAGAAGCTGTGAGTGAGTGAGAGAGAGAGAAAGAAAAGCTGTGAGTGAGAGAGAGAGAGAGAAAGAAAAGCTGTGAGTGAGAGAGAGAGAGAGAAAAAGAGAAGCTGTGAGGGAGAGAGAGAAAGAGAAGCTATGAGTGAGAGAGAGAGAGAAAGAGAAGCTGGGAGTGAGAGAGAGAAAGAGAAGCTGTGAGTGAGAGTGAGAGAGAGAAAGAGAAGCTGGGAGTGAGAGAGAGAGAGAAAGAGAAGCTGTGTGAGAGAGAGACAAATAGAAGCTGTGAGTGAGTGTGTGTGAGAGAGAAAGAGAATCTGTCAGTGAGAGAGAGAGAAAAGAAAAGCTGTGAGTGAGAGAGATAGAGAGAAAGAGAAGCTGTGTGAGAGAGAAATAGAAGCTGTGAGTGAGTGAGAGAGAGAGAGAAAGAGAAAGACAAGCTGTGAGTGAGTGAGAGAGAGAGAGAAGCTGTGAGTGAGAGAGAGAGAGAAGCTGTGAGTGAGTGAGAGAGAGAGAAAGAGAAGCAGTGAGTGAGAGAGACAGAGAGAGAAAGAGAAGCTGTGAGTGAGTGAGTGAGATTGAGAGAGAAAGAGAAGCTGTGAGTGGGTGAGAGAGAGAGATGTAGATGCTGTGAGAGAGAAGAGAGTGAGAGAGAAAGAGAAGCTGTGTGTGTGTGTGAGAGAGAGAAGCTGTGAGTGAGAGAGCGAAAGAGAAGGGGTGAGTGAGTGAGAGAGAGAAAAGAGAAGCTGTGAGTGAGAGAGATAGAGAGAAAGAGAAGCTGTGTGTGAGTGAGAGAGAGAGAAAGAGAAGCTGTGAGTGAGTGAGAGGGAGAGAGAAAGAGGAGCTGTGAGTTAGTGAGAGAGAGAAAGAGAAGCTGTGAGTGAGAGAGAGAGAAAGAGAAGCTGTGAGTGAGAGAGAGAGAGAGAGAGAAGCTGTGAGTGAGTGAGAGAGAGAGAGAGAAAAGAGAAGCTGTGAGTGAGAGAGATAGAGAGAAAGAGAAGCTGTGTGTGAGTGAGAGAGAGACAAATATAAGCTGTGAGAGAGAGAAAGAGAATCTGTGAGTGAGAGGAACAGAGAAAGAGAGAGAAGCTGTGAGTGAGAGAGAGAGAAAGAGAAGCTGTGACTGAGTGAGAGAGAGAGAAAGAGAAGCTGTGAGTGAGTGAGTGAGTGAGAGAAACTGTGAGTGCGAGATACGGAGAGAGAAAGAGAAGCTGTGAGTGAGAGAGACAGAGAGAAAGAGAAGCTGTGAGTGAGAGAGAGAGAAAGAGAAGCTGAGTGAGAGAGAGAGAGAAGGAGAAGCTGTGAGTGAGACAGAGAGAGAGAAAGAAAGCAGTGAGTGATAGAGAGAGAGAAAGAGAAGCTGTGAGTGAGTGAGAGGGAGAAAAAAAGAGAAGCTGTGAGTGAGTGAGTGAGAGAGAGAGAAAGAGAAGCTGTGAGTTAGTGAGAGAGAGAGAAAGAGAAGCTGTGAGTGAGAGAGTGAAAGAGAAGCTGTGAGTGAGAGAGAGAGAGAAAGAGAAGCTGTGAGTAAGAGAGAGAGAGAAGCTGTGAGTTAGTGAGAGAGAGAAAGAGCAGCTTTGAATGAGAGAGAGAAGTAGAAGCTGTGAATGAAAGAGAGAGAAAGAGAAGCTGTGAGTGAGAGAGAGAGAGAGAGAGAGAGAGAAAGAGAAGCTGTGAGCGTGTGAGAGAGAGAGAAAGAGAAGCTGTGAGTGAGAGAGGGAAAGAGAAAGAGAAGCTGTGAGTGAGTGAGAGAGAGAGAGAGAAAGAGAAGCTGTGAGGGAGGGAGACAGAGAGAGAAATAGAACCTGTGAGTGAGCAAGAGAGAGAGAGAAAGAGAACCTGTGAGTGAGAGAGAGAGAAGCTGTGAGTGAGAGAGAGAAAGAGAAGCTGTGAGTGAGAGAGACAGAGAGAGAAAGAGAAGCTGTGAGTTAGTGAGAGAGAGAAAGAGAAGCTGTGAGTTAGTGAGAGAGAGAAAGAGAAGCTGTGAGTGAGAGAGAGAGAGAGAAGCTGTGAGTGAGTGAGAGAGAGAGAAAAGAGAAGCTGTGAGAGAGAGAGAGAGAAAGAGAAGCTGTGTGTGTGTGAGAGAGAGAAATAGAAGCTGTGAGTGAGTGAGGGAGAGAGAAAGAGAAGCTGTGAGTGAGTGAGTGAGAGAGAGAAAGTGAAGCTGTGTGAGAGAGAGAGAAAGAGAAGCTGTGAGTGAGTGAGAGAGAGAGAAAGAAAAGCTGTGAGTGAGAGAGAGAGAGAGAAAGAAAAGCTGTGAGTGAGAGAGAGAGAGAGAAAAAGAGAAGCTGTGAGGGAGAGAGAGAAAGAGAAGCTATGAGTGAGAGAGAGAGAGAAAGAGAAGCTGGGAGTGAGAGAGAGAAAGAGAAGCTGTGAGTGAGAGTGAGAGAGAGAAAGAGAAGCTGTGAGTGAGAGAGAGAGAGAAAGAGAAGCTGTGTGAGAGAGAGACAAATAGAAGCTGTGAGTGAGTGTGTGTGAGAGAGAAAGAGAATCTGTCAGTGAGAGAGAGAGAAAAGAAAAGCTGTGAGTGAGAGAGATAGAGAGAAAGAGAAGCTGTGTGAGAGAGAAATAGAAGCTGTGAGTGAGTGAGAGAGAGAGAGAAAGAGAAAGACAAGCTGTGAGTGAGTGAGAGAGAGAGAAGCTGTGAGTGAGAGAGAGAGAGAAGCTGTGAGTGAGTGAGAGAGAGAGAAAGAGAAGCAGTGAGTGAGAGAGACAGAGAGAGAAAGAGAAGCTGTGAGTGAGTGAGTGAGATTGAGAGAGAAAGAGAAGCTGTGAGTGGGTGAGAGAGAGAGATGTAGATGCTGTGAGAGAGAAGAGAGTGAGAGAGAAAGAGAAGCTGTGTGTGTGTGTGAGAGAGAGAAGCTGTGAGTGAGAGAGCGAAAGAGAAGGGGTGAGTGAGTGAGAGAGAGAAAAGAGAAGCTGTGAGTGAGAGAGATAGAGAGAAAGAGAAGCTGTGTGTGAGTGAGAGAGAGAGAAAGAGAAGCTGTGAGTGAGTGAGAGGGAGAGAGAAAGAGGAGCTGTGAGTTAGTGAGAGAGAGAAAGAGAAGCTGTGAGTGAGAGAGAGAGAAAGAGAAGCTGTGAGTGAGTGAGAGAGAGAGAGAGAAGCTGTGAGTGAGTGAGAGAGAGAGAGAGAAAAGAGAAGCTGTGAGTGAGAGAGATAGAGAGAAAGAGAAGCTGTGTGTGAGTGAGAGAGAGACAAATATAAGCTGTGAGAGAGAGAAAGAGAATCTGTGAGTGAGAGGAACAGAGAAAGAGAGAGAAGCTGTGAGTGAGAGAGAGAGAAAGAGAAGCTGTGACTGAGTGAGAGAGAGAGAAAGAGAAGCTGTGAGTGAGTGAGTGAGTGAGAGAAACTGTGAGTGCGAGATACGGAGAGAGAAAGAGAAGCTGTGAGTGAGAGAGACAGAGAGAAAGAGAAGCTGTGAGTGAGAGAGAGAGAAAGAGAAGCTGAGTGAGAGAGAGAGAGAAGGAGAAGCTGTGAGTGAGACAGAGAGAGAGAAAGAAAGCAGTGAGTGATAGAGAGAGAGAAAGAGAAGCTGTGAGTGAGTGAGAGGGAGAAAAAAAGAGAAGCTGTGAGTGAGTGAGTGAGAGAGAGAGAGACAAAGAGAAGCTGTGAGTTAGTGAGAGAGAGAGAAAGAGAAGCTGTGAGTGAGAGAGTGAAAGAGAAGCTGTGAGTGAGAGAGAGAGAGAAAGAGAAGCTGTGAGTAAGAGAGAGAGAGAAGCTGTGAGTTAGTGAGAGAGAGAAAGAGCAGCTTTGAATGAGAGAGAGAAGTAGAAGCTGTGAATGAAAGAGAGAGAAAGAGAAGCTGTGAGCGTGTGAGAGAGAGAGAAAGAGAAGCTGTGAGTGAGAGAGGGAAAGAGAAAGAGAAGCTGTGAGTGAGTGAGAGAGAGAGAGAGAAAGAGAAGCTGTGAGGGAGGGAGACAGAGAGAGAAATAGAACCTGTGAGTGAGCAAGAGAGAGAGAGAAAGAGAACCTGTGAGTGAGAGAGAGAGAAGCTGTGAGTGAGAGAGAGAAAGAGAAGCTGTGAGTGAGAGAGACAGAGAGAGAAAGAGAAGCTGTGAGTGAGTGAGAGAGAAAGAGGAGCTGAGAGTGAGAGAGAGAGAAAGAGAAGCTGTGAGTGATACAGAGAGAGAAAGAAAGCTGTGGGTGAGTGAGAGAGAAAGAGAAGCTGTGAGTGAGTGAGAGTGAGAGAGAAAGAGAAGCTGTGAGTGAGTGAGTGAGAGAGAAAGAGAAGCTGTGTGAGTGAGAGAGAGAGAGAAATAGAAGCTGTGAGTTAGTGAGAGAGAGAAAGAGAAGCTGTGAGTGAGAGAGAGAGAAAGAGAAGCTGTGAGTGAGTGAGAGAGAGAGAAAAGAGAAGCTGTGAGTGAGAGAGAGAGAAAGAGAAGCTGTGAGTGAGTGAGTGAGTGAGAGAAAGAGAAGCTGTGAGAGAGAGAGAAAGAGAAGCTGTGAGTTAGTGAGAGAGAGAGAAAGAGAAGCTGTGAGTGAGAGAGACAGAGAGAGAAGCTGTGAGTGAGGAGAAATAGAGAAAGAGAGCTATGAGTGAGAGAATGAGAGAAAGAAAGAGAAACTGTGAGTGAGTGAGTGAGAGAAAGAGAAGCTGTGAGTGCAAGAGAGAGAGAAAGAGAAGCTGTGAATGAGAGAGAGAGAGAAATAGAAGCTGTGAGTGAGAGAGAGAGAAAGAGAAGCTGTGAGTGAAAGAGAGAGAGAAAGAGATGCTGTGAGTGAGAGAGAGAGAAAGAGAAGCTGTGAGTGAGAGAGAGAAACAGAAGCTGTGAGTGAGTGATAGAGAGAGAAAGAGAAGCTGTGAATTAGAGAGAGAGAGAAAGAAGCTGTGAGTGAGTGTGTGAGAGAGAAAAGAGAAGTTGTGAGTGAGAGAGATAGGGAGAAAGAAAGAGAAGCTGTGAGTGAGAGAGAGAAAAATAGAAGCTGTGAGTGAGTGAGAGAGTGAAAGAAAGAAAAGCTGTGAGTGAGTGAGTGAGAGAGATAGACAAAGAGAAGCTGTGTGTGTGAGAGAGAGAAAGAGAATCTGTGATTTAGTGAGTGAAAGAGAAAGAGACGCTGTGAGTGAGAGAGACAGAGAGAGAGAGAAGCTGTTAGTGAGTGAGAGAGAGAAAAAGAGCTGTGAGTGAGAGAGAGAAAAAGAGAAGCTGTGAGTTAGTGTCAGAGAAAGTGAAGCTGTGAGTGAGAGAGACAGAAAGAGAAAGGGAAGCTGTGAGTGAGTGAGAGAGAGAGAGAGAGAAAGAGAAGCTGTGAGTGAGAGCGAGAGAGAGAAAGAGAAGCTGTGAAAGAGAGAGAGAAAGAGAAGCTGTGAGTGAGAGAGACAGAGAGAAGCTGTGAGTGACTGAGTGAGAGAAAGAGAAGGTGTGAGTGAGAGAGAGAGAAAGAGAAGCTGTGAGTGAGTGAGAGAGAGAACGAGAAGCTGTGAGTGATTGAGAGAGAGAAAGAGAAGCTGTGAGTGAGAGAGAGAGAGAAAGAAAAGCTGTGAGTGAGAGAGAGAGAGAAAGAGAAGCTGTGAGTGTGAGAGACAGAGAGAGAAAGAGATGCTGTGAGTGAGCGAGAGAGAGAGAAAGAGAAGCTGTGTGAGAGAGAGAAAGAGAAGCTGTAAATGAGAGAGAGAGAGAAATAGAAGCTGTGAGTGAGAGAGAGAGAAAGAGAAGCTGTGAGTGAGAGAGATAGAGAGAGAAGCTGTGAGTGAGAGAGAGAGAAAAGAGAAGCTGTGAGTGAGAGAGATAGCGAGAAAGAGAAGCTGTGTGTGTGAGAGAGAAATAGCTGTGAGTGAGTGAGAGAGAGAGAAAGAGAAGCTGTGAGTGAGAGAGACAGAGAGAGAGAAGCTGTGAGTGAGGAGAGTGGGAGAAAGAGAGCTATGAGTGAGAGAGTGAGAGAAAGAAAGAGAAGCTGTGAGTGAGTGAGAGAGAGAGAAAAAAGAGAAGCTGTGAGTGAGAGAGATAGAGAGAAAGAGAAGCTGTTAGAGAGAGAGAAAAATAGAGGCTGTGAGTGAGTGAGAGAGAGAGAAAGAGAAGCTGTGAGTGAGAGAGACAGAGAGAGAGAAGCTGTGAGTGAGGAGAGAGAGAGAGAAGCTGTGAGTGAGTGAGAGAGAGAGAGAGAAGCAGTGAGTGAGAGAGACAGAGAGGGAAAGAGAAGCTGTGAGTGAGTGAGTGAGAGAAAGAAAGAGAAGCTGTGAGTGAGTGAGAGAGAGAAAGAGTAGCTGTGAATGAGAGAGACAGAAAGAGAAGCTGTGAGTGAGAGAGAGAAAGAGAAGCTGTGAGTGAGAGAGAGAAAGAGAAGCTATGAGTGAGAGAGAGAGAAAGAGAAGCTGTGAGTGAGAGAGAGAGAGAAAGAGAAGCTGTGAGTGAGAGAGTGAGAGAGAGAGAAGCTGGGAGTGAGAGAGAGAGAGAAAGAGAAGCAGTGAGTGAGAGAGACAGAGAGAGAAAGAGAAGCTGTGAGTGAGTGAGTGAGAGAAAGAAAGAAAGAGAAGCTGTGAGTGAGTGAGAGAGAGAGAGAGAAGGAGATGCTGTGATAGAGAAAAGAGTGGGAGAGAAAGAGAAGCTGTGAGAGAGAAAGAGAAAGAGAATCTGTGAGTGAGAAAGACAGGGAGAAAGTAAGCTGTGGGTGAGTGAGAGAAAGACGAGCTGTGAGTGAGTGAGAGAGAGAGAAAGAGATGCTGTGAGTGAGTGAGAGAGAGAGCGAAAGAGAAGCTGTGAGTTAGTGAGAGAGAGAAAGAGAAGCTGTGAGTGAGAGAGAGAGAGAGAAGCTGTGAGTGAGTGAGAGAGAGAGAAAAGAGAAGCTGTGAGTGAGAGAGAGAGAAAGAGAAGCTGTGTGTGCGAGAGAGAGAGAAATAGAAGCTGTGAGTGAGTGAGGGAGAGAGAAAGAGAAGCTGTGAGTGAGTGAGAGAGAGAGAGAAAGTGAAGCTGTGAGAGAGAGAGAGAAAGAGAAGCTGTGAGTGAGTGAGAGAGAGAGAAAGAAAAGCTGTGAGTGAGAGAGAGAGAGAGAAGGAAAAGCTGTGAGTGAGAGAGAGAGAGAGAAAAAGAGAAGCTGTGAGGGAGAGAGAGAAAGAGAAGCTATGAGTGAGAGAGAGAGAAAGAGAAGCTGGGAGTGAGAGAGAGAAAGAGAAGCTGTGAGTGAGAGAGAGAGAGAGAAAGAGAAGCTGTGAGTGAGAGAGAGAGAGAAAGAGAAGCTGTGTGTGAGAGAGACAAATAGAAGCTGTAAGTGAGTGTGTGTGTGAGAGAAAGAGAATCTGTCAGTGAGAGAGAGAGAGAAAAGAAAAGCTGTGAGTGAGAGAGATAGAGAGAAAGAGAAGCTGTGTGAGAGAGAAATAGAAGCTGTGAGTGAGTGAGAGAGAGAGAGAAAGAGAAAGACAAGCTGTGAGTGAGTGAGAGAGAGAGAGAGAAGCTGTGAGTGAGAGAGAGAGAGAGAAGCTGTGAGTGAGTGAGAGAGAGAGAAAGAGAAGCAGTGAGTGAGAGAGACAGAGAGAGAAAGAGAAGCTGTGAGTGAGTGTTTGAGAGAGAGAAAGAAAGAGAAGCTGTGAGTGAGAGAGAGAGAAAGAGAAGCTGAGTGAGAGAGAGAGAGAAGGAGAAGCTGTGAGTGAGACAGAGAGAGAGAAAGAAAGCAGTGAGTGATAGAGAGAGAAAAAGAGAAGCTGTGAGTGAGTGAGAGGGAGAAAAAAAGAGAAGCTGTGAGTGAGTGAGTGAGAGAGAGAGAGACAAAGAGAAGCTGTGAGTTAGTGAGAGAGAGAGAAAGAGAAGCTGTGAGTGAGAGAGTGAAAGAGAAGCTGTGAGTGAGAGAGAGAGAGAAAGAGAAGCTGTGAGTAAGAGAGAGAGAGAAGCTGTGAGTTAGTGAGAGAGAGAAAGAGTAGCTTTGAATGAGAGAGAGAGAAATAGAAGCTGTGAATGAAAGAGAGAGAAAGAGAAGCTGTGAGTGAGACAGAGAGAGAGAGAAAGAGAAGCTGTGAGCGTGTGAGAGAGAGAGAAAGAGAAGCTGTGAGTGAGAGAGGGAAAGAGAAAGAGAAGCTGTGAGTGAGAGAGAGAGAGAGAGAGAAAGAGAAGCTGTGAGGGAGGGAGACAGAGAGAGAAATAGAACCTGTGAGTGAGCAAGAGAGAGAGAGAGAAAGAGAACCTGTGAGTGAGAGAGAGAGAAGCTGTGAGTGAGAGAGAGAAAGAGAAGCTGTGAGTGAGAGAGACAGAGAGAGAAAGAGAAGCTGTGAGTGAGTGAGAGAGAAAGAGGAGCTGAGAGTGAGAGAGAGAGAAAGAGAAGCTGTGAGTGATACAGAGAGAGAAAGAAAGCTGTGGGTGAGTGAGAGAGAAAGAGAAGCTGTGAGTGAGTGAGAGTGAGAGAGAAAGAGAAGCTGTGAGTGAGTGAGTGAGAGAGAAAGAGAAGCTGTGTGAGTGAGAGAGAGAGAGAAATAGAAGCTGTGAGTTAGTGAGAGAGAGAAAGAGAAGCTGTGAGTGAGAGAGAGAGAAAGAGAAGCTGTGAGTGAGTGAGAGAGAGAGAAAAGAGAAGCTGTGAGTGAGAGAGATAGAGAGAAAGAGAAGCAGTGTGTGTGTGAGAGAGAGAAAAAGAAGCTGTGAGTGAGAGAGAGAGAAAGAGAAGCTGTGAGTGAGTGAGTGAGTGAGAGAAAGAGAAGCTGTGAGAGAGAGAGAAAGAGAAGCTGTGAGTTAGTGAGAGAGAGAGAAAGAGAAGCTGTGAGTGAGAGAGACAGAGAGAGAAGCTGTGAGTGAGGAGAAAGAGAGAAAGAGAGCTATGAGTGAGAGAATGAGAGAAAGAAAGAGAAACTGTGAGTGAGTGAGTGAGAGAAAGAGAAGCTGTGAGTGCAAGAGAGAGAGAAAGAGAAGCTGTGAATGAGAGAGAGAGAGAAATAGAAGCTGTGAGTGAGAGAGAGAGAAAGAGAAGCTGTGAGTGAAAGAGAGAGAGAAAGAGAAGCTGTGAGTGAGAGAGAGAGAAAGAGAAGCTGTGAGTGAGAGAGAGAAACAGAAGCTGTGAGTGAGTGATAGAGAGAGAAAGAGAAGCTGTGAATTAGAGAGAGAGAGAAAGAAGCTGTGAGTGAGTGTGTGAGAGAGAAAAGAGAAGTTGTGAGTGAGAGAGATAGGGAGAAAGAAAGAGAAGCTGTGAGTGAGAGAGAGAAAAATAGAAGCTGTGAGTGAGTGAGAGAGTGAAAGAAAGAAAAGCTGTGAGTGAGTGAGTGAGAGAGATAGACAAAGAGAAGCTGTGTGTGTGTGAGAGAGAAAGAGAATCTGTGATTTAGTGAGTGAAAGAGAAAGAGACGCTGTGAGTGAGAGAGACAGAGAGAGAGAGAGAAGCTGTTAGTGAGTGAGAGAGAGAAAAAGAGCTGTGAGTGAGAGAGAGAGAGAAAAAGAGAAGCTGTGAGTTAGTGTCAGAGAAAGAGAAGCTGTGAGTGAGAGAGACAGAAAGAGAAAGGGAAGCTGTGAGTGAGAGAGAGAGAGAGAGAAAGAGAAGCTGTGAGTGAGAGCGAGAGAGAGAAAGAGAAGCTGTGAAAGAGAGAGAGAAAGAGAAGCTGTGAGTGAGAGAGACAGAGAGAAGCTGTGAGTGACTGAGTGAGAGAAAGAGAAGGTGTGAGTGAGAGAGAGAGAAAGAGAAGCTGTGAGTGAGTGAGAGAGAGAACGAGAAGCTGTGAGTGAGAGAGAGAGAGAAAGAGAAGCTGTGAGTGTGAGAGACAGAGAGAGAAAGAGATGCTGTGAGTGAGCGAGAGAGAGAGAAAGAGAAGCTGTGTGTGAGAGAGAAAGAGAAGCTGTGAGTGAGAGAGAGAGAGAAAGAGAAGCTGTGAGTGAGAGAGATAGAGAGAGAAGCTGTGAGTGAGTGAGAGAGAGAGAAAAGAGAAGCTGTGAGTGAGAGAGATAGCGAGAAAGAGAAGCTGTGTGTGTGTGAGAGAAATAGCTGTGAGTGAGTGAGAGAGAGAGAAAGAGAAGCTGTGAGTGAGGGAGACAGAGAGAGAGAAGCTGTGAGTGAGGAGAGTGGGAGAAAGAGAGCTATGAGTGAGAGAGTGAGAGAAAGAAAGAGAAGCTGTGAGTGAGTGAGAGAGAGGGAAAAAAGAGAAGCTGTGAGTGAGAGAGATAGAGAGAAAGAGAAGCTGTTAGAGAGAGAGAAAAATAGAGGCTGTGAGTGAGTGAGAGAGAGAGAAAGAGAAGCTGTGAGTGAGTGAGACAGAGAGAGAGAAGCTGTGAGTGAGGAGAGAGAGAGAGAAGCTGTGAGTGAGTGTGTGAGAGAGAGAGAGAAGCAGTGAGTGAGAGAGACAGAGAGGGAAAGAGAAGCTGTGAGTGAGTGAGTGAGAGAAAGAAAGAGAAGCTGTGAGTGAGTGAGAGAGAGAAAGAGTAGCTGTGAATGAGAGAGAGAGAAATAGAAGCTGCGAGTGAAAGAGAGAGAAAGAGACACTGTGAGTGAGAGAGAGAGAGAAAGAGAAGCTGTGAGAGAGTGTGAGAGAGAGAAAGAGAAGCTGTGAGTGAGAGAGGGAAAGAGAAAGAGAAGCTGTGAGTGAGAGAGAGAGAGAGAGAGAGAGAGAGAAGCTGTGAGGGAGGGAGACAGAGAGAGAAATAGAACCTGTGAGTGAGCAAGAGAGAGAGAGAAAGAGAACCTGTGAGTGAGAGAGAAAGAGAAGCTGTGAGTGAGTGAGAGTGAGAGAGAAAGAGAAGCTGTGAGTGAGTGAGTGAGAGAGAAAGAGAATCTGTGAGTGAGTGAGGGAGAGAGAGAGAAATAGAAGCTGTGAGTTAGTGAGAGAGAGAAAGAGAAGCTGTGAGTGAGAGAGAGAGAAAGAGAAGCTGTGAGAGAGTGAGAGAGAGAAAAGAGAAGCTGTGAGTGAGAGAGATAGCGAGAAAGAGAAGCTGTGTGTGTGAGAGAGAAATAGCTGTGAGTGAGTGAGAGAGAGAGAAAGAGAAGCTGTGAGTGAGAGAGACAGAGAGAGAAAAGCTGTGAGTGAGGAGAGTGGGAGAAAGAGAGCTATGAGTGAGAGAGTGAGAGAAAGAAAGAGAAGCTGTGAGTGAGTGAGACAGAGAGAAAAAATTGAAGCTGTGAGTGAGAGAGATAGAGAGAAAGAGAAGCTGTTAGAGAGAGAGAAAAATAGAGGCTGTGAGTGAGTGAGAGAGAGAGAAAGAGAAGCTGTGAGTGAGAGAGACAGAGAGAGAGAAGCTGTGAGTGAGGAGAGAGAGAGAGAAGCTGTGAGTGAGTGAGAGAGAGAGAGAGAGCAGCAGTGAGTGAGAGAGACAGAGAGGGAAAGAGAAGCTGTGAGTGAGTGAGTGAGAGAAAGAAAGAGAAGCTGTGAGTGAGTGAGAGAGAGAAAGAGTAGCTGTGAATGAGAGAGAGAGAAATAGAAGCTGCGAGTGAAAGAGAGAAAAAGAGACACTGTGAGTGAGAGAGAGAGAGAGAAAGAGAAGCTGTGAGAGTGTGTGTGAGAGAGAAAGAGAAGATGTGAGTGAGAGAGGGAAAGAGAAAGAGAAGCTGTGAGTGAGAGAGAGAGAGAGAGAGAGAAGCTGTGAGGGATGGAGACAGAGAGAGAAATAGAACCTGTGAGTGAGCAAGAGAGAGAGAGAAAGAGAACCTGTGAGTGAGAGAGAGAGAAGCTGTGAGTGAGAGAGAGAAAGAGAAGCTGTGAGTGAGAGAGACAGAGAGAGAAAGAGAAGCTGTGAGTGAGTGAGAGAGAAAGAGGAGCTGAGAGTGAGAGAGAGAGAAAGAGAAGCTGTGAATGATACAGAGAGAGAAAGAAAGCTGTGGGTGAGTGAGAGAGAAAGAGAAGCTGTGAGTGAGTGAGAGTGAGAGAGAAAGAGAAGCTGTGAGTGAGTGAGTGAGAGAGAAAGAGAATCTGTGAGTGAGTGAGGGAGAGAGAGAGAAATAGAAGCTGTGAGTTAGTGAGAGAGAGAAAGAGAAGCTGTGAGTGAGAGAGAGAGAAAGAGAAGCTGTGAGAGAGTGAGAGAGAGAGAAAAGAGAAGCTGTGAGTGAGAGAGAGAGAAAGAGAAGCTGTGAGTGAGTGAGTGAGAGAGAGAAAGAGAAGCTGTGAGTTAGTGAGAGAGAGAGAAAGAGATGCTGTTAGTGAGAGAGACAGAGAGAGAGAAGCTGTGAGTGAGGAGAGAGAGAGAAAGAGAGCTATGAGTGAGAGAATGAGAGAAAGAAAGAGAAACTGTGAGTGAGTGAGTGAGAGAAAGAGAAGCTGTGTGCAAGAGATAGAGAGAAAGAGAAGCTGTGAATGAGAGAGAGAGAGAAATAGAAGCTGTGAGTGAGAGAGAGAGAAAGAGAAGCTGTGAGTGAAAGAGAGAGAGAAAGAGAAGCTGTGAGTGAGAGAGAGAAAGAGAAGCTGTGAGTGAGTGATAGAGAGAGAAAGAGAAGCTGTGAGTGAGAGAGAGAGAGAAAGTAGCTGTGAGTGAGTGTGAGAGAGAGAAAAGAGAAGTTGTGAGTGAGAGAGATAGGGAGAAAGAAAGAGAAGCTGTGAGTGAGAGAGAGAAAAATAGAAGCTGTGAGTGAGTGAGAGAGTGAAAGAAAGAAAAGCTGTGAGTGAGTGAGTGAGAGAGATAGAGAAAGAAAGAGAAGCTGTGTGTGTGAGAGAGAAAGAGAATCTGTGAGTTAGTGAGTGAAAGAGAAAGAGACGCTGTGAGTGAGAGAGACAGAGAGAGAGAGAAGCTGTGAGTGAGTGAGAGAGAGAGAAAAAGAGCTGTGAGTGAGAGAGAGAGAGAAAAAGAGAAGCTGTGAGTTAGTGTCAGAGAAAGAGAAGCTGTGAGTGAGAGAGACAGAAAGAGAAAGGGAAGCTGTGAGTGAGTGAGAGAGAGAGAGAGAAAGAGAAGCTGTGAGTGAGAGTGAGAGAGAGAGAGAGAAAGAGAAGCTGTGAAAGAGAGAGAGAAAGAGAAGCTGTGAGTGAGAGAGACAGAGAGAGAGAAGCTGTGAGTGACTGAGTGAGAGAAAGAGAAGGTGTGAGTGAGAGAGAGAGAGAAAGAGAATCTGTGAGTGAGTGAGAGAGAGAACGAGAAGCTGTGAGTGATTGAGAGAGAGAAAGAGAAGCTGTGAGTGAGAGAGAGAGAGAGAAAGAAAAGCTGTGAGTGAGAGAGAGAGAGAAAGAGAAGCTGTGAGTGTGAGAGACAGAGAGAGAAAGAGATGCTGTGAGTGAGCGAGAGAGAAAGAGAAGCTGTAAGAGAGAGAGAAAGAGAAGCTGTAAATGAGAGAGAGAGAGAAATAGAAGCTGTGAGTGAGAGAGAGAGAAAGAGAAGCTGTGAGTGAGAGAGAGAGAGAGAAAGAGAAGCTGTGAGTGAGAGAGAGAGAGAAAGAGCAGCTGTGAGTGAGAGAGAGAAAGAGAAGCTATGAGAGAGAGAGAGAGAAAGAGAAGCTGTGAGTGAGAGAGAGAAAGAGAAGCTGTGAGTGAGAGAGAGAGAGAGAGAAAGAGATGCTGTGAGTGAGAGAGAGAGAGAGAGAAAGAAAAGCTGTGAGAGAAATAGAAGCTGTGAGTGAGTGTGTGTGAGAGAGAAAGAGAATCTGTGAGTGAGAGTGAGAGAGAAAAGAGAAGCTGTGAGTGAGAGGGATAGAGAGAAAGAGAATCTGTGTGAGAAAGAGAAATAGAAGCTGTGAGTGAGTGAGAGAGAGAGAAAGAGAAAGAGAAGCTGTGAGTGAGTGAGAGAGAGAG
This sequence comes from Bradypodion pumilum, assembly GCA_035047305.1. Classification (NCBI taxonomy): domain Eukaryota; kingdom Metazoa; phylum Chordata; class Lepidosauria; order Squamata; family Chamaeleonidae; genus Bradypodion; species Bradypodion pumilum. The sequence continues at coordinate 182,383,417 of JAWDJD010000002.1, forward strand.
AGAAGTTGTGAGTGAGTGAGAGAGAGAGAGAGAAGCTGGGAGTGAGTGAGAGAGAGAGAGAAAGAGAAGCAGTGAGTGAGAGAGACAGAGAGAGAAAGAAAAGCTGTGAGTGAGTGAGTGAGTGAGAGAGAGAAAGAAAGAGAAGCTGTGAGTGGGAGAGAGAGAGAGAGAGAAGAAGACGCTGTGAGAGAGAAGAGAGTGAGAGAGAAAGAGAAGCTGTGAGAGAGAAAGAGAAAGAGAATCTGTGAGTGAGAAAGACAGAGAGAAAGAAGCTGTGAGTGAGTGAGAGAGAAAGATGAGCTGAGAGTGAGAGAGAGAGAGAAAGAGAAGCTGGGAGTGATACAGAGAGAGAAAGTAAGCTATGGGTGAGTGAGAGAAAGAGGAGCTGTGAGTGAGTGAGAGAGAGAGAGAAGCTGTGAGTGAGTGAGAGAGTGAGAAAAGAGAAGCTGAGAGTGAGAGTGAGAGAAAGAGAAGCTGTGTGTGTGAGAGAGAGAAAGAGAAGCTGTGTGTGTGAGAGAGAGAGAAATAGAAGCTGTGAGTGAGTGAGGGAGAGAGAGAGAGAAGCTGTGAGTGAGTGAGTGAGAGAGAGAAAGAGAAGCTGTGTGAGAGAGAGAGAAAGAGAAGCTGTGAGTGAATGAGAGAGAGAGAAAGAAAAGCTGTGAGTGAGAGAGAGAAAGAGAAAGAAAAGCTGTAAGTGAGAGAGAGAGAGAAAGAGTTGTGAGGGAGAGAGAGAAAGACAAGCTATGAGTGAGAGAGAGAGAAAGAGAAGCTGGGAGTGAGAGAGAGAAAGAGAAGCTGTGAGTGAGAGAGAGAAAGAGAAGCTGTGAGTGAGAGAGAGAGAGAGAGAAAGAGAAGCTGTGTGAGAGAAAGACAAATAGAAGCTGTGAGTGAGTGTGTGTGAGAGAGAAAGAGAATCTGTCAGTGAGAGAGAGAGAAACGAAAAGCTGTGAGTGAGAGAGATAGAGAGAAAGAGAAGCTGTGAGTGAGTGAGAGAGAGAGAGAAGCTGTGAGTGAGAGAGAGAGAGAGAAGCTGTGAGTGAGTGAGAGAGAGAGAAAGAGTAGCAGTGAGTGAGAGAGACAGAGAGAGAAAGAGAAGCTGTGAGTGAGTGAGTGAGAGAGAGAAAGAAAGAGAAGCTGTGAGTGAGTGAGAGAGAGAGAAGGAGATGCTGTGAGAGAGAAGAGAGTGAGAGAGAAAGAGAAGCTGTGTGAGAGAGAGAGAGAGAAAGAGAAGCTGTGAGTGAGAGAGACAGAGAGAGAAAGAGAAGCTGTGAGTGAGAGAGAAAGAGGAGCTGAGAGTGAGAGAGAGAGAGAGAGAGAGAGAAGCTGTGAGTGATACAGAGAGAGAGAGAAAGCTGTGGTTGAGTGAGAAAGAGAAGCTGTGAGTGAGTGAGAGAGAGAGAGAAAGAGGAGCTGTGAGTGAGTGGGAGAGAGAGAAAGAGAAGCTGTGAGTGAGTGAGAGAGAGAGAGAGAAGCTGTGAGTGAGTGAGAGAGAGAACGAGAAGCTGTGAGTGAGTGAGAGAGAGAAAGAGAAGCTGTGAGTGAGAGAGAGAGAGAGAAAGAAAAGCTGTGAGTGAGTGAGAGAGAGAGAAAGAGAAGCTGTGAGTGCGAGAGACAGAGAGAGAAAGAGAAGTTGTAAATAAGAGAGAGAGAAAGAGAAGCTGTGAGTGAGTGAGAGAGAGAGAGAAAGAGAATCTGTGAGTTAGTGAGAGAAAGAGAAAATGTGAGTGAGAGAGTCAGAGGGTGAGAAGCTGTGAGTGAGTGAGAGATAGAGAGAAAGAGAAGCTGTGAGAGAGAGAGAGAGAGAAAGAGAAGCTGTGAGTGAGAGAGAGAGTGAGAGAGAAACTGTGAGTTAGTGAGAGAGAGAGAATGAGAAGCTGTGAGTGACAGAGACAGAGAGAGAAAGAGAAGCTGTGAGTGAGTGAGAGAGCGAGCGAAAGAAAGAGAAGCTGTGTGTGTGAGAGAGAAAGAGAAGCTGTGAATGAGAGAGAGAGAAATAGAAGCTGAGAGATAGAGAAAGAGAAGCTGTGAGTGAGAGAGAGAGAAAGAGAAGCTGTGAGTGAGAGAGAGAGAGAAGCTGTGAGTGAGAGAGAGAAAGAGAAAGAGAAGCTGTGAGTGAGAGCGAGAGCGAGAGCGAGAAAGATAAGCTGTTTGTGAGGGGGAGATAGAGAAAGATAAGCTGTGAGTGAGAGAGAGAGAAAGAGAAGCTGAGAGAGGGAGAGAGAAAGAGAAGCTGTGAGTGAGACAGAGAGAGAGAAATAAAGCTGTATAGTGAGTGAGAGAGAAAGAGAAGCTGTGAGTGAGTGATAGAGAGAGAAAGAGAAGCTGTGAGTGAGTGAGAGGGAGAGAGAAAGAGAAGCTGTGAGTTAGTGAGAGAGAGAAAGAGAAGCTGTGAGTGAGAGAGAGAGAAAGAGAAGCTGTGAGTGAGTGAGAGAGAGAGAGAGAAAAGAGAAGCTGTGAGTGAGAGAGATAGAGAGAAAGAGAAGCTGTGTGTGAGAGAGAGAGAGAGAGAGAGAAGCTGTGAGTGAGTGAGAGGGAGAGAGAAAGAGAAGCTGTGAGTTAGTGAGAGAGAGAAAGAGAAGCTGTGAGTGAGAGAGAGAGAAAGAGAAGCTGTGAGTGAGAGAGAGAGAGAGAGAAGCTGTGAGTGAGTGAGAGAGAGAGAGAGAAAAGAGAAGATGTGAGTGAGAGAGATAGAGAGAAAGAGAAGCTGTGTGTGAGTGAGAGAGAGAGAAAGATAAGCTGTGAGAGAGAGAGAAAGAGAAGCTGTGAGTGAGAGGAACAGAGAAACAGAGAGAAGCTGTGAGTGAGTGTGTGTGTGAGAGAGAGAAGCTGTAAGTGAGAGAGAGAGAGAAAGAGAAGCTGTGAGTGAGAGAGATAGAGAGAGAAGCTGTGAGTGAGTGAGAGAGAGAGAAAAGAGAAGCTGTGAGTGAGAGAGACAGAGAGAGAGAAGCTGTGAGTGAGGAGAGAGGGAGAAAGAGAGCTATGAGTGAGAGAGTGAGAGAAAGAAAGAGAAGCTGTGAGTGAGTGAGAGAGAGAAACAAAAGAGAAGCTGTGAGTGAGAGAGATAGAGAGAAAGAGAAGCTGTTAGAGAGAGAGAAAAATAGAGGCTGTGAGTGAGTGAGAGAGAGAGAAAGAGAAGCTGTGAGTGAGAGAGACAGAGAGAGAAGCTGTGAGTGAGGAGAGAGAGAGAGAGAAGCTGTGAGTGAGTGAGAGAGAGAGAGAAGCAGTGAGTGAGAGAGACAGAGAGGGTAAGAGAAGCTGTGAGTGAGAGAGAGAAAGAAAGAGAAGCTGTGAGTGAGAGAGAGAGAGAAAGAGTAGCTGTGAATGAGAGAGAGAGAAATAGAAGCTGTGAGTGAAAGAGAGAGAAAGAGAAGCTGTGAGTGAGAGAGAGAGAGAGAAAAGAGAAGCTGTGAGTGAGAGAGATAGAGAGAAAGAGAAGGTGTGTGTGTGTGAGAGAGAAAAAGAAGCTGTGAGTGAGAGAGGGAAAGAGAAAGAGAAGCTGTGAGTGAGAGAGAGAGAGAGAGAGAAGCTGTGAGGAAGGGAGACAGAGAGAGAAATAGAACCTGTGAGTGAGCAAGAGAGAGAGAGAAAGAGAACCTGTGAGTGAGAGAGAGAGAAGCTGTGAGTGAGAGAGAGAAAGAGAAGCTGTGAGTGAGAGAGACAGAGAGAGAAAGAGAAGCTGTGAGTGAGTGAGAGAGAAAGAGGAGCTGAGAGTGAGAGAGAGAGAAAGAGAAGCTGTGAGTGATACAGAGAGAGAAAGAGAAGCTGTGAGTGAGTGAGTGAGAGAGAAAGAGAAGCTGTGAGTGAGTGAGAGAGAGAGAGAAATAGAAGCTGTGAGTTAGTGAGAGAGAGAAAGAGAAGCTGTGAGTGAGAGAGAGAGAAAGAGAAGCTGTGAGTGAGTGAGAGAGAGAGAAAAGAGAAGCTGTGAGTGAGAGAGATAGAGAGAAAGAGAAGGTGTGTGTGTGTGAGAGAGAAAAAGAAGCTGTGAGTGAGAGAGAGAGAAAGAGAAGCTGTGAGTGAGTGAGTGAGAGAGAGAAAGAGAAGCTGTGAGAGAGAGAGAAAGAGAAGCTGTGAGTTAGTGAGAGAGAGAGAAAGAGAAGCTGTGAGTGAGAGAGACAGAGAGAGAGAAGCTGTGAGTGAGGAGAGAGAGAGAAAGAGAGCTATGAGTGAGAGAATGAGAGAAAGAAAGAGAAACTGTGAGTGAGTGAGTGAGAGAAAGAGAAGCTGTGAGTGCAAAAGATAGAGAGAAAGAGAAGCTGTGAATGAGAGAGAGAGAGAAATAGAAGCTGTGAGTGAGAGAGAGAGAGAGAAGCTGTGAGTGAAAGAGAGAGAGAAAGAGAAGCTGTGAGTGAGAGAGAGAGAAAGAGAAGCTGTGAGTGAGAGAGAGAAAGAGAAGCTGTGAGTGAGAGAGAGAGAGAAAGAAGCTGTGAGTGAGTGTGAGAGAGAGAAAAGAGAAGTTGTGAGTGAGAGAGATAGGGAGAAAGAAAGAGAAGCTGTGAGTGAGAGAGAGAAAAATAGAAGCTGTGAGTGAGTGAGAGAGTGAAAGAAAGAAAAGCTGTGAGTGAGTGAGTGAGAGAGATAGAGAAAGAGAAGCTGTGTGTGTGTGAGAGAGAAAGAGAATCTGTGAGTTAGTGAGTGAAAGAGAAAGAGACGCTGTGAGTGAGAGAGAAAGAGAGAGAGAGAGAAGCTGTGAGTGAGTGAGAGAGAGAGAAAGAGAAGCAGTGAGTGAGAGAGACAGAGAGAGAAAGAGAAGCTGTGAGAGAGAGAGAGCTGTGAGTGAGAGAGAGAGAAAGAGAAGCTGTGAGTGAGAGAGAGAAAGAGAAGCTGTGAGTGAGAGAGAGAGAGAAAGAAGCTGTGAGTGAGTGTGAGAGAGAGAAAAGAGAAGTTGTGAGTGAGAGAGATAGGGAGAAAGAAAGAGAAGCTGTGAGTGAGAGAGAGAAAAATAGAAGCTGTGAGTGAGTGAGAGAGTGAAAGAAAGAAAAGCTGTGAGTGAGTGAGTGAGAGAGATAGAGAAAGAGAAGCTGTGTGTGTGTGAGAGAGAAAGAGAATCTGTGAGTGATTGAGAGAGAGAAAGAGAAGCTGTGAGTGAGAGAGAGAGAGAGAAAGAAAAGCTGTGAGTGAGAGAGAGAGAGAAAGAGAAGCTGTGAGTGTGAGAGACAGAGAGAGAAAGAGATGCTGTGAGTGAGCGAGAGAGAGAGAGAGAAAGAGAAGCTGTGTGAGAGAGAGAAAGAGAAGCTGTAAATGAGAGAGAGAGAAATAGAAGCTGTGAGTGAGAGAGAGAGAGAGAAAGAGAAGCTGTGAGTGAGAGAGATAGAGAGAGAAGCTGTGAGTGAGTGAGAGAGAGAGAAAAGAGAAGCTGTGAGTGAGAGAGATAGCGAGAAAGAGAAGCTGTGTGTGTGTGAGAGAGAAATAGCTGTGAGTGAGTGAGAGAGAGAGAAAGAGAAGCTGTGAGTGAGAGAGAGAGAGAGAGAAGCTGTGAGTGAGGAGAGTGGGAGAAAGAGAGCTATGAGTGAGAGAGTGAGAGAAAGAAAGAGAAGCTGTGAGTGATTGAGAGAGAGAGAAAAAAGAGAAGCTGTGAGTGAGAGAGATAGAGAGAAAGAGAAGCTGTTAGAGAGAGAGAAAAATAGAGGCTGTGAGTGAGTGAGAGAGAGAGAGAAAGAGAAGCTGTGAGTGAGAGAGACAGAGAGAGAGAAGCTGTGAGTGAGGAGAGAGAGAGAGAAGCTGTGAGTGAGTGCGAGAGAGAGAGAGAGAGAAGCAGTGAGTGAGAGAGACAGAGAGGGAAAGAGAAGCTGTGAGTGAGTGAGTGAGAGAAAGAAAGAGAAGCTGTGAGTGAGAGAGAGAGAGAGAGTAGCTGTGAATGAGAGAGAGAGAAATAGAAGGTGTGAGTGAAAGAGAGAGAAAGAGACGCTGTGAGTGAGAGAGAGAGAGAGAAAGAGAAGCTGTGAGAGTGTGTGAGAGAGAGAAAGAGAAGCTGTGAGTGAGTGAGGGAAAGAGAAAGAGAAGCTGTGAGTGAGAGAGAGAGAGAGAGAAAGAGAAGCTGTGAGGGAGGGAGACAGAGAGAGAAATAGAACCTGTGAGTGAGCAAGAGAGAGAGAGAAAGAGAACCTGTGAGTGAGAGAGAGAGAAGCTGTGAGTGTGAGAGAGAAAGAGAAGCTGTGAGTGAGAGAGACAGAGAGAGAAAGAGAAGCTGTGAGTGAGTTAGAGAGAAAGAGGAGCTGAGAGTGAGAGAGATAGAAAGAGAAGCTGTGAATGATACAGAGAGAGAGAGAAAGCTGTGGGTGAGTGAGAGAGAAAGAGAAGCTGTGAGTGAGTGAGAGTGAGAGAGAAAGAGAAGCTGTGAGTGAGTGAGTGAGAGAGAAAGAGAAGCTGTGAGTGAGTGAGAGAGAGAGAGAGAAATAGAAGCTGTGAGTTAGTGAGAGAGAGAAAGAGAAGCTGTGAGTGAGAGAGAGATTAAGAGAAGCTGTGAGTGAGTGAGAGAGAGAGAAAAGAGAAGCTGTGAGTGAGAGAGATAGAGAGAAAGAGAAGCTGTGTGTGTGTGTGTGAGAGAAAAAGAAGCTGTGAGTGAGAGAGAGAAAGAGAAGCTGTGAGTGAGTGAGTGAGAGAGAGAAAGAGAAGCTGTGAGAGAGAGAGAAAGAGAAGCTCTGAGTGAGAGAGACAGAGAGAGAGAAGCTGTGAGTGAGGAGAGAGAGAGAAAGAGAGCTATGAGTGAGAGAATGAGAGAAAGAAAGAGAAACTGTGAGTGAGTGAGTGAGAGAAAGAGAAGCTGTGAGTGCAAGAGATAGAGAGAAAGAGAAGCTGTGAATGAGAGAGAGAGAGAAATAGAAGCTGTGAGTGAGAGAGAGAGAAAGAGAAGCTGTGAGTGAAAGAGAGAGAGAAAGAGAAGCTGTGAGTGAGAGAGAGAAAGAGAAGCTGTGAGTGAGTGAGAGAGAGAGAAAGAGAAGCTGTGAGTGAGAGAGAGAGAGAGAAAGAAGCTGTGAGTGAGTGTGAGAGAGAGAAAAGAGAAGTTGTGAGTGAGAGAGATAGGGAGAAAGAAAGAGAAGCTGTGAGTGAGAGAGAGAAAAATAGAAGCTGTGAGTGAGTGAGAGAGTGAAAGAAAGAAAAGCTGTGAGTGAGTGAGTGAGAGAGATAGAGAAAGAGAAGCTGTGTGTGTGTGAGAGAGAAAGAGAATCTGTGAGTTAGTGAGTGAAAGAGAAAGAGACGCTGTGAGTGAGAGAGACAGAGAGAGAGAGAAGCTGTGAGTGAGTGAGAGAGAGAGAAAGAGAAGCTGTGAGTGAGAGAGATAGAGAGAGAAGCTGTGAGTGAGTGAGAGAGAGAGAAAAGAGAAGCTGTGAGTGAGAGAGATAGCGAGAAAGAGAAGCTGTGTGTGTGAGAGAGAGAAATAGCTGTGAGTGAGTGAGAGAGAGAGAAAGAGAAGCTGTGAGTGAGAGAGACAGAGAGAGAGAAGCTGTGAGTGAGGAGAGTGGGAGAAAGAGAGCTATGAGTGAGAGAGTGAGAGAAAGAAAGAGAAGCTGTGAGTGAGTGAGAGAGAGAGAAAAAAGAGAAGCTGTGAGTGAGTGAGAGAGATAGAGAGAAAGAGAAGCTGTTAGAGAGAGAGAAAAATAGAGGCTGTGAGTGAGTGAGAGAGAGAGAGAAAGAGAAGCTGTGAGTGAGAGAGACAGAGAGAGAGAAGCTGTGAGTGAGGAGAGAGAGAGAGAAGCTGTGAGTGAGTGAGAGAGAGAGAGAGAGAAGCAGTGAGTGAGAGAGACAGAGAGGGAAAGAGAAGCTGTGAGTGAGTGAGTGAGAGAAAGAAAGAGAAGCTGTGAGTGAGAGAGAGAGAGTAGCTGTGAATGAGAGAGAGAGAAATAGAAGCTGTGAGTGAAAGAGAGAGAAAGAGACGCTGTGAGTGAGAGAGAGAGAGAAAGAGAAGCTGTGAGAGTGTGTGAGAGAGAGAAAGAGAAGCTGTGAGTGAGAGAGGGAAAGAGAAGGAGAAGCTGTGAGTGAGAGAGAGAGAGAGAGAAAGAGAAGCTGTGAGGGAGGGAGACAGAGAGAGAAATAGAACCTGTGAGTGAGCAAGAGAGAGAGAGAAAGAGAAGCTGTGAGAGTTGAGAGAGAGAGAAAGAGAAGCTGTGAGTGAGAGAGAGAGAGAGAAAGAGAAGCTGTGAGTGAGAGAGGGAAAGAGAAAGAGAAGCTGTGAGTGAGAGAGAGAGAGAGAGAAAGAGAAGCTGTGAGGGAGGGAGACAGAGAGAGAAATAGAACCTGTGAGTGAGCAAGAGAGAGAGAGAAAGAGAACCTGTGAGTGAGAGAGAGAGAAGCTGTGAGTGTGAGAGAGAAAGAGAAGCTGTGAGTGAGAGAGACAGAGAGAGAAAGAGAAGCTGTGAGTGAGTGAGAGAGAAAGAGGAGCTGAGAGTGAGAGAGAGAGAAAGAGAAGCTGTGAATGATACAGAGAGAGAGAGAAAGCTGTGGGTGAGTGAGAGAGAAAGAGAAGCTGTGAGTGAGTGAGAGAGAGAGAGAAATAGAAGCTGTGAGTTAGTGAGAGAGAGAAAGAGAAGCTGTGAGTGAGAGAGAGAGAAAGAGAAGCTGTGAGTGAGTGAGAGAGAGAGAAAAGAGAAGCTGTGAGTGAGAGAGATAGAGAGAAAGAGAAGCTGTGTGTGTGTGAGAGAGAGAAAAAGAAGCTGTGAGTGAGAGAGAGAGAAAGAGAAGCTGTGAGTGAGTGAGTGAGAGAGAGAAAGAGAAGCTGTGAGAGAGAGAAAGAGAAGCTCTGAGTGAGAGAGACAGAGAGAGAGAAGCTGTGAGTGAGGAGAGAGAGAGAAAGAGAGCTATGAGTGAGAGAATGAGAGAAAGAAAGAGAAACTGTGAGTGAGTGAGTGAGAGAAAGAGAAGCTGTGAGTGCAAGAGATAGAGAGAAAGAGAAGCTGTGAATGAGAGAGAGAGAGAAATAGAAGCTGTGAGTGAGAGAGAGAGAAAGAGAAGCTGTGAGTGAAAGAGAGAGAGAAAGAGAAGCTGTGAGTGAGAGAGAGAAAGAGAAGCTGTGAGTGAGTGATAGAGAGAGAAAGAGAAGCTGTGAGTGAGAGAGAGAGAGAGAAAAGAGAAGTTGTGAGTGAGAGAGATAGGGAGAAAGAAAGAGAAGCTGTGAGTGAGAGAGAGAAAAATAGAAGCTGTGAGTGAGTGAGAGAGTGAAAGAAAGAAAAGCTGTGAGTGAGTGAGTGAGAGAGATAGAGAAAGAGAAGCTGTGTGTGAGAGAGAAAGAGAATCTGTGAGTTAGTGAGTGAAAGAGAGAGAAGCTGTGAGTGAGTGAGAGAGAGAGAAAAAGAGCTGTGAGTGAGAGAGAGAGAGAAAAAGAGAAGCTGTGAGTTAGTGTCAGAGAAAGAGAAGCTGTGAGTGAGAGAGACAGAAAGAGAAAGGGAAGCTGTGAGTGAGTGAGAGAGAGAGAGAGAAAGAGAAGCTGTGAGTGAGAGTGAGAGAGAGAGAGAGAGAGAGAAAGAGAAGCTGTAAAAGAGAGAGAGAAAGAGAAGCTGTGAGTGAGAGAGACAGAGAGAGAGAAGCTGTGAGTGACTGAGTGAGAGAAAGAGAAGGTGTGAGTGAGAGAGATAGAGAAAGAGAATCTGTGAGTGAGTGAGAGAGAGAACGAGAAGCTGTGAGTGATTGAGAGAGAGAAAGAGAAGCTGTGAGTGAGAGAGAGAGAGAGAAAGAAAAGCTGTGAGTGAGAGAGAGAGAGAAAGAGAAGCTGTGAGTGTGAGAGACAGAGAGAGAAAGAGATGCTGTGAGTGAGCGAGAGAGAGAGAAAGAGAAGCTGTGTGTGAGAGAGAAGCTGTAAATGAGAGAGAGAGAGAAATAGAAGCTGTGAGTGAGAGAGAGGGAAAGAGAAGCTGTGAGTGAGAGAGAGAGAGAGAAAGAGAAGCTGTGAGTGAGAGAGAGAGAGAAAGAGCAGCTGTGAGTGAGAGAGAGAAAGAGAAGCTATGAGTGAGAGAGAGAGAGAAAGAGAAGCTGTGAGTGAGAGACAGAAAGAGAAGCTGTGAGTGAGAGAGAGAGAGAGAAAGAGAAGCTGTGAGTGAGAGAGAGAGAGAGAGAGAGAAAAGCTGTGAGAGAAATAGAAGCTGTGAGTGAGTGTGTGTGAGAGAGAAAGAGAATCTGTGAGTGAGAGAGAGAGAGAAAAGAGAAGCTGTGAGTGAGAGGGATAGAGAGAAAGAGAATCTGTGTGTGAGAGAGAAATAGAAGTTGTGAGTGAGTGAGAGAGAGAGAGAGAAAGAGAAAGAGAAGCTGTGAGTGAGTGAGAGAGAGAGAACCTGGGAGTGAGTGAGAGAGAGAGTGAGAGAGAGAAAGAGAAGCAGTGAGTGAGAGAGACAGAGAGAGAAAGAAAAGCTGTGAGTGAGTGAGTGAGTGAGAGAGAGAAAGAAAGAGAAGCTGTGAGTGAGAGAGAGAGAGAGAGAAGGAGACGCTGTGAGAGAGAAGAGAGTGAGAGAGAAAGAGAAGCTGTGAGAGAGAAAGAGAAAGAGAATATGTGAGTGAGAAAGACAGAGAGAAAGAAGCTGTGAGTGAGTGAGAGAGAAAGATGAGCTGAGAGTGAGAGAGAGAGAGAAAGAGAAGCTGTGAGTGATACAGAGAGAGAGAGAAAGTAAGCTATGGGTGAGTGAGAGAAAGAGGTGCTGTGAGTGAGTGAGAGAGAGAGAAAGAGAAGCTGTGAGTTAGTGAGAGAGAGAAAGAGAAGCTGTGAGTGAGAGAGAGAGAGAGAGAGAAGCTGTGAGTGAGTGAGAGAGTGAGAAAACAGAAGCTGTGAGTGAGAGAGAGAGAAAGAGAAGCTGTGTGTGTGTGAGAGAGAGAGAAATAGATGCTGTGAGTGAGTGAGGGAGAGAGAAAGAGAAGATGTGAGTGAGTGAGTGAGAGAGAGAAAGAGAAGCTGTGAGATAGAGAGAGAAAGAGAAGCTGTGAGTGAGTGTGAGAGAGAGAAAGAAAAGCTGTGAGTGAGAGAGAGAAAGAGAAAGAAAAGCTGTGAGTGAGAGAGAGAGAGAGAAAGAGAAGTTGTGAGGGAGAGAGAGAAAGACAAGCTATGAGTGTGAGATAAAGAGAAGCTGTGAGTGAGAGAGAGAGAGAAAGAGAAGCTGTGAGTGAGTGAGAGAGAGAAAAAGAAGCTGTGAGTGAGTGAGAGAGAGAAAGAGCTGCAAGTGAGAGAGAGGGAGAGAATGAGTTGTGAGTGAGAGAGAGAGAGAGAAAGAGAAGCTGTGAGTGAGAGAGAGAGAAAGAGCTGTGAATGAGAGAGAGAGAGAAAGAGAAGCTGTGAGTGTTTGAGAGAGAAATAGAAGTTGTGAGTGAGAGAGAAAGAAAGAGAGAAAGAGAAGCTGTGAGTGAGAGAGATAGAGAGAGAGAAAGAGAAGCTGTGAGAGAGAAAGAGAGAGAAAGAGAAGCTGTGAGTGAGAGAGAGAGAGAAAAAAAGAGAAGCTGTGAGAGAGAGAGAGAGAGAAAGAGAAAGAGATGCTGTGAGTGAGAGAGAGAGAGGTAAAAGAGTTGTGTGTGAGAGAGAGAAAGAGAAGCTGTGTGTGTGTGAGAGAGAAATAGAAGGTGTGAGTGAGAGAGAAAGAGAGAAAGAGAAGCTGTGAGTGAGAGAGAGAAAGAGAAGCTGTGAGTGAGAGAGAGAGTGAGAGAGAGAAAGAAAAGCTGTGAGTGATATATATAGAGAGAAAGATAGAGAAAGAGATGCTGTGAGTGAGAGAGAGAGAGGTAAAAGAGTTGTGTGTGAGAGAGAAAGAAGCTCTGTGTGAGAGAGAGAGAAATAGAAGGTGTGAGTGAGAGAGAAAGAGAGAAAGAGAAGCTGTGAGTGAGAGAGAGATAGAAGCTGTGAGTGAATGAGAGAGAGAGAGAGATGTGAGTGAGAGAGAGAGAAAGAGAAGCTGTGAGTGAGAGAGTGAGAGAAAGAGAAGCTGTGAGTGAGAGAGAGAGAGAGAAAGAAGCTGTGAGTGAGAGAGAGAGAGAGAGAGAGAAGCTGTGAGTGAGAGAGAGAGAGAAAGAAAGAGAAGCTGTGAGTGAGAGAGAGAGAAAGAGAAGCTGTGAGTGAGAGAGAAAAGAAGCTGTGTGTGTGTGAGAGAGAGAAGCTCTGTGAGAGAGAGAGAGAGAGAAAGAGAAGCTGTGTGTGTGAAGAGAGAGAGAGAAAGAGAAGCTGTGAGTGAAAGAGAGAGAAAGCTGTGAGTGAGAGAGAGAGAGAAAAAGAAGCTGTGAGTGTGAGAGAGAAATAGAAGCTGTGAGTGAGAGATAAAGAGAGAAAGAGAAGCTGTGTGTGTGTGAGAGAGAAAGAGAAGCTGTAAGTGAGAGAGAGAGAGAGAAACTGTGAGAGACAGAGAGAGAAAGAGAAGCTGTGAGGAAGAGAGAGAGAAAAAGAGAAGCTGTGAGTTAGAGAGAAAGAGAGAAAGAGAAGCTGTGAGTGAGAGAGACAGAGAGAAGCTGTGAGTGAGTGAGAGAGAGAGAGAGAGAAAGAAAGTGAAGCTGTGAGTGAGAGAGAGAGAGAGAAAGAGAAGCTGTGAGTGAGAGAGAGAGAGAGAAAGAGAAGCTGTGAGTGAGAGAGAGAAGGAGAAGCTGTGAGTGAGAGAGAGAGAGAAAGGGAGTGAGAGAGTGAGAGAGAAAGGGAGAAAGATAAGCTGTGAGTGAGTGAGAGAGAGAAATAAAGAGAAGCTGTGAGTGAGAAAGAGAGAGAGAAAGAGAAGCTGTGAGTGAGAAAGAGAGAAAGAGAAGCTGTGAGTCAGAGAGAGAGAAGCTGTGAGAGAGAGTGAGAGAGAGAGAAAGAGAAAAAGATAAGCTGTGTGTGAGAGAGAAGCTGTGAGTGAGAGAGAGAGAAAGAGAAGGTGTGAGTGTGTGAGAGAGAAAGAGAAGCTGTGAGTGCGAGAGAGAGAGAGAAAGAGAAGCGGTGAGTGAGAGAGAGAGAGAAAGAGAAGTTGTGTGTGTGTGTGTGAGAGAGAAAGAGAAGCTGAGCGTGAGAGAGAAAGAGAGAAAGAGAAGCTGTGAGCGAGAGAGAGAGAGAGAGAAAGAGAACCTGTGTGTGTGTGTGAGAGAGAAGCTGTGAGTGAGAGAGAGAGAAAGAGAAGCTGTGAGTGAGAGAGAGAAAGAAAAGTTGAGTGAGAGAGGGAGAAAGATAAGCTGTGAGTGAGAGAATGAGAGAGAAGGAGAAGCTGTGAGTGGGAGAGGGAGAGGGAGAGAAAAAGAGACCCTGTGTGTGTGTGTGAGAGAGAGAGAGAAAGAGCAGCTGTGAGTGAAAGAGAGAGAGAGAAAGAGCTGTGAGTGAGAGAGAGAGAGAGTGAAAGGGAAGCTGTGTGAGAGATAAATAGAAGCTGTGAGTGAGAGAGAAAGAGAAGCTGTGAGTGTGAGAGAAAGAAAGAGAAGCTGTGAGTGAGAGAGAGAGAGAAAGAGAAGCTGTGACTGAGTGAGAGAGAGAGAAAGAGAAGCTGTGAGTTAGTGAGAGAGAGAGAGAGAAAGAGAAGCTGTGAGTGAGAGAGAGAAAGAAAGAAAGAAAGAAAGAAAGAAAGGGAAGCTGTGTGTGTGTGTGAGAGAGAGAAAGAGAACCTGTGTGTGTGTGTGTGAGAGAAGCTGTGAGTGAGAGAGACAGAGAGAGAAGCTGTGAGTGAGAGAGAGAGAGAAAGAGAAGCTGTGAGTGAGAGAGAGAAAGAAAAGTTGAGTGAGAGAGGGAGAAAGATAAGCTGTGAGTGAGAGAATGAGAGAGAAGGAGAAGCTGTGAGTGGGAGAGGGAGAGAAAAAGAGAAGCTGTGTGTGTGAGAGAGAGAGAAAGAGAAGCTGTGAGTGAGAGAGAGAGAAAGAGCAGCTGTGAGTGAAAGAGAGAGAGAGAGAGAGAGCTGTGAGTGAGTGAGTGAGAGAGAGAGAGAGAGAAAGGGAAGCGGTGTGAGAGAGAAATAGAATCTGTGAGTGAGAGAGAAAGAAAGAGAGAAAGAGAAGCTGTGAGTGAGTGAGAGAGAGAAAGAGAAGCTGTAAGTGAGTGAGAGAGAGAGAGAGAGAGAAAGAGAAACTGTGAGTGAGAGAGAGAGAAAGAAAGGGAAGCTGTGAGTGAGAGAGAGAGAGAGAAATAGAAGCTGAGTGAGAGAGAGAGAGAGAGAGAGAAAGAGATGCTGTGAGTGAGAGAGAGAGAGGTAAAAGAGTTGTGTGTGTGAGAGAGAAAGAGAAGCTGTGTGTGTGTGAGAGAGAAATAGAAGGTGTGAGTGAGAGAGAAAGAGAGAAAGAGAAGCTGTGAGTGAGAGAGAGAAAGAGAAGCTGTGAGTGAAAGAGAGAGAGAGAGAGAGAGCTGTGAGTGAGTGAGTGAGAGAGAGAGAGAGAGAGAAAGGGAAGCGGTGTGAGAGAGAAATAGAATCTGTGAGTGAGAGAGAAAGAAAGAGAGAAAGAGAAGCTGTGAGTGAGTGAGAGAGAGAAAGAGAAGCTGTAAGTGAGTGAGAGAGAGAGAGAGAGAGAAAGAGAAACTGTGAGTGAGAGAGAGAGAAAGAAAGGGAAGCTGTGAGTGAGAGAGAGAGAGAGAAATAGAAGCTGAGTGAGAGAGACAGAGAGAAGAAGCTGTGAGTGAGTGAGTGAGAGAGAGAAACAGAAGCTGTGAGTGAGAGAGAGAGAGAGAGAAAAAAGAGAAGCTGTGAGAGAGAGAGAGAGAGAGAGAGAAAGAGATGCTGTGAGTGAGAGAGAGAGAGGTAAAAGAGTTGTGTGTGTGAGAGAGAAAGAGAAGCTGTGTGTGTGTGAGAGAGAAATAGAAGGTGTGAGTGAGAGAGAAAGAGAGAAAGAGAAGCTGTGAGTGAGAGAGAGAAAGAGAAGCTGTGAGTGAGAGAGAGAGTGAGAGAGAGAAAGAAAAGCTGTGAGTGATAGAGAGAGAGAGAGAAAGATAGAGAAAGAGATGCTGTGAGTGAGAGAGAGAGAGGTAAAAGAGTTGTGTGTGAGAGAGAAAGAAGCTGTGTGTGAGAGAGAAATAGAAGGTGTGAGTGAGAGAGAAAGAGAGAAAGAGAAGCTGTGAGTGAGAGAGAGAGATAGAAGCTGTGAGTGAGTGAGAGAGAGAGAGAGAGAGATGTGAGTGAGAGAGAGAGAAAGAGAAGCTGTGAGTGAGAGAGTGAGAGAAAGAGAAGCTGTGAGTGAGAGAGAGAGAGAGAAAGAAGCTGTGAGTGAGAGAGAGAGAGAGAGAGAGAAGCTGTGAGTGAGAGAGAGAGAGAGAAAGAAAGAGAAGCTGTGAGTGAGAGAGAGAGAAAGAGAAGCTGTGAGTGAGAGAGAAAGAGAAGCTGTGTGTGTGAAGAGAGAGAGAGAAAGAGAAGCTGTGAGTGAAAGAGAGAGAAAGCTGTGAGTGAGAGAGAGAGAAAATGAAGCTGTGAGTGTGAGAGAGAAATAGAAGCTGTGAGTGAGAGATAAAGAGAGAAAGAGAAGCTGTGTGTGAGAGAGAGAAAGAGAAGCTGCAAGTGAGAGAGAGAGAGAAACTGTGAGAGACAGAGAGAGAAAGAGAAGCTGTGAGGAAGAGAGAGAGAAAAAGAGAAGCTGTGAGTTAGAGAGAAAGAGAGAAAGAGAAGCTGTGAGTGAGAGAGACAGAGAGAAGCTGTGAGTGAGTGAGAGAGAGAGAGAGAGAAAGAAAGTGAAGCTGTGAGTGAGAGATAAAGAGAGAAAGAGAAGCTGTGTGTGTGAGAGGGAAAGAGAAGCTGTAAGTGAGAGAGAGAGAGAGAAACTGTGAGAGACAGAGAGAGAAAGAGAAGCTGTGAGGAAGAGAGAGAGAAAAAGAGAAGCTGTGAGTTAGAGAGAAAGAGAGAAAGAGAAGCTGTGAGTGAGAGAGACAGAGAGAAGCTGTGAGTGAGTGAGAGAGTGAGAGAGAGAGAGAAAGTGAAGCTGTGAGTGAGAGAGAGAGAGAAAGAGAAGCTGTGAGTGAGAGAAAGAGAGAGAAAGAGAAGCTGTGAGTGAGAGAGAGAAGGAGAAGCTGTGAGTGAGAGAGAGGTAAAGGGAGTGAGAGAGTGAGAGAGAAAGGGAGAAAGATAAGCTGTGAGTGAGTGAGAGAGAGAAATAAAGAGAAGCTGTGAGTGAGAAAGAGAGAGAGAAAGAGAAGCTGTGAGTGAGAAAGAGAGAAAGAGAAGCTGTGAGTCAGAGAGAGAGAAGCTGTGAGAGAGAGTGAGAGAGAGAGAAAGAGAAAAAGATAAGCTGTGTGTGAGAGAGAAGCTGTGAGTGAGAGAGAGAGAAAGAGAAGGTGTGAGTGTGTGAGAGAGAAAGAGAAGCTGTGAGTGCGAGAGAGAGAGAGAAAGAGAAGCGGTGAGTGAGAGAGAGAGAGAAAGAGAAGTTGTGTGTGTGTGTGTGAGAGAGAAAGAGAAGCTGAGCGTGAGAGAGAAAGAGAGAAAGAGAAGCTGTGAGCGAGAGAGAGAGAGAGAGAAAGAGAACCTGT
Organism: Bradypodion pumilum; assembly: GCA_035047305.1. NCBI lineage: Eukaryota > Metazoa > Chordata > Lepidosauria > Squamata > Chamaeleonidae > Bradypodion > Bradypodion pumilum. Next base: position 182,399,768 of record JAWDJD010000002.1, read on the forward strand.
GTGTGTGTGTGAGAGAGAAGCTGTGAGTGAGAGAGAGAGAGAAAGAGAAGCTGTGAGTGAGAGAGAGAAAGAAAAGTTGAGTGAGAGAGGGAGAAAGATAAGCTGTGAGTGAGAGAATGAGAGAGAAGGAGAAGCTGTGAGTGGGAGAGGGAGAGGGAGAGAAAAAGAGACCCTGTGTGTGTGTGTGAGAGAGAGAGAGAAAGAGCAGCTGTGAGTGAAAGAGAGAGAGAGAAAGAGCTGTGAGTGAGAGAGAGAGAGAGTGAAAGGGAAGCTGTGTGAGAGATAAATAGAAGCTGTGAGTGAGAGAGAAAGAGAAGCTGTGAGTGTGAGAGAAAGAAAGAGAAGCTGTGAGTGAGAGAGAGAGAGAGAGAAAGAGAAGCTGTGACTGAGTGAGAGAGAGAGAAAGAGAAGCTGTGAGTTAGTGAGAGAGAGAGAGAGAAAGAGAAGCTGTGAGTGAGAGAGAGAAAGAAAGAAAGAAAGAAAGAAAGGGAAGCTGTGTGTGTGTGTGTGAGAGAGAAAGAGAACCTGTGTGTGTGTGTGAGAGAGAAGCTGTGAGTGAGAGAGACAGAGAGAGAAGCTGTGAGTGAGAGAGAGAGAGAGAAAGAGAAGCTGTGAGTGAGAGAGAGAAAGAAAAGTTGAGTGAGAGAGGGAGAAAGATAAGCTGTGAGTGAGAGAATGAGAGAGAAGGAGAAGCTGTGAGTGGGAGAGGGAGAGAAAAAGAGAAGCTGTGTGTGAGAGAGAGAGAGAAAGAGAAGCTGTGAGTGAGAGAGAGAGAAAGAGCAGCTGTGAGTGAAAGAGAGAGAGAGAGAGAGCTGTGAGTGAGTGAGAGAGAGAGAGAGAGAGAGAAAGGGAAGCGGTGTGAGAGAGAAATAGAATCTGTGAGTGAGAGAGAAAGAAAGAAAGAGAGAAAGAGAAGCTGTGAGTGAGTGAGAGAGAGAAAGAGAAGCTGTAAGTGAGTGAGAGAGAGAGAGAGAGAAAGAGAAGCTGTGTGTGAGAGAGAGAGAAAGAAAGGGAAGCTGTGAGTGAGAGAGAGAGAGAGAAATAGAAGCTGAGTGAGAGAGACAGAGAGAAGAAGCTGTGAGTGAGTGAGAGAGAGAAACAGAAGCTGTGAGTGAGAGAGAGAGAGAGAAAAAAAGAGAAGCTGTGAGAGAGAGAGAGAGAGAGAGAGAGAAAGAGATGCTGTGAGTGAGAGAGAGAGGTAAAAGAGTTGTGTGTGAGAGAGAGAAAGAGAAGCTGTGAGTGTGTGAGAGAGAAATAGAAGGTGTGAGTGAGAGAGAAAGAGAGAAAGAGAAGCTGTGAGTGAGAGAGAGAAAGAGAAGCTGTGAGTGAGAGAGAGAGTGAGAGAGAGAAAGAAAAGCTGTGAGTGATAGAGAGAGAGAGAAAGATAGAGAAAGAGATGCTGTGAGTGAGAGAGAGAGAGGTAAAAGAGTTGTGTGTGAGAGAGAAAGAAGCTGTGTGAGAGAGAGAGAGAAATAGAAGGTGTGAGTGAGAGAGAAAGAGAGAAAGAGAAGCTGTGAGTGTGAGAGAGAGATAGAAGCTGTGAGTGAGTGAGAGAGAGAGAGATGTGAGTGAGAGAGAGAGAAAGAGAAGCTGTGAGTGAGAGAGTGAGAGAAAGAGAAGCTGTGAGTGAGAGAGAGAGAGAGAAAGAAGCTGTGAGTGAGAGAGAGAGAGAGAGAGAGAGAAGCTGTGTGTGAGAGAGAGAGAGAAAGAAAGAGAAGCTGTGAGTGAGAGAGAGAGAAAGAGAAGCTGTGAGTGAGAGAGAAAGAGAAGCTGTGTGTGTGAAGAGAGAGAGAGAAAGAGAAGCTGTGAGTGAAAGAGAGAGAAAGCTGTGAGTGAGAGAGAGAGAGAAAAAGAAGCTGTGAGTGTGAGAGAGAAATAGAAGCTGTGAGTGAGAGATAAAGAGAGAAAGAGAAGCTGTGTGTGTGAGAGAGAAAGAGAAGCTGTAAGTGAGAGAGAGAGAGAAACTGTGAGAGACAGAGAGAAAGAGAAGCTGTGAGGAAGAGAGAGAGAAAAAGAGAAGCTGTGAGTTAGAGAGAAAGAGAGAAAGAGAAGCTGTGAGTGAGAGAGACAGAGAGAAGCTCTGAGTGAGTGAGAGAGTGAGAGAGAGAAAGAAAGTGAAGCTGTGAGTGAGAGAGAGAGAAAGAGAAACTGTGAGTGAGAGAGAGAGAGAGAAAGAGAAGCTGTGAGTGAGAGAGAGAAGGAGAAGCTGTGAGTGAGAGAGAGAGAAAGGGAGTGAGAGAGTGAGAGAGAAAGGGAGAAAGATAAGCTGTGAGTGAGTGAGAGAGAGAAATGAAGAGAAGCTGTGAGTGAGAAAGAGAGAGAGAAAGAGAAGCTGTGAGTGAGAAAGAGAGAAAGAGAAGCTGTGAGTCAGAGAGAGAGAAGCTGTGAGAGAGAGTGAGAGAGAGAGAAAGAGAAAAAGATAAGCTGTGTGTGAGAGAGAAGCTGTGAGTGAGAGAGAGAGAAAGAGAAGGTGTGAGTGTGTGAGAGAGAAAGAGAAGCTGTGAGTGCGAGAGAGAGAGAGAAAGAGAAGCGGTGAGTGAGAGAGAGAGAGAAAGAGAAGTTGTGTGTGTGTGTGAGAGAGAGAAAGAGAAGCTGAGCGTGAGAGAGAAAGAGAGAAAGAGAAGCTGTGAGCGAGAGAGAGAGAGAGAGAAAGAGAACCTGTGTGTGTGTGTGAGAGAGAAGCTGTGAGTGAGAGAGAGAGAGAAAGAGAAGCTGTGAGTGAGAGAGAGAAAGAAAAGTTGAGTGAGAGAGGTAGAAAGATAAGCTGTGCGTGAGAGAATGAGAGAGAAGGAGAAGCTGTGAGTGAGAGACAGAGAAAGAAAGAAAGAGAAGGTGTGAGTGAGAGAGAAGGTGAAGCTGTGAGTGAGAGAGAGAGAAAGAGAAGCTGTGTGAGAAACAGAGAGAGAGAAAGAGAAGCTGTGAGTGAGTGAGAGAGAGAAGCTGTGAGTGTGAGATAAAGAGAAGCTGTGAGTGAGAGAGAGAGAAAGAGAAGCTGTGAGTGAGTGAGAGAGAGAAAAAGAAGCTGTGAGTGAGTGAGAGAGAGAAAGAGCTGCAAGTGAGAGAGAGGGAGAGAATGAGTTGTGAGTGAGAGAGAGAGAGAGAGAGAAAGAGAAGCTGTGAGTGAGAGAGAGAGAAAGAGCTGTGAATGAGAGAGAGAGAGAAAGAGAAGCTGTGAGTGTTTGAGAGAGAAATAGAAGTTGTGAGTGAGAGAGAAAGAAAGAGAGAAAGAGAAGCTGTGAGTGAGAGAGATAGAGAGAGAGAAAGAGAAGCTGTGAGAGAGAAAGAGAGAGAAAGAGAAGCTGTGAGTGAGAGAGAGAGAGAGAAAAGAGAAGCTGTGAGAGAGAGAGAGAGAGAGAAAGAGAAAGAGATGCTGTGAGTGAGAGAGAGAGAGGTAAAAGAGTTGTGTGTGAGAGAGAGAAAGAGAAGCTGTGTGTGTGTGAGAGAGAAATAGAAGGTGTGAGTGAGAGAGAAAGAGAGAAAGAGAAGCTGTGAGTGAGAGAGAGAAAGAGAAGCTGTGAGTGAGAGAGAGAGTGAGAGAGAGAAAGAAAAGCTGTGAGTGATATATAGAGAGAGAAAGATAGAGAAAGAGATGCTGTGAGTGAGAGAGAGAGAGGTAAAAGAGTTGTGTGTGAGAGAGAAAGAAGCTGTGTGTGAGAGAGAGAGAAATAGAAGGTGTGAGTGAGAGAGAAAGAGAGAAAGAGAAGCTGTGAGTGAGAGAGAGAGATAGAAGCTGTGAGTGAGTGAGAGAGAGAGAGAGAGATGTGAGTGAGAGAGAGAGAAAGAGAAGCTGTGAGTGAGAGAGTGAGAGAAAGAGAAGCTGTGAGTGAGAGAGAGAGAGAGAAAGAAGCTGTGAGTGAGAGAGAGAGAGAGAGAGAAGCTGTGAGTGAGAGAGAGAGAGAAAGAAAGAGAAGCTGTGAGTGAGAGAGAGAGAAAGAGAAGCTGTGAGTGAGAGAGAAAAGAAGCTGTGTGTGTGTGAGAGAGAGAAGCTCTGTGAGAGAGAGAGAGAGAAAGAGAAGCTGTGTGTGTGAAGAGAGAGAGAGAAAGAGAAGCTGTGAGTGAAAGAGAGAGAAAGCTGTGAGTGAGAGAGAGAGAAAAAGAAGCTGTGAGTGAGAGATAAAGAGAGAAAGAGAAGCTATGTGTGTGAGAGAGAAAGAGAAGCTGTAAGTGAGAGAGAGAGAGAGAAACTGTGAGAGACAGAGAGAGAAAGAGAAGCTGTGAGGAAGAGAGAGAGAAAAAGAGAAGCTGTGAGTTAGAGAGAAAGAGAGAAAGAGAAGCTGTGAGTGAGAGAGACAGAGAGAAGCTGTGAGTGAGTGAGAGAGAGAGAGAGAGAAAGAAAGTGAAGCTGTGAGTGAGAGAGAGAGAGAGAAAGAGAAGCTGTGAGTGAGAGAGAGAGAGAGAAAGAGAAGCTGTGAGTGAGAGAGAGAAGGAGAAGCTGTGAGTGAGAGAGAGAGAAAGGGAGTGAGAGAGTGAGAGAGAAAGGGAGAAAGATAAGCTGTGAGTGAGTGAGAGAGAGAAATAAAGAGAAGCTGTGAGTGAGAAAGAGAGAGAGAAAGAGAAGCTGTGAGTGAGAAAGAGAGAAAGAGAAGCTGTGAGTCAGAGAGAGAGAGAAGCTGTGAGAGAGAGTGAGAGAGAGAGAAAGAGAAAAAGATAAGCTGTGTGTGAGAGAGAAGCTGTGAGTGAGAGAGAGAGAAAGAGAAGGTGTGAGTGTGTGAGAGAGAAAGAGAAGCTGTGAGTGCGAGAGAGAGAGAGAAAGAGAAGCGGTGAGTGAAAGAGAGAGAGAAAGAGAAGTTGTGTGTGTGTGTGTGAGAGAGAAAGAGAAGCTGAGCGTGAGAGAGAAAGAGAGAAAGTGAAGCTGTGAGCGAGAGAGAGAGAGAGAGAAAGAGAACCTGTGTGTGTGTGTGTGAGAGAGAAGCTGTGAGTGAGAGAGAGAGAGAAAGAGAAGCTGTGAGTGAGTGAGTGAGGGAGAGAAAGAAAGAGAAGCTGTGAGTGAGAGAGAGAAAGAGAAAGAGAAGCTGTGAGTGAGAGAGAGAGAGAAAGAGAAGCTGTGAGGGAGAGAGAGAAATAGAAGATGTGAGTGAGAGAGAGAGAGAGAGAAAGAGAAGCTGTGAGTGAGAGAGAGAGAGAGAGAAGCTGTGAGTGAGAGAGAGAGAGAAAGAGAAGCTGTGAGTGAGGGAGACAGAGAGAGAAATAGAACCTGTGAGTGAGCAAGAGAGAGAGAGAAAGAGAAGCTGTGAGTGAGAGAGAGAGAGAAGCTGTGAGAGAGAGAGAGAAGGAGTAGCTGTGAATGAGAGAGAGAGAGAAAGAGAAGCTGTGAGTGAGAGAGTGAGAGAGAAAGAGAAGCTGTGAGTGAGAGAGAGAGAAAGAGAAGCTGTGAGTGAGAGAGAGAAAGCAAAAGAGAAGCTGTGAGTGAGAGAGAGAGAGAGAGAGAAAGAGAAGCTGTGAGTGAGGGAGACAGAGAGAGAAATAGAACCTGTGAGTGAGCAAGAGAGAGAGAGAAAGAGAAGCTGTGAGTGAGAGAGAGAGAAGCTGTGAGTGAGAGAGAAAAAGAGAAGCTGAGTGAGAGAGATAGAGAAAGTGAAGGAGTGAGTGAGTGAGAGAGTGAGAGAAAGAGATACTGTGAGTGAGAGAGAGAGAAAGAAGCTGTGAGAGAGAAAGAGAAGCTATGAGTGAGAGAGTGAAAGAGAAGCGGTGAATGAGTGAGAGAGAGGGAAAGCGAAGCTGTGAGTGAGAGAGAGAGAGAAAGAGAAACTGTTAGAGAGAGAGAGAGAGAGAAGCTGTGTGGAGAGAGAGAGAAAGAGAAGCTGTGAGTGAGAGAGCAAAAGAGAAGCAGTGAGTGAGTGAGAGAGAGAGAAAGAGAAGCTGTGAGTGAGAGAGAAAGAGAAGCAGTGAGTGAGAGAGAGAGAGAGAAGCTGTGAGTGAGAGAGAGAGACCAATAGAAGCTGTTAGAGAGAGAGAGAGAGAAGCTGTGAGGGAGAGAGACAGAGAGAGAAAGAGAAGCTGTGAGTGAGTGAGTGAGTGTGAGAGAGAGAGAGAGGGAAGCTGTGAGTGAGAGAGAGAGAGAGAAGCTGTGAGTGAGAGAGAGAATGAGAAAGAGAAGCTGTGAGTGAGAGAGATAGAGAGAGAAGCTGTGAGTGAGGGAGACAGAGAGTGAAATAGAACCTGTGAGTCAGAGAGATAGAGAGAAAGAGAAGCTGTGACAGAGAGAGAGAGAAATAGAAGATGTGAGTGAGTGAGAGAGAGAGATAAAGAGAAGCTGTGAGTGAGTGAGAGAGAGAAAGAGAAGCTGTGTGTGTGAGAGAGAAAGAGTAGCTGTGAGAGTGAGAGAGAGAGAAATAGAAGCCGTGAGTGAGAGAGACAGAGAGAGAAGCTGTGAGTGAGTGAGAGAGAGAGAAAGAGAAGCTGTGAGTTAGAGAGATAGAGAGAGAAATAGAAGCTGTGAGTGAGAGAGAGAAAGAGAAGCTGTGAGTGAGAATTAGAGAGAGAAAGAGAAGCTGTGAGTGAGAGAGAGAGAGAGAAAGAGAAGCTGTGAGTGAGAGAGAGAAAGCGAAAGAGAAGCTGTGAGTGAGAGAGAGAGAGAGAGAAAGAGAAGCTTTGAGTGAGGGAGACAGAGAGAGAAATAGAACCTGTGAGTGAGCAAGAGAGAGAGAGAAAGAGAAGCTGTGAGTGAGAGAGAGAGAGAAGCTGTGTGTGTGAGAGAGAACGAGTAGCTGTGAATGAGAGAGAGAGAAAGAGAATCTGTGAGTGAGAGAGAGAGAGAAAGAGAAGCTGTGAGTGAGAGAGAGAGAGAGAAAGAGAAGCTGTGAGTGAAAGAGAGAAAGCAAAATAGAAGCTGTGAGTGAGAGAGAGAGAGAGAAAGAGAAGCTGTGAGTGAGGGAGATAGAGAGAGAAATAGAACCTGTGAGTGAGCAAGAGAGAGAGAAGCTGTGAGTGAGAGAGAGAAAGTGAAGCTATGAGTGAGATAGATAGAGAAAGTGAAGGTTTGATTGAGTGAGAGAGTGAGAGAAAGAGATACTGTGAGTGAGAGAGAGAGAAAGAAGCTGTGAGAGAGAAAGAGAAGCTATGAGTGAGAGAGTGAAAGAGAAGTGGTGAATGAGTGAGAGAGAGGGAAAGCGAAGCTGTGAGTGAGAGAGAGAGAGAAAGAGAAACTGTTAGAGAGAGAGAGAGAGAGAAGCTGTGTGGAGAGAGAGAAAAAGAGAAGCTGTGAGTGAGAGAGCAAAAGAGAAGCGGTGAGTGAGTGAGAGAGAGAAATAGAAGCTGTGAGTGAGAGAGAAAGAGAAGCTGTGCGTGAGAGAGAGAGAAGCTGTGAGTGAGAGAGAGAGAGACCAATAGAAGCTGTTAGAGAGAGAGAGAGAAAGAGAAGCTGTGAGTGAGTGAGTGAGTGAGAGAGAGAGAGAGGGAAGCTGTGAGTGAGAGAGAGAGAGAGAGAAGCTGTGAGTGAGAGAGAGAATGAGAAAGAGAAGATGTGAGTGAGAGAGATAGAGAGAGAAGCTGTGAGTGAGGGAGACAGAGAGTGAAATAGAACCTGTGAGTCAGAGAGATAGAGAGAAAGAGAAGCTGTGAGAGAGAGAGAATTGGAAGATGTGAGTGAGTGAGAGAGAGAGATAAAGAGAAGCTGTAAGTGAGTGAGAGAGAGAAAGAGAGAAAAGCTGTGTGTGAGAGAGAGAGAAAGAGTAGCTGTGAGAGTGAGAGAGAGAGAAATAGAAGCCGTGAGTGAGAGAGACAGAGAGAGAAGCTGTGAGTGAGTGAGAGAGAGAGAAAGAGAAACTGTGAGTTAGAGAGATAGAGAGAGAAAGAGAAGCTGTGAGTGAGTGAGAGAGAGAGAAAGAGAAGCTGTGAGTTAGTGAGAGAGAGAGAGAGAGAAGCTGTGAGAGAGAGAGAAAGAGTAGCTGTGAAAGAGAGAGAGAAAGAAAAGCTGTGAGTGAGAGAGAAAGAGAAGGTGTGAGTGAGAGAGTTAGAGAGAGAGAAGCTGTGAGTTAGTGAGAGAGAGAGAAGCTGTGAGAGAGAGAGAAAGAGTAGCTGTGAAAGAGAGAGAGAGAGAAAGAGAAACTGTGAGTGAGAGAGAGAGAGAGAAAGAGAAGCTGTGAGTGAGAGAGAGAAAGCAAAAGAGAAGCTGTGAGTGAGAGAGAAAGAGAGAAAGTGAAGCTGTGAGTGAGGGAGACAGAGAGAGAAATAGAACCTGTGAGTGAGCAAGAGAGAGAGAGAGAAGCTGTGAGAGAGAGAGAAAGAGTAGCTGTGAAAGAGAGAGAGAGAGAAAGAGAAACTGTGAGTGAGAGAGAGAGAGAGAAAGAGAAGCTGTGAGTGAGAGAGAGAGAAAGAGAAGCTGTGAGTGAGAGAGAGAAAGCAAAAGAGAAGCTGTGAGTGAGAGAGAAAGAGAGAAAGTGAAGCTGTGAGTGAGGGAGACAGAGAGAGAAATAGAACCTGTGAGTGAGCAAGAGAGAGAGAGAAAGAGAAGCTGTGAGTGAGTGAGAGAGAGAGAAGCTGTGAGTGAGAGAGAGAAAGAGAAGCTGTTAGTGAGAGAGATAGAGAAAGTGAAGGAGTGAGTGAGTGACAGAGCAAGAGAAAGAGATACTGTGAGTGAGAGAGAGAGAAAGAAGCTGTGAGAGAGAAAGATAAGCTATGAGTGAGAGAGTGAAAGAGAAGCGGTGAATGAGTGAGAGAGAGGGAAAGCGAAGCTCTGAGTGAGAGAGAGAGAGAAAGAGAAACTGTTAGAGAGAGAGAGAAGCTGTGTAGAGAGAGAGAGAAAGAGAAGCTGTGAGTGAGTGATTGAGTGAGTGAGAGAGAGAAAGAGAAGTTGTGAGTGAGAAAGAAAGAGAAGCTGTGTGAGAGAGTGAGAAAGAGAAGCTGTGAGTGAGAGAGCAAAAGAGAAGCGGTGAGTGAGTGAGAGAGAGAGAAAGAGAAGCTGTGAGTGAGAGAGAAAGAGAAGCTGTGAGTGAGTGAGAGAGAGAGAAGCTGTGAGTGAGAGAGAGAGACCAATAGAAGCTGTTAGAGAGAGAGAGAGAGAAAGAGAAGCTGTGAGGGAGAGAGAGAGAAAGAGAAGCTGTGAGGGAGAGAGAGAGAGAAGCTGTGAGTGAGAGAGAGAAAGAGAAGCTGCGAGTGAGAGAGAGAGAAAGAGAAGCTGTGAGTGAGTGAGAGAGAGAAAAGAGAAGCTGTGAGTGAGAGAGATAGAGAGAAAGAGAAGCTGTGAGAAAGAGAGAGAAATAGAAGATGTTAGTGAGAGAGAGAGAGAGAGAAAGAGAAGCTGAGTGAGTGAGAGTTAGAGAAAGAGAAGCTGTGAGTTAGTGAGAGAGAGAGAAAGAGAAATTGTGTGAGAATGACAGAGAGAGAAAGAAAAGCTGTGAGTGAGAGAGAAAGAGAAGCTGTGAGTGAGAGAGTTAGAGAGAGAGACAGAGAAGCTCTGTGTGAGTGAGAGAGAGAGAGAGAATGAGATGCTGTGTGAGAGAGAGAGAAAGAGAAGCTGTGAGTGAGTGAGAGAGAGAAGGAGAAGCTGTGAGTTAGTGAGAGAGAGAGAAATTGAAGCTGTGAGTGAGAGAGAGAGAAACAGAAGTTGTGTGGGTGAGACAAAGAGAGAAAGAGAAGCTGTGAGTGAGTGAGAGAGAGAGAGAAGCTGTGAGTCAGTGAGACAGAGAGAAGGAGAAGCAGTGAGTGAGAGAGATAGAGAGAGAAAGAGAAGCTGTGAGTGAGTGAGTGAGGGAGAGAAAGAAAGAGAAGCTGTGAGTGAGAGAGAGAAAGAGAAAGAGAAGCTGTGAGTGAGAGATAGAGAGAAAGAGAAGCTGTGAGGGAGAGAGAGAGAAAGAGAAGCTGTGAGTGAGAGAGAGAGAGAAAGAGAAGCTGTGAGTGAGAGAGAGAGAGAAAGAGAAGCTGTGAGTGAGAGAGAGAGAGAAAGAGAAGCTGTGAGTGAGATAGAGAGAGAAAGAGAAGCTGTGAGAGAGAGAGAAAGAGAAGCTGTGAGTGAGAGAGAGAGAAAGAGAAGCTGTGAGTGAGAGAGAGAGAGAGAAAGAGAAGCTGTGAGTGAGAGAGAGAAAGCGAAAGAGAAGCTGTGAGTGAGAGAGAGAGAGAGAAAGAAAGAGAAGCTTTGAGTGAGGGAGACAGAGAGAGAAATAGAACCTGTGAGTGAGCAAGAGAGAGAAAGAGAAGCTGTGAGTGTGTGAGAGAGAGAAGGTGTGAGAGAGAGAAAGAGTAGCTGTGAATGAGAGAGAGAGAGAAAGAGAAGCTGTGAGTGAGAGAGAGAGAAAGAGAAGCTGTGAGAGAGAGAGAGAGAAAGAGAAGCTGTGAGTGAGTGAGACAGAGAGAGAAATAGAACCTGTGAGTGAGCAAGAGAGAGAGAGAAAGAGAAGCTGTGAGTGAGAGAGAGAGAGAGAGAGAAGCTGTGTGTGAGAGAGAGAAAGAGAAGCTATGAGTGAGAGAGATAGAGAAAGTGAAGGTTTGAGTGAGTGAGAGAGCGAGAGAAAGAGATACTGTGAGTGAGAGAGAGAGAAAGAAGCTGTGAGAGAGAAAGAGAAGTTATGAGTGAGAGAGTGAAAGAGAAGCGGTGAATGAGTGAGAGAGAGGGAAAGCGAAGCTGTGAGTGAGAGAGTGAGAAAGAGAAACTGTTAGAGAGAGAGAGAGAAGCTGTTAGTTAGTGAGAGAGAGAGAAATAGAAGCCGTAAGTGAGAGAGACAGAGAGAGAGAAGCTGTGAGTGAGTGAGCAAGAGAGAGAAAGAGAAGCTGTGCGTGAGAGAGAGAGAGAGAAAGAGAAGCTGTGAGTGAGTGAGAGTTAGAGAAAGAGAAGCTGTGAGTTTGTGAGAGAGAGAGAATGAGAAGCTGTGAGTGAGTGAGAGTTAGAGAAAGAGAAGCTGTGAGTTTGTGAGAGAGAGAGAATGAGAAGCTGTGTGAGAGCGACAGAGAGAGAAAGAGAAGCGTGAGTGAGTGAGAGAGAGAGAGAAAGTAAAGCTGTGAGTGAGAGAGAAAGAGAAGCTGTGAGTGAGAGAGTTAGAGAGAGAGAGAAAGAGAAGCTGTGTGTGTGTGAGAGAGAGAGAGAGAATGAGAAGCTGTGAGAGAGAGAGAGAAAGAGAAGCTGTTAGTGAGTGAGAGAGAGAGAAGGAGAAGCTGTGAGTTAGTGAGAGATAGAGAAATTGAAGCTGTGAGTGAGAGAGACAGAGAGAAACAGAAGTTGTGAGTGAGTGGGAGAGAGAGAGAGAAAGAGAATCTGTGTGTGAGAGAGAGAGAGAGAAAGAGAAGCTGTGTGTGAGAGAGAGAAAGAGAAGCTGTGAGTGAGAGAGAGAGAGAAAGAGAAGCCGTGAGTGAGTGAGAGAGAGAAAGAGAAGCTGTGAGTGAGTGAGAGAGAGAGAAAGAGAAGCTGTGAGTGCGAGAGCCAGAGGGAGAAAGAGAAGCTGTGAGTGAGTGAGAGAGAGAGAAAGAGAAGCTGTGAGTGAGAGAGAGAGAGATAGAGAAGCTGTGAATGAGAGAGAGATAGAAATAGAAGCTGTGAGTGAGACAGAGAGAGAAAGAGAAGCTGTGAGTGAGAGAGAGAAAGAGAAAGAGAAGCTGTGAGAGAGAGAGAGAAAGAGAAGCTGTGAGTGAGAGAGAGAGAAAGAGAAGCTCGTGAGTGAGTGAGAGAGATAGAGAGAAAGTGAAGCTGTGTGTGTGAGAGAGAGAAATAGTAGCTGTGAGTGAGTGAGAGAGAGAGAAAGAGAAGCTGTGAGTTAGTGAGAGAGAGAGAAAGAGAAGCTGTGTGAGAGAGACAGAGAGAGAAAGAGAAGCATGAGTGAGAGAGAGAAAGAAAAGCTGTGAGTGAGAGAGAGAGAGAAAGAGAAGATGTGAGTGAGAGAGAGAGAGAGAGAGAAGCTGTGAGTCAGTGAGACAGAGAGAAAGAGAAGCAGTGAGTGAGACAGACAGAGAGAGAAAGAGAAGCTGTGAGTGAGTGAGTGTGGGAGAGAAAGAAAGAGAAGCTTTGAGTGAGAGAGAGAAAGAGAAAGGGAAGCTGTGAGTGAGAGAGAGAGAGAAAGAGAAGCTGTGAGGGAGAGAGAGAAAGAGAAACTGTGAGTGAGTGAGAGAGAGAGAAAAGAGAAGCTGTGAGTGAGAGAGATAGAGAGAAAGAGAAGCTGTGTGAGAGAAATAGAAGATGTGAGTGAGAGAGAGAGAGAAAGAGAAGCTGTGAGTGAAAGAGAGAGAGAGAAAGAGAAGCTGTGAGTGAGAGAGAGAGAGAGAAAGAGAAGCTGTGAGTGAGAGTGAGAAAGAGAAGCTGTGTGTGAGAGAGAGAGAGAAGCTGTGAGTGAGAGAGAGAGAGAGAGAGAGAAGCTGTGAGTGAGAGAGAGAAAGCGAAAGAGAAGCTGTGAGTGAGATAGGGAGAGAGAAAGAGAAGCTGTGAGTGAGGGAGACAGAGAGAGAAATAGAACCTGTGAGTGAGCAAGAGAGAGAGAGAAAGAGAAGCTGTGAGTGAGAGAGAGAGAGAGAAAGAGAAGCTGTGAGTGAGTGAGAGTTAGAGAAAGAGAAGCTGTGAGTTTGTGAGAGAGAGAGAATGAGAAGCTGTGTGAGAGACACAGAGAGAGAAAGAGAAGCGTGAGTGAGTGAGAGAGAGAGAGAAAGTAAAGCTGTGAGTGAGAGAGAAAGAGAAGCTGTGAGTGAGAGAGTTAGAGAGAGAGAGAAAGAGAAGCTGTGTGTGAGTGAGAGAGAGAGAGAGAATGAGAAGCTGTGTGAGAGAGAGAGAAAGAGAAGCTGTTAGTGAGTGAGAGAGAGAGAAGGAGAAGCTGTGAGTTAGTGAGAGATAGAGAAATTGAAGCTGTGAGTGAGAGAGACAGAGAGAAACAGAAGTTGTGAGTGAGTGGGAGAGAGAGAGAAAGAGAATCTGTGTGTGTGTGAGAGAGAGAGAAATAGAAGCTGTGTGTGAGAGAGAGAAAGAGAAGCTGTGAGTGAGAGAGAGAGAGAAAGAGAAGCTGTGAGTGAGTGAGAGAGAGAAAGAGAAGCTGTGAGTGAGTGAGAGAGAGAGAGAGAGAGAGAAGCTGTGAGTGCGAGAGCCAGAGGGAGAAAGAGAAGCTGTGAGTGAGTGAGAGAGAGAGAAAGAGAAGCTGTGAGTGAGAGATAGAGATAGAGATAGAGAAGCTGTGAATGAGAGAGAGATAGAAATAGAAGCTGTTAGTGAGAGAGAGAGAGAAAGAGAAGCTGTGAGTGAGAGAGAGAAAGAGAAAGAGAAGCTGTGAGAGAGAGAGAGAAAGAGAAGCTGTGAGTGAGAGAGAGAGAAAGAGAAGCTGTGTGTGAGAGAGAGAGAGAAGCTGTGAGTGAGAGAGAGAGAGAGAAAGAGAAGCTGTGAGTGAGAGAGAGAAAGCGAAAGAGAAGCTGTGAGTGAGATAGGGAGAGAGAAAGAGAAGCTGTGAGTGAGGGAGACAGAGAGAGAAATAGAACCTGTGAGTGAGCAAGAGAGAGAGAGAAAGAGAAGCTGTGTGTGAGAGAGAGAGAAGCTGTGTGAGAGAGAGAAAGAGTAGCTGTGAATGAGAGAGAGAGAGAAAGAGAAACTGTGAGTGAGAGAGAGAGAGAAAGAGAAGCTGTGAGTGAGAGAGAGAGAAAGAGAAGCTGTGAGTGAGAGAGAGAAAGCAAAAGAGAAGCTGTGAGTGAGAGAGAAAGAGAGAAAGAGAAGCTGTGAGTGAGGGAGACAGAGAGAGAAATAGAACCTGTGAGTGAGCAAGAGAGAGAGAGAGAAAGAGAAGCTGTGAGTGAGAGAGAGAGAGAGAAGCTGTGAGTGAGAGAGAGAAAGAGAAGCTGTGAGTGAGAGAGATAGAAAAAGTGAAGGAGTGAGTGAGTGACAGAGCGAGAGAAAGAGATACTGTGAGTGAGAGAGAGAGAAAGAAGCTGTGAGAGAGAAAGAGAAGCTATGAGTGAGAGAGTGAAAGAGAAGCGGTGAGTGAGAGAGAGGGAAAGCGAAGCTGTGAGTGAGAGAGTGAGAAAGAGAAAGTATTAGAGAGAGAGAGAGAAAGAGAACCTGTGTGGAGAGAGAGAGAAAGAGAAGCTGTGAGTGAGTGAGTGAGTGAGTGAGTGAGAGAGAGAAAGAGAAGTTGTGAGTGAGAAAGAAAGAGAAGGTGTATGAGAGAGAGAAAGAGAAGCTGAGAATGAGAGAGCAAAAGAGAAGTGGTGAGTGAATGAGAGAGAGAGAAAGAGAAGCTGTGAGTGAGTGAGAGAGAGAGAGAAAAGCTGTGAGAGAGAGAGAGAGAAAGAGAAGCTGTTAGTTAGAGTGAGAGAGAGAAATAGAAGCCGTAAGTGAGAGAGACAGAGAGAGAGAAGCTGTGAGTGAGTGTGAGAGAGAGAGAAAGAGAAGCTGTGAGTGAGAGAGAGAGAGAGAAAGAGAAGCTGTGAGTGAGTGAGAGTTAGAGAAAGAGAAGCTGTGAGTTTGTGAGAGAGAGAATGAGAAGCTGTGTGAGAGAGACAGAGAGAGAAAGAGAAGCGTGAGTGAGTGAGAGAGAGAAAAAGTAAAGCTGTGAGTGAGAGAGAAAGAGAAGCTGTGAGTGAGAGAGTTAGAGAGAGAGAGAAAGAGAAGCTGTGTGTGAGTGAGAGAGAGAGAGAGAATGAGAAGCTGTGAGAGAGAGAGAAAGAGAAGCTGTTAGTGAGTGAGAGAGAGAGAAGGAGAAGCTGTGAGTTAGTGAGAGATAGAGAAATTGAAGCTGTGAGTGAGAGAGACAGAGAGAAACAGAAGTTGTGAGTGAGTGGGAGAGAGAGAGAAAGAGAATCTGTGTGTGTGTGAGAGAGAGAGAAATAGAAGCTGTGTGTGAGAGAGAGAAAGAGAAGCTGTGAGTGAGAGAGAGAGAGAAAGAGAAGCTGTGAGTGAGTGAGAGAGAGAAAGAGAAGCTGTGAGTGAGTGAGAGAGAGAGAGAAAGAGAAGCTGTGAGTGCGAGAGCCAGAGGGAGAAAGAGAAGCTGTGAGTGAGTGAGAGAGAGAGAAAGAGAAGCTGTGAGTGAGAGAGAGAGATAGAGATAGAGAAGCTGTGAATGAGAGAGAGATAGAAATAGAAGCTGTGAGTGAGAGAGAGAGAGAAAGAGAAGCTGTGAGTGAGAGAGAGAAAGAGAAAGAGAAGCTGTGAGAGAGAGAGAGAAAGAGAAGCTCTGAGTGAGAGAGAGAGAAAGAGAAGCTGTGAGTGATTGAGAGAGATAGAGAGAAAGTGAAGCTGTGTGTGTGAGAGAGAGAAATAGTAGCTGTGAGTGAGTGAGAGAGAGAGAAAGAGAAGCTGTGAGTTAGTGAGAGAGAGAGAAAGACAAGCTGTGTGAGAGAGACAGAGAGAGAAAGAGAAGCATGAGAGTGAGAGAGAGAAAGAAAAGCTGTGAGTGAGAGAGAGAGAGAGAAGCTGTGAGTCAGTGAGACAGAGAGAAAGAGAAGCAGTTAGTGAGACAGACAGAGAGAGAAAGAGAAGCTGTGAGTGAGTGAGTGTGGGAGAGAAAGAAAGAGAAGCTGTGAGTGAGAGAGAGAAAGAGAAAGAGAAGCTGTGAGTGAGAGAGAGAGAGAAAGAGAAGCTGTGAGGGAGAGAGAGAGAAAGAGAAGCTGTGAGTGAGTGAGAGAGAGAGAAAATAGAAGCTGTGAGTGAGAGAGATAGAGAGAAAGAGAAGCTGTGAGAGAGAGAAATAGAAGATGTGAGTGAGAGAGAGAGAGAAAGAGAAGCTGTGAGTGAAAGAGAGAGAGAGAAATAGAAGCTGTGAGTGAGAGAGAGAGAGAGAGAGAAAGAGAAGCTGTGAGAGAGAGAGAGAAAGAGAAGCTGTGTGTGAGAGAGAGAGAGAAGCTGTGAGTGAGAGAGAGAGAGAGAGAAAGAGAAGCTGTGAGTGAGAGAGAGAAAGTGAAAGAGAAGCTGTGAGTGAGAGAGAGAGAGAAAGAGAAGCTGTGAGTGAGGGAGACAGAGAGAGAAATAGAACCTGTGAGTGAGCAAGAGAGAGAGAGAAAGAGAATCTGTGTGAGAGAGAGAGAAGCTGTGAGAGAGAGAAAGAGTAGCTGTGAATGAGAGAGAGAGAGAAAGAGAAACTGTGAGTGAGAGAGAGAGAAAGAGAAGCTGTGAGTGAGAGAGAGAGAAAGAGAAGCTGTGAGTGAGAGAGAGAAAGCAAAAGAGAAGCTGTGAGTGAGAGAGAAAGAGAGAAAGAGAAGCTGTGAGTGAGAGAGAGAAAGAGAAAGAGAAGCTGTGAGAGAGAGAGAGAAAGAGACGCTGTGAGTGAGAGAGAGAGAAAGAGAAGCTGTGAGTGATTGAGAGAGATAGAGAGAAAGTGAAGCTGTGTGTGTGTGAGAGAGAAATAGTAGCTGTGAGTGAATGAGAGAGAGAGAAAGAGAAGCTGTGAGTGAGAGAGAGAGAAAGAGAAGCTGTGAGTGAGAGAGAGAGAGAAAGAGAAGCTGTGAGTGAGAGAGAGAGAGAAAGAGATGCTGTGAGTGAGAGAGAGAGAGAGAAAGAGAAGCTGTGAGAGAGAGAGAAAGAGAAGCTGTGAGTGAGAGAGAGAGAAAGAGAAGCTGTGAGTGAGAGAGAGAGAGAGAAAGAGAAGCTGTGAGTGAGAGAGAGAAAGCGAAAGAGAAGCTGTGAGTGAGAGAGAGAGAGAGAAAGAAAGAGAAGCTTTGAGTGAGGGAGACAGAGAGAGAAATAGAACCTGTGAGTGAGCAAGAGAGAGAAAGAGAAGCTGTGAGTGAGAGAGAGAGAGAAGGTGTGAGAGAGAGAAAGACTAGCTGTGAATGAGAGAGAGAGAGAAAGAGAAGCTGTGAGTGAGAGAGAGAGAAAGAGAAGCTGTGAGAGAGAGAGAGAGAAAGAGAAGCTGTGAGTGAGTGAGACAGAGAGAGAAATAGAACCTGTGAGTGAGCAAGAGAGAGAGAGAAAGAGAAGCTGTGAGTGAGAGAGAGAGAGAGAGAGAGAGAGAAGCTGTGTGTGTGAGAGAGAAAGAGAAGCTATGAGTGAGAGAGATAGAGAAAGTGAAGGTTTGAGTGAGTGAGAGAGCGAGAGAAAGAGATACTGTGAGTGAGAGAGAGAGAAAGAAGCTGTGAGAGAGAAAGAGAAGTTATGAGTGAGAGAGTGAAAGAGAAGCGGTGAATGAGTGAGAGAGAGGGAAAGCGAAGCTGTGAGTGAGAGAGTGAGAAAGAGAAACTGTTAGAGAGAGAGAGAGAAGCTGTTAGTTAGTGAGAGAGAGAAATAGAAGCCGTAAGTGAGAGAGACAGAGAGAGAGAAGCTGTGAGTGAGTGAGCAAGAGAGAGAAAGAGAAGCTGTGCGTGAGAGAGAGAGAGAGAAAGAGAAGCTGTGAGTGAGTGAGAGTTAGAGAAAGAGATGCTGTGAGTTTGTGAGAGAGAGAGAATGAGAAGCTGTGTGAGAGCGACAGAGAGAGAAAGAGAAGCGTGAGTGAGTGAGAGAGAGAGAAAGTAAAGCTGTGAGTGAGAGAGAAAGAGAAGCTGTGAGTGAGAGAGTTAGAGAGAGAGAGAAAGAGAAGCTGTGTGTGTGTGTGAGAGAGAGAGAGAATGAGAAGCTGTGAGAGAGAGAGAGAAAGAGAAGCTGTTAGTGAGTGAGAGAGAGAGAAGGAGAAGCTGTGAGTTAGTGAGAGATAGAGAAATTGAATCTGTGAGTGAGAGAGACAGAGAGAAACAGAAGTTGTGAGTGAGTGGGAGAGAGAGAGAGAAAGAGAATCTGTGTGTGAGAGAGAGAGAGAGAGAAAGAGAAGCTGTGTGTGTGAGAGAGAAAGAGAAGCTGTGAGTGAGAGAGAGAGAGAAAGAGAAGCCGTGAGTGAGTGAGAGAGAGAAAGAGAAGCTGTGAGTGAGTGAGAGAGAGAGAAAGAGAAGCTGTGAGTGCGAGAGCCAGAGGGAGAAAGAGAAGCTGTGAGTGAGTGAGAGAGAGAGAAAGAGAAGCTGTGAGTGAGAGAGAGAGAGAGATAGAGAAGCTGTGAATGAGAGAGAGATAGAAATAGAAGCTGTGAGTGAGAGAGAGAGAGAAAGAGAAGCTGTGAGTGAGAGAGAGAAAGAGAAAGAGAAGCTGTGAGAGAGAGAGAGAAAGAGAAGCTGTGAGTGAGAGAGAGAGAAAGAGAAGCTCGTGAGTGAGTGAGAGAGATAGAGAGAAAGTGAAGCTGTGTGTGTGTGAGAGAGAGAGAGAGAATGAGAAGCTGTGAGAGAGAGAGAGAAAGAGAAGCTGTTAGTGAGTGAGAGAGAGAGAAAGAGAAGCTGTGAGTTAGTGAGAGAGAGAGAAAGAGAAGCTGTGTGAGAGAGACAGAGAGAGAAAGAGAAGCATGAGAGTGAGAGAGAGAAAGAAAAGCTGTGAGTGAGAGAGAGAGAGAAAGAGAAGATGTGAGTGAGAGAGAGAGAGAGAAGCTGTGAGTCAGTGAGACAGAGAGAAAGAGAAGCAGTGAGTGAGACAGACAGAGAGAGAAAGAGAAGCTGTGAGTGAGTGAGTGTGGGAGAGAAAGAAAGAGAAGCTGTGAGTGAGAGAGAGAAAGAGAAAGGGAAGCTGTGAGTGAGAGAGAGAGAGAAAGAGAAGCTGTGAGGGAGAGAGAGAGAAAGAGAAGCTGTGAGTGAGTGAGAGAGAGAGAAAAGAGAAGCTGTGAGTGAGAGAGATAGAGAGAAAGAGAAGCTGTGTGAGAGAAATAGAAGATGTGAGTGAGAGAGAGAGAGAAAGAGAAGCTGTGAGTGAAAGAGAGAGAGAGAAAGAGAAGCTGTGAGTGAGAGAAAGAGAGAGAAAGAGAAGCTGTGAGTGAGAGTGAGAAAGAGAAGCTGTGTGTGTGAGAGAGAGAGAAGCTGTGAGTGAGAGAGAGAGAGAGAAAGAGAAGCTGTGAGTGAGAGAGAGAAAGCGAAAGAGAAGCTGTGAGTGAGATAGGGAGAGAGAAAGAGAAGCTGTGAGTGAGGGAGACAGAGAGAGAAATAGAACCTGTGAGTGAGCAAGAGAGAGAGAGAAAGAGAAGCTGTGTGTGTGAGAGAGAGAAGCTGTGTGAGAGAGAGAAAGAGTAGCTGTGAATGAGAGAGAGAGAGAAAGAGAAACTGTGAGTGAGAGAGAGAGAGAGAAAGAGAAGCTGTGAGTGAGAGAGAGAAAGAGAAGCTGTGAGTGAGAGAGAGAAAGCAAAAGAGAAGCTGTGAGTGAGAGAGAAAGAGAGAAAGAGAAGCTGTGAGTGAGGGAGACAGAGAGAGAAATAGAACCTGTGAGTGAGCAAGAGAGAGAGAGAAAGAGAAGCTGTGAGTGAGTGAGAGAGAGAGAAGCTGTGAGTGAGAGAGGGAAAGAGAAGCTGTGAGTGAGAGAGATAGAGAAAGTGAAGGAGTGAGTGAGTGACAGAGCGAGAGAAAGAGATACTGTGAGTGAGAGAGAGAGAAAGAAGCTGTGAGAGAGAAAGAGAAGCTATGAGTGAGAGAGTGAAAGAGAAGCGGTGAATGAGTGAGAGAGAGGGAAAGCGAAGCTGTGAGTGAGAGAGTGAGAAAGAGAAAGTATTAGAGAGAGAGAGAGAGAAAGAGAACCTGTGTGGAGAGAGAGAGAAAGAGAAGCTGTGAGTGAGTGAGTGAGTGAGTGAGAGAGAGAAAGAGAAGTTGTGAGTGAGAAAGAAAGAGAAGGTGTGTGAGAGAGAGAGAAAGAGAAGCTGAGAATGAGAGAGCAAAAGAGAAGTGCTGAGTGAATGAGAGAGAGAGAAAGAGAAGCTGTGAGTGAGTGAGAGAGAGAGAGAAAAGCTGTGAGAGAGAGAGAGAAAGAGAAGCTGTTGGTTAGAGTGAGAGAGAGAAATAGAAGCCGTAAGTGAGAGAGACAGAGAGAGAGAAGCTGTGAGTGAGTGAGTGAGAGAGAGAAAGAGAAGCTGTGAGTGAGAGAGAGAGAGAGAAAGAGACTGTGAGTGAGTGAGAGTTAGAGAAAGAGAAGCTGTGAGTTTGTGAGAGAGAGAGAATGAGAAGCTGTGTGAGAGACACAGAGAGAGAAAGAGAAGCGTGAGTGAGTGAGAGAGAGAGAGAAAGTAAAGCTGTGAGTGAGAGAGAAAGAGAAGCTGTGAGTGAGAGAGTTAGAGAGAGAGAGAAAGAGAAGCTGTGTGTGAGTGAGAGAGAGAGAGAGAATGAGAAGCTGTGAGAGAGAGAGAAAGAGAAGCTGTTAGTGAGTGAGAGAGAGAGAAGGAGAAGCTGTGAGTTAGTGAGAGATAGAGAAATTGAAGCTGTGAGTGAGAGAGACAGAGAGAAACAGAAGTTGTGAGTGAGTGGGAGAGAGAGAGAAAGAGAATCTGTGTGTGTGTGAGAGAGAGAGAAATAGAAGCTGTGTGTGAGAGAGAGAAAGAGAAGCTGTGAGTGAGAGAGAGAGAGAGAGAAAGAGAAGCTGTGAGTGAGTGAGAGAGAGAAAAAGAAGCTGTGAGTGAGTGAGAGAGAGAGAGAGAAAGAGAAGCTGTGAGTGCGAGAGCCAGAGGGAGAAAGAGAAGCTGTGAGTGAGTGAGAGAGAGAGAAAGAGAAGCTGTGAGTGAGAGAGAGAGATAGAGATAGAGAAGCTGTGAATGAGAGAGAGATAGAAATAGAAGCTGTTAGTGAGAGAGAGAGAGAAAGAGAAGCTGTGAGTGAGAGAGAGAAAGAGAAAGAGAAGCTGTGAGAGAGAGAGAGAAAGAGAAGCTGTGAGTGAGAGAGAGAGAAAGAGAAGCTGTGTGTGTGAGAGAGAGAGAAGCTGTGAGTGAGAGAGAGAGAGAAAGAGAAGCTGTGAGTGAGAGAGAGAAAGCGAAAGAGAAGCTGTGAGTGAGATAGGGAGAGAGAAAGAGAAGCTGTGAGTGAGGGAGACAGAGAGAGAAATAGAACCTGTGAGTGAGCAAGAGAGAGAGAGAAAGAGAAGCTGTGTGTGTGAGAGAGAGAAGCTGTGTGAGAGAGAGAAAGAGTAGCTGTGAATGAGAGAGAGAGAGAAAGAGAAACTGTGAGTGAGAGAGAGAGAGAAAGAGAAGCTGTGAGTGAGAGAGAGAGAAAGAGAAGCTGTGAGTGAGAGAGAGAAAGCAAAAGAGAAGCTGTGAGTGAGAGAGAAAGAGAGAAAGAGAAGCTGTGAGTGAGGGAGACAGAGAGAGAAATAGAACCTGTGAGTGAGCAAGAGAGAGAGAGAGAAAGAGAAGCTGTGAGTGAGAGAGAGTGAGAGAAGCTGTGAGTGAGAGAGAGAAAGAGAAGCTGTGAGTGAGAGAGATAGAAAAAGTGAAGGAGTGAGTGAGTGACAGAGCGAGAGAAAGAGATACTGTGAGTGAGAGAGAGAGAAAGAAGCTGTGAGAGAGAAAGAGAAGCTATGAGTGAGAGAGTGAAAGAGAAGCGGTGAGTGAGAGAGAGGGAAAGCGAAGCTGTGAGTGAGAGAGTGAGAAAGAGAAAGTATTAGAGAGAGAGAGAGAGAGAGAGAAAGAGAACCTGTGTGGAGAGAGAGAGAAAGAGAAGCTGTGAGTGAGTGAGTGAGTGAGTGAGTGAGAGAGAGAAAGAGAAGTTGTGAGTGAGAAAGAAAGAGAAGGTGTATGAGAGAGAGAAAGAGAAGCTGAGAATGAGAGAGCAAAAGAGAAGTGGTGAGTGAATGAGAGAGAAAGAAAGAGAAGCTGTGAGTGAGTGAGAGAGAGAGAGAAAAGCTGTGAGAGAGAGACAGAAAGAGAAGCTGTTAGTTAGAGTGAGAGAGAGAAATAGAAGCCGTAAGTGAGAGAGACAGAGAGAGAGAAGCTGTGAGTGAGTGTGAGAGAGAGAGAAAGAGAAGCTGTGAGTGAGAGAGAGAGAGAGAAAGAGAAGCTGTGAGTGAGTGAGAGTTAGAGAAAGAGAAGCTGTGAGTTTGTGAGAGAGAGAGAATGAGAAGCTGTGTGAGAGAGACAGAGAGAGAAAGAGAAGCGTGAGTGAGTGAGAGAGAGAAAAAGTAAAGCAGTGAGTGAGAGAGAAAGAGAAGCTGTGAGTGAGAGAGTTAGAGAGAGAGAGAAAGAGAAGCTGTGTGTGAGTGAGAGAGAGAGAGAGAATGAGAAGCTGTGAGAGAGCGAGAAAGAGAAGCTGTTAGTGAGTGAGAGAGAGAGAAGGAGAAGCTGTGAGTTAGTGAGAGATAGAGAAATTGAAGCTGTGAGTGAGAGAGACAGAGAGAAACAGAAGTTGTGAGTGAGTGGGAGAGAGAGAGAAAGAGAATCTGTGTGTGTGTGAGAGAGAGAGAAATAGAAGCTGTGTGTGAGAGAGAGAAAGAGAAGCTGTGAGTGAGAGAGAGAGAGAAAGAGAAGCTGTGAGTGAGTGAGAGAGAGAAAGAGAAGCTGTGAGTGAGTGAGAGAGAGAGAGAAAGAGAAGCTGTGAGTGCGAGAGCCAGAGGGAGAAAGAGAAGCTGTGAGTGAGTGAGAGAGAGAGAAAGAGAAGCTGTGAGTGAGAGAGAGAGATAGAGATAGAGAAGCTGTGAATGAGAGAGAGATAGAAATAGAAGCTGTGAGTGAGAGAGAGAGAGAAAGAGAAGCTGTGAGTGAGAGAGAGAAAGAGAAAGAGAAGCTGTGAGAGAGAGAGAGAAAGAGAAGCTGTGAGTGAGAGAGAGAGAAAGAGAAGCTGTGAGTGATTGAGAGAGATAGAGAGAAAGTGAAGCTGTGTGTGTGAGAGAGAGAAATAGTAGCTGTGAGTGAGTGAGAGAGAGAGAAAGAGAAGCTGTGAGTTAGTGAGAGAGAGAGAAAGAGAAGCTGTGTGAGAGAGACAGAGAGAGAAAGAGAAGCATGAGAGTGAGAGAGAGAAAGAAAAGCTGTGAGTGAGAGAGAGAGAGAGAAGCTGTGAGTCAGTGAGACAGAGAGAAAGAGAAGCAGTTAGTGAGACAGACAGAGAGAGAAAGAGAAGCTGTGAGTGAGTGAGTGTGGGAGAGAAAGAAAGAGAAGCTGTGAGTGAGAGAGAGAAAGAGAAAGAGAAGCTGTGAGTGAGAGAGAGAGAGAAAGAGAAGCTGTGAGGGAGAGAGAGAGAAAGAGAAGCTGTGAGTGAGTGAGAGAGAGAGAAAATAGAAGCTGTGAGTGAGAGAGATAGAGAGAAAGAGAAGCTGTGAGAGAGAGAAATAGAAGATGTGAGTGAGAGAGAGAGAGAAAGAGAAGCTGTGAGTGAAAGAGAGAGAGAGAAATAGAAGCTGTGAGAGAGAGAGAGAAAGAGAAGCTGTGTGTGTGAGAGAGAGAGAAGCTGTGAGTGAGAGAGAGAGAGAGAGAAAGAGAAGCTGTGAGTGAGAGAGAGAAAGCAAAAGAGAAGCTGTGAGTGAGAGAGAGAGAGAGAAAGAGAAGCTGTGAGTGAGGGAGACAGAGAGAGAAATAGAACCTTTGAGTGAGCAAGAGAGAGAGAGAAAGAGAATCTGTGTGAGAGAGAGAGAAGCTGTGAGAGAGAGAAAGAGTAGCTGTGAATGAGAGAGAGAGAGAAAGAGAAACTGTGAGTGAGAGAGAGAGAAAGAGAAGCTGTGAGTGAGAGAGAGAGAAAGAGAAGCTGTGAGTGAGAGAGAGAAAGCAAAAGAGAAGCTGTGAGTGAGAGAGAAAGAGAGAAAGAGAAGCTGTGAGTGAGGGAGACAGAGAGAGAAATAGAACCTGTGAGTGAGAGAGAGAGAGAGAAAGAGAAGCTGTGAGTGAGTGAGAGAGAGAAAGAGAAGCTGTGAGTGAGAGAGAGAAAGCAAAGGAGAAGCTGTGAGTGAGAGAGAAAGAGAGAAAGAGAAGCTGTGAGTGAGGGAGACAGAGAGAGAAATAGAACCTGTGAGTGAGCAAGAGAGAGAGAGAAAGAGAAGCTGTGAGTGAGAGAGAGAGAGAAGCTGTGAGTGAGAGAGAGAAAGAGAAGCTGTGAGTGAGAGAGATAAAGTGAAGGAGTGAGTGAGTGACAGAGTGAGAGAAAGAGATACTGTGAGTGAGAGAGAGATAAAGAAGCTGTGAGAGAGAAAGAGAAGCTATGAGTGAGAGAGTGAAAGAGAAGCGGTGAATGAGTGAGAGAGAGGGGAAGCGAAGCTGTGAGTGAGAGAGTGAGAAAGAGAAAGTGTTAGAGAGAGAGAGAGAGAGAGAAAGAGAACCTGTGTGGAGAGAGAGAGAAAGAGAAGCTGTGAGTGAGTGAGTGAGTGAGTGAGTGAGAGAAAGAGAAGTTGTGAGTGAGAAAGAAAGAGAAGGTGTGTGTGTGAGAGAGAAAGAGAAGCTGAGAATGAGAGAGCAAAAGAGAAGTGGTGAGTGAATGAGAGAGAGAGAAAGAGAAGCTGTGAGTGAGTGAGAGAGAGAGAGAGAAAAGCTGTGAGAGAGAGAGAGAAAGAGATGCTGTTAGTTAGAGTGAGAGAGAGAAATAGTAGCCGTAAGTGAGAGAGACAGAGAGAGAGAAGCTGTGAGTGAGTGAGCGAGAGAGAGAAAGAGAAGCTGTGAGTGAGAGAGAGAGAGAGAATGAGAAGCTGTGTGAGAGAGAGTAATAGAACCTGTGAGTGAGTGAGTGAGAGAGAGAAAGAGAAGCTGTGAGTGAGTGAAAGAAAGAGAGAAAAAGAAGCTGTGAGTGAGTGAGAGAGAGAGAGAAGCTGTGAGTCAGTGAGAAAGAGAGAAAGAGAAGCAGTGAGTGAGACAGACAGAGAGAGAAAGAGAAGCTGTGAGTGAGTGAGTGAGGGAGTGAGGGAGAGAAAGAAAGAGAAGCTGTGAGTGAGAGAGAGAAAGAGAAGGAGAAGCTGTGAGTGAGAGAGAGAGAGAAAGAGAAGCTGTGAGGGAGAGAGAGAAAGAGAAGTTGGAAGTGAGTGAGAGAGAGAGAAAAGAGAAGCTGTGAGTGAGAGAGATAGAGAGAAAGAGAAGCTGTGTGAGAGAGAGAGAAAGAGAAGCTGTGAGAGAGAGAGAGAGAGAGAAGCTGTGAGTGAGAGAGAGAGAGAGAAAGAGAAGCTGTGAGTGAGAGAGAGAAAGCGAAAGAGAAGCTGTGAGTGAGAGAGAGAGAGAAAGAGAAGCTG
Organism: Bradypodion pumilum; assembly: GCA_035047305.1. Taxonomy (NCBI): domain Eukaryota; kingdom Metazoa; phylum Chordata; class Lepidosauria; order Squamata; family Chamaeleonidae; genus Bradypodion; species Bradypodion pumilum. The sequence goes on from JAWDJD010000002.1 coordinate 182,424,552, forward strand.
TGAGTGAGGGAGACAGAGAGAGAAATCGAACCTGTGAGTGAGCAAGAGAGAGAGAGAAAGAGAAGCTGTGTGTGTGAGAGAGAGAAGCTGTGAGAGAGAGAGAAAGAGTAGCTGTGAGTGAGAGAGAGAGAGAGAAAGAGAAACTGTGAGTGAGAGAGAGAGAGAGAAAGAGAAGCTGTGAGTGGGAGAGAGAAAGCAAAAGAGAAGCTGTGAGTGAGAGAGAGAGAAAGAGAAGCTGTGAGTGAGGGAGACAGAGAGAGAAATAGAACCTGTGAGTGAGCAAGAGAGAGAGAAAGAGAAGCTGTGAGGGAGAGAGAGAGAGAGAGAGAGAAGCTGTGAGGGAGAGAGAGAAAGAGAAGCTATGAGTGAGAGAGATAGAGAAAGTGAAGGTTTGAGTGAGTGAGAGAGCGAGAGAAAGAGATACTGTGAGTGAGAGAGAGAGAAAGAAGCTGTGAGAGAGAAAGAGAAGTTATGAGTGAGAGAGTGAAAGAGAAGCGGTGAATGAGTGAGAGAGAGGGAAAGCGAAGCTGTGAGTGAGAGAGTGAGAAAGAGAAACTGTTAGAGAGAGAGAAAAAGAGAAGCTGTGAGTGAGTGAGTGAGTGAGTGAGAGAGAGAAAGAGAAGTTGTGAGTGAGAAAGAAAGAGAAGGTGTGAGAGAGAGAGAGAAAGAGAAGCTGAGAATGAGAGAGCAAAAGTGAAGTGGTGAGTGAATGAGAGAGGGAGAAAGAGAAGCTGTGAGTGACTGAGAGAGAGAGAGAAAAGCTGTGAGAGAGAGAGAGAAAGAGAAGCTGTTAGTTAGTGAGAGAGAGAGAAAAGAGAAGCTGTGAGTGAGAGAGATAGAGAGAAAGAGAAGCTGTGTGAGAGAGAGAGAGTGAAAGAGAAGCTGTGTGTGTGAGAGAGAAAGAGAAGCTGTGAGGGAGTGAGAGAGAGAGAAAGAGAAGCTGTGAGTGAGAGAGAGAGAGAAGCTGTGAGTGAGTGAGAGAGAGAAAGAGAAGCAGTGAGTGAGAGCGACAGAGAAAGAAATCGAACCTGTGAGTGAGCAAGAGAGAGAGAGAAAGAGAAGCTGTGAATGAGAGAGAGAGAGAGAGAAAAGAGAAGCTGTGAGTGAGAGAGATAGAGAGAAAGAGAAGCTGTGTGAGAGAGAGTAATAGAACCTGTGAGTGAGTGAGTGAGAGAGAGAAAGAGAAGCTGTGAGTGAGTGAAAGAAAGAGAGAAAAAGAAGCTGTGAGTGAGTGAGAGAGAGAGAGAAGCTGTGAGTCAGTGAGAAAGAGAGAAAGAGAAGCAGTGAGTGAGACAGACAGAGAGAGAAAGAGAAGCTGTGAGTGAGTGAGTGAGGGAGTGAGGGAGAGAAAGAAAGAGAAGCTGTGAGTGAGAGAGAGAAAGAGAAGGAGAAGCTGTGAGTGAGAGAGAGAGAGAAAGAGAAGCTGTGAGGGAGAGAGAGAAAGAGAAGTTGTGAGTGAGTGAGAGAGAGAGAAAAGAGAAGCTGTGAGTGAGAGAGATAGAGAGAAAGAGAAGCTGTGTGAGAGAGAGAGAAAGAGAAGCTGTGAGAGAGAGAGAGAGAGAAGCTGTGAGTGAGAGAGAGAGAGAGAAAGAGAAGCTGTGAGTGAGAGAGAGAAAGCGAAAGAGAAGCTGTGAGTGAGAGAGAGAGAGAAAGAGAAGCTGTGAGTGAGGGAGACAGAGAGAGAAATCGAACCTGTGAGTGAGCAAGAGAGAGAGAGAAAGAGAAGCTGTGTGTGTGAGAGAGAGAGAAGCTGTGAGAGAGAGAGAAAGAGTAGCTGTGAGTGAGAGAGAGAGAGAGAAAGAGAAACTGTGAGTGAGAGAGAGAGAGAAAGAGAAGCTGTGAGTGGGAGAGAGAAAGCAAAAGAGAAGCTGTGAGTGAGAGAGAGAGAAAGACAAGCTGTGAGTGAGGGAGACAGAGAGAGAAATAGAACCTGTGAGTGAGCAAGAGAGAGAGAGAAAGAGAAGCTGTGAGGGAGAGAGAGAGAGAGAGAGAGAAGCTGTGAGTGAGAGAGAGAAAGAGAAGCTATGAGTGAGAGAGATAGAGAAAGTGAAGGTTTGAGTGAGTGAGAGAGCGAGAGAAAGAGATACTGTGAGTGAGAGAGAGAGAAAGAAGCTGTGAGAGAGAAAGAGAAGTTATGAGTGAGAGAGTGAAAGAGAAGCGGTGAATGAGTGAGAGAGAGGGAAAGCGAAGCTGTGAGTGAGAGAGTGAGAAAGAGAAACTGTTAGAGAGAGAGAAAAAGAGAAGCTGTGAGTGAGTGAGTGAGTGAGTGAGAGAGAGAAAGAGAAGTTGTGAGTGAGAAAGAAAGAGAAGGTGTGAGAGAGAGAGAGAAAGAGAAGCTGAGAATGAGAGAGCAAAAGTGAAGTGGTGAGTGAATGAGAGAGGGAGAAAGAGAAGCTGTGAGTGACTGAGAGAGAGAGAGAAAAGCTGTGAGAGAGAGAGAGAAAGAGAAGCTGTTAGTTAGTGAGAGAGAGAGAAAAGAGAAGCTGTGAGTGAGAGAGATAGAGAGAAAGAGAAGCTGTGTGAGAGAGAGAGAAAGAGAAGCTGTGAGAGAGAGAGAGAGAGAGAAGCCATAAGTGAGAGAGACAGAGAGAGAGAAGCTGTGAGTGAGCGAGAGAGAGAGAGAGAGAAAGAGAAGCTGTGAGTGAGAGAGAGAGAGAGAAAGAGAAGCTGTGAGTGAGTGAGAGTTAGAGAAAGAGAAGCTGTGAGTTTGTGAGAGAGAGAGAAAGAGTAGCTGTGAGAGTGAGAGAGAGAGAAATAGAAGCCGTGAGTGAGAGAGACAGAGAGAGAAGCTGTGAGTGAGTGAGAGAGAGAGAAAGAGAAGCTGTGAGTGAGAGAGAGAGAGAGAAAGAGAAGCTGTGAGTGAGTGAGAGTTAGAGAAAGAGAAGCTGTGAGTTTGTGAGAGAGAGAGAAAGAGTAGCTGTGAGAGTGAGAGAGAGAGAAATAGAAGCCGTGAGTGAGAGAGACAGAGAGAGAAGCTGTGAGTGAGTGAGAGAGAGAGAAAGAGAAACTGTGAGTTAGAGAGATAGAGAGAGAAAGAGAAGCTGTGAGTGAGTGAGAGAGAAAGAAAAGCTGTGAGTGAGAGAGAAAGAGAAGCTGTGAGTGCGAGAGTTAGAGAGAGATAGAAAGAGAAGCTGTGTGTGAGTGAGAGAGAGAGAGAAAGAGAAGCTGTGAGGGAGAGAGAGAGAAAGAGAAGCTGTGAGTGAGTGAGAGAGAGAGAAAAGAGAAGCTGTGAGTGAGAGAGATAGAGAGAAAGAGAAGCTGTGAGAGAGAGAGAAATAGAAGATGTGAGTGAGAGAGAGAGAAAGAGAAGCTGTGAGTGAAAGAGAGAGAGAGAAAGAGAAGCTGTGAGTGAGAGAGAGAAAGAGAAGCTGTGTGTGAGAGAGAGAAAGAGTAGCTGTGTGAGAAAGAGAGAGAGAAGCTGTGAGTGAGAGAGAGAGAGAGAGAGAAGCTGTGAGTGAGAGAGAGAAAGTGAAAGAGAAGCTGTGAGTGAGAGAGAGAGAGAGAAAGAGAAGCTGTGAGTGAGGGAGACAGAGAGAGAAATAGAACCTGTGAGTGAGCAAGAGAGAGAGAGAAAGAGAAGCTGTGAGAGAGAGTGAGAAGCTGTGTGAGAGAGAGAAAGAGTAGCTGTGAATGAGAGAGAGAGAGAAAGAGAAACTGTGAGTGAGAGAGAGAGAGAAAGAGAAGCTGTGAGTGAGAGAGAGAGAAAGAGAAGCTGTGAGTGAGAGAGAGAAAGCAAAAGAGAAGCTGTGAGTGAGAGAGAAAGAGAGAAAGAGAAGCTGTGAGTGAGGGAGACAGAGAGAGAAATAGAACCTGTGAGTGAGCAAGAGAGAGAGAGAAAGAGAAGCTGTGAGTGAGAGAGAGAGAGAAGCTGTGAGTGAGAGAGAGAGAGAAGCTGTGAGTGAGAGAGATAGAGAAAGTGAAGGAGTGAGTGAGTGACAGAGCGAGAGAAAGAGATACTGTGAGTGAGAGAGAGAGAAAGAAGCTGTGAGAGAGAAAGAGAAGCTATGAGTGAGAGAGTGAAAGAGAAGCGGTGAATGAGTGAGAGAGAGGGAAAGCGAAGCTGTGAGTGAGAGAGAAAGAGAAGCTGTGAGTGAGTGAGAGAGAGAGAAGCTGTGAGTGAGACAGAGAGAGAGACCAATAGAAGCTGTTAGAGAGAGAGAGAAAGAGAAGCTGTGAGGGAGAGAGACAGAGAGAGAAAGAGAAGCTGTGAGTGAGTGAGTGAGTGAGAGAGAGAGTGGGAAGCTGTGAGTGAGAGAGAGAGAGAGAGAAGCTGTGAGTGAGAGAGAGAATGAGAAAGAGAAGCTGTGAGTGAGAGAGATAGAGAGAGAAGCTGTGAGTGAGGGAGACAGAGAGTGAAATAGATCCTGTGAGTCAGAGAGATAGAGAGAAAGAGAAGCTGTGTGTGAGAGAGAATTGGAAGATGTGAGTGAGTGAGAGAGAGAGATAAAGAGAAGCTGTGAGTGAGTGACAGAGAGAAAGAGAGAAAAGCTGTGAGAGAGAGAGAGAAAGAGTAGCTGTGAGAGTGAGAGAGAGAGAAATAGAAGCCGTGAGTGAGAGAGACAGAGAGAGAAGATGTGAGTGAGTGAGAGAGAGAGAAAGAGAAACTGTGAGTTAGAGAGATAGAGAGAGAAAGAGAAGCTGTGAGTGAGTGAGAGAGAGAGAAAGAGAAGCTGTGAGTTAGTGAGAGAGAGAAAAAGAAGCTGTGTGAGAGAGACAGAGAGAGAAAGAAGCGTGAGTGAGTGAGAGAGAAAGAAAAGCTGTGAGTGAGAGAGAAAGAGAAGCTGTGAGTGCGAGAGTTAGAGAGAGATAGAAAGAGAAGCTGTGTGTGAGTGAGAGAGAGAGAGAATGAGAAGCTGTGAGTGAGAGAGAGAGAAGGAGAAGCTGTGAGTTAGTGAGAGAGAGAGAAATTGAAGCTGTGAGTGAGAGACAGAGAGAAACAGAAGTTGTGAGTGAGTTATAGAGAGAGAGAAAGAGAAACTGTGAGTGAGAGAGAGAGAAAGAAGCTGTGAGAGAGAAAGAGAAGCTATGAGTGAGAGAGTGAAAGAGAAGCGGTGAATGAGTGAGAGAGAGGGAAAACGAAGCTGTGAGTGAGAGAGAGAGAGAAAGAGAAACTGTTAGAGAGAGAGAGAGAGAGAGAGAAGCTGTGTGAGAGAGAGAGAAAGAGAAGCTGTGAGTGAGAGAGAGAGAAGGAGAAGCTGTGAGTTAATGAGAGAGAGAGAAATTGAAGCTGTGAGTGAGAGACAGAGAGAAACAGAAGTTGTGAGTGAGTTATAGAGAGAGAGAAAGAGAAACTGTGTGTGAGAGAGAGAGTGAAAGAGAAGCTGTGTGTGTGAGAGAGAAAGAGAAGCTGTGAGTGAGTGAGAGAGAGAGAAAGAGAAGCTGTGAGTGAGAGAGAGAGAGAAGCTGTGAGTGAGTGAGAGAGAGAAAGAGAAGCAGTGAGTGAGAGAGACAGAGTGAGAAAGAGAAGCTGTTAGTGAGTGAGAGAGAGAAAGAGTAGCTGTGAATGAGAGAGAGAGAGAGAGAAAAGAGAAGCTGTGAGTGAGAGAGATAGAGAAAGAGAAGCTGTGTGAGAGAGAGTAATAGAACCTGTGAGTGAGTGAGTGAGTGAGTGAGTGAGAGAGAGAAAGAGAAGCTGTGAGAGATACTGTGAGTGAGAGAGAGAGAAAGAAGCTGTGAGAGAGAAAGAGAAGCTATGAGTGAGAGAGTGAAAGAGAAGCTGTGTGTGTGAGAGAGAAAGAGAAGCTGTGAGTGAGTGAGAGAGAGAGAAGCTGTGAGTGAGTGAGAGAGAGAAAGAGTAGCTGTGAATGAGAGAGAGAGAGAGAAAAGAGAAGCTGTGAGTGAGAGAGATAGAGAGAAAGAGAAGCTATGTGAGAGAGAGTAATAGAACCTGAGAGTGAGTGAGTGAGAGAGAGAAAGAGAAGCTGTGAGTGAGTGAAAGAAAGAGAGAAAAAGAAGCTGTGAGTGAGTGAGAGAGAGAGAGAGAAGCTGTGAGTCAGTGAAACAGAGAGAAAGAGAAGCAGTGAGTGAGACAGACAGAGAGAGAAAGAGAAGCTGTGAGTGAGTGAGGGAGGGAGAGAAAGAAAGAGAAGCTGTGAGTGAGAGAGAGAAAGAGAAGGAGAAGCTGTGAGTGAGAGAGAAAGAGAAGCTGTGAGGGAGAGAGAGAGAAAGAGAAGCTGTGAGTGAGTGAGAGAGAGAGAAAAGAGAAGCTGTGAGTGAGAGAGATAGAGAGAAAGAGAAGCTGTGTGAGAGAGAGAGAAAGAGAAGCTGTGAGTGAGAGAGAGAGAGAAAGAGAAGCTGTGAGTGAAAGAGAGAGAGAGAAAGAGAAGCTGTGAGTGAGAGAGAGAGAGAAAGAGAAGCTGTGAGTGAGAGAGAGAAAGAGAAGCTGTGTGAGAGAGAGAGAGAGAAGCTGTGAGTGAGAGAGAGAGAGAAAGAGAAGCTGTGAGTGAGAGAGAGAAAGTGAAAGAGAAGCTGTGAGTGAGAGAGAGAGAGAGAAAGAGAAGCTGTGAGTGAGGGAGACAGAGAGAGAAATAGAACCTGTGAGTGAGCAAGAGAGAGAGAGAAAGAGAAGCTGTGTGTGTGAGAGAGAGAGAAGCTGTGTGAGAGAGAGAAAGAGTAGCTGTGAATGAGAGAGAGAGAGAAAGAGAAACTGTGAGTGAGAGAGAGAGAGAGAAAGAGAAGCTGTGAGTTAGAGAGAGAGAAAGAGAAGCTGTGAGTGAGAGAGAGAAAGCAAAAGAGAAACCGTGAGTGAGAGAGAGAGAGAGAAGCTGTGAGTGAGAGAGAGAAAGAGAAGCTGTGAGTGAGAGAGATAGAGAAAGTGAAGGAGTGAGTGAGTGAAAGAGTGAGAGAAAGAGATACTGTGAGTGAGAGAGAGAGAAAGAAGCTGTGAGAGAGAAAGAGAAGCTATGAGTGAGAGAGTGAAAGAGAAGCGGTGAATGAGTGAGAGAGAGGGAAAGCGAAGCTGTGAGTGAGAGAGAGAGAGAAAGAGAAACTGTTAGAGAGAGAGAGATGCTGTGTAGAGAGAGAGAGAAAGAGAAGCTGTGAGTGAGTGATTGAGTGAGAGAGAGAGAGAAAGAGAAGTTGTGAGTGAGAAAGAAAGAGAAGCTGTGTGAGAGAGAGAAAGAGAAGCTGTGAGTGAGAGAACAAAAGAGAAGCGGTGAGTGAGTGAGAGAGAGAGAGAGAAAGAGAAGCTGTGAGTGAGAGAGAAAGAGAAGCTGTGAGTGAGTGAGAGAGAGAGAAGCTGTGAGTGAGAGAGAGAGACCAATAGAAGCTGTTAGAGAGAGAGAGAGAGAAAGAGAAGCTGTGAGGGAGAGAGAGAGAAAGAGAAGCTGTGAGGGAGAGAGAGAGAGAAGCTGTGAGTGAGAGAGAGAAAGAGAAGCTGCGAGTGAGAGAGAGAGAGAAAGAGAAGCTGTGCGTGAGTGATAGAGAGAAAAGAGAAGCTGTGAGTGAGAGAGATAGAGAGAAAGAGAAGCTGTGAGAAAGAGAGAGAAATAGAAGATGTGAGTGAGTGAGAGAGAGAGAGAAAGAGAAGCTGTGAGTGAGTGAGAGTTAGAGAAAGAGAAGCTGTGAGTTAGTGAGAGAGAGAGAAAGAGAAATTGTGTGAGAGAGACAGAGAGAGAAAGAGAAGCGTGTGTGAGTGAGAGAGAGAGAGAAAGAAAAGCTGTGAGTGAAAGAGAAAGAGAAGCTGTGAGTGAGAGAGTTAGAGAGAGAGAGAAAGAGAAGCTCTGTGTAAGTGAGAGAGAGAGAGAATGAGAAGCTGTGTGTGAGAGAGAGAAAGAGAAGCTGTGAGTGAGTGAGAGAGAGAGAAAGAGAAGCTGTGAGTTAGTGAGAGAGAGAGAAATTGAAGCTGTGAGTGAGAGAGAGAGAAACAGAAGTTGTGTGAGTGAGAGAAAGAGAGAAAGAGAAGCTGTGAGTGAGTGAGAGAGAGAGAGAAGCTGTGAGTCAGTGAGACAGAGAGAAGGAGAAGCAGTGAGTGAGAGAGATAGAGAGAGAAAGAGAAGCTGTGAGTGAGTGAGGGAGGGAGAGAAAGAAAGAGAAGCTGTGAGTGAGAGAGAGAAAGAGAAAGAGAAGCTGTGAGTGAGAGATAGAGAGAAAGAGAAGCTGTGAGGGAGAGAGAGAGAAAGAGAAGCTGTGAGTGAGAGAGAGAGAATGAGAAGCTGTGAGTGAGAGAGAGAAAGAGAAGCTGTGAGCGAGAGAGAGAGAGAGAAAGAGAAGCTGTGAGTGAGAGAGAGAAAGAGAAGCTGTGAGTGAGAGAGAGAGAGAAAGAGAAGCTGTGAGTGAGAGAGAGAGAGAAAGAGAAGCTGTGAGTGAGAGAGAGAGAGAGAGAAAGAGAAGCTGTGAGTGAGAGAGAGAAAGAGAAGCTGTGAGTGAGTGAGAGAGAGAGAGAGAAAGAGAAGCTGTGAGTGAGAGAGAGAGAGAGAAAGAGAAGCTGTGAGTGAGAGAGAGAAAGCGAAAGAGAAGCTGTGAGTGAGAGAGAAAGAGAGAGAAGCTTTGAGTGAGGGAGACAGAGAGAGAAATAGAACCTGTGAGTGAGCAAGAGAGAGAAAGAGAAGCTGTGAGTGAGAGAGAGAGAGAGAAGCTGTGAGAGAGAGAGAGAAAGAGTAGCTGTGAATGAGAGAGAGAAAGAGAAGCTGTGAGTGAGAGAGAGAGAAAGAGAAGCTGTGAGAGAGAGAGAGAGAGAAAGAGAAGCTGTGAGTGGGAGAGAGAAAGCAAAAGAGAAGCTGTGAGTGAGAGAGAGAGAAAGAGAAGCTGTGAGTGAGGGAGACAGAGAGAGAAATAGAACCTGTGAGTGAGCAAGAGAGAGAGAGAAAGAGAAGCTGTGAGTGAGAGAGAGAGAGAGAGAAGCTGTGAGTGAGAGAGAGAAAGAGAAGCTATGAGTGAGAGAGATAGAGAAAGTGAAGGTTTGAGTGAGTGAGAGAGCGAGAGAAAGAGATACTGTGAGTGAGAGAGAGAGAAAGAAGCTGTGAGAGAGAAAGAGAAGTTATGAGTGAGAGAGTGAAAGAGAAGCGGTGAATGAGTGAGAGAGAGGGAAAGCGAAGCTGTGAGTGAGAGAGTGAGAAAGAGAAACTGTTCGAGAGAGAGAGAGAGAAGGAGAAGCTGTGTGGAGAGAGAGAGAAAGAGAAGCTGTGAGTGAGTGAGTGAGTGAGTGAGAGAGAGAGAAAGAGAAGTTGTGAGTGAGAAAGAAAGAGAAGGTGTGAGAGAGAGAGAAAGAGAAGCTGAGAATGAGAGAGCAAAAGAGAAGTGGTGAGTGAATGAGAGAGAGAGAAAGAGAAGCTGTGAGTGAGTGAGAGAGAGAGAGAAAAGCTGTGAGAGAGAGAGAGAGAGAGAAGCTGTCAGTGAGCGAGAGAGAGAGAGAAAGAGAAGCTGTGAGTGAGAGAGAGAGAGAGAGAAGCTAGAGTGAGTGAGAGTTAGAGAAAGAGAAGCTGTGAGTTTGTGAGAGTGAGAGAATGAGAAGCTGTGTGAGAGAGACAGAGAGAGAAAGAGAAGCGTGAGTGAGTGAGAGAGAGAAAGAAAGTAAAGCTGTGAGTGAGAGAGAAAGAGAAGCTGTGAGTGAGAGAGTTAGAGAGAGAGAAAGAGAAGCTGTGTGTGAGTGAGAGAGAGAGAGAGAATGAGAAGCTGTGAGAGAGAGAGAGAAAGAGAAGCTGTTAGTGAGTGAGAGAGAGAGAAGGAGAAGCTGTGAGTTAGTGAGAGATAGAGAAATTGAAGCTGTGAGTGAGGGAGACAGAGGGAAACAGAAGTTGTGAGTGAGTGGGAGAGAGAGAGAGAAAGAGAATCTGTGTGTGTGAGAGAGAGAGAAAGAGAAGCTGTGTGTGTGAGAGAGAAAGAGAAGCTGTGGGTGAGAGAGAGAGAAAGTGAAGCTGTGAGTGAGTGAGAGAGAGAAAGAGAAGCTGTGAGTGAGTGAGAGAGAGAGAAAGAGAAGCTGTGAGTGCGAGAACCAGAGGGAGAAAGAGAAGCTGTGAGTGAGTGAGAGAGAGAGAAAGAGAAGCTGTGAGTGAGAGAGAGAGATAGAGATAGAGAAGCTGTGAATGAGAGAGAGATAGAAATAGAAGCTGTGAGTGAGAGAGAGAGAAAGAGAAGCTGTGAGAGAGAGAGAGAAAGAGAAGCTGTGAGTGAGAGAGAGAGAGAAAGAGAAGCTGTGTGTGAGAGAGAGAAAGAGAAAGAGAAGCTGTGAGAGAGAGAGAGAGAGAAGCTGTGAGTGAGAGAGAAAGAGAAGCTGTGAGTGAGTGAGAGAGAGAGAAGCTGTGAGTGAGAGAGAGAGACCAATAGAAGCTGTTAAAGAGAGAGAGAGAAAGAGGAGCTGTGAGGGAGAGAGAGAGAGAAGCTGTGAGGGAGAGAGAGAGAAGCTGTGAGTGAGAGAGAGAAAGAGAAGCTGCGAGTGAGAGAGAGAGAGAGAAAGAGAAGCTGTGAGTGAGTGAGAGAGAGAAAAGAGAAGCTGTGAGTGAGAGAGATAGAGAGAAAGAGAAGCTGTGAGAGAGAAATAGAAGATGTGAGTGAGTGAGAGAGAGAGAGAGAAAGAGCAGCTGTGAGTGAGTGAGAGAGAGAGAGAGAAAAGCTGTGTGAGAGAGAGAGAGAAAGAGAAGCTGTGAGTTAGTGAGAGAGAAATAGAAGCCGTGAGTGAGAGAGACACAGAGAGAGAAGCTGTGAGTGAGTGAGAGAGAGAGAGAAAGAGAAGCTGTGAGTGAGAGAGAGAGAGAGAAAGAGAAGCTGTGAGTGAGTGAGAGTTAGAGAAAGAGAAGCTGTGAGTTTGTGAGAGAGAGAGAGAGAGAAATTGTGTGAGACAGAGAGAGAAAGAGAAGCGTGTGTGAGTGAGAGAGAGAGAGAAAGAAAAGCTTGAGTGAGAGAGAAAGAGCAGCGTGTGTGAGTGAGAGAGAGAGAGAAAAGCTGTGAGAGAGAGAGAGAAAGAGAAGCTGTTGGTTAGAGTGAGAGAGAGAAATAGAAGCCGTAAGTGAGAGAGACAGAGAGAGAGAAGCTGTGAGTGAGTGAGTGAGAGAGAGAAAGAGAAGCTGTGAGTGAGAGAGAGAGAGAGAAAGAGACTGTGAGTGAGTGAGAGTTAGAGAAAGAGAAGCTGTGAGTTTGTGAGAGAGAGAGAATGAGAAGCTGTGTGAGAGACACAGAGAGAGAAAGAGAAGCGTGAGTGAGTGAGAGAGAGAGAGAAAGTAAAGCTGTGAGTGAGAGAGAAAGAGAAGCTGTGAGTGAGAGAGTTAGAGAGAGAGAGAAAGAGAAGCTGTGTGTGAGTGAGAGAGAGAGAGAGAATGAGAAGCTGTGAGAGAGAGAGAAAGAGAAGCTGTTAGTGAGTGAGAGAGAGAGAAGGAGAAGCTGTGAGTTAGTGAGAGATAGAGAAATTGAAGCTGTGAGTGAGAGAGACAGAGAGAAACAGAAGTTGTGAGTGAGTGGGAGAGAGAGAGAAAGAGAATCTGTGTGTGTGTGAGAGAGAGAGAAATAGAAGCTGTGTGTGAGAGAGAGAAAGAGAAGCTGTGAGTGAGAGAGAGAGAGAGAGAAAGAGAAGCTGTGAGTGAGTGAGAGAGAGAAAAAGAAGCTGTGAGTGAGTGAGAGAGAGAGAGAGAAAGAGAAGCTGTGAGTGCGAGAGCCAGAGGGAGAAAGAGAAGCTGTGAGTGAGTGAGAGAGAGAGAAAGAGAAGCTGTGAGTGAGAGAGAGAGATAGAGATAGAGAAGCTGTGAATGAGAGAGAGATAGAAATAGAAGCTGTTAGTGAGAGAGAGAGAGAAAGAGAAGCTGTGAGTGAGAGAGAGAAAGAGAAAGAGAAGCTGTGAGAGAGAGAGAGAAAGAGAAGCTGTGAGTGAGAGAGAGAGAAAGAGAAGCTGTGTGTGTGAGAGAGAGAGAAGCTGTGAGTGAGAGAGAGAGAGAAAGAGAAGCTGTGAGTGAGAGAGAGAAAGCGAAAGAGAAGCTGTGAGTGAGATAGGGAGAGAGAAAGAGAAGCTGTGAGTGAGGGAGACAGAGAGAGAAATAGAACCTGTGAGTGAGCAAGAGAGAGAGAGAAAGAGAAGCTGTGTGTGTGAGAGAGAGAAGCTGTGTGAGAGAGAGAAAGAGTAGCTGTGAATGAGAGAGAGAGAGAAAGAGAAACTGTGAGTGAGAGAGAGAGAGAAAGAGAAGCTGTGAGTGAGAGAGAGAGAAAGAGAAGCTGTGAGTGAGAGAGAGAAAGCAAAAGAGAAGCTGTGAGTGAGAGAGAAAGAGAGAAAGAGAAGCTGTGAGTGAGGGAGACAGAGAGAGAAATAGAACCTGTGAGTGAGCAAGAGAGAGAGAGAGAAAGAGAAGCTGTGAGTGAGAGAGAGTGAGAGAAGCTGTGAGTGAGAGAGAGAAAGAGAAGCTGTGAGTGAGAGAGATAGAAAAAGTGAAGGAGTGAGTGAGTGACAGAGCGAGAGAAAGAGATACTGTGAGTGAGAGAGAGAGAAAGAAGCTGTGAGAGAGAAAGAGAAGCTATGAGTGAGAGAGTGAAAGAGAAGCGGTGAGTGAGAGAGAGGGAAAGCGAAGCTGTGAGTGAGAGAGTGAGAAAGAGAAAGTATTAGAGAGAGAGAGAGAGAGAGAGAAAGAGAACCTGTGTGGAGAGAGAGAGAAAGAGAAGCTGTGAGTGAGTGAGTGAGTGAGTGAGTGAGAGAGAGAAAGAGAAGTTGTGAGTGAGAAAGAAAGAGAAGGTGTATGAGAGAGAGAAAGAGAAGCTGAGAATGAGAGAGCAAAAGAGAAGTGGTGAGTGAATGAGAGAGAAAGAAAGAGAAGCTGTGAGTGAGTGAGAGAGAGAGAGAAAAGCTGTGAGAGAGAGACAGAAAGAGAAGCTGTTAGTTAGAGTGAGAGAGAGAAATAGAAGCCGTAAGTGAGAGAGACAGAGAGAGAGAAGCTGTGAGTGAGTGTGAGAGAGAGAGAAAGAGAAGCTGTGAGTGAGAGAGAGAGAGAGAAAGAGAAGCTGTGAGTGAGTGAGAGTTAGAGAAAGAGAAGCTGTGAGTTTGTGAGAGAGAGAGAATGAGAAGCTGTGTGAGAGAGACAGAGAGAGAAAGAGAAGCGTGAGTGAGTGAGAGAGAGAAAAAGTAAAGCAGTGAGTGAGAGAGAAAGAGAAGCTGTGAGTGAGAGAGTTAGAGAGAGAGAGAAAGAGAAGCTGTGTGTGAGTGAGAGAGAGAGAGAGAATGAGAAGCTGTGAGAGAGCGAGAAAGAGAAGCTGTTAGTGAGTGAGAGAGAGAGAAGGAGAAGCTGTGAGTTAGTGAGAGATAGAGAAATTGAAGCTGTGAGTGAGAGAGACAGAGAGAAACAGAAGTTGTGAGTGAGTGGGAGAGAGAGAGAAAGAGAATCTGTGTGTGTGTGAGAGAGAGAGAAATAGAAGCTGTGTGTGAGAGAGAGAAAGAGAAGCTGTGAGTGAGAGAGAGAGAGAAAGAGAAGCTGTGAGTGAGTGAGAGAGAGAAAGAGAAGCTGTGAGTGAGTGAGAGAGAGAGAGAAAGAGAAGCTGTGAGTGCGAGAGCCAGAGGGAGAAAGAGAAGCTGTGAGTGAGTGAGAGAGAGAGAAAGAGAAGCTGTGAGTGAGAGAGAGAGATAGAGATAGAGAAGCTGTGAATGAGAGAGAGATAGAAATAGAAGCTGTGAGTGAGAGAGAGAGAGAAAGAGAAGCTGTGAGTGAGAGAGAGAAAGAGAAAGAGAAGCTGTGAGAGAGAGAGAGAAAGAGAAGCTGTGAGTGAGAGAGAGAGAAAGAGAAGCTGTGAGTGATTGAGAGAGATAGAGAGAAAGTGAAGCTGTGTGTGTGAGAGAGAGAAATAGTAGCTGTGAGTGAGTGAGAGAGAGAGAAAGAGAAGCTGTGAGTTAGTGAGAGAGAGAGAAAGAGAAGCTGTGTGAGAGAGACAGAGAGAGAAAGAGAAGCATGAGAGTGAGAGAGAGAAAGAAAAGCTGTGAGTGAGAGAGAGAGAGAGAAGCTGTGAGTCAGTGAGACAGAGAGAAAGAGAAGCAGTTAGTGAGACAGACAGAGAGAGAAAGAGAAGCTGTGAGTGAGTGAGTGTGGGAGAGAAAGAAAGAGAAGCTGTGAGTGAGAGAGAGAAAGAGAAAGAGAAGCTGTGAGTGAGAGAGAGAGAGAAAGAGAAGCTGTGAGGGAGAGAGAGAGAAAGAGAAGCTGTGAGTGAGTGAGAGAGAGAGAAAATAGAAGCTGTGAGTGAGAGAGATAGAGAGAAAGAGAAGCTGTGAGAGAGAGAAATAGAAGATGTGAGTGAGAGAGAGAGAGAAAGAGAAGCTGTGAGTGAAAGAGAGAGAGAGAAATAGAAGCTGTGAGAGAGAGAGAGAAAGAGAAGCTGTGTGTGTGAGAGAGAGAGAAGCTGTGAGTGAGAGAGAGAGAGAGAGAAAGAGAAGCTGTGAGTGAGAGAGAGAAAGCAAAAGAGAAGCTGTGAGTGAGAGAGAGAGAGAGAAAGAGAAGCTGTGAGTGAGGGAGACAGAGAGAGAAATAGAACCTGTGAGTGAGCAAGAGAGAGAGAGAAAGAGAATCTGTGTGAGAGAGAGAGAAGCTGTGAGAGAGAGAAAGAGTAGCTGTGAATGAGAGAGAGAGAGAAAGAGAAACTGTGAGTGAGAGAGAGAGAAAGAGAAGCTGTGAGTGAGAGAGAGAGAAAGAGAAGCTGTGAGTGAGAGAGAGAAAGCAAAAGAGAAGCTGTGAGTGAGAGAGAAAGAGAGAAAGAGAAGCTGTGAGTGAGGGAGACAGAGAGAGAAATAGAACCTGTGAGTGAGAGAGAGAGAGAGAAAGAGAAGCTGTGAGTGAGTGAGAGAGAGAAAGAGAAGCTGTGAGTGAGAGAGAGAAAGCAAAGGAGAAGCTGTGAGTGAGAGAGAAAGAGAGAAAGAGAAGCTGTGAGTGAGGGAGACAGAGAGAGAAATAGAACCTGTGAGTGAGCAAGAGAGAGAGAGAAAGAGAAGCTGTGAGTGAGAGAGAGAGAGAAGCTGTGAGTGAGAGAGAGAAAGAGAAGCTGTGAGTGAGAGAGATAAAGTGAAGGAGTGAGTGAGTGACAGAGTGAGAGAAAGAGATACTGTGAGTGAGAGAGAGATAAAGAAGCTGTGAGAGAGAAAGAGAAGCTATGAGTGAGAGAGTGAAAGAGAAGCGGTGAATGAGTGAGAGAGAGGGGAAGCGAAGCTGTGAGTGAGAGAGTGAGAAAGAGAAAGTGTTAGAGAGAGAGAGAGAGAGAGAAAGAGAACCTGTGTGGAGAGAGAGAGAAAGAGAAGCTGTGAGTGAGTGAGTGAGTGAGTGAGTGAGAGAAAGAGAAGTTGTGAGTGAGAAAGAAAGAGAAGGTGTGTGTGTGAGAGAGAAAGAGAAGCTGAGAATGAGAGAGCAAAAGAGAAGTGGTGAGTGAATGAGAGAGAGAGAAAGAGAAGCTGTGAGTGAGTGAGAGAGAGAGAGAGAAAAGCTGTGAGAGAGAGAGAGAAAGAGATGCTGTTAGTTAGAGTGAGAGAGAGAAATAGTAGCCGTAAGTGAGAGAGACAGAGAGAGAGAAGCTGTGAGTGAGTGAGCGAGAGAGAGAAAGAGAAGCTGTGAGTGAGAGAGAGAGAGAGAATGAGAAGCTGTGTGAGAGAGAGTAATAGAACCTGTGAGTGAGTGAGTGAGAGAGAGAAAGAGAAGCTGTGAGTGAGTGAAAGAAAGAGAGAAAAAGAAGCTGTGAGTGAGTGAGAGAGAGAGAGAAGCTGTGAGTCAGTGAGAAAGAGAGAAAGAGAAGCAGTGAGTGAGACAGACAGAGAGAGAAAGAGAAGCTGTGAGTGAGTGAGTGAGGGAGTGAGGGAGAGAAAGAAAGAGAAGCTGTGAGTGAGAGAGAGAAAGAGAAGGAGAAGCTGTGAGTGAGAGAGAGAGAGAAAGAGAAGCTGTGAGGGAGAGAGAGAAAGAGAAGTTGGAAGTGAGTGAGAGAGAGAGAAAAGAGAAGCTGTGAGTGAGAGAGATAGAGAGAAAGAGAAGCTGTGTGAGAGAGAGAGAAAGAGAAGCTGTGAGAGAGAGAGAGAGAGAGAAGCTGTGAGTGAGAGAGAGAGAGAGAAAGAGAAGCTGTGAGTGAGAGAGAGAAAGCGAAAGAGAAGCTGTGAGTGAGAGAGAGAGAGAAAGAGAAGCTGTGAGTGAGGGAGACAGAGAGAGAAATCGAACCTGTGAGTGAGCAAGAGAGAGAGAGAAAGAGAAGCTGTGTGTGTGAGAGAGAGAAGCTGTGAGAGAGAGAGAAAGAGTAGCTGTGAGTGAGAGAGAGAGAGAGAAAGAGAAACTGTGAGTGAGAGAGAGAGAGAGAAAGAGAAGCTGTGAGTGGGAGAGAGAAAGCAAAAGAGAAGCTGTGAGTGAGAGAGAGAGAAAGAGAAGCTGTGAGTGAGGGAGACAGAGAGAGAAATAGAACCTGTGAGTGAGCAAGAGAGAGAGAAAGAGAAGCTGTGAGGGAGAGAGAGAGAGAGAGAGAGAAGCTGTGAGGGAGAGAGAGAAAGAGAAGCTATGAGTGAGAGAGATAGAGAAAGTGAAGGTTTGAGTGAGTGAGAGAGCGAGAGAAAGAGATACTGTGAGTGAGAGAGAGAGAAAGAAGCTGTGAGAGAGAAAGAGAAGTTATGAGTGAGAGAGTGAAAGAGAAGCGGTGAATGAGTGAGAGAGAGGGAAAGCGAAGCTGTGAGTGAGAGAGTGAGAAAGAGAAACTGTTAGAGAGAGAGAAAAAGAGAAGCTGTGAGTGAGTGAGTGAGTGAGTGAGAGAGAGAAAGAGAAGTTGTGAGTGAGAAAGAAAGAGAAGGTGTGAGAGAGAGAGAGAAAGAGAAGCTGAGAATGAGAGAGCAAAAGTGAAGTGGTGAGTGAATGAGAGAGGGAGAAAGAGAAGCTGTGAGTGACTGAGAGAGAGAGAGAAAAGCTGTGAGAGAGAGAGAGAAAGAGAAGCTGTTAGTTAGTGAGAGAGAGAGAAAAGAGAAGCTGTGAGTGAGAGAGATAGAGAGAAAGAGAAGCTGTGTGAGAGAGAGAGAGTGAAAGAGAAGCTGTGTGTGTGAGAGAGAAAGAGAAGCTGTGAGGGAGTGAGAGAGAGAGAAAGAGAAGCTGTGAGTGAGAGAGAGAGAGAAGCTGTGAGTGAGTGAGAGAGAGAAAGAGAAGCAGTGAGTGAGAGCGACAGAGAAAGAAATCGAACCTGTGAGTGAGCAAGAGAGAGAGAGAAAGAGAAGCTGTGAATGAGAGAGAGAGAGAGAGAAAAGAGAAGCTGTGAGTGAGAGAGATAGAGAGAAAGAGAAGCTGTGTGAGAGAGAGTAATAGAACCTGTGAGTGAGTGAGTGAGAGAGAGAAAGAGAAGCTGTGAGTGAGTGAAAGAAAGAGAGAAAAAGAAGGTGTGAGTGAGTGAGAGAGAGAGAGAAGCTGTGAGTCAGTGAGAAAGAGAGAAAGAGAAGCAGTGAGTGAGACAGACAGAGAGAGAAAGAGAAGCTGTGAGTGAGTGAGTGAGGGAGTGAGGGAGAGAAAGAAAGAGAAGCTGTGAGTGAGAGAGAGAAAGAGAAGGAGAAGCTGTGAGTGAGAGAGAGAGAGAAAGAGAAGCTGTGAGGGAGAGAGAGAAAGAGAAGTTGTGAGTGAGTGAGAGAGAGAGAAAAGAGAAGCTGTGAGTGAGAGAGATAGAGAGAAAGAGAAGCTGTGTGAGAGAGAGAGAAAGAGAAGCTGTGTGTGAGAGAGAGAGAGAAGCTGTGAGTGAGAGAGAGAGAGAGAAAGAGAAGCTGTGAGTGAGAGAGAGAAAGCGAAAGAGAAGCTGTGAGTGAGAGAGAGAGAGAAAGAGAAGCTGTGAGTGAGGGAGACAGAGAGAGAAATCGAACCTGTGAGTGAGCAAGAGAGAGAGAGAAAGAGAAGCTGTGTGTGTGAGAGAGAGAGAAGCTGTGAGAGAGAGAGAAAGAGTAGCTGTGAGTGAGAGAGAGAGAGAGAAAGAGAAACTGTGAGTGAGAGAGAGAGAGAAAGAGAAGCTGTGAGTGGGAGAGAGAAAGCAAAAGAGAAGCTGTGAGTGAGAGAGAGAGAAAGACAAGCTGTGAGTGAGGGAGACAGAGAGAGAAATAGAACCTGTGAGTGAGCAAGAGAGAGAGAGAAAGAGAAGCTGTGAGGGAGAGAGAGAGAGAGAGAGAGAAGCTGTGAGTGAGAGAGAGAAAGAGAAGCTATGAGTGAGAGAGATAGAGAAAGTGAAGGTTTGAGTGAGTGAGAGAGCGAGAGAAAGAGATACTGTGAGTGAGAGAGAGAGAAAGAAGCTGTGAGAGAGAAAGAGAAGTTATGAGTGAGAGAGTGAAAGAGAAGCGGTGAATGAGTGAGAGAGAGGGAAAGCGAAGCTGTGAGTGAGAGAGTGAGAAAGAGAAACTGTTAGAGAGAGAGAAAAAGAGAAGCTGTGAGTGAGTGAGTGAGTGAGTGAGAGAGAGAAAGAGAAGTTGTGAGTGAGAAAGAAAGAGAAGGTGTGAGAGAGAGAGAGAAAGAGAAGCTGAGAATGAGAGAGCAAAAGTGAAGTGGTGAGTGAATGAGAGAGGGAGAAAGAGAAGCTGTGAGTGACTGAGAGAGAGAGAGAGAGAAAAGCTGTGAGAGAGAGAGAGAAAGAGAAGCTGTTAGTTAGTGAGAGAGAGAGAAAAGAGAAGCTGTGAGTGAGAGAGATAGAGAGAAAGAGAAGCTGTGTGAGAGAGAGAGAAAGAGAAGCTGTGAGAGAGAGAGAGAGAGAGAAGCCATAAGTGAGAGAGACAGAGAGAGAGAAGCTGTGAGTGAGCGAGAGAGAGAGAGAGAGAAAGAGAAGCTGTGAGTGAGAGAGAGAGAGAGAAAGAGAAGCTGTGAGTGAGTGAGAGTTAGAGAAAGAGAAGCTGTGAGTTTGTGAGAGAGAGAGAAAGAGTAGCTGTGAGAGTGAGAGAGAGAGAAATAGAAGCCGTGAGTGAGAGAGACAGAGAGAGAAGCTGTGAGTGAGTGAGAGAGAGAGAAAGAGAAGCTGTGAGTGAGAGAGAGAGAGAGAAAGAGAAGCTGTGAGTGAGTGAGAGTTAGAGAAAGAGAAGCTGTGAGTTTGTGAGAGAGAGAGAAAGAGTAGCTGTGAGAGTGAGAGAGAGAGAAATAGAAGCCGTGAGTGAGAGAGACAGAGAGAGAAGCTGTGAGTGAGTGAGAGAGAGAGAAAGAGAAACTGTGAGTTAGAGAGATAGAGAGAGAAAGAGAAGCTGTGAGTGAGTGAGAGAGAAAGAAAAGCTGTGAGTGAGAGAGAAAGAGAAGCTGTGAGTGCGAGAGTTAGAGAGAGATAGAAAGAGAAGCTGTGTGTGAGTGAGAGAGAGAGAGAAAGAGAAGCTGTGAGGGAGAGAGAGAGAAAGAGAAGCTGTGAGTGAGTGAGAGAGAGAGAAAAGAGAAGCTGTGAGTGAGAGAGATAGAGAGAAAGAGAAGCTGTGAGAGAGAGAGAAATAGAAGATGTGAGTGAGAGAGAGAGAAAGAGAAGCTGTGAGTGAAAGAGAGAGAGAGAAAGAGAAGCTGTGAGTGAGAGAGAGAAAGAGAAGCTGTGTGTGAGAGAGAGAAAGAGTAGCTGTGTGAGAAAGAGAGAGAGAAGCTGTGAGTGAGAGAGAGAGAGAGAGAGAAGCTGTGAGTGAGAGAGAGAAAGTGAAAGAGAAGCTGTGAGTGAGAGAGAGAGAGAGAAAGAGAAGCTGTGAGTGAGGGAGACAGAGAGAGAAATAGAACCTGTGAGTGAGCAAGAGAGAGAGAGAAAGAGAAGCTGTGAGAGAGAGTGAGAAGCTGTGTGAGAGAGAGAAAGAGTAGCTGTGAATGAGAGAGAGAGAGAAAGAGAAACTGTGAGTGAGAGAGAGAGAGAAAGAGAAGCTGTGAGTGAGAGAGAGAGAAAGAGAAGCTGTGAGTGAGAGAGAGAAAGCAAAAGAGAAGCTGTGAGTGAGAGAGAAAGAGAGAAAGAGAAGCTGTGAGTGAGGGAGACAGAGAGAGAAATAGAACCTGTGAGTGAGCAAGAGAGAGAGAGAAAGAGAAGCTGTGAGTGAGAGAGAGAGAGAAGCTGTGAGTGAGAGAGAGAGAGAAGCTGTGAGTGAGAGAGATAGAGAAAGTGAAGGAGTGAGTGAGTGACAGAGCGAGAGAAAGAGATACTGTGAGTGAGAGAGAGAGAAAGAAGCTGTGAGAGAGAAAGAGAAGCTATGAGTGAGAGAGTGAAAGAGAAGCGGTGAATGAGTGAGAGAGAGGGAAAGCGAAGCTGTGAGTGAGAGAGAAAGAGAAGCTGTGAGTGAGTGAGAGAGAGAGAAGCTGTGAGTGAGACAGAGAGAGAGACCAATAGAAGCTGTTAGAGAGAGAGAGAAAGAGAAGCTGTGAGGGAGAGAGACAGAGAGAGAAAGAGAAGCTGTGAGTGAGTGAGTGAGTGAGAGAGAGAGTGGGAAGCTGTGAGTGAGAGAGAGAGAGAGAGAAGCTGTGAGTGAGAGAGAGAATGAGAAAGAGAAGCTGTGAGTGAGAGAGATAGAGAGAGAAGCTGTGAGTGAGGGAGACAGAGAGTGAAATAGATCCTGTGAGTCAGAGAGATAGAGAGAAAGAGAAGCTGTGTGTGAGAGAGAATTGGAAGATGTGAGTGAGTGAGAGAGAGAGATAAAGAGAAGCTGTGAGTGAGTGACAGAGAGAAAGAGAGAAAAGCTGTGAGAGAGAGAGAGAAAGAGTAGCTGTGAGAGTGAGAGAGAGAGAAATAGAAGCCGTGAGTGAGAGAGACAGAGAGAGAAGATGTGAGTGAGTGAGAGAGAGAGAAAGAGAAACTGTGAGTTAGAGAGATAGAGAGAGAAAGAGAAGCTGTGAGTGAGTGAGAGAGAGAGAAAGAGAAGCTGTGAGTTAGTGAGAGAGAGAAAAAGAAGCTGTGTGAGAGAGACAGAGAGAGAAAGAAGCGTGAGTGAGTGAGAGAGAAAGAAAAGCTGTGAGTGAGAGAGAAAGAGAAGCTGTGAGTGCGAGAGTTAGAGAGAGATAGAAAGAGAAGCTGTGTGTGAGTGAGAGAGAGAGAGAATGAGAAGCTGTGAGTGAGAGAGAGAGAAGGAGAAGCTGTGAGTTAGTGAGAGAGAGAGAAATTGAAGCTGTGAGTGAGAGACAGAGAGAAACAGAAGTTGTGAGTGAGTTATAGAGAGAGAGAAAGAGAAACTGTGAGTGAGAGAGAGAGAAAGAAGCTGTGAGAGAGAAAGAGAAGCTATGAGTGAGAGAGTGAAAGAGAAGCGGTGAATGAGTGAGAGAGAGGGAAAACGAAGCTGTGAGTGAGAGAGAGAGAGAAAGAGAAACTGTTAGAGAGAGAGAGAGAGAGAGAGAAGCTGTGTGAGAGAGAGAGAAAGAGAAGCTGTGAGTGAGAGAGAGAGAAGGAGAAGCTGTGAGTTAATGAGAGAGAGAGAAATTGAAGCTGTGAGTGAGAGACAGAGAGAAACAGAAGTTGTGAGTGAGTTATAGAGAGAGAGAAAGAGAAACTGTGTGTGAGAGAGAGAGTGAAAGAGAAGCTGTGTGTGTGAGAGAGAAAGAGAAGCTGTGAGTGAGTGAGAGAGAGAGAAAGAGAAGCTGTGAGTGAGAGAGAGAGAGAAGCTGTGAGTGAGTGAGAGAGAGAAAGAGAAGCAGTGAGTGAGAGAGACAGAGTGAGAAAGAGAAGCTGTTAGTGAGTGAGAGAGAGAAAGAGTAGCTGTGAATGAGAGAGAGAGAGAGAGAAAAGAGAAGCTGTGAGTGAGAGAGATAGAGAAAGAGAAGCTGTGTGAGAGAGAGTAATAGAACCTGTGAGTGAGTGAGTGAGTGAGTGAGTGAGAGAGAGAAAGAGAAGCTGTGAGAGATACTGTGAGTGAGAGAGAGAGAAAGAAGCTGTGAGAGAGAAAGAGAAGCTATGAGTGAGAGAGTGAAAGAGAAGCTGTGTGTGTGAGAGAGAAAGAGAAGCTGTGAGTGAGTGAGAGAGAGAGAAGCTGTGAGTGAGTGAGAGAGAGAAAGAGTAGCTGTGAATGAGAGAGAGAGAGAGAAAAGAGAAGCTGTGAGTGAGAGAGATAGAGAGAAAGAGAAGCTATGTGAGAGAGAGTAATAGAACCTGAGAGTGAGTGAGTGAGAGAGAGAAAGAGAAGCTGTGAGTGAGTGAAAGAAAGAGAGAAAAAGAAGCTGTGAGTGAGTGAGAGAGAGAGAGAGAAGCTGTGAGTCAGTGAAACAGAGAGAAAGAGAAGCAGTGAGTGAGACAGACAGAGAGAGAAAGAGAAGCTGTGAGTGAGTGAGGGAGGGAGAGAAAGAAAGAGAAGCTGTGAGTGAGAGAGAGAAAGAGAAGGAGAAGCTGTGAGTGAGAGAGAAAGAGAAGCTGTGAGGGAGAGAGAGAGAAAGAGAAGCTGTGAGTGAGTGAGAGAGAGAGAAAAGAGAAGCTGTGAGTGAGAGAGATAGAGAGAAAGAGAAGCTGTGTGAGAGAGAGAGAAAGAGAAGCTGTGAGTGAGAGAGAGAGAGAAAGAGAAGCTGTGAGTGAAAGAGAGAGAGAGAAAGAGAAGCTGTGAGTGAGAGAGAGAGAGAAAGAGAAGCTGTGAGTGAGAGAGAGAAAGAGAAGCTGTGTGAGAGAGAGAGAGAGAAGCTGTGAGTGAGAGAGAGAGAGAAAGAGAAGCTGTGAGTGAGAGAGAGAAAGTGAAAGAGAAGCTGTGAGTGAGAGAGAGAGAGAGAAAGAGAAGCTGTGAGTGAGGGAGACAGAGAGAGAAATAGAACCTGTGAGTGAGCAAGAGAGAGAGAGAAAGAGAAGCTGTGTGTGTGAGAGAGAGAGAAGCTGTGTGAGAGAGAGAAAGAGTAGCTGTGAATGAGAGAGAGAGAGAAAGAGAAACTGTGAGTGAGAGAGAGAGAGAGAAAGAGAAGCTGTGAGTTAGAGAGAGAGAAAGAGAAGCTGTGAGTGAGAGAGAGAAAGCAAAAGAGAAACCGTGAGTGAGAGAGAGAGAGAGAAGCTGTGAGTGAGAGAGAGAAAGAGAAGCTGTGAGTGAGAGAGATAGAGAAAGTGAAGGAGTGAGTGAGTGAAAGAGTGAGAGAAAGAGATACTGTGAGTGAGAGAGAGAGAAAGAAGCTGTGAGAGAGAAAGAGAAGCTATGAGTGAGAGAGTGAAAGAGAAGCGGTGAATGAGTGAGAGAGAGGGAAAGCGAAGCTGTGAGTGAGAGAGAGAGAGAAAGAGAAACTGTTAGAGAGAGAGAGATGCTGTGTAGAGAGAGAGAGAAAGAGAAGCTGTGAGTGAGTGATTGAGTGAGAGAGAGAGAGAAAGAGAAGTTGTGAGTGAGAAAGAAAGAGAAGCTGTGTGAGAGAGAGAAAGAGAAGCTGTGAGTGAGAGAACAAAAGAGAAGCGGTGAGTGAGTGAGAGAGAGAGAGAGAAAGAGAAGCTGTGAGTGAGAGAGAAAGAGAAGCTGTGAGTGAGTGAGAGAGAGAGAAGCTGTGAGTGAGAGAGAGAGACCAATAGAAGCTGTTAGAGAGAGAGAGAGAGAAAGAGAAGCTGTGAGGGAGAGAGAGAGAAAGAGAAGCTGTGAGGGAGAGAGAGAGAGAAGCTGTGAGTGAGAGAGAGAAAGAGAAGCTGCGAGTGAGAGAGAGAGAGAAAGAGAAGCTGTGCGTGAGTGATAGAGAGAAAAGAGAAGCTGTGAGTGAGAGAGATAGAGAGAAAGAGAAGCTGTGAGAAAGAGAGAGAAATAGAAGATGTGAGTGAGTGAGAGAGAGAGAGAAAGAGAAGCTGTGAGTGAGTGAGAGTTAGAGAAAGAGAAGCTGTGAGTTAGTGAGAGAGAGAGAAAGAGAAATTGTGTGAGAGAGACAGAGAGAGAAAGAGAAGCGTGTGTGAGTGAGAGAGAGAGAGAAAGAAAAGCTGTGAGTGAAAGAGAAAGAGAAGCTGTGAGTGAGAGAGTTAGAGAGAGAGAGAAAGAGAAGCTCTGTGTAAGTGAGAGAGAGAGAGAATGAGAAGCTGTGTGTGAGAGAGAGAAAGAGAAGCTGTGAGTGAGTGAGAGAGAGAGAAAGAGAAGCTGTGAGTTAGTGAGAGAGAGAGAAATTGAAGCTGTGAGTGAGAGAGAGAGAAACAGAAGTTGTGTGAGTGAGAGAAAGAGAGAAAGAGAAGCTGTGAGTGAGTGAGAGAGAGAGAGAAGCTGTGAGTCAGTGAGACAGAGAGAAGGAGAAGCAGTGAGTGAGAGAGATAGAGAGAGAAAGAGAAGCTGTGAGTGAGTGAGGGAGGGAGAGAAAGAAAGAGAAGCTGTGAGTGAGAGAGAGAAAGAGAAAGAGAAGCTGTGAGTGAGAGATAGAGAGAAAGAGAAGCTGTGAGGGAGAGAGAGAGAAAGAGAAGCTGTGAGTGAGAGAGAGAGAATGAGAAGCTGTGAGTGAGAGAGAGAAAGAGAAGCTGTGAGCGAGAGAGAGAGAGAGAAAGAGAAGCTGTGAGTGAGAGAGAGAAAGAGAAGCTGTGAGTGAGAGAGAGAGAGAAAGAGAAGCTGTGAGTGAGAGAGAGAGAGAAAGAGAAGCTGTGAGTGAGAGAGAGAGAGAGAGAAAGAGAAGCTGTGAGTGAGAGAGAGAAAGAGAAGCTGTGAGTGAGTGAGAGAGAGAGAGAGAAAGAGAAGCTGTGAGTGAGAGAGAGAGAGAGAAAGAGAAGCTGTGAGTGAGAGAGAGAAAGCGAAAGAGAAGCTGTGAGTGAGAGAGAAAGAGAGAGAAGCTTTGAGTGAGGGAGACAGAGAGAGAAATAGAACCTGTGAGTGAGCAAGAGAGAGAAAGAGAAGCTGTGAGTGAGAGAGAGAGAGAGAAGCTGTGAGAGAGAGAGAGAAAGAGTAGCTGTGAATGAGAGAGAGAAAGAGAAGCTGTGAGTGAGAGAGAGAGAAAGAGAAGCTGTGAGAGAGAGAGAGAGAGAAAGAGAAGCTGTGAGTGGGAGAGAGAAAGCAAAAGAGAAGCTGTGAGTGAGAGAGAGAGAAAGAGAAGCTGTGAGTGAGGGAGACAGAGAGAGAAATAGAACCTGTGAGTGAGCAAGAGAGAGAGAGAAAGAGAAGCTGTGAGTGAGAGAGAGAGAGAGAGAAGCTGTGAGTGAGAGAGAGAAAGAGAAGCTATGAGTGAGAGAGATAGAGAAAGTGAAGGTTTGAGTGAGTGAGAGAGCGAGAGAAAGAGATACTGTGAGTGAGAGAGAGAGAAAGAAGCTGTGAGAGAGAAAGAGAAGTTATGAGTGAGAGAGTGAAAGAGAAGCGGTGAATGAGTGAGAGAGAGGGAAAGCGAAGCTGTGAGTGAGAGAGTGAGAAAGAGAAACTGTTCGAGAGAGAGAGAGAGAAGGAGAAGCTGTGTGGAGAGAGAGAGAAAGAGAAGCTGTGAGTGAGTGAGTGAGTGAGTGAGAGAGAGAGAAAGAGAAGTTGTGAGTGAGAAAGAAAGAGAAGGTGTGAGAGAGAGAGAAAGAGAAGCTGAGAATGAGAGAGCAAAAGAGAAGTGGTGAGTGAATGAGAGAGAGAGAAAGAGAAGCTGTGAGTGAGTGAGAGAGAGAGAGAAAAGCTGTGAGAGAGAGAGAGAGAGAGAAGCTGTCAGTGAGCGAGAGAGAGAGAGAAAGAGAAGCTGTGAGTGAGAGAGAGAGAGAGAGAAGCTAGAGTGAGTGAGAGTTAGAGAAAGAGAAGCTGTGAGTTTGTGAGAGTGAGAGAATGAGAAGCTGTGTGAGAGAGACAGAGAGAGAAAGAGAAGCGTGAGTGAGTGAGAGAGAGAAAGAAAGTAAAGCTGTGAGTGAGAGAGAAAGAGAAGCTGTGAGTGAGAGAGTTAGAGAGAGAGAAAGAGAAGCTGTGTGTGAGTGAGAGAGAGAGAGAGAATGAGAAGCTGTGAGAGAGAGAGAGAAAGAGAAGCTGTTAGTGAGTGAGAGAGAGAGAAGGAGAAGCTGTGAGTTAGTGAGAGATAGAGAAATTGAAGCTGTGAGTGAGGGAGACAGAGGGAAACAGAAGTTGTGAGTGAGTGGGAGAGAGAGAGAGAAAGAGAATCTGTGTGTGTGAGAGAGAGAGAAAGAGAAGCTGTGTGTGTGAGAGAGAAAGAGAAGCTGTGGGTGAGAGAGAGAGAAAGTGAAGCTGTGAGTGAGTGAGAGAGAGAAAGAGAAGCTGTGAGTGAGTGAGAGAGAGAGAAAGAGAAGCTGTGAGTGCGAGAACCAGAGGGAGAAAGAGAAGCTGTGAGTGAGTGAGAGAGAGAGAAAGAGAAGCTGTGAGTGAGAGAGAGAGATAGAGATAGAGAAGCTGTGAATGAGAGAGAGATAGAAATAGAAGCTGTGAGTGAGAGAGAGAGAAAGAGAAGCTGTGAGTGAGAGAGAGAAAGAGAAGCTGTGAGTGAGAGAGAGAGAGAAAGAGAAGCTGTGTGTGAGAGAGAGAAAGAGAAAGAGAAGCTGTGAGAGAGAGAGAGAGAGAAGCTGTGAGTGAGAGAGAAAGAGAAGCTGTGAGTGAGTGAGAGAGAGAGAAGCTGTGAGTGAGAGAGAGAGACCAATAGAAGCTGTTAAAGAGAGAGAGAGAAAGAGGAGCTGTGAGGGAGAGAGAGAGAGAAGCTGTGAGGGAGAGAGAGAGAAGCTGTGAGTGAGAGAGAGAAAGAGAAGCTGCGAGTGAGAGAGAGAGAGAGAAAGAGAAGCTGTGAGTGAGTGAGAGAGAGAAAAGAGAAGCTGTGAGTGAGAGAGATAGAGAGAAAGAGAAGCTGTGAGAGAGAAATAGAAGATGTGAGTGAGTGAGAGAGAGAGAGAGAAAGAGCAGCTGTGAGTGAGTGAGAGAGAGAGAGAGAAAAGCTGTGTGAGAGAGAGAGAGAAAGAGAAGCTGTGAGTTAGTGAGAGAGAAATAGAAGCCGTGAGTGAGAGAGACACAGAGAGAGAAGCTGTGAGTGAGTGAGAGAGAGAGAGAAAGAGAAGCTGTGAGTGAGAGAGAGAGAGAGAAAGAGAAGCTGTGAGTGAGTGAGAGTTAGAGAAAGAGAAGCTGTGAGTTTGTGAGAGAGAGAGAGAGAGAAATTGTGTGAGACAGAGAGAGAAAGAGAAGCGTGTGTGAGTGAGAGAGAGAGAGAAAGAAAAGCTTGAGTGAGAGAGAAAGAGCAGCGTGTGTGAGTGAGAGAGAGAGAGAAAGAAAAGCTGTGAGTGAGAGAGAAAGAGAAGCTGTGAGTGAGAGAGAGAGAGAGAGAAGCTGTGTGTGAGTGAGAGAGAGAGAGAATGAGAAGCTGTGAGAGAGAGAGAGAAAGAGAAGCTGTGAGTGAGTGAGAGAGAGAGAAGGAGAACCTGTGAGTTAGTGAGAGAGAGAGAGAGAAGCTGTGAGTCAGTGAGACAGAGAGAAGGAGAAGCAGTGAGTGAGAGAGACAGAGAGAGAAAGAGAAGCTGTGAGTGAGTGAGGGAGGGAGAGAAAGAAAGAGAAGCTGTGAGTGAGAGAGAGAAAGAGAAAGAGAAGCTGTGAGTGAGAGATAGAGAGAAAGAGAAGCTGTGAGGGAGAGAGAGAGAAAGAGAAGCTGTGAGTGAGAGAGAGAGAACGAGAAGCTGTGAGTGAGAGAGAGAGAGAGAAAGAGAAGCTGTGAGTGAGAGAGAGAGAGAGAAAGAGAAGCTTGAGTGAGAGAGAGAAAGAGAAGCTGTGAGTGAGAGAGAGAGAGAAAGAGAAGCTGTGAGTGAGAGAGAGAGAAAGAGAAGCTGTGAGTGAGAGAGAGAAAGCGAAAGAGAAGCTGTGAGTGAGAGAGAGAGAGAGAAAGAGAAGCTTTGAGTGAGGGAGACAGAGAGAGAAATAGAACCTGTGAGTGAGCAAGAGAGAGAAAGAGAAGCTGTGAGTGAGAGAGAGAGAGAGAGAGAAGCTGTGAGAGAGAGAAAGAGTAGCTGTGAATGAGAGAGAGAGATTAAGTGAAGCTGTGAGTGAGAGAGAGAGAAAGAGAAGCTGTGAGAGAGAGAGAGAGAAATAGAAGCTGTGAGTGAGAGAGAGAAAGTAAAAGAGAAGCTGTGAGTGAGAGAGAGAGAAAGAGAAGCTGTGAGTGAGGGAGACAGAGAGAGAAATAGAACCTGTGAGTGAGCAAGAGAGAGAGAGAAAGAGAAGCTGTGAGTGAGAGAGATAGAGAAAGTAAGGTTTGAGTGAGTGAGAGAGCGAGAGAAAGATATACTGTGAGTGAGAGAGAGAGAAAGAAGCTGTGAGAGAGAAAGAGAAGTTATGAGTGAGAGAGTGAAAGAGAAGCGGTGAATGAGTGAGAGAGAGGGAAAGTGAAGCTGTGAGTGAGAGAGTGAGAAAGAGAAACTGTTAGAGAGAGAGAGAAAGAGAAGCTGTGTGGAGAGAGAGAGAAAGAGAAGCTGTGAGTGAGTGAGTGAGTGAGTGAGAAAGAGGAGCTGTGAGTGAGTGAGAGAGAGAAAGAAAGGAGAAGCTGTGAGTGAGAGAGATAGAGAGAAAGTGAAGCTGTGTGTGTGTGAGAGAGAAACAGTAGCTGTGAGTGAGTGAGAGAGAGAGAAAGAGAAGCTGTGAGTTAGTGAGAGAGAGAGAAAGAGAAGCTGTGTGAGAGAGACAGAGAGAGAAAATGAATGAGTGAGTGAGTGAGAGAAAGAAAAGCTGTGAGTGAGAGAGAGAGAGAAAGAGAAAATGTGAGTGAGAGAGAGAGAGAAAGAGAGAAAGAGAACCTGTGAGTGAGAGAGAGAAAAAGAGAAGCTGTGAGTGAGAGAGAGAGAAAGAGAAGCTGTGAGTTTGAGAGTTAGAGAGAGAGAGAAAGAGAAAGAGAAGCTGTGTGTGAGTGAGAGAGAGAGAGAATGAGAAGCTGTGTGTGAGAGAGAAGCTGTGAGTGAGTGAGAGAGAGAGAAGGAGAAGCTGTGAGTTAGTGAGAGAGAGAGAGTGAAGCTGTGAGTGAGAGAGACAGAGAGAAAGAGAAGCTGTGAGTGAGTGAGAGAGAGAGAAAGAGAAGCTCTGTGTGTGTGAGGGAGAGAAAGAGAAGCTGTGTGTGTGAGAGAGAGATAAGCTGTGAGTGAGAGAGACAGAGAGAGAGAAGCTGTGAGTGGGTGAGAGAGAGAGAAAAAGAAGCTGTGAGTGAGAGAGAGAGAGAAAGAGAAGCTGTGAGTGAGTGAGTGAGAGAGAGAGAAAGAGGAGCTGTGAGTGAGTGAGAGAGAGAGAAAGAGAAGCTGTGAGTGTGAGAGCCAGAGAGAGAAAGAGAAGCTGTGAGTGAGTGAGAGAGAGAGAAAAAGAAGCTGTGGGGGAGAGAGAGAGAGAGAAAAGCTGTGAATGAGAGAGAGATAGAAATAGAAGCTGTGAGTGAGAGAGAGAGAAAGAGAAGCTGTGTGAGAGAGACAGAGAGAGAAAGAGAATGAGTGAGTGAGAGAGAGAAAGAAAAGCTGTGAGTGAGAGAGAGAGAAAGAGAAAATGTGAGTGTGTGAGAGAAAGAGAAAGAGAAGCTGTGAGTGAGAGAGAGAGAAAGAGAAGCTGTGAGTGAGAGAGAGAGAAAGAGAAGCTGTGAGTGAGAGAGTTAGAGAGAGAGAGAGAAAGAGAAGCTGTGTGTGAGTGAGAGAGAGAGAATGAGAAGCTGTGAGAGAGAGAGAAGCTGTGAATGAGTGAGAGAGAGAGAAGGAGAAGCTGTGAGTTAGTGAGAGAGAGAGAGTGAAGCTGTGAGTGAGAGAGACAGAGAGAAAGAGAAGCTGTGAGTGAGTGAGAGAGAGAGAAAGAGAAGGTCTGTGTGTGTGAGGGAGAGAAAGAGAAGCTGTGTGTGTGAGAGAGAGATAAGCTGTGAGTGAGAGAGACAGAGAGAGAGAAGCTGTGAGTGGGTGAGAGAGAGAGAGAAAGAGAAGCTGTGAGTGAGAGAGAGAGAGAAAGAGAAGCTGTGAGTGAGTGAGAGAGAGAGAGAGAGAGAAAGAGAAGCTGTGAGTGAGTGAGAGAGAGAGAAAGAGAAGCTGTGAGTGTGAGAGCCAGAGAGAGAAAGAGAAGCTGTGAGTGAGTGAGAGAGAGAGAAAAAGAAGCTGTGGGTGAGAGAGAGAGAGAGAGAGAAGCTGTGAATGAGAGAGAGATAGAAATAGAAGCTGTGAGTGAGAGAGAGAGAAAGAGAAGCTGTGACAGATAGAGAGAAAGAGAAGCTGCGAGTGAGAGAGAGAGAGAGAGAAGCTGTGAGTGAGAGAGAGAAAGAGAAAGAGAAGCTGTGTGTGAGAGAGAGAAAGAGAAGCTGTGAGTGAGAGAGAGAGAAAGAGAAGCTGTGAGTGAGAGAGAGAGAGAGAAAGAAAGGAGAAGCTGTGAGTGAGAGAGATAGAGAAAAAGTGAAGCTGTGTGTGTGAGAGAGAAATAGTAGCTGTGAGTGAGTGAGAGAGAGAGAGAAAGAGAAGCTGTGAGTGAGTGAGAGAGAGAGAGAGAGAAGCTGTAAGAGAGAGAGAAAGAGAAGCTGTGAGTTAGTGAGAGAAAGAGAAAGAGAAGCTGTGAATGAGAGAGACAGAGAGAGATTGAGAAGCTGTGAGTGAGTGAGAGAGAGAGAAAGAGAAGCTGTGAGTGAGAGAGAGAGAGAAAGAGAAGCTGTGAGTGAGTGAGAGAGAGAGAGAAGCTGTGAGTTATTGAGAGAGAGAGAAAGAGAAGAAGTGAGTGAGAGAGAGATACAGAGAGAAAGAGAAGCTGTGAGTGAGAGAGAGAAAGAGAAGCTGTGAGTGAGAGAGTGAGAGAGATAGAGAAGCTGTGAGTGAGGGAGACAGAGAGTGAAATAGAACCTGTGAGTGAGAGAGAGAGAAAGAGAAGCTGTGAGTGACAGAGAGAGAGAAAGAGAAGCTGCGAGTGAGAGGGAGAAACAGAAGCTGAGTGAGTGAGAGAGATAGAGAAAGAGAAGGTTTGAGTGAGTGAGAGAGCGAGAGAAAGAGAAGCTGTGAGTGAGAGAGAGAGAAAGAGAAGGTGTGAGAGAGAAAGAGAAGCTGTGAGTGAGTGAGTGAAAGAGAAGCGGTGAATGATTGAGAGAGAGAGAAAGAGAAGCTGTGAGTGAGAGAGAGAAAGAGAAGCTGTGAGTGAGAGAGAGAGAAAGTGAAGCTGTGTGTGAGAGAGACAGAAATAGTAGCTGTGAGTGAGTGAGAGAGAGAGAAAGAGAAGCTGTGAGTGAGTGAGAGAGAGAGAGAGAGAAAGAGAAGCTGTGAGTAAGTGAGAGAAAGAGAAAGAGAAGCTGTGAATGAGAGAGACAGAGAGAAATTGAGAAGCTGTGAGTGAGTGAGAGAGAGAGAGAAAGAGAAGCTGTGAGTGAGAGAGAGAGAGAAAATGAGAAGCTGTGAGTGAGTGAGAGAGAGAGAGAAGATGTGAGTTATTGAGAGAGAGAGAAAGAGAAGCTGTGAGTGAGAGAGAGATAGAGAGAGAAAGAGCTGTGAGTGAGAGAGAGAAAGATGAAAAGAAACTGTGAGTGAGAGAGAGAGAGAAAGAGATACTGTGTGTGTGTGAGAGAGAGGGAAATAGATGCTGTGAGTGAGAGAGAGAGAAAGAGAAGCTGTGAGTGAGAGAGAGACAGAGAAAGAGGAGCTGTGTGTGTGTGTGAGAGAGAAAGAGAAGCTGTGAGTGAGTGAGAGAGAAAGAGAAGCTGTGTGTGAGAGAGAGAGAAGCTGAGAGTGAGAGAGAGAGAATGAGAAGGTGTGAGTGAGAGAGAGAGAGAAAGAGAAGCTGTGTGTGTGTGAGAGAGAGAGAATCTGTGAGTGAGAGAGAGAAAGAGAAGCTATAAGTGAGAGAGAGAGAGAAAGAAAGAGGAGCTGTGAGTGAGAGAGAGCGAGAAGCTGTGAGTGTGTGAGAGAGAGAATCAGGGAGTGAGTAAGAGAGAGGGGGGAAGCTGTGAGTGAGAGAGAGAGAAATAGAAGCTGTAAGTGAGAGAGAGAGAAAGAGAAGCTGTGAGTGAAAGAGAGAGAGAAGCTGTGAGTGAGAGAGAGAAAGAGAAGCTGAGTGAGAGAGAAATAGAAGATGTGAGTGAGAGAGAGAGAGAAAGAGAAGCTGTGAGTGAAAGAGAGAGAGAGAAAGAGAAGCTGTGAGTGAGAGAGAGAGAGAAAGAGAAGCTGTGAGTGAGAGAGAGAAAGAGAAGCTGTGTGTGTGAGAGAGAGAGAAGCTGTGAGTGAGAGATAGAGAGAGAAAGAGAAGCTGTGAGTGAGAGAGAGAAAGCGAAAGAGAAGCTGTGAGTGAGATAGGGAGAGAGAAAGAGAAGCTGTGAGTGAGGGAGACAGAGAGAGAAATAGAACCTGTGAGTGAGCAAGAGAGAGAGAGAAAGAGAAGCTGTGTGAGAGAGAGAGAGAAGCTGTGAGAGAGAGAGAAAGAGTAGCTGTGAATGAGAGAGAGAGAGAAAGAGAAACTGTGAGTGAGAGAGAGAGAGAGAAAGAGAAGCTGTGAGTGAGAGAGAGAGAAAGAGAAGCTGTGAGTGAGAGAGAGAAAGCAAAAGAGAAGCTGTGAGTGAGAGAGAAAGAGAGAAAGAGAAGCTGTGAGTGAGGGAGACAGAGAGAGAAATAGAACCTGTGACTGAGCAAGAGAGAGAGAGAAAGAGAAGCTGTGAGTGAGAGAGAGAGAGAGAAGCTGTGAGTGAGAGAGAGAAAGAGAAGCTGTGAGTGAGAGAGATAGAGAAAGTGAAGGAGTGAGTGAGTGACAGAGCGAGAGAAAGAGATACTGTGAGTGAGAGAGAGAGAAAGAAGCTGTGAGAGTGAAAGAGAAGCGGTGAATGAGTGAGAGAGAGGGAAAGCGAAGCTGTGAGTGAGAGAGTGAGAAAGAGAAAGTATTAGAGAGAGAGAGAGAGAGAAAGAGAACCTGTGTGGAGAGAGAGAGAAAGAGAAGCTGTGAGTGAGTGAGTGAGTGAGTGAGTGAGTGAGTGAGTGAGTGAGAGAAAGAGAAGTTGTGAGTGAGAAAGAAAGAGAAGGTGTGTGTGTGAGAGAGAAAGAGAAGCTGAGAATGAGAGAGCAAAAGAGAAGTGGTGAGTGAATGAGAGAGAGAGAAAGAGAAGCTGTGAGTGAGTGAGAGAGAGAGAGAAAAGCTGTGAGAGAGAGAGAGAAAGAGAAGCTGTTACTTAGAGTGAGAGAGAGAAATAGAAGCCGTAAGTGAGAGAGACAGAGAGAGAGAAGCTGTGAGTGAGTGAGCGAGAGAGAGAAAGAGAAGCTGTGAGTGAGAGAGAGAGAGAAAGAGAAGCTGTGAGTGAGTGAGAGTTAGAGAAAGAGAAGCTGTGAGTTTGTGAGAGAGAGAGAATGAGAAGCTGTGTGAGAGAGACAGAGAGAGAAAGAGAAGTGTGAGTGAGTGAGAGAGAGAGAGAAAGTAAAGCTGTGAGTGAGAGAGAAAGAGAAGCTGTGAGTGAGAGAGTTAGAGAGAGAGAGAAAGAGAAGCTGTGTGTGAGTGAGAGAGAGAGAGAGAATGAGAAGCTGTGAGAGAGAGAGAGAAAGAGAAGCTGTTAGTGAGTGAGAGAGAGAGAAGGAGAAGCTGTGAGTTAGTGAGAGATAGAGAAATTGAAGCTGTGAGTGAGAGAGACAGAGAGAAACAGAAGTTGTGAGTGAGTGGGAGAGAGAGAGAAAGAGAATCTGTGTGTGTGTGAGAGAGAGAGAAATAGAAGCTGTGTGTGAGGGAGAGAAAGAGAAGCTGTGAGTGAGTGAGAGAGAGAGAGAAAAGCTGTGAGAGAGAGAGAGAAAGAGAAGCTGTTAGTTAGAGTGAGAGAGAGAAATAGAAGCCGTAAGTGAGAGAGACAGAGAGAGAGAAGCTGTGAGTGAGTGAGCGAGAGAGAGAAAGAGAAGCTGTGAGTGAGAGAGAGAGAGAGAAAGAGAAGCTGTGAGTGAGTGAGAGTTAGAGAAAGAGAAGCTGTGAGTTTGTGAGAGAGAGAGAATGAGAAGTTGTGTGAGAGAGACAGAGAGAGAAAGAGAAGCGTGAGTGAGTGAGAGAGAGAGAGAAAGTAAAGCTGTGAGTGAGAGAGAAATTGAAGCTGTGAGTGAGAGAGACAGAGAGAAACAGAAGTTGTGAGTGAGTGGGAGAGAGAGAGAAAGAGAATCTGTGTGTGTGAGAGAGAGAGAGAAATAGAAGCTGTGTGTGAGGGAGAGAAAGAGAAGCTGTGAGTGAGTGAGAGAGAGAGAGAAAAGCTGTGAGAGAGAGAGAGAAAGAGAAGCTGTTAGTTAGAGTGAGAGAGAGAAATAGAAGCCGTAAGTGAGAGAGACAGAGAGAGAGAAGCTGTGAGTGAGTGAGCGAGAGAGAGAAAGAGAAGCTGTGAGTGAGAGAGAGAGAGAGAAAGAGAAGCTGTGAGTGAGTGAGAGTTAGAGAAAGAGAAGCTGTGAGTTTGTGAGAGAGAGAGAATGAGAAGCTGTGTGAGAGAGACAGAGAGAGAAAGAGAAGCGTGAGTGAGTGAGAGAGAGAGAAAGTAAAGCTGTGAGTGAGAGAGAAAGAGAAGCTGTGAGTGAGAGAGTTAGAGAGAGAGAGAAAGAGAAGCTGTGTGTGAGTGAGAGAGAGAGAGAGAATGAGAAGCTGTGAGAGAGAGAGAAAGAGAAGCTGTTAGTGAGTGAGAGAGAGAGAAGGAGAAGCTGTGAGTTAGTGAGAGATAGAGAAATTGAAGCTGTGAGTGAGAGAGACAGAGAGAAACAGAAGTTGTGAGTGAGTGGGAGAGAGAGAGAAAGAGAATCTGTGTGTGTGTGTGAGAGAGAGAAATAGAAGCTGTGTGTGAGGGAGAGAAAGAGAAGCTGTGAGTGAGAGAGAGAAAGAGAAACTGTGAGTGAGTGAGAGAGAGAAAGAGAAGCTGTGAGTGAGTGAGAGAGAGAGAGAAAGAGAAGCTGTGAGTGCGAGAGCCAGAGGGAGAAAGAGAAGCTGTGAGTGAGTGAGAGAGAGAGAAAGAGAAGCTGTGAGTGAGAGAGAGTGATAGAGATAGAGAAGCTGTGAATGACAGAGAGATAGAAATAGAAGCTGTGAGTGAGAGAGAGAGAGAGAGAAAGAGAAGCTGTGAGTGAGAGAGAAAGAGAAAGAGAAGCTGTGAGAGAGAGAGAGAGAAAGAGAAGCTGTGAGTGAGAGAGAGAGAAAGAGAAGCTGTGAGTGAGTGAGAGAGATAGAGAGAAAGTGAAGCTGTGTGTGTGAGAGAGAGAAAAAGTAGCTGTGAGTGAGTGAGAGAGAGAGAAAGAGAAGCTGTGAGTTAGTGAGAGAGAGAGAAAGAGAAGCTGTGTGAGAGAGACAGAGAGAGAAAGAGAAGCATGAGAGTGAGAGAGAGAAAGAAAAGCTGTGAGTGAGTGAGAGAGAGAGAAAGAGAAGATGTGAGTGAGAGAGAGAGAAGCTGTGAGTCAGTGAGACAGAGAGAAAGAGAAGCAGTGAGTGAGACAAGCAGAGAGAGAAAGAGAAGCTGTGAGTGAGTGAGTGTGGGAGAGAAAAAAAGAGAAGCTGTGAGTGAGAGAGAGAAAGAGAAAGAGAAGCTGTGAGTGAGAGAGAGAGAGAAAGAGAAGATGTGAGGGAGAGAGAGAGAAAGAGAAGCTGTGAGTGAGTGAGAGAGAGAGAAAATAGAAGCTGTGAGTGAGAGAGATAGAGAGAAAGAGAAGCTGTGAGAGAGAGAAATAGAAGATGTGAGTGAGAGAGAGAGAGAAAGAGAAGCTGTGAGTGAAAGAGAGAGAGAGAAAGAGAAGCTGTGAGTGAGAGAGAGAAAGAGAAGCTGTGAGTGAGAGAGAGAAAGAGAAGCTGTGTGTGTGAGAGAGAGAGAAGCTGTGAGTGAGAGAGAGAGAGAGAAAGAGAAGCTGTGAGTGAGAGAGAGAAAGCGAAAGAGAAGCTGTGAGTGAGAGAGAGAGAGAAAGAGAAGCTGTGAGTGAGGGAGACAGAGAGAGAAATAGAACCTGTGAGTGAGCAAGAGAGAGAGAGAAAGAGAAGCTGTGTGAGAGAGAGAGAGAAGCTGTGAGAGAGAGAAAGAGTAGCTGTGAATGAGAGAGAGAGAGAAAGAGAAACTGTGAGTGAGAGAGAGAGAAAGAGAAGCTGTGAGTGAGAGAGAGAGAAAGAGAAGCTGTGAGTGAGAGAGAGAAAGCAAAAGAGAAGCTGTGAGTGAGAGAGAAAGAGAGAAAGAGAAGCTGTGAGTGAGGGAGACAGAGAGAGAAATAGAACCTGTGAGTGAGCAAGAGAGAGAGAGAAAGAGAAGCTGTGAGTGAGAGAGAGAGAGAAGCTGTGTGTGAGAGAGAAAGAGTAGCTGTGAATGAGAGCGAGAGAGAAAGAGAAACTGTGAGTGAGAGAGAGAGAGAGAAAGAGAAGCTGTGAGTGAGAGAGAGAGAAAGAGAAGCTGTGAGTGAGAGAGAGAAAGCAAAAGAGAAGCTGTGAGTGAGAGAGAAAGAGAGAAAGAGAAGCTGTGAGTGAGGGAGACACAGAGAGAAATAGAACCTGTGAGTGAGCAAGAGAGAGAGAGAAAGAGAAGCTGTGAGTGAGAGAGAGAGAGAAGCTGTGAGTGAGAGAGAGAAAGAGAAGCTGTGTGAGAGAGAGATAGAGAAAGTGAAGGAGTGAGTGAATGACAGAGCGAGAGAAAGAGATACTGTGAGTGAGAGAGAGAGAAAGAAGCTGTGAGAGAGAAAGAGAAGCTATGAGTGAGAGAGTGAAAGAGAAGCGGTGAATGAGTGAGAGAGAGGGAAAGCGAAGCTGTGAGTGAGAGAGTGAGAAAGAGAAAGTGTTAGAGAGAGAGAGAGAGAAAGAGAACCTGTGTGGAGAGAGAGAGAAAGAGAAGCTGTGAGTGAGTGAGTGAGTGAGTGAGAGAGAGAAAGAGAAGTTGTGATTGAGAAAGAAAGAGAAGGTGTGTGTGACAGAGAGAAAGAGAAGCTGAGAATGAGAGAGCAAAAGAGAAGTGGTGAGTGAATGAGAGAGAGAGAAAGAGAAGCTGTGAGTGAGTGAGAGAGAGAGAGAAAAGCTGTGAGAGAGAGAGAGAAAGAGAAGCTGTTAGTTAGAGTGAGAGAGAGAAATAGAAGCTGTAAGTGAGAGAGACAGAGAGAGAGAAGCTGTGAGTGAGTGAGCGAGAGAGAGAAAGAGAAGCTGTGAGTGAGAGAGAGAGAGAGAAAGAGAAGCTGTGAGTGAGTGAGAGTTAGAGAAAGAGAAGCTGCGAGTTTGTGAGAGAGAGAGAATGAGAAGCTGTGTGAGAGAGACAGAGAGAGAAAGAGAAGCGTGAGTGAGTGAGAGAGAGAGAGAAAGTAATGCTGTGAGTGAGAGAGAAAGAGAAGCTGTGAGTGAGAGTTAGAGAGAGAGAGAAAGAGAAGCTGTGTGTGAGTGAGAGAGAGAGAGAGAATGAGAAGCTGTGAGTGAGAGAGAGAGAGAAAGAGAAGCTGTGAGGGAGAGAGAGAGAAAGAGAAGCTGTGAGTGAGTGAGAGAGAGAGAAAAGAGAAGCTGTGAGTGAGAGAGATAGAGAGAAAGAGAAGCTGTGTGAGAGAGAAATAGAAGATGTGAGTGAGAGAGGGAGAGAAAGAGAAGCTGTGAGTGAAAGAGAGAGAGAAAGAGAAGCTGTGAGTGAGAGAGAGAGAGAAAGAGAAGCTGTGAGTGAGAGAGAGAAAGAGAAGCTGTGTGTGAGAGAGAGAGAGAAGCTGTGAGTGAGAGAGAGAGAGAGAGAAAGAGAAGCTGTGAGTGAGAGAGAGAAAGCGAAAGAGAAGCTGTGAGTGAGATAGGGAGAGAGAAAGAGAAGCTGTGAGTGAGGGAGACAGAGAGAGAAATAGAACCTGTGAGTGAGCAAGAGAGAGAGAGAAAGAGAAGCTGTGTGTGAGAGAGAGAGAAGCTGTGAGAGAGAGAGAAAGAGTAGCTGTGAATGAGAGAGTGAGAGAAAGAGAAGCTGTGAGTGAGAGAGAGAGAAAGAGAAGTTGTGAGTGAGAGAGAGAAAGCAAAAGAGAAGCTATGAGTGAGAGAGAAAGAGAGAAAGAGAAGCTGTGAGTGAGGGAGACAGAGAGAGAAATAGAACCTGTGAGTGAGCAAGAGAGAGAGAGAAAGAGAAGCTGTGAGTGAGAGAGAGAGAAAGAGAAGCTGTGAGTGAGAGAGAGAAAGCAAAAGAGAAGCTGTGAGTGAGAGAGAAAGAGAGAAAGAGAAGCTGTGAGTGAGGGAGACAGAGAGAGAAATAGAACCTGTGAGTGAGCAAGAGAGAGAGAGAAAGAGAAGATGTGAGTGAGAGAGAGAGAGAGAGAAGCTGTGAGTGAGAGAGAGAAAGAGAAGCTGTGAGTGAGAGAGATAGAGAAAGTGAAGGAGTGAGTGAGTGACAGAGCGAGAGAAAGAGATACTGTGAGTGAGAGAGAGAGAAAGAAGCTGTGAGAGAGAAAGAGAAGCTATGAGTGAGAGAGTGAAAGAGAAGCGGTGAATGAGTGAGAGAGAGGGAAAGCGAAGCTGTGAGTGAGAGAGTGAGAAAGAGAAAGTATTAGAAAGAGAGAAAGAGAGAAAGAGAACCAGTGTGGAGAGAGAGAGAAAGAGAAGCTGTGAGTGAGTGAGTGAGTGAGTGAGAGAGAGAAAGAGAAGTTGTGAGTGAGAAAGAAAGAGAAGGTGTGTGTGAGAGAGAGAAAGAGAAGCTGAGAATGAGAGAGCAAAAGAGAAGTGGTGAGTGAATGAGAGAGAGAGAAAGAGAAGCTGTGAGTGAGTGAGAGAGAGAGAGAAAAGCTGTGAGAGAGAGAGAGAAAGAGAAGCTGTTAGTTAGAGTGAGAGAGAGAAATAGAAGCCGTAAGTGACAGAGACAGAGAGAGAGAAGCTGTGAGTGAGTGAGCGAGAGAGATAAAGAGAAGCTGTGAGTGAGAGAGAGAGAGAAAGAGAAGCTGTGAGTGAGTGAGAGTTAGAGAAAGAGAAGCTGTGAGTTTGTGAGAGAGAGAGAATGAGAAGCTGTGTGAGAGAGACAGAGAGAGAAAGAGAAGCGTGAGTGAGTGAGAGTTAGAGAGAAAGTAAAGCTGTGAGTGAGAGAGAAAGAGAAGCTGTGAGTGAGAGTTAGAGAGAGAGAGAAAGAGAAGCTGTGTGTGAGTGAGAGAGAGAGAGAATGAGAAGCTGTGAGAGAGAGAGAGAGAGAGAAAGAGAAGCATGAGTGAGTGAGAGAGAGAGAAAATAAAGCTGTGAGTGTGAGAAAGAGAAGCTGTGAGTGAGAGAGAGAGAGAGAGAGAAGCTGTGAGTGAGAGAGAGAGAGAAAGAGAAGCTGTGAGTGAGAGAGAGAGAGAGAGAAAGAGAAGCTGTGAGAGAGAGAGAAAGAGAAGCTGTGAGTGAGAGAGAGAGAAAGAGAAGCTGTGAGTGCGAGAGAGAGAGAGAAAGAGAAGCTGTGAGTGAGAGAGAGAAAGCGAAAGAGAAGCTGTGAGTGAGAGAGAGAGAGAGAAAGAGAAGCTTTGAGTGAGGGAGACAGAGAGAGAAATAGAACCTGTGAGTGAGCAAGAGAGAGAAAGAGAAGCTGTGAGTGAGAGAGAGAGAAGCTGTGAGAGAGAGAAAGAGTAGCTGTGAATGAGAGAGAGAGAAAGAGAAGCTGTGAGTGAGAGAGAGAGAAAGAGAAGCTGTGAGAGAGAGAGAGAGAAAGAGAAGCTGTGAGTGAGTGAGACAGAGAGAGAAATAGAACCTGTGAGTGAGCAAGAGAGAGAAAGAGAAGCTGTGAGTGAGAGAGAGAGAGAGAAGCTGTGTGTGTGTGAGAGAAAGAGAAGCTATGAGTGGGAGAGATAGAGAAAGTGAACGTTTGAGTGAGTGAGTGAGAGAGCGAGAGAAAGAGATACTGTGAGTGAAAGAGAGAGAGAGAAAGAGAAGCTGTGAGTGAGAGAGAGAGAGAGAAAGAGAAGCTGTGAGTGAGAGAGAGAAAGAGAAGCTGTGAGAGAGAGAGAGAAGCTGTGAGTGAGAGAGAGAGAGAGAAAGAGAAGCTGTGTGTGTGAGAGAGAAAGAGAAGCTGTGAGTGAGAGAGAGAGAGAAAGAGAAGCTGTGAGTGAGTGAGAGAGAGAAAGAGAAGCTGTGAGTGAGTGAGAGAGAGAGAAAGAGAAGCTGTGAGTGCGAGAGCCAGAGGGAGAAAGAGAAGCTGTGAGTGAGTGAGAGAGAGAGAAAGAGAAGCTGTGAGTGAGAGAGAGATAGAGATAGAGAAGCTGTGAATGAGAGAGAGATAGAAATAGAAGCTGTGAGTGAGAGAGAGAGAGAAAGAGAAGCTGTGAGTGAGAGAGAGAAAGAGAAAGAGAAGCTATGAGAGAGAGAGAGAAAGAGAAGCTGTGAGTGAGAGAGAGAGAAAGAGAAGCTGTGAGTGAGAGAGATAGAGAGAAAGTGAAGCTGTGTGTGTGAGAGAGAGAAATAGTAGCTGTGAGTGAGTGAGAGAGAGAGAAAGAGAAGCTGTGAGTTAGTGAGAGAGAGAGAAAGAGAAGCTGTGTGAGAGAGACAGAGAGAGAAAGAGAAGCATGAGAGTGAGAGAGAGAAAGAAAAGCTGTGAGTGAGAGAGAGAGAGAAAGAGAAGATGTGAGTGAGAGAGAGAGAGAGAAGCTGTGAGTCAGTGAGACAGAGAGAAAGAGAAGCAGTGAGTGAGACAGACAGAGAGAGAAAGAGAAGCTGTGAGTGAGTGAGTGTGGGAGAGAAAGAAAGAGAAGATGTGAGTGAGAGAGAGAAAGAGAAAGAGAAGCTGTGAGTGAGAGAGAGAGAGAAAGAGAAGCTGTGAGGGAGAGAGAGAGAAAGAGAAGCTGTGAGTGAGTGAGAGAGAGAAAAAATAGAAGCTGTGAGTGAGAGAGATAGAGAGAAAGAGAAGCTGTGAGAGAGAGAAATAGAAGATGTGAGTGAGAGAGAGAGAGAAAGAGAAGCTGTGAGTGAAAGAGAGAGAGAGAAAGAGAAGCTGTGAGTGAGAGAGAGAGAGAGAAAGAGAAGGTGTGAGTGAGAGAGAGAAAGAGAAGCTGTGTGTGAGAGAGAGAGAAGCTGTGAGTGAGAGAGAGAGAGAGAAAGAGAAGCTGTGAGTGAGAGAGAGAAAGCGAAAGAGAAGCTGTGAGTGAGAGAGAGAGAGAAAGAGAAGCTGTGAGTGAGGGAGACAGAGAAATAGAACCTGTGAGTGAGCAAGAGAGAGAGAGAAAGAGAAGCTGTGTGTGAGAGAGAGAGAAGCTGTGAGAGAGAGAAAGAGTAGCTGTGAATGAGAGAGAGAGAGAAAGAGAAACTGTGAGTGAGAGAGAGAGAAAGAGAAGCTGTGAGTAAGAGAGAGAGAAAGAGAAGCTGTGAGTGAGGGAGACAGAGAGAGAAATAGAACCTGTGAGTGAGCAAGAGAGAGAGAAAGAGAAGCTGTGAGTGAGAGAGAGAGAGATGCTGTGAGTGAGAGAGAGAAAGAGAAGCTGTGAGTGAGAGAGATAGAGAAAGTGAAGGAGTGAGTGAGTGACAGAGCGAGAGAAAGAGATACTGTGAGTGAGAGAGAGAGAAAGAATCTGTGAGAGAGAAAGAGAAGCTATGAGTGAGAGAGTGAAAGAGAAGCGGTGAATGAGTGAGAGAGAGGGAAAGCGAAGCTGTGAGTGAGAGAGAGAGAGAAAGAGAAACTGTTAGAGAGAGAGAGAGAGAGAGAAGCTGTGTAGAGAGAGAGAGAAAGAGAAGCTGTGAGTGAGTGATTGAGTGAGTGAGAGAGAGAAAGAGTTGTGAGTGAGAAAGAAAGAGAAGCTGTGTGTGAGAGAGAGAAAGAGAAGCTGTGAGTGAGAGAGCAAAAGAGAAGCGGTGAGTGAGTGAGAGAAAGAGAAAGAGAAGCTGTGAGTGACAGAGAAAGAGAAGCTGTGAGTGAGTGAGAGAGAGAGAAGCTGTGAGTGAGAGAGAGACCAATAGAAGCTGTTAGAGAGAGAGAGAGAGAAAGAGAAGCTGTGAGGGAGAGAGAGAGAAAGAGAAGCTGTGAGGGAGAGAGAGAGAGAAGCAGTGAGTGAGAGAGAGAAAGAGAAGCTGCGAGTGAGAGAGAGAGAGAGAAAGAGAAGCTGTGAGTGAGTGAGAGAGAGAAAAGAGAAGCTGTGAGTGAGAGAGATAGAGAGAAAGAGAAGCTGTGAGAAAGAGAGAGAAATAGAAAATGTGAGTGAGTGAGAGAGAGAGAGAAAAGCTGTGAGTGAGTGAGAGTTAGAGAAAGAGAAGCTGTGAGTTAATGAGAGAGAGGCAAAGAGAAATTGTGTGAGAGAGACAGAGAGAGAAAGAGAAGCGTGTGTGAGTGAGAAAGAGAGAGAAAGAAAAGCTGTGAGTGAGAGAGAAAGAGAACCTGTGAGTGAGAGAGTTAGAGAGAGAGAGAAAGAGAAGCTCTGTGTGAGTGAGAGAGAGAGAGAATGAGAAGCTGTGTGTGTGAGAGAGAAAGAGAAGCTGTGAGTTAGTGAGAGAGAGAGAAACTGAAGCTGTGAGTGAGAGAGAGAGAAACAGAAGTTGTGTGAGTGAGAGAAAGAGAGAGAGAGAAGCTGTGAGTGAGTGAGAGAGAGAGAAGCTGTGAGTCAGTGAGACAGAGAGAAGGAGAAGCAGTGAGTGAGAGAGATAGAGAGAAAGAGAAGCTGTGAGTGAGTGAGGGAGGGATGAAAGAAAGAGAAGCTGTGAGTGAGAGAGAGAAAGAGAAAGAGAAGCTGTGAGTGAGAGATAGAGAGAAAGAGAAGCTGTGAGGGAGAGAGAGAGAAAGAGAAGCTGTCAGTGAGAGAGAGAGAGAGAGAATGAGAAGCTGTGAGTGAGAGAGAGAAAGTGAAGCTGTGAGTGAGAGAGAGAGAGAAACAGAAGCTGTGAGTGAGAGAAAGAAAGAGAAGCTGTGAGTGAGAGAGAGAGTAAGAAAAGCTGTGAGTGAGAGAGAGAGAGAGAGAAAGAGAAGCTGTGAGTGAGAGAGAGAGAGAGAAAGAGAAGCTGTGAGTGAGAGAGAGAAAGAGAAGCTGTGAGTGAGAGAAAGAGAGAAAGAGAAGCTGTGAGTGAGAGAGAGAGAGAAAGAGAAGCTGTGAGTGAGAGAGAGAAAGCGAAAGAGAAGCTGTGAGTGAGAGAGAGAGAGAGAAAGAGAAGCTTTGAGTGAGGGAGACAGAGAGAGAAATAGAACCTGTGAGTGAGCAAGAGAGAGAAAGAGAAGCTGTGAGTGAGAGAGAGAGAGAAGCTGTGAGAGAGAGAGAGAGAAAGAGTAGCTGTGAATGAGAGAGAGAGAAAGAGAAGCTGTGAGTGAGAGAGAGAGAAAGAGAAGCTGTGTGTGTGAGAGAGAGAGAAAGAGAAGCTGTGAGTGGGAGAGAGAAAGCAAAAGAGAAGCTGTGAGTGAGAGAGAGAGAAAGAGAAGCTGTGAGTGAGGGAGACAGAGAGAGAAATAGAACCTGTGAGTGAGCAAGAGAGAGAGAGAAAGAGAAGCTGTGAGGGAGAGAGAGAGAGAGAGAGAGAAGCTGTGAGTGAGAGAGAGAAAGAGAAGCTATGAGTGAGAGAGATAGAGAAAGTGAAGGTTTGAGTGAGTGAGAGAGCGAGAGAAAGAGATACTGTGAGTGAGAGAGAGAGAAAGAAGCTGTGAGAGAGAAAGAGAAGTTATGAGTGAGAGAGTGAAAGAGAAGCGGTGAATGAGTGAGAGAGAGGGAAAGCGAAGCTGTGAGAGAGAGAGTGAGAAAGAGAAACTGTTAGAGAGAGAGAGAAAGAGAAGCTGTGAGTGAGTGAGTGAGTGAGTGAGTGAGAGAGAGAAAGAGTTGTGAGTGAGAAAGAAAGAGAAGGTGTGAGAGAGAGAGAGAAAGAGAAGCTGAGAATGAGAGAGCAAAAGTGAAGTGGTGAGTGAATGAGAGAGAGAGAAAGAGAAGCTGTGAGTGAGTGAGAGAGAGAGAAAAAAGCTGTGAGAGAGAGAGAGAAAGAGAAGCTGTTAGTTAGTGAGAGAGAGAGAAATAGAAGCCGTAAGTGAGAGAGACAGAGAGAGAGAAGCTGTGAGTGAGTGAGCGAGAGAGAGAGAGAAAGAGAAGCTGTGAGTGAGAGAGAGAGAGAGAAAGAGAAGCTGTGAGTTTGTGAGAGAGAGAGAATGAGAAGCTGTGTGAGAGAGACAGAGAGAGAAAGAGAAGCGTGAGTGAGTGAGAGAGAGAGAAAGTAAAGCTGTGAGTGAGAGAGAAAGAGAAGCTGTGAGTGAGAGAGTTAGAGAGAGAAAGAATGAGAAGCTGTGTGTGAGTGAGAGAGAGAGAGAGAATGAGAAGCTGTGAGAGAGAGAGAAAGAGAAGCTGTTAGTGAGTGAGAGAGAGAGAAAGAGAAGCTGTGAGTTAGTGAGAGATAGAGAAATTGAAGCTGGGAGTGAGGGAGAAAGAGGGAGAAAGAGAAGCTGTGAGTGAGTGAGAGAGAGAGAAAGAGAAGCTGTGAGTGAGAGAGAGAGATAGAGATAGAGAAGCTGTGAATGAGAGAGAGATAGAAATAGAAGCTGTGAGTGAGAGAGAGAGAGAAAGAGAAGCTGTGAGTGAGAGAGAGAAATAGAAAGAGAAGCTGTGAGAGAGAGAGAGAAAGAGAAGCTGTGAGTGAGAGAGAGAGAGAAAGAGAAGCTGTGAGTGAGTGAGAGAGAGAGAAAGAGAAGCTGTGAGTGCGAGAGCCAGAGGGAGAAAGAGAAGCTGTGAGTGAGTGAGAGAGAGAGAAAGAGAAGCTGTGAGTGAGAGAGAGAGATAGAGATAGAGAAGCTGTGAATGAGAGAGAGATAGAAATAGAAGCTGTGAGTGAGAGAGAGAGAAAGAGAAGCTGTGAGTGAGAGAGAGAAAGAG
This sequence comes from Bradypodion pumilum, assembly GCA_035047305.1. NCBI lineage: Eukaryota > Metazoa > Chordata > Lepidosauria > Squamata > Chamaeleonidae > Bradypodion > Bradypodion pumilum. The sequence goes on from JAWDJD010000002.1 coordinate 182,468,877, forward strand.
AAAGAGAAGCTGTGAGAGAGAGAGAGAAAGAGAAGCTGTGAGTGAGAGAGAGAGAAAGAGAAGCTGTGAGTGAGTGAGACAGACAGAAAGTGAAGCTGTGTGAGTGTGAGAGAGAAATTGTAGCTGTGAGTGAGTGAGAGAGAGAGAAAGAGAAGCTGTGAGTTAGTGAGAGAGAAAGAGAAGCTGTGTGAGAGAGACAGAGAGAGAAAGAGAAGCATGAGAGTGAGAGAGAGAAAGAAAAGCTGTGAGTGAGAGAGAGAGAGAAAGAGAAGATGTGAGTGAGAGAGAGAGAGAAGCTGTGAGTCAGTGAGACAGAGAGAAAGAGAAGCAGTGAGTGAGACAGACAGAGAGAGAAAGAGAAGTTGTGAGTGAGTGAGTGTGGGAGAGAAAGAAAGAGAAGCTGTGAGTGAGAGAGAGAAAGAGAAAGAGAAGCTGTGAGTGAGAGAGAGAGAGAAAGAGAAGCTGTGAGGGAGAGAGAGAGAAAGAGAAGCTGTGAGTGAGTGAGAGAGAGAGAAAAGAGAAGCTGTGAGTGAGAGAGATAGAGAGAAAGAGAAGCTGTGTGAGAGAGAGAGAAATAGAAGATGTGAGTGAGAGAGAGAGAAAGAGAAGCTGTGAGTGAAAGAGAGAGAGAGAAAGAGAAGCTGTGAGTGAGAGAGAGAGAGATAAAGAGAAGCTGTGTGTGAGAGAGAGAAAGAGTAGCTGTGTGTGTGAGAGAGAGAGAAGCTGTGAGTGAGAGAGAGAGAGAGAAAGAGAAGCTGTGAGAGAGAGAGAAAGCGAAAGAGAAGCTGTGAGTGAGAGAGAGAGAGAGAAAGAGAAGCTGTGAGTGAGGGAGACAGAGAGAGAAATAGAACCTGTGAGTGAGCAAGAGAGAGAGAAAGAGAAGCTGTGAGAGAGAGAGAGAGAAGCTGTGTGAGAGAGAGAAAGAGTAGCTGTTAATGAGAGAGAGAGAGAAAGAGAAACTGTGAGTGAGAGAGAGAGAGAGAAAGAGAAGCTGTGAGTGAGAGAGAGAGAAAGAGAAGCTGTGAGTGAGAGAGAGAAAGCAAAAGAGAAGCTGTGAGTGAGAGAGAAAGAGAGAAAGAGAAGCTGTGAGTGAGGGAGACAGAGAGAGAAATAGAACCTGTGAGTGAGCAAGAGAGAGAGAGAGAGAAGCTGTGAGTGAGAGAGAGAGAGAAGCTGTGAGTGAGAGAGAGAAAGAAAGAGAAGCTGTGAGTGAGAGAGATAGAGAAAGTGAAGGAGTGAGTGAGTGACAGAGCGAGAGAAAGAGATACTGTGAGTGAGAGAGAGAGAAAAAAGCTGTGAGAGAGAAAGAGAAGGTATGAGTGAGAGAGTGAAAGAGAAGCAGTGAATGAGTGAGAGAGAGGGAAAGCGAAGCTGTGAGTGAGAGAGAAAGAGAAGCTGTGAGTGAGTGAGAGAGAGAGAAGCTGTGAGAGAGAGAGAGAGAGAGACCAATAGAAGCTGTTAGAGAGAGAGAGAGAAAGAGAAGCTGTGAGGGAGAGAGACAGAGAGAGAAAGAGAAGCTGTGAGTGAGTGAGTGAGTGAGAGAGAGAGAGAGTGGGAAGCTGTGAGTGAGAGAGAGAGAGAGAAGCTGTGAGTGAGAGAGAGAATGAGAAAGAGAAGCTGTGAGTGAGAGAGATAGAGAGAGAAGCTTTGAGTGAGGGAGACAGAGAGTGAAATAGAACCTGTGAGTCAGAGAGATAGAGAGAAAGTGAAGCTGTGTGTGAGAGAGAATTGGAAGATGTGAGTGAGTGAGAGAGAGACATAAAGAGAAGCTGTGAGTGAGTGAGAGAGAGAAAGAGAGAAAAGCTGTGAGAGAGAGAGAGAGAAAGAGTAGCTGTGAGAGTGAGAGAGAGAGAAATAGAAGCCGTGAGTGAGAGAGACAGAGAGAGAAGCTGTGAGTGAGTGAGAGAGAGAAAGAGAAACTGTGAGTTAGAGAGATAGAGAGAGAAAGAGAAGCTGTGAGTGAGTGAGAGAGAAAGAAAGAGAAGCTGTGAGTTAGTGAGAGAGAGAGAAAAAGAAGCTGTGTGAGAGAGACAGAGAGAGAAAGAGAAGCGTGAGTGAGTGAGAGAGAAAGAAAAGCTGTGAGTGAGAGAGAAAGAGAAGCTGTGAGTGCGAGAGTTAGAGAGAGAGAGAAAGAGAAGCTGTGTGTGAGTGAGAGAGAGAGAGAATGAGAAGCTGTGAGAGAGAGAGAGAAAGAGAAGCTGTGAGTGAGAGAGAGAGAAGGAGAAGCTGTGAGTTAGTGAGAGAGAGAGAAATTGAAGCTGTGAGTGAGAGACAGAGAGAAACAGAAGTTGTGAGTAAGTTATAGAGAGAGAGAAAGAGAAACTGTGAGTGAGAGAGAGAGAAAGAAGCTGTGAGAGAGAAAGAGAAGCTATGAGTGAGAGAGTGAAAGAGAAGCGGTGAATGAGTGAGAGAGAGGGAAAGCGAAGCTGTGAGTGAGAGAGAGAGAGAAAGAGAAACTGTTAGAGAGAGAGAGAGAGAGAAGCTGTGTGAGAGAGAGAGAAAGAGAAGCTGTGAGTGAGAGAGAGAGAAGGAGAAGCTGTGAGTTAGTGAGAGAGAGAGAAATTGAAGCTGTGAGTGAGAGACAGAGAGAAACAGAAGTTGTGAGTGAGTTATAGAGAGAGAGAAAGAGAAGCTGTGTGTGAGAGAGAGAAAGAGAAGCTGTGAGTGAGTGAGAGAGAGAGAAAGAGAAGCTGTGAGTGAGAGAGAGAGAGAGAAGCTGTGAGTGAGTGAGAGAGAGAAAGAGAAGCAGTGAGTGAGAGAGACAGAGAGAGAAAGAGAAGCTGTTAGTGAGTGAGAGAGAGAAAGAGTAGCTGTGAATGAGAGAGAGAGAGAGAGAAAAGAGAAGCTGTGAGTGAGAGAGATAGAGAGAAAGAGAAGCTGTGTGAGAGAGAGTAATAGAACCTGTGAGTGAGTGAGTGAGAGAGAGAAAGAGAAGCTGTGAGTGAGTGAAAGAAAGAGAGAAAAAGAAGCTGTGAGTGAGTGAGAGAGAGAGAGAGAGAAGCTGTGAGTCAGTGAGAAAGAGAGAAAGAGAAGCAGTGAGTGAGACAGACAGAGAGAGAAAGAGAAGCTGTGAGTGAGTGAGGGAGGGAGAGAAAGAAAGAGAAGCTGTGAATGAGAGAGAGAAAGAGAAGGAGAAGCTGTGAGTGAGAGAGAGAGAAAGAGCAGCTGTGAGGGAGAGAGAGAGAAAGAGAAGCTGTGAGTGAGTGAGAGAGAGAGAAAAGAGAAGCTGTGAGTGAGAGAGATAGAGAGAAAGAGAAGCTGTGTGTGAGAGAGAGAGAGAGAAGCTGTGTGAGAGAGAGAAAGAGTAGCTGTGAATGAGAGAGAGAGAGAAAGAGAAACTGTGAGTGAGAGAGAGAGAGAGAAAGAGAAGCTGTGAGTGAGAGAGAGAGAAAGAGAAGCTGTCAGTGAGAGAGAGAAAGCAAAAGAGAAGCTGTGAGTGAGAGAGAAAGAGAGAAAGAGAAGCTGTGAGTGAGGGAGACAGAGAGAGAAATAGAACCTGTGAGTGAGCAAGAGAGAGAGAGAGAGAGAAGCTGTGAGTGAGAGAGAGAGAGAAGCTGTGAGTGAGAGAGAGAAAGAGAAGCTGTGAGTGAGAGAGATAGAGAAAGTGAAGGAGTGAGTGAGTGACAGAGCGAGAGAAAGAGATACTGTGAGTGAGAGAGAGAGAAAAAAGCTGTGAGAGAGAAAGAGAAGGTATGAGTGAGAGAGTGAAAGAGAAGCAGTGAATGAGTGAGAGAGAGGGAAAGCGAAGCTGTGAGTGAGAGAGAAAGAGAAGCTGTGAGTGAGTGAGAGAGAGAGAAGCTGTGAGTGAGAGAGAGAGACCAATAGAAGCTGTTAGAGAGAGAGAGAAGCTGTGAGTGAGAGAGATAGAGAGAAAGAGAAGCTGTGTGAGAGAGAGAGAAATAGAAGATGTGAGTGAGAGAGAGAGAAAGAGAAGCTGTGAGTGAAAGAGAGAGAGAGAAAGAGAAGCTGTGAGTGAGAGAGAGAGATAAAGAGAAGCTGTGTGTGAGAGAGAGAAAGAGTAGCTGTGTGTGTGAGAGAGAGAGAAGCTGTGAGTGAGAGAGAGAGAGAGAAAGAGAAGCTGTGAGAGAGAGAGAAAGCGAAAGAGAAGCTGTGAGTGAGAGAGAGAGAGAGAAAGAGAAGCTGTGAGTGAGGGAGACAGAGAGAGAAATAGAACCTGTGAGTGAGCAAGAGAGAGAGAAAGAGAAGCTGTGAGAGAGAGAGAGAGAAGCTGTGTGAGAGAGAGAAAGAGTAGCTGTGAATGAGAGAGAGAGAGTGAGGGAGACAGAGAGAGAAAGAGAAACTGTGAGTGAGAGAGAGAGAGAGAAAGAGAAGCTGTGAGTGAGAGAGAGAGAAAGAGAAGCTGTGAGTGAGAGAGAGAAAGCAAAAGAGAAGCTGTGAGTGAGAGAGAAAGAGAGAAAGAGAAGCTGTGAGTGAGGGAGACAGAGAGAGAAATAGAACCTGTGAGTGAGCAAGAGAGAGAGAGAGAGAAGCTGTGAGTGAGAGAGAGAGAGAAGCTGTGAGTGAGAGAGAGAAAGAAAGAGAAGCTGTGAGTGAGAGAGATAGAGAAAGTGAAGGAGTGAGTGAGTGACAGAGCGAGAGAAAGAGATACTGTGAGTGAGAGAGAGAGAAAAAAGCTGTGAGAGAGAAAGAGAAGGTATGAGTGAGAGAGAGAAAGAGAAGCTGTGTGGAGAGAGAGAGAAAGAGAAGCTGTGAGTGAGTGAGTGAGTGAGTGAGTGAGAGAGAGAAAGAGAAGTTGTGAGTGAGAAAGAAAGAGAAGGTGTGAGAGAGAGAGAGAAAGAGAAGCTGTGAGTGAGAGAGCAAAAGAGAAGTGGTGAGTGAGTGAGAGAGAGAGAAAGAGAAGCTGTGAGTGAGTGAGAGAGAGAGAGAAAAGCTGTGAGAGAGAGAAAGAGAAGCTGTGAGTGAGAGAGAGAGAAAGAGAAGCTGTGAGTGAGTGAGAGAGATAGAGAGAAAGTGAAGCTGTGTGTGTGAGAGAGAGAAATAGTAACTGTGAGTGAGTGAGAGAGAGAGAAAGAGAAGCTGTGAGTTAGTGAGAGAGAGAGAAAGAGAAGCTGTGTGAGAGAGACAGAGAGAGAAAGATAAGCATGAGAGTGAGAGAGAAAGAGATGTGAGTGAGAGAGAGAGAGAAAGAGAAGCTGTGAGTGAGAGAGAGAGAAGCTGTGAGTGAGAGAGAGAAGGAGAAGCTGTGAGTTAGTGAGAGAGAGAGAGAAAGTGAAGCTGTGAGTGAGAGAGAGAGAGAAAGAGAAGCTGTGAGTGAGTGAGAGAGAGAAAGAGAAGCTGTGAGTGAGTGAGAGAGAGAGAAAAAGAAGCTGTGCGTGCGAGAGCCAGAGGGAGAAAGAGAAGATGTGAGTGAGAGAGAGAGAGAGAAAGAGAAGCTGTGAGTGAGAGAGAGAGAGAAGCTGTGAATGAGAGAGGGATACAAATAGAAGCTGTGAGTTGTAGGAATCCGATCCATGTAAAGATAATCAGCCTCATTTAACGGAGCAGTTTATAGCCCCAGATAAACAAAGGAAGAGTCTAACGGAGTCCAGCTTCATTAGACAGAGTGTGAGGAGGGAACAGAGGTAGAGAGAAAGGAGAGAGCAAAGCATACACACGCGACAGTTTTGGCTGAACAATGGAAACAAAATGGCGTCTCTTTATTCAAACAGAGTATATCAGAAACAAAACTTAAAGCACATACTGCCAATCAGAAAGCCAGAACCAAATAAGGAGAAAGAAGGAGAAATCTTCTCACTATTCTACGCATGCCCAAAATCCAGCGTTGTCTCTCATGCAGACAAAGAGGCCTTTGTTTACAAAATGTAAAGGCGACAGGAGACAGAAACCAGATACATTCCTACAGTGAGTGAGAGAGAGAGAAAGAGAAGCTGTGAGTGAGAGAGAGAAAGAGAAGCTGTGAGTGAGAGAGAGAGAGAAAGAGAAGCTGTGAGTGAGAGAGAGAAAAAGAAAGAGAAGCTGTGAGAGAGAGAGAAAGAGAAGCTGTGAGAGAGAGAGAGAGAAAGAGAAGCTGTGAGTGAGTGAGAGAGAGAAAGAAAGGAGAAGCTGTGAGTGAGAGAGATAGAGAGAAAGTGAAGCTGTGTGTGTGAGAGAGAGAAACAGTAGCTGTGAGTGAGTGAGAGAGAGAGAAAGAGAAGCTGTGAGTTAGTGAGAGAGAGAGAAAGAGAAGCTGTGTGAGAGAGACAGAGAGAGAAAGAGAATGAGTGAGTGAGTGAGAGAAAGAAAAGCTGTGAGTGAGAGAGAGAGAGAAAGAGAAAATGTGAGTGAGAGAGAGAGAAAGAGAGAAAGAGAAGCTGTGAGTGAGAGAGAGAGAAAGAGAAGCTGTGAGTGAGAGAGTTAGAGAGAGAGAGAAAGAGAAAGAGAAGCTGTGTGTGAGTGAGAGAGAGAGAGAATGAGAAGCTGTGTGAGAGAGAGAAGCTGTGAGTGAGTGAGAGAGAGAGAAGGAGAAGCTGTGAGTTAGTGAGAGAGAGAGAAAGAGAAGCTGTGTGAGAGAGACAGAGAGAGAAAGATAAGCATGAGAGTGAGAGAGAGAAAGAAAAGCTGTGAGTGAGAGAGAGAAAGAGAAGATGTGAGTGAGAGAGAGAAAGAGAAGCTGTGAGTGAGAGAGAGAGAAGCTGTGAGTGAGAGAGAGAGAAGGAGAAGCTGTGAGTTAGTGAGAGAGAGAGAGAAAGTGAAGCTGTGAGTGAGAGAGAGAGAGAAAGGGAAGCTGTGAGTGAGTGAGAGAGAGAAAGATAAGCTGTGAGTGAGTGAGAGAGAGAGAAAAAGAAGCTGTGCGTGCGAGAGCCAGAGGGAGAAAGAGAAGATGTGAGTGAGAGAGAGAGAGAGAGAGAGAAGCTGTGAGTGAGAGAGAGAGAGAAGCTGTGAATGAGAGAGGGATACAAATAGAAGCTGTGAATTGTAGGAATCCGATCCATGTAAAGATAATCAGCCTCATTTAACGGAGCAGTTTATAGCCCCAGATAAACAAAGGAAGAGTCTAACGGAGTCCAGCTTAATTAGACAGAGTGTGAGGAGGGAACAGAGGTAGAGAGAAAGGAGAGAGCAAAGCATACACACGCATATACAGCATCACTGTCCTCCTGGACATCGTACCCCTCCTGACTCCTGGTACCTTGTTCCGGAGGATGATACCTCATTGAGTACAATTGCTGTCGTGCAAAACCCGATGTCTCCCTTCTACGCAGTGGACATGTGTTACACATAGAAATAAGGTTAGGAATACAATTAATGCAAAAACACAAAGATATAAGGCAAATAATAATAATAATCCCATAAAAGAAAACTTGTCTAAGGACAGACAAATCAGGCAACCAAGAAGTCATCCAATCAAAGAGATTAACATCAGTGCGTACATTGTTAGTAATGCTCTCCTGTAAATTCTGAAGTTCTTTCTCAATAGTATTATTCAGATCCTGGAATTTTACCCGACATCCCTGGTTCCCGACCAGCCTTCAAAATCCTCCGGATTTTGCTAACAGGTAATCTATGGCCAGTCTGTCCTGCATTTGGTCTTGATGAAGCTCAGTCACTTCATCATTGCAACCAGGACCCATCGGGCCGGCAGCAGCTCTCCGGCGCCGTGCATCTGCCTGAAGCGGCATTTGCACTTGTACGGGTAAGGTAAAATAACCCAATGCTGCACATTGACATTGTCCTGGATGGAAATTCGTGGCAACTCCATTAAAAAAGAACCACATGTTGGGATCCTTGATTTGCCATCCATTGCAAATTGAACCACTATCTATAGCAGAATAATCAGGAGTAAACATAGGAAACACATCATATATATCTTCAATAGTAGTGTTAAACAAGGTAAAATTAAGCTTATAAGAACTGTTATAACTACCCCATAACCAAAAATAATCGTCATATCCTGTATAATTGCCTACATTCCGCAAAACCCTTTGTGCTTGAGTCCAGTGCTTCCATTTACTATTCCAGACTCCAGAACTATGACAGCAGAAACAAAGTCCTTTAGTGTATTTCTTGAATGTCATGCTTCGCCAGCGGGTGTTGTTAAATTGTTCTGGGGGATTAGAGAAGAGTGTAGACCTATCAAGATGTTGCAAGTGTCCAATAACCAACTCAGGCGTGTTGAACAATGCCGGAAGAAAGGCCATTTGAGACACTGCCAGTGGATGCTCATAGTATAACGTTGCATTCTTACCATGAACCTCAAACATATAGTTAGCATGACGAAGCCAAAAGTTGGGGTTGCCCCCATGAGTCATTGTTTTTACAGCTGGAAGCACAGTAAGAAAGAAAAGAACAAATGTCAGCAACTTTAGTCTACTGGTGAACCACCGTCCTGGAGCTGAGTAACCTTCTTCTCTCTCCATGGGCGGATCACTCAGGCAGGAATCCTTCCACTCAGGATTCCCTTGTTGCCAATAAATGACCAATGGCTTAGGAAGACACTCCCCTAAGAAACAGGAGCATGCCCTGTCTGATGACCAGTGCTATGTTATTACTAGCACCATGTAACTAAACATGAAACATGCCTGATGTATAACACAAATGCAATGTCACAAACCCATTTACATGTGTAGGGTACTGAAAACTCTTCCATGTACTTCTGAAGGTACCTTGAGATATGCAGTTTCATAAGGCAAAACATAACATAAGCAAAGACAGGTCTTTCTCCTGCAAGAGAATAAGCAAACATTTAAGCATGAACAAAACATGAACATTTCTCTTCTTCCTTACATGAAGGAGGTCTCTGTTGCATTCTAGTAAGCATTTCTCACTCCCCAATTACATGAGTAAGGCATTAAATTTCTTCTTCTCTCACTGGTGTAAGTGAAAGAGGCATTCAATAACTTAAAACCAGCATAGCATGGTAAATCAAATACAGTACAAATATCATTAGAGCATTTCACACTCATAGCATGAGCAGGTAGACAATTTTTTTTGTTTCTTAAAAAAGGTTTTCAGTTTTATAATGCAAACAAGGCCAATTCTTATTTAGAGTCCACACAAACTTTTTAGTCCAATTAAAATGTCCAAATTAAAAGTCCAAATGTTGATTGAAGCTTTCTTCTTAAACACTATCTTCTCTCCAGCACAGTTCTTGGCATAGCAAGGTTGAAATTAGGCCATAAATTAAATCTCACTGAATTCACAAGACACCCAGCCAACCCCCCTTTCCAGCTTTTCAGACACATTCCTTCATGCTCCAGCCACACCCATCTGTATTAAGGCAGGCCGATGAGATATGAAAGCACAAAGAACTTCTCCAGAAGTTGCAAGTAATTTTCACACAGAAGAACAGTACAGGGAATTCTCATTTGCTTTCCCTGCAATCCTGATGCTTGAAACATGGCACAACCCACTCTGGATCTCTTTGTTTGAGGGTTGGGCAATTCAAAATCAGCCAAAAACTGTATGTCTTCTCCCTCCTTGTATTTTTGCAAAAGCCTGCTGTCCATACAGGAAGGATCCACGCCCCTTTTCCTCTGGACTTTTTTCATCTGCAGCATCTGAATCTCAACTTTATGACAAACTGCATCTGTTAGTTTGTACTTGCAATAAGACCCCTTTTTGGGCTTGGGTTTTCTGCATTCCTCCTCTGGGCCATCCTTCCACTTCCTGCCCAAACATGAGGAATCAAATGTACTACTCAGCTTCTCCTGCTTTTGTGATGAGGGTTGCTTCAGGGATGAGCTGAGGTCTCCTGTGCTGCTCTTGGAATCACACTCCTTGCTTCCTGCCACTTTGCATGCATTAATAGCTTCAATCTGTGATGAGGTCCCCACCATTTGTTCCCAATCAGCTGGCACTAGTTGTTTTTTAGACTTGGCAGGCAGTATTGCAGCAGTCCCATTTGCCAGAGCCTCTCTGTTCACTGGATATACAACAACAGTTTCCATATCCAGCACAGCTGCAGTTAAAGCAGCAGAGAACAGGTCTTTTGTAGGGCTAAAAGTGCTTGATTGCTGCAAGGCAGGATATAATGTCCCATCTCCTTTTCCACCCCCATCTCCATCAGGGGGCTCATGCTGTTGTTTCTCATTTGATGGAGGGGCAGTTGCCATAGTCCCTCCCTTTGCTGGGGGCAAAAGCTGTGGAAGGGGACCATCAAGCCTCTGGGAGAACAACATATTTCTTGGAGTAAGTCTTTGAAGACAGTTTCTGACTTCACTCCACATAAATTGCACTGATACAGAAATTCCTTCATGCTTTTGCAATTCATTACCATTTTTTTCCAATGTGTTAAGTCCAAACAATCATCATATTTAAGCCAAGGACAGAGTTTTCCTATAACTTGGACAAGCTGTTGTACTTCCTTCTTATCAGCCCGTTTCCCATTCATATGCAAAAGATCTGAGATATCTTTACAAAGCTCCTGCTCTTGCGAAGGCAACACACCCCCATAATAAATTTTTTCCCACTCACCCTGTTGTAATTCTGAAGCGCTTGATTGACCTTTCCTCTGGTCGTGGGTGAATAAAGACCTTGACCCGGTCGCCAATTATGAGGTGCTAATTGCTAATTGCTGAAGCAGAGTTCAAAGAAGGCTCTCATTGTAGTTCAAAGCCTCCCACGGAGCGACACTTGTAGGAATCCGATCCATGTAAAGATAATCAGCCTCATTTAACGGAGCAGTTTATACCCCAGATAAACAAAGGAAGAGTCTAACGGAGTCCAGCTTCATTAGACAGAGTGTGAGGAGGGAACAGAGGTAGAGAGAAAGGAGAGAGCAAAGCATACACACGCTGCAGGTTTGGCTGAACAAAGGAAACATAATGGTGTCTCTTTATTCAAACAGAGTATATCAGAAACAAAACTTAAAGCACATACAGCCAATCAGAAAGCCAGAACCAAATAAGGAGAAAGAAGGAGAAATCTTCTCACTATTCTACGCATGCCCAAAATCCAGCGTTGTCTCTCATGCAGACAAAGAGGCCTTTGTTTAAAAAATGTAAAGGCGACAGGAGACAGAAACCAGATACATTCCTACAGTGAGTGAGAGAGAGAGAAAGAGAAGCTGTGAGTGAGAGAGAGAAAGAGAAGCTGTGAGTGAGAGAGAGAGAGAAAGAGAAGCTGTGAGTGAGAGAGAGAAAAAGAAAGAGAAGCTGTGAGAGAGAGACAGAGAGAGAAAGAGAATGAGTGAGTGAGAGAGAGAAAGAAAAGCTGTGAGTGAGAGAGAGAGAGAAAGAGAAAATGTGAGTGTGAGAGAGAGAGAGAAAGAGAAGCTGTGAGTGAGAGAGAGAGAAAGAGAAGCTGTGAGTGAGAGAGAGAGAAAGAGAAGCTGTGAGTGAGAGAGTTAGAGAGAGAGAGAGAAAGAGAAGCTGTGTGTGAGTGAGAGAGAGAGAGAATGAGAAGCTGTGAGAGAGAGAGAAGCTGTGAATGAGTGAGAGAGAGAGAAGGAGAAGCTGTGAGTTAGTGAGAGAGAGAGAGTGAAGCTGTGAGTGAGAGAGACAGAGAGAAAGAGAAGCTGTGTGTGAGTGAGAGAGAGAGAAAGAGAAGCTCTGTGTGTGTGTGTGAGAGAGAGAGAAGCTGTGTGTGTGAGAGAGAGATAAGCTGTGAGTGAGAGAGACAGAGAGAGAGAAGCTGTGAGTGGGTGAGAGAGAGAGAGAAAGAGAAGCTGTGAGTGAGAGAGAGAGAGAAAGAGAAGCTGTGAGTGAGTGAGAGAGAGAGAGAGAAAGAGAAGCTGTGAGTGAGTGAGAGAGAGGGAAAGAGAAGCTGTGAGTGTGAGAGCCAGAGAGAGAAAGAGAAGCTGTGAGTGAGTGAGAGAGAGAGAAAAAGAAGCTGTGGGTGAGAGAGAGAGAGAGAGAAGCTGTGAATGAGAGAGAGATAGAAATAGAAGCTGTGAGTGAGAGAGAGAGAAAGAGAAGCTGTGACAGATAGAGAGAAAGAGAAGCTGTGAGTGAGTGAGAGAGAGAGAGAGAAGCTGTGAGTGAGAGAGAGAAAGAGAAAGAGAAGCTGTGTGTGTGTGAGAGAAAGAGAAGCTGTGAGTGAGAGAGAGAGAAAGAGAAGCTGTGAGTGAGAGAGAGAGAGAGAGAGAAAGGAGAAGCTGTGAGTGAGAGAGATAGAGAAAAAGTGAAGCTGTGTGTGTGAGAGAGAAATAGTAGCTGTGAGTGAGTGAGAGAGAGAGAGAAAGAGAAGCTGTGAGTGAGAGAGAGAGAGAGAGAAGCTGTAAGAGAGAGAGAAAGAGAAGCTGTGAGTTAGTGAGAGAAAGAGAAAGAGAAGCTGTGAATGAGAGAGACAGAGAGAGATTGAGAAGCTGTGAGTGAGTGAGAGAGAGAGAAAGAGAAGCTGTGAGTGAGAGAGAGAGAGAGAGAGAAAGTAAGGAGAAGCTGTGAGTGAGAGAGATAGAGAAAAAGTGAAGCTGTGTGTGTGAGAGAGAAATAGTAGCTGTGAGTGAGTGAGAGAGAGAGAGAAAGAGAAGCTGTGAGTGAGAGAGAGAGAGAGAGAAGCTGTAAGAGAGAGAGAAAGAGAAGCTGTGAGTTAGTGAGAGAAAGAGAAAGAGAAGCTGTGAATGAGAGAGACAGAGAGAGATTGAGAAGCTGTGAGTGAGTGGGAGAGAGAGAGAGAAGCTGTGAGTTATTGAGAGATAGAGAAAGAGAAGCTGTGAATGAGAGAGAGATAGAGAGAGAAAGAGAAGCTGTGAGTGAGAGAGAGAAAGAGAAGCTGTGAGTGAGAGAGTGAGAGAGATAGAGAAGCTGTGAGTGAGGGAGACAGAGAGTGAAATAGAACCTGTGAGTGAGAGAGAGAGAAAGAGAAGCTGTGAGTGAGAGAGAGAGAGAAAGAGAAGCTGCGAGTGAGAGAGAGAAACAGAAGCTGAGTGAGTGAGAGAGATAGAGAAAGAGAAGGTTTGAGTGAGTGAGAGAGCAAGAGAAAGAGAAGCTGTGAGTGAGAGAGAGAGAAAGAGAAGGTGTGAGAGAGAAAGAGAAGCTGTGAGTGAGTGAGTGAAAGAGAAGCGGTGAATGATTGAGAGAGAGAGAAAGAGAAGCTGTGAGTGAGAGAGAGAAAGAGAAGCTGTGAGTGAGAGAGAGAAAGAGAAGCTGTGAGTGAGAGAGACAGAAATAGTAGCTGTGAGTGAGTGAGAGAGAGAGAAAGAGAAGCTATGAGTGAGTGAGAGAGAGAGAGAGAGAGAGAGAAGCTGTGAGTAAGTGAGAGAAAGAGAAAGAGAAGCTGTGAATGAGAGAGACACAAAGAGATTGAGAAGCTGTGAGTGAGTGAGAGAGAGAGAAAGAGAAGCTGTGAGTGAGAGAGAGAGAGAAAAAGAGAAGCTGTGAGTGAGTGAGAGAGAGAGAAGCTGTGAGTTATTGAGAGAGAGAGAAAGAGAAGCTGTGAGTGAGAGAGAGATAGAGAGAGAAAGAGCTGTGAGTGAGAGAGAGAAAGATGAAGAGAACCTGTGAGTGAGAGAGAGAGAGAAAGAGAAGCTGTGTGTGTGTGAGAGAGAGGGAAATAGATGCTGTGAGTGAGAGAGAGAGAAAGAGAAGCTGTGAGTGAGAGAGAGAGAGAGAAAGAGGAGCTTTGTGTGTGTGTGTGAGAGAGAGAAAGAGAAGCTGTGAGTGAGTGAGAGAGAAAGAGAAGCTGTGTGTGAGAGAGAGAGAAGCTGAGAGTGAGAGAGAGAGAATGAGAAGGTGTGAGTGAGAGAGAAAGAGAAAGAGAAGCTGTGTGTGTGAGAGAGAGAGAATCTGTGAGTGAGAGAGAGAAAGAGAAGCTATAAGTGAGAGAGAGAGAGAAAGAAAGAGGAGCTGTGAGTGAGAGAGAGCGAGAAGCTGTGAGTGTGTGAGAGAGAGAATCAGGGAGTGAGTAAGAGAGAGGGGGGAAGCTGTGAGTGAGAGAGAGAGAAATAGAAGCTCTAAGTGAGAGAGAGAGAAAGAGAAGCTGTGAGTGAAAGAGAGAGAGAAGCTGTGAGTGAGAGAGAGAAAGAGAAGCTGAGTGAGAGCGAGAGAGAAAGAGAAGCTGTGTGAGTGATAGAGAGAGAGAAAGAAAAGCTGAGAGTGAGAGAGAGAAGCTGTTTGTGAGAGAGAGAGAAAGAGAAGCTGTGAGTGAGAGAGAGAGAAAGAGAAGCTGTGAGTGAGAGAGAGAGAAAGTGAAGCTGTGAGTGAGTGAGAGAGAGAGTGAGAAGCTGTGTGGGAGAGAGAGAGAATCTGGGCCTGAGTAAGAGAGAGAGAGGCTGTGAGTGAGAGATAGAGAGAGAAGCTGTGAGTAAGAGAGAGAGAGAGAAAGAGAAGCTGTGAGTGAGAGAGAGTGAGGGAGAGAGAAGCTGTGAGTGAGAGAGAGAGAAGCTGTGAGTGAGAGGGAGAGAGAAAGAGAAGCTGTGAGTGAGAGAGAGAGAGAGAAGCTGTGAATGAGCGAGAGTGAAAGAGAAGCTGTGAGTGAGAGAGAGAGATAAAGAGAAGCTGTGAGTGAGAGAGAGAGAGAGAGAAAGAGAAGCTGTGAGTGAGAGAGAGAGAGAGAAAGAGAAGCTGTGTGCGTGAGAGAGAGAGAAGCTGTGAGTGAGAGAGAGAGAAAGAGAAGCTGTGTGAGAGAAAGACAGAGAGTGAAATAGAACCTGTGAGTGAGAGAGAGAGAAAGAGAAGCTGTGAGTGAGAGAGAGAGAGAAAGAGAAGCTGTGAGTGAGAGAGAGAAACAGAAGCTGAGTGAATGAGAGAGATAGAGAAAGAGAAGGTTTGAGTGAGAGAGATAGAGAAAAAGTGAAGCTGTGTGTGTGAGAGAGAAATAGTAGCTGTGAGTGAGTGAGAGAGAGAAAGAGAAGCTGTGAGTGAGTGAGTGAGAGAGAGAGAGAAAGAGAAGCTGTGAGAGAGAGAGAAAGAGAAGCTGTGAGTTAGTGAGAGAAAGAGAAAGAGAAGCTGTGAATGAGAGAGACAGAGAGAGATTGAGAAACTGTGAGTGAGTGAGAGAGAGAGAAAGAGAAGCTGTGAGTGAGAGAGAGAGAGAAAGAGAAGCTGTGAGAGAGTGAGAGAGATAGAGAAGCTGTGAGTGAGGGAGACAGAGAGTGAAATAGAACCTGTGAGTGAGAGAGAGAGAAAGAGAAGCTGTGAGTGAGAGAGAGAGAGAAAGAGAAGCTGTGAGTGAGAGAGAGAAACAGAAGCTGAGTGAGTGAGAGAGATAGAGAAAGAGAAGGTTTGAGTGAGTGAGAGAGCGAGAGAAAGAGAAGCTGTGAGTGTGAGAGAGAGAAAGAGAAGGTGTGAGAGAGAAAGAGAAGCTGTGAGTGAGAGAGTGAAAGAGAAGCGGTGAATGATTGAGAGAGAGAGAAAGAGAAGCTGTGAGTGAGAGAGAGAAAGAGAAGCTGTGAGTGAGAGAGTGAGAGAGAAAGTAAGGTGAAGCTGTGAGTGAGACAGATAGAGAGAAAGTGAAGCTGTGTGTGAGAGAGACAGAAATAGTAGCTGTGAGTGAGTGAGAGAGAGAGAAAGAGAAGCTGTGAGTGAGTGAGAGAGAGAGAAGCTGGGAGTGAGAGAGAGAGAGAAAGAGAAGCTGTGAGTGAAGAGAGAGAGAAAGTGAAGCTGTGAGTGAGAGAGAGGAAGAGAAGATGTGAGTGATAGAGAGAGAGAAAGAGAAGCTGTGAGTGAGAGAGAGAGGGAGAAAGAGAAGCTGTGAGTGAGAGAGAGAGAGAAAGAGAAGCTGTGAGTGAGTGAGAGAAAGAGAAAATGTGAACCTGTGAGTGAGAGAGAGAGAAAGAGAAGCTGTGAGTGAGTGAGAGAGAGAGAAATTGAAGCTGTGAGTGATAGAGAGAGAAAGAGAAGCTGTGAGTGTGAAGGAGAGAGAGAAAGAGAAGCTGTGTGTGTGAGAGAGAGAGAGTGCATCTGTGTGTGTGTGACAGATAGAAGTGTTTGAGAAAGAAAGAGAAGCTGTGAGAGAGAGGGAGAGAAAAAGAAGCTGTGTGTGTGAGAGAGAGAGAATCTGTGAGTGAGAGAGAGAGAGAAAGAGAAGCTGTGAGTGAGAGAGTGAGAGAGAGAAAGAGAAGCTATGTGTGTGTGAGAGAAAAGCTGTGAGTGAGAGAGAGAAAGAGAAATAGAAGCTGTGAGAGAGAGAGAGAGAAAGAGAAGCTGTGAGTGAGAGAGAGAGAGAAAAAGAAGCTGTGTGTGAGAGAGAGAGAAGCTGTGAGTGGGAGAGGGAAAGAAATTGAAGCTGTGTGAGAGAGAGAGAAATTGAAGCTGTGAGTGAGAGAGAGAGAGAAAGAGAAGCTGTGAGTGAGAAAGGGAGAGAGAGAGAAGCTGTGAGTGAGAGAGAGAGAAAGAGAAGCTGTGAGTGAGAGAGAGAGAAAGAAAAGCGGTGATGGAGAGAGAGCGAGAAAGAGAAGCTGTGAGTGAGAGAGAGAAAGAGAAAGAGAAGCTGCGAGTGAGAGAGAGAGAGAAGCTGTGTGTGTGTGTGAGAGAGAGAGAAGCTGTGTGTGAGAGTGAAAGAAAAGCTGTGAGTGCAAAAGAGAGAGAGAGAAAGAGAAGCTGTGAGTGAGAGAGTGAGAGAGAAGGTGTGCGTGAGAGAGAGAGTGAGTGAAAAAGAAGCTGTGAGTGAGAGAGAGAGAGAGAGAAAGAAAAGCTGTCAGTGAGAGAAAGAAAGAGAAGCTGTGATTAAGAGATACAGAGAGAAAGAGAAGCTGTGAGTGAGAGAGAGAGAAAGAGAAGCTGTGAGAGAGAGAGTGAGAGAAGCTGTGAGTGAGAGGGAGAAAGAAAAGCTGTGAGTGAGAGAGAAGTAGATGCTGTGAGTGAGAGAGAGAGACAGAGAAGCTGTGTGTGAGAGAGAAAGAGAATCTGTGAGTGAGAGAGATAGAAAGGGGAGCTGTGTGAGAGAGAGAGAAAGTGAAGCTGTGAGTGAGAGAGAGAGAGAAAGAGAAGCTGTGAGTGAGAGAGAGAGAAAACGAGAAGCTGAGAGTGAGAGAGAGAGAAAGAGAAGGTGTGAGTGAGAGAGAGAGAGAAAGTGAAGCTGTGAGTGAGAGAGAGAAAGAGAAGCTGTGAGTGAGAGAGGGAGAGAAAGAGAAGCTGTGAGTGAGAGAGAGAGGGAGAAAGAGAAGCTGTGAGTGAGAGAGAGAGAAAGAGAAGCTGTGAATGAGTGAGAGAAAGAGAAAATGTGAAACTGTGAGTGAGAGAGAGAGAGAAAGAGAAGCTGTGAGTGAGTGAGAGAGAGAGAGAAGCTGTGAGTGAGAGAGAGAGAGAGAAAGAGAAGCTGTGAGTGAGTGAGAGAGAGAAAGAGAAGCTGTGAGTGAGAGAGAGGGAGAGAAAGAGAAGCTGTGCGTGTGTGAGAGAGAGAAAGAGTAGCTGTGTGTGTGTGTGAGAGAGAGAATGAGAAGCTGTGAGTGTGAGAGAGAGGGAAAGAGAAGCTATGAGTGAGAGACAGAGAAAGAGAAAGAGAAGCTGTGTGTGAGAGAGAGAAATTGAAGCTGTGAGTGAGAGAGAGAGAAATTGAAGCTGTGAGTGAGAGAGAAAGAGAAGCTGTGAGTGTGAAAGAGAGAGAAAGAGAAGCTGAGAGAGAGAGAGAGAGCATCTGTGTGTGTGAGAGAGAGAAGTGTGTGAGAAAGAAAGAGAAGCTGTGAGAGAGAGGGAGAGAAAAAGAAGCTGTGCGAGAGAGAGAGAGAGAATCTGTGAGTGAGAGAGAGAGAAAGAGTAGCTGTGAGTGAGAGAGTGAGAGAAAGAGAAGCTATGTGAGAGAGAGAGAAAAGCTGTGAGTGAGAGAGAGAAAGAGAAATAGAAGCTGTGAGTGAGAGAGAGAGAGAAAGAGTAGCTGTGAGTGAGAGAGAGAGAAAAAGAAGCTGTGTGTGAGAGAGAGAGAGAAGCTGTGAGTGGGAGAGAGAGAGAAATTGAAGCTGTGAGTGAGAGAGAGAGAAATTGAAGCTGTGAGTGAGAGAGAGAGAGAGAAAGAGAAGCTGTGAGTGAGAAAGGAAGAGAGAGAGAAACTGTGAGTGAGTGAGTGAGAGAGAGAAGCTGTGAGTGAGAGAGAGAAAGAGAACCTGTGAGTGGGAGAGAGCGAGAAAGAGAAGCTGTGAGTGAGAGAGAGAAAGAGAAGCTGCGAGTGAGAGAGAGAGAGAGAAAGAGAAGCTGTGAGTGAGAGATAGAGAGAAAGAGAAGCTGTGTGTGTGTGAGAGAGAGAAGCTGTGTGTGTGTGAGAGAGAAAGAGAAGCTGTGAGTGCGAGAGAGAGAGA
This sequence comes from Bradypodion pumilum, assembly GCA_035047305.1. Lineage (NCBI taxonomy): Eukaryota > Metazoa > Chordata > Lepidosauria > Squamata > Chamaeleonidae > Bradypodion > Bradypodion pumilum. Next base: position 182,486,986 of record JAWDJD010000002.1, read on the forward strand.
AAAAAAGAGAAGCTGTGATTGAGAGAGAGAGAGAGAAAGAAAAGCTGTCAGTGAGAGAGAGAAAGAGAAGCTGTGATTAAGAGATACAGAGAGAAAGAGAAGCTGTGAGTGAGAGAGAGAGAAAGAGAAGCTGTGAGAGAGAGAGTGTGAGAAGCTGTGAGTGAGAGAGAGAGACAGAGAAGCTGTGTGTGAGAGAGAAAGAGAATCTGTGAGTGAGAGAGAGAGAAAGGGGAGCTGTGAGAGAGAGAGAGAAAGTGAAGCTGCGAGTGAGAGGGAGAGAGAGAAAGAGAATCTGTGAGTGAGAGAAAGAGAGAAAGAGAAGCTGTGAGTGAGAGAGTGAGAGAGAAAGAGAAGCTATGTGTGTGAGAGAGAGAAGCTGTGAGTGAGAGAGAGAAAGAGAAATAGAAGCTGTGAGTGAGAGAGAGAGAGAAAGAGAAGCTGTGAGTGAGAGAGAGAGAAAAAGAACCTGTGTGTGTGTGTGAGAGAGAAGCTGTGAGTGGGAGAGAGAGAGAAATTGAAGCTGTGAGTGAGAGAGAGAGAAATTGAAGCTGTGAGTGAGAGAGAGAGAGAGAGAGAGAGAAGCTGTGAGTGAGAAAGGGAGACAGAGAGAGAGAAGCTGTGAGTGAGAGAGAGAGAAAGAGAAGCTGTGAGTGAGAGAGAGAGAAAGAGAAGCTGTGAGTGAGAGAGAGCGAGAAAGAGAAGCTGTGAGAGAGAGAGAGAAAGAGAAAGAGAAGCTGCGAGTGAGAGAGAGAGAAAGAGAAGCTGTGAGTGAGAGAGAGCGAGAAAGAGAAGCTGTGAGTGAGAGAGAGAAAGAGAAAGAGAAGCTGTGTGTGTGAGAGAGAGAGAGAAAAGGAAGCTGTGTGTGTGCGAGAGAGAGAGAAGCTGTCTGTGAGAGAGAGAAAATGAGAAGCTGTGTGAGAGAGAGAGAGAGAAGCTGTGTGTGTGTGTGAGAGAGAGAAATAGAAGCTGTGAGTGAGAGAGAGAGAAGCTGTGCGTGAGAGAGAGAGAGAAGGTGTGCATGAGAGAGCGAGAGGGAAAGAGAAGCTGTGAGTGAGAGAGAGAGAGAGAAAGAGAAGCAGTCAGTGTGAGAGAGGAAGAGAAGCTGTGATTGAGAGATAGTTAGAGAAAGTGAAGCTGTGAGTGAGAGAGAGAGAAAGAGAAGCTGTGTGAGAGATAGAGAGAGAAAGAGAAGCTGCGAGTTAGAGATAGAGAAAGAGAAGCTGTGCGTGAGAGAGAGGGAGAGAAAGAGAAGCTGTGTGTGTGAGACAGAGAGAGAAAGAGAAGCTGTGTGAGAGAGAGAGAGAAAGAAAGAGAAGATGTGAGTGAGAGAGTGAGAGAGAGAAAGAGAAGCTGTGTGTGTGAGAGAGAGAGAAACTGTGAGTGAGAGAGAGAAGGAGAAATAGAAGCTGTGAGGGAGAGAGAGAGAGAAAGAGAAGCTGTGAGTGAGAGAGAGAGAGAGAAGCTGCATGAGAGAGAGTGAGAGGAAATGTGAAGCTGTGCGTGAGAGAGAGAGAGAAAGAGAAGCTGTGAGTGAGAGAGAGAGAAAAAGAGAAGCTGTGTGTGTGAAAGAGAGAGAGAAAGAGAAGCTGGGTGTATGATAGAGAGATAGAAGCTGTGAGAGAGAGAGAGAGAGAGAAGGAGAAGATGTGTGTGTGTGAGAGAGAGAGAAAGAGAAGCTGTGAGTGGGAGAGAGAGACAGAGAGAGAGAAGCTGTGAGTGAGAGAGAGAGACAGAGAAGGTGTGCGTGAGAGAGAGAGAGAGTGAATGAGAAGCTGTGAGTAAGAGAGAGAGAGAGAAGCTGTGTGAAAGATAGAGAGAAAGAGAAGCTGTGAGTGAGAGAGACAAAGAGAAGCTGTGAGGGAGAGAGAGAGAAGCTGTGTGTGTGTGAGAGAGAGAAGCTGTGAGTGAGAGAGAGAGAAAGAGAAGCTGTGAGTGAGAGAGAGAGAGAAAGAGAAGCTGTGAGTGAGAGAGAGAAAGAAAAAGAGAATATGCGAGTGAGAGAGAGAGAGAAAGAGAAGCTGTGAGTGAGAGAGAGAGAGAGAGAAGCTGTGTGTGTGTGTGAGAGAGAGAAGCTGTGTTTGAGAGAGAGAGAAAGAGAAGCTGTGAGTGAGAGAGAGAGAGAAGGTGTGCGTGAGAGAGAGAGAGTGAAAGAGAAGCTGTGAGTGAGAGAGAGAGAGAGAAAGAGAAGCTGTCAGTGAGAGAGAGAAAGAGAAGCTGTGACTGAGAGATAGAGAGAGAAAGAGAAGCTGTGAGTGAGAGAGAGAGAAAGAGAAGCTGTGAGAGAGAGTGAGAGAAGCTGTGAGTGAGAGAGAGAAAGAGAAGCTGTGAGTGAGAGAGAAATAGAAGCTGTGAGTGAGAGAGAGAGACAGAGAAGCTGTGTGTGAAAGAGAGAGTATCTGTGAGTGAGAAAGAGAGAAAGGGGACTTGTGAGTGAGAGAGAGAAAGTGAAGCTGCGAGTGAGAGAGAGAGAGAAAGAGAAGCTGTGAGTGAGAGAGAGAGGGAGAAAGAGAAGCTGTGAGTGAGAGAGAGAGAGAAAGAGAAGCTGTGAGTGAGTGAGAGAAAGAGAAAATGTGAACCTGTGAGTGAGAGAGAGAGAGAAAGAGAAGCTGTGAGTGCGTGAGAGAGAGAGAAATTGAAGCTGTGAGTGAGAGAGAGAGAGAAAGAGAAGCTGTGAGTGAGAGAGAGAGAGAAAGAGAAGCTGTGAGTGAGTGAGAGAAAGAGAAAATGTGAACCTGTGAGTGAGAGAGAGAGAGAAAGAGAAGCTGTGAGTGAGTGAGAGAGAGAGAGAAGCTGTGAGGGAGAGAGAGAGAGAGAGAGAAAGAGAAGCTGTGAGTGAGAGAGAGAGAGAAAGAGAAGCTGTAAGTGAGAGAGAGGGAGAGAAAGAGAAGCTGTGCGTGAGAGAGAGAGAGAAAGAGTAGCTGTGTGTGTGTGAGAGAGAGAAAGAGAAGCTGTGAGTGAGAGAGACAGAGAGAGATTGAGAAGCTGTGAGTGAGTGAGAGAGAGAGAGAAAGAGAAGCTGTGAGTGAGAGAGAGAGAGAAAGTGAAGCTGTGAGTGAGTGAGAGAGAGAGTGAGAAGCTGTGTGGGAGAGAGAGAGAATCTGGGAGTGTGTAAGAGAGAGAGAGGCTGTGAGTGAGAGAGAGAGAGAAGGTGTGAGTATGAGAGAGAGAGAGAGAAAGAGAAGCTGTGAGTGAGAGAGAGTGAGAGAGAGAGAATTGTGAGTGAGAGAGAGAGAAGCTGTGAGTGAGAGGGAGAGAGAAAGAGAAGCTGTGAGTGAGTGAGAGAGAGAGAAGCTGTGAATGAGCGAGAGTGAAAGAGAAGCTGTGAGTGAGAGAGAGAGATAAAGAGAAGCTGTGAGTGAGAGAGAGAGAAAGAGAAGCTGTGAGTGAGAGAGAGAAAGAGAAAGAGAAGCTGTGTGTGTGAGAGAGAAAGAGAAGCTGTGAGTGAGAGAGAGAGATAAAGAGAAGCTGTGAGTGAGAGAAAGTGAAATAGAAGCTGTGAGTGAGAGAGAGAGAGAAAGAGAAGCTGTGAGTGAGAGAGATTGAGAAAAAGAAGCTATGTGTGTGAGAGAGAAGCTGTGAGTGGGAGAGAGAGAGAAATTGAAGCTGTGAGTGAGACAGAGAGAAATTGAAGCTGTGAGTGAGAGAGAGAGAGAGAAAGAGAAGCTGTGAGTGAGAAAGGGAGAGAGAGAGAAGCTGTGAGTGAGAGAGAGAGAAAGAGAAGCTGTGAGTGAGAGAGAGAGAAAGAGAAGCTGTGAGTGAGAGAGAGCGATAAAGAGAAGCTGAGAGTGAGAGAGAGAAAGAGAAAGAGAAGCTGCGAGTGAGAGAGAGAGAGAGAAAGAGAAGCTGTGAGTGAGAGAGTGAGAGAGAAGGTGTGCGTGAGAGAGAGAGTGAAAGAGAAGCTGTGAGTGAGAGAGAGAGAGAGAAAGAAAAGCTGTCAGTGAGAGAGAGAAAGAGAAGCTGTGATTGAGAGATACAGAGAGAAAGAGAAGCTGTGAGTGAGAGAGAGAGAAAGAGAAGCTGTGAGTGAGAGAGGAATAGAAGTTGTGAGTGAGAGAGAGAGAGACAGAGAAGCTGTGTGTGAGAGAGAAAGAGAATCTGTGAGTGAGAGAGAGAGAAAGGGGAGCTGTGAGAGAGAGAGAAAGTGAAGCTGTGAGTGAGAGAGAGAGAGAGAGTAGCTGTGAGTGTGAGAGAGAGAAAACGAGAAGCTGAGAGCGAGAGAGAGAGAGAAAGAGAAGGTGTGAGTGAGAGAGAGAGAAAGTGAATCTGTGAGTGAGAGAAAGAGAAGCTGTGAGTGAGAGAGGGAGAGAAAGAGAAGCTGTGAGTGAGAGAGAGAGGGAGAAAGAGAAGCTGTGAGTGAGAGAGAGAGAGAAAGAGAAGCTGTGAGTGAGTGAGAGAAAGAGAAAATGTGAACCTGTGAGTGAGAGAGAGAGAAAGAGAAGCTGTGAGTTAGTGAGAGAGAGAGAGAGAAGCTGTGAGTGAGAGAGAGAGAGAGAGAGAAAGAGAAGCTGTGAGTGAGAGAGAGAGAAAGAGAAGCTGTGAGTGAGAGAGAGGGAGAGAAAGAGAAGCTGTGCGTGAGAGAGAGAGAGAAAGAGTAGCTGTGTGTGTGTGAGAGAGAGAAAGAGAAGCTGTGAGTGAGAGAGAGAGAAATAGAAGCTATGAGTGAGAGACAGAGACAGAGAAATTGAAGCTGTGAGTGAGAGAGAGAGAAATTAAAGCTGTGAGTGAGAGAGAGAGAGAAAGAGAAGCTGTGAGTGAGTGAGAGAGAGAGAGAGAAAGAGAAGCTGTGAGAGAGAGAGAAAGAGAAGCTGTGAGTAAGTGAGAGAAAGAGAAAGAGAAGCTGTGAATGAGAGAGACAGAGAGAGATTGAGAAGCTGTGAGTGAGTGAGAGAGAGAGAGAAAGAGAAGCTGTGAGTGAGAGAGAGAGAGAAAGTGAAGCTGTGAGTGAGTGAGAGAGAGAGTGAGAAGCTGTGTGGGAGAGAGAGAGAGAATCTGGGTGTGAGTAAGAGAGAGAGAGGCTGTGAGTGAGAGAGAGAGAGAGAGAAGGTGTGAGTATGAGAGAGAGAGAGAGAAAGAGAAGCTGTGAGTGAGAGAGAGTGAGAGAGAGAGAATTGTGAGTGAGAGAGAGAGAAGCTGTGAGTGAGAGGGAGAGAGAAAGAGCAGCTGTGAGTGAGAGAGAGAGAGAGAGAAGCTGTGAATGAGCGAGAGTGAAAGAGAAGCTGTGAGTGAGAGAGATAGAGATAAAGAGAAGCTGTGAGTGAGAGAGAGAGAGAGAGAAAGAGAAGCTGTGAGTGAGAGAGAGAGAGAAAGAGAAGCTGTGTGTGTGAGAGAGAAAGAGAAGCTGTGAGTGAGAGAGAGAGAAAGAGAAGCTGTGAGTGAGAGAGAGAGAGAAAGAAAGGAGAAGCTGTGAGTGAGAGAGATAGAGAAAAAGTGAAGCTGTGTGTGTGTGAGAGAGAAATAGTAGCTATGAGTGAGTGAGAGAGAGAGAGAAAGAGAAGCTGTGAGTGAGTGAGAGAGAGAGAGAGAGAAAGAGATGCTGTAAGAGAGAGAGAAAGAGAAGCTGTGAGTTAGTGAGAGAAAGAGAAAGAGAAGCTGTGAATGAGAGAGACAGAGAGAGATTGAGAAACTGTGAGTGAGTGAGAGAGAGAGAGAGAGAGAAGCTGTGAGTGAGAGAGAAAGAGAAAGAGAAGCTGCGAGTGAGAGAGAGAAAGAGAAGCTGTGAGTGAGAGAGAAAGAGAAAGAGAAGCTGCGAGTGAGAGAGAGAGAGAAATTGAAGCTGTGAGTGAGAGAGAGAGAGAGAAAGAGAAGCTGTGAGTGAGAAAGGGAGAGAGAGAAGCTGTGAATGAGAGAGAGAGAAAGAGAAAGAGAAGCTGTGAGTGTGTGAGAGAGAGAAAGAGAAGCTGTGAGTGAGAGACAGAGACAGACAGAGAAAGAGAAGCTGTGTGTGAGAGAGAGAAATTGAAGCTGTGAGTGAGAGAGAGAGAAGAAGCTGTGAGTGAGTGAGAGAGAGAGAAGCTGTGAGTGTGAAAGAGAGGGAGAAAGAGAAGCTGTGAGTGAGAGAGAGAGCATCTGTGTGCATGTGAGAGAGAGAGAATTGTGTGAGAGAGAAAGAGAAGCTGTGAGAGAGAGAGAGAAAGAAAGAGAAGCTGTGTGCGAGAGAGAGAGAGAGAAGCTGTGAGTGAGAGAGAGAGAAAGAGAAACTGTGAGTGAGAGAGAGAGGGAAAGAAAGAGAAGCTGTGAGTGAGAGAGAAATAGAAGCTGTGAGTGAGAGAGAGAGACAGAGAAGCTGTGTATGAGAGAGAAAGAGAATGTGAGTGAGAGAGAGAGAAAGGGGAGCTGTGAGTGAGAGAGAGAGAGAAAGTGAAGCTGCGAGTGAGAGAGAGAGAGAGAAAGAGAAGCTGTGAGTGACGAGAGAGAGAAAGTGTAGCTGTGAGTGAGAGAGAGGAAGAGAAGCTGTGAGTGAGAGAGAGAGAGAAAGAGAAGCTGTGAGTTAGAGAGAGAGGGAGAAAGAGAAGCTGTGAGTGAGAGAGAGAGAGAAAGAGAAGCTGTGAGTGAGTGAGAGAAGGAGAAAATGTGAACCTGTGAGTGAGAGAGAGAGAGAAAGAGAAGCTGTAAGTGAGTGAGTGAGAGAGAGAGAAGCTGTGAGTGAGAGAGAGAGAGAGAGCATCTATGTGTGTGAGAGAGAGAAGTGTGTGAGAGAGAAAGAGAAGCTCTGAGATAGAGGGAGAGAAAAAGAAGCTGTGTGCGAGAGAGAGAGAGAGAGAAAGAGAATTTGTGAGTGAGAGAAAGAGAGAAAGAGAAGCTGTGAGTGAGAGAGTGAGAGAGAGAAAGTGAAGCTATGTGTGAGAGAGAGAGAGAAAACGAGAAGCTGAGAGTGAGAGAGAGAGAAAGAGAAGCTGTGAGTGACGAGAGAGAGAAAGTGTAGCTGTGAGTGAGAGAGAGGATGAGAAGCTGTGAGTGAGAGAGAGAGAGAAAGAGAAGCTGTGAGTTAGAGAGAAAGGGAGAAAGAGAAGCTGTGAGTGAGAGAGAGAGAGAAAGCGAAGCTGTGAGTGAGTGAGAGAAGGAGAAAATGTGAACCTGTGAGTGAGAGAGAGAGAGAGAAAGAGAAGCTGTGAGTGAGTGAGAGAGAGAGAGAAGCTGTGAGTGAGAGAGAGAGAGCATCTGTGTGTGTGTGAGAGAGAGAAGTGTGTGAGAGAGAAAGAGAAGCTGTGAGAGAGAGGGAGAGAAAAAGAAGCTGTGTGCGAGAGAGAGAGAGAGAAAGAGAATCTGTGAGTGAGAGAAAGAGAGAAAGAGAAGCTGTGAGTGAGAGAGTGAGAGAGAGAAAGTGAAGCTATGTGAGAGAGAAAGAGAGAAGATGTGAGTGAGAGAGAGAAAGAGAAATAGAAGCTGTGAGTGAGAGAGAGAGAGAAAGAGAAGCTGTGAGTGAGAGAGGGAGAGAAAAAGAAGCTATGAGAGACAGAGAAAGAGAAGCTGTGTGAGAGAGTGAGAGAGAGAAAGTGAAGCTATGTGTTAGAGAGAGAGAGAAGCTGTGAGTGGGAGAGAGAGAGAAATTGAAGTTGTGAGTGAGAGAGAGCGAAATTGAAGCTGTGAGGGAGAGAGAGAGAGAGAAAGAGAAGCTGTGAGTGAGAAAGGGAGAGAGAGAGAGAAGCTGTGAGTGAGAGAGAGAGAAAGAGAAGCTGTGAGTGAGAGAGAGAGAAAGAGAAGCTGTAAGTGAGAGAGAGAGAGAAAGAGAAGCTGTGAGTGTGAGAGAGAAAGAGAAAGAGAAGCTGCGAGTGAGAGAGAGAGAAAGAGAAGCTGTGAGAGAGAGAGAGAGTGAAAGAGAAGCTGTTTGTGTGTGAGAGAGAGAAGCTGTCTGTGAGAGAGAGAGAAATTGAAGCTGTAAGTGAGAGAGAGAGAAATTGAAGCTGTGAGTGTGAGAGAGAGAAAGAGAAGCTGTGAGTGTGAAAGAGAGAGAGAAAGAGAAGCTGTGTGTGTGAGAGTGAGAGAGCATCTGTGTGTGTGAGAGAGAGAAGTGTGTGAGAGAGAAAGAGAAGCTGTGAGAGAGAAGGAGAGAAAAAGAAGCTGTGTGCGAGAGAGAGAGAGAGAGAGAAAATCTGTGAGAGAGAGAGAGAGAGAAAGAGAAGCTGTGAGTGAGAGAGAGAAAGAGGAGCTATGTGAGAGAGAGAGAGAAGCTGTTCGTGAGAGAGAGAAAGAGAAATAGAAGCTGTGAGTGAGAGAGAGAGAGAAAGAGAAGATGTGAGTGAGAGAGAGAGAGAAAAAGCAGCTGTGTGTGTGTGAGAGAGAAGCTGTGAGTGGGAGAGAGAGAGAAATTGAAGCTGTGAGTGAGAGAGAGAGAAATTGAAGCTGTGAGTGAGAGAGAGAAAGAGAAGCTGTGAATGAGAGAGAGAGAAAGAGAAAGAGAAGCTGTGAGTGTGTGAGAGAGAGAAAGAGAAGCTGTGAGTGAGAGACAGAGACAGAGAAAGAGAAAGAGAAGCTTGTGAGAGAGAGAGAAATTGAAGCTGTGAGTGAGAGAAAGAGAAATTGAAGCTGTGAGTGAGTGAGAGAGAGAGAGAAGCTGTGAGTGTGAAAGAGAGAGAGAAAGAGAAGCTGTGAGTGAGAGAGAGAGCATCTGTGTGCGTGTGTGAGAGAGAGAATTGTGTGAGAGAGAAAGAGAAGCTGTGAGAGAGAGAGAGAAAGAAAGAGAAGCTGTGTGCGAGAGAGAGAGAGAGAGAAGCTGTGAGTGAGAGAGAGAGAAAGAGAAACTGTGAGTGAGAGAGAGAGAAAGAAAGAGAAGCTGTGAGTGAGAGAGAAATAGAAGCTGTGAGTGAGAGAGAGAGACAGAGAAGCTGTGTATGAGAGAGAAAGAGAATGTGAGTGAGAGAGAGAGAAAGGGGAGCTGTGAGTAAGAGAAAGAGAGAAAGTGAAGCTGCGAGTGAGAGAGAGAGAGAGAAAGAGAAGCTGTGAGTGAGAGAGAGAGAGAAAACGAGAACCCGAGAGTGAGAGAGAGAGAAAGAGAAGCTGTGAGTGACGAGAGAGAGAAAGTGTAGCTGTGAGTGAGAGAGAGGAAGAGAAGCTGTGAGTGAGAGAGAGAGAAAGAGAATCTGTGAGTGAGAGAGAGAGGGAGAAAGAGAAGCTGTGAGTGAGAGAGAGAGAGAAAGAGAAGCTGTGAGTGAGTGAGAGAAGGAGAAAATGTGAACCTGTGAGTGAGAGAGAGAGAGAGAGAAGCTGTGAGTGAGTGAGAGAGAGAGAGAAGCTGTGAGTGAGTGAGAGAGAGAGCATCTGTGTGTGTGTGAGAGAGAGAAGTGTGTGTGAGAGAAAGAGAAGCTGTGAGAGAGAGGGAGAGAAAAAGAAGCTGTGTGCAAGAGAGAGAGAGAGAAAGAGAATCTGTGAGTGAGAGAGAGAAAGAGAAATAGAAGCTGTGAGTGAGAGAGAGAGAGAAAGAGAAGATGTAAGTGAGAGAGAGAGAGAGAAAGAAGCTATGAGAGAGAGAGAGAGAGAAGCTGTGAGTGGGAGAGAGAGAGAAATTGAAGTTGTGAGTGAGAGAGAGCGAAATTGAAGCTGTGAGTGAGAGAAAAAGAGAGAAAGAGAAGCTGTGAGTGAGAAAGGGAGAGAGAGAGAGAAGCTGTGAGTGAGAGAGAGAGAAAGAGAAGCTGTGAGTGAGAGAGAGAGAAAGAGAAGCTGTGCGTGAGAGAGAGAGAAAGAGAAGCTTTGAGTGTGAGAGAGAAAGAGAAAGAGAAGCTGCGAGTGAGAGAGAGAGAAAGAGAAGCTGTGAGTGAGAGAGAGAGTGAAAGAGAAGCTGTGTGTGTGAGAGAGAGAGAAAGAGAAGCTGTGTGTGTGTGTGAGAGAGAAGCTGTCTGTGAGAGAGAGAGAGAAATTGAAGCTGTGAGTGAGAGAGAGAGAAATTGAAGCTGTGAGTGAGAGAGAGAGAAAGAGAAGCTGTGTGTGAAAAAGAGAGAGAAAGAGAAGCTGTGTGTGTGTGAGAGAGAGCGAGAGAGAGCATCTGTGTGTGTGAGAGAGAGAAGTGTGTGAGAGAGAAAGAGAAGCTGTGAGAGAGAGGGAGAGAAAAAGAAGCTGTGTGTGTGAGAGAGAGAGAGAGAAAATCTGTGAGAGAGAGAGAGAGAGAAAGAGAAGCTGTGGTTGAGAGAGTGAGAGAGAGAAAGAGAAGCTGTGGTTGAGAGAGTGAGAGAGAGAAAGAGAAGCTATGTGAGAGAGAGAGAGAAGCTGTGAGTGAGAGAGAGAGAGAAAGAGAAGCTGTGAGTGAGAGAGAGAGAGAGAAAGAGAAGCTGTGAGTGAGAGAAAGAGAGAAAGAGAAGCTATGAGTGAGTGAGAGAAAGATAAAATGTGAACCTGTGAGTGAGAGAGAGAAAGAGAAAGAGAAGCTGTGAGTGAGTGAGAGAGAGAGAAGCTGTGAGTGAGAGACAGAGAAAGAGAAAGAGAAGCTGTGAGTGAGAGAGAGAGAGAAAGAGAAGCTGTGAGTGAGAGACAGAGACAGAGAAAGAGAAGCTGTGTGAGAGAGCGAGAAATTGAAGCTGTGAGTGAGAGAGAGAAAAATTGAAGCTGTGTGTGAGAGAGAGAAGCTGTGAGTGTGAAAGAAAGAGAGAAAGAGAAGCGGTGAGTGAGAGAGAGAGAGAGCATCTGTGTGTGTGAGAGAGAGAGAATTGTGTGAGAGAGAAAGAGAAGCTGTGAGAGAGAGAGAGAAAGAAAGAGAAGCTGTGTGCGAGAGAGAGAGAGAGCATCTGTGTGTGTGAGAGAGAGAGAATTGTGTGAGAGAGAAAGAGAAGCTGTGAGAGAGAGAGAGAAAGAAAGAGAAGCTGTGTGCGAGAGAGAGAGAGAAGCTGTGATTGAGAGAGAGAGAGAAAGAGAAACTGTGAGTGAGAAAGAGAGAGAAAGAAAGAGAAGCTGTGAGTGAGAGAGAAATAGAAGCTGTGAGTGAGAGAGAGAGACAGAGAAGCTGTGTATGAGAGAGAAAGAGAATCTGTGAGTGAGAGAGAGAGAAAGGGGAGCTGTGAGTGAGAGAGAGAGAGAAAGTGAAGCTGTGAGTGAGAGAGAGAGAGAGAAAGAGAAGCTGTGAGTGAGAGAGAGAAAGAAAACGAGAAGCTGAGTGAGAGAGAGAGAAAGAGAAGCTGTGAGTGAAGAGAGAGAGAAAGTGAAGCTGTGAGTGAGAGAGAGGAAGAGAAGCTGTGAGTGAGAGAGAGAGAGAAAGAAGCTGTGAGTGAGAGAGAGAAGGAGAAAGAGAAGCTGTGAGTGAGAGAGAGAGAGAAAGAGAAGCTGTGAGTGAGAAAGGGAGAGAGAGAAGCTGTGAATGAGAGAGAAAGAGAAGCTCTGAGAGAGACAGAAAGAGAAGCTGTGAGTGAGAGAGAGTGAGAAAGAGAAGCTGTGAGTGAGAGAGAGAAAGAGAAAGAGAGGCTGTGAGTGAGAGAGAGAGAAAGAGAAGCTGTGAGTGAGAGAGAGAGAAAGAGAAGCTGTGTGTGTGAGAGAGAGAGAGAAGCTGTGTGTGTGAGAGAGAAAGAGAAGCTGTGAGTGCGAGAGAGAGAGAGAGAAAGAGAAGCTGTGAGTGAGTGAGAGAGAGAGAGAAGGTGTGCGTGAGTGAGAGTGAGTGAAAGAGAAGGTGTGAGTGAGAGAGAGAAAGAGAAGCTGTGATTGAGAGATACAGAGAGAAAGAGAAGGTGTGAGTGAGAGAGAGAGAATGAGAAGCTGTGAGTGAGAGAGAAATAGAAGCTGTGAGTGAGAGAGAGAGAGACAGAGAAGCTGTGTGTGAGAGAGAAAGAGAATCTGTGAGTGAGAGAGAGAGAAAGGGGAGCTGTGAGAGAGAGAGAGAAAGTGAAGCTGTGAGTGAGATAGAGAGAGAAAACGAGAAGCTGAGAGTGAGAGAGAGAGAAAGAGAAGGTGTGAGTGAGAGAGAGAGAAAGTGAGCTGTGAGTGAGAGAGAGAAAGAGAAGCTGTGAGTGAGAGAGAGAGAGAAAGAGAAGCTGTGAGTGAGAGAGAGAGGGAGAAAGAGAAGCTGTGAGTGAGAGAGAGAGAAAGAGAAGCTGGGAGTGAGTGAGAGAAAGAGAAAATGTGAACCTGTGTGTGTGTGAGAGAGAGAAAGAGAAGCTGTGAGTGAGAGAGAGAGAGAGAGAAGCTGTGAGTGTGAAAGAGAGAGAGAAAGAGAAGCTGTGAGTGAGAGAGAGAGAGAGAAAGAGCATCTGTGTGTGTGTGAGAGAGAAGTGTATGAGAGAGAAAGAGAAGCTGTGAGAGAGAGGGAGAGAAAAAGAAGCTGTGTGAGAGAGAGAGAGAGAGAGAATCTGTGAGTGAGAGAGAGAGAGAAAGAGAAGCTGTGAGTGAGAGAGTGAGAGAGAAAGTAAGGAGAAGCTGTGAGTGAGACAGATAGAGAGAAAGTGAAGCTGTGTGTGAGAGAGACAGAAATAGTAGCTGTGAGTGAGTGAGAGAGAGAGAAAGAGAAGCTGTGAGTGAGTGAGAGAGAGAGAAGCTGGGAGTGAGAGAGAGAGAGAAAGAGAAGCTGTGAGTGAAGAGAGAGAGAAAGTGAAGCTGTGAGTGAGAGAGAGGAAGAGAAGATGTGAGTGATAGAGAGAGAGAAAGAGAAGCTGTGAGTGAGAGAGAGAGGGAGAAAGAGAAGCTGTGAGTGAGAGAGAGAGAGAAAGAGAAGCTGTGAGTGAGTGAGAGAAAGAGGAAATGTGAACCTGTGAGTGAGAGAGAGAGAAAGAGAAGCTGTGAGTGAGTGAGAGAGAGAGAAATTGAAGCTGTGAGTGATAGAGAGAGAAAGAGAAGCTGTGAGTGTGAAGGAGAGAGAGAAAGAGAAGCTGTGTGTGTGTGAGAGAGAGAGTGCATCTGTGTGTGTGTGACAGATAGAAGTGTTTGAGAAAGAAAGAGAAGCTGTGAGAGAGAGGGAGAGAAAAAGAAGCAGTGTGTGTGAGAGAGAGAGAATCTGTGAGTGAGAGAGAGAGAGAAAGAGAAGCTGTGAGTGAGAGAGTGAGAGAGAGAGAGAAAGAGAAGCTATGTGTGTGTGAGAGAAAAGCTGTGAGTGAGAGAGAGAAAGAGAAATAGAAGCTGTGAGAGAGAGAGAGAGAAAGAGAAGCTGTGAGTGAGAGAGAGAGAGAAAAAGAAGCTGTGTGTGAGAGAGAGAGAAGCTGTGAGTGGGAGAGGGAAAGAAATTGAAGCTGTGTGTGAGAGAGAGAAATTGAAGCTGTGAGTGAGAGAGAGAGAGAGAAAGAGAAGCTGTGAGTGAGAAAGGGAGAGAGAGAGAAGCTGTGAGTGAGAGAGAGAGAAAGAGAAACTGTGAGTGAGAGAGAGAGAAAGAGAAGCGGTGATGGAGAGAGAGCGAGAAAGAGAAGCTGTGAGTGAGAGAGAGAAAGAGAAAGAGAAGCTGCGAGTGAGAGAGAGAGAGAAGCTGTGTGTGTGTGTGTGAGAGAGAGAAGCTGTGTGTGAGAGTGAAAGAAAAGCTGTGAGTGCAAAAGAGAGAGAGAGAAAGAGAAGCTGTGAGTGAGAGAGTGAGAGAGAAGGTGTGCGTGAGAGAGAGAGTGAGTGAAAAAGAAGCTGTGAGTGAGAGAGAGAGAGAGAGAAAGAAAAGCTGTCAGTGAGAGAAAGAAAGAGAAGCTGTGATTAAGAGATACAGAGAGAAAGAGAAGCTGTGAGTGAGAGAGAGAGAAAGAGAAGCTGTGAGAGAGAGAGTGAGAGAAGCTGTGAGTGAGAGGGAGAAAGAAAAGCTGTGAGTGAGAGAGAAGTAGATGCTGTGAGTGAGAGAGAGAGACAGAGAAGCTGTGTGTGAGAGAGAAAGAGAATCTGTGAGTGAGAGAGATAGAAAGGGGAGCTGTGTGAGAGAGAGAGAAAGTGAAGCTGTGAGTGAGAGAGAGAGAGAAAGAGAAGCTGTGAGTGAGAGAGAGAGAAAACGAGAAGCTGAGAGTGAGAGAGAGAGAAAGAGAAGGTGTGAGTGAGAGAGAGAGAGAAAGTGAAGCTGTGAGTGAGAGAGAGAAAGAGAAGCTGTGAGTGAGAGAGGGAGAGAAAGAGAAGCTGTGAGTGAGAGAGAGAGGGAGAAAGAGAAGCTGTGAGTGAGAGAGAGAGAAAGAGAAGCTGTGAATGAGTGAGAGAAAGAGAAAATGTGAAACTGTGAGTGAGAGAGAGAGAGAAAGAGAAGCTGTGAGTGAGTGAGAGAGAGAAGCTGTGAGTGAGAGAGAGAGAGAGAAAGAGAAGCTGTGAGTGAGTGAGAGAGAGAAAGAGAAGCTGTGAGTGAGAGAGAGGGAGAGAAAGAGAAGCTGTGCGTGTGTGAGAGAGAGAAAGAGTAGCTGTGTGTGTGTGTGAGAGAGAGAATGAGAAGCTGTGAGTGTGAGAGAGAGGGAAAGAGAAGCTATGAGTGAGAGACAGAGAAAGAGAAAGAGAAGCTGTGTGTGAGAGAGAGAAATTGAAGCTGTGAGTGAGAGAGAGAGAAATTGAAGCTGTGAGTGAGAGAGAAAGAGAAGCTGTGAGTGTGAAAGAGAGAGAGAAAGAGAAGCTGAGAGAGAGAGAGAGCATCTGTGTGTGTGAGAGAGAGAAGTGTGTGAGAAAGAAAGAGAAGCTGTGAGAGAGAGGGAGAGAAAAAGAAGCTGTGCGAGAGAGAGAGAGAGAATCTGTGAGTGAGAGAGAGAGAAAGAGTAGCTGTGAGTGAGAGAGTGAGAGAAAGAGAAGCTATGTGAGAGAGAGAGAAAAGCTGTGAGTGAGAGAGAGAAAGAGAAATAGAAGCTGTGAGTGAGAGAGAGAGAGAAAGAGTAGCTGTGAGTGAGAGAGAGAGAAAAAGAAGCTGTGTGTGAGAGAGAGAGAGAAGCTGTGAGTGGGAGAGAGAGAGAAATTGAAGCTGTGAGTGAGAGAGAGAGAAATTGAAGCTGTGAGTGAGAGAGAGAGAGAGAAAGAGAAGCTGTGAGTGAGAAAGGAAGAGAGAGAGAAACTGTGAGTGAGTGAGTGAGAGAGAGAAGCTGTGAGTGAGAGAGAGAAAGAGAACCTGTGAGTGGGAGAGAGCGAGAAAGAGAAGCTGTGAGTGAGAGAGAGAAAGAGAAGCTGCGAGTGAGAGAGAGAGAGAGAAAGAGAAGCTGTGAGTGAGAGAGAGAGAGAAAGAGAAGCTGTGTGTGTGAGAGAGAGAGAAGCTGTGTGTGTGTGAGAGAGAAAGAGAAGCTGTGAGTGCGAGAGAGAGAGAAAAAAAGAGAAGCTGTGAGTGAGAGAGAGAGAGAGAAAGAAAAGCTGTCAGTGAGAGAGAGAAAGAGAAGCTGTGATTAAGAGATACATAGAGAAAGAGAAGCTGTGAGTGAGAGAGAGAGAAAGAGAAGCTGTGAGAGAGAGAGTGTGAGAAGCTGTGAGTGAGAGAGAGAGACAGAGAAGCTGTGTGTGAGAGAGAAAGAGAATCTGTGAGTGAGAGAGAGAGAAAGGGGAGCTGTGAGAGAGAGAGAGAAAGTGAAGCTGCGAGTGAGAGGGAGAGAGAGAAAGAGAATCTGTGAGTGAGAGAAAGAGAGAAAGAGAAGCTGTGAGTGAGAGAGTGAGAGAGAAAGAGAAGCTATGTGTGTGAGAGAGAGAAGCTGTGAGTGAGAGAGAGAAAGAGAAATAGAAGCTGTGAGTGAGAGAGAGAGAGAAAGAGAAGCTGTGAGTGAGAGAGAGAGAAAAAGAACCTGTGTGTGTGTGTGAGAGAGAAGCTGTGAGTGGGAGAGAGAGAGAAATTGAAGCTGTGAGTGAGAGAGAGAGAAATTGAAGCTGTGAGTGAGAGAGAGAGAGAGAGAGAGAAGCTGTGAGTGAGAAAGGGAGACAGAGAGAGAGAAGCTGTGAGTGAGAGAGAGAGAAAGAGAAGCTGTGAGTGAGAGAGAGAGAAAGAGAAGCTGTGAGTGAGAGAGAGCGAGAAAGAGAAGCTGTGAGAGAGAGAGAGAAAGAGAAAGAGAAGCTGCGAGTGAGAGAGAGAGAAAGAGAAGCTGTGAGTGAGAGAGAGCGAGAAAGAGAAGCTGTGAGTGAGAGAGAGAAAGAGAAAGAGAAGCTGTGTGTGAGAGAGAGAGAGAGAGAAAAGAAAGCTGTGTGTGTGCGAGAGAGAGAGAAGCTGTCTGTGAGAGAGAGAAAATGAGAAGCTGTGTGAGAGAGAGAGAGAGAAGCTGTGTGTGTGTGTGAGAGAGAGAAATAGAAGCTGTGAGTGAGAGAGAGAGAAGCTGTGCGTGAGAGAGAGAGAGAAGGTGTGCATGAGAGAGCGAGAGGGAAAGAGAAGCTGTGAGTGAGAGAGAGAGAGAGAAAGAGAAGCAGTCAGTGTGAGAGAGGAAGAGAAGCTGTGATTGAGAGATAGTTAGAGAAAGTGAAGCTGTGAGTGAGAGAGAGAGAAAGAGAAGCTGTGTGAGAGATAGAGAGAGAAAGAGAAGCTGCGAGTTAGAGATAGCGAAAGAGAAGCTGTGCGTGAGAGAGAGGGAGAGAAAGAGAAGCTGTGTGTGTGAGACAGAGAGAGAAAGAGAAGCTGTGTGAGAGAGAGAGAGAAAGAAAGAGAAGATGTGAGTGAGAGAGTGAGAGAGAGAAAGAGAAGCTGTGTGTGTGAGAGAGAGAGAAACTGTGAGTGAGAGAGAGAAGGAGAAATAGAAGCTGTGAGGGAGAGAGAGAGAGAAAGAGAAGCTGTGAGTGAGAGAGAGAGAGAGAAGCTGCATGAGAGAGAGTGAGAGGAAATGTGAAGCTGTGCGTGAGAGAGAGAGAGAAAGAGAAGCTGTGAGTGAGAGAGAGAGAAAAAGAGAAGCTGTGTGTGTGAAAGAGAGAGAGAAAGAGAAGCTGGGTGTATGATAGAGAGATAGAAGCTGTGAGAGAGAGAGAGAGAGAGAAGGAGAAGATGTGTGTGTGTGAGAGAGAGAGAAAGAGAAGCTGTGAGTGGGAGAGAGAGACAGAGAGAGAGAAGCTGTGAGTGAGAGAGAGAGACAGAGAAGGTGTGCGTGAGAGAGAGAGAGAGTGAATGAGAAGCTGTGAGTGAGAGAGAGAGAGAGAAGCTGTGTGAAAGATAGAGAGAAAGAGAAGCTGTGAGTGAGAGAGACAAAGAGAAGCTGTGAGGGAGAGAGAGAGAAGCTGTGTGTGTGTGAGAGAGAGAAGCTGTGAGTGAGAGAGAGAGAAAGAGAAGCTGTGAGTGAGAGAGAGAGAGAAAGAGAAGCTGTGAGTGAGAGAGAGAAAGAAAAAGAGAATATGCGAGTGAGAGAGAGAGAGAGAAAGAGAAGCTGTGAGTGAGAGAGAGAGAGAGAAGCTGTGTGTGTGTGAGAGAGAGAGAATCTGTGTGTGAGAGAGAGAGAAAGAGAAGCTGTGAGTGAGAGAGAGAGAGAAGGTGTGTGTGAGAGAGAGAGAGTGAAAGAGAAGCTGTGAGTGAGAGAGAGAGAGAGAAAGAGAAGCTGTCAGTGAGAGAGAGAAAGAGAAGCTGTGATTGAGAGATAGAGAGAGAAAGAGAAGCTGTGAGTGAGAGAGAGAGAAAGAGAAGCTGTGAGAGAGAGTGAGAGAAGCTGTGAGTGAGAGAGAGAAAGAGAAGCTGTGAGTGAGAGAGAAATAGAAGCTGTGAGTGAGAGAGAGAGACAGAGAAGCTGTGTGTGAAAGAGAGAGTATCTGTGAGTGAGAAAGAGAGAAAGGGGACTTGTGAGTGAGAGAGAGAAAGTGAAGCTGCGAGTGAGAGAGAGAGAGAAAGAGAAGCTGTGAGTGAGAGAGAGAGGGAGAAAGAGAAGCTGTGAGTGAGAGAGAGAGAGAAAGAGAAGCTGTGAGTGAGTGAGAGAAAGAGAAAATGTGAACCTGTGAGTGAGAGAGAGAGAGAAAGAGAAGCTGTGAGTGCGTGAGAGAGAGAGAAATTGAAGCTGTGAGTGAGAGAGAGAGAGAAAGAGAAGCTGTGAGTGAGAGAGAGAGAGAAAGAGAAGCTGTGAGTGAGTGAGAGAAAGAGAAAATGTGAACCTGTGAGTGAGAGAGAGAGAGAAAGAGAAGCTGTGAGTGAGTGAGAGAGAGAGAGAGAAGCTGTGAGGGAGAGAGAGAGAGAGAGAGAGAGAGAAAGAGAAGCTGTGAGTGAGAGAGAGAGAGAAAGAGAAGCTGTAAGTGAGAGAGAGGGAGAGAAAGAGAAGCTGTGCGTGAGAGAGAGAGAGAAAGAGTAGCTGTGTGTGTGTGAGAGAGAGAAAGAGAAGCTGTGAGTGAGAGAGACAGAGAGAGATTGAGAAGCTGTGAGTGAGTGAGAGAGAGAGAGAAAGAGAAGCTGTGAGTGAGAGAGAGAGAGAAAGTGAAGCTGTGAGTGAGTGAGAGAGAGAGTGAGAAGCTGTGTGGGAGAGAGAGAGAGAATCTGGGAGTGTGTAAGAGAGAGAGAGGCTGTGAGTGAGAGAGAGAGAGAAGGTGTGAGTATGAGAGAGAGAGAGAGAAAGAGAAGCTGTGAGTGAGAGAGAGTGAGAGAGAGAGAATTGTGAGTGAGAGAGAGAGAAGCTGTGAGTGAGAGGGAGAGAGAAAGAGAAGCTGTGAGTGAGTGAGAGAGAGAGAAGCTGTGAATGAGCGAGAGTGAAAGAGAAGCTGTGAGTGAGAGAGAGAGATAAAGAGAAGCTGTGAGTGAGAGAGAGAGAAAGAGAAGCTGTGAGTGAGAGAGAGAAAGAGAAAGAGAAGCTGTGTGTGTGAGAGAGAAAGAGAAGCTGTGAGTGAGAGAGAGAGATAAAGAGAAGCTGTGAGTGAGAGAAAGTGAAATAGAAGCTGTGAGTGAGAGAGAGAGAGAAAGAGAAGCTGTGAGTGAGAGAGATTGAGAAAAAGAAGCTGTGTGTGTGAGAGAGAAGCTGTGAGTGGGAGAGAGAGAGAAATTGAAGCTGTGAGTGAGACAGAGAGAAATTGAAGCTGTGAGTGAGAGAGAGAGAGAGAAAGAGAAGCTGTGAGTGAGAAAGGGAGAGAGAGAGAAGCTGTGAGTGAGAGAGAGAGAAAGAGAAGCTGTGAGTGAGAGAGAGAGAAAGAGAAGCTGTGAGTGAGAGAGAGCGATAAAGAGAAGCTGAGAGTGAGAGAGAGAAAGAGAAAGAGAAGCTGCGAGTGAGAGAGAGAGAGAGAAAGAGAAGCTGTGAGTGAGAGAGTGAGAGAGAAGGTGTGCGTGAGAGAGAGAGTGAAAGAGAAGCTGTGAGTGAGAGAGAGAGAGAGAAAAAAAAGCTGTCAGTGAGAGAGAGAAAGAGAAGCTGTGATTGAGAGATACAGAGAGAAAGAGAAGCTGTGAGTGAGAGAGAGAGAAAGAGAAGCTGTGAGTGAGAGAGGAATAGAAGTTGTGAGTGAGAGAGAGAGAGACAGAGAAGCTGTGTGTGAGAGAGAAAGAGAATCTGTGAGTGAGAGAGAGAGAAAGGGGAGCTGTGAGAGAGAGAGAGAAAGTGAAGCTGTGAGTGAGAGAGAGAGAGAGAGTAGCTGTGAGTGTGAGAGAGAGAAAACGAGAAGCTGAGAGCGAGAGAGAGAGAGAAAGATAGAGAAGGTGTGAGTGAGAGAGAGAGAAAGTGAATCTGTGAGTGAGAGAAAGAGAAGCTGTGAGTGAGAGAGGGAGAGAAAGAGAAGCTGTGAGTGAGAGAGAGAGGGAGAAAGAGAAGCTGTGAGTGAGAGAGAGAGAGAAAGAGAAGCTGTGAGTGAGTGAGAGAAAGAGAAAATGTGAACCTGTGAGTGAGAGAGAGAGAGAAAGAGAAGCTGTGAGTTAGTGAGAGAGAGAGAGAGAAGCTGTGAGTGAGAGAGAGAGAGAGAGAGAGAAAGAGAAGCTGTGAGTGAGAGAGAGAGAGAAAGAGAAGCTGTGAGTGAGAGAGAGGGAGAGAAAGAGAAGCTGTGCGTGAGAGAGAGAGAGAAAGAGTAGCTGTGTGTGTGTGAGAGAGAGAAAGAGAAGCTGTGAGTGAGAGAGAGAGAAATAGAAGCTATGAGTGAGAGACAGAGACAGAGAAATTGAAGCTGTGAGTGAGAGAGAGAGAAATTAAAGCTGTGAGTGAGAGAGAGAGAGAAAGAGAAGCTGTGAGTGAGTGAGAGAGAGAGAGAGAAAGAGAAGCTGTGAGAGAGAGAGAAAGAGAAGCTGTGAGTAAGTGAGAGAAAGAAAAAGAGAAGCTGTGAATGAGAGAGACAGAGAGAGATTGAGAAGCTGTGAGTGAATGAGAGAGAGAGAGAAAGAGAAGCTGTGAGTGAGAGAGAGAGAGAAAAAGTGAAGCTGTGAGTGAGTGAGAGAGAGAGTGAGAAGCTGTGTGGGAGAGAGAGAGAGAATCTGGGTGTGAGTAAGAGAGAGAGAGGCTGTGAGTGAGAGAGAGAGAGAGAAGGTGTGAGTATGAGAGAGAGAGAGAGAAAGAGAAGCTGTGAGTGAGAGAGAGTGAGAGAGAGAGAATTGTGAGTGAGAGAGAGAGAAGCTGTGAGTGAGAGGGAGAGAGAAAGAGCAGCTGTGAGTGAGAGAGAGAGAGAGAGAAGCTGTGAATGAGCGAGAGTGAAAGAGAAGCTGTGAGTGAGAGAGAGAGATAAAGAGAAGCTGTGAGTGAGAGAGAGAGAGAGAGAAAGAGAAGCTGTGAGTGAGAGAGAGAGAGAAAGAGAAGCTGTGTGTGTGAGAGAGAAAGAGAAGCTGTGAGTGAGAGAGAGAGAAAGAGAAGCTGTGAGTGAGAGAGAGAGAGAAAGAAAGGAGAAGCTGTGAGTGAGAGAGATAGAGAAAAAGTGAAGCTGTGTGTGTGTGAGAGAGAAATAGTAGCTATGAGTGAGTGAGAGAGAGAGAGAAAGAGAAGCTGTGAGTGAGTGAGAGAGAGAGAGAGAGAGAAAGAGATGCTGTAAGAGAGAGAGAAAGAGAAGCTGTGAGTTAGTGAGAGAAAGAGAAAGAGAAGCTGTGAATGAGAGAGACAGAGAGAGATTGAGAAACTGTGAGTGAGTGAGAGAGAGAGAGAGAGAGAGAAGCTGTGAGTGAGAGAGAAAGAGAAAGAGAAGCTGCGAGTGAGAGAGAGAAAGAGAAGCTGTGAGTGAGAGAGAAAGAGAAAGAGAAGCTGCGAGTGAGAGAGAGAGAGAAATTGAAGCTGTGAGTGAGAGAGAGAGAGAGAAAGAGAAGCTGTGAGTGAGAAAGGGAGAGAGAGAAGCTGTGAATGAGAGAGAGAGAAAGAGAAAGAGAAGCTGTGAGTGTGTGAGAGAGAGAAAGAGAAGCTGTGAGTGAGAGACAGAGACAGACAGAGAAAGAGAAGCTGTGTGTGAGAGAGAGAAATTGAAGCTGTGAGTGAGAGAGAGAGAAGAAGCTGTGAGTGAGTGAGAGAGAGAGAAGCTGTGAGTGTGAAAGAGAGGGAGAAAGAGAAGCTGTGAGTGAGAGAGAGAGCATCTGTGTGCATGTGAGAGAGAGAGAATTGTGTGAGAGAGAAAGAGAAGCTGTGAGAGAGAGAGAGAAAGAAAGAGAAGCTGTGTGCGAGAGAGAGAGAGAGAAGCTGTGAGTGAGAGAGAGAGAAAGAGAAACTGTGAGTGAGAGAGAGAGGGAAAGAAAGAGAAGCTGTGAGTGAGAGAGAAATAGAAGCTGTGAGTGAGAGAGAGAGACAGAGAAGCTGTGTATGAGAGAGAAAGAGAATGTGAGTGAGAGAGAGAGAAAGGGGAGCTGTGAGTGAGAGAGAGAGAGAAAGTGAAGCTGCGAGTGAGAGAGAGAGAGAGAAAGAGAAGCTGTGAGTGACGAGAGAGAGAAAGTGTAGCTGTGAGTGAGAGAGAGGAAGAGAAGCTGTGAGTGAGAGAGAGAAAGAGAAGCTGTGAGTTAGAGAGAGAGGGAGAAAGAGAAGCTGTGAGTGAGAGAGAGAGAGAAAGAGAAGCTGTGAGTGAATGAGAGAAGGAGAAAATGTGAACCTGTGAGTGAGAGAGAGAGAGAAAGAGAAGCTGTAAGTGAGTGAGTGAGAGAGAGAGAAGCTGTGAGTGAGAGAGAGAGAGAGAGCATCTATGTGTGTGAGAGAGAGAAGTGTGTGAGAGAGAAAGAGAAGCTGTGAGATAGAGGGAGAGAAAAAGAAGCTGTGTGCGAGAGAGAGAGAGAGAAAGAGAATTTGTGAGTGAGAGAAAGAGAGAAAGAGAAGCTGTGAGTGAGAGAGTGAGAGAGAGAAAGTGAAGCTATGTGTGAGAGAGAGAGAGAAAACGAGAAGCTGAGAGTGAGAGAGAGAGAAAGAGAAGCTGTGAGTGACGAGAGAGAGAAAGTGTAGCTGTGAGTGAGAGAGAGGATGAGAAGCTGTGAGTGAGAGAGAGAGAGAAAGAGAAGCTGTGAGTTAGAGAGAAAGGGAGAAAGAGAAGCTGTGAGTGAGAGAGAGAGAGAAAGCGAAGCTGTGAGTGAGTGAGAGAAGGAGAAAATGTGAACCTGTGAGTGAGAGAGAGAGAGAAAGAGAAGCTGTGAGTGAGTGAGAGAGAGAGAGAGAGAAGCTGTGAGTGAGAGAGAGAGAGCATCTGTGTGTGTGTGAGAGAGAGAAGTGTGTGAGAGAGAAAGAGAAGCTGTGAGAGAGAGGGAGAGAAAAAGAAGCTGTGTGCGAGAGAGAGAGAGAGAAAGAGAATCTGTGAGTGAGAGAAAGAGAGAAAGAGAAGCTGTGAGTGAGAGAGTGAGAGAGAGAAAGTGAAGCTATGTGAGAGAGAAAGAGAGAAGATGTGAGTGAGAGAGAGAAAGAGAAATAGAAGCTGTGAGTGAGAGAGAGAGAGAAAGAGAAGCTGTGAGTGAGAGAGGGAGAGAAAAAGAAGCTATGAGAGACAGAGAAAGAGAAGCTGTGTGAGAGAGTGAGAGAGAGAAAGTGAAGCTATGTGTTAGAGAGAGAGAGAAGCTGTGAGTGGGAGAGAGAGAGAAATTGAAGTTGTGAGTGAGAGAGAGCGAAATTGAAGCTGTGAGGGAGAGAGAGAGAGAGAAAGAGAAGCTGTGAGTGAGAAAGGGAGAGAGAGAGAGAAGCTGTGAGTGAGAGAGAGAGAAAGAGAAGCTGTGAGTGAGAGAGAGAGAAAGAGAAGCTGTAAGTGAGAGAGAGAGAGAAAGAGAAGCTGTGAGTGTGAGAGAGAAAGAGAAAGAGAAGCTGCGAGTGAGAGAGAGAGAAAGAGAAGCTGTGAGAGAGAGAGAGAGTGAAAGAGAAGCTGTTTGTGTGTGAGAGAGAGAAGCTGTCTGTGAGAGAGAGAGAAATTGAAGCTGTCAGTGAGAGAGAGAGAAATTGAAGCTGTGAGTGTGAGAGAGAGAAAGAGAAGCTGTGAGTGTGAAAGAGAGAGAGAAAGAGAAGCTGTGTGTGTGAGAGTGAGAGAGCATCTGTGTGTGAGAGAGAGAGAAGTGTGTGAGAGAGAAAGAGAAGCTGTGAGAGAGAGGGAGAGAAAAAGAAGCTGTGTGCGAGAGAGAGAGAGAGAGAGAGAAAATCTGTGAGAGAGAGAGAGAAAGAGAAGCTGTGAGTGAGAGAGAGAAAGAGGAGCTATGTGAGAGAGAGAGAGAAGCTGTTCGTGAGAGAGAGAAAGAGAAATAGAAGCTGTGAGTGAGAGAGAGAGAGAAAGAGAAGATGTGAGTGAGAGAGAGAGAGAAAAAGCAGCTGTGTGTGAGAGAGAGAGAAGCTGTGAGTGGGAGAGAGAGAGAAATTGAAGCTGTGAGTGAGAGAGAGAGAAATTGAAGCTGTGAGTGAGAGAGAGAGAGAGAAAGAGAAGCTGTGAATGAGAGAGAGAGAAAGAGAAAGAGAAGCTGTGAGTGTGTGAGAGAGAGAAAGAGAAGCTGTGAGTGAGAGACAGAGACAGAGAAAGAGAAAGAGAAGCTTGTGAGAGAGAGAGAAATTGAAGCTGTGAGTGAGAGAAAGAGAAATTGAAGCTGTGAGTGAGTGAGAGAGAGAGAGAAGCTGTGAGTGTGAAAGAGAGAGAGAAAGAGAAGCTGTGAGTGAGAGAGAGAGCATCTGTGTGCGTGTGAGAGAGAGAGAATTGTGTGAGAGAGAAAGAGAAGCTGTGAGAGAGAGAGAGAAAGAAAGAGAAGCTGTGTGCGAGAGAGAGAGAGAGAGAAGCTGTGAGTGAGAGAGAGAGAAAGAGAAACTGTGAGTGAGAGAGAGAGAAAGAAAGAGAAGCTGTGAGTGAGAGAGAAATAGAAGCTGTGAGTGAGAGAGAGAGACAGAAGCTGTGTATGAGAGAGAAAGAGAATGTGAGTGAGAGAGAGAGAAAGGGGAGCTGTGAGTAAGAGAAAGAGAGAAAGTGAAGCTGCGAGTGAGAGAGAGAGAGAGAAAGAGAAGCTGTGAGTGAGAGAGAGAGAGAAAACGAGAACCCGAGAGTGAGAGAGAGAGAAAGAGAAGCTGTGAGTGACGAGAGAGAGAAAGTGTAGCTGTGAGTGAGAGAGAGGAAGAGAAGCTGTGAGTGAGAGAGAGAGAAAGAGAATCTGTGAGTGAGAGAGAGAGGGAGAAAGAGAAGCTGTGAGTGAGAGAGAGAGAGAAAGAGAAGCTGTGAGTGAGTGAGAGAAGGAGAAAATGTGAACCTGTGAGTGAGAGAGAGAGAGAGAGAGAGAGAGAAGTTGTGAGTGAGTGAGAGAGAGAGAGAAGCTGTGAGTGAGTGAGAGAGAGAGCATCTGTGTGTGTGTGAGAGAGAGAAGTGTGTGTGAGAGAAAGAGAAGCTGTGAGAGAGAGGGAGAGAAAAAGAAGCTGTGTGCAAGAGAGAGAGAGAGAAAGAGAATCTGTGAGTGAGAGAGAGAAAGAGAAATAGAAGCTGTGAGTGAGAGAGAGAGAGAAAGAGAAGCTGTAAGTGAGAGAGAGAGAGAGAAAGAAGCTATGAGAGAGAGAGAAAGAGAAGCTGTGAGTGAGAGAGTGAGAGAGAGAAAGTGAAGCTATGTGAGAGAGAGAGAGAAGCTGTGAGTGGGAGAGAGAGAGAAATTGAAGTTGTGAGTGAGAGAGAGCGAAATTGAAGCTGTGAGTGAGAGAAAAAGAGAGAAAGAGAAGCTGTGAGTGAGAAAGGGAGAGAGAGAGAGAAGCTGTGAGTGAGAGAGAGAGAAAGAGAAGCTGTGAGTGAGAGAGAGAGAAAGAGAAGCTGTGCGTGAGAGAGAGAGAAAGAGAAGCTGTGAGTGTGAGAGAGAAAGAGAAAGAGAAGCTGCGAGTGAGAGAGAGAGAAAGAGAAGCTGTGAGTGAGAGAGAGAGTGAAAGAGAAGCTGTGTGTGTGTGTGAGAGAGAAGCTGTCTGTGAGAGAGAGAGAGAAATTGAAGCTGTGAGTGAGAGAGAGAGAAATTGAAGCTGTGAGTGAGAGAGAGAGAAAGAGAAGCTGTGTGTGAAAAAGAGAGAGAAAGAGAAGCTGTGTGTGTGTGAGAGAGAGCGAGAGAGAGCATCTGTGTGTGTGAGAGAGAGAAGTGTGTGAGAGAGAAAGAGAAGCTGTGAGAGAGAGGGAGAGAAAAAGAAGCTGTGTGTGTGTGAGAGAGAGAGAGAAAATCTGTGAGAGAGAGAGAGAGAAAGAGAAGCTGTGGTTGAGAGAGTGAGAGAGAGAAAGAGAAGCTGTGGTTGAGAGAGTGAGAGAGAGAAAGAGAAGCTATGTGAGAGAGAGAGAGAAGCTGTGAGTGAGAGAGAGAGAGAAAGAGAAGCTATGAGTGAGAGAGAGAGAGAGAAAGAGAAGCTGTGAGTGAGAGAAAGAGAGAAAGAGAAGCTATGAGTGAGTGAGAGAAAGATAAAATGTGAACCTGTGAGTGAGAGAGAGAAAGAGAAAGAGAAGCTGTGAGTGAGTGAGAGAGAGAGAAGCTGTGAGTGAGAGACAGAGAAAGAGAAAGAGAAGCTGTGAGTGAGAGAGAGAGAGAAAGAGAAGCTGTGAGTGAGAGACAGAGACAGAGAAAGAGAAGCTGTGTGAGAGAGCGAGAAATTGAAGCTGTGAGTGAGAGAGAGAAAAATTGAAGCTGTGTGTGAGAGAGAGAAGCTGTGAGTGTGAAAGAAAGAGAGAAAGAGAAGCGGTGAGTGAGAGAGAGAGAGAGCATCTGTGTGTGTGAGAGAGAGAGAGAATTGTGTGAGAGAGAAAGAGAAGCTGTGAGAGAGAGAGAGAAAGAAAGAGAAGCTGTGTGCGAGAGAGAGAGAGAGAAGCTGTGATTGAGAGAGAGAGAGAAAGAGAAACTGTGAGTGAGAAAGAGAGAGAAAGAAAGAGAAGCTGTGAGTGAGAGAGAAATAGAAGCTGTGAGTGAGAGAGAGAGACAGAGAAGCTGTGTATGAGAGAGAAAGAGAATCTGTGAGTGAGAGAGAGAGAAAGGGGAGCTGTGAGTGAGAGAGAGAGAGAAAGTGAAGCTGTGAGTGAGAGAGAGAGAGAGAAAGAGAAGCTGTGAGTGAGAGAGAGAAAGAAAACGAGAAGCTGAGTGAGAGAGAGAGAAAGAGAAGCTGTGAGTGAAGAGAGAGAGAAAGTGAAGCTGTGAGTGAGAGAGAGGAAGAGAAGCTGTGAGTGAGAGAGAGAGAGAAAGAAGCTGTGAGTGAGAGAGAGAAGGAGAAAGAGAAGCTGTGAGTGAGAGAGAGAGAGAAAGAGAAGCTGTGAGTGAGAAAGGGAGAGAGAGAAGCTGTGAATGAGAGAGAAA
This sequence comes from Bradypodion pumilum, assembly GCA_035047305.1. Lineage (NCBI taxonomy): Eukaryota > Metazoa > Chordata > Lepidosauria > Squamata > Chamaeleonidae > Bradypodion > Bradypodion pumilum. The sequence goes on from JAWDJD010000002.1 coordinate 182,513,369, forward strand.
GAGAAGCTCTGAGAGAGACAGAAAGAGAAGCTGTGAGTGAGAGAGAGTGAGAAAGAGAAGCTGTGAGTGAGAGAGAGAAAGAGAAAGAGAGGCTGCGAGTGAGAGAGAGAGAAAGAGAAGCTGTGAGTGAGAGAGAAAGAGAAGCTGTGTGTGTGTGTGAGAGAGAGAAGCTGTGTGTGTGAGAGAGAAAGAGAAGCTGTGAGTGCGAGAGAGAGAGAGAGAGAGAAAGAGAAGCTGTGAGTGAGTGAGAGAGAGAGAGAAGGTGTGCGTGAGTGAGAGTGAGTGAAAGAGAAGGTGTGAGTGAGAGAGAGAAAGAGAAGCTGTGATTGAGAGATACAGAGAGAAAGAGAAGGTGTGAGTGAGAGAGAGAGAATGAGAAGCTGTGAGTGAGAGAGAAATAGAAGCTGTGAGTGAGAGAGAGAGAGAGACAGAGAAGCTGTGTGTGAGAGAGAAAGAGAATCTGTGAGTGAGAGAGAGAGAAAGGGGAGCTGTGAGAGAGAGAGAGAAAGTGAAGCTGTGAGTGAGATAGAGAGAGAAAACGAGAAGCTGAGAGTGAGAGAGAGAGAAAGAGAAGGTGTGAGTGAGAGAGAGAGAAAGTGAGCTGTGAGTGAGAGAGAGAAAGAGAAGCTGTGAGTGAGAGAGAGAGAGAAAGAGAAGCTGTGAGTGAGAGAGAGAGGGAGAAAGAGAAGCTGTGAGTGAGAGAGAGAGAAAGAGAAGCTGGGAGTGAGTGAGAGAAAGAGAAAATGTGAACCTGTGTGTGTGTGAGAGAGAGAAAGAGAAGCTGTGAGTGAGAGAGAGAGAGAGAGAAGCTGTGAGTGTGAAAGAGAGAGAGAAAGAGAAGCTGTGAGTGAGAGAGAGAGAGAGAAAGAGCATCTGTGTGTGTGTGAGAGAGAAGTGTATGAGAGAGAAAGAGAAGCTGTGAGAGAGAGGGAGAGAAAAAGAAGCTGTGTGAGAGAGAGAGAGAGAGAGAATCTGTGAGTGAGAGAGAGAGAGAAAGAGAAGCTGTGAGTGAGAGAGTGAGAGAGAGAAAGAGAAGCTATGTGAGAGAGAGAGAGAAGCTGTGAGTGAGAGAGGAAAAGAGAAATAGAAGCTGTGAGTGAGAGAGAGAGAGAAATATTAACTAATCAAAAAGGGAATAAACCAGGCCTTGATACACTCCCCTTTTGGAAAAGATAATATAGTGTAAACGGTAGTAAAATCCAGGCTAATAACTTCAGCGAAACACGGGTGATACATTTTGTTTTATTTTATTTATTTATTTATTTTTATTTATTTTTCACGCTTATATACCGCCCACTCAGGTACAACCCAACTCAGGGCGGTTTACATAGCGGACAGTAAATACATAAAAGACACATAATAAAAAAAGTTAAAAGTTTTTTAAAAAAACCACCCCACCCCCACCCCTAAAAGGATTTTGCAAGTGTGTATTTGTGTGTATATCAAAGTGCATAGGTATATGTTTTCAGGTGTGTTTTTCAGGTATGTTTTCAGATATATCTATATCTATATCTATCTACGGTATCTCTCTCTCTCTCTCTCTCTCTATCTATCTATCTATATATATATATATTCTTTTCTTTATTGTATATATAATTACGTATGCTACAGATTAAGTGTATGAAGTACTGATTCTAGTTTATGTACAGATTTGCATAGGTTATGTTTTATGAATGTTTTTTTCTTTCTATTGATGCGTTTGTTTTACTCTGTTTTTTACTTTTAATAAACTTTATATATAAAAAAAGACTGACAGCTGTCACCACTTCATCTGGCAGGGAGTTCCATAGACCAGTGATCCTCTGGGTGAAAAAGTACTTTCTCTTATTTGTTTGAGAGCTAGTACCCAAAAGTTTCATGGAGTGCCCCCTATTTCTAGTGTTATGCAATAGGGAAAACAGTTTTTCCTTATCTACTTTGTCCACACCGTGCATGATTTTATAAACTTCAATCAGGTCACCTCTTAGACGCCGTAATTCAAGAGTGAAGAGGCCCAACTGTTGCAGCCTCAGATGGTAAGGAAGGTGTTCCAGTCCCCTAATCATTCTGTTTGCCCTCCTCTGCACTTTTTCCAGCTCCATGACATCCTTCTGGAGGTATGGCGACCAGATCTGTACACAGTATTCCAGATGGGGCCTCACCATAGATTTATAAAGAGGCAAAATGACACTTGCTGACTTATTTTCTATACCCTTCCTAATGATCCCTAGCATTGAGTTTGCTTTTTTCACTGCTGAGGCACACTGGGTTGACACCTTCATTGAGCTGTCCACCAGGACACCAAGGTCCCTTTCCTGGTTTGTCGCAGAGAGTTCAGAACCCATCAGTTTATAAATGTAATTGGGTTTTTTTTTTGCACCAACATGCATCACTCTGCATTTACTAATGTTGAAGCTCATTTGCCACTGTTTTTCCCACTCCCCCAGTGTCAAGAGATCCCTCTGGAGCTCCTCACAATCTCTCACAGTTTTCACTAGCCTGTATAATTTAGTGTCATCAGCAAATTTGGCTACCTTGCTATTTACTCCTACTTCTAGATCATTTATGAAGAGGTTGAAAAGCAGAGGTTCCAGTACTGAACCTTTGGGGACCCCACTCTTTACTTCCCTCCACTTGTAGAAGTGTCCATTTAGTGCTACCCTCTTTTTCCTATCCCTTAGCCAGTTGCTGATCCAGGACAAGACCTGTCCCTTTATTCCATGACTGGTAAGTTTATTCAAGAGCCTTTGGTGTGGGACCTTGTCAAAAGCCTTCTGAAAGTCCAGATAAACAATGTCAACTGGATCCCCCTTATCCACATGCTTGTTGACACTCTCAAACAATTCCAACAGTTTCGTGAGGCATGATTTGCCCTTGCAAAAGCCATGCTGGCTCTCCTTTAGCAGCACCTTCTCTTCTATGTGCCTATTAATTCTATCTTTTAGGAAGGTTTCCATCACTTTACCTGGGACACATGCCAAACTGACTGGTCGGTAATTTCCTGGATCATCCCTGGATCCTTTTTTGAAAATTGGTGTTACATTCACTACCTTCCAGTTATCAGGCACAAAGACTGATTTGAGGGAAAGATTATATATTTTGGCTAGGAGATCAGCAATTTCATCTTTAAGTTCCCTGAGAACTCGTGGATGGATGCCATCTGGTCCTGGTGATTTGTTAGCATTTAGTTTAACAAAACATGCAAGGACCTCCTCCCTGGTTATTTCTATCTTGCTTAATTCTTAGATTTCCCTCCCTATGAAGATAGGCTCTGTTTTGGGCATGTGGTCTCTGTCTTCTTCAGTGAATACTGAAGCAAAGAATTCATTGAGTCTCTCTGCAATCTCTGTTTCCTCTTTAATAACTCCTTGCCTTCCATTGTCGTCTAATGGTCCAATGGCCTTCCTAGTTGGGTTCTTACTTCGAATGTACTTAAATAAGTCTTTGTTATTTCTCTGAGTATTTTTAGCTATACGCTCCTCAAAGTCTTGCTTTGGTTTCCTGATTGTTGCCTTGCATTTGTTCTGCCAGAATTTATGTTTCTGCCTGCTGTCCTCATTCAGACAAGCCTTCCATCTTCTAAATGAGCTTTTCTTGCTTTTGATCACTTCCCGAACAGCTCCTGTAAGCCACATTGGAGTCCTCTTGGACCTGGCAGTGGCCTTTTTCCTTTTGGGTATGCATTCCAATTGAGCCTCTGTTATTGTTTTTGTAAACAGCCTCCATGCCTCTTGGAGTGTTTGGACTCTCAATTTTCCCTTTCAGCTTCTTTTTTACTAGTTTCCTCAACTTTGGGAAATTTCCTTTTTGAAAATTTAAGGTCTCTGTGTTAGATTTTATCAATGACTTGCGGTCTATGATCAAGTTAAACATAATTGAGTTGTGGTCACTGTTCCCTATTGGATCAGTCACGTTAACATCTTGCACCAGATCCTGAGTATTACTCAGGATCAAGTCAAGGATTCTTGTACCTCTAGTTGGGTCTTCAACCATCTGTCCCAGGGAACAATCATTTAGCATATCTAGGAACTTTATCTCTTTATCATGTGCTAAATAACAGTTCACCCAGTCTATGTGAGGGTAATTGAAGTCCCCCATTATAACCAGGCTTCCCTTCTTGGATGCCTCCTTTACAACATTCTCCAACTGCCAGTCTCCCTCAAGAGTTTGGGTCGGAGGCCGATAGTATATACCTACTGTTAGACCATCCTTGTGGCTTGGTACTCTTGCCCACAGAGTTTCTAATGGTGACTCCAAATCACCTAGATATTCCAATTTGTATGATTTTATCACTTCTTTGATATTCAAGGCTACACCACCTCCCGTTTGCCCATTCCTATCATTCCTGTACAGTTTGTAGCCTGGGATAACTGTATCCCATTGGCTATCATCCGTCCACCAGGTTTCAGTGATGCCAATAATACCAATATTTTTATCTATTGCTAAGTATTCCAGCTCTCCTATTTTGTTCCAGAGGCTTCTGGCATTTGTATACAAGCATTTATATATGCTTTTCTGATACAGTCTTTTGAGTCCAGTTGAATTGTTAGTCTGCCTCTTGCATCCTTCTGCTCGAGTGCTGGTGACTAGCTCCTTGCTCTGCTCAGTAATTTTTGCATCCTCCTCACTACTCAAATACACACTTTCCCAAACTGGATGCTGCCCAGCTCCTGTCGGCTTTCCCCCAGTTATCAGTTTAAAAGCTGATCTGCAGCCTCTTTGATGTTGAGTGCCAGCAATCTGGTCCCATCATGGTTCAAGTGCCACCCATCCCTCCTGAACATATTTGGCTTGTCCCAAAATGTTTTCCAGTTCCTGACAAATCTTAATCCCTCCTCTCAACACCACTGCCTCATCCACGCATTGAGGCTTCTGAGCTCTGCCTGCCTGGTAGTTTCAATTTAATTCAATTCAAATTTAATTTATACTCCGCCTTTCTCTGACTGAGGCTGACTCAAGGCACCAACAACACATCAAACAATACAATATAATACAGTTCAATTTGAAAAGCAATATTCAAAGTCAAAATGCAATACAAAACATCACATCAAAAATAAACATAATATCATACAATACAATTCAAAAAAATCACATCAAGAATATAACATACATTATAAAGATGACATCAATCAACCTCAACCACCCAGCAGTCACAAAGGTGCCCCACGATTCAAACGTCCATGAGGGCAGCTGTGCTGGCGGTGATGGCTGAATAGCTCCCACCTGCCTCTTTCCCCACGGGGCTGGCAAGAAGAGGTGGCACGGCTCCAGCGTCCCTTGAACTCCCTGCCTGGTGGGCCAAAGGGAGGGGCGCAGCCAAAGGGAGGGGCGCCGGGCGCAGCAGCCTCCCATCCCGGGACCGAGAAATAGTCCCTGGGAGAGGCCCGGAGGTCCAGTGTCGGTGGGGTGGGAGAGCCACTTTTGGGGCTGCGGAAAGGTGATTCCCAGGTGCAACCAGTTCTCTCCTCCCTGCCTCCTCCTCCATCCGGTCGCTGAGTGAGGTCCATGGGGCCTCCGAACCCCGGCATTAGTAGTGTTGGATGCCTGCCAGCCCAAGCAGGGAAGGGCAGCCCCGGCGCAGCTGTATTGGTGGTGGTGGTGGTGGTTCTCGGCAGGCTGGGGGCAGGCCGCTTTTACCCTCTCCTGGGCTGGGAGGGGCAGCCCTGGATCAGCTGTGGCGGCGGTTCTCAGCAGGCCAGGAGCTGACCGCTTTTACCCTCTCCCAGGCTGGGAGGGGCAGCCCCAGATCAGCTGTGGTGGCAGCGGTGGTTCTCGGTGGGCCGGAGGCTGGCTGCTTTTACCCTCTCCTGGGCTGGGAGCGGCAGCCCCGGATCAGCTGCGGCGGCGGCGGCAGCAGCACGAGGAACAGGCAGCACTTCTGAAAATGCTACCTTGGAAGTCCGGGACTTCAATCTTCTTCCTAACAACCTGAATTTGGCTTCCAGGACTGACCGCTTGGCCTTCCCAACATCATTGGTACCAACATGTACCATGACCACTGGCTCCTTCCCAGTTCTCTCTAACAAGCTTATTTAGATTTCTCGTGATGTCTGCAACTTTTGCACCTGACAGGCAGGTCACCAAATGGTTATCATGTGCATCACAAATCCATCTCTCTGTATTTCTAATTATTGAATCACCTAGTACAAGGAGACTCTCTCCTGTAATCTGTTCATCTACATGCACCTCATCAACTATATTAAGGGAGAGGACTTCAGTTTGTTCCTGTTGTGTTCTGAGTTCTATGCATTAAAACAACCACCAACTGTATCAATGTATTCCGTGTAATTAGGTCGCGAGCTAATGTCCACCTGGTGGCAATAGCGAGCGCCCAAGCTCACAAGGTTCCAATCCCCAAAGAACTACAGCGCGGGAAGATTCCCTCCACTACCTCACCTGGACAAGAAGGGCGTGACCTGGAATGACGTCATGCCAGCAGTAGCCAATGGGCTATTGTGGAGCCACATTCAAATGTATAACCACTGTATATATTGAGCTGTTTGTCCACCATTACCTCATGTTCCCCTAGACCACCATGCAATAAAGATGTGTTAAGCCAGTGCTACGGCTGTCCCTGTGTCTTGTTTCTCATACACTAAATTGGCGACGAAGGTGGGATAATGGATTCCCATGAGATCAAGACACACGCTAGTCATGCCGGTTTCGACATTAACAAGCTGGAAGATTGGGAGCTCTTTGAAATGGACTTCCAAGATGCGCTGGTGGTGTCCGACATCACGGACGAGGGAAAGAAGAGGGCCATCCTCACCCGGATGCTAGGAAATGCCGCCAAGAGAGTATTGGTGGACCAGGTATCACCGAAGAAGGTGAGCGAACTGACGGTCAAGCAGCTCCTGAAGGCGATGCGGGACCATTTCCAGCCCTCGGTTTCGATGTTCTCGGCTCGAGACGCGTTCTGGAAGAGAGTCCAAGTGCCCGGTGAGTCCATCGCCGCCTTTGCAGCGGCCCTGCGGTTGGCCGCCGGCCCATGCAAGTGGGAAAACCTGGAAATCGCTCTCAGGGACCGCATGCTGTGCGGCCTGTGGGACGAGGAGGTTCAGCGAAAGCTAATGAACCAGGAGCCACCCCCGACGCTGCACGAGGTTGTGAAGGCGGCGCAGGCCACGGAAGCCACGAGGGCCGGAGTCAAGGGGTTCAGAGAAAGGCCCCCACAGGCCGACAAGGCGGCGGGGTCGGTGCAGGCAGCCAGGCAGACGCCGAAATCTTCTACGGAGAGCAGCGACGACGAGGATGTCCGGAAGGTGCGGAAGGAAGGCCGCCGTTGCGATGGATGTGGAGCGGCCCACGACCGCGTCAAGTGCCCGTTCCGGAAGGCCGAGTGCCACAACTGCGGCCGCCGGGGGCACATCGCCAAGGTCTGCAGACGACGGCGCAGGGACCGGAAAAGCTCGCCAGACCGCTCGCCGAGGACCAAGGAGGGCGCCCGGCCCGCGAGGAAGCAGGACGGCGTAGGCCGCATCTCTGACGACAGCGGCGACGACGCCCCAGTGTACAGCGTGTCCTTGGGACACCCCCGTTACTTTGTTGAGGTACTGGTGCAAGGGGCCCCTGTTAGGATGGAGATAGACTCGGGTTCCTCCTATTCAATCATGTCCCAGCGGGAGTTCTTGGGAATTTCCCCCCACGTGCGCCCTAAGCTCAAAGCGTTGAGGTCCACGCTGCGGGACGTACAGGGTAATAGCATTCCGGTGTTGGGGGTTGGAAAATTCAAGGTCCAGTATAAGCAGCACGCCGCAGAACTGCCCCTGGTTGTTCTCAAGGGGGGAAGTTGCAGCCTCCTCGGGACTCAATGGTTTAAGCCCCTGGGTTTGTTCATTGGGGGGGTGCATGCCGTTGGGACTGACCCAATACAGGAGGTGTGTGATGCGCACCCCGAAGTGTTCAAGAAAGGACTTGGAAAATTCAAGGGACCCCCAGTAGCATTCGACCTGGATCCGGAGGTCCGCCCAATAAGACTCAAACCGTGCAGAGTGCCTTTCGCACTAAAGGACAAAATAGAGGCGGAACTGGACAAACTGGTGGGCCAGGGGATTCTTGTTCCTGTTGATTCCACGGAGTGGGAGACTCCGATTGTAACTGCACTGAAGGCCAACGGGGAGGTCCGCATATGTGCTGACTATAAGTGCACCATTAATAAGGCGATCCGCCCTAATGCGTATCCGGTGCCGGTAATCAGCCACCTGTTGGCCAGATTACATGGGGGAAAGTGTTTTGCAAAACTTGACCTGGCGCAGGCCTATCAGCAACTCTCAGTAACCCCTGCAGCAGCTGCTACGCAAACAATAGTCACGCATAAGGGGGCGTTCCAGGTGACGCGCATACAGTTCGGCGTGAACTCGGCGCCCGGTATTTTCCAGTCGCTTGTGGAATGCCTCTTGAAAGGACTGGATGGGGTCTTGCCATACTTTGATGACGTATTGATAACGGGGGGGGGGAGCGAGGAGGAGTTGGCTGAAAGGCTAGACAAGGTACTGGCGGTGTTTGAAAAAGCGGGGTTGAGGTTGCGGAAAGACAAATGCGTCTTCTTCGTGAAAGAGGTTGAGTTCTTGGGTTTCCGGGTAACCCCTGTGGGAATTAAGCCCTCCAAATCAAAGGTAGCCGCAATTCAAGGTGCCCCTCGCCCCACCTCCAAGCCTGAATTGCAGTCGTTCCTAGGGCTCTTAAATTTCTACCACTCCTTCCTACCTCGGAAGGCTTCGGTAGCAGAGCCGCTGCACAAGCTACTCAAGAAGGACGAGGCGTGGAAGTGGGGCGAGAACCAAGAGAGGGCGTTCATTGAACTGAAGCAACTCTTAGCGTCTGATGCCATCCTCACCCATTTTGACCCCAAGAAGCCGGTGGTCCTGATATGTGATGCGTCCCCAGTAGGGGTGGGGGCGGTGCTGTGCCACGTGCTGGAAAATGGGAGGGAGGCCCCGGTAGGATTTTACTCTAGATCCCTGTCCCAGGCTGAGCGAAACTACGCCCAAACAGACAGGGAGGCGCTAGCGATAATAGCGGGGACTAAGAAGTTCCACGATTTCCTCTACGGCCGCCCCTTCACCATAGTTACCGACCACAAGCCCCTGCTAGGCATTTTCACTGCGGACAAGCCCACACCCCAGATCCTGTCCCCTAGGATGTTACGGTGGGCCATCTTCTTAAACGCGTATCAGCACGCGTTGGTGTACCGCCCTGGGAAGGAAATAAGCCACGCGGACACCCTGTCAAGGTCTCCCCTTCCCCTCACGAGTAGCACAGTGGGCGAGGAAGAAAAAGACCGCCAGGTACTCCTGATAGAGGTCTTAGATTCGCCTCCCATTGTACCCGCAGACATCGCCAAGGCGACCGGGAAGGACAAAACGCTGGCTCTAGTCTGCTCCTGGGTGCAAAAAGGGTGGCCAGCGTCCTCCCCGGCGGCTGAGTTCGCCCCGTTTTTCAGGAAGAGGCTAGAGTTGTCCATAGAAAGAGGGTGCCTTCTGTGGGGTCAGCGGGTGGTGGTCCCCAAATCCCTGAGGCCGAGGGTGCTCAAACTGCTGCACGTCAGCCACCCTGGAATTGTCCGCTCTAAGGCTCTGGCCAGGAGCTATTTCTGGTGGCCCCAGTTAGACGCCGACATCGAGCACATGGTAGGCACTTGCGGGAGCTGCCAATGCTCCCAGCCAGAGGAGGCGCACCTGCCGCACAGGGAATGGGACGCGGCGAAGGGGCCGTGGTCCCGGGTGCACATTGATTTTGCGGGCCCATTTAGAGGGACACTTTTTCTCCTCATTGTAGATGCCTACTGCAAGTGGTTGGAGGTCATCCCAGTCACAAGCACCTCCTCGGCAACGACCGTGAAGCATTTGCTCAGGGTTTTTAGCACGTTCGGCATACCCGACACCCTAATTAGCGATAACGCTAGTTGTTTCACGTCCACAGAGTTCAGGGCATTCACCGAGATCAACGCCATTAGGCACATTACCTCTGCCCCCTTCCACCCGGCAACAAACGGCCAGGTCGAGCGCCTCGTGCGCACAACCAAAGACGCACTGAGGCGCATGGGTCCTGGGGATCTCAACCTACAAGTGTGCCAATTCCTGCTAGGTTTCAGGGTCACCCCCCTAGCTTCTGGGTACTCGCCCGCAGAACTCTTAATGCGTAGGAAGCTGACCACAATCCTGACCAGGCTAGACCCCACTAGGGTGGAGGACACAGGGAGGAATATCGGGTTAGCAGACACGAAAAGTTTCGAAGTTGGTGCCCCGGTGCATTGCAGAAATTACGCCAGCGCGGGGCCAGCCTGGGTCCCGGGCGTCGTCGTTGGAAGGACGGGTCCCGTGTCCTATTGCGTAGAGACCGTCACGGGTCTGCTATGGAGACGACATGCAGACCAACTCCGTCGCAGGGTTCAAGAGCACCAGGGCGCGGCCGGCGAGGAAAAGAACTCAGCGTTAGGGTTCTCCCCCACCCGTTCAGCCCAAGGGGGAGGTGAGGGGGGCCAATGGTCCCCACCTAGGGGGGAGGAGAGGGATTCTGTCCCCATAGATATCCTGCGGAATCCTTCTAATGGTACCCAGGGCATAGATATCCTGCGGAATCTTTCGAATGGCACCCCAGGTGATAATTCTGATTTTCATTTACAAAACCGGGAGGGTTTTCAGGAGTGGTCCCCCACCCATCCAAGCGAGAAGCGGGGTTTTTCGTTAGTCCCCAGTGCCCCCGGGTTTTCCGTCCCTTCCCCAAGAGCCGCGGAGCCGCGGCCAGTCACTAACGAGTCTCCCTCTCCTGTTGCAGGACAAGGAACCAGGGGACAGAGAAGCAGTAGCACTCCCGGGACAGGCCAGTCAGCGTCTCGCCCAAGGCGCGTTTGCAATAAGCCATCTTGGTTGAGAGACTTCGTCTCATTCTAGGGGGGAGGGATGTTGTATTCTGAGTTCTATGCATTAAAACAACCACCAACTGTATCAATGTATTCCGTGTAATTAGGTCGCGAGCTAATGTCCACCTGGTGGCAAAAGCGAGCGCCCAAGCTCACAAGGTTCCAATCCCCAAAGAACTACAGCGCGGGAAGATTCCCGCCACTACCTCACCTGGACAAGAAGGGCGTGACCTGGAATGACGTCACGCCAGCAGTAGCCAATGGGCTATCGTGGAGCCACATTCAAATGTATAACCACCGTATATATTGAGCTGTTCGTCCGCCATTACCTCATGTTCCCCTAGACCACCATGCAATAAAGATGTGTTAAGCCAGTGCTACGGCTGTCCCTGTGTCTTGTTTCTCATACACTAAAGTTCCTGTTGTTTATCTTCCTGTATCTCATCAAGTGTGATGAAGGAGAGATCCTCAGGTGGAACCAGTTGTTCCTCTGTGTGTTCCTCATCATGTGTGATGAGGGAAAGAGCCTCAAATTGATTCTGTAACTTCAGACTCTCAGAGTGATCTCTTGCCCTTCTACTTCTTCGAGTCACATTCCTCCATGCATCTACCTCCTGAGGGAGGTAGAGAAAGAGAAGCTGTGAGTGAGTGAGAGAGAGAGAAAAGAGAAGCTGTGAGTGAGAGCGATAGAGAGAAAGAGAAGATGTGTGTGAGAGAGAGAAATAGAAGATGTGAGTGAGAGAGAGAGAGAAAGAGAAGATGTGAGTGAGAGAGAGAGAGAAAGAGAAGCTGTGAGTGAGAGAGAGAGAGAGAAAGAGAAGCTGTGAGTGAGAGAGAAAGAGAAGCTGTGAGTGAGAGAGAGAGAGAAAGAGATGCTGTGAGTGAGAGAGAGAGCGAGAAAGAGAAGCTGTGAGTGAGAGAGAGAAAGCGAAAGAGAAGCTGTGAGTGAGAGAGAGAGAGAGAAAGAGAAGCTGTGAGAAAGAGAGAGAAATAGAAGATGTGAGTGAGTGAGAGAGAGAGAGAAAGAGAAGCTGTGAGTGAGAGAGAGAGATTAAGAGAAGCTGTGAGTGAGAGAGAGAGAGAAAGAGAAGCTGTGAGAGAGAGAGAAATAGAAGATGTGAGTGATAGAGAGAGAGAAAGAGAAGCTGTGAGTGAGAGAGAGAGAGAAAGAGAAGCTTTGAGTGAGAGAGAGAAAGAGAAGCTGTGAGTGAGAGAGAGAAAGAGAAGCTGTGAGTGAGAGAGAAAGAGAGAGAGATGCTGTGAGTGAGAGAGAGAGAGAAAAAGAGAAGCTGTGAGTGAGTGAGAGAGAGAAAAGAGAAGCTGTGAGTGAGAGAGATAGAGAGAAAGAGAAGCTGTGAGAAAGAGAGAGAAATAGAAGATGTGAGTGAGTGAGAGAGAGAGAGAAAGAGAAGCTGTGAGAGAGAGAGAGAGAGAGAAATAGAAGCCGTGAGTGAGAGAGAGAGAGAAAGAGAAGCTGTGAGTGAGTGAGAGTTAGAGAAAGAGAAGCTGTGAGTTAGTGAGAGAGAGAGAAAGAGAAGCTGTGTGAGAGAGACAGAGTGAGAAAGAGAAGCTTGAGTGAGTAAGAGAGAGAGAAAGAAAAGCTGTGAGGGAGAGAGAAAGAAAAGCTGTGAGTGAGAGAGTTAGAGAGAGAGAGAAAGAGAAGCTGTGTGTGAGTGAGAGAGAGAGAGAATGAGAAGCTGTGAGAGAGAGAGAAAGAGAAGCTGTGAGTGAGTGAGAGAGAGAGAAGGAGAAGCAGTAAGTTAGTGAGAGAGAGAGAAACAGGTTGTGAGTTAGTGACAGAAAGAGAGAAAGAGAAGATGTGAGTGAGTGAGAGAGAGGGAGAGAAGCTGTGAGTCAGTGAGACAGAGAGAAAGAGAAGCAGTGAGTGAGAGAGACAGAGAGAGAAAGAGTAGCTGTGAGTGAGTGAGTGAGGGAGAGAAAGAAAGAGAAGCTGTGAGTGAGAGAGAGAGAGAAAGAGAAGCTGTGAGGGAGAGAGAGAGAAAGAGAAGCTGTGAGTGTGAAGGAGAGAGAGAAAGAGAAGCTATGTAAGAGAGAGAGAGAAGCTGTGAGTGAGAGAGCGAGAGTGAAAGAGAAGCTGTGAGTGAGTGAGAGAGAGAGAAATAGAAGCTGTCAGTGAGAGAGAGAAAGAGAAGCTGTGATTGAGAGATAGACAGAGAAAGAGAAGCTGTGAGAGAGAGAGAGAAATTAAAGCTGTGAGTGAGAGAGAGAGAAATTGAAGCTGTGAGTGAGAGAGAAAGAGAGAGAGATGCTGTGAGTGAGAGAGAGAGAGAGAAAGAGAAGCTGTGAGTGAGTGAGAGAGAGAAAAGAGAAGCTGTGACTGAGAGAGATAGAGAGAAAGAGAAGCTGTGAGAAAGAGAGAGAAATAGAAGATGTGAGTGAGTGAGAGAGAGAGAGAAAGAGAAGCTGTGAGTGAGAGAGAGAGAGAAATAGAAGCCGTGAGTGAGAGAGACAGAGAGAGAGAAGCTGTGAGTGAGTGAGAGAGAGAGAGAAAGAGAAGCTGTGAGTGAGAGAGAGAGAGAAAGAGAAGCTGTGAGTGAGTGAGAGTTAGAGAAAGAGAAGCTGTGAGTTAGTGAGAGAGAGAGAAAGAGAAGCTGTGTGAGAGAGACAGAGTGAGAAAGAGAAGCTTGAGTGAGTGAGAGAGAGAAAGAAAAGCTGTGAGGGACAGAGAAAGAGAAGCTGTGAGTGAGAGAGTTAGAGAGAGAGAGAAAGAGAAGCTGTGTGTGAGTGAGAGAGAGAGAATGAGAAGCTATGAGAGAGAGAGAAAGAGAAACTGTGAGTGAGTGAGAGAGAGAGAAGGAGAAGCTATGAGTTAGTGAGAGAGAAACAGAAGTTGTGAGTTAGTGACAGAAAGAGAGTAAGAGAAGATGTGAGTGAGTGAGAGAGAGAGAAGCTGTGAGTCAGTGAGACAGAGAGAAAGAGAAGCAGTGAGTGAGAGAGACAGAGAGAGAAAGAGTAGCTGTGAGTGAGTGAGTGAGGGAGAGAAAGAAAGAGAAGCTGTGAGTGAGAGAGAGAGAGAAAGAGAAGCTGTGAGTGAGAGAGAGAGAAAAAGAGAAGCTGTGAGGGAGAGAGAGAGAAAGAGAAGCTGTGAGTGAGTGAGAGAGAGAGAAAAGAGAAGCTGTGAGTGAGAGAGATAGAGAGAAAGAGAAGCTGTGTGTGAGAGAGAGAAATAGAAGATGTGAGTGAGAGAGAGAGAGAAAGAGAAGCTGTGAGTGAGAGTGAGAGAGAGAAAAAGAAGCTGTGAGTGAGAGAGAGAAAGAGAAGCTGTGAGTGAGAGAGAGAGAGAGAAAGAGATGCTGTGAGTGAGAGAGAGAGAGAAAGAGAAGCTGTGAGTGAGAGAGAGAAAGCGAAAGAGAAGCTGTGAGTGAGAGAGAGAGAGAAAGAGAAGCTGTGAGAAAGAGAGAGAAATAGAAGATGTGAGTGAGTGAGAGAGAGAGAGAGAGAAAGAGAAGCTGTGAGTGAGAGAGAGAGAAAGAGAAGCTGTGAGTGAGAGAGAGAGAGAGAAAGAGAAGCTGTGTGTGTGAGAGAGAAATAGAAGATGTGAGTGAGAGAGAGAGAGAAAGAGAAGCTGTGAGTGAGAGAGAGAGAGAGAGAAAGAGAAGCTGTGAGTGAGAGAGAAAGAGAAGCTGTGAGTGAGAGAGAGAAAGAGAAGCTGTGAGTGAGAGAGAGAGAGAGAGAGATGCTGTGAGTGAGAGAGAGAGAGAGAAAGAGAAGCTGTGAGTGAGTGAGAGAGAGAAAAGAGAAGCTGTGAGTGAGAGAGATAGAGAGAAAGAGAAGCTGTGAGAAAGAGAGAGAAATAGAAGATGTGAGTGAGTGAGAGAGAGAGAGAAAGAGAAGCTGTGAGTGAGTGAGAGAGAGAAAAATAGAAGCCGTGAGTGAGAGAGACAGAGAGAGAGAAGCTGTGAGTGAGTGAGTGAGAGAGAGAGAGAGAGAAGCTGTGAGTGAGAGAGAGAGAGAAAGAGAAGCTGTGAGTGAGTGAGAGTTAGAGAAAGAGAAGCTGTGAGTTAGTGAGAGAGAGAGAAAGAGAAGCTGTGTGAGAGAGACAGAGTGAGAAAGAGAAGCTTGAGTGAGTGAGAGAGAGAGAAAGAAAAGCTGTGAGGGAGAGAGAAAGAGAAGCTGTGAGTGAGAGAGTTAGAGAGAGAGAGAAAGAGAAGCTGTGTGTGAGTGAGAGAGAGAGAGAATGAGAAGCTGTGAGAGAGAGAGAAAGAGAAGCTGTGAGTGAGTGAGAGAGAGAGAAGGAGAAGCAGTGAGTTAGTGAGAGAGAGAGAAACAGAAGTTGTGAGTTAGTGACAGAAAGAGAGAAAGAGAAGATGTGAGTGAGTGAGTGAGAGAGAGAGAAGCTGTGAGTCAGTGAGACGGAGAGAAAGAGAAGCAGTGAGTGAGAGAGACAGAGAGAGAAAGAGTAGCTGTGAGTGAGTGAGTGAGGGAGAGAAAGAAAGAGAAGCTGTGAGTGAGAGAGAGAGAGAAAGAGAAGCTGTGAGGGAGAGAGAGAGAAAGAGAAGCTGTGAGTGAGTGAGAGAGAGAGAAAAGAGAAGCTGTGAGTGAGAGAGATAGAGAGAAAAGAGAAGCTGTGAGTGAGAGAGATAGAGAGAAAGAGAAGCTGTGTGAGAGAGAGAGAAATAGAAGATGTGAGTGAGAGAGAGAGAGAGAAAGAGAAGCTGTGAGTGAGAGAGAGAGAGAGAAAGAGAAGCTGTGAGTGAGAGAGAGAGAAAGAGAAGCTGTGAGTGAGAGAGAGAAAGAGAAGCTGTGAGTGAGAGAGAGAGAGAAAGAGATGCTGTGAGTGTGAGAGAGAGAAAGAGAAGCTGTGAGTGATAGAGAGAAAGTGAAAGAGAAGCTGTGAGTGAGTGAGAGAGAGAGAAGGAGAAGCAGTGAGTTAGTGAGAGAGAGAGAAACAGAAGTTGTGAGTTAGTGACAGAAAGAGAAAGAGAGAAAGAGAAGCTTTGAGTGAGGGAGACAGAGAGAGAAATAGAACCTGTGAGTGAGCAAGAGAGAGAGAGAAAGAGAAGCTGTGAGTGAGAGAGAGAGAAGCTGTGAGAGAGAGAGAGAAAGAGTAGCTGTGAATGAGAGAGAGAGAGAGAGAAAGAGAAGCTGTGAGTGAAAGAGAGAAAGCAAAAAAGCTGTGAGTGAGAGAGAGAGAGAGAAAGAGAAGCTGTGAGTGAGGGAGATAGAGAGAGAAATAGAACCTGTGAGTGAGCAAGAGAGAGTGAGAAAGAGAAGCTGTGAGTGTGAGAGAGAGAAAGAGAAGCTGTGAGTGAGAGAGAGAAAGAGAAGCTATGTGTGAGAGAGATAGAGAAAGTGAAGGTTTGAGTGAGTGTGAGAGTGAAAGAAAGAGATACTGTGAGTGAGAGAGAGAGAAAGAATCTGTGAGAGAGAAAGAGAAGCTATGAGTGAGAGAGTGAAAGAGAAGCAGTGAGTGAGTGAGAGAGAGGGAAAGCGAAGCTGTGAGTGAGAGAGAGAGAGAAAGAGAAACTGTTAGAGAGAGAGAGAGAGAAGCTGTGTGGAGAGAGAGAGAAAGAGAAGCTGTGAGTGAGAGAGCAAAAGAGAAGCGGTGAGTGAGAGAGAGAGAGAAAGAGAAGCTGTGAGTGAGAGAGAAAGAGAAGCTGTGAGGGAGAGAGAGAGAGAAGCTGTGAGTGAGAGAGAGAGAGACCAATAGAAGCTGTTAGAGAGAGAGAGAGAAAGAGAAGCTGTGAGGGAGAGAGACAGAGAGAGAAAGAGAAGCTGTGAGTGAGTGTGTGAGTGAGAGAGAGAGAGAAGCTGTGAGTGAGAGAGAGAGAGAGAAGCTGTGAGTGAGAGAGAGAATGAGAAAGAGAAGCTGTGAGTGAGAGAGATAGAGAGAGAAGCTGTGAGTGAGGGAGACAGAGAGTGAAATAGAACCTGTGAGTCAGAGAGATAGAGAGAAAGAGAAGCTGTGAGAGAGAGAGAGAAATAGAAGATGTGAGTGAGTGAGAGAGAGAGATAAAGAGAAGCTGTGAGTGAGTGAGAGAGAGAAAGAGAGGAAAGCTGTGTGTGAGAGAGAAAGAGTAGCTGTGAGAGTGAGAGAGAGAGAAATAGAAGCCATGAGTGAGAGAGACAGAGAGAGAAGCTGTGAATGAGTGAGAGAGAGAGAAAGAGAAACTGTGAGTTAGAGAGATAGAGAGAGAAAGAGAAGCTGTGAGTGAGTGAAAGAGAGAGAAAGAGAAGCTGTGACTTAGTGAGAGAGAGAGAAAAAGAAGGTGTGTGAGAGAGACAGAGAGAGAAAGAGAAGCGTGAGTGAGTGAGAGAGAAAGAAAAGCTGTGAGTGAGAGAGAAAGAGAAGCTGTGAGTGAGAGAGAGAGAGAAAGAGAAGCTTTGAGTGAAGGAGACAGAGAGAGAAATAGAACCTGTGAGTGAGCAAGAGAGAGAGAGAAAGAGAAGCTGTGAGTGAGAGAGAGAGAAGCTGTGAGAGAGAGAGAAAGAGTAGCTGTGAATGAGAGAGAGAGAGAGAGAAAGAGAAGCTGTGAGTGAAAGAGAGAAAGCAAAAAAGCTGTGAGTGAGAGAGAGAGAGAGAAAGAGGAGCTGTGAGTGAGGGAGATAGAGAGAGAAATAGAACCTGTGAGTGAGCAAGAGAGAGTGAGAAAGTTAAGCTGTGAGTGTGAGAGAGAGAGAAAGAGAAGCTGTGAGTGAGAGAGAGAAAGAGAAAATATGCGTGAGAGAGATAGAGAAAGTGAAGGTTTGAGTGAGTGTGAGAGTGAAAGAAAGAGATACTGTGAGTGAGAGAGAGAGAAAGAATCTGTGAGAGAGAAAGAGAAGCTATGAGTGAGAGAGTGAAAGAGAAGCAGTGAGTGAGTGAGAGAGAGGGAAAGCGAAGCTGTGAGTGAGAGAGAGAGAGAAAGAGAAACTGTTAGAGAGAGAGAGAGAAGCTGTGTGGAGAGAGAGAGAAAGAGAAGCTGTGAGTGAGAGAGCAAAAGAGAAGCGGTGAGTGAGAGAGAGAGAGAGAGAAAGAGAAGCTGTGAGTGAGAGAGAAAGAGAAGCTGTGAGGGAGAGAGAGAGAGAAGCTGTGAGTGAGAGAGAGAGAGACCAATAGAAGCTGTTAGAGAGAGAGAAAGAGAAGCTGTGAGGGAGAGAGACAGAGAGAGAAAGAGAAGCTGTGAGTGAGTGTGTGAGTGAGAGAGAGAGAGAAGCTGTGAGTGAGAGAGAGAGAGAGAAGCTGTGAGTGAGAGAGAGAATGAGAAAGAGAAGCTGTGAGTGAGAGAGATAGAGAGAGAAGCTGTGAGTGAGGGAGACAGAGAGTGAAATAGAACCTGTGAGTCAGAGAGATAGAGAGAAAGAGAAGCTGTGAGAGAGAGAGAGAAATAGAAGATGTGAGTGAGTGAGAGAGAGAGTTAAAGAGAAGCTGTGAGTGAGTGAGAGAGAGAAAGAGAGGAAAGCTGTGTGTGTGAGAGAAAGAGTAGCTGTGAGAGTGAGAGAGAGAGAAATAGAAGCCATGAGTGAGAGAGACAGAGAGAGAAGCTGTGAATGAGTGAGAGAGAGAGAAAGAGAAACTGTGAGTGAGAGAGAGAGAGAGAAAGAGAAGCTGTGTGTGAGTAAGAGAGAGAGAGAATGAGAAGCTGTGAGAGAGAGAGAGAAAGAGAAGCTGTGAGAGAGAGAGAGAAGGAGAAGCTGTGAATTAGTGAGAGAGGGTTGAAATTGAAGCTGTGAGTGAGAGACAGAGAGAAACAGAAGTTGTGAGTGAGTTATAGAGAGAGAGAAAGAGAACCAGTGTGTGAGAGAGAGTGAAAGAGAAGCTGTGTGTGTGAGAGAGAAAGAGAAGCTGTGAGTGAGTGAGAGAGAGAGAGAAAGAGAAGCTGTGAGTGAGAGAGAGAGAGAGAAGCTGTGAGTGAGAGAGAGAGAGAGAAAGAGAAGCAGTGAGTGAGAGAGACAGAGAGAGAAAGAGAAGCTGTTAGTGAGTGAGAGAGAGAAAGAGTAGCTGTGATGAGAGAGAGAGAGAGAAAAGAGAAGCTGTGAGTGAGAGAGAGAGAGAGAAAGAGAAGCAGTGTGTGAGAGAGAAATAGAACCTGTGAGTGAGTGAGTGAGAGAGAGAAAGAGAAGCTGTGAGTGAGTGAGAGAATGAGAGAAAGAGAAGCTGTGAGTGAGTGAGAGAGAGAGAGAGAAGCTGTGAGTCAGTGAGACAGAGAGAAAGAGAAGCAGTGAGTGATACAGACAGAGAGAGAAAGAGAAGCTGTGAGTGAGGGAGGGAGGGAGAGAAAGAAAGAGAAGCTGTGAGTGAGAGATAGAAAGAGAAAGAGAAGCTGTGAGTGAGATAGAGAGAGAAAGAGAAGCTGTGAGGGAGAGAGAGAGAAAGAGAAGCTGTGAGTGAGTGAGAGAGAGAGAAAAGAGAAGCTGTGAGTGAGAGAGATAGAGAGAAAGAGAAGCTGTGTGAGAGAGAAATAGAAGATGTGAGTGAGAGAGAGAGAGAAAGAGAAGCTGTGAGTGAAAGAGAGAGAGAGAAAGAGAAGCTATGAGTGAGAGAGAGAGAGAGAGAAAGAGAAGCTGTGAGTGAGAGAGTGAAAGAGAAGCTGTGAGAGAGAGAGAGAGAGAAAAGCTGTGAGTGATAGAGAGCGAGCGAAAGAGAAGCTGTGAGTGAGAGAGAGAAAGCGAAAGAGAAGCTGTGAGTGAGAGAGAGAGAGAAAGAGAAGCTGTGAGTGAGGGAGACAGAGAGAGAAATAGAACCTGTGAGTGAGCAAGAGAGAGAGAGAAAGAGAAGCTGTGAGAGAGAGAGAGAGAGAAGCTGTGAGAGAGAGGGAAAGAGTAGCTGTGAATGAGAGAGAGAGAAAGAGAAGCTGTGAGTGAGAGAGAGAGAGAGAAAGAGAAGCTGTGAGTGAGAGAGAGAGAAAGAGAAGCTGTGAGTGAGAGAGAGAAAGCAAAAGAGAAGCTGTGAGTGAGAGAGAAAGAGAGAAAGAGAAGCTGTGAGTGAGGGAGACAGAGAGAGAAATAGAACCTGTGATTGAGCAAGAGACAGAGAGAAAGAGAAGTTGTGAGTGAGAGAGAGAGAGAAGCTGTGAGTGAGAGAGAGAAAGAGAAGCTGTGAGTGAGAGAGATAGAGAAAGTGAAGGAGTGAGTGAGTGACAGAGCGAGAGAAAGAGATACTGTGAGTGAGAGAGAGAGAAAGAAGCTGTGAGAGAGAAAGAGAAGCTATGAGTGAGAGAGTGAAAGAGAAGCGGTGAATGAGTGAGAGAGAGGGAAAGCGAAGCTTGAGTGAGAGAGAGAGAGAAAGAGAAACTGTTAGAGAGAGAGAGAGAGAAGCTGTGTAGAGAGAGAGAAAAAGAGAAGCTGTGAGTGAGTGATTGAGTGAGTGAGAGAGAGAAAGAGAAGTTGTGAGTGAGAAAGAAAGAGAAGCTGTGTGTGAGAGAGAGAAAGAGAAGCTGTGAGTGAGAGAGCAAAAGAGAAGCGGTGAGTGAGTGAGAGAGAGAGAAAGAGAAGCTGTGAGAGAGAGAGAAAGAGAAGCTGTGAGTGAGTGTGAGAGAGAGAAGCTGTGAGTGAGAGAGAGAAACCAATAGAAGCTGTTAGAGAGAGAGAGAGAAAGAGAAGCTGTGAGGGGGAGAGAGAGAAAGAGAAGCTGGGAGGGAGAGAGAGAGAGAAGCTGTGAGTGAGAGAGAGAAAGAGAAGCTGCGAGTGAGAGAGAGAGAGAAAGAGAAGCTGTGAGTGAGTGAGAGAGAGAAAAGATATGCTGTGAGTGAGAGAGATAGAGAGAAAGAGAAGCTGTGTGTGAGAGAAATAGAACCTGTGAGTGAGTGAGAGAGAGAGAAAGAGAAGCTGTGAGTGAGAGAGAGAGAGAGAAAGAGAAGCTGTGAGAAAGAGAGAGAAATAGAAGATGTGAGTGAGTGAGAGAGAGAGAGAAAGAGAAGCTGTGAGTGAGAGAGAGAGAGAGAAAGAGAAGCTGTGAGTGAGAGAGAGAGAGAGAAAGAGAAGCTGTGTGTGAGGGAGAGAAATAGAAGATGTGAGTGAGAGAGAGAGAGAGAAAGAGAAGCTGTGAGTGAGAGAGAGAGAGAGAAAGAGAAGCTGTGAGTGAGAGAGAGAGAGAAAGAGAAGCTGTGAGTGAGAGAGAGAAAGAGAAGCTGTGAGTGAGAGAGAGAGAGAAAGAGATGCTGTGAGTGAGAGAGAGAGAGAGAAAGAGAAGCTGTGAGTGAGTGAGAGAGAGAAAAGAGAAGCTGTGAGTGAGAGAGATAGAGAGAAAGAGAAGCTGTGAGAAAGAGAGAGAAATAGAAGATGTGAGTGAGTGAGAGAGAGAGAGAAAGAGAAGCTGTGAGTGAGAGAGAGAGAAAAATAGAAGCCGTGAGTGAGAGAGACAGAGAGAGAAGCTGTGAGTGAGTGAGAGAGAGAGAGAAAGAGAAGCTGTGAGTGAGAGAGAGAGAGAAAGAGAAGCTGTGAGTGAGTGAGAGTTAGAGAAAGAGAAGATGTGAGTTAGTGAGAGAGAGAGAGAAAGAGAAGCTGTGTGAGAGAGACAGAGTGAGATAGAGAAGCTTGAGTGAGTGAGAGGGAGAGAAAGAAAAGCTGTGAGGGAGAGAGAAAGAGAAGCTGTGAGTGAGAGAGTTAGAGAGAGAGAGAAAGAGAAGCTGTGTGTGAGTGAGAGAGAGAGAATGAGAAGCTGTGGGAGAGAGAGAAAGAGAAGCTGTGAGTTAGTGAGAGAGAGAGAAACAGAAGTTGTGAGTTAGTGACAGAATGAGAGAAAGAGAAGATGTGAGTGAGTGAGAGAGAGAGAGAGAAGCTGTGAGTCAGTGAGACAGAGAGAAAGAGAAGCAGTGAGTGAGAGAGACAGAGAGAGAAAGAGTAGCTGTGAGTGAGTGAGTGAGGGAGAGAAAGAAAGAGAAGCTGTGAGTGAGAGAGAGAGAGAAAGAGAAGCTGTGAGGGAGAGAGAGAGAAAGAGAAGCTGTGAGTGAGTGAGAGAGAGAGAAAAGAGAAGCTGTGAGTGAGAGAGATAGAGAGAAAAGAGAAGCTGTGAGTGAGAGAGATAAAGAGAAAGAGAAGCTGTGTGAGAGAGAGAGAAATAGAAGATGTGAGTGAGAGAGAGAGAGAGAGAAAGACAAGCTGTGAGTGAGAGAGAGAGAGAGAGAGAAAGAGAAGCTGTGAGAGAGAGAGAGAGAGAAAGAGAAGCTGTGAGTGAGAGAGAGAAAGAGAAGCTGTGAGTGAGAGAGAGAGAGAAAGAGATGCTGTGAGTGTGAGAGAGAGAAAGAGAAGCTGTGAGTGAGAGAGAGAAAGTGAAAGAGAAGCTGTGAGTGAGAGAGAGAGAGAAAGAGAAGCTGTGAGTGAGTGAGTGAGGGAGAGAAAGAAAGAGAAGCTGTGAGTGAGAGAGAGAAAGAGAAAGAGAAGCTGTGAGTGAGAGAGAGAGAGAAAGAGAAGCTGTGAGGGAGAGAGAGAGAAAGAGAAGCTGTGAGTGAGTGAGAGAGAGAGAAAAGAGAAGCTGTGAGTGAGAGAGGTAGAGAGAAAGAGAAGCTGTGTGAGAGAGAAATAGAAGATGTGAGTGAGAGAGAGAGAGAAAGAGAAGCTGTGAGTGAAAGAGAGAGAGAGAAAGAGAAGCTGTGAGTGAGAGAGAGAGAGAGATAGAGAAGCTGTGAGTGAGAGAGTGAAAGAGAAGCTGTGAGAGAGAGAGAGAGAGAAGCTGTGAGTGATAGAGAGAGAGCGAAAGAGAAGCTGTGATTGAGAGAGAGAAAGCGATGGAGAAGCTGTGAGTGAGAGAGAGAGAGAGAAAGAGAAGCTGTGAGTGAGGGAGACAGAGAGAGAAATAGAACCTGTGAGTGAGCAAGAGAGAGAGAGAAATAGAAGCTGTGAGAGAGAGAGAGAGAGAGAGAGAAGCTGTGAGAGAGAGGGAAAGAGTAGCTGTGAATGAGAGAGAGAAAGAGAAGCTGTGAGTGAGAGAGAGAGAGAGAGAAAGAGAAGCTGTGAGTGAGAGAGAGAGAAAGAGAAGCTGTGAGTGAGAGAGAGAAATCAAAAGAGAAGCTGTGAGTGAGAGAGAAAGAGAGAAAGAGAAGCTGTGAGTGAGGGAGACAGAGAGAGAAATAGAACCTGTGATTGAGCAAGAGAGAGAGAGAAAGAGAAGTTGTGAGTGAGAGAGAGAGAGAGAAGCTGTGAGTGAGAGAGAGAAAGAGAAGCTGTGAGTGAGAGAGATAGAGAAAGTGAAGGAGTGAGTGAGTGACAGAGTGAGAGAAAGAGATACTGTGAGTGAGAGAGAGAGAAAGAAGCTGTGAGAGAGAAAGAGAAGCTATGAGTGAGAGAGTGAAAGAGAAGCGGTGAATGAGTGAGAGAGAGGGAAAGCGAAGCTTGAGTGAGAGAGAGAGAGAAAGAGAAACTGTTAGAGAGAGAGAGAGAGAAGCTGTGTATAGAGAGAGAGAAAGAGAAGCTGTGAGTGAGTGATTGATTGAGTGAGAGAGAGAAAGAGAAGTTGTGAGTGAGAAAGAAAGAGAAGCTGTGTGTGTGAGAGAGAAAGAGAAGCTGTGAGTGAGAGAGCAAAAGAGAAGCGGTGAGTGAGTGAGAGAGAGAGAAAGAGAAGCTATGAGTGAGAGAGAAAGAGAAGCTGTGAGTGAGTGTGAGAGAGAGAAGCTGTGAGTGAGAGAGAGAAACCAATAGAAGCTGTTAGAGAGAGAGAGAGAAAGAGAAGCTGTGAGGGAGAGAGAGAGAAAGAGAAGCTGGGAGGGAGAGAGAGAGAGAAGCTGTGAGTGAGAGAGAGAAAGAGAAGCTGCGAGTGAGAGAGAGAGAGAGAAAGAGAAGCTGTGAGTGAGTGAGAGAGAGAAAAGATATGCTGTGAGTGAGAGAGATAGAGAGAAAGAGAAGCTGTGTGTGAGAGAGAAATAGAACCTGTGAGTGAGTGAGTGAGTGAGAGAGAGAGAAGCTGTGACTGAGTGAGAGAAAGAGAGAAAGAGAAGCTGTGAGTGAGTGAGAGAGAGAGAGAGAGAGAAGCTGTGAGTCAGTGAGACAGAGAGAAAGAGAAGCAGTGAGTGAGACAGACAGAGAGAGAAAGAGAAGCTGTGAGTGAGTGAGTGAGGGAGAGAAAGAAAGAGAAGCTGTGAGTGAGAGAGAGAAAGAGAAAGAGAAGCTGTGAGTGAGAGAGAGAGAGAAAGAGAAGCTGTGAGGGAGAGAGAGAAAGAGAAGCTGTGAGTGAGTGAGAGAGAGAGAAAAGAGAAGCTGTGAGTGAGAGAGATAGAGAGAAAGAGAAGATGTGTGAGAGAGAGAAATATAAGATGTGAGTGAGAGAGAGAGAGAGAAAGAGAAGCTGTGAGTGAGAGAGAGAGAGAAAGAGAAGCTGTGAGTGAGAGAGTGAAAGAGAAGCTGTGAGTGAGAGAGAGAAAGCGAAAGAGAAGCAGTGAGTGAGAGAGAGAGAAAGAGAAGCTGTGAGTGAGGGAGACAGAGAGAGAAATAGAACCTGTGAGTGAGCAAGAGAGAGAGAGAAAGAGAAGCTGTGAGTGAGAGAGAGAGAAGCTGTGTGTGTGAGAGAGAGAGAGAAGCTGTGAGAGAGAGAGAAAGAGTAGCTGTGAATGAGAGAGAGAGAAAGAGAAGCTGTGAGTGAGAGAGAGAGAGAGAAAGAGAAGCTGTGAGTGAGAGAGAGAGAAAGAGAAGCTGTGAGTGAGAGAGAGAAAGCAAAAGAGAAGCTGTGAGTGAGAGAGAAAGAGAGAAAGAGAAGCTGTGAGTGAGGGAGACAGAGAGAGAAATAGAACCTGTGAGTGAGCAAGAGAGAGAGAGAAAGAGAAGTTGTGAGTGAGAGAGAGAGAGAAGCTGTGAGTGAGAGAGAGAAAGAGAAGCTGTGAGTGAGAGAGATAGAGAAAGTGAAGGAGTGAGTGAGTGACAGAGCGAGAGAAAGAGATACTGTGAGTGAGAGAGAGAGAAAGAAGCTATGAGAGAGAAAGAGAATCTATGAGTGAGAGAGTGAAAGAGAAGCGGTGAATGAGTGAGAGAGAGGGAAAGCGAAGCTTGAGTGAGAGAGAGAGAGAGAGAAAGAGAAACTGTTATAGAGAGAGAGAGAAGCTGTGTAGAGAGAGAGAGAAAGAGAAGTTGTGTGAGTGAGAGAAAGAGAGAAAGAGAAGCTGTGAGTGAGTGATTGAGTGAGTGAGAGAGAGAAAGAGATGTTGTGAGTGAGAAAGAAAGAGAAGCTGTGTGTGAGAGAGAGAAAGAGAAGCTGTGAGTGAGAGAGAAAGAGAAGCTGTGAGTGAGTGTGAGAGAGAGAAGCTGTGAGTGAGAGAGAGAGATCAATAGAAGCTGTTAGAGAGGAGAGAAAGAGAAGCTGTGAGGGAGAGAGAGAGAAAGAGAAGCTGTGAGTGAGAGAGAAAGAGAAGCTGTGAGTGAGTGTGAGAGAGAAGCTGTGAGTGAGAGAGAGAGATCAATAGAAGCTGTTAGAGAGGAGAGAAAGAGAAGCTGTGAGGGAGAGAGAGAGAAAGAGAAGCTGTGAGGGAGAGAGAGAGAGAAGCTGTGAGTGAGAGAGAGAAAGAGAAGCTGCGAGTGAGAGAGAGAGAAAGAGAAGCTGTGAGTGAGTGAGAGAGAGAAAAGAGATGCTGTGAGTGAGAGAGATAGAGAGAAAGAGAAGCTGTGAGAAAGAGAGAGAAATAGAAGATGTGAGTGAGTGAGAGAGAGAGAGAAAGAGAAGCTGTGAGTGAGAGAGAGATAAATGCTGTGAGAGAGAGAGAGAGAAAGAAAGAGAAGCTGTGAGTTAGTGAGAGAGAGAAATAGAAGCTGTGAGTGAAAGAGACAGAGAGAGAGAAGCTGTGAGTGAGTGAGAGAGAGAGAGAAAGAGAAGCTGTGAGAGAGAGCAAGAGAGAGAATCTGTGAGTGAGTGAGAGTTAGAGAAAGAGAACCTGTGAGTTAGTGAGAGAGAGAGAAAGAGAAATTGTGTGAGAGACACAGAGAGAAAGAGAAGCGTGTGTGAGTGAGAGAGAGAGAGAAAGAAAAGCTGTGAGTGAGGGAGAAAGAGAAGCTGTGAGTGAGAGAGTTAGAGAGAGAGAGAAAGAGAAGCTCTGTGTGAGTGAGAGAGAGAGAGAGAATGAGAAGCTGTGAGAGAGAGAGAGAAAGAGAAGCTGTGAGTGAGTGAGAGAGAGAGGAGAAGCTGTGAGTTAGTGAGAGAGAGAGAAATTGAAGCTGTGAGTGAGAGAGAGAGAAACAGAAGTTGTGTGAGTGAGAGAAAGAGAGAAAGAGAAGCTGTGAGTGAGTGATTGAGTGAGTGAGAGAGAGAAAGAGAAGTTGTGAGTGAGAAAGAAAGAGAAGCTGTGTGTGTGAGAGAGAAAGAAGCTGTGAGTGAGAGAGCAAAAGAGAAGCGGTGAGTGAGTGTGAGAGAGAGAAGCTGTGAGTGTGAGAGACCAATAGAAGCTGTTAGAGAGAGAGAGAGAAAGAGAAGCTGTGAGGGAGAGAGAGAGAAAGAGAAGCTGGGAGGGAGAGAGAGAAGCTGTGAGTGAGAGAGAGAAAGAGAAGCTGCGAGTGAGAGAGAGAGAGAGAAAGAGAAGGTGTGAGTGAGTGAGAGAGAGAAAAGATATGCTGTGAGTGAGAGAGATAGAGAGAAAGAGAAGCTGTGTGTGAGAGAGAAATAGAACCTGTGAGTGAGTGAGTGAGAGAGAGAAAGAGAAGCTGTGAGTGAGTGAGAGAAAGAGAGAAAGAGAAGCTGTGAGTGAGTGAGAGAGAGAGAGAGAAGCTGTGAGTCAGTGAGACAGAGAGAAAGAGAAGCAGTGAGTGAGACAGACAGAGAGAGAAAGAGAAGCTGTGAGTGAGTGAGTGAGGGAGAGAAAGAAAGAGAAGCTGTGAGTGAGAGAGAGAAAGAGAAAGAGAAGCTGTGAGTGAGAGAGAGAGAGAAAGAGAAGCTGTGAGGGAGAGAGAGAAAGAGAAGCTGTGAGTGAGTGAGAGAGAGAAAAGAGAAGCTGTGAGTGAGAGAGATAGAGAGAAAGAGAAGCTGTGTGAGAGAGAGAGAAATATAAGATGTGAGTGAGAGAGAAAGAGAAAGGGAAGCTGTGAGTGAAAGAGAGAGAGAGAAAGAGAAGCTGTGAGTGAGAGAGAGAGAGAGAGAGAAAGAGAAGCTGTGAGTGAGAGAGTGAAAGAGAAGCTGTGAGAGAGAGAGAGAGAGAGAAGCTGTGAGTGATAGAGAGAGAGAGAAAGAGAAGCTGTGAGTGAGAGAGAGAAAGCGAAAGAGAAGCTGTGAGTGAGAGAGAGAGAGAAAGAGAAGCTGTGAGTGAGGGAGACAGAGAGAGAAATAGAACCTGTGAGTGAGCAAGGGAGAGAGAGAAAGAGAAGCTGTGAGAGAGAGAGAGAGAAGCTGTGAGAGAGAGAGAGAGAAGCTGTGAGAGAGAGAGAAAGAGTAGCTGTGAATGAGAGAGAGAGAAAGAGAAGCTGTGAGTGAGAGAGAGAGAAAGAGAAGCTGTGAGTGAGAGAGAGAGAAAGAGAAGCTGTGAGTGAGAGAGAGAAAGCAAAAGAGAAGCTGTGAGTGAGAGAGAAAGAGAGAAAGAGAAGCTGTGAGTGAGGGAGACAGAGAGAGAAATAGAACCTGTGAGTGAGCAAGAGAGAGAGAGAAAGAGTTGTGAGTGAGAGAGAGAGAGAGAAGCTGTGAGTGAGAGAGAGAAAGAGAAGCTGTGAGTGAGAGAGATAGAGAAAGTGAAGGAGTGAGTGAGTGACAGAGCGAGAGAAAGAGATACTGTGAGTGAGAGAGAGAGAAAGAAGCTGTGAGAGAGAAAGAGAAGCTATGAGTGAGAGAGTGAAAGAGAAGCGGTGAATGAGTGAGAGAGAGGGAAAGCGAAGCTTGAGTGAGAGAGAGAGAGAAAGAGAAACTGTTAGAGAGAGAGAGAGAAGCTGTGTAGAGAGAGAGAAAGAGAAGCTGTGAGTGAGTGATTGAGTGAGTGAGAGAGAGAAAGAGAAGTTGTGAGTGAGAAAGAAAGAGAAGCTGTGTGTGAGAGAGAGAAAGAGAAGCTGTGAGTGAGAGAGCAAAAGAGAAGCGGTGAGTGAGTGAGAGAGAGAGAAAGTTAAGCTGTGAGTGAGAGAGAAAGAGAAGCTGTGAGTGAGTGAGAGAGAGAGAAGCTGTGAGTGAGAGAGAGAGACCAATAGAAGCTGTTAGAGAGAGAGAGAAAGAGAAGCTGTGAGGGAGAGAGAGAGAAAGAGAAGCTGTGAGGGAGAGAGAGAGAGAAGCTGTGAGTGAGAGAGAGAAAGAGAAGCTGCGAGTGAGAGAGATAGAGAGAAAGAGAAGGTGTGAGAAAGAGAGAGAAATAGAAGATGTGAGTGAGTGAGAGAGAGAGAGAAAGAGAAGCTGTGAGTGAGTGAGAGAGAGAGAGATAAAAGCTGTGAGAGAGAGAGAGAGAAAGAGAAGCTGTGAGTTAGTGAGAGAGAGAAATAGAAGCTGTGAGTGAGAGAGACAGAGAGAGAGAAGCTGTGAGTGAGTGAGAGAGAGAGAGAAAGAGAAGCTGTGAGAGAGAGAGAGAGAGAGAAGCTGTGAATGAGTGAGAGTTAGAGAAAGAGAAGCTGTGAGTTAGTGAGAGAGAGAGAAAGAGAAATTGTGTGAGAGACAGAGAGAGAAAGAGAAGCGTGTGTGAGTGAGAGAGAGAGAGAAAGAAAAGCTGTGAGTGAGAGAGAAAGAGAAGCTGTGAGTGAGAGAGTTAGAGAGAGAGAGAAAGAGAAGCTCTGTGTGTGTGTGAGAGAGAGAGAATGAGAAGCTGTGAGAGAGAGAGAGAAAGAGAAGCTTTGAGTGAGTGAGAGAGAGAGAAGGAGAAGCTGTGAGTTAGTGAGAGAGAGAGAAATTGAAGCTGTGAGTGTGAGAGAGAGAAACAGAAGTTGTGTGAGTGAGAGAAAGAGAGAAAGAGAAGCTGTGAGTGAGAGAGAGAGAGAGAGAAGCTGTGAGTCAGTGAGACAGAGAGAAGGAGAAGCAGTGAGTGAGAGAGACAGAGAGAGAAAGAGAAGCTGTGAGTGAGAGAGTGAGGGAGAAAAAGAAAGAGAAGCTGTGAGTGAGAGAGAGAAAGAGAAAGAGAAGCTGTGAGTGAGAGATAGAGAGAAAGAGAAGCTGTGAGTGAGAGAGAAAGAACGAGAAGCTGTGAGTGAGAGAGAGAGAGAACGAGAAGCTGTGAGTGAGAGAGAGAGAGAGAAAGAGAAGCTGTGAGTGAGAGAGAGAGAGAAAGAGAAGCTGTGAGAGAGAGAGAGAAAGAGAAGCTGTGAGTGAGAGAGAGAAAGCGAAAGAGAAGCTGTGAGTGAAAGAGAGAGAGAAAGAGAAGCTTTGAGTGAGGGAGACAGAGAGAGAAATAGAACTTGTGAGTGAGCAAGAGAGAGAAAGAGAAGCTGTGAGTGAGAGAGAGAGAGAGAAGCTGTGAGAGAGAGAGAGAAAGAGTAGCTGTGAATGAGAGAGAGAGAGAGAAAGAGAAGCTGTGAGTGAGTGAGAGAGAGAGAGAGAAAGAGAAGCTGTGAGAGAGAGAGAGAGAAAGAGAAGCTGTGAGTGAGAGAGAGAAAGCAAAAGAGAAGCTGTGAGTGAGAGAGAAAGAGAGAAAGAGAAGCAGTGAGTGAGGGAGACAGAGAGAGAAATAGAACCTGTGAGTGAGCAAGAGAGAGAGAAAGAGAAGTTGTGAGTGAGAGAGAGAGAGAGAAGCTGTGAGTGAGAGAGAGAAAGAGAAGCTGTGAGTGAGAGAGATAGAGAAAGTGAAGGAGTGAGTGAGTGACAGAGCGAGAGAAAGAGATACTGTGAGTGAGAGAGAGAGAAAGAAGCTGTGAGAGAGAAAGAGAAGCTATGAGTGAGAGAGTGAAAGAGAAGCGGTGAATGAGTGAGAGAGAGGGAAAGCGAAGCTTGAGTGAGTGAGAGAGAGAAAGAGAAACTGTTAGAGAGAGAGAGAGAAGCTGTGTAGAGAGAGAGAAAGAGAAGCTGTGAGTGAGTGATTGAGTGAGTGAGAGAGAGAAAGAGAAGTTGTGAGTGAGAAAGAAAGAGAAGCTGTGTGTGAGAGAGAGAAAGTGAAGCTGTGAGTGAGGGAGCAAAAGAGAAGCGGTGAGTGAGTGAGAGAGAGAGAAAGTTAAGCTGTGAGTGAGAGAGAAAGAGAAGCTGTGAGTGAGTGAGAGAGAGAGAAGCTGTGAGTGAGAGAGAGAGACCAATAGAAGCTGTTAGAGAGAGAGAGAAAGAGAAGCTGTGAGGGAGAGAGAGAGAAAGAGAAGCTGTGAGGGAGAGAGAGAGAGAAGCTGTGAGTGAGAGAGAGAAAGAGAAGCTGCGAGTGAGAGAGATAGAGAGAAAGAGAAGGTGTGAGAAAGAGAGAGAAATAGAAGATGTGAGTGAGTGAGAGAGAGAGAGAAAGAGAAGCTGTGAGTGAGTGAGAAAGAGAGAGATAAAAGCTGTGAGAGAGAGAGAGAGAAAGAGAAGCTGTGAGTTAGTGAGAGAGAGAAATAGAAGCCGTGAGTGAGAGAGACAGAGAGAGAGAAGCTGTGAGTGAGTGAGAGAGAGAGAGAAAGAGAAGCTGTGAGAGAGAGCGAGAGAGAGAGAAGCTGTGAGTGAGTGAGAGTTAGAGAAAGAGAAGCTGTGAGTTAGTGAGAGAGAGAGAAAGAGAAATTGTGTGAGAGACAGAGAGAGAAAGAGAAGCGTGTGTGAGTGAGAGAGAGAGAGAAAGAAAAGCTGTGAGTGAGAGAGAAAGAGAAGCTGTGAGTGAGAGAGTTAGAGAGAGAGAGAAAGAGAAGCTCTGTGTGAGTGAGAGAGAGAGAGAGAATGAGAAACTGTGAGAGAGAGAGAGAAAGAGAAGCTTTGAGTGAGTGAGAGAGAGAGAAGGAGAAGCTGTGAGTTAGTGAGAGAGAGAGAAATTGAAGCTGTGAGTGTGAGAGAGAGAAACAGAAGTTGTGTGAGTGAGAGAAAGAGAGAAAGAGAAGCTTTGAGTGAGAGAGAGAGAGAGAGAAGCTGTGAGTCGGTGAGACAGAGAGAAGGAGAAGCAGTGAGTGAGAGAGACAGAGAGAGAAAGAGAAGCTGTGAGTGAGAGAGTGAGGGAGAAAAAGAAAGAGAAGCTGTGAGTGAGAGAGAGAAAGAGAAAGAGAAGCTGTGAGTGAGAGAGAGAGAGAGAAAGAGAAGCTGTGAGAGAGAGAGAGAAAGAGAAGCTGTGAGTGAGAGAGAGAAAGCGAAAGAGAAGCTGTGAGTGAAAGAGAGAGAGAAAGAGAAGCTTTGAGTGAGGGAGACAGAGAGAGAAATAGAACTTGTGAGTGAGCAAGAGAGAGAAAGAGAAGCTGTGAGTGAGAGAGAGAGAGAAAGAGAAGCTGTGAGAGAGAGAGAGAGAAAGAGAAGCTGTGAGTGAGAGAGAGAAAGCAAAAGAGAAGCTCTGAGTGAGAGAGAGAGAAACAGAAGCTGTGAGTGAGGGAGACAGAGAGAGAAATAGAACCTGTGAGTGAGCAAGAGAGAGAGAGAAAGAGAAGCTGTGAGTGAGTGAGAGAGAGAGAGAGAAGCTGTGAGTGAGAGAGAGAAAGAGAAGCTATGAGTGAGAGAGATAGAGAAAGTGAAGGTTTGAGTGAGTGAGAGAGCGAGAGAAAGAGATACTGTGAGTGAGAGAGAGAGAAAGAAGCTGTGAGAGAGAAAGAGAAGTTATGAGTGAGAGAGTGAAAGAGAAGCGGTGAATGAGTGAGAGAGAGGGAAAGCGAAGCTGTGAGTGAGAGAGTGAGAAAGAGAAACTGTTAAAGAGAGAGAGAGAGAGAAGCTGTGTGGAGAGAGAGAGAAAGAGAAGCTGTGAGTGAGTGAGTGAGTGAGTGAGAGAGAGAAAGAGAAGTTGTGAGTGAGAAAGAGAAGGTGTCAGAGAGAGAGAGAAAGAGAAGCTGTGAGTGAGAGAGCAAACGAGAAGCGGTGAGTGAGTGAGAGAGAGAGAAAGAGAAGCTGTGAGTGAGTGAGAGAGAGAGAGAAAAGCTGTGAGAGAGAGAAAGAGAAGCTGTGAGAGAGAGCGAGAGAGAGAGAAGCTGTGAGTGAGTGAGAGTTAGAGAAAGAGAAGCTGTGAGTTAGTGAGAGAGAGAGAAAGAGAAATTGTGTGAGAGACAGAGAGAGAAAGAGAAGCGTGTGTGAGTGAGAGAGAGAGAGAAAGAAAAGCTGTGAGTGAGAGAGAAAGAGAAGCTGTGAGTGAGAGAGTTAGAGAGAGAGAGAAAGAGAAGCTCTGTGTGAGTGAGAGAGAGAGAGAGAATGAGAAGCTGTGAGAGAGAGAGAGAAAGAGAAGCTGTGAGTGAGTGAGAGAGAGAGAAGGAGAAGCTGTGAGTTAGTGAGAGAGAGAGAAATTGAAGCTGTGAGTGAGAGAGAGAAACAGAAGTTGTGTGAGTGAGAGAAAGAGAGAAAGAGAAGCTGTGAGTGAGTGAGAGAGAGAGAGAAGCTGTGAGTCAGTGAGACAGAGAGAAGGAGAAGCAGTGAGTGAGAGAGACAGAGAGAGAAAGAGTAGCTGTGAGTGAGAGAGTGAGGGAGAGAAAGAAAGAGAAGCTGTGAGTGAGAGAGAGAAAGAGAAAGAGAAGCTGTGAGTGAGAGATAGAGAGAAAGAGAAGCTGTGAGTGAGAGAGAGAGAGAAAGAGAAGCTGTGAGTGAGAGAGAGAGAGAACGAGAAGCTGTGAGTGAGAGAGAGAGAAAGAGAAGCTATAAGTGAGAGAGAGAGAGAGAGAAAGAGAAGCTGTGTGAGAGAGAGAGAAAGAGAAGCTGTGAGTGAGAGAGAGAGAGAGAAAGAGAAGCTGTGAGTGAGAGAGAAAGCGAAAGAGAAGCTGTGAGTGAAAGAGAGAGAGAAAGAGAAGCTTTGAGTGAGGGAGACAGAGAGAGAAATAGAACTTGTGAGTGAGCAAGAGAGAGAAAGAGAAGCTGTGAGTGAGAGAGAGAAAGAGAAGCTGTGAGTGAGTGAGAGAGAGAGAGAAGCTGTGAGTGAGTGAGAGAGAGAGAAAAAGAAGCTGTGCGTGCGAGAGCCAGAGGGAGAAGAGAAGCTGTGAGTGAGAGAGAGAGAGCGAGAAAGAGAAGCTGTGAATGAGAGAGAGAAAGAGTAGCTGTGAATGAGAGAGAGAGAGAAAGAGAAACTGTGAGTGAGAGAGAGAGAGAGAGAAAGTGAATCTGTGAGTGAGAGAGAGAGAAAGAGAAGCTGTGAGTGAGAGAGAGAAAGCAAAAGATAAGCCGTGAGTGAGAGAGAGAGAGAGAGAGAAGCTGTGTGTGAGAGAGAGAAAGAGAAAGAGAAGCTGTGAGTGAGAGATAGAGAGAAAGAGAAGCTGTGAGTGAGAGGGAGAGAGAACGAGAAGCTGTGAGTGAGAGAGAGAGAACGAGAAGCTGTGAGTGAGAGAGAGAGAGAGAAAGAGAAGCTGTGAGTGAGAGAGAAAGAAAGAAAGAGAAGCTGTGTGTGAGAGAGAGAAAGAGAAGCTGTGAGTGAGAGAGAGAGAATCAGGGAGTGAGTAAGAGAGAGGGGGGAAGCTGTGAGTGAGAGAGAGAGAAATAGAAGCTGTAAGTGAGAGAGAGAGAAAGAGAAGCTGTGAGTGAAAGAGAGAGAAAGAAGCTGTGAGTGAGAGAGAAAGAGAAGCTGTGAGAGCGAGAGAGAAAGAGAAGCTGTGTGAGTGATAGAGAGAGAGAAAGAAAAGCTGAGAGTGAGAGAGAGAGAAGCTGTTTGTGTGTGAGAGAGAAAGAGAAGCTGTGAGTGAGAGAGAGAGAGAGAAAGAGAAGCTGTGAGTGAGAGAGAGAGAGAGAAAGTGAAGCTGTGAGTGAGTGAGAGAGAGAGTGAGAAGCTGTGTGGGAGAGAGAGAGAGAATCTGGGACTGAGTAAGAGAGAGAGAGGCTGTGAGTGAGAGAGAGAGAGAGAAGCTGTGAGTAAGAGAGAGAGAGAAAGAGAAGCTGTGAGTGAGAGAGAGTGAGGGAGAGAGAAGCTGTGAGTGAGAGAGAAAGCTGTGAGTGAGAGGGAGAGAGAAAGAGAAGCTGTGAGTGAGAGAGAGAGAGAGAAGCTGTGAATGAGCGAGAGTGAAAGAGAAGCTGTGAGTGAGAGAGAGAGATAAAGAGAAGCTGAGAGTGAGAGAGAGAGAGAAAGAGAAGCTGTGAGTGAGAGAGAGAGAGAGAAAGAGAAGCTGTGTGTGTGAGAGAGAGAGAAGCTGTGAGTGAGAGAGAGAGAAAGAGAAGCTGTGAGTGAGAAAGAGAGAAAGAAAGGAGAAGCTGTGAGTGAGTGAGTGAGAGAGAGAGAGAAAGAGAAGCTGTGAGAGAGAGAGAAAGAGAAGCTGTGAGTTAGTGAGAGAAAGAGAAAGAGAAGCTGTGAATGTGAGAGATAGAGAGAGATTGAGAAACTGTGAGTGAGTGAGAGAGAGAGAAAGAGAAGCTGTGAGTGAGAGAGAGAGAGAAAGAGAAGCTGTGAGAGAGTGAGAGAGATAGAGAAGCTGTGAGTGAGGGAGACAGAGAGTGAAATAGAACCTGTGAGTGAGAGAGAGAGAAAGAGAAGCTGTGAGTGAGAGAGAGAGAGAAAGAGAAGCTGTGAGTGAGAGAGAGAAACAGAAGCTGAGTGAGTGAGAGAGATAGAGAAAGAGAAGGTTTGAGTGAGTGAGAGAGCGAGAGAAAGAGAAGCTGTGAGTGTGAGAGAGAGAAAGAGAAGGTGTGAGAGAGAAAGAGAAGCTGTGAGTGAGAGAGTGAAAGAGAAGCGGTGAATGATTGAGAGAGAGAGAAAGAGAAGCTGTGAGTGAGAGAGAGAAAGAGAAGCTGTGAGTGAGAGAGAGAGAGAGAAAGTAAGGAGAAGCTGTGAGTGAGACAGATAGAGAGAAAGTGAAGCTGTGTGTGAGAGAGACAGAAATAGTAGCTGTGAGTGAGTGAGAGAGAGAGAAAGAGAAGCTGTGAGTGAGTGAGAGAGGGAGAGAGAGAGAAAGAGAAGCTGTGAGAGAGAGAAAGAGAAGCTGTGAGTTAGTGAGAGAAAGAGAAAGAGAAGCTGTGAATGAGAGAGACAGAGAGAGATTGAGAAGCTGTGAGTGAGTGAGAGAGAGAGAAAAAGAGAAGCTGTGAGTGAGAGAGAGAGAGAGAGAAAGAGAAGCTGTGAGTGAGTCAGAGAGAGAGAGAGAAGCTGGGAGTTATTGAGAGAGAGAAAGAGTAGCTGTGAGTGAGAGAGAGATAGAGAAGCTGTGAGTGAGAGAGAGAGAGAAAGAGAACCTGTGTGTGTGTGTGAGAGAGAAATAGAAGCTGTGAGTGAGAGAGAGAGAAAGAGAAGCTGTGAGTGAGAGAGAGAGAGAGAAAGAGGAGCTGTATGTGTGTGAGAGAGAGAAAGAGAAGCTGTGAGTGAGTGAGAGAGAAAGAGAAGCTGTGTGTGTGAGAGAGAGAAGCTGAGAGTGAGAGAGAGAGAATGAGAAGGTGTGAGTGAGAGAGAAAGAGAAAGAGAAGCTGTGTGTGTGTGTGAGAGTGAGAAGCTGTGAGTGAGAGAGAGAAAGAGAAGCTATGAGTGAGAGAAGAAAGAAAGAAAGAGAAGCTGTGAGTGAGAGAGAGAGAGAAAGAGAAGCTGTGAGTGTGAGAGAGAGAAGCTGTGAGTGTGTGAGAGAGAGAATCAGGGAGTAAGAGAGAGAGGGGGAAGCTGTGAGTGAGAGAGAGAGAAAGAGAAGCTGTGAGTGAAAGAGAGAGAGAGAAGCTGTGAGTGAGAGAGAGAGAAAGAGAAGCTGAGTGAGAGCGAGAGAGAAAGAGAAGCTGTGTGAGTGATAGAGAGAGAGAAAGAAAAGCAGAGAGTGAGAGAGAGAGAAGCTGTTTGTGTGTGTGAGAGAAAGATAAGCTGTAAGTGAGAGAGAGAGAGAAAGCGAAGCTGTGAGTGAGAGAGAGAGAGAAAGTGAAGCTGTGACTGAGTGAGAGAGAGAGCGTGAGAAGCTGTGTGGGAGAGAGAGAGAGAATCTGGGACTGAGTAAGAGAGAGAAAGAGGCTGTGAGTGAGAGAGAGAGAGAGAAGCTGTGAGTAAGAGAGAGAGAGA
The DNA here is from genome assembly GCA_035047305.1 of Bradypodion pumilum. Lineage (NCBI taxonomy): Eukaryota > Metazoa > Chordata > Lepidosauria > Squamata > Chamaeleonidae > Bradypodion > Bradypodion pumilum. The sequence continues at coordinate 182,549,030 of JAWDJD010000002.1, forward strand.
AAGAGAAGCTGTGTGTGAGAGAGAGTGAGAGAGAGAGAAGCTGTGAGTGAGAGAGAGAGAAGCTGTGAGTGAGAGGGAGAGAGAAAGAGAAGCTGTGAGTGAGAGAGAGAGAGAGAAGCTGTGAATGAGCGAGAGTGAAAGAGAAGCTGTGAGTGAGAGAGAGATAAAGAGAAGCTGTGAGTGAGAGAGAGAGAGAAAGACAAGCTGTGAGTGAGAGAGAGAGAGAAAGAGAAGCTGTGAGTGAGAGAGAGAAAGAAAGAGAGAGAAGCTGTGAGAGAGAGAGAGAAGCTGTGTGTGTGTGTGAGAGAGAAGGAGAAGGTGTTAGTGAGTGAGAGAGAAAGAAGCTGTGTGAGAGAGAGAGAGAGAATGAGAAGCTGTGAGCGAGAGAGAGAGAGAAACAGAAGCTGTGTGTGTGAGAGAGTGAAAGAGAAGCTGTGAGTGAGAGAGAGAGAAAGAGAAGCTGTGAGTGTGAGAGAGAGAAAGAGAAGCTGTGAGTTAGTGAGAAAGAGAGAGAAGCTGTGAGTGAGAGAGAGAGAGAATCAGGGAGTGAGTAAGAGAGAGAGAGAAACTGTGAGTGAGAGAGAGAGAGAAACAGAAGCTGTAAGTGAGAGAAAGAGAGAGAAGCTGTGTGTGTGAGAGAGAGAAGTTGTGAGTGAGAGAGAGAAAGAAAGAGAAGGTGTGAGAGAGAGAGAGAAGCTGTGTGTGTGATAGAGAGAGAGAAAGAGAAGCTGAGAGTGTGTGAGAGAGAGAGAAAGAGAAGCTGTGAGTGAGAGAGAGAGAAGCTGTGTGTGTGTGAGAGAGAAAGAGAATCTGTTAGTGAGAGAGCGAGAGAAAGAGAATGTGAGTGAGAGAAAGAGAAGCTATGAGTGAGTGAGTGAGAGAGAGAGAAGCTGTGAGTGAGTGAGTGTGAGAGAGAATCTGTGTATGAGAGAGAGAGAGAAAGAAAGAGAAGCTATGAGTGAGAGAGAGAGAGAAAGAGAAGCTGTGAGTGAGAGAGAGAGAGAAAGAGAAGCTGTGAGTGAGAGAGAGAGAAGGAGAAGCTGTGAGTGAGAGAGGGAGAAAGAGAAGCTGTGAGTGAGAGAGAGAAAGAGAAGATGTGTGTGTGTGTGTGAGAGAGAGAGAGAGAAAGAGAAGCTGTGAGTGAGAGAGAGAGAAAGAGAAGCTGTGTGTGTGTGTGAGAGAGAAAGAGAAGCTGAGAGTGAGTGAGAGAGAATGAGATGCTGGGAGTGAGAGAGAGAAGCTGTGAGTGAGAGAGAGAGAAAGAGAAGCTGCGAGTGAGTGAGTGAGAGAGAGAGAGAAGCTGTGAGTGAGTGAGTGAGAGGGAATCAGGGAGTAAGAGAGAGAGAAGCTGTGTGTGAGAGACAGAGAGAAATAGAAGGTGCAAGTGAGAGAGAGAGAAAGAGAAGCTGTGAGTGAGAGAGAGAGAGAAGCTGTGAGTGAGAGAGAGAGAGAGAACCTGTGAGTGATAGAGAGAGATAGAGAAGCTGTGTGTGTGATAGAGAGAGAAAGAGAAGCTGAGAGAGAGAGAAGTTGTAAGTGAGAGAGAGAGTAGCTGTGTGTGTGTGAGAGAGAAAGAGAAGCTGTGAGTGAGAGATAGAGAGAGAGAGAAAGAGAAGCTGAGAGTGAGTGAGAGAGAGTGAGAAGCTGGGAGTGAGAGAGAGAGAGAGACGCTGTGAGTGAGAGAGAGAGGGAGAAAGAAAGAGACGTGGTGAGTGAGAGTGAGAGAAAGTGAAGCTGTAATTGAGATATAGTGAGAGAGAGAAGCTGTGAGTGAGTGAGAGAGAGAATCTGTGAGTGAGAGAGAGTGAGAAAGAGAATCTGTGAGTGAGAGAGAGAAAAAGAGAAGCTGTGAGTGAGAGAGAAAGAGAAGCTGTGAGTGAGAGAGAGAGAGAAGCCGTGAGTGAGAGAGAGAGAGAGAGAAACTGTGAGTGAGAGAGAGAAAGAGAAGCTGTGAGTGATTGAGAGAGAGAAAGTGAAGCTGTGAGTGAGTGAGAGCGTGAGAAGCTGTGTGGGAGAGAGAGAGAGAATCTGGGACTGAGTAAGAGAGAGAAAGAGGCTGTGAGTGAGAGAGAGAGAGAAGCTGTGAGTAAGAGAGAGAGAGAGAAAGAGAAGCTGTGAGTAAGAGAGAGTGAGAGAGAGAGAAGCTGTGAGTGAGAGAGAGAGAAGCTGTGAGTGAGAGGGAGAGAGAAAGAGAAGCTGTGAGTGAGAGAGAGAGAGAGTGAGAAGCTGTGAATGAGCGAGAGTGAAAGAGAAGCTGTGAGTGAGAGAGAGATAAAGAGAAGCTGTGAGTGAGAGAGAGAGAGAAAGACAAGCTGTGAGTGAGAGAGAGAGAGAAAGAGAAGCTGTGAGTGAGAGAGAGAAAGAAAGAAAGAGAAGCTGTGAGTTAGAGAGAGAGAGAGAAGCTGTGTGTGTTTGAGAGAGAGAGAAGGAGAAGCTGTTAGTGAGTGAGAGAGAAAGAAGCTGTGTGTGAGAGAGAGAGAGAATGAGAAGCTGTGAGTGAGAGAGAGAGAGAAACAGAAGCTGTGTGTGTGAGAGAGAGAAAGAGAAGCTGTGAGTGAGAGAGAGAGAAAGAGAAGCTGTGAGTGTGAGAGAGAGAGAAAGAGAAGCTGTGAGTTAGTGAGAAAGAGAGAGAAGCTGTGAGTGAGAGAGAGAGAGAGAATCAGGGAGTGAGTAAGAGAGAGAGAGAAGCTGTGAGTGAGAGAGAGAGAGAAACAGAAGCTGTAAGTGAGAGAAAGAGAGAGAAGCTGTGTGTGTGTGAGAGAGAAGTTGTGAGTGAGAGAGAGAAAGAAAGAGAAGGTGTGTGAGAGAGAGAGAGAAGCTGTGTGTGTGATAGAGAGAGAGAAAGAGAAGCTGAGAGTGTGTGAGAGGGAGAGAAAGAGAAGCTGTGAGTGAGAGAGAGAGAAGCTGTTTGTGTGTGAGAGAGAAAGATAAGCTGTAAGTGAGAGAGAGAGAGAAAGCGAAGCTGTGAGTGAGAGAGAGAGAGAAAGTGAAGCTGTGACTGAGTGAGAGAGAGAGCGTGAGAAGCTGTGTGGGAGAGAGAGAGAGAATCTGGGACTGAGTAAGAGAGAGAAAGAGGCTGTGAGTGAGAGAGAGAGAGAGAAGCTGTGAGTAAGAGAGAGAGAGAAAGAGAAGCTGTGTGTGAGAGAGAGTGAGAGAGAGAGAAGCTGTGAGTGAGAGAGAGAGAAGCTGTGAGTGAGAGGGAGAGAGAAAGAGAAGCTGTGAGTGAGAGAGAGAGAGAGAAGCTGTGAATGAGCGAGAGTGAAAGAGAAGCTGTGAGTGAGAGAGAGATAAAGAGAAGCTGTGAGTGAGAGAGAGAGAGAAAGACAAGCTGTGAGTGAGAGAGAGAGAGAAAGAGAAGATGTGAGTGAGAGAGAGAAAGAAAGAGAGAGAAGCTGTGAGAGAGAGAGAGAAGCTGTGTGTGTGTGAGAGAGAGAGAAGGAGAAGGTGTTAGTGAGTGAGAGAGAAAGAAGCTGTGTGTGAGAGAGAGAGAGAATGAGAAGCTGTGAGCGAGAGAGAGAGAGAAACAGAAGCTGTGTGTGCGAGAGAGAGAAAGAGAAGCTGTGAGTGAGAGAGAGAGAAAGAGAAGCTGTGAGTGTGAGAGAGAGAAAGAGAAGCTGTGAGTTAGTGAGAAAGAGAGAGAAGCTGTGAGTGAGAGAGAGAGAGAATCAGGGAGTGAGTAAGAGAGAGAGAGAAGCTGTGAGTGAGAGAGAGAGAGAAACAGAAGCTGTAAGTGAGAGAAAGAGAGAGAAGCTGTGTGTGTGAGAGAGAGAAGTTGTGAGTGAGAGAGAGAAAGAAAGAGAAGGTGTGAGAGAGAGAGAGAAGCTGTGTGTGTGATAGAGAGAGAGAAAGAGAAGCTGAGTGTGTGTGAGAGAGAGAGAAAGAGAAGCTGTGAGTGAGAGAGAGAGAAGCTGTGTGTGTGTGAGAGAGAAAGAGAATCTGTTAGTGAGAGAGCGAGAGAAAGAGAATGTGAGTGAGAGAAAGAGAAGCTATGAGTGAGTGAGTGAGAGAGAGAGAAGCTGTGAGTGAGTGAGTGTGAGAGAGAAGCTGTGTATGAGAGAGAGAGAGAGAAAGAAAGAGAAGCTATGAGTGAGAGAGAGAGAGAAAGAGAAGCTGTGAGTGAGAGAGAGAGAGAAAGAGAAGCTGTGAGTGAGAGAGAGAGAAGGAGAAGCTGTGAGTGAGAGAGAGAGAAAGAGAAGCTGTGAGTGAGAGAGAGAAAGAGAAGATGTGTGTGTGTGAGAGAGAGAGAGAGAGAAAGAGAAGCTGTGAGTGAGAGAGAGAGAAAGAGAAGCTGTGTGTGTGAGAGAGAGAGAAAGAGAAGCTGAGAGTGAGTGAGAGAGAATGAGATGCTGGGAGTGAGAGAGAGAGAATCTGTGAGTGAGAGAGAGAGAAAGAGAAGCTGCGAGTGAGTGAGTGAGAGAGAGAGAGAAGCTGTGAGTGAGTGAGTGAGAGGGAATCAGGGAGTAAGAGAGAGAGAAGCTGTGTGTGAGAGACAGAGAGAAATAGAAGGTGCAAGTGAGAGAGAGAGAAAGAGAAGCTGTGAGTGAGAGAGAGAGAGAGAAGCTGTGAGTGAGAGAGAGAGAGAAGCTGTGAGTGAGAGAGAGAGATAGAGAAGCTGTGTGTGTGATAGAGAGAGAAAGAGAAGCTGAGAGAGAGAAGTTGTAAGTGAGAGAGAGAGTAGCTGTGTGTGTGAGAGAGAGAAAGAGAAGCTGTGAGTGAGAGAGAGAGAGAGAGAGAAAGAGAAGCTGAGAGTGAGTGAGAGAGAGTGAGAAGCTGGGAGTGAGAGAGAGAGAGAGACGCTGTGAGTGAGAGAGAGAGGGAGAAAGAAAGAGACGTGGTGAGTGAGAGTGAGAGAAAGTGAAGCTGTAATTGAGATATAGTGAGAGAGAGAAGCTGTGAGTGAGTGAGAGAGAGAATCTGTGAGTGAGAGAGAGTGAGAAAGAGAATCTGTGAGTGAGAGAGAGAAAAAGAGAAGCTGTGAGTGAGAGAGAAAGAGAAGCTGTGAGTGAGAGAGAGAGAGAAGCCGTGAGTGAGAGAGAGAGAGAGAGAAATTGTGAGTGAGAGAGAGAAAGAGAAGCTGTGAGTGATTGAGAGAGAGAAAGTGAAGCTGTGAGTGAGTGAGAGAGAGAGCGTGAGAAGCTGTGTGGGAGAGAGAGAGAGAATCTGGGACTGAGTAAGAGAGAGAAAGAGGCTGTGAGTGAGAGAGAGAGAGAAGCTGTGAGTAAGAGAGAGAGAGAGAAAGAGAAGCTGTGAGTAAGAGAGAGTGAGAGAGAGAGAAGCTGTGAGTGAGAGAGAGAGAAGCTGTGAGTGAGAGGGAGAGAGAAAGAGAAGCTGTGAGTGAGAGAGAGAGAGAGTGAGAAGCTGTGAATGAGCGAGAGTGAAAGAGAAGCTGTGAGTGAGAGAGAGATAAAGAGAAGCTGTGAGTGAGAGAGAGAGAGAAAGAGAAGCTGTGAGTGAGAGAGAGAGAGAGAAAGAGAAGCTGTGAGTGAGAGAGAAAGCGAAAGAGAAGCTGTGAGTGAAAGAGAGAGAGAAAGAGAAGCTTTGAGTGAGGGAGACAGAGAGAGAAATAGAACTTGTGAGTGAGCAAGAGAGAGAAAGAGAAGCTGTGAGTGAGAGAGAGAAAGAGAAGCTGTGAGTGAGTGAGAGAGAGAAAGAGAAGCTGTGAGTGAGTGAGAGAGAGAGAAAAAGAAGCTGTGCGTGCGAGAGCCAGAGGGAGAAGAGAAGCTGTGAGTGAGAGAGAGAAAGCGAGAAAGAGAAGCTGTGAGTGAGAGAGAGAAAGAGTAGCTGTGAATGAGAGAGAGAGAGAAAGAGAAACTGTGAGTGAGAGAGAGAGAGAGAGAAAGAGAATCTGTGAGTGAGAGAGAGAGAAAGAGAAGCTGTGAGTGAGAGAGAGAAAGCAAAAGATAAGCCGTGAGTGAGAGAGAGAGAGAGAGAAGCTGTGAGTGAGAGAGAGAAAGAGAAAGAGAAGCTGTGAGTGAGAGATAGAGAGAAAGAGAAGCTGTGAGTGAGAGGGAGAGAGAACGAGAAGCTGTGAGTGAGAGAGAGAGAACGAGAAGCTGTGAGTGAGAGAGAGAGAGAGAAAGAGAAGCTGTGAGTGAGAGAGAAAGAAAGAAAGAGAAGCTGTGTGTGTGAGAGAGAAAGAGAAGCTGTGAGTGAGAGAGAGAGAATCAGGGAGTGAGTAAGAGAGAGGGGGGGAAGCTGTGAGTGAGAGAGAGAGAAATAGAAGCTGTAAGTGAGAGAGAGAGAAAGAGAAGCTGTGAGTGAAAGAGAGAGAGAGAAGCTGTGAGTGAGAGAGAAAGAGAAGCTGTGAGAGCGAGAGAGAAAGAGAAGCTGTGTGAGTGATAGAGAGAGAGAAAGAAAAGCTGAGAGTGAGAGAGAGAGAAGCTGTTTGTGTGTGAGAGAGAAAGAGAAGCTGTGAGTGAGAGAGAGAGAGAGAAAGAGAAGCTGTGAGTGAGAGAGAGAGAGAGAGAAAGTGAAGCTGTGAGTGAGTGAGAGAGAGAGTGAGAAGCTGTGTGGGAGAGAGAGAGAGAATCTGGGACTGAGTAACAGAGAGAGAGGCTGTGAGTGAGAGAGAGAGAGAGAAGCTGTAAGAGAGAGAGAGAAAGAGAAGCTGTGAGTGAGAGAGAGTGAGGGAGAGAGAAGCTGTGAGTGAGAGAGAAAGCTGTGAGTGAGAGGGAGAGAGAAAGAGAAGCTGTGAGTGAGAGAGAGAGAGAAGCTGTGAATGAGCGAGAGTGAAAGAGAAGCTGTGAGTGAGAGAGAGAGATAAAGAGAAGCTGAGAGTGAGAGAGAGAGAGAAAGAGAAGCTGTGAGTGAGAGAGAGAGAGAGAAAGAGAAGCTGTGTGTGTGAGAGAGAGAGAAGCTGTGAGTGTGAGAGAGAGAAAGAGAAGCTGTGAGTGAGAAAGAGAGAAAGAAAGGAGAAGCTGTGAGTGAGAGAGATTGAGAAAAAGTGAAGCTGTGTGTGTGTGAGAGAAATAGTAGCTGTGAGTGAGTGAGAGAGAGAGAGAAAGAGAAGCTGTGAGTGAGTGAGTGAGAGAGAGAGAGAAAGAGAAGCTGTGAGAGAGAGAGAAAGAGAAGCTGTGAGTTAGTGAGAGAAAGAGAAAGAGAAGCTGTGAATGAGAGAGATAGAGAGAGATTGAGAAACTGTGAGTGAGTGAGAGAGAGAGAAAGAGAAGCTGTGAGAGAGTGAGAGAGATAGAGAAGCTGTGAGTGAGGGAGACAGAGAGTGAAATAGAACCTGTGAGTGAGAGAGAGAGAAAGAGAAGGTGTGAGTGAGAGAGAGAGAGAAAGAGAAGCTGTGAGTGAGAGAGAGAAACAGAAGCTGAGTGAGTGAGAGAGATAGAGAAAGAGAAGGTTTGAGTGAGTGAGAGAGCGAGAGAAAGAGAAGCTGTGAGTGTGAGAGAGAGAAAGAGAAGGTGTGAGAGAGAAAGAGAAGCTGTGAGTGAGAGAGTGAAAGAGAAGCGGTGAATGATTGAGAGAGAGAAAGAGAAGCTGTGAGTGAGAGAGAGAAAGAGAAGCTGTGAGTGAGAGAGAGAGAGAGAAAGTAAGGAGAAGCTGTGAGTGAGACAGATAGAGAGAAAGTGAAGCTGTGTGTGAGAGAGACAGAAATAGTAGCTGTGAGTGAGTGAGAGAGAGAGAAAGAGAAGCTGTGAGTGAGTGAGAGAGGGAGAGAGAGAGAAAGAGAAGCTGTGAGAGAGAGAGAAAGAGAAGCTGTGAGTTAGTGAGAGAAAGAGAAAGAGAAGCTGTGAATGAGAGAGACAGAGAGAGATTGAGAAGCTGTGAGTGAGTGAGAGAGAGAGAAAAAGAGAAGCTGTGAGTGAGAGAGAGAGAGAGAAAAAGAGAAGCTGTGAGTGAGTCAGAGAGAGAGAGAGAAGCTGGGAGTTATTGAGAGAGAGAAAGAGTAGCTGTGAGTGAGAGAGAGATAGAGAGAGAAAGAGAAGCTGTGAGTGAGAGAGAGAAAGAGAAGCTGTGAGTGAGAGAGAGAGAGAAAGAGAAGCTGTGTGTGTGTGAGAGAGAGAAATAGAAGCTGTGAGTGAGAGAGAGAGAAAGAGAAGCTGTGAGTGAGAGAGAGAGAGAGAAAGAGGAGCTGTGTGTGTGTGAGAGAGAGAAAGAGAAGCTGTGAGTGAGTGAGAGAGAAAGAGAAGCTGTGTGTGTGAGAGAGAGAAGCTGAGAGTGAGAGAGAGAGAATGAGAAGGTGTGAGTGAGAGAGAAAGAGAAAGAGAAGCTGTGTGTGTGTGTGAGAGAGAGAAGCTGTGAGTGAGAGAGAGAAAGAGAAGCTATGAGTGAGAGAAGAAAGAAAGAAAGAGAAGCTGTGAGTGAGAGAGAGAGAGAAAGAGAAGCTGTGAGTGAGAGAGAGAGAAGCTGTGAGTGTGTGAGAGAGAGAATCAGGGAGTAAGAGAGAGAGGGGGAAGCTGTGAGTGAGTGAGAGAGAGAGAAAGAGAAGCTGTGAGTGAAAGAGAGAGAGAGAAGCTGTGTGTGTGTGAGAGAGAGAGAATCAGGGAGTGAGTAAGAGAGAGAGAGAAGCTGTGAGTGAGAGAGAGAGAGAAACAGAAGCTGTAAGTGAGAGAAAGAGAGAGAAGCTGTGTGTGTGAGAGAGAGAAGTTGTGAGTGAGAGAGAGAAAGAAAGAGAAGGTGTGAGAGAGAGAGAGAGAAGCTGTGTGTGTGATAGAGAGAGAGAAAGAGAAGCTGAGAGTGTGTGAGAGAGAGAGAAAGAGAAGCTGTGAGTGAGAGAGAGAGAAGCTGTGTGTGTGAGAGAGAGAAAGAGAATCTGTTAGTGAGAGAGCGAGAGAAAGAGAATGTGAGTGAGAGAAAGAGAAGCTATGAGTGAGTGAGTGAGAGAGAGAGAAGCTGTGAGTGAGTGAGTGAGAGAGAGAAGCTGTGTATGAGAGAGAGAGAGAGAAAGAAAGAAAGAGAAGCTATGAGTGAGAGAGAGAGAAAGAGAAGCTGAGAGTGAGAGAGAGAGAGAAAGAGAAGCTGTGTGTGAGAGAGAGAGAAGGAGAAGCTGTGAGTGAGAGAGAGAGAAAGAGAAGCTGTGAGTGAGAGAGAGAAAGAGAAGATGTGTGTGTGTGTGAGAGAGAGAGAGAAAGAGAAGCTGTGAGTGAGAGAGAGAGAAAGAGAAGCTGTGTGTGTGAGAGAGAGACAAAGAGAAGCTGAGAGTGAGAGAGAGAGAATGAGATGCTGGGAGTGAGAGAGAGAGAAGCTGTGAGTGAGAGAGAGAGAAAGAGAAGCTGCGAGTGAGTGAGTGAGAGAGAGAGAAGCTGTGAGTGAGTGAATGAGAGAGAATCAGGGAGTAAGAGAGAGAGAAGCTGTGTGTTAGAGACAGAGAGAAATAGAAGGTGTAAGTGAGAGAGAGAGAAAGAGAAGCTGTGAGTGAGAGAGAGAGAGAGATGCTGTGAGTGAGTGATAGAGAGAGAGAGAAGCTGTGAGTGATAGAGAGAGATAGAGAAGCTATGTGTGTGATAGAGAGAGAAAGAGAAGCTGAGAGAGAGAGAGAGAAGTTGTAAGTGAGAGAGAGAGTAGCTGTGTGTGTGAGAGAGAGAAAGAGAAGCTGTGAGTGAGAGATAGAGAGAGAGAGAAAGAGAAGCTGTGAGTGAGAGAGAGAGAAAGAGAAGCTGTGAGTGAGTGAGAGAGAGTGAGAAGCTGGGAGTGAGAGAGAGAGAGAGAGAGAAGCTGGGAGTGAGTAAGAGAGAGAGAGAAGCTGTGAGTGAGAGAGAGAGAGAGAAAGAAAGAGACGTTGTGAGTGAGAGAGTGAGAGAAAGTGAAGCTGTAATTGAGAGAGAGTGAGAGAGAGAAGCTGTGAGTGAGTGAGAGAGAGAATCTGTGAGTGAGAGAGAGTGAGAAAGAGAAGCTGTGAGTGAGAGAGAGAGAAAGAGAAGCTGTGAGTGAGAGAGAAAGAGAAGCTGTGAGTGAGAGAGAGAGAGAAGCCGTGAGTGAGAGAGAGAGAGAAAGAGAAACTGTGAGTGAGAGAGAGAGAAGCTGTGAGTGAGAGAGAGAGAGAAAGAGAAGCTGTGAGTGAGAGAGAGAGAAAGAGATGCTGTGTGTGAGAGAGAGAGAAAGAGAAGGTGTGAGTGAGTGAGAGAGAAAGAGAAGCTGTGTGTGTGTGAGAGAGAGAGAATGAGAAGCTGTAAGTGAGAGAGAGAGAGAGAAAGAGAAGCTGTGAGTGAGAGAGAGAAAGGAAAGCTGTGAGTGATTGAGAGAGAGAGAAGCTGTGAGTGAGAGAGAGAGAGTATCAGGGAGTAAGAGAGAGAGCAGCTGTGAGTGAGAGAGAGAGAAATAGAAGGTGTAAGTGAGTGAGAGAGAGAGAAGCTGTGTGTGTGTGTGAGAGAGAGAGAAGGAGAAGCTGTTAGTGAGTGAGAGAGAAAGAAGCTGTGTGTGAGAGAGAGAGAGAATGAGAAGCTGTGAGAGAGAGAGAGAGAAACAGAAGCTGTGTGTGTGAGAGAGAGAAAGAGAAGCTGTGAGTGAGAGAGAGAGAGAAAGTGAAGCTGTGAGTGTGTGAGAGAGAGAAAGAGAAGCTGTGAGTGAGAGAGAGAGAGAAGCTGTGAGTTTGAGAGAGAGAGAAGCTGTGAGTGAGAGAGAGATAGAGAAGCTGTGAGTGATAGAGAGAGAGATAGAGAAGCTGTGTGTGTGATAGAGAGAGAAAGAGAAGCTGAGAGAGAGAGAGAAGTTGTAAGTGAGAGAGAGAGTATCTGTGTGTGTGAGAGAGAGAAAGAGAAGCTGTGAGTGAGAGAGATAGAAAGAGAAGCTGTGAGTGAGTGAGAGAGAGTGAGAAGCTGGGAGTGAGAGAGAGAGAGAGAGAAGCTGGGAGTGAGTAAGAGAGAGAGAGAAGCTGTGAGTGAGAGAGAGAGAGAAAGAAAGAGACGTGGTGAGTGAGAGAGAGAGAGAAAGTGAAGCTGTAATTGAGAGAGAGTGAGAGAGAGAAGCTGTGAGTGAGAGAGAGAGAGAATCTATGAGTGAGAGAGAGTGAGAAAGAGAATCTGTGAGTGAGAGAGAGAGAGAGAGAAGCTGTGAGTGAGAGAGAAAGAGAAGCTGTGAGTGAGTGAGAGAGAGAAGCCATGAGTGAGAAAGAGAGAGAAAGAGAAACTGTGAGTGAGAGAGAGAGAGAAGCTGTGAGTGAGAGAGAGAGAGAGAAAGAGAAGCTGTGTGTGAGAGAGAGAGAAAGAGATGCTGTGTGTGAGAGAGAAAGAGAAAGAGAAGCTGTGAGTGAGTGAGAGAGAAAGAGAAGCTGTGTGTGAGAGAGAGAGAATGAGAAGCTGTGAGTGAGAGAGAGAGAGAAAGAGAAGCTGTGAGTGAGAGAGAGAAAGAGAAGCTGTGAGTGATTGGGAGAGAGAGAGAAGCTGTGAGTGAGAGAGAGAGAATATCAGGGAGTAAGAGAGAGCAGCTGTGAGTGAGAGAGGGAGAGAAATAGAAGGTGTAAGTGAGTGAGAGAGAGAGATAGAAGCTGTGTGTGTGTGTGAGAGAGAGAAGGAGAAGCTGTTAGTGAGTGAGAGAGAAAGAAGCTGTGTGTGAGAGAGAGAGAGAATGAGAAGCTGTGAGTGAGAGAGAGAGAGAAACAGAAGCTGTGTGTGTGTGAGAGAGAAAGAGAAGCTGTGAGTGAGAGAGAGAGAGAAAGAGAAGCTGTGAGTGTGTGAGAGAGAGAGAGAGAAGCTGTGAGTTAGTGAGAAAGAGAGAGAAGCTGTGAGTGAGAGAGATAGAGAATCAGGGAGTGAGTAAGCGAGAGAGAGAAGCTGTGAGTGAGAGAGAGAGAAAAACAGAAGCTGTAAGTGAAAGAAATAGAGAGAAGATGTGTGTGTGAGAGAGAGAAGCTGTGAGTGAGAGAGAGAGAGAAAGAGAAGCTGTCAGAGAGAGAGAGAAGCTGTGTGTGTTAGAGAGAGAGAAAGAGAAGCTGATAGTGTGTGTGAGAGAGAGAAAGAGAAGCTGTCAGTGAGAGAGAGAGAAGCTGTGTGTGTGTGAGAGAGAAAGAGAATCTCTTAGTGAGTGAGAGAGAGAGAAAAGAGAAGCTGTGAGTGAGAGAGATAGAGAGAAAGAGAAGCTGTGTGTGTGAGAGAAATAGAAGATGTGAGTGAGAGAGAGAGAGAGAAAGAGAAGCTGTGAGTGAGAGAGAGAAAGAGAAGCTGTGAGTGAGAGAGAGAGAAAGAGATGCTGTGAGTGAGAGAGAGAGAGAAAGAGAAGCTGTGAGTGAGAGAGAGAAAGTGAAAGAGAAGCTGTGAGTGAGAGAGAGAGAGAGAAAGAGAAGCTTTGAGTGAGGGAGACAGAGGGAAATAGAACCTGTGAGTGAGCAAGAGAGAGAGAGAAAGAGAAGCTGTGAGTGAGAGAGAGAGAGAAGCTGTGAGAGAGAGAGAGAAAGAGTAGCTGTGAATGAGAGAGAGAGAAAGAGAATCTGTGAGTGAGAGAGAGAGAAAGAGAAGCTGTGAGTGAGAGAGAGAGAGAAAGAGAAGGTGTGAGTGAGAGAGAAAGAGAAGCTGTGAGTGAGAGAGAGAGACCAATAGAAGCTGTTAGAGAGAGAGAGAGAAAGAGAAGCTGTGAGGGAGAGAGACAGAGAGAGAAAGAGAAGCTGTGAGTGAGTGAGTGAGAGAGAGAGAGAGAGGGAAGCTGTGAGTGAGAGAGAGAGAGAGAAGCTGTGAGTGAGAGAGAGAATGAGAAAGAGAAGCTGTGAGTGAGATAGAGAGAGGAGCTGTGAGTGAGGGAGACAGAGAGTGAAATAGAACCTGTGAGTCAGAGAGATAGAGAGAAAGAGAAGCTGTGTGTGAGAGAGAGAGAGAAATAGAAGATGTGAGTGAGTGAGAGAGAGAGATAAAGAGAAGCTGTGAGTGAGTGAGAGAAAGAGAAGCTGTGAGTGAGAGAGAGAGAGAGAAAGAGAAGCTGTGAGTGAAAGAGAGAGAGAGAAAGAGAAGCTGTGAGTGAGAGAGAGAAAGCGAAAGAGAAGCTGTGAGAGAGAGAGAGAGAAAGAGAAGCTTTGAGTGAGGGAGACAGAGAGAGAAATAGAACCTGTGAGTGAGCAAGAGAGATAGAGAAAGAGAAGCTGTGAGTGAGAGAGAGAGAAGCTGTGAGAGAGAGAGAGAGAGAAAGAGTAGCTGTGAATGAGAGAGAGAGAAAGAGAATCTGTGAGTGAGAGAGAGAAAGAGAAGCTGTGAGTGAGAGAGAGAGAGAGAAAGAGAAGCTGTGAGTGAAAGAGAGAAAGCAAAAGACAAGCTGTGAGTGAGAGAGAGAGAGAGAAAGAGAAGCTGTGAGTGAGGGAGATAGAGAGAGAAATAGAACCTGTGAGTGAGCAAGAGAGAGAATGAAAGAGAAGCTGTGAGTGAGAGAGAGAGAGAGAGAGAAGCTGTGAGTGAGAGAGAGAAAGAGAAGCTATGAGTGAGAGAGATAGAGAAAGTGAAGGTTTGAGTGAGTGAGAGAGTGAGAGAAAGAGATACTGTGAGTGAGAGAGAGAGAAAGAAGCTGTGAGAGAGAAAGAGAAGCTATGAGTGAGAGAGTGAAAGAGAAGCGGTGAATGAGTGAGAGAGAGGGAAAGCAAAGCTGTGAGTGAGAGAGAGAGAGAAAGAGAAACTGTTAGAGAGAGAGAGAGAGAAGCTGTGTGGAGAGAGAGAGAAATAGAAGCTGTGAGTGAGAGAGCAAAAGAGAAGCAGTGAGTGAGTGAGAGAGAGAGAAAGAGAAGCTGTGAGTGAGAGAGAAAGAGAAGCTGTGAGTGAGAGAGAGAGAGAGAAGCTGTGAGTGAGAGAGAGAGAGACCAATAGAAGCTGTGAGAGAGAGAGAGAAAGAGTAGCTGTGAGAGTGAGAGAGAGAGAAATAGAAGCCGTGAGTGAGAGAGACAGAGAGAGAAGCTGTGTGTGTGAGAGAGAAAGAGAAGCTGTGAGTGAGTGAGAGAGATAGAGAAAGAGAAGCTGTGAGTGAGTGAGAGAGAGAGAAAGAGAAGCAGTGTGTGAGAGAGATAGAGAGAATGAGAAGCTGTGTGTTAGAGAGAAATAGAACCTGTGAGTGAGTGAGTGAGTGAGAGAAAGAGAAGCTGTGAGTGAGTGAGAGAAAGAGAGAAAGAGAAGCTGTGAGTGAGTGAGTGAGAGAGAGAGAGAAGCTGTGAGTCAGTGAGACAGAGAGAAAGAGAAGCAGTGAGTGAGACAGACAGAGAGAGAAAGAGAAGCTGTGAGTGAGTGAGTGAGGGAGAGAAAGAAAGAGAAGCTGTGAGTGAGAGAGAGAAAGAGAAAGAGAAGCTGTGAGTGAGAGAGAGAGAGAAAGAGAAGCTGTGAGGGAGAGAGAGAGAAAGAGAAGCTGTGAGTGAGAGAGAGAGAAAAGAGAAGCTGTGAGTGAGAGAGATAGAGAGAAAGAGAAGCTGTGTGAGAGAGAGAGAAATAGAAGATGTGAGTGAGAGAGAGAGAGAAAGAGAAGCTGTGAGTGAGAGAGAGAGAGAAAGAGAACCTGTGAGTGAGAGAGAGAAAGAGAAGCTGTGTGTGTGTGAGAGAGAGAGAAGCTGTGAGTGAGAGAGAGAAAGAGAAGCTGTGAGTGAGAGAGAGAGAGAGAAAGAGAAGCTGTGAGTGAAAGAGAGAAAGCAAAAGAGAAGCTGTGAGTGAGAGAGAGAGAGAGAAAGAGAAGCTGTGAGTGAGGGAGATAGAGAGAGAAATAGAACCTGTGAGTGAGCAAGAGAGAGAGAGAAAGAGAAGCTGTGAGTGAGAGAGAGAGAGAGAGAAGCTGTGAGTGAGAGAGAGAAAGAGAAGCTATGAGTGAGAGAGATAGAGAAAGTGAAGGTTTGAGTGAGTGAGAGAGTGAGAGAAAGAGATACTGTGAGTGAGAGAGAGAGAAAGAGAAACTGTTAGAGAGAGAGAGAGAGAGAGAAGCTGTGTGGAGAGAGAGAGAAAGAGAAGCTGTTAGTGAGAGAGCAAAAGAGAAGCGGTGAGTGAGTGAGAGAGAGAAAGAGAAGCTGTGAGTGAGAGAGAAAGAGAAGCTGTGAGTGAGAGAGAGAGAGAAGCTGTGAGTGAGAGAGAGAGAGACCAATAGATGCTGTTAGAGAGAGAGAGAGAAATAGAAGCTGTGAGGGAGAGAGACAGAGAGAGAAAGAGAAGCTGTGAGTGAGTGAGTGAGTGAGTGAGAGAGAGAGGGAAGCTGTGAGTGAGTGAGAGAGAGAGAAGCTGTGAGTGAGAGAGAGAATGAGAAAGAGAAGCTGTGAGTGAGAGAGATAGAGAGAGAAGCTGTGAGTGAGGGAGACAGCGAGTGAAATAGAACCTGTGAGTCAGAGAGATAGAGAGAAAGAGAAGCTGTGAGAGAGAGAGAGAAATAGAAGATGTGAGTGAGTGAGAGAGAGAGATAAAGAGAAGCTGTGAGTGAGTGAGAGAGAGAAAGAGAGAAAAGCTGTGAGAGAGAGAGAGAAAGAGTAGCTGTGAGAGTGAGAGAGAGAGAAATAGAAGCTGTGAGTGAGAGAGACAGAGAGAGAAGCTGTGTGTGTGAGAGAGAAAGAGAAGCTGTGAGTGAGTGAGAGAGAGAGAGAAAGAGAAGCTGTGAGTGAGAGAGAGAGAGAAGCTGTGAGTGAGTGAGAGAGAGAGAAAGAGAAGCAGTGAGTGAGAGAGATAGAGAGAATGAGAAGCTGTGTGTGAGAGAGAAATAGAACCTGTGAGTGAGTGAGTGAGTGAGAGAAAGAGAAGCTGTGAGTGAGTGAGAGAAAGAGAGAAAGAGAAGCTGTGAGTGAGTGAGAGAGAGAGAGAGAAGCTGTGAGTCAGTGAGACAGAGAGAAAGAGAAGCAGTGAGTGAGACAGACAGAGAGAGAAAGAGAAGCTGTGAGTGAGTGAGGGAGAGAAAGAAAGAGAAGCTGTGAGTGAGAGAGAGAAAGAGAAAGAGAAGCTGTGAGTGAGAGAGAGAGAAAGAGAAGCTGTGAGGGAGAGAGAGAGAAAGAGAAGCTGTGAGTGAGAGAGAGAGAGAGAGAAAAGAGAAGCTGTGAGTGAGAGAGATAGAGAGAAAGAGAAGCTGGGAGAGAGAGAGAGAAATAGAAGATGTGAGTGAGAGAGAGAGAAAGAGAAGCTGTGAGTGAGAGAGAGAGAGAGAGAAAGAGAAGCTGTGAGTGAGAGATAGAGAGAAAGAGAAGCTGTGAGTGAGAGAGAGAGAACGAGAAGCTGTGAGTGAGAGAGAGAACGAGAAGCTGTGAGTGAGAGAGAGAGAGAAAGAGAAGCTGTGAGTGAGAGAGAGAGAGTGAAAGAGAAGCTGTGTGAGAGAGAGAGAAAGAGAAGCTGTAAGTGAGAGAGAGAAAGCGAAAGAGAAGCTGTGAGTGAAAGAGAGAGAGAAAGAGAAGCTTTGTGTGAGGGAGACAGAGAGAGAAATAGAACTTGTGAGTGAGCAAGAGAGAGAAAGAGAAGCTGTGAGTGAGAGAGAGAGAGAAGCTGTGAGAGAGAGGGAAAGAGTAGCTGTGAATGAGAGAGAGAGAGAAAGAGAAGCTGTAAGTGAGAGAGAGAGAGAGAAAGAGAAGCTGTGAGAGAGAGAGAGAAAGAGACGCTGTGAGTGAGAGAGAGAAAGCAAAAGAGAAGCTGTGAGTGAGAGAGAGAGAAAGAGAAGCTGTGAGTGAGGGAGACAGAGAGAGAAATAGAACCTGTGAGTGAGCAAGAGAGAGAGAGAAAGAGAAGCTGTGAGTGAGTGAGAGAGAGAGAGAGAAGCTGTGAGTGAGAGAGAGAAAGAGAAGCTATGAGTGAGAGAGATAGAGAAAGTGAAGGTTTGAGTGAGTGAGAGAGCGAGAGAAAGAGATACTGTGAGTGAGAGAGAGAGAAAGAAGCTGTGAGAGAGAAAGAGAAGTTATGAGTGAGAGAGTGAAAGAGAAGCGGTGAATGAGTGAGAGAGAGGGAAAGCGAAGCTGTGAGTGAGAGAGTGAGAAAGAGAAACTGTTAAAGAGAGAGAGAGAGAGAGAGAGAAGCTGCGTGGAGAGAGAGAGAAAGAGAAGCTGTGAGTGAGTGAGTGAGTGAGTGAGTGAGAGAGAGAAAGAGAAGTTGTGAGTGAGAAAGAGAAGGTGTCAGAGAGAGAGAGAAAGAGAAGCTGTGAGTGAGAGAGCAAACGAGAAGCGGTGAGTGAGTGAGAGAGAGAGAAAGAGAAGCTGTGAGTGAGTGAGAGAGAGAGAGAAAAGCTGTGAGAGAGAGAAAGAGAAGCTGTGAGAGAGAGAGAGAGAGAGAAGCTGTGAGTGAGTGAGAGTTAGAGAAAGAGAAGCTGTGAGTTAGTGAGAGAGAGAGAAAGAGAAATTGTGTGAGAGACAGAGAGAGAAAGAGAAGCGTGTGTGAGTGAGAGAGAGAGAGAAAGAAAAGCTGTGAGTGAGAGAGAAAGAGAAGCTGTGAGTGAGAGAGTTAGAGAGAGAGAAAGAGAAGCTCTGTGTGAGTGAGTGAGAGAGAGAGAATGAGAAGCTGTGAGAGAGAGAGAGAAAGAGAAGCTGTGAGTGAGTGAGAGAGAGAGAAGGAGAAGCTGTGAGTTAGTGAGAGAGAAACAGAAGTTGTGTGAGTGAGAGAAAGAGAGAAAGAGAAGCTGTGAGTGAGTGAGAGAGAGAGAGAAGCTGTGAGTCAGTGAGACAGAGAGAAGGAGAAGCAGTGAGTGAGAGAGACAGAGAGAGAAAGAGAAGCTGTGAGTGAGAGAGTGAGGGAGAGAAAGAAAGAGAAGCTGTGAGTGAGAGAGAGAAAGAGAAAGAGAAGCTGTGAGTGAGAGATAGAGAGAAAGAGAAGCTGTGAGTGTGAGAGAGAGAGAACGAGAAGCTTTGAGTGAGAGAGAGAGAGAACGAGAAGCTGTGAGTGAGAGAGAGAGAGAAAGAGAAGCTATGAGTGAGAGAGAGAGAGAGAGAAAGAGAAGCTGTGTGAGAGAGAGAGAAAGAGAAGCTGTGAGTGAGAGAGAGAGAGAGAAAGCGAAGCTGTGAGTGAGAGAGAGAAAGCGAAAGAGAAGCTGTGAGTGAAAGAGAGAGAGAAAGAGAAGCTTTGAGTGAGGGAGACAGAGAGAGAAATAGAACTTGTGAGTGAGCAAGAGAGAGAAAGAGAAGCTGTGAGTGAGAGAGAGAAAGAGAAGCTGTGAGTGAGTGAGAGAGAGAAAGAGAAGCTGTGAGTGAGTGAGAGAGAGAGAAAAAGAAGCTGTGCGTGCGAGAGCCAGAGGGAGAAGAGAAGCTGTGAGTGAGAGAGAGAGAGCGAGAAAGAGAAGCTGTGAGTGAGAGAGAGAAAGAGTAGCTGTGAATGAGAGAGAGAGAGAAAGAGAAACTGTGAGTGAGAGAGAGAGAAAGAGAAGCTGTGAGTG
Organism: Bradypodion pumilum; assembly: GCA_035047305.1. Lineage (NCBI taxonomy): Eukaryota > Metazoa > Chordata > Lepidosauria > Squamata > Chamaeleonidae > Bradypodion > Bradypodion pumilum. The sequence goes on from JAWDJD010000002.1 coordinate 182,567,246, forward strand.
AGAGAGAGAAAGCAAAAGATAAGCCGTGAGTGAGAGAGAGAGAGAGAAGCTGTGAGTGAGAGAGAGAAAGAGAAAGAGAAGCTGTGAGTGAGAGATAGAGAGAAAGAGAAGCTGTGAGTGAGAGGGAGAGAGAACGAGAAGCTGTGAGTGAGAGAGAGAGAGAATGAGAAGCTGTGAGTGAGAGAGAGAGAGAGAAAGAGAAGCTGTGAGTGAGAGAGAAAGAAAGAAAGAGAAGCTGTGTGAGAGAGAGAGAAAGAGAAGCTGTGAGTGAGAGAGAGAGAATCAGGGAGTGAGTAAGAGAGAGGGGGGAAGCTGTGAGTGAGAGAGAGAGAAATAGAAGCTGTAAGTGAGAGAGAGAGAAAGAGAAGCTGTGAGTGAGAGAGAGAGAGAGAAGCTGTGAGTGAGAGAGAAAGAGAGAAGCTGTGAGTGATAGAGAGAGATAGAGAAGCTGTGTGTGTGATAGAGAGAGAAAGAGAAGCTGAGAGAGAGAGAAGTTGTAAGTGAGAGAGAGAGTAGCTGTGTGTGTGAGAGAGAGAAAGAGAAGCTGTGAGTGAGAGATAGAGAGAGAGAGAAAGAGAAGCTGAGAGTGAGTGAGAGAGAGTGAGAAGCTGGGAGTGAGAGAGAGAGAGAGAAGCTGTGAGTGAGAGAGAGAGGGAGAAAGAAAGAGACGTGGTGAGTGAGAGAGTGAGAGAAAGTGAAGCTGTAATTGAGATAGAGTGAGAGAGAGAAGCTGTGAGTGAGTGAGAGAGCGAATCTGTGAGTGAGAGAGAGTGAGAAAGAGAAGCTGTGAGTGAGAGGGAGAGAGAAGCCGTGAGTGAGAGAGAGAGAGAGAGAGAAACTGTGAGTGAGAGAGAGAAAGAGAAGCTGTGAGTGATTGAGAGAGAGAGAGAAGCTGTGAGTGAGAGAGAGAGAGTATCAGGGAGTAAGAGAGAGAGCAGCTGTGAGTGAGAGAGAGAGAGAAAGTGAAGCTGTGAGTGAGTGAGTGAGAGAGAGAGCGTGAGAAGCTGTGTGGGAGAGAGAGAATCTGGGACTGAGTAAGAGAGAGAAAGAGGCTGTGAGTGAGTGAGAGAGAGAGAAGCTGTGAGTAAGAGAGAGAGAGAGAAAGAGAAGCTGTGAGTGAGAGAGAGTGAGAGAGAAGCTGTGAGTGAGAGAGAGAGAAGCTGTGAGTGAGAGGGAGAGAGAAAGAGAAGCTGTGAGTGAGAGAGAGAGAGTGTGAGAAGCTGTGAATGAGCGAGAGTGAAAGAGAAGCTGTGAGTGAGAGAGAGATAAAGAGAAGCTGTGAGTGAGAGAGAGAGAGAAAGACAAGCTGTGAGTGAGAGAGAGAGAGAGAAAGAGAAGCTGTGAGTGAGAGAGAGAAAGAAAGAGAGAGAAGCTGTGAGTTAGAGAGAGAGAGAGAAGCTGTGTGTGTTTGAGAGAGAGAGAAGGAGAAGCTGTTAGTGAGTGAGAGAGAAAGAAGCTGTGTGTGAGAGAGAGAATGAGAAGCTGTGAGTGAGTGAGAGAGAGAAACAGAAGCTGTGTGTGTGTGAGAGAGAAAGAGAAGCTGTGAGTGAGAGAGAGAGAAAGAGAAGCTGTGAGTGTGTGAGAGAGAGAAAGAGAAGCTGTGAGTTAGTGAGAAAAAGAGAGAGAAGCTGTGAGTGAGAGAGAGAGAGAATCAGGGAGTGAGTAAGAGAGAGAGAGAAGCTGTGAGTGAGAGAGAGAGAGAAACAGAAGCTGTAAGTGAGAGAAAGAGAGAGAAGCTGTGTGTGTGAGAGAGAGAAGTTGTGAGTGAGAGAGTGAAAGAAAGAGAAGGTGTGAGAGAGAGAGAGAGAGAAGCTGTGTGTGTGATAGAGAGAGAGAAAGAGAAGCTGAGAGTGTGTGAGAGAGAGAGAAAGAGAAGCTGTGAGTGAGAGAGAGAGAAGCTGTGTGTGTGTGAGAGAGAAAGAGAATCTGTTAGTGAGAGAGCGAGAGAAAGAGAATGTGAGTGAGAGAAAGAGAAGCTATGAGTGAGTGAGTGAGAGAGAGAGAAGCTGTGAGTGAGAGAGAGAAAGAGAAGCTGTGAGTGAGTGAGAGAGAGAAAGAGAAGCTGTGAGTGAGTGAGAGAGAGAGAAAAAGAAGCTGTGCGTGCGAGAGCCAGAGGGAGAAGAGAAGCTGTGAGTGAGAGAGAGAGAGCGAGAAAGAGAAGCTGTGAGTGAGAGAGAGAAAGAGTAGCTGTGAATGAGAGAGAGAGAGAAAGAGAAACTGTGAGTGAGAGAGAGAGAAAGAGAAGCTGTGAGTGAGAGAGGGAAAGCAAAAGATAAGCCGTGAGTGAGAGAGAGAGAGAGAAGCTGTGAGTGAGAGAGAGAAAGAGAAAGAGAAGCTGTGAGTGAGAGATAGAGAGAAAGAGAAGCTGTGAGTGAGAGGGAGAGAGAACGAGAAGCTGTGAGTGAGAGAGAGAGAGAATGAGAAGCTGTGAGTGAGAGAGAGAGAGAGAAAGAGAAGCTGTGAGTGAGAGAGAAAGAAAGAAAGAGAAGCTGTGTGAGAGAGAGAGAAAGAGAAGCTGTGAGTGAGAGAGAGAGAATCAGGGAGTGAGTAAGAGAGAGGGGGGGAAGCTGTGAGTGAGAGAGAGAGAAATAGAAGCTGTAAGTGAGAGAGAGAGAAAGAGAAGCTGTGAGTGAGAGAGAGAGAGAGAAGCTGTGAGTGAGAGAGAAAGAGAGAAGCTGTGAGTGATAGAGAGAGATAGAGAAGCTGTGTGTGTGATAGAGAGAGAAAGAGAAGCTGAGAGAGAGAGAAGTTGTAAGTGAGAGAGAGAGTAGCTGTGTGTGAGAGAGAGAGAAAGAGAAGCTGTGAGTGAGAGATAGAGAGAGAGAGAAAGAGAAGCTGAGAGTGAGTGAGAGAGAGTGAGAAGCTGGGAGTGAGAGAGAGAGAGAGAAGCTGTGAGTGAGAGAGAGAGGGAGAAAGAAAGAGACGTGGTGAGTGAGAGAGTGAGAGAAAGTGAAGCTGTAATTGAGATAGAGTGAGAGAGAGAAGCTGTGAGTGAGTGAGAGAGAGAATCTGTGAGTGAGAGAGAGTGAGAAAGAGAAGCTGTGAGTGAGAGGGAGAGAGAAGCCGTGAGTGAGAGAGAGAGAGAGAGAGAAACTGTGAGTGAGAGAAAGAAAGAGAAGCTGTGAGTGATTGAGAGAGAGAGAGAAGCTGTGAGTGAGAGAGAGAGAGTATCAGGGAGTAAGAGAGAGAGCAGCTGTGAGTGAGAGAGAGAGAGAAAGTGAAGCTGTGAGTGAGTGAGAGAGAGAGCGTGAGAAGCTGTGTGGGAGAGAGAGAGAGAATCTGGGACTGAGTAAGAGAGAGAAAGAGGCTGAGAGTGAGTGAGAGAGAGAGAAGCTGTGAGTAAGAGAGAGAGAGAGAAAGAGAAGCTGTGAGTGAGAGAGAGTGAGAGAGAAGCTGTGAGTGAGAGAGAGAGAAGCTGTGAGTGAGAGGGTGAGAGAAAGAGAAGCTGTGAGTGAGAGAGAGAGAGTGAGAAGCTGTGAATGAGCGAGAGTGAAAGAGAAGCTGTGAGTGAGAGAGAGATAAAGAGAAGCTGTGAGTGAGAGAGAGAGAGAAAGACAAGCTGTGAGTGAGAGAGAGAGAGAGAAAGAGAAGCTGTGAGTGAGAGAGAGAAAGAAAGAGAGAGAAGCTGTGAGTTAGAGAGAGAGAGAGAAGCTGTGTGTGTTTGAGAGAGAGAGAAGGAGAAGCTGTTAGTGAGTGAGAGAGAAAGAAGCTGTGTGTGAGAGAGAGAGAGAATGAGAAGCTGTGAGTGAGAGAGAGAGAGAAACAGAAGCTGTGTGTGTGAGAGAGAGAAAGAGAAGCTGTGAGTGAGAGAGAGAGAAAGAGAAGCTGTGAGTGTGAGAGAGAGAGAAAGAGAAGCTGTGAGTTAGTGAGAAAAAGAGAGAGAAGCTGTGAGTGAGAGAGAGAGAGAATCAGGGAGTGAGTAAGAGAGAGAGAGCTGTGAGTGAGAGAGAGAGAGAAACAGAAGCTGTAAGTGAGAGAAAGAGAGAGAAGCTGTGTGTGTGAGAGAGAGAAGTTGTGAGTGAGAGAGTGAAAGAAAGAGAAGGTGTGAGAGAGAGAGAGAGAAGCTGTGTGTGTGATAGAGAGAGAGAAAGAGAAGCTGAGAGTGTGTGAGAGAGAGAGAAAGAGAAGCTGTGAGTGAGAGAGAGAGAAGCTGTGTGTGAGAGAGAGAGAAAGAGAATCTGTTAGTGAGAGAGCGAGAGAAAGAGAATGTGAGTGAGAGAAAGAGAAGCTATGAGTGAGTGAGTGAGAGAGAGAGAAGCTGTGAGTGAGTGAGTGAGAGAGAAGCTGTGTATGAGAGAGAGAGAGAGAAAGAAAGAGAAGCTATGAGTGAGAGAGAGAGAGAAAGAGAAGCTGTGAGTGAGAGAGAGAGAGAAAGAGAAGCTGTGTGTGTGTGAGAGAGAAGGAGAAGCTGTGAGTGAGAGAGAGAGAAAGAGAAGCTGTGAGTGAGAGAGAGAAAGAGAAGATGTGTGTGTGTGAGAGAGAGAGAGAAAGAGAAGCTGTGAGTGAGAGAGAGAGAAAGAGAAGCTGTGTGTGTGAGAGAGAGACAAAGAGAAGCTGAGAGTGAGAGAGAGAGAATGAGATGCTGGGAGTGAGAGAGAGAGAAGCTGTGAGTGAGAGAGAGAGAAAGAGAAGCTGCGAGTGAGTGAGTGAGAGAGAGAGAAGCTGTGAGTGAGTGAATGAGAGAGAATCAGGGAGTAAGAGAGAGAGAAGCTGTGTGTGAGAGACATAGAGAAATAGAAGGTGTAAGTGAGAGAGAGAGAAAGAGAAGCTGTGAGTGAGAGAGAGAGAGAGATGCTGTGAGTGAGTGAGAGAGAGAGAGAGAAGCTGTGAGTGATAGAGAGAGATAGAGAAGCTATGTGTGTGATAGAGAGAGAAAGAGAAGCTGAGAGAGAGAGAGAGAAGTTGTAAGTGAGAGAGAGAGTAGCTGTGTGTGTGAGAGAGAGAAAGAGAAGCTGTGAGTGAGAGATAGAGAGAGAGAGAAAGAGAAGCTGTGAGTGAGAGAGATAGAAAGAGAAGCTGTGAGTGAGTGAGAGAGAGTGAGAAGCTGGGAGTGAGAGAGAGAGAAAGAGATGCTGTGTGTGAGAGAGAGAAAGGAAACCTGTGAGTGATTGAGAGAGAGAGAAGCTGTGAGTGAGAGAGAGAGTATCAGGGAGTAAGAGAGAGAGCAGCTGTGAGTGAGAGAGAGAGAAATAGAAGGTGTAAGTGAGTGAGAGAGAGAGAGAAGCTGTGTGTGTGTGAGAGAGAGAGAAGGAGAAGCTGTTAGTGAGTGAGAGAGAAAGAAGCTGTGTGTGAGAGAGAGAGAGAATGAGAAGCTGTGAGTGAGAGAGAGAGAGAAACAGAAGCTGTGTGTGTGAGAGAGAGAAAGAGAAGCTGTGAGTGAGAGAGAGAGAGAAAGTGAAGCTGTGAGTGTGTGAGAGAGAGAAAGAGAAGCTGTGAGTGAGAGAGAGAGAGAGAAGCTGTGAGTTTGAGAGAGAGAGAGAAGCTGTGAGTGAGAGAGAGATAGAGAAGCTGTGAGTGATAGAGAGAGAGATAGAGAAGCTGTGTGTGTGATAGAGAGAGAAAGAGAAGCTGAGAGAGAGAGAGAGAAGTTGTAAGTGAGAGAGAGAGTATCTGTGTGTGTGTGAGAGAGAAAGAGAAGCTGTGAGTGAGAGAGATAGAAAGAGAAGCTGTGAGTGAGTGAGAGAGAGTGAGAAGCTGGGAGTGAGAGAGAGAGAGAGAAGCTGTGAGTGAGAGAGAGAGAGAGAAAGAAAGAGACGTGGTGAGTGAGAGAGAGAGAGAAAGTGAAGCTGTAATTGAGAGAGAGTGAGAGAGAGAAGCTGTGAGTGAGAGAGAGAGAGAATCTATGAGTGAGAGAGAGTGAGAAAGAGAATCTGTGAGTGAGAGAGAGAGAGAGAGAGAGAGAGAAGCTGTGAGTGAGAGAGAAAGAGAAGCTGTGAGTGAGAGAGAGAGAGAAGCCATGAGTGAGAAAGAGAGAGAAAGAGAAACTGTGAGTGAGAGAGAGAGAGAAGCTGTGTGTGAGAGAGAGAGAATGAGAAGCTGTGAGTGAGAGAGAGAGAGAAAGAGAAGCTGTGAGTGAGAGAGAGAAAGAGAAGCTGTGAGTGATTGGGAGAGAGAGAGAAGCTGTGAGTGAGAGAGAGAGAATATCAGGGAGTAAGAGAGAGCAGCTGTGAGTGAGAGAGGGAGAGAAATAGAAGGTGTAAGTGAGTGAGAGAGAGAGATAGAAGCTGTGTGTGTGAGAGAGAGAGAGAAGGAGAAGCTGTTAGTGAGTGAGAGAGAAAGAAGCTGTGTGAGAGAGAGAGAGAGAATGAGAAGCTGTGAGTGAGAGAGAGAGAGAAACAGAAGCTGTGTGTGTGAGAGAGAGAAAGAGAAGCTGTGAGTGAGAGAGAGAGAGAAAGAGAAGCTGTGAGTGTGTGAGAGAGAGAAGGAGAAGCTGTGAGTTAGTGAGAAAGAGAGAGAAGCTGTGAGTGAGAGAGATAGAGAATCAGGGAGTGAGTAAGCGAGAGAGAGAAGTTGTGAGTGAGAGAGAGAGAAACAGAAGCTGTAAGTGAAAGAAATAGAGAGAAGATGTGTGTGTGAGAGAGAGAAGCTGTGAGTGAGAGAGAGAGAGAAAGAGAAGCTGTGAGAGAGAGAGAGAAGCTGTGTGTGTTAGAGAGAGAGAAAGAGAAGCTGATAGTGTGTGAGAGAGAGAGAAAGAGAAGCTGTCAGTGAGAGAGAGAGAAGCTGTGTGTGTGTGTGAGAGAAAGAGAATCTATTAGTGAGTGAGAGAGAGAGAAAAGAGAAGCTGTGAGTGAGAGAGATAGAGAGAAAGAGAAGCTGTGTGTGAGAGAGAAATAGAAGATGTGAGTGAGAGAGAGAAAGAGAAGCTGTGAGTGAGAGAGAGAGAGAGAGAGAAGCTGTGAGTGAGAGAGAGAGAAAGAAAGAGAAGCTGTGAGTGAGAGAGAGAAAGAGAAGCTGTGAGTGAGAGAGAGAGAGAAAGAGATGCTGTGAGTGAGAGAGAGAGAGAAAGAGAAGCTGTGAGTGAGAGAGAGAAAGTGAAAGAGAAGCTGTGAGTGAGAGAGAGAGAGAAAGAGAAGCTTTGAGTGAGGGAGACAGAGGGAAAAAGAACCTGTGAGTGAGCAAGAGAGAGAGAGAAAGAGAAGCTGTGAGTGAGAGAGAGAGAGAGAAGCTGTGAGAGAGAGAGAGAAAGAGTAGCTGTGAATGAGAGAGAGAGAAAGAGAATCTGTGAGTGAGAGAGAGAGAAAGAGAAGCTGTGAGTGAGAGAGAGAGAGAGAAAGAGAAGGTGTGAGTGAGAGAGAAAGAGAAGCTGTGAGTGAGAGAGAGAGACCAATAGAAGCAGTTAGAGAGAGAGAGAGAAAGAGAAGCTGTGAGGGAGAGAGACAGAGAGATAAAGAGAAGCTGTGAGTGAGTGAGTGAGAGAGAGAGAGAGAGGGAAGCTGTGAGTGAGAGAGAGAGAGAGAAGCTGTGAGTGAGAGAGAGAATGAGAAAGAGAAGCTGTGAGTGAGAGAGATAGAGAGAGGAGCTGTGAGTGAGGGAGACAGAGAGTGAAATAGAACCTGTGAGTCAGAGAGATAGAGAGAAAGAGAAGCTGTGTGTGAGAGAGAGAGAGAAATAGAAGATGTGAGTGAGTGAGAGAGAGAGATAAAGAGAAGCTGTGAGTGAGTGAGAGAAAGAGAAGCTGTGAGTGAGAGAGAGAGAGAGAAAGAGAAGCTGTGAGTGAAAGAGAGAGAGAGAAAGAGAAGCTGTGAGTGAGAGAGAGAAAGCGAAAGAGAAGCTGTGAGAGAGAGAGAGAGAAAGAGAAGCTTTGAGTGAGGGAGACAGAGAGAGAAATAGAACCTGTGAGTGAGCAAGAGAGATAGAGAAAGAGAAGCTGTGAGTGAGAGAGAGAGAGAAGCTGTGAGAGAGAGAGAGAGAGAGAAAGAGTAGCTGTGAATGAGAGAGAGAGAAATAGAATCTGTGAGTGAGAGAGAGAAAGAGAAGCTGTGAGTGAGAGAGAGAGAGAGAAAGAGAAGCTGTGAGTGAAAGAGAGAAAGCAAAAGACAAGCTGTGAGTGAGAGAGAGAGAGAGAAAGAGAAGCTGTGAGTGAGGGAGATAGAGAGAGAAATAGAACCTGTGAGTGAGCAAGAGAGAGAATGAAAGAGAAGCTGTGAGTGAGAGAGAGAGAGAGAGAGAAGCTGTGAGTGAGAGAGAGAAAGAGAAGCTATGAGTGAGAGAGATAGAGAAAGTGAAGGTTTGAGTGAGTGAGAGAGTGAGAGAAAGAGATACTGTGAGTGAGAGAGAGAGAAAGAAGCTGTGAGAGAGAAAGAGAAGCTATGAGTGAGAGAGTGAAAGAGAAGTGGTGAATGAGTGAGAGAGAGGGAAAGCAAAGCTTTGAGTGAGAGAGAGAGAGAAAGAGAAACTGTTAGAGAGAGAGAGAGAGAAGCTGTGTGGAGAGAGAGAAATAGAAGCTGTGAGTGAGAGAGCAAAAGAGAAGTGGTGAGTGAGTGAGAGAGAGAGAAAGAGAAGCTGTGAGTGAGAGAGAAAGAGAAGCTGTGAGTGAGAGAGAGAGAGAAGCTGTGAGTGAGAGAGAGAGAGACCAATAGAAGCTGTTAGAGAGAGAGAGAAAGAGAAGCTGTGAGGGAGAGAGACAGAGAGAGAAAGAGAAGCTGTGAGTGATTGAGTGAGTGAGAGAGAGAGAGAGAGGGAAGCTGTGAGTGAGTGAGAGAGAGAGAAGCTGTGAGTGAGAGAGAGAATGAGAAAGAGAAGCTGTGAGTGAGAGAGATAGAGAGAGAAGCTTTGAGTGAGGGAGACAGAGAGTGAAATAGAACCTGTGAGTCAGAGAGATAGAGAGAAAGAGAAGATGTGTGAGAGAGAGAGAAATAGAAGATGTGAGTGAGTGAGAGAGAGAGATAAAGAGAAGCTGTGAGTGAGTGAGAGAGAGAAAGAGAGAAAAGCTGTGAGAGAGAGAGAGAAAGAGTAGCTGTGAGAGTGAGAGAGAGAAATAGAAGCCGTGAGTGAGAGAGACAGAGAGAGAAGCTGTGTGTGTGAGAGAGAAAGAGAAGCTGTGAGTGAGTGAGAGAGAGAGAGAAAGAGAAGCTGTGAGTGAGTGAGAGAGAGAGAAAGAGAAGCAGTGTGTGAGAGAGATAGAGAGAATGAGAAGCTGTGTGTTAGAGAGAAATAGAACCTGTGAGTGAGTGAGTGAGTGAGTGAGAGAAAGAGAAGCTGTGAGTGAGTGAGAGAAAGAGAGAAAGAGAAGCTGTGAGTGAGTGAGAGAGAGAGAGAGAAGCTGTGAGTCAGTGAGACAGAGAGAAAGAGAAGCAGTGAGTGAGACAGACAGAGAGAGAAAGAGAAGGTGTGAGTGAGTGAGTGAGGGAGAGAAAGAAAGAGAAGCTGTGAGTGAGAGAGAGAAAGAGAAAGAGAAGCTGTGAGTGAGAGAGAGAGAGAAAGAGAAGCTGTGAGGGAGAGAGAGAGAAAGAGAAGCTGTGAGTGAGAGAGAGAGAAAAGAGAAGCTGTGAGTGAGAGAGATAGAGAGAAAGAGAAGCTGTGTGAGAGAAATAGAAGATGTGAGTGAGAGAGAGAGAGAAAGAGAAGCTGTGAGTGAGAGAGAGAGAGAAAGAGAACCTGTGAGTGAGAGAGAGAAAGAGAAGCTGTGTGTGTGAGAGAGAGAGAGAAGCTGTGAGTGAGAGAGAGAAAGAGAAGCTGTGAGTGAGAGAGAGAGAGAGAAAGAGAAGCTGTGAGTGAAAGAGAGAAAGCAAAAGAGAAGCTGTGAGTGAGAGAGAGAGAGAGAAAGAGAAGCTGTGAGTGAGGGAGATAGAGAGAGAAATAGAACCTGTGAGTGAGCAAGAGAGAGAGAGAAAGAGAAGCTGTGAGTGAGAGAGAGAGAGAGAGAGAAGCTGTGAGTGAGAGAGAGAAAGAGAAGCTGTGAGTGAGAGAGAGAATGAGAAAGAGAAGCTGTGAGTGAGAGAGATAGAGAGAGGAGCTGTGAGTGAGGGAGACAGAGAGTGAAATAGAACCTGTGAGTCAGAGAGATAGAGAGAAAGAGAAGCTGTGTGTGAGAGAGAGAGAGAAATAGAAGATGTGAGTGAGTGAGAGAGAGAGATAAAGAGAAGCTGTGAGTGAGTGAGAGAAAGAGAAGCTGTGTGTGTGAGAGAGAGAGAGAAAGAGAAGCTGTGAGTGAAAGAGAGAGAGAGAAAGAGAAGCTGTGAGTGAGAGAGAGAAAGCGAAAGAGAAGCTGTGAGAGAGAGAGAGAGAAAGAGAAGCTTTGAGTGAGGGAGACAGAGAGAGAAATAGAACCTGTGAGTGAGCAAGAGAGATAGAGAAAGAGAAGCTGTGAGTGAGAGAGAGAGAGAAGCTGTGAGAGAGAGAGAGAGAGAGAAAGAGTAGCTGTGAATGAGAGAGAGAGAAATAGAATCTGTGAGTGAGAGAGAGAAAGAGAAGCTGTGAGTGAGAGAGAGAGAGAGAAAGAGAAGCTGTGAGTGAAAGAGAGAAAGCAAAAGACAAGCTGTGAGTGAGAGAGAGAGAGAGAAAGAGAAGCTGTGAGTGAGGGAGATAGAGAGAGAAATAGAACCTGTGAGTGAGCAAGAGAGAGAATGAAAGAGAAGCTGTGAGTGAGAGAGAGAGAGAGAGAAGCTGTGAGTGAGAGAGAGAAAGAGAAGCTATGAGTGAGAGAGATAGAGAAAGTGAAGGTTTGAGTGAGTGAGAGAGTGAGAGAAAGAGATACTGTGAGTGAGAGAGAGAGAAAGAAGCTGTGAGAGAGAAAGAGAAGCTATGAGTGAGAGAGTGAAAGAGAAGTGGTGAATGAGTGAGAGAGAGGGAAAGCAAAGCTTTGAGTGAGAGAGAGAGAGAAAGAGAAACTGTTAGAGAGAGAGAGAGAGAAGCTGTGTGGAGAGAGAGAAATAGAAGCTGTGAGTGAGAGAGCAAAAGAGAAGCGGTGAGTGAGTGAGAGAGAGAGAAAGAGAAGCTGTGAGTGAGAGAGAAAGAGAAGCTGTGAGTGAGAGAGAGAGAGAATCTGTGAGTGAGAGAGAGAGAGACCAATAGAAGCTGTTAGAGAGAGAGAAAGAGAAGCTGTGAGTGAGAGAGAGAGAGAGAGGGAAGCTGTGAGTGAGTGAGAGAGAGAGAAGCTGTGAGTGAGAGAGAGAATGAGAAAGAGAAGCTGTGAGTGAGAGAGATAGAGAGAGAAGCTTTGAGTGAGGGAGACAGAGAGTGAAATAGAACCTGTGAGTCAGAGAGATAGAGAGAAAGAGAAGATGTGTGAGAGAGAGAGAAATAGAAGATGTGAGTGAGTGAGAGAGAGAGATAAAGAGAAGCTGTGAGTGAGTGAGAGAGAGAAAGAGAGAAAAGCTGTGAGAGAGAGAGAGAAAGAGTAGCTGTGAGAGTGAGAGAGAGAAATAGAAGCCGTGAGTGAGAGAGACAGAGAGAGAAGCTGTGTGTGAGAGAGAGAAAGAGAAGCTGTGAGTGAGTGAGAGAGAGAGAGAAAGAGAAGCTGTGAGTGAGTGAGAGAGAGAGAAAGAGAAGCAGTGTGTGAGAGAGATAGAGAGAATGAGAAGCTGTGTGTTAGAGAGAAATAGAACCTGTGAGTGAGTGAGTGAGTGAGTGAGAGAAAGAGAAGCTGTGAGTGAGTGAGAGAAAGAGAGAAAGAGAAGCTGTGAGTGAGTGAGAGAGAGAGAGAGAAGCTGTGAGTCAGTGAGACAGAGAGAAAGAGAAGCAGTGAGTGAGACAGACAGAGAGAGAAAGAGAAGGTGTGAGTGAGTGAGTGAGGGAGAGAAAGAAAGAGAAGCTGTGAGTGAGAGAGAGAAAGAGAAAGAGAAGCTGTGAGTGAGAGAGAGAGAGAAAGAGAAGCTGTGAGGGAGAGAGAGAGAAAGAGAAGCTGTGAGTGAGAGAGAGAGAAAAGAGAAGCTGTGAGTGAGAGAGATAGAGAGAAAGAGAAGCTGTGTGAGAGAAATAGAAGATGTGAGTGAGAGAGAGAGAGAAAGAGAAGCTGTGAGTGAGAGAGAGAGAGAAAGAGAACCTGTGAGTGAGAGAGAGAAAGAGAAGCTGTGTGTGTGAGAGAGAGAGAGAAGCTGTGAGTGAGAGAGAGAAAGAGAAGCTGTGAGTGAGAGAGAGAGAGAGAAAGAGAAGCTGTGAGTGAAAGAGAGAAAGCAAAAGAGAAGCTGTGAGTGAGAGAGAGAGAGAGAAAGAGAAGCTGTGAGTGAGGGAGATAGAGAGAGAAATAGAACCTGTGAGTGAGCAAGAGAGAGAGAGAAAGAGAAGCTGTGAGTGAGAGAGAGAGAGAGAGAGAAGCTGTGAGTGAGAGAGAGAAAGAGAAGCTATGAGTGAGAGAGATAGAGAAAGTGAAGGTTTGAGTGAGTGAGAGAGTGAGAGAAAGAGATACTGTGAGTGAGAGAGAGAGAAAGAGAAACTGTTAGAGAGAGAGAGAGAGAGAGAAGCTGTGTGGAGAGAGAGAGAAAGAGAAGCTGTGAGTGAGAGAGCAAAAGAGAAGCAGTGAGTGAGTGAGAGAGAGAAAGAGAAGCTGTGAGTGAGAGAGAAAGAGAAGCTGTGAGTGAGAGAGAGAGAGAAGCTGTGAGTGAGAGAGAGAGAGACCAATAGATGCTGTTAGAGAGAGAGAGAGAAATAGAAGCTGTGAGGGAGAGAGACAGAGAGAGAAAGAGAAGCTGTGAGTGAGTGAGTGAGTGAGAGAGAGAGAGAGGGAAGCTGTGAGTGAGTGAGAGAGGGAGAAGCTGTGAGTGAGAGAGAGAATGAGAAAGAGAAGCTGTGAGTGAGAGAGATAGAGAGAGAAGCTGTGAGTGAGGGAGACAGCGAGTGAAATAGTACCTGTGAGTCAGAGAGATAGAGAGAAAGAGAAGCTGTGTGAGAGAGAGAGAAATAGAAGATGTGAGTGAGTGAGAGAGAGAGATAAAGAGAAGCTGTGAGTGAGTGAGAGAGAGAAAGAGAGAAAAGCTGTGAGAGAGAGAGAAAGAGTAGCTGTGAGAGTGAGAGAGAGAGAAATAGAAGCTGTGAGTGAGAGAGACAGAGAGAGAAGCTGTGTGTGAGAGAGAGAAAGAGAAGCTGTGAGTGAGTGAGAGAGAGAGAGAAAGAGAAGCTGTGAGTGAGAGAGAGAGAGAAGCTGTGAGTGAGTGAGAGAGAGAGAAAGAGAAGCAGTGAGTGAGAGAGATAGAGAGAATGAGAAGCTGTGTGTGAGAGAGAAATAGAACCTGTGAGTGAGTGAGTGAGTGAGAGAAAGAGAAGCTGTGAGTGAGTGAGAGAAAGAGAGAAAGAGAAGCTGTGAGTGAGTGAGAGAGAGAGAGAGAAGCTGTGAGTCAGTGAGACAGAGAGAAAGAGAAGCAGTGAGTGAGACAGACAGAGAGAGAAAGAGAAGCTGTGAGTGAGTGAGGGAGAGAAAGAAAGAGAAGCTGTGAGTGAGAGAGAGAAAGAGAAAGAGAAGCTGTGAGTGAGAGAGAGAGAAAGAGAAGCTGTGAGGGAGAGAGAGAGAAAGAGAAGCTGTGAGTGAGAGAGAGAGAGAGAGAAAAGAGAAGCTGTGAGTGAGAGAGATAGAGAGAAAGAGAAGCTGGGAGAGAGAGAGAGAAATAGAAGATGTGAGTGAGAGAGAGAGAGAAAGAGAAGCTGTGAGTGAGAGAGAGAGAGAAAGAGAAGCTGTGAGTGAGAGATAGAGAGAAAGAGAAGCTGTGAGTGAGAGAGAGAGAACGAGAAGCTGTGAGTGAGAGAGAGAACGAGAAGCTGTGAGTGAGAGAGAGAGAGAAAGAGAAGCTGTGAGTGAGAGAGAGAGAGAGAAAGAGAAGCTGTGAGAGAGAGAGAGAAAGAGAAGCTGTGAGTGAGAGAGAGAAAGCGAAAGAGAAGCTGTGAGTGAAAGAGAGAGAGAAAGAGAAGCTTTGAGTGAGGGAGACAGAGAGAGAAATAGAACTTGTGAGTGAGCAAGAGAGAGAAAGAGAAGCTGTGAGTGAGAGAGAGAGAGAGAAGCTGTGTGAGAGAGAGAAAGAGTAGCTGTGAATGAGAGAGAGAGAGAGAAAGAGAAGCTGTAAGTGAGAGAGAGAGAGAAAGAGAAGCTGTGAGAGAGAGAGAGAAAGAGAAGCTGTGAGTGAGAGAGAGAAAGCAAAAGAGAAGCTGTGAGTGAGAGAGAGAGAAAGAGAAGCTGTGAGTGAGGGAGACAGAGAGAGAAATAGAACCTGTGAGTGAGCAAGAGAGAGAGAGAAAGAGAAGCTGTGAGTGAGTGAGAGAGAGAGAGAGAAGCTGTGAGTGAGAGAGAAAGAGAAGCTATGAGTGAGAGAGATAGAGAAAGTGAAGGTTTGAGTGAGTGAGAGAGCGAGAGAAAGAGTTACTGTGAGTGAGAGAGAGAGAAAGAAGCTGTGAGAGAGAAAGAGAAGTTATGAGTGAGAGAGTGAAAGAGAAGCGGTGAATGAGTGAGAGAGAGGGAAAGCGAAGCTGTGAGTGAGAGAGTGAGAAAGAGAAACTGTTAAAGAGAGAGAGAGAGAGAGAGAGAGAGAAGCTGTGTGGAGAGAGAGAGAAAGAGAAGCTGTGAGTGAGTGAGTGAGTGAGTGAGAGAGAGAAAGAGAAGTTGTGAGTGAGAAAGAGAAGGTGTCAGAGAGAGAGAGAAAGAGAAGCTGTGAGTGAGAGAGCAAACGAGAAGCGGTGAGTGAGTGAGAGAGAGAGAAAGAGAAGCTGTGAGTGAGTGAGAGAGAGAGAGAAAAGCTGTGAGAGAGAGAAAGAGAAGCTGTGTGAGAGAGAGAGAGAGAGAGAGAAGCTGTGAGTGAGTGAGAGTTAGAAAAAGAGAAGCTGTGAGTTAGTGAGAGAGAGAGAGAAAGAAAAGCTGTGAGTGAGAAAGAGAAGCTGTGAGTGAGAGAGTTAGAGAGAGAGAGAAAGAGAAGCTTTGTGTGAGTGAGAGAGAGAGAGAGAATGAGAAGCTGTGAGAGAGAGAGAGAAAGAGAAGCTCTGTGTGAGTGAGAGACAGAGAGAGAAAGAGAAGCGTGTGTGAGTGAGAGAGAGAGAGAAAGAAAAGCTGTGAGTGAGAAAGAGAAGCTGTGAGTGAGAGAGTTAGAGAGAGAGAGAAAGAGAAGCTCTGTGTGAGTGAGAGAGAGAGAGAGAATGAGAAGCTGTGAGAGAGAGAGAGAAAGAGAAGCTGTGAGTGAGTGAGAGAGAGAGAAGGAGAAGCTGTGAGTTAGTGAGAGAGAAACAGAAGTTGTGTGAGTGAGAGAAAGAGAGAAAGAGAAGCTGTGAGTGAGTGAGAGAGAGAGAGAAGCTGTGAGTCAGTGAGACAGAGAGAAGGAGAAGCAGTGAGTGAGAGAGACAGAGAGAGAAAGAGAAGCTGTGAGTGAGAGAGTGAGGGAGAGAAAGAAAGAGAAGCTGTGAGTGAGAGAGAGAAAGAGAAAGAGAAGCTGTGAGTGAGAGATAGAGAGAAAGAGAAGCTGTGAGTGAGAGAGAGAGAACGAGAAGCTGTGAGTGAGAGAGAGAGAGAACGAGAAGCTGTGAGTGAGAGAGAGAGAGAAAGAGAAGCTATGAGTGAGAGAGAGAGAGAGAGAAAGAGAAGCTGTGTGAGAGAGAGAGAAAGAGAAGCTGTGAGTGAGAGAGAGAGAGAGAAAGAGAAGCTGTGAGTGAGAGAGAGAAAGCGAAAGAGAAGCTGTGAGTGAAAGAGAGAGAGAAAGAGAAGCTTTGAGTGAGGGAGACAGAGAGAGAAATAGAACTTGTGAGTGAGCAAGAGAGAGAAAGAGAAGCTGTGAGTGAGAGAGAGAAAGAGAAGCTGTGAGTGAGTGAGAGAGAGAAAGAGAAGCTGTGAGTGAGAGAGAGAGAGCGAGAAAGAGAAGCTGTGAGTGAGAGAGAGAAAGAGTAGCTGTGAATGAGAGAGAGAGAGAAAGAGAAACTGTGAGTGAGAGAGAGAGAAAGAGAATCTGTGAGTGAGAGAGAGAGAAAGAGAAGCTGTGAGTGAGAGAGAGAAAGCAAAAGATAAGCCGTGAGTGAGAGAGAGAGAGAGAAGCTGTGAGTGAGAGAGAGAAAGAGAAAGAGAAGCTGTGAGTGAGAGATAGAGAGAAAGAGAAGCTGTGAGTGAGAGGGAGAGAGAACGAGAAGCTGTGAGTGAGAGAGAGAGAATGAGAAGCTGTGAGTGAGAGAGAGAGAGAGAGAGAGAAGCTGTGAGTGAGAGAGAAAGAAAGAAAGAAAGAGAAGCTGTGTGAGAGAGAGAGAAAGAGAAGCTGTGAGTGAGAGAGAGAGAATCAGGGAGTGAGTAAGAGAGAGGGGGGAAGTTGTGAGTGAGAGAGAGAGAAATAGAAGCTGTAAGTGAGAGAGAGAGAAAGAGAAGCTGTGAGTGAGAGAGAGAGAGAATCTGTGAGTGAGAGAGAAAGAGAGAAGCTGTGAGTGATAGAGAGAGATAGAGAAGCTGTGTGTGTGATAGAGAGAGAAAGAGAAGCTGAGAGAGAGAGAAGTTGTAAGTGAGAGAGAGAGTAGCTGTGTGTGAGAGAGAGAGAAAGAGAAGCTGTGAGTGAGAGATAGAGAGAGAGAGAAAGAGAAGCTGAGAGTGAGTGAGAGAGAGTGAGAAGCTGGGAGTGAGAGAGAGAGAGAGAAGCTGTGAGTGAGAGAGAGAGGGAGAAAGAAAGAGACGTGGTGAGTGAGAGAGTGAGAGAAAGTGAAGCTGTAATTGAGATAGAGTGAGAGAGAGAAGCTGTGAGTGAGTGAGAGAGAGAATCTGTGAGTGAGAGAGAGTGAGAAAGAGAAGCTGTGAGTGAGAGGGAGAGAGAAGCCGTGAGTGAGAGAGAGAGAGAGAGAGAGAAACTATGAGTGAGAGAGAGAAAGAGAAGCTGTGAGTGATTGAGAGAGAGAGAGAAGCTGTGAGTGAGAGAGAGAGAGTATCAGGGAGTAAGAGAGAGAGCAGCTGTGAGTGAGAGAGAGAGAAACAGAAGCTGTGTGTGTGTGAGAGAGAAAGAGAAGCTGTGAGTGAGAGAGAGAGAAAGAGAAGCTGTGAGTGTGAGAGAGAGAGAAAGAGAAGCTGTGAGTTAGTGAGAAAAAGAGAGAGAAGCTGTGAGTGAGAGAGAGAGAGAGAATCAGGGAGTGAGTAAGAGAGAGAGAGAAGCTGTGAGTGAGAGAGACAGAGAAACAGAAGCTGTAAGTGAGAGAAAGAGAGAGAAGCTGTGTGTGTGAGAGAGAGAAGTTGTGAGTGAGAGAGTGAAAGAAAGAGAAGGTGAGAGAGAGAGAGAGAGAAGCTGTGTGTGTGATAGAGAGAGAGAAAGAGAAGCTGAGAGTGTGTGAGAGAGAGAGAAAGAGAAGCTGTGAGTGAGAGAGAGAGAAGCTGTGTGTGTGTGAGAGAGAAAGAGAATCTGTTAGTGAGAGAGCGAGAGAAAGAGAATGTGAGTGAGAGAAAGAGAAGCTATGAGTGAGTGAGTGAGAGAGAGAGAAGCTGTGAGTGAGTGAGTGAGAGAGAGAAGCTGTGTATGAGAGAGAGAGAGAGAAAGAAAGAGAAGCTATGAGTGAGAGAGAGAGAAAGAGAAGCTGTGAGTGAGAGAGAGAGAGAAAGAGAAGCTGTGTGTGTGAGAGAGAGAAGGAGAAGCTGTGAGTGAGAGAGAGAGAAAGAGAAGCTGTGAGTGAGAGAGAGAAGGAGAAGATGTGTGTGTGTGAGAGAGAGAGAGAGAAAGAGAAGCTGTGAGTGAGAGAGAGAAAGAGAAGCTGTGTGTGTGAGAGAGAGACAAGGAGAAGCTGAGAGTGAGAGAGAGAGAATGAGATGCTGGGAGTGAGAGAGAGAGAAGCTGTGAGTGAGAGAGAGAGAAAGAGAAGCTGCGAGTGAGTGAGTGAGAGAGAGAGAAGCTGTGAGTGAGTGAATGAGAGAGAATCAGGGAGTAAGAGAGAGAGAAGCTGTGTGTGAGAGACATAGAGAAATAGAAGGTGTAAGTGAGAGAGAGAGAAAGAGAAGCTGTGAGTGTGAGAGAGAGAGAGATGCTGTGAGTGAGTGAGAGAGAGAGAGAGAAGCTGTGAGTGATAGAGAGAGATAGAGAAGCTATGTGTGTGATAGAGAGAGAAAGAGAAGCTGAGAGAGAGAGAGAAGTTGTAAGTGAGAGAGAGAGTAGCTGTGTGTGTGTGAGAGAGAAAGAGAAGCTGTGAGTGAGAGATAGAGAGAGAGAAAGAGAAGCTGTGAGTGAGAGAGAGAGAAAGAGAAGCTGTGAGTGAGTGAGAGAGAGTGAGAAGCTGGGAGTGAGAGAGAGAGAGAAAGTGAAGCTGTAATTGAGAGAGAGTGAGAGAGAGAAGCTGTGAGTGAGTGAGAGAGAGAATCTGTGAGTGAGAGAGAGTGAGAAAGAGAAGCTGTGAGTGAGAGAGAGAGAGAAAGAGAAGCTGTGAGTGAGAGAGAGAGAGAAGCCGTGAGTGAGAGAGAGAGAGAAAGAGAAACTGTGAGTGAGAGAGAGAGAAGCTGTGAGTGAGAGAGAGAGAGAAAGAGAAGCTGTGAGTGAGAGAGAGAGAAAGAGATGCTGTGTGTGAGAGAGAGAGAGAAAGAGAAGGTGTGAGTGAGTGAGAGAGAAAGAGAAGCTGTGTGTGTGTGAGAGAGAGAGAATGAGAAGCTGTGAGTGAGAGAGAGAGAGAGAAAGAGAAGCTGTGAGTGAGAGAGAGAAATGGAAGCTGTGAGTGATTGAGAGAGAGAGAAGCTGTGAGTGAGAGAGAGAGAGTATCAGGGAGTAAGAGAGAGAGCAGCTGTGAGTGAGAGAGAGAGAGAAATAGAAGGTGTAAGTGAGTGAGAGAGAGAGAGAAGCTGTGTGTGAGAGAGAGAGAGAGAAGGAGAAGCTGTTAGTGAGTGAGAGAGAAAGAAGCTGTGTGTGTGAGAGAGAGAGAATGAGAAGCTGTGAGTGAGAGAGAGAGAGAAACAGAAGCTGTGTGTGTGTGAGAGAGAAAGAGAAGCTGTGAGTGAGAGAGAGAGAGAGAAAGAGAAGCTGTGAGTGAGGGAGACAGAGAGAGAAATAGAACCTGTGAGTGAGCAAGAGAGAGAGAGAAAGAGAAGCTGTGAGAGAGAGAGAGAGAAGCTGTGAGAGAGGGAGAGAGAGAAGCTGTGAGAGAGAGAGAAAGAGTAGCTGTGAATGAGAGAGAGAGAAAGTGAAGCTGTGAGTGTATGAGAGAGAGAAAGAGAAGCTGTGAGTGAGAGAGAGAGAGAGAAGCTGTGAGTTTGAGAGAGAGAGAGAAGCTGTGAGTGAGAGAGAGAGAGAAGCTGTGAGTGATAGAGAGAGAGATAGAGAAGCTGTGTGTGTGATAGAGAGAGAAAGAGAAGCTGAGAGAGAGAGAGAGAAGTTGTAAGTGAGAGAGAGAGTTGCTGTGTGTGTGTGAGAGAGAAAGAGAAGCTGTGAGTGAGATATATATATAGAGAGAAAGAGAAGCTGTGAGTGAGTGAGAGAGAGTGAGAAGCTGGGAGTGAGAGAGAGAGAGAAGCTGGGAGTGAGTAAGAGAGAGAGAGAAGCTGTGAGTGAGAGAGAGAGAGAAAGAAAGAGACGTGGTGAGTGAGAGAGTTTAGTGTATGGGACCAAAGACAACCGGACAACCGAAAGGTTGGTTTAACACAGGTTTATTGCATTGCATGAGGTTCCAGTGAAGCATGAGGAATGGCGGTGATACATCTCAATATATACAGTAGCTCTCTACATTTGAATCTTGTAGCACGGTAGCTGATTGGTTGCTACCGGCGTGGCCTCGCCCAGGCACGCCTCTTTCTTCAGCTGCTGAATGCAGGTCTTGCTTCAGCTGCTGAATGCAGGTCTTTCTTCAGCTGCTGAATGCGGGGAAGGTTTTCCCGCGGCTGTCCGTGATTGAGCAATGTGAACCATGTGAGAGTGAACGCTCGCAGCTGCCCTCTATAGGCTGTCTGCTCGCGTTCCTTCATAGCTGATATCGTTTGTATCTGGAGTGGTTACAATCTTGCCTTACAGTATAATGAACATGCATACATACATAACATCCCTCCCCCCTAGGATGGGACGAAGTCCCGCAACCATTGTGGCTTGCCGCACGTTCGCTTGGGGCGTGCTTGCGCCTGCCCTAATTCTGGAGAGCCTGTGATCCCTGACTCCGCGGGCGCTTGTCCTGCAACGGGAAACGGGGATTCGTTAGTGGCTCTGTGGGGCGTCCGTGCCTGCCTTGCGCTTGGGGAAGGGAATGGGATGAACAGTTGGGAGGTAAATCCCTGCCTATTGCCCTCGGACCCCGGGGACCCTCCTAGTGTGAACCGCGGCACCGATGAGGTCGCCCTTGGGGAATGGCTACCTTCTGATCCCTGCTCGGGGGACCTTAAGACTGTGGTGGTGGGCGGACTCGCTGATGCCTCTGGTCTTGGAGGTGTCGGTCTCCGGAACATGGGCGCTATATTGCATTCTAACTCACAGGGGCTACTGGGACTGGAGGTACCAGGGGCTGAACTGAAACCCCTCTTTTCGCTAGGACGGGTGGGGGACCACTCCGCTAACTCCCCCTGGTACTGTAAATCAACGTCTAAACCTCTATGGGCCTCTGAGCCTCGGGGGGACTTCCGCGGCTTCCGCGGGGTATGAGTGTGGTTGGGGCTCCTCCTTTCTGACGGGGACTCCCGCAACCCGGGGCTCCTCCTCTCTGGCAGGGACTCCCGCAAAAGATTTCCGTGGATCGATTCCCTTTCCTCCCCCCTTGGTGGGGACCCATGCTCCCCTTTTCCTCCCCCTTGGGCTAAACGGGTGGGGGAGTACCCTAACGCTGAATCAATGCTGGCCTCATCCTCGTCTTGCTCTCCGGGGACCCTACGCCTGAGTTGGTCCACGTGTCGCCTCCACAGGAAACCTGTACTGGTCTCTACGCGGTATGAGACGGGGCCGGTTTGGTCTACTACGGTGCCCGGCACCCAGGCTGGCCCCGCGCTGGCGTAATTCCTGCAGTATACTGGGGCGCCTATGCCGAAACTCTTGGTGGGTTCCACCCCTATGTTCCGCCCCTTGTCCTCTACTCTCGTGGGGTCTAGCTTGGATATCCCCGTGGCCAGCTTCCTGCGCATCAACAGCTCTGCGGGGGAGTACCCTGACGCTAAGGGGGTGACCCTGTATCTCAGCAGGAATTGGCACAATTTCAGGTCGAGGTCTCCGGGACCCATGCGCAGTAGCGCGTCTTTCGTGGTGCGCACGAGGCGCTCTACTTGGCCATTGGTGGCCGGGTGAAAGGGGGCGGAGGTGACGTGCCGAATGGCGTTGCGTTCCATGAATGCCCTGAACTCGGCGGACGTGAAACAGCTAGCGTTATCGCTGACGAGGGTGTCGGGTAAACCGAACGTGGAAAAGACCCTCCTTAACTGTTTAATGGTTGTGGTCGAGGAGGTGCTCGAGACTGGAATGACCTCCAACCACTTAGAGAACGCGTCCACCACGAGGAGGAAAAGCGTTCCCCTGAATGGGCCAGCAAAGTCTACGTGAACTCGGGACCAGGGTCCCCTCGCAGCGTCCCATTCCCTAGGTGGCGAGCGAGCCTCTTCTGGCCTTGAGCTTTGGCACGCCTCACAAGTGCCGACCATGTGTTCGATGTCGGCGTCTAACTGGGGCCACCAAAAGTAACTGCGGGCTAGTGCCTTAGAGCGTACGATCCCCGGGTGGCTGACGTGCAGCAGTTTAAGCACCCTCGGCCGGAGAGACGTGGGGATCACTACCCGCTGTCCCCACAAGAGGCAACCCCTCTCCAGGGACAACTCTAATCTCTTTTTGAAGAATGTGTCGAATTCCGCTGCTGGGGAAGACACGGGCCACCCTTTCTGCACCCAGGAGCAAACTGTGGCCAGCGCTTTGTCCTTGCCTGTCGCTTTGGCGATTTCGGCCGGTACTACTGGAGGGGAGTCTAGGACCTCTATCATTAAGACCTGGTGGTCCCTCTCTACTCCGCCCACGTGGCAGCAATCCCGGGGAATGGGGGACCTCGACAGAGCGTCGGCATGGCTTATCTCCCTCCCGGGCCGGTATACCAACGCGTGCTGATACGCGTTGAGAAAAATGGCCCATCTGAGCATTCTCGGGGACAGGATCTGGGGTGTGGGCTTGTCTGCGGTGAAGATGCCCAGCAAAGGCTTGTGGTCAGTCACTATGGTGAAGGGGCGGCCGTACACGAAATCATGAAATTTCTTGGTCCCCGCAATTATTGCTAGCGCCTCTCTGTCTGTCTGAGCATAATTCCTCTCCGCTTGGGACAGGGATCTAGAGTAGAAAGCTATCGGGGCCTCCCTACCGTTCTCCAGCACGTGGCAAAGCACCGCCCCCACCCCCACCGGGGATGCATCGCATATCAGGACCACCGGGCGTTTGGGATTGAAGTGGGTCAGTACAGCATCTGATGCCAGGAGTCGCTTCAGGTCATTGAAAGCCTTTTCCTGGACGTCGCCCCACTTCCATGCCTCGTCCTTTTTTAACTATTTGTGTAGCGGTTCTGCCACGGCTGCCTTCCGCGGGAGGAAGGAGTGGTAGAAGTTGAGCAGTCCGAGGAACGACTGCAACTCGGGCTTGGAGGTGGGGCGAGGGGCCTTTTTGATGGCGGCTACCTTGGATTGGGCTGGCCTAATTCCCTCGGGAGTAACACGGAACCCTAGGAACTCAACCTCTGTAGCGAAGAAGACGCATTTGTCTTTCCGCAACCTCAACCCCGCCTTTTCGAATATTGTCAGGACCTCCCCCAACCTTGTTGCTAATTCGGCCCGGCTCCCCCCTGTAATTAATACGTCATCAAAATAGGGTAACACCCCCTCCAACCCCTTCAGGAGGCGTTCCACCAATGACTGGAAAATCCCGGGCGCCGAATTCACGCCGAATTGGAGGCGCGAAACCTGGAACGCCCCTTTGTGGGTGACTATGGTTTGTGCAGCAGCTGCGGCGGGGGTCACCGGGAGTTGCTGGTAGGCTTGGGCCAGGTCGAGTTTGGCGAAACACCTCCCCCCGTGTAACCTGGCCAATAAGTGGCTGACTACCGGCACCGGATACGCATTAGGGCGGATCGCCTTATTGATGGTGCACTTGTAATCAGCGCATATTCGGACTTCCCCGTTGGCCTTGAGCGCTGTTACAATTGGAGTTTCCCACTCCGCAGAATCAACAGGAACAAGAATCCCCTGGCCCACTAATTTGTCCAATTCCGCCTCAATTTTGTCCTTTAGTGTGAAAGGCACTCTGCGCGGTTTAAGTCTGATTGGACGCACTCCAGGGTCCAGGTCGAAAGTCACTGGGGGGCCCTTGAATTTTCCTAGCCCCTTTTTAAAAACCTCGGGGTGCGCGTCGCACACGCTCTGTATTGGATCAGTCCCGGCGGCGTGTGCTCCCACGGCGTGCACCCCCCCAATGAACAACCCCAGGGGCTGGAACCATTGAGTCCCGAGGAGGCTGCATTTACCCCCCTTGAGGACGACTAAGGGAAGCGTTGCGGTGTACTTTTTGAACTGGACCTGGAACTTCCCAACCCCCAACACTGGGATGCGGTTCCCCTGCACGTCCTTCAGCGTGGCCCTCAACGCCTTGAGCTTGGGCCGCACGCGGGGGGCGATTTTCATGAACTCCCCCTGGGAAATAATGGAGTATGAGGAACCCGAATCCACCTCCATCCTAACAGGGGCCCCTTGTATTACTACCTCAACGAAGTAACGGGGGTGCTCCGTGGAAACGCTGCAAACCGACGCGTCGTCCTCGCTGTCGTCGGAGACTCGTCCTACTCCGTCCCGCGTCCTCGTGGTCCGTGTGCCGTCCTTCGGCCTCGTGGTGCGGTCCTGCCTCGTGGTGCGGTCCTGCCTCGCCGAGCAGTCTGGAGAACTCCGGGTGGCCTCGCGTTGTTTCCGGCAGACCTTGGCGATGTGCCCGCGCCGGCCGCAGTTGTGGCACTCGGCCTTGCGGAATGGGCATTTGGTGCGGGCGTGGGCGGCGCCGCAGCCATCGCAGCGCCGGCCCTCTCTCTGGACCCACCGGACGTCCTCGTCGTCGCTGCTCTCTGCAGAAGACGAGTTCGAAGTCCGCCGGGCCGCGCGCACCGAACTCTCTACCTTGGCGGTCTTCGGGCGCCAGTCCTGAAGTTCGTGCACCCCGGCCGACGTGGCCTCTGCGGCCTGTGCCGCGTCGAGGACTTGTTGCCACGTGGGAGGCGGCTCCCTTTTCATCAGCGCGCGCTGAGTCTCTGTGTCCCTCAGACCGCAGAGCAGGCAGTCCCGGAGGGTGACGTCGGGGAGTTCCCACTTGCAAGGGCCGGCGGCCAACCGCAGGGCTGCGGCGAACTCATCGACCGATTCTCCGGGTGCCTGGACTCGCCTCCAGAACGCGCTCCGAGCGGGGAACATCGCTATTGCCGGCCGGAGATGGGCGCGCAGCGCCGCCAGGAGCTCTGTGGCCTTGAGGTCGCCCACCTTCCTCGGCGCGATCAGGTCCACCAAGGTCCTCTTGGTTTCTTGTCCGAGCATGCGGACGAAGATGGCCCTCTTTTTGGCCTCGTCTGAGACTTCGAGCTCCACCAGCGCAGCGTTGAAGTCTATCTCAAACAGCTCCAAGTCTCCCGGCTT
Source organism: Bradypodion pumilum (assembly GCA_035047305.1). Lineage (NCBI taxonomy): Eukaryota > Metazoa > Chordata > Lepidosauria > Squamata > Chamaeleonidae > Bradypodion > Bradypodion pumilum. The sequence goes on from JAWDJD010000002.1 coordinate 182,591,700, forward strand.
CCTGATCTCGTAGCCGGCGCATGTCTTGGTCCCGTGGGCAGCCATTATCCCACCTTCGTCGCCAGTTTAGTGTATGGGACCAAAGACAACCGGACAACCGAAAGGTTGGTTTAACACAGGTTTATTGCATTGCATGAGGTTCCAGTGAAGCATGAGGAATGGCGGTGATACATCTCAATATATACAGTAGCTCTCTACATTTGAATCTTGTAGCACGGTAGCTGATTGGTTGCTACCGGCGTGGCCTCGCCCAGGCACGCCTCTTTCTTCAGCTGCTGAATGCAGGTCTTGCTTCAGCTGCTGAATGCAGGTCTTTCTTCAGCTGCTGAATGCAGGTCTTGCTTCAGCTGCTGAATGCAGGTCTTTCTTCAGCTGCTGAATGCGGGGAAGGTTTTCCCGCGGCTGTCCGTGATTGAGCAATGTGAACCATGTGAGAGTGAACGCTCGCAGCTGCCCTCTATAGGCTGTCTGCTCGCGTTCCTTCATAGCTGATATCGTTTGTATCTGGAGTGGTTACAATCTTGCCTTACAGTATAATGAACATGCATACATACATAACAGAGAGAGAGAGAAAGTGAAGCTGTAATTGAGAGAGAGTGTGAGAGAGAAGCTGTGAGTGAGAGAGAAAGAGAAGCTGTGAGTGAGTGAGAGAGAGAAGCCATGAGTGAGAGAGAGAGAGAAAGAGAAACTGTGAGTGAGAGAGAGAGAGAAGCTGTGAGTGAGAGAGAGAGAAAGAGAAGCTGTGAGTGAGAGAGAAAGAGAAGCTGTGAGTGAGTGAGAGAGAGAAGCCATGAGTGAGAGAGTGAGAGAAAGAGAAACTGTGAGTGAGAGAGAGAGAGATGCTGTGAGTGAGAGAGAGAGAAAGAGAAGCTGTGAGTGAGAGAGAGAGAAAGAGATGCTGTGTGTGAGAGAGAAAGAGAAAGAGAAGCTGTGAGTGAGTGAGAGAGAAAGAGAAGCTGTGTGTGAGAGAGAGAGAATGAGAAGCTGTGAGTGAGAGAGAGAGAGAAAGAAAGAGAAGCTGTGAGTGAGAGAGAGAAAGAGAAGCTGTGAGTGATTGGGAGAGAGAGAGAAGCTGTGAGTGAGAGAGAGGGAATATCAGGGAGTAAGAGAGAGAGCAGCTGTGAGTGAGAGAGAGAGAGAAATAGAAGGTGTAAGTGAGTGAGAGAGAGAGAGAGAAGCTGTGTGTGTGTGTGAGAGAGAGAAGGAGAAGCTGTTAGTGAGTGAGAGAGAAAGAAGCTGTGTGATAGAGAGAGAGAGAATGAGAAGCTGTGAGTGAGAGAGAGAGAGAAACAGAAGCTGTGTGTGTGTGAGAGAGAAAGAGAAGCTGTGAGTGAGAGAGAGAGAGAAAGAGAAGCTGTGAGTGTGAGAGAGAGAGAAAGAGAAGCTGTGAGTTAGTGAGAAAGAGAGAGAAGCTGTGAGTGAGAGAGATAGAGAATCAGGGAGTGAGTAAGCGAGAGAGAGAAGCTGTGAGTGAGAGAGAGAGAGAAACAGAAGCTGTAAGTGAAAGAAATAGAGAGAAGATGTGTGTGTGAGAGAGAGAAGCTGTGAGTGAGAGAGAGAGAGAAAGAGAAGCTGTGAGAGAGAGAGAGAAGCTGTGTGTGTTAGAGAGAGAGAAAGAGAAGCTGATAGTGTGTGTGTGAGAGAGAAAGAGAAGCTGTCAGTGAGAGAGAGAGAAGCTGTGTGTGTGTGTGAGAGAAAGAGAATCTATTAGTGAGTGAGAGAGAGAGAAAAGAGAAGCTGTGAGTGAGAGAGATAGAGAGAAAGAGAAGCTGTGTGTGAGAGAGAAATAGAAGATGTGAGTGAGAGAGAGAGAGAAAGAGAAGCTGTGAGTGAGAGAGAGAGAGAGAAGCTGTGAGTGAGAGAGAGAGAGAAAGAGAAGCTGTGAGTGAGAGAGGGAAAGAGAAGCTGTGAGTGAGAGAGAGAGAGAAAGAGATGCTGTGAGTGAGAGAGAGAGAGAAAGAGAAGCTGTGAGTGAGAGAGAGAAAGCGAAAGAGAAGCTGTGAGTGAGAGAGAGAGAGAGAAAGAGAAGCTTTGAGTGAGGGAGACAGAGGGAAATAGAACCTGTGAGTGAGCAAGAGAGAGAGAGAAAGAGAAGCTGTAGTGAGAGAGAGAGAGAAGCTGTGTGAGAGAGAGAGAAAGAGTAGCTGTGAATGAGAGAGAGAGAAAGAGAATCTGTGAGTGAGAGAGATTGAAAGAGAAGCTGTGAGTGAGAGAGAGAGAGAGAAAGAGAAGCTGTGAGTGAAAGAGAGAAAGCAAAAAAGCTGTGAGTGAGAGAGAGAGAGAGAGAAAGAGAAGCTGTGAGTGAGGGAGATAGAGAGAGAAATAGAACCTGTGAGTGAGCAAGAGAGAGAGAGAAAGAGAAGGTGTGAGTGAGAAAGAGAGAGAGAGAGAAGCTGTGAGTGAGAGAGACAGAGAGAGAGAAGCTGTGAGTGAGTGAGAGAGAGAGAAAGAGAAGCTGTGAGAGAGAGCGAGAGAGAGAAGCTGTGAGTGAGTGAGAGTTAGAGAAAGAGAACCTGTGAGTTAGTGAGAGAGAGAGAAAGAGAAATTGTGTGAGAGACAGAGAGAGAAAGAGAAGCGTGTGTGAGTGAGAGAGAGAGAGAAAGAAAAGCTGTGAGTGAGGGAGAAAGAGAAGCTGTGAGTGAGAGAGTTAGAGAGAGAGAGAAAGAGAAGCTCTGTGTGAGTGAGAGAGAGAGAGAGAATGAGAAGCTGTGAGAGAGAGAGAGAAAGAGAAGCTGTGAGTGAGTGAGAGAGAGAGGAGAAGCTGTGAGTTAGTGAGAGAGAGAGAAATTGAAGCTGTGAGTGAGAGAGAGAGAAACAGAAGTTGTGTGAGTGAGAGAAAGAGAGAAAGAGAAGCTGTGAGTGAGTGATTGAGTGAGTGAGAGAGAGAAAGAGAAGTTGTGAGTGAGAAAGAAAGAGAAGCTGTGTGTGTGAGAGAGAAAGAGAAGCTGTGAGTGAGAGAGCAAAAGAGAAACGGTGAGTGAGTGTGAGAGAAAGAAGCTGTGAGTGTGAGAGAGAGACCAATAGAAGCTGTTAGAGAGAGAGAGAGAAAGAGAAGCTGTGAGGGAGAGAGAGAGAAAGAGAAGCTGGGAGGGAGAGAGAGAGAGAAGCTGTGAGTGAGAGAGAGAAAGAGAAGCTGTGAGTGAGAGAGAGAGAGAGAAAGAGAAGCTGTGAGTGAGTGAGAGAGAGAAAAGATATGCTGTGAGTGAGAGAGATAGAGAGAAAGAGAAGCTGTGTGTGAGAGAGAAATAGAACCTGTGAGTGAGTGAGTGAGAGAGAGAAAGAGAAGCTGTGAGTGAGTGAGAGAAAGAGAGAAAGAGAAGCTGTGAGTGAGTGAGAGAGAGAGAGAGAAGCTGTGAGTCAGTGAGACAGAGAGAAAGAGAAGCAGTGAGTGAGACAGACAGAGAGAGAAAGAGAAGCTGTGAGTGAGTGAGTGAGGGAGAGAAAGAAAGAGAAGCTGTGAGTGAGGGAGAGAAAGAGAAAGAGAAGCTGTGAGTGAGAGAGAGAGAGAGAAAGAGAAGCTGTGAGGGAGAGAGAGAAAGAGAAGCTGTGAGTGAGTGAGAGAGAGAAAAGAGAAGCTGTGAGTGAGAGAGATAGAGAGAAAGAGAAGCTGTGAGAGAGAGAGAGAAATATAAGATGTGAGTGAGAGAGAAAGAGAAAGGGAAGCTGTGAGTGAAAGAGAGAGAGAGAAAGAGAAGCTGTGAGTGAGAGAGAGAGAGAGAGAGAAAGAGAAGCTGTGAGTGAGAGAGTGAAAGAGAAGCTGTGTGAGAGAGAGAAGCTGTGAGTGATAGAGAGAGAGAGAAAGAGAAGCTGTGAGTGAGAGAGAGAAAGCGAAAGAGAAGCTGTGAGTGAGAGAGAGAGAGAAAGAGAAGCTGTGAGTGAGGGAGACAGAGAGAGAAATAGAACCTGTGAGTGAGCAAGAGAGAGAGAGAAAGAGAAGCTGTGTGTGAGAGAGAGAGAAGCTGTGAGAGAGAGAGAGAGAAGCTGTGAGAGAGAGAGAAAGAGTAGCTGTGAATGAGAGAGAGAGAAAGAGAAGCTGTGAGTGAGAGAGAGAGAGAAAGAGAAGCTGTGAGTGAGAGAGAGAGAGAGAAAGAGAAGCTGTGAGTGAGAGAGAGAAAGCAAAAGAGAAGCTGTGAGTGAGAGAGAAAGAGAGAAAGAGAAGCTGTGAGTGAGGGAGACAGAGAGAGAAATAGAACCTGTGAGTGAGCAAGAGAGAGAGAGAAAGAGAAGTTGTGAGTGAGAGAGAGAGAGAGAAGCTGTGAGTGAGAGAGAGAAAGAGAAGCTGTGAGTGAGAGAGATAGAGAAAGTGAAGGAGTGAGTGAGTGACAGAGCGAGAGAAAGAGATACTGTGAGTGAGAGAGAGAGAAAGAAGCTGTGAGAGAGAAAGAGAAGCTATGAGTGAGAGAGTGAAAGAGAAGCGGTGAATGAGTGAGAGAGAGGGAAAGCGAAGCTTGAGTGAGAGAGAGAGAGAAAGAGAAACTGTTAGAGAGAGAGAGAGAAGCTGTGTAGAGAGAGAGAAAGAGAAGCTGTGAGTGAGTGATTGAGTGAGTGAGAGAGAGAAAGAGAAGTTGTGAGTGAGAAAGAAAGAGAAGCTGTGTGTGTGTGAGAGAAAGAGAAGCTGTGAGTGAGAGAGCAAAAGAGAAGCGGTGAGTGAGTGAGAGAGAGAGAAAGTTAAGCTGTGAGTGAGAGAGAAAGAGAAGCTGTGAGTGAGTGAGAGAGAGAGAAGCTGTGAGGGAGAGAGAGAGACCAATAGAAGCAGTTAGAGAGAGAGAGAAAGAGAAGCTGTGAGGGAGAGAGAGAGAAAGAGAAGCTGTGAGGGAGAGAGAGAGAGAAGCTGTGAGTGAGAGAGAGAAAGAGAAGCTGCGAGTGAGAGAGATAGAGAGAAAGAGAAGGTGTGAGAAAGAGAGAGAAATAGAAGATGTGAGTGAGTGAGAGAGAGAGAGAAAGAGAAGCTGTGAGTGAGTGAGAGAGAGAGAGATAAAAGCTGTGAGAGAGAGAGAGAGAGAGAAAGAGAAGCTGTGAGTTAGTGAGAGAGAGAAATAGAAGCCGTGAGTGAGAGAGACAGAGAGAGAGAAGCTGTGAGTGAGTGAGAGAGAGAGAGAAAGAGAAGCTGTGAGAGAGAGCGAGAGAGAGAGAAGCTGTGAGTGAGTGAGAGTTAGAGAAAGAGAAGCTGTGAGTTAGTGAGAGAGAGAGAAAGAGAAATTGTGTGAGAGACAGAGAGAGAAAGAGAAGCGTGTGTGAGTGAGAGAGAGAGAGAAAGAAAAGCTGTGAGTGAGAGAGAAAGAGAAGCTGTGAGTGAGAGAGTTAGAAAGAGAGAGAAAGAGAAGCTCTGTGTGAGTGAGAGAGAGAGAGAGAATGAGAAGCTGTGAGAGAGAGAGAGAAAGAGAAGCTTTGAGTGAGTGAGAGAGAGAGAAGGAGAAGCTGTGAGTTAGTGAGAGAGAGAGAAATTGAAGCTGTGAGTGTGAGAGAGAGAAACAGAAGTTGTGTGAGTGAGAGAAAGAGAGAAAGAGAAGCTGTGAGTGAGAGAGAGAGAGAAGCTGTGAGTCAGTGAGACAGAGAGAAGGAGAAGCAGTGAGTGAGAGAGACAGAGAGAGAAAGAGAAGCTGTGAGTGAGAGAGTGAGGGAGAAAAAGAAAGAGAAGCTGTGAGTGAGAGAGAGAAAGAGAAAGAGAAGCTGTGAGTGAGAGATAGAGAGAAAGAGAAGCTGTGAGTGAGAGAGAGAGAACGAGAAGCTGTGAGTGAGAGAGAGAGAGAACGAGAAGCTGTGAGTGAGAGAGAGAGAGAGAAAGAGAAGCTGTGAGTGAGAGAGAGAGAGAGAGAAAGAGAAGCTGTGAGAGAGAGAGAGAAAGAGAAGCTGTGAGTGAGAGAGAGAAAGCGAAAGAGAAGCTGTGAGTGAAAGAGAGAGAGAAAGAGAAGCTTTGAGTGAGGGAGACAGAGAGAGAAATAGAACTTGTGAGTGAGCAAGAGAGAGAAAGAGAAGCTGTGAGTGAGAGAGAGAGAGAGAGAAGCTGTGAGAGAGAGAGAGAAAGAGTAGCTGTGAATGAGAGAGAGAGAGAGAAAGAGAAGCTGTGAGTGAGAGAGAGAGAGAGAGAGAGAAAGCGAAGCTGTGAGAGAGAGAGAGATAGAGAAGCTGTGAGTGAGAGAGAGAAAGCAAAAGAGAAGCTGTGAGTGAGAGAGAGAGAAAGAGAAGCTGTGAGTGAGGGAGACAGAGAGAGAAATAGAACCTATGAGTGAGCAAGAGAGAGAGAGAAAGAGAAGTGAGTGAGTGAGAGAGAGAGAGAGAAGCTGTGAGTGAGAGAGAGAAAGAGAAGCTATGAGTGAGAGAGATAGAGAAAGTGAAGGTTTGAGTGAGTGAGAGAGCGAGAGAAAGAGATACTGTAAGTGAGAGAGAGAGAAAGAAGCTGTGAGAGAGAAAGAGAAGTTATGAGTGAGAGAGTGAAAGAGAAGCGGTGAATGAGTGAGAGAGAGGGAAAGCGAAGCTGTGAGTGAGAGAGTGAGAAAGAGAAACTGTTAAAGAGAGAGAGAGAGAGAGAGAGAGAGAGAGAGAGAAGCTGTGTGGAGAGAGAGAGAAAGAGAAGTTGTGAGTGAGTGAGTGAGTGAGTGAGAGAGAGAAAGAGAAGTTGTGAGTGAGAAAGAGAACGTGTCAGAGAGAGAGAGAAAGAGAAGCTGTGAGTGAGAGAGCAAACGAGAAGCGGTGAGTGAGTGAGAGAGAGAAAAAGAGAAGCTGTGAGTGAGTGAGAGAGAGAGAGAAAAGCTGTGAGAGAGAGAAAGAGAAGCTGTGAGAGAGAGCGAGAGAGAGAGAAGCTGTGAGTGAGTGAGAGTTAGAGAAAGAGAAGCTGTGAGTTAGTGAGAGAGAGAGAAAGAAAAATTGTGTGAGAGACAGAGAGAGAAAGAGAAGCGTGTGTGAGTGAGAGAGAGAGAAAGAAAAGCTGTGAGTGAGAGAGAAAGAGAAGCTGTGAGTGAGAGAGTTAGAGAGAGAGAGAAAGAGAAGCTCTGTGTGAGTGAGAGAGAGAGAGAGAATGAGAAGCTGTGAGAGAGAGAGAGAAAGAGAAGCTGTGAGTGAGTGAGAGAGAGAGAAGGAGAAGCTGTGAGTTAGTGAGAGAGAGAGAAATTGAAGCTGTGAGTGAGAGAGAGAGAAACAGAAGTTGTGTGAGTGAGAGAAAGAGAGAAAGAGAAGCTGTGAGTGAGTGAGAGAGAGAGAGAAGCTGTGAGTCAGTGAGACAGAGAGAAGGAGAAGCAGTGAGTGAGAGAGACAGAGAGAGAAAGAGAAGCTGTGAGTGAGAGAGTGAGGGAGAGAAAGAAAGAGAAGCTGTGAGTGAGAGAGAGAAAGAGAAAGAGAAGCTGTGAGTGAGAGATAGAGAGAAAGAGAAGCTGTGAGTGAGAGAGAGAGAGAACGAGAAGCTGTGAGTGAGAGAGAGAGAGAACGAGAAGCTGTGAGTGAGAGAGAGAGAGAGAAAGAGAAGCTATGAGTGAGAGAGAGAGAGAGAAAGAGAAGCTGTGTGTGAGAGAGAGAAAGAGAAGCTGTGAGTGAGAGAGAGAGAGAGAAAGAGAAGCTGTGAGTGAGAGAGAGAAAGCGAAAGAGAAGCTGTGAGTGAAAGAGAGAGAGAAAGAGAAGCTTTGAGTGAGGGAGACAGAGAGAGAAATAGAACTTGTGAGTGAGCAAGAGAGAGAAAGAGAAGCTGTGAGTGAGAGAGAGAAAGAGAAGCTGTGAGTGAGTGAGAGAGAGAAAGAGAAGCTGTGAGTGAGTGAGAGAGAGAGAAAAAGAAGCTGTGCGTGCGAGAGCCAGAGGGAGAAGAGAAGCTGTGAGTGAGAGAGAGAGAGCGAGAAAGAGAAGCTGTGAGTGAGAGAGAGAAAGAGTAGCTGTGAATGAGAGAGAGAGAGAAAGAGAAACTGTGAGTGAGAGAGAGAGAGAGAAAGAGAATCTGTGAGTGAGTGAGAGAGAAAGAGAAGCTGTGAGTGAGAGAGAGAAAGCAAAAGATAAGCCGTGAGTGAGAGAGAGAGAGAGAAGCTGTGAGTGAGAGAGAGAAAGAGAAAGAGAAGCTGTGAGTGAGAGATAGAGAGAAAGAGAAGCTGTGAGTGAGAGGGAGAGAGAATGAGAAGCTGTGAGTGAGAGAGAGAGAGAACGAGAAGCTGTGAGTGAGAGAGAGAGAGAACGAGAAGCTGTGAGTGAGAGAGAGAGAGAGAAAGAGAAGCTATGAGTGAGAGAGAGAGAGAGAAAGAGAAGCTGTGTGTGAGAGAGAGAAAGAGAAGCTGTGAGTGAGAGAGAGAGAGAGAAAGAGAAGCTGTGAGTGAGAGAGAGAAAGCGAAAGAGAAGCTGTGAGTGAAAGAGAGAGAGAAAGAGAAGCTTTGAGTGAGGGAGACAGAGAGAGAAATAGAACTTGTGAGTGAGCAAGAGAGAGAAAGAGAAGCTGTGAGTGAGAGAGAGAAAGAGAAGCTGTGAGTGAGTGAGAGAGAGAAAGAGAAGCTATGAGTGAGTGAGAGAGAGAGAAAAAGAAGCTGTGCGTGCGAGAGCCAGAGGGAGAAGAGAAGCTGTGAGTGAGAGAGAGAGAGCGAGAAAGAGAAGCTGTGAGTGAGAGAGAGAAAGAGTAGCTGTGAATGAGAGAGAGAGAGAAAGAGAAACTGTGAGTGAGAGAGAGAGAGAGAAAGAGAATCTGTGAGTGAGAGAGAGAGAAAGAGAAGCTGTGAGTGAGAGAGAGAAAGCAAAAGATAAGCCGTGAGTGAGAGAGAGAGAGAGAAGCTGTGAGTGAGAGAGAGAAAGAGAAAGAGAAGCTGTGAGTGAGAGATAGAGAGAAAGAGAAGCTGTGAGTGAGAGGGAGAGAGAATGAGAAGCTGTGAGTGAGAGAGAGAGAGAACGAGAAGCTGTGAGTGAGAGAGAGAGAGAGAAAGAGAAGCTGTGAGTGAGAGAGAAAGAAAGAAAGAGAAGCTGTGTGTGAGAGAGAGAAAGAGAAGCTGTGAGTGAGAGAGAGAGAATCAGGGAGTGAGTAAGAGAGAGGGGGGAAGCTGTGAGTGAGAGAGAGAGAAAGAGAAGCTGTAAGTGAGAGAGAGAGAAAGAGAAGCTGTGAGTGAAAGAGAGAGAGAGAAGCTGTGAGTGAGAGAGAAAGAGAAGCTGTGAGAGCGAGAGAGAAAGAGAAGCTGTGTGAGTGATAGAGAGAGAGAAAGAAAAGCTGAGAGTGAGAGAGAGAGAAGCTGTTTGTGTGTGAGAGAGAAAGAGAAGCTGTGAGTGAGAGAGAGAGAGAGAAAGAGAAGCTGTGAGTGAGAGAGAGAGAGAGAGAAAGTGAAGCTGTGAGTGAGTGAGAGAGAGAGTGAGAAGCTGTGTGGGAGAGAGAGAGAGAATCTGGGACTGAGTAAGAGAGAGAGAGGCTGTGAGTGAGAGAGAGAGAGAGAAGCTGTGAGTAAGAGAGAGAGAGAAAGAGAAGCTGTGAGTGACAGAGAGTGAGGGAGAGAGAAGCTGTGAGTGAGAGAGAAAGCTGTGAGTGAGAGGGAGAGAGAAAGAGAAGCTGTGAGTGAGAGAGAGAGAGAAGCTGTGAATGAGCGAGAGTGAAAGAGAAGCTGTGAGTGAGAGAGAGAGATAAAGAGAAGCTGAGAGTGAGAGAGAGAGAGAAAGAGAAGCTGTGAGTGAGAGAGAGAGAGAGAAAGAGAAGCTGTGTGTGAGAGAGAGAGAGAAGCTGTGAGTGAGAGAGAGAGAAAGAGAAGCTGTGAGTGAGAAAGAGAGAAAGAAAGGAGAAGCTGTGAGTGAGAGAGATTGAGAAAAAGTGAAGCTGTGTGTGTGAGAGAGAAATAGTAGCTGTGAGTGAGTGAGAGAGAGAGAGAAAGAGAAGCTGTGAGTGAGTGAGTGAGAGAGAGAGAGAGAAAGAGAAGCTGTGAGAGAGAGAGAAAGAGAAGCTGTGAGTTAGTGAGAGAAAGAGAAAGAGAAGCTGTGAATGAGAGAGATAGAGAGAGATTGAGAAACTGTGAGTGAGTGAGAGAGAGAGAAAGAGAAGCTGTGAGTGAGAGAGAGAGAGAAAGAGAAGCTGTGAGAGAGTGAGAGAGATAGAGAAGCTGTGAGTGAGGGAGACAGAGAGTGAAATAGAACCTGTGAGTGAGAGAGAGAGAAAGAGAAGCTGTGAGTGAGAGAGAGAGAGAAAGAGAAGCTGTGAGTGAGAGAGAGAAACAGAAGCTGAGTGAGTGAGAGAGATAGAGAAAGAGAAGGTTTGAGTGAGTGAGAGAGCGAGAGAAAGAGAAGCTGTGAGTGTGAGAGAGAGAAAGAGAAGGTGTGAGAGAGAAAGAGAAGCTGTGAGTGAGAGAGTGAAAGAGAAGCGGTGAATGATTGAGAGAGAGAGAAAGAGAAGCTGTGAGTGAGTGAGAGAGAGAAAGTAAGGAGAAGCTGTGAGTGAGACAGATAGAGAGAAAGTGAAGCTGTGTGTGAGAGAGACAGAAATAGTAGCTGTGAGTGAGTGAGAGAGAGAGAAAGAGAAGCTGTGAGTGAGTGAGAGAGGGAGAGAGAGAGAAAGAGAAGCTGTGAGAGAGAGAGAAAGAGAAGCTGTGAGTTAGTGAGAGAAAGAGAAAGAGAAGCTGTGAATGAGAGAGACAGAGAGAGATTGAGAAGCTGTGAGTGAGTGAGAGAGAGAGAAAAAGAGAAGCTGTGAGTGAGAGAGAGAGAGAGAAAAAGAGAAGCTGTGAGTGAGTCAGAGAGAGAGAGAGAAGCTGGGAGTTATTGAGAGAGAGAAAGAGTAGCTGTGAGTGAGAGAGAGATAGAGAAGCGAGTGAGAGAGAGAAAGAGAAGCTGTGAGTGAGAGAGAGAGAGAAAGAGAAGCTGTGTGTGTGTGAGAGAGAGAAATAGAAGCTGTGAGTGAGAGAGAGAGAAAGAGAAGCTGTGAGTGCGAGAGAGAGAAGCTGAGAGTGAGAGAGAGAGAATGAGAAGGTGTGAGTGAGAGAGAAAGAGAAAGAGAAGCTGTGTGTGTGTGAGAGAGAGAGAAGCTGTGAGTGAGAGAGAGAAAGAGAAGCTATGAGTGAGAGAAGAAAGAAAGAAAGAGAAGCTGTGAGTGAGAGAGAGAGACAAAGAGAAGCTGTGAGTGAGAGAGAGAGAAGCTGTGAGTGTGTGAGAGAGAGAATCAGGGAGTAAGAGAGAGAGGGGGAAGCTGTGAGTGAGAGAGAGAGAAATAGAAACTGTAAGTGAGAGAGAGAGAAAGAGAAGCTGTGAGTGAAAGAGAGAGAGAGAAGCTGTGAGTGAGAGAGAGAGAAAGAGAAGCTGAGTGAGAGCGAGAGAGAAAGAGAAGCTGTGTGAGTGATAGAGAGAGAGAAAGAAAAGCTGAGAGTGAGAGAGAGAGAGAAGCTGTTTGTGTGTGAGAGAGAAAGATAAGCTGTAAGTGAGAGAGAGAGAGAAAGCGAAGCTGTGAGTGAGAGAGAGAGAGAAAGTGAAGCTGTGACTGAGTGAGAGAGAGAGCGTGAGAAGCTGTGTGGGAGAGAGAGAGAGAATCTGGGACTGAGTAAGAGAGAGAAAGAGGCTGTGAGTGAGAGAGAGAGAGAGAAGCTGTGAGTAAGAGAGAGAGAGAAAGAGAAGCTGTGTGTGAGAGAGAGTGAGAGAGAGAGAAGCTGTGAGTGAGAGAGAGAAGCTGTGAGTGAGAGGGAGAGAGAAAGAGAAGCTGTGAGTGAGAGAGAGAGAGAAGCTGTGAATGAGCGAGAGTGAAAGAGAAGCTGTGAGTGAGAGAGAGATAAAGAGAAGCTGTGAGTGAGAGAGAGAGAGAAAGACAAGCTGTGAGTGAGAGAGAGAGAGAGAAAGAGAAGCTATAAGTGAGAGAGAGAGAGAAAGAGAAGCTGTGAGTGAGAGAGAGAGAGAAAGAGAAGCTGTGAGTGAGAGAGAGAGAAGGAGAAGCTGTGAGTGAGAGAGAGAGAAAGAGAAGCTGTGTGTGTGAGAGAGAGACAAAGAGAAGCTGAGAGTGAGAGAGAGAGAATGAGATGCTGGGAGTGAGAGAGAGAGAAGCTGTGAGTGAGAGAGAGAGAAAGAGAAGCTGCGAGTGAGTGAGTGAGAGAGAGAGAAGCTATGAGTGAGTGAATGAGAGAGAATCAGGGAGTAAGAGAGAGAGAAGCTGTGTGTGAGAGACAGAGAGAAATAGAAGGTGTAAGTGAGAGAGAGAGAAAGAGAAGCTGTGAGTGAGAGAGAGAGAGAGAGAGAGATGCTGTGAGTGAGTGAGAGAGAGAGAGAGAAGCTGTGAGTGATAGAGAGAGATAGAGAAGCTATGTGTGTGATAGAGAGAGAAAGAGAAGCTGAGACAGAGAGAGAAGTTGTAAGTGAGAGAGAGAGTAGCTGTGTGTGTGTGAGAGAGAAAGAGAAGCTGTGAGTGAGAGATAGAGAGAGAGAGAAAGAGAAGCTGTGAGTGAGAGAGAGAGAAAGAGAAGCTGTGAGTGAGTGAGAGAGAGTGAGAAGCTGGAAGTGAGAGAGAGAGAGAGAGAAGCTGGGAGTGAGTAAGAGAGAGAGAAAAGCTGTGAGTGAGAGAGAGAGAGAGAAAGAAAGAGACATTGTGAGTGAGAGAGTGAGAGAAAGTGAAGCTGTAATTGAGAGAGAGTGAGAGAGAGAAGCTGTGAGTGAGTGAGAGAGAGAATCTGTGAGTGAGAGAGAGTGAGAAAGAGAAGCTGTGAGTGAGAGAGAGAGAAAGAGAAGCTGTGAGTGAGAGAGAAAGAGAAGCTGTGAGTGAGAGAGAGAGAGAAGCCGTGAGTGAGAGAGAGAGAGAAAGAGAAACTGTGAGTGAGAGAGAGAGAGAGAAGCTGTGAATGAGCGAGAGTGAAAGAGAAGCTGTGAGTGAGAGAGAGATAAAGAGAAGCTGTGAGTGAGAGAGAGAGAGAAAGACAAGCTGTGAGTGAGAGAGAGAGAGAGAAAGAGAAGCTGTGAGTGAGAGAGAGAAAGAAAGAGAGAGAAGCTGTGAGAGAGAGAGAGAAGCTGTGTGTGTGTGTGAGAGAGAAGGAGAAGGTGTTAGCGAGTGAGAGAGAAAGAAGCTGTGTGTGAGAGAGAGAGAGAATGAGAAGCTGTGAGTGAGAGAGAGAGAGAAACAGAAGCTGTGTGTGTGAGAGAGAGAAAGAGAAGCTTTGAGTGAGAGAGAGAGAAAGAGAAGCTGTGAGTGTGAGAGAGAGAAAGAGAAGCTGTGAGTTAGTGAGAAAGAGAGAGAAGCTGTGAGTGAGAGAGAGAGAGAATCAGGGAGTGAGTAAGAGAGAGAGAGAAGCTGTGAGTGAGAGAGAGAGAGAAACAGAAGCTGTAAGTGAGAGAAAGAGAGAGAAGCTGTGTGTGTGAGAGAGAGAAGTTGTGAGTGAGAGAGAGAAAGAAAGAGAAGGTGTGTGAGAGAGAGAGAAGCTGTGTGTGTGATAGAGAGAGAGAAAGAGAAGCTGAGAGTGTGTGTGAGAGAGAGAAAGAGAAGCTGTGAGTGAGAGAGAGAAGCTGTGTGTGTGTGAGAGAGAAAGAGAATCTGTTAGTGAGAGAGCGAGAGAAAGAGAATGTGAGTGAGAGAAAGAGAAGCTATGAGTGAGTGAGTGAGAGAGAGAGAAGCTGTGAGTGAGTGAGTGTGAGAGAGAAGCTGTGTATGAGAGAGAGAGAGAAAGAAAGAGAAGCTATAAGTGAGAGAGAGAGAGAAAGAGAAGCTGTGAGTGAGAGAGAGAGAGAAAGAGAAGCTGTGAGTGAGAGAGAGAGAAGGAGAAGCTGTGAGTGAGAGAGAGAGAAAGAGAAGCTGTGTGTGTGAGAGAGAGAGAAAGAGAAGCTGAGAGTGAGTGAGAGAGAATGAGATGCTGGGAGTGAGAGAGAGAGAAGCTGTGAGTGAGAGAGAGAGAAAGAGAAGCTGCGAGTGAGTGAGTGAGAGAGAGAGAGAGAAGCTGTGAGTGAGTGAGTGAGAGAGAATCAGGGAGTAAGAGAGAGAGAAGCTGTGTGTGAGAGACAGAGAGAAATAGAAGGTGCAAGTGAGAGAGAGAGAAAGAGAAGCTGTGAGTGAGAGAGAGAGAGAGAAGCTGTGAGTGAGAGAGAGAGAGAGAGAGAACCTGTGAGTGATAGAGAGAGATAGAGAAGCTGTGTTTGTGATAGAGAGAGAAAGAGAAGCTGAGAGAGAGAGAAGTTGTAAGTGAGAGAGAGAGTAGCTGTGTGTGAGAGAGAGAGAAAGAGAAGCTGTGAGTGAGAGATAGAGAGAGAGAGAAAGTGAAGCTGAGAGTGAGTGAGAGAGAGTGAGAAGCTGGGAGTGAGAGAGAGAGAGAGAAGCTGTGAGTGAGAGAGAGAGGGAGAAAGAAAGAGACGTGGTGAGTGAGAGAGTGAGAGAAAGTGAAGCTGTAATTGAGATAGAGTGAGAGAGAGAAGCTGTGAGTGAGAGAGAGAGAGTATCAGGGAGTAAGAGAGAGAGCAGCTGTGAGTGAGAGAGAGAGAGAAAGTGAAGCTGTGAGTGAGTGAGAGAGAGAGCGTGAGAAGCTGTGTGGGAGAGAGAGAGAGAATCTGGGACAGTAAGAGAGAGAAAGAGGCTGTGAGTGAGAGAGAGAGAGATGCTGTGAGTGAGAGGGAGAGAGAAAGACAAGCTGTGAGTGAGAGAGAGAGAGAGTGAGAAGCTGTGAATGAGCGAGAGTGAAAGAGAAGCTGTGAGTGAGAGAGAGATAAAGAGAAGCTGTGAGTGAGAGAGAGAGAGAAAGACAAGCTGTGAGTGAGAGAGAGAGAGAGAAAGAGAAGCTGTGAGTGAGAGAGAGAAAGAAAGAGAGAGAAGCTGTGAGTTAGAGAGAGAGAGAGAAGCTGTGTGTGTTTGAGAGAGAGAGAATGAGAAGCTGTGAGTGAGAGAGAGAGAGAAACAGAAGCTGTGTGTGTGAGAGAGAGAAAGAGAAGCTGTGAGTGTGAGAGAGAGAGAAAGAGAAGCTGTGAGTTAGTGAGAAAGAGAGAGAAGCTGTGAGTGAGAGAGAGAGAGAATCAGGGAGTGAGTAAGAGAGAGAGAGAAGCTGTGAGTGAGAGAGAGAGAGAAACAGAAGCTGTAAGTGAGAGAAAGAGAGAGAAGCTGTGTGTGTGAGAGAGAGAAGTTGTGAGTGAGAGAGAGAAAGAAAGAGAAGGTGTGAGAGAGAGAGAGAAGCTGTGTGTGTGATAGAGAGAGAGAAAGAGAAGCTGAGAGTGTGTGAGAGAGAGAGAAAGAGAAGCTGTGAGTGAGAGAGAGAGAAGCTGTGTGTGTGTGAGAGAGAAAGAGAATCTGTTAGTGAGAGAGCGAGAGAAAGAGAATGTGAGTGAGAGAAAGAGAAGCTATGAGTGAGTGAGTGAGAGAGAGAGAAGCTGTGAGTGAGTGAGTGAGAGAGAGAAGCTGTGTATGAGAGAGAGAGAGAGAAAGAAAGAGAAGCTATGAGAGAGAGAGAGAGAGAGAGAGAGAAGCTGTGAGTGAGAGAGAGAGAGAAAGAGAAGCTGTGTGTGTGAGAGAGAGAAGGAGAAGCTGTGAGTGAGAGAGAGAGAAAGAGAAGCTGTGAGTGAGAGAGAGAAAGAGAAGATGTGTGTGTGTGAGAGAGAGAGAGAGAAAGAGAAGCTGTGAGTGAGAGAGAGAGAAAGAGAAGCTGTGTGTGTGAGAGAGAGACAAAGAGAAGCTGAGAGTGAGAGAGAGAGAATGAGATGCTGGGAGTGAGAGAGAGAGAAGCTGTGAGTGAGAGAGAGAGAAAGAGAAGCTGCGAGTGAGTGAGTGAGAGAGAGAGAAGCTGTGAGTGAGTGAATGAGAGAGAATCAGGGAGTAAGAGAGAGAGAAGCTGTGTGTGAGAGACAGAGAGAAATAGAAGGTGTAAGTGAGAGAGAGAGAAAGAGAAGCTGTGAGTGAGAGAGAGAGAGAGAGAGAGAGATGCTGTGAGTGAGTGAGAGAGAGAGAGAGAAGCTGTGAGTGATAGAGAGAGATAGAGAAGCTATGTGTGTGATAGAGAGAGAAAGAGAAGCTGAGACAGAGAGAGAAGTTGTAAGTGAGAGAGAGAGTAGCTGTGTGTGTGTGAGAGAGAAAGAGAAGCTGTGAGTGAGAGATAGAGAGAGAGAGAAAGAGAAGCTGTGAGTGAGAGAGAGAGAAAGAGAAGCTGTGAGTGAGTGAGAGAGAGTGAGAAGCTGGAAGTGAGAGAGAGAGAGAGAGAAGCTGGGAGTGAGTAAGAGAGAGAGAAAAGCTGTGAGTGAGAGAGAGAGAGAGAAAGAAAGAGACGTTGTGAGTGAGAGAGTGAGAGAAAGTGAAGCTGTAATTGAGAGAGAGTGAGAGAGAGAAGCTGTGAGTGAGTGAGAGAGAGAATCTGTGAGTGAGAGAGAGTGAGAAAGAGAAGCTGTGAGTGAGAGAGAGAGAAAGAGAAGCTGTGAGTGAGAGAGAAAGAGAAGCTGTGAGTGAGAGAGAGAGAGAAGCCGTGAGTGAGAGAGAGAGAGAAAGAGAAACTGTGAGTGAGAGAGAGAGAAGCTGTGAGTGAGAGAGAGAGAGAAAGAGAAGCTGTGAGTGAGAGAGAGAGAAAGAGATGCTGTGTGTGAGAGAGAGAGAAAGAGAAGGTGTGAGTGAGTGAGAGAGAAAGAGAAGCTGTGTGTGTGTGAGAGAGAGAGAATGAGAAGCTGTGAGTGAGAGAGAGAGAGAGAAAGAGAAGCTGTGAGTGAGAGAGAGAAAGGGAAGCTGTGAGTGATTGATAGAGAGAGAAGCTGTGAGTGAGAGAGAGAGAGAGTATCAGGGAGTAAGAGAGAGAGCAGCTGTGAGTGAGAGAGAGAGAGAAATAGAAGGTGTAAGTGAGTGAGAGAGAGAGAGAGAAGCTGTGTGTGTGTGAGAGAGAGAGAAGGAGAAGCTGTTAGTGAGTGAGAGAGAAAGAAGCTGTGTGTGTGAGAGAGAGAGAATGAGAAGCTGTGAGTGAGAGAGAGAGAGAAAGAGAATCTGTGAGTGAGAGAGAGCGAAAGAGAAGGTGTGAGTGAGTGAGAGAGAAAGTGAGCTGTGAGTGAGAGAGAGATAGAGAAGCTGTGAGTGATAGAGAGAGAGATAGAGAAGCTGTGTGTGTGATAGAGAGAGAAAGAGAAGCTGAGAGAGAGAGAGAAGTTGTAAGTGAGAGAGAGAGTATCTGTGTGTGTGTGAGAGAGAAAGAGAAGCTGTGAGTGAGAGATAGAGAGAGAGAGAAAGAGAAGCTGTGAGTGAGAGAGATAGAAAGAGAAGCTGTGAGTGAGTGAGAGAGAGTGAGAAGCTGGGAGTGAGAGAGAGAGAGAAAAGCTGGGAGTGAGTAAGAGAGAGAGAGAAGCTGTGAGTGAGAGAGAGAGAGAGAAAGAAAGAGACGTGGTGAGTGAGAGAGAGAGAGAAAGTGAAGCTGTAATTGAGAGAGAGTGAGAGAGAGAAGCTGTGAGTGAGAGAGAGAGAGAATCTATGAGTGAGAGAGAGTGAGAAAGAGAATCTGTGAGTGAGAGAGAGAGAGAGAGAAGCTGTGAGTGAGAGAGAAAGAGAAGCTGTGAGTGAGTGAGAGAGAGAAGCCATGAGTGAGAGAGAGAGAGAAAGAGAAACTGTGAGTGAGAGAGAGAGAGAAGCTGTGAGTGAGAGAGAGAGAGAGAAAGAGAAGCTGTGAGTGAGAGACAGAGAAAGAGATGCTGTGTGTGAGAGAGAAAGAGAAAGAGAAGCTGTGAGTGAGTGAGAGAGAAAGAGAAGCTGTGTGAGAGAGAGAGAGAATGAGAAGCTGTGAGTGAGAGAGAGAGAGAAAGAGAAGCTGTGAGTGAGAGAGAGAAAGAGAAGCTGTGAGTGATTGGGAGAGAGAGAGAAGCTGTGAGTGAGAGAGAGAGAATATCAGGGAGTAAGAGAGAGCAGCTGTGAGTGAGATAGAGAGAGAAATAGAAGGTGTAAGTGAGTGAGAGAGAGAGATAGAAGCTGTGTGTGTGTGAGAGAGAGAGAAGGAGAAGCTGTTAGTGAGTGAGAGAGAAAGAAGCTGTGTGAGAGAGAGAGAGAGAATGAGAAGCTGTGAGTGAGAGAGAGAGAGAGAAACAGAAGCTGTGTGTGTGTGAGAGAGAAAGAGAAGCTGTGAGTGAGAGAGAGAGAAAGAGAAGCTGTGAGTGTGAGAGAGAGAGAAAGAGAAGCTGTGAGTTAGTGAGAAAGAGAGAGAAGCTGTGAGTGAGAGAGATAGAGAATCAGGGAGTGAGTAAGAGAGAGAGAGAAGCTGTGAGTGAGAGAGAGAGAGAAACAGAAGCTGTAAGTGAGAGAAAGAGAGAGAAGCTGTGTGTGTGAGAGAGAGAAGTTGTGAGTGAGAGAGAGAAAGAAAGAGAAGGTGTGAGAGAGAGAGAGAGAAGCTGTGTGTGTGATAGAGAGAGAGAAAGAGAAGCTGAGAGTGTGTGAGAGAGAGAGAAAGAGAAGCTGTGAGTGAGAGAGAGAGAAGCTGTGTGTGTGAGAGAGAGAAAGAGAATCTGTTAGTGAGAGAGCGAGACAAAGAGAATGTGAGTGAGAGAAAGAGAAGCTATGAGTGAGTGAGTGAGAGAGAGAGAAGCTGTGAGTGAGTGAGTGAGAGAGAGAAGCTGTGTATGAGTGAGAGAGAGAGAGAGAAAGAGAAGCTGTGAGTGAGAGAGAGAAAGAGAAGCTGTGAGTGAGAGAGAGAGAGAAAGAGATGCTGTGAGTGAGAGAGAGAGAGAAAGAGAAGCTGTGAGTGAGAGAGAGAAAGTGAAAGAGAAGCTGTGAGTGAGAGAGAGAGAGAGAGAGAAAGAGTGAGGGAGACAGAGGGAAATAGAACCTGTGAGTGAGCAAGAGAGAGAGAGAAAGAGAAGCTGTGAGTGAGAGAGAGAGAGAGAGAAGCTGTGAGAGAGAGAGAGAGAGAGAGAAAGAGTAGCTGTGAGTGAGAGAGAGAGAAAGAGAAGCTGTGAGTGAGAGAGAGAGACCAATAGAAGCTGTTAGAGAGAGAGAGAGAAAGAGAAGCTGTGAGGGAGAGAGACAGAGAGATAAAGAGAAGCTGTGAGTGAGTGAGTGAGAGAGAGAGAGAGAGGGAAGCTGTGAGTGAGAGAGAGAGAGAGAAGCTGTGAGTGAGAGAGAGAATGAGAAAGAGAAGCTGTGAGTGAGAGAGATAGAGAGAGGAGCTGTGAGTGAGGGAGACAGAGAGTGAAATAGAACCTGTGAGTCAGAGAGATAGAGAGAAAGAGAAGCTGTGTGTGTGAGAGAGAGAGAAATAGAAGATGTGAGTGAGTGAGAGAGAGAGATAAAGAGAAGCTGTGAGTGACTGAGAGAAAGAGAAGCTGTGAGTGAGAGAGAGAGAGAGAAAGAGAAGCTGTGAGTGAAAGAGAGAGAGAGAAAGAGAAGCTGTGAGTGAGAGAGAGAAAGCGAAAGAGAAGCTGTGAGAGAGAGAGAGAGAAAGAGAAGCTTTGAGTGAGGGAGACAGAGAGAGAAATAGAACCTGTGAGTGACCAAGAGAGATAGAGAAAGAGAAGCTGTGAGTGAGAGAGAGAGAAGCTGTGAGAGAGAGAGAGAGAGAAAGAGTAGCTGTGAATGAGAGAGAGAGAAAGAGAATCTGTGAGTGAGAGAGAGAAAGAGAAGCTGTGAGTGAGAGAGAGAGAGAAAGAGAAGCTGTGAGTGAAAGAGAGAAAGCAAAAGACAAGCTGTGAGTGAGAGAGAGAGAGAGAAAGAGAAGCTGTGAGTGAGGGAGATAGAGAGAGAAATAGAACCTGTGAGTGAGCAAGAGAGAGAGAGAAAGAGAAGCTGTGAGTGGGAGAGAGAGAGAGAGAGAAGCTGTGAGTGAGAGAGAGAAAGAGAAGCTATGAGTGAGAGAGATAGAGAAAGTGAAGGTTTGAGTGAGTGAGAGAGTGAGAGAAAGAGATACTGTGAGTGAGAGAGAGAGAAAGAAGCTGTGAGAGAGAAAGAGAAGCTATGAGTGAGAGAGTGAAAGAGAAGCGGTGAATGAGTGAGAGAGAGGGAAAGCAAAGCTGTGAGTGACAGAGAGAGAAAGAGAAATTGTTAGAGAGACAGAGAGAGAGAGAAGCTGTGTGGAGAGAGAGAGAAAGAGAAGCTGTGAGTGAGAGAGCAAAAGAGAAGCGGTGAGTGAGTGAGAG
Source organism: Bradypodion pumilum (assembly GCA_035047305.1). NCBI lineage: Eukaryota > Metazoa > Chordata > Lepidosauria > Squamata > Chamaeleonidae > Bradypodion > Bradypodion pumilum. The sequence goes on from JAWDJD010000002.1 coordinate 182,611,656, forward strand.
AGAGAGAAAGAGAAGCTGTGAGTGAGAGAGAAAGAGAAGCTGTGAGTGAGAGAGAGAGAGAGAAGCTGTGAGTGACAGAGAGAGACCAATAGAAGCTGTTAGAGAGAGAGAGAAAGAGAAGCTGTGAGGGAGAGAGACAGAGAGAGAAAGAGAAGCTGTGAGTGATTGAGTGAGTGAGAGAGAGAGAGAGAGGGAAGCTGTGAGTGAGTGAGAGAGAGAGAAGCTGTGAGTGAGAGAGAGAATGAGAAAGAGAAGCTGTGAGTGAGAGAGATAGAGAGAGAAGCTGTGAGTGAGGGAGACAGAGAGTGAAATAGAACCTGTGAGTCAGAGAGATAGAGAGAAAGAGAAGATGTGTGAGAGAGAGAGAAATAGAAGATGTGAGTGAGTGAGAGAGAGAGATAAAGAGAAGCTGTGAGTGAGTGAGAGAGAGAAAGAGAGAAAAGCTGTGAGAGAGAGAAAGAGTAGCTGTGAGAGTGAGAGAGAGAGAAATAGAAGCCGTGAGTGAGAGAGACAGAGAGAGAAGCTGTGTGTGTGAGAGAGAAAGAGAAGCTGTGAGTGAGTGAGAGAGAGAGAGAAAGAGAAGCTGTGAGTGAGTGAGAAATAGAACCTGTGAGTGAGTGAGTGAGTGAGAGAAAGAGAAGCTGTGAGTGAGTGAGAGAAAGAGAGAAAGAGAAGCTGTGAGTGAGTGAGAGAGAGAGAGAAGCTGTGAGTCAGTGAGACAGAGAGAAAGAGAAGCAGTGAGTGAGACAGACAGAGAGAGAAAGAGAAGCTGTGAGTGAGTGAGTGAGGGAGAGAAAGAAAGAGAAGCTGTGAGTGAGAGAGAGAAAGAGAAAGAGAAGCTGTGAGTGAGAGAGAGAGAGAAAGAGAAGCTGTGAGGGAGAGAGAGAAAGAGAAGCTGTGAGTGAGAGAGAGAGAAAAGAGAAGCTGTGAGTGAGAGAGATAGAGAGAAAGAGAAGCTGTGTGTGAGAGAGAGAAATAGCAGATGTGAGTGAGAGAGAGAGAGAAAGAGAAGCTGTGAGTGAGAGAGAGAGAGAAAGAGAAGCTGTGAGTGAGAGAGAGAAAGAGAAGCTGTGTGTGTGAGAGAGAGAGAGAAGCTGTGAGTGAGAGAGAGAAAGAGAAGCTGTGAGTGAGAGAGAGAGAGAGAAAGAGAAGCTGTGAGTGAAAGAGAGAAAGCAAAAGAGAAGCTGTGAGTGAGAGAGAGAGAGAGAAAGAGAAGCTGTGAGTGAGGGAGATAGAGAGAGAAATAGAACCTGTGAGTGAGCAAGAGAGAGAGAGAAAGAGAAGCTGTGAGTGAGAGAGAGAGAGAGAGAGAAGCTGTGAGTGAGAGAGAGAAAGAGAAGCTATGAGTGAGAGAGATAGAGAAAGTGAAGGTTTGAGTGAGTGAGAGAGTGAGAGAAAGAGATACTGTGAGTGAGAGAGAGAGAAAGAGAAACTGTTAGAGAGAGAGAGAGAGAGAGAAGCTGTGTGGAGAGAGAGAGAAAGAGAAGCTGTGAGTGAGAGAGCAAAAGAGAAGCGGTGAGTGAGTGAGAGAGAGAAAGAGAAGCTGTGAGTGAGAGAGAAAGAGAAGCTGTGAGTGAGAGAGAGAGAGAAGCTGTGAGTGAGAGAGAGAGAGACCAATAGATGCTGTTAGAGAGAGAGAGAGAAATAGAAGCTGTGAGGGAGAGAGACAGAGAGAGAAAGAGAAGCTGTGAGTGAGTGAGTGAGTGAGAGAGAGAGAGAGGGAAGCTGTGAGTGAGTGAGAGAGAGAGAAGCTGTGAGTGAGAGAGAGAATGAGAAAGAGAAGCTGTGAGTGAGAGAGATAGAGAGAGAAGCTGTGAGTGAGGGAGACAGCGAGTGAAATAGAACCTGTGAGTCAGAGAGATAGAGAGAAAGAGAAGCTGTGTGAGAGAGAGAGAAATAGAAGATGTGAGTGAGTGAGAGAGATAGATAAAGAGAAGCTGTGAGTGACTGAGAGAGAGAAAGAGAGAAAAGCTGTGAGAGAGAGAGAGAAAGAGTAGCTGTGAGAGTGAGAGAGAGAGAAATAGAAGCTGTGAGTGAGAGAGACAGAGAGAGAAGCTGTGTGTGTGAGACAGAAAGAGAAGCTGTGAGTGAGTGAGAGAGAGAGAAAGAGAAGCTGTGAGTGAGAGAGAGAGAGAAGCTGTGAGTGAGTGAGAGAGAGAGAAAGAGAAGCAGTGAGTGAGAGAGATAGAGAGAATGAGAAGCTGTGTGTGAGAGAGAAATAGAACCTGTGAGTGAGTGAGTGAGTGAGAGAAAGAGAAGCTGTGAGTGAGTGAGAGAAAGAGAGAAAGAGAAGCTGTGAGTGAGTGAGAGAGAGAGAGAGAAGCTGTGAGTCAGTGAGACAGAGAGAAAGAGAAGCAGTGAGTGAGACAGACAGAGAGAGAAAGAGAAGCTGTGAGTGAGTGAGGGAGAGAAAGAAAGAGAAGCTGTGAGTGAGAGAGAGAAAGAGAAAGAGAAGCTGTGAGTGAGAGAGAGAGAGAAAGAGAAGCTGTGAGTGAGAGAGAGAGAGAAAAGAGAAGCTGTGAGTGAGAGAGATAGAGAGAAAGAGAAGCTGGGAGAGAGAGAGAGAAATAGAAGATGTGAGTGAGAGAGAGAGAAAGAGAAGCTGTGAGTGAGTGAGAGAGAGAGAAAGAGAAGCTGTGAGTGAGAGATAGAGAAAAAGAGAAGCTGTGAGTGAGAGAGAGAGAACGAGAAGCTGTGAGTGAGAGAGAGAGAGAACGAGAAGCTGTGAGTGAGAGAGAGAGAGAAAGAGAAGCTGTGAGTGAGAGAGAGAGAGAGAAAGAGAAGCTGTGAGTGAGAGAGAGAAAGCGAAAGAGAAGCTGTGAGTGAAAGAGAGAGAGAAAGAGAAGCTTTGAGTGAGGGAGACAGAGAGAGAAATAGAACTTGTGAGTGAGCAAGAGAGAGAAAGAGAAGCTGTGAGTGAGAGAGAGAGAGAGAAGCTGTGAGAGAGAGAGAAAGAGTAGCTGTGAATGAGAGAGAGAGAGAGAAAGAGAAGCTGTAAGTGAGAGAGAGAGAGAAAGAGAAGCTGTGAGAGAGAGAGAGAAAGAGAAGCTGTGAGTGAGAGAGAGAAAGCAAAAGAGAAGCTGTGAGTGAGAGAGAGAGAAAGAGAAGCTGTGAGTGAGGGAGACAGAGAGAGAAATAGAACCTGTGAGTGAGCAAGAGAGAGAGAGAAAGAGAAGCTGTGAGTGAGTGAGAGAGAGAGAGAGAGAGAAGCTGTGAGTGAGAGAGAGAAAGAGAAGCTATGAGTGAGAGAGATAGAGAAAGTGAAGGTTTGAGTGAGTGAGAGAGCAAGAGAAAGAGATACTGTGAGTGAGAGAGAGAGAAAGAAGCTGTGAGAGAGAAAGAGAAGTTATGAGTGAGAGAGTGAAAGAGAAGCGGTGAATGAGTGAGAGAGAGGGAAAGCGAAGCTGTGAGTGAGAGAGTGAGAAAGAGAAACTGTTAAAGAGAGAGAGAGAGAGAGAGAGAAGCTGTGTGGAGAGAGAGAGAAAGAGAAGCTGTGAGTGAGTGAGTGAGTGAGTGAGAGAGAGAAAGAGAAGTTGTGAGTGAGAAAGAGAAGGTGTCAGAGAGAGAGAGAAAGAGAAGCTGTGAGTGAGAGAGCAAACGAGAAGCGGTGAGTGAGTGAGAGAGAGAGAAAGAGAAGCTGTGAGTGAGTGAGAGAGAGAGAGAAAAGCTGTGAGAGAGGGAAAGAGAAGCTGTGAGAGAGAGCGAGAGAGAGAGAAGCTGTGAGTGAGTGAGAGTTAGAGAAAGAGAAGCTGTGAGTTAGTGAGAGAGAGAGAAAGAGAAATTGTGTGAGAGACAGAGAGAGAAAGAGAAGCGTGTGTGAGTGAGAGAGAGAGAGAAAGAAAAGCTGTGAGTGAGAGAGAAAGAGAAGCTGTGAGTGAGAGAGTTAGAGAGAGAGAGAAAGAGAAGCTCTGTGTGAGTGAGAGAGAGAGAGAGAATGAGAAGCTGTGTGAGAGAGAGAAAGAGAAGCTGTGAGTGAGTGAGAGAGAGAGAAGGAGAAGCTGTGAGTTAGTGAGAGAGAAACAGAAGTTGTGTGAGTGAGAGAAAGAGAGAAAGAGAAGCTGTGAGTGAGTGAGAGAGAGAGAGAAGCTGTGAGTCAGTGAGACAGAGAGAAGGAGAAGCAGTGAGTGAGAGAGACAGAGAGAGAAAGAGAAGCTGTGAGTGAGAGAGTGAGGGAGAGAAAGAAAGAGAAGCTGTGAGTGAGAGAGAGAAAGAGAAAGAGAAGCTGTGAGTGAGAGATAGAGAGAAAGAGAAGCTGTGAGTGAGAGAGAGAGAGAACGAGAAGCTGTGAGTGAGAGAGAGAGAGAACGAGAAGCTGTGAGTGAGAGAGAGAGAGAAAGAGAAGCTATGAGTGAGAGAGAGAGAGAGAAAGAGAAGCTGTGTGAGAGAGAGAGAAAGAGAAGCTGTGAGTGAGAGAGAGAGAGAGAAAGAGAAGCTGTGAGTGAGAGAGAGAAAGTGAAAGAGAAGCTGTGAGTGAAAGAGAGAGAGAAAGAGAAGCTTTGAGTGAGGGAGACAGAGAGAGAAATAGAACTTGTGAGTGAGCAAGAGAGAGAAAGAGAAGCTGTGAGTGAGAGAGAGAAAGAGAAGCTGTGAGTGAGTGAGAGAGAGAAAGAGAAGCTGTGAGTGAGTGAGAGAGAGAGAAAAAGAAGCTGTGCGTGCGAGAGCCAGAGGGAGAAGAGAAGCTGTGAGTGAGAGAGAGAGAGCGAGAAAGAGAAGCTGTGAGTGAGAGAGAGAAAGAGTAGCTGTGAATGAGAGAGAGAGAGAAAGAGAAACTGTGAGTGAGAGAGAGAGAGAGAAAGAGAATCTGTGAGTGAGAGAGAGAGAAAGAGAAGCTGTGAGTGAGAGAGAGAAAGCAAAAGATAAGCCGTGAGTGAGAGAGAGATAGAGAAGCTGTGAGTGAGAGAGAGAAAGAGAAAGAGAAGCTGTGAGTGAGAGATAGAGAGAAAGAGAAGCTGTGAGTGAGAGGGAGAGAGAACGAGAAGCTGTGAGTGAGAGAGAGAGAGAATGAGAAGCTGTGAGTGAGAGAGAGAGAGAGAGAAAGAGAAGCTGTGTGTGAGAGAGAAAGAAAGAGAAGCTGTGTGAGAGAGTGAGAAAGAGAAGCTGTGAGTGAGAGAGAGAGAATCAGGGAGTGAGTAAGAGAGAGGGGGGAAGCTGTGAGTGAGAGAGAGAGAAATAGAAGCTGTAAGTGAGAGAGAGAGAAAGAGAAGCTGTGAGTGAAAGAGAGAGAGAGAAGCTGTGAGTGAGAGAGAAAGAGAAGCTGAGTGAGAGCAAGAGAAAGAGAAGCTGTGTGAGTGATAGAGAGAGAGAAAGAAAAGCTGAGAGTGAGAGAGAGAGAAGCTGTTTGTGTGAGAGAGAGAAAGAGAAGCTGTGAGTGAGAGAGAGAGAGAGAAAGAGAAGCTGTGAGTGAGAGAGAGAGAGAAGGTAAGCTGTGAGTGAGTGAGAGAGAGAGTGAGAAGCTGAGTGGGAGAGAGAGAGAGAATCTGGGACTGAGTAAGAGAGAGAGAGGCTGTGAGTGAGAGAGAGAGAGAGAAGCTGTGAGTAAGAGAGAGAGAGAAAGAGAAGCTGTGAGTGAGAGAGAGTGAGGGAGAGAGAAGCTGTGAGTGAGAGAGAAAGCTGTGAGTGAGAGGGAGAGAGAAAGAGAAGCTGTGAGTGAGTGAGAGAGAGAGAAGCTGTGAATGAGCGAGAGTGAAAGAGAAGCTGTGAGTGAGAGAGTGAGATAAAGAGAAGCTGAGAGTGAGAGAGAGAGAGAAAGAGAAGCTGTGAGTGAGAGAGAGAGAGAGAAAGAGAAGCTGTGTGTGTGAGAGAGAGAGAAGCTGTGAGTGAGAGAGAGAGAAAGAGAAGCTGTGAGTGAGAAAGAGAGAAAGAAAGGAGAAGCTGTGAGTGAGAGAGATTGAGAAAAAGTGAAGCTGTGTGTGTGTGAGAGAAATAGTAGCTGTGAGTGAGTGAGAGAGAGAGAGAAAGAGAAGCTGTGAGTGAGTGAGTGAGAGAGAGAGAGAGAAAGAGAAGCTGTGAGAGAGAGAAAGAGAAGCTGTGAGTTAGTGAGAGAAAGAGAAAGAGAAGCTGTGAATGAGAGAGATAGAGAGAGATTGAGAAACTGTGAGTGAGTGAGAGAGAGAGAAAGAGAAGCTGTGAGTGTGAGAGAGAGAGAAAGAGAAGCTGTGAGAGAGTGAGAGAGATAGAGAAGCTGTGAGTGAGGGAGACAGAGAGTGAAATAGAACCTGTGAGTGAGAGAGAGAGAAAGAGAAGCTGTGAGTGAGAGAGAGAGAGAAAGAGAAGCTGTGTGTGAGAGAGAGAAACAGAAGCTGAGTGAGTGAGAGAGATAGAGAAAGAGAAGGTTTGAGTGAGTGAGAGAGCGAGAGAAAGAGAAGCTGTGAGTGTGAGAGAGAGAAAGAGAAGGTGTGAGAGAGAAAGAGAAGCTGTGAGTGAGAGAGTGAAAGAGAAGCGGTGAATGATTGAGAGAGAGAGAAAGAGAAGCTGTGAGTGAGAGAGAGAAAGAGAAGCTGTGAGAGAGAGAGAGAGAAAGTAAGGAGAAGCTGTGAGTGAGACAGATAGAGAGAAAGTGAAGCTGTGTGTGAGAGAGACAGAAATAGTAGCTGTGAGTGAGTGAGAGAGAGAGAAAGAGAAGCTGTGAGTGAGTGAGAGAGGGAGAGAGAGAGAAAGAGAAGCTGTGTGAGAGAGAGAAAGAGAAGCTGTGAGTTAGTGAGAGAAAGAGAAAGAGAAGCTGTGAATGAGAGAGACAGAGAGAGATTGAGAAGCTGTGAGTGAGTGAGAGAGAGAGAAAAAGAGAAGCTGTGAGTGAGAGAGAGAGAGAGAAAAAGAGAAGCTGTGAGTGAGTCAGAGAGAGAGAGAGAAGCTGTGAGTGAGAGAGAGAGAAGTTGTGAGTGTGTGAGAGAGAGAATCAGGGAGTAAGAGAGAGAGGGGGAAGCTGTGAGTGTGAGAGAGAGAAATAGAAGCTGTAAGTGAGAGAGAGAGAAAGAGAAGCTGTGAGTGAAAGAGAGAGAGAGAAGCTGTGAGTGAGAGAGAGAGAGAAAGAGAAGCTGAGTGAGAGCGAGAGAGAAAGAGAAGCTGTGTGAGTGATAGAGAGAGAGAAAGAAAAGCTGAGAGTGAGAGAGAGAGAGAAGCTGTTTGTGTGTGAGAGAGAAAGATAAGCTGTAAGTGAGAGAGAGAGAGAAAGTGAAGCTGTGACTGAGTGAGAGAGAGAGCGTGAGAAGCTGTGTGGGAGAGAGAGAGAATCTGGGACTGAGTAAGAGAGAGTTATTGAGAGAGAGAAAGAGTAGCTGTGAGTGAGAGAGAGATAGAGAGAGAAAGAGAAGCTGTGAGTGAGAGAGAGAAAGAGAAGCTGTGAGTGAGAGAGAGAGAGAAAGAGAAGCTGTGTGTGTGTGTGAGAGAGAAATAGAAGCTGTGAGTGAGAGAGAGAGAAAGAGAAGCTGTGAGTGAGAGAGAGAGAGAAAGAGAAAGAGGAGCTGTGTGTGAGTGAGAGAGAGAAAGAGAAGCTGTGAGTGAGTGAGAGAGAAAGAGAAGCTGTGTGTGTGAGAGAGAGAAGCTGAGAGTGAGAGAGAGAGAATGAGAAGGTATGAGTGAGAGAGAAAGAGAAAGAGAAGCTGTGTGTGTGTGAGAGAGAGAAGCTGTGAGTGAGAGAGAGAAAGAGAAGCTATGAGTGAGAGAAGAAAGAAAGAAAGAGAAGCTGTGAGTGAGAGAGAGAGAGAAAGAGAAGCTGTGAGTGAGAGAGAGAGAAGTTGTGAGTGTGTGAGAGAGAGAATCAGGGAGTAAGAGAGAGGGGGGGAAGCTGTGAGTGAGAGAGAGAGAAATAGAAGCTGTAAGTGAGAGAGAGAGAAAGAGAAGCTGTGAGTGAAAGAGAGAGAGAGAAGCTGTGAGTGAGAGAGAGAGAAAGAGAAGCTGAGTGAGAGTGAGAGAGAAAGAGAAGCTGTGTGAGTGATAGAGAGAGAGAAAGAAAAGCTGAGAGTGAGAGAGAGAGAGAAGCTGTTTGTGTGTGAGAGAGAAAGATAAGCTGTAAGTGAGAGAGAGAGAGAAAGCGAAGCTGTGAGTGAGAGAGAGAGAGAAAGTGAAGCTGTGACTGAGTGAGAGTGAGAGCGTGAGAAGCTGTGTGGGAGAGAGAGAGAGAATCTGGGACTGAGTAAGAGAGAGAAAGAGGCTGTGAGTGAGAGAGAGAGAGAGAGAAGCTGTGAGTAAGAGAGAGAGAGAGAAAGAGAAGCTGTGTGTGTGTGTGAGAGAGAAGCTGTGCGTGAGAGAGAGAGAAAGAGAAGCTGTGAGTGAGAAAGAAAGAAAGGAGAAGCTGTGAGTGAGAGAGATTGAGAAAAAGTGAAGCTGTGTGTGTGTGAGAGAAATAGTAGCTGTGAGTGAGTGAGAGAGAGAGAGAAAGAGAAGCTGTGAGTGAGTGAGTGAGAGAGAGAGAGAAAGAGAAGCTGAGAGTGAGAGAGAGAGAGAAAGAGAAGCTGTGAGTGAGAGAGAGAGAGAAAGAGAAGCTGTGTGTGTGAGAGAGAGAGAAGCTGTGAGTGAGAGAGAGAGAAAGAGAAGCTGTGAGTGAGAAAGAGAGAAAGAAAGGAGAAGCTGTGAGTGAGAGAGATTGAGAAAAAGTGAAGCTGTGTGTGTGTGAGAGAAATAGTAGCTGTGAGTGAGTGAGAGAGAGAGAGAAAGAGAAGCTGTGAGTGAGTGAGTGAGAGAGAGAGAGAAAGAGAAGCTGTGAGAGAGAGAGAAAGAGAAGCTGTGAGTTAGTGAGAGAAAGAGAAAGAGAAGCTGTGAATGAGAGTGATAGAGAGAGATTGAGAAACTGTGAGTGAGTGAGAGAGAGAGAAAGAGAAGCTGTGAGTGAGAGAGAGAGAGAAAGAGAAGCTGTGAGAGAGTGAGAGAGATAGAGAAGCTGTGAGTGAGGGAGACAGAGAGTGAAATAGAACCTGTGAGTGAGAGAGAGAGAAAGAGAAGCTGTGAGTGAGAGAGAGAGAGAAAGAGAAGCTGTGAGTGAGAGAGAGAAACAGAAGCTGAGTGAGTGAGAGAGATAGAGAAAGAGAAGGTTTGAGTGAGTGAGAGAGCGAGAGAAAGAGAAGCTGTGAGTGTGTGAGAGAGAAAGAGAAGGTGTGAGAGAGAAAGAGAAGCTGTGAGTGAGAGAGTGAAAGAGAAGCGGTGAATGATTGAGAGAGAGAGAAAGAGAAGCTGTGAGTGAGAGAGAGAAAGAGAAGCTGTGAGTGAGAGAGAGAGAGAAAGTAAGGAGAAGCTGTGAGTGAGACAGATAGAGAGAAAGTGAAGCTGTGTGTGAGAGAGACAGAAATAGTAGCTGTGAGTGAGTGAGAGAGAGAGAAAGAGAAGCTGTGAGTGAGTGAGAGAGGGAGAGAGAGAGAAAGAGAAGCTGTGAGAGAGAGAGAAAGAGAAGCTGTGAGTTAGTGAGAGAAAGAGAAAGAGAAGCTGTGAATGAGAGAGACAGAGAGAGATTGAGAAGCTGTGAGTGAGTGAGAGAGAGAGAAAAAGAGAAGCTGTGAGTGAGAGAGAGAGAGAGAAAAAGAGAAGCTGTGAGTGAGTCAGAGAGAGAGAGAGAAGGTGGGAGTTATTGAGAGAGAGAAAGAGTAGCTGTGAGTGAGAGAGAGATAGAGAGAGAAAGAGAAGCTGTGAGTGAGAGAGAGAAAGAGAAGCTGTGAGTGAGAGAGAGAGAGAAAGAGAAGCTGTGTGTGTGTGTGAGAGAGAAATAGAAGCTGTGAGTGAGAGAGAAAGAGAAGCTGTGAGTGAGAGAGAGAGAGAGAAAGAGGAGCTGTGTGTGAGTGAGAGAGAGAAAGAGAAGCTGTGAGTGAGCGAGAGAGAAAGAGAAGCTGTGTGTGTGAGAGAGAGAAGCTGAGAGTGAGAGAGAGAGAATGAGAAGGTGTGAGTGAGAGAGAAAGAGAAAGAGAAGCTGTGTGTGTGTGAGAGAGAGAGAAGCTGTGAGTGAGAGAGAGAAAGAGAAGCTATGAGTGAGAGAAGAAAGAAAGAAAGAGAAGCTGTGAGTGAGAGAGAGAGAGAAAGAGAAGCTGTGAGTGAGAGAGAGAGAGAGAAGTTGTGAGTGTGTGAGAGAGAGAATCAGGGAGTAAGAGAGAGGGGGGAAGCTGTGAGTGAGAGAGAGAGAAATAGAAGCTGTAAGTGAGAGAGAGAGAAAGAGAAGCTGTGAGTGAAAGAGAGAGAGAGAAGCTGTGAGTGAGAGAGAGAGAAAGAGAAGCTGAGTGAGAGCGAGAGAGAAAGAGAAGCTGTGTGAGTGATAGAGAGAGAGAAAGAAAAGCTGAGAGTGAGACAGAGAGAGAAGCTGTTTGTGTGTGAGAGAGAAAGATAAGCTGTAAGTGAGAGAGAGAGAGAAAGCTAAGCTGTGAGTGAGAGAGAGAGAAAGGGAAGCTGTGACTGAGTGAGAGAGAGAGCGTGAGAAGCTGTGTGGGAGAGAGAGAGAGAATCTGGGACTGAGTAAGAGAGAGAAAGAGGCTGTGAGTGAGAGAGAGAGAGAAGCTGTGAGTAAGAGAGAGAGAGAAAGAGAAGCTGTGAGTGAGAGAGAGTGAGAGAGAGAGAAGCTGTGAGTGAGAGAGAGAGAAGCTGTGAGTGAGAGGGAGAGAGAAAGAGAAGCTGTGAGTGAGAGAGAGAGAGAGAAGCTGTGAATGAGCGAGAGTGAAGGAGAAGCTGTGAGTGAGAGAGAGATAAAGAGAAGCTGTGAGTGAGAGAGAGAGAAAAAGACAAGCTGTGAGTGAGAGAGAGAGAAAGAGAAGCTGTGAGTGAGAGAGAGAAAGAAAGAGAGAGAAGCTGTGAGAGAGAGAGAGAAGCTGTGTGTGTGAGAGAGAGAGAAGGAGAAGGTGTTAGTGAGTGAGAGAGAAAGAAGCTGTGTGAGAGAGAGAGAGAATGAGAAGCTGTGAGTGAGAGAGAGAGAGAAACAGAAGCTGTGTGTGTGAGAGAGAGAAAGAGAAGCTGTGAGTGAGAGAGAGAGAAAGAGAAGCTGTGAGTGTGAGAGAGAGAAAGAGAAGCTGTGAGTTAGTGAGAAAGAGAGAGAAGCTGTGAGTGAGAGAGAGAGAGAATCAGGGTGTGAGTAAGAGAGAGAGAGAAGCTGTGAGTGAGAGAGAGAGAGAAACAGAAGCTGTAAGTGAGAGAAAGAGAGAGAAGCTGTGTGTGAGAGAGAGATAAGTTGTGAGTGAGAGAGAGAAAGAAAGAGAAGGTGTGTGAGAGAGAGAGAAGCTGTGTGTGTGATAGAGAGAGAGAAAGAGAAGCTGAGAGTGTGTGAGAGAGAGAGAAAGAGAAGCTGTGAGTGAGAGAGAGAGAAGCTGTGTGTGTGTGAGAGAGAAAGAGAATCTGTTAGTGAGAGAGCGGGAGAAAGAGAATGTGAGTGAGAGAAAGAGAAGCTATGAGTGAGTGAGTGAGAGAGAGAGAAGCTGTGAGTGAGTGAGTGTGAGAGAGAAGCTGTGTATGAGAGAGAGAGAGAGAAAGAAAGAGAAGCTATGAGTGAGAGAGAGAGAGAGAGAGAAGCTGTGTGTGAGAGAGAGAGAGAAAGAGAAGCTGTGAGTGAGAGAGAGAGAAGGAGAAGCTGTGAGTGAGAGAGAGAGAAAGAGAAGCTGTGAGTGAGAGAGAGAAAGAGAAGATGTGTGAGTGTGAGAGAGAGAGAGAGAGAGAAAGAGAAGCTGTGAGTGAGAGAGAGAGAAAGAGAAGCTGTGTGTGTGAGAGAGAGAGAAAGAGAAGCTGAGAGTGAGTGAGAGAGAATGAGATGCTGGGAGTGAGAGAGAGAGAAGCTGTGAGTGAGAGAGAGAGAAAGAGAAGCTGCGAGTGAGTGAGTGAGAGAGAGAGAGAAGCTGTGAGTGAGTGAGTGAGAGAGAATCAGGGAGTAAGAGAGAGAGAAGCTGTGTGTGAGAGACAGAGAGAAATAGAAGGTGCAAGTGAGAGAGAGAGAAAGAGAAGCTGTGAGTGAGAGAGAGAGAGAGAAGCTGTGAGTGAGAGAGAGAGAGAAGCTGTGAGTGATAGAGAGAGATAGAGAAGCTGTGTGTGTGATAGAGAGAGAAAGAGAAGCTGAGAGAGAGAGAAGTTGTAAGTGAGAGAGAGAGTAGCTGTGTGTGTGAGAGAGAGAAAGAGAAGCTGTGAGTGAGAGATAGAGAGAGAGAGAAAGAGAAGCTGAGAGTGAGTGAGAGAGAGTGAGAAGCTGGGAGTGAGAGAGAGAGAGAAGCTGTGAGTGAGAGAGAGAGGGAGAAAGAAAGAGACGTGGTGAGTGAGAGAGTGAGAGAAAGTGAAGCTGTAATTGAGATAGAGTGAGAGAGAGAAGCTGTGAGTGAGTGAGAGAGAGAATCTGTGAGTGAGAGAGAGTGAGAAAGAGAATCTGTGAGTGAGAGAGAGAAAAAGAGAAGCTGTGAGTGAGAGAGAAAGAGAAGCTGTGAGTGAGAGAGAGAGAGAAGCCGTGAGTGAGAGAGAGAGAGAGAGAAAAACTGTGAGTGAGAGAGAGAAAGAGAAGCTGTGAGTGATTGAGAGAGAGAGAGAAGCTGTGAGTGAGAGAGAGAGAGTATCAGGGAGTAAGAGAGAGAGCAGCTGTGAGTGAGAGAGAGAGAGAAAGTGAAGCTGTGAGTGAGTGAGAGAGAGCGTGAGACGCTGTGTGGGAGAGAGAGAGAGAATCTGGGACTGAGTAAGAGAGAGAAAGAGGCTGTGAGTGAGAGAGAGGGGGAGACGCTGTGAGTAAGAGAGAGAGAGAGAAAGAGAAGCTGTGAGTGAGAGAGAGTGAGAGAGAGAGAAGCTGTGAGTGAGAGAGAGAGAAGCTGTGAGTGAGAGGGAGAGAGAAAGAGAAGCTGTGAGTGAGAGAGAGAGTGAGTGAGAAGCTGTGAATGAGCGAGAGTGAAAGAGAAGCTGTGAGTGAGAGAGAGATAAAGAGAAGCTGTGAGTGAGAGAGAGAGAGAAAGACAAGCTGTGAGTGAGAGAGAGAGAGAGAAAGAGAAGCTGTGAGTGAGAGAGAGAAAGAAAGAGAGAGCAGCTGTGAGTTAGAGAGAGAGAGAAGCTGTGTGTGTTTGAGAGAGAGAGAAGGAGAAGCTGTTAGTGAGTGAGAGAGAAAGAAGCTGTGTGAGAGAGAGAGAGAATGAGAAGCTGTGAGTGAGAGAGAGAGAGAAACAGAAGCTGTGTGTGTGTGAGAGAGAAAGAGAAGCTGTGAGTGAGAGAGAGAGAGAAAGAGAAGCTGTGAGTGTGAGAGAGAGAGAAAGAGAAGCTGTGAGTTAGTGAGAAAGAGAGAGAAGCTGTGAGTGAGAGAGATAGAGAATCAGGGAGTGAGTAAGCGAGAGAGAGAAGCTGTGAGTGAGAGAGAGAGAGAAACAGAAGCTGTAAGTGAAAGAAATAGAGAGAAGATGTGTGTGTGAGAGAGAGAAGCTGTGAGTGAGAGAGAGAGAGAAAGAGAAGCTGTGAGAGAGAGAGAGAAGCTGTGTGTGTTAGAGAGAGAGAAAGAGAAGCTGATAGTGTGTGTGAGAGAGAGAAAGAGAAGCTGTCAGTGAGAGAGAGAGAAGCTGTGTGTGTGTGTGAGAGAAAGAGAATCTATTAGTGAGTGAGAGAGAGAGAAAAGAGAAGCTGTGAGTGAGAGAGATAGAGAGAAAGAGAAGCTGTGTGTGAGAGAGAAATAGAAGATGTGAGTGAGAGAGAGAGAGAAAGAGAAGCTGTGAGTGAGAGAGAGAGAGAGAAGCTGTGAGTGAGAGAGAGAGAGAAAGAGAAGCTGTGAGTGAGAGAGGGAAAGAGAAGCTGTGAGTGAGAGAGAGAGAGAAAGAGATGCTGTGAGTGAGAGAGAGAGAGAAAGAGAAGCTGTGAGTGAGAGAGAGAAAGCGAAAGAGAAGCTGTGAGTGAGAGAGAGAGAGAGAAAGAGAAGCTTTGAGTGAGGGAGACAGAGGGAAATAGAACCTGTGAGTGAGCAAGAGAGAGAGAGAAAGAGAAGCTGTAGTGAGAGAGAGAGAGAAGCTGTGTGAGAGAGAGAGAAAGAGTAGCTGTGAATGAGAGAGAGAGAAAGAGAATCTGTGAGTGAGAGAGATTGAAAGAGAAGCTGTGAGTGAGAGAGAGAGAGAAAGAGAAGCTGTGAGTGAAAGAGAGAAAGCAAAAAAGCTGTGAGTGAGAGAGAGAGAGAGAAAGAGAAGCTGTGAGTGAGGGAGATAGAGAGAGAAATAGAACCTGTGAGTGAGCAAGAGAGAGAGAGAAAGAGAAGGTGTGAGTGAGAGAGAGAGAGAGAGAGAAGCTGTGAGTGAGAGAGACAGAGAGAGAGAAGCTGTGAGTGAGTGAGAGAGAGAGAGAAAGAGAAGCTGTGAGAGAGAGCGAGAGAGAGAAGCTGTGAGTGAGTGAGAGTTAGAGAAAGAGAACCTGTGAGTTAGTGAGAGAGAGAGAAAGAGAAATTGTGTGAGAGACAGAGAGAGAAAGAGAAGCGTGTGTGAGTGAGAGAGAGAGAGAATGAGAAGCTGTGAGAGAGAGAGAGAAAGTGAAGCTGTGAGTGAGTGAGAGAGAGAGGAGAAGCTGTGAGTTAGTGAGAGAGAGAGAAATTTAAGCTGTGAGTGAGAGAGAGAGAAACAGAAGTTGTGTGAGTGAGAGAAAGAGAGAAAGAGAAGCTGTGAGTGAGTGATTGAGTGAGTGAGAGAGAGAAAGAGAAGTTGTGAGTGAGAAAGAAAGAGAAGCTGTGTGTGTGAGAGAGAAAGAGAAGCTGTGAGTGAGAGAGCAAAAGAGAAGCGGTGAGTGAGTGTGAGAGAGAGAAGCTGTGAGTGTGAGAGAGAGACCAATAGAAGCTGTTAGAGAGAGAGAGAGAAAGAGAAGCTGTGAGGGAGAGAGAGAGAAAGAGAAGCTGGGAGGGAGAGAGAGAGAGAAGCTGTGAGTGAGAGAGAGAAAGAGAAGCTGCGAGTGAGAGAGAGAGAGAGAAAGAGAAGCTGTGAGTGAGTGAGAGAGAGAAAAGATATGCTGTGAGTGAGAGAGATAGAGAGAAAGAGAAGCTGTGTGAGAGAGAGAAATAGAACCTGTGAGTGAGTGAGTGAGAGAGAGAAAGAGAAGCTGTGAGTGAGTGAGAGAAAGAGAAGCTGTGAGTGAGTGAGAGAGAGAGAGAGAAGCTGTGAGTCAGTGAGACAGAGAGAAAGAGAAGCAGTGAGTGAGACAGACAGAGAGAGAAAGAGAAGCTGTGAGTGAGTGAGTGAGGGAGAGAAAGAAAGAGAAGCTGTGAGTGAGAGAGAGAAAGAGAAAGAGAAGCTGTGAGTGAGAGAGAGAGAGAGAAAGAGAAGCTGTGAGGGAGAGAGAGAAAGAGAAGCTGTGAGTGAGTGAGAGAGAGAAAAGAGAAGCTGTGAGTGAGAGAGATAGAGAGAAAGAGAAGCTGTGAGAGAGAGAGAGAAATATAAGATGTGAGTGAGAGAGAAAGAGAAAGGGAAGCTGTGAGTGAAAGAGAGAGAGAGAAAGAGAAGCTGTGAGTGAGAGAGAGAGAGAGAGAGAAAGAGAAGCTGTGAGTGAGAGAGTGAAAGAGAAGCTGTGAGAGAGAGAGAGAGAGAGAAGCTGTGAGTGATAGAGAGAGAGAGAAAGAGAAGCTGTGAGTGAGAGAGAGAAAGCGAAAGAGAAGCTGTGAGTGAGAGAGAGAGAGAAAGAGAAGCTGTGAGTGAGGGAGACAGAGAGAGAAATAGAACCTGTGAGTGAGCAAGAGAGAGAGAGAAAGAGAAGCTGTGTGAGAGAGAGAGAGAAGCTGTGAGAGAGAGAGAGAGAAGCTGTGAGAGAGAGAGAAAGAGTAGCTGTGAATGAGAGAGAGAGAAAGAGAAGCTGTGAGTGAGAGAGAGAGAGAAAGAGAAGCTGTGAGTGAGAGAGAGAGAAAGAGAAGCTGTGAGTGAGAGAGAGAAAGCAAAAGAGAAGCTGTGAGTGAGAGAGAAAGAGAGAAAGAGAAGCTGTGAGTGAGGGAGACAGAGAGAGAAATAGAATCTGTGAGTGAGCAAGAGAGAGAGAGAAAGAGAAGTTGTGAGTGAGAGAGAGAGAGAGAAGCTGTGAGTGAGAGAGAGAAAGAGAAGCTGTGAGTGAGAGAGATAGAGAAAGTGAAGGAGTGAGTGAGTGACAGAGCGAGAGAAAGAGATACTGTGAGTGAGAGAGAGAGAAAGAAGCTGTGAGAGAGAAAGAGAAGCTATGAGTGAGAGAGTGAAAGAGAAGCGGTGAATGAGTGAGAGAGAGGGAAAGCGAAGCTTGAGTGAGAGAGAGAGAGAAAGAGAAACTGTTAGAGAGAGAGAGAGAAGCTGTGTAGAGAGAGAGAAAGAGAAGCTGTGAGTGAGTGATTGAGTGAGTGAGAGAGAGAAAGAGAAGTTGTGAGTGAGAAAGAAAGAGAAGCTGTGTGTGAGAGAGAGAAAGAGAAGCTGTGAGTGAGAGAGCAAAAGAGAAGCGGTGAGTGAGTGAGAGAGAGAGAAAGTTAAGCTGTGAGTGAGAGAGAAAGAGAAGCTGTGAGTGAGTGAGAGAGAGAGAAGCTGTGAGGGAGAGAGAGAGACCAATAGAAGCAGTTAGAGAGAGAGAGAAAGAGAAGCTGTGAGGGAGAGAGAGAGAAAGAGAAGCTGTGAGGGAGAGAGAGAGAGAAGCTGTGAGTGAGAGAGAGAAAGAGAAGCTGCGAGTGAGAGAGATAGAGAGAAAGAGAAGGTGTGAGAAAGAGAGAGAAATAGAAGATGTGAGTGAGTGAGAGAGAGAGAGAAAGAGAAGCTGTGAGTGAGTGAGAGAGAGAGAGATAAAAGCTGTGAGAGAGAGAGAGAGAAAGAGAAGCTGTGAGTTAGTGAGAGAGAGAAATAGAAGCCGTGAGTGAGAGAGACAGAGAGAGAGAAGCTGTGAGTGAGTGAGAGAGAGAGAGAAAGAGAAGCTGTGAGAGAGAGCGAGAGAGAGAGAAGCTGTGAGTGAGTGAGAGTTAGAGAAAGAGAAGCTGTGAGTTAGTGAGAGAGAGAAAGAGAAATTGTGTGAGAGACAGAGAGAGAAAGAGAAGCTGTGAGTGAGAGAGTTAGAAAGAGAGAGAAAGAGAAGCTCTGTGTGAGTGAGAGAGAGAGAGAGAATGAGAAGCTGTGAGAGAGAGAGAGAAAGAGAAGCTTTGAGTGAGTGAGAGAGAGAGAAGGAGAAGCTGTGAGTTAGTGAGAGAGAGAGAAATTGAAGCTGTGAGTGTGAGAGAGAGAAACAGAAGTTGTGTGAGTGAGAGAAAGAGAGAAAGAGAAGCTGTGAGTGAGAGAGAGAGAGAAGCTGTGAGTCAGTGAGACAGAGAGAAGGAGAAGCAGTGAGTGAGAGAGACAGAGAGAGAAAGAGAAGCTGTGAGTGAGAGAGTGAGGGAGAAAAAGAAAGAGAAGCTGTGAGTGAGAGAGAGAAAGAGAAAGAGAAGCTGTGAGTGAGAGATAGAGAGAAAGAGAAGCTGTGAGTGAGAGAGAGAGAACGAGAAGCTGTGAGTGAGAGAGAGAGAGAACGAGAAGCTGTGAGTGAGAGAGAGAGAGAGAAAGAGAAGCTGTGAGTGAGAGAGAGAGAGAAAGAGAAGCTGTGAGAGAGAGAGAGAAAGAGAAGCTGTGAGTGAGAGAGAGAAAGCGAAAGAGAAGCTGTGAGTGAAAGAGAGAGAGAAAGAGAAGCTTTGAGTGAGGGAGACAGAGAGAGAAATAGAACTTGTGAGTGAGCAAGAGAGAGAAAGAGAAGCTGTGAGTGAGAGAGAGAGAGAGAAGCTGTGAGAGAGAGAGAGAAAGAGTAGCTGTGAATGAGAGAGAGAGAGAGAGAAAGAGAAGCTGTGAGTGAGAGAGAGAGAGAGAGAGAGAAAGCGAAGCTGTGAGAGAGAGAGAGATAGAGAAGCTGTGAGTGAGAGAGAGAAAGCAAAAGAGAAGCTGTGAGTGAGAGAGAAAGAGAAGCTGTGAGTGAGGGAGACAGAGAGAGAAATAGAACCTATGAGTGAGCAAGAGAGAGAGAGAAAGAGAAGTGAGTGAGTGAGAGAGAGAGAGAGAAGCTGTGAGTGAGAGAGAGAAAGAGAAGCTATGAGTGAGAGAGATAGAGAAAGTGAAGGTTTGAGTGAGTGAGAGAGCGAGAGAAAGAGATACTGTAAGTGAGAGAGAGAGAAAGAAGCTGTGAGAGAGAAAGAGAAGTTATGAGTGAGAGAGTGAAAGAGAAGCGGTGAATGAGTGAGAGAGAGGGAAAGCGAAGCTGTGAGTGAGAGAGTGAGAAAGAGAAACTGTTAAAGAGAGAGAGAGAGAGAGAGAGAAGCTGTGTGGAGAGAGAGAGAAAGAGAAGCTGTGAGTGAGTGAGTGAGTGAGTGAGAGAGAGAAAGAGAAGTTGTGAGTGAGAAAGAGAAGGTGTCAGAGAGAGAGAGAAAGAGAAGCTGTGAGAGAGCAAACGAGAAGCGGTGAGTGAGTGAGAGAGAGAAAAAGAGAAGCTGTGAGTGAGTGAGAGAGAGAGAGAAAAGCTGTGAGAGAGAGAAAGAGAAGCTGTGAGAGAGAGCGAGAGAGAGAGAAGCTGTGAGTGAGTGAGAGTTAGAGAAAGAGAAGCTGTGAGTTAGTGAGAGAGAGAGAAAGAAAAATTGTGTGAGAGACAGAGAGAGAAAGAGAAGCGTGTGTGAGTGAGAGAGAGAGAAAGAAAAGCTGTGAGTGAGAGAGAAAGAGAAGCTGTGAGTGAGAGAGTTAGAGAGAGAGAGAAAGAGAAGCTCTGTGTGAGTGAGAGAGAGAGAGAGAATGAGAAGCTGTGAGAGAGAGAGAGAAAGAGAAGCTGTGAGTGAGTGAGAGAGAGAGAAGGAGAAGCTGTGAGTTAGTGAGAGAGAGAGAAATTGAAGCTGTGAGTGAGAGAGAGAGAAACAGAAGTTGTGTGAGTGAGAGAAAGAGAGAAAGAGAAGCTGTGAGTGAGTGAGAGAGAGAGAGAAGCTGTGAGTCAGTGAGACAGAGAGAAGGAGAAGCAGTGAGTGAGAGAGACAGAGAGAGAAAGAGAAGCTGTGAGTGAGAGAGTGAGGGAGAGAAAGAAAGAGAAGCTGTGAGTGAGAGAGAGAAAGAGAAAGAGAAGCTGTGAGTGAGAGATAGAGAGAAAGAGAAGCTGTGAGTGAGAGAGAGAGAGAACGAGAAGCTGTGAGTGAGAGAGAGAGAGAACGAGAAGCTGTGAGTGAGAGAGAGAGAGAGAGAAAGAGAAGCTATGAGTGAGAGAGAGAGAGAGAAAGAGAAGCTGTGTGAGAGAGAGAGAAAGAGAAGCTGTGAGTGAGAGAGAGAGAGAGAAAGAGAAGCTGTGAGTGAGAGAGAGAAAGCGAAAGAGAAGCTGTGAGTGAAAGAGAGAGAGAAAGAGAAGCTTTGAGTGAGGGAGACAGAGAGAGAAATAGAACTTGTGAGTGAGCAAGAGAGAGAAAGAGAAGCTGTGAGTGAGAGAGAGAAAGAGAAGCTGTGAGTGAGTGAGAGAGAGAAAGAGAAGCTGTGAGTGAGTGAGAGAGAGAGAAAAAGAAGCTGTGCGTGCGAGAGCCAGAGGGAGAAGAGAAGCTGTGAGTGAGAGAGAGAGAGCGAGAAAGAGAAGCTGTGAGTGAGAGAGAGAAAGAGTAGCTGTGAATGAGAGAGAGAGAGAAAGAGAAACTGTGAGTGAGAGAGAGAGAGAGAAAGAGAATCTGTGAGTGAGAGAGAGAGAAAGAGAAGCTGTGAGTGAGAGAGAGAAAGCAAAAGATAAGCCGTGAGTGAGAGAGAGAGAGAGAAGCTGTGAGTGAGAGAGAGAAAGAGAAAGAGAAGCTGTGAGTGAGAGATAGAGAGAAAGAGAAGCTGTGAGTGAGAGGGAGAGAGAACGAGAAGCTGTGAGTGAGAGAGAGAGAGAACGAGAAGCTGTGAGTGAGAGAGAGAGAGAGAAAGAGAAGCTGTGAGTGAGAGAGAAAGAAAGAAAGAGAAGCTGTGTGTGAGAGAGAGAAAGAGAAGCTGTGAGTGAGAGAGAGAGAATCAGGGAGTGAGTAAGAGAGAGGGGGGGAAGCTGTGAGTGAGAGAGAGAGAAATAGAAGCTGTAAGTGAGAGAGAGAGAAAGAGAAGCTGTGAGTGAAAGAGAGAGAGAGAAGCTGTGAGTGAGAGAGAAAGAGAAGCTGTGAGAGCGAGAGAGAAAGAGAAGCTGTGTGAGTGATAGAGAGAGAGAAAGAAAAGCTGAGAGTGAGAGAGAGAGAAGCTGTTTGTGTGTGAGAGAGAAAGAGAAGCTGTGAGTGAGAGAGAGAGAGAGAAAGAGAAGCTGTGAGTGAGAGAGAGAGAGAGAGAAAGTGAAGCTGTGAGTGAGTGAGAGAGAGAGTGAGAAGCTGTGTGGGAGAGAGAGAGAGAATCTGGGACTGAGTAAGAGAGAGAGAGGCTGTGAGTGAGAAAGAGAGAGAGAAGCTGTGAGTAAGAGAGAGAGAGAAAGAGAAGCTGTGAGTGACAGAGAGTGAGGGAGAGAGAAGCTGTGAGTGAGAGAGAAAGCTGTGAGTGAGAGGGAGAGAGAAAGAGAAGCTGTGAGTGAGAGAGAGAGAGAGAAGCTGTGAATGAGCGAGAGTGAAAGAGAAGCTGTGAGTGAGAGAGAGAGATAAAGAGAAGCTGAGAGTGAGAGAGAGAGAGAAAGAGAAGCTGTGAGTGAGAGAGAGAGAGAGAAAGAGAAGCTGTGTGTGTGAGAGAGAGAGAAGCTGTGAGTGAGAGAGAGAGAAAGAGAAGCTGTGAGTGAGAAAGAGAGAAAGAAAGGAGAAGCTGTGAGTGAGAGAGATTGAGAAAAAGTGAAGCTGTGTGTGTGAGAGAGAAATAGTAGCTGTGAGTGAGTGAGAGAGAGAGAGAAAGAGAAGCTGTGAGTGAGTGAGTGAGAGAGAGAGAGAGAAAGAGAAGCTGTGAGAGAGAGAGAAAGAGAAGCTGTGAGTTAGTGAGAGAAAGAGAAAGAGAAGCTGTGAATGAGAGAGATAGAGAGAGATTGAGAAACTGTGAGTGAGTGAGAGAGAGAGAAAGAGAAGCTGTGAGTGAGAGAGAGAGAGAAAGAGAAGCTGTGAGAGAGTGAGAGAGATAGAGAAGCTGTGAGTGAGGGAGACAGAGAGTGAAATAGAACCTGTGAGTGAGAGAGAGAGAAAGAGAAGCTGTGAGTGAGAGAGAGAGAAAGAGAAGCTGTGAGTGAGAGAGAGAAACAGAAGCTGAGTGAGTGAGAGAGATAGAGAAAGAGAAGGTTTGAGTGAGTGAGAGAGCGAGAGAAAGAGAAGCTGTGAGTGTGAGAGAGAGAAAGAGAAGGTGTGAGAGAGAAAGAGAAGCTGTGAGTGAGAGAGTGAAAGAGAAGCGGTGAATGATTGAGAGAGAGAGAAAGAGAAGCTGTGAGTGAGAGAGAGAAAGAGAAGCTGTGAGTGAGAGAGAGAGAGAAAGTAAGGAGAAGCTGTGAGTGAGACAGATAGAGAGAAAGTGAAGCTGTGTGTGAGAGAGACAGAAATAGTAGCTGTGAGTGAGTGAGAGAGAGAGAAAGAGAAGCTGTGAGTGAGTGAGAGAGGGAGAGAGAGAGAAAGAGAAGCTGTGAGAGAGAGAGAAAGAGAAGCTGTGAGTTAGTGAGAGAAAGAGAAAGAGAAGCTGTGAATGAGAGAGACAGAGAGAGATTGAGAAGCTGTGAGTGAGTGAGAGAGAGAGAAAAAGAGAAGCTGTGAGTGAGAGAGAGAGAGAGAAAAAGAGAAGCTGTGAGTGAGTCAGAGAGAGAGAGAGAAGCTGGGAGTTATTGAGAGAGAGAAAGAGTAGCTGTGAGTGAGAGAGAGATAGAGAGAGAAAGAGAAGCGAGTGAGAGAGAGAAAGAGAAGCTGTGAGTGAGAGAGAGAGAAAAAGAGAAGCTGTGTGTGTGTGAGAGAGAGAAATAGAAGCTGTGAGTGAGAGAGAGAGAAAGAGAAGCTGTGAGTGAGAGAGAGAGAAGCTGAGAGTGAGAGAGAGAGAATGAGAAGGTGTGAGTGAGAGAGAAAGAGAAAGAGAAGCTGTGTGTGTGTGAGAGAGAGAGAAGCTGTGAGTGAGAGAGAGAAAGAGAAGCTATGAGTGAGAGAAGAAAGAAAGAAAGAGAAGCTGTGAGTGAGAGAGAGAGACAAAGAGAAGCTGTGAGTGAGAGAGAGAGAAGCTGTGAGTGTGTGAGAGAGAGAATCAGGGAGTAAGAGAGAGAGGGGGAAGCTGTGAGTGAGAGAGAGAGAAATAGAAACTGTAAGTGAGAGAGAGAGAAAGAGAAGCTGTGAGTGAAAGAGAGAGAGAGAAGCTGTGAGTGAGAGAGAGAGAAAGAGAAGCTGAGTGAGAGCGAGAGAGAAAGAGAAGCTGTGTGAGTGATAGAGAGAGAGAAAGAAAAGCTGAGAGTGAGAGAGAGAGAGAAGCTGTTTGTGTGTGAGAGAGAAAGATAAGCTGTAAGTGAGAGAGAGAGAGAAAGCGAAGCTGTGAGTGAGAGAGAGAGAGAAAGTGAAGCTGTGACTGAGTGAGAGAGAGAGCGTGAGAAGCTGTGTGGGAGAGAGAGAGAGAATCTGGGACTGAGTAAGAGAGAGAAAGAGGCTGTGAGTGAGAGAGAGAGAGAAGCTGTGAGTAAGAGAGATAGAGAAAGAGAAGCTGTGTGTGAGAGAGAGTGAGAGAGAGAGAAGCTGTGAGTGAGAGAGAGAAGCTGTGAGTGAGAGGGAGAGAGAAAGAGAAGCTGTGAGTGAGAGAGAGAGAGAGAAGCTGTGAATGAGCGAGAGTGAAAGAGAAGCTGTGAGTGAGAGAGAGATAAAGAGAAGCTGTGAGTGAGAGAGAGAGAGAAAGACAAGCTGTGAGTGAGAGAGAGAGAGAGAAAGAGAAGCTGTGAGTGAGAGAGAGAAAGAAAGAGAGAGAAGCTGTGAGAGAGAGAGAGAAGCTGTGTGTGTGAGAGAGAGAGAAGGAGAAGGTGTTAGTGAGTGAGAGAGAAAGAAGCTGTGTGTGAGAGAGAGAGAGAATGAGAAGCTGTGAGTGAGAGAGAGAGAGAAACAGAAGCAGTGTGTGTGAGAGAGAGAAAGAGAAGCTGTGAGTGAGAGAGAGAGAAAGAGAAGCTGTGAGTGTGAGAGAGAGAAAGAGAAGCTGTGAGTTAGTGAGAAAGAGAGAGAAGCTGTGAGTGAGAGAGAGAGAGAATCAGGGAGTGAGTAAGAGAGAGAGAGAAGCTGTGAGTGAGAGAGAGAGAGAAACAGAAGCTGTAAGTGAGAGAAAGAGAGAGAAGCTGTGTGTGTGAGAGAGAGAAGTTGTGAGTGAGAGAGAGAAAGAAAGAGAAGGTGTGAGAGAGAGAGAGAAGCTGTGTGTGTGATAGAGAGAGAGAAAGAGAAGCTGAGAGTGTGTGTGTGAGAGAGAAAGAGAAGCTGTGAGTGAGAGAGAGAAGCTGTGTGTGTGTGAGAGAGAAAGAGAATCTGTTAGTGAGAGAGCGAGAGAAAGAGAATGTGAGTGAGAGAAAGAGAAGCTATGAGTGAGTGAGTGAGAGAGAGAGAAGCTGTGAGTGAGTGAGTGTGAGAGAGAAGCTGTGTATGAGAGAGAGAGAGAGAAAGAAAGAGAAGCTATAAGTGAGAGAGAGAGAGAAAGAGAAGCTGTGAGTGAGAGAGAGAGAGAAAGAGAAGCTGTGAGTGAGAGAGAAGGAGAAGCTGTGAGTGAGAGAGAGAGAAAGAGAAGCTGTGTGTGTGAGAGAGAGAGAAAGAGAAGCTGAGAGTGAGTGAGAGAGAATGAGATGCTGGGAGTGAGAGAGAGAGAAGCTGTGAGTGAGAGAGAGAGAAAGAGAAGCTGCGAGTGAGTGAGTGAGAGAGAGAGAGAAGCTGTGAGTGAGTGAGTGAGAGAGAATCAGGGAGTAAGAGAGAGAGAAGCTGTGTGTGAGAGACAGAGAGAAATAGAAGGTGCAAGTGAGAGAGAGAGAAAGAGAAGCTGTGAGTGAGAGAGAGAGAGAAGCTGTGAGTGAGAGAGAGAGAGAGAGAACCTGTGAGTGATAGAGAGAGATAGAGAAGCTGTGTTTGTGATAGAGAGAGAAAGAGAAGCTGAGAGAGAGAGAAGTTGTAAGTGAGAGAGAGAGTAGCTGTGTGTGAGAGAGAGAGAAAGAGAAGCTGTGAGTGAGAGATAGAGAGAGAGAGAAAGTGAAGCTGAGAGTGAGTGAGAGAGAGTGAGAAGCTGGGAGTGAGAGAGAGAGAGAGAAGCTGTGAGTGAGAGAGAGAGGGAGAAAGAAAGAGACGTGGTGAGTGAGAGAGTGAGAGAAAGTGAAGTTGTAATTGAGATAGAGTGAGAGAGAGAAGCTGTGAGTGAGAGAGAGAGAGTATCAGGGAGTAAGAGAGAGAGCAGCTGTGAGTGAGAGAGAGAGAGAAAGTGAAGCTGTGAGTGAGTGAGAGAGAGAGCGTGAGAAGCTGTGTGGGAGAGAGAGAGAGAATCTGGGACAGTAAGAGAGAGAAAGAGGCTGTGAGTGAGAGAGAGAGAGATGCTGTGAGTGAGAGGGAGAGAGAAAGACAAGCTGTGAGTGAGAGAGAGAGAGAGTGAGAAGCTGTGAATGAGCGAGAGTGAAAGAGAAGCTGTGAGTGAGAGAGAGATAAAGAGAAGCTGTGAGTGAGAGAGAGAGAGAAAGACAAGCTGTGAGTGAGAGAGAGAGAGAGAAAGAGAAGCTGTGAGTGAGAGAGAGAAAGAAAGAGAGAGAAGCTGTGAGTTAGAGAGAGAGAGAGAAGCTGTGTGTGTTTGAGAGAGAGAGAAAGAGAAGCTGTTAGTGAGTGAGAGAGAAAGAAGCTGTGTGTGAGAGAGAGAGAGAATGAGAAGCTGTGAGTGAGAGAGAGAGAGAAACAGAAGCTGTGTGTGTGAGAGAGAGAAAGAGAAGCTGTGAGTGTGAGAGAGAGAGAAAGAGAAGCTGTGAGTTAGTGAGAAAGAGAGAGAAGCTGTGAGTGAGAGAGAGAGAGAATCAGGGAGTGAGTAAGAGAGAGAGAGAAGCTGTGAGTGAGAGAGAGAGAGAAACAGAAGCTGTAAGTGAGAGAAAGAGAGAGAAGCTGTGTGTGTGAGAGAGAGAAGTTGTGAGTGAGAGAGAGAAAGAAAGAGAAGGTGTGAGAGAGAGAGAGAGAAGCTGTGTGTGTGATAGAGAGAGAGAAAGAGAAGCTGAGAGTGTGTGAGAGAGAGAGAAAGAGAAGCTGTGAGTGAGAGAGAGAGAAGCTGTGTGTGTGAGAGAGAGAAAGAGAATCTGTTAGTGAGAGAGCGAGAGAAAGAGAATGTGAGTGAGAGAAAGAGAAGCTATGAGTGAGTGAGTGAGAGAGAGAGAAGCTGTGAGTGAGTGAGTGAGAGAGAGAAGCTGTGTATGAGAGAGAGAGAGAAAGAAAGAGAAGCTATGAGAGAGAGAGAGAGAGAGAGAGAGAAGCTGTGAGTGAGAGAGAGAGAGAAAGAGAAGCTGTGTGTGAGAGAGAGAGAAGGAGAAGCTGTGAGTGAGAGAGAGAGAAAGAGAAGCTGTGAGTGAGAGAGAGAAAGAGAAGATGTGTGTGTGAGAGAGAGAGAGAGAGAAAGAGAAGCTGTGAGAGAGAGAGAGAGAAAGAGAAGCTGTGTGTGTGAGAGAGAGACAAAGAGAAGCTGAGAGTGAGAGAGAGAGAATGAGATGCTGGGAGTGAGAGAGAGAGAAGCTGTGAGTGAGAGAGAGAGAAAGAGAAGCTGCGAGTGAGTGAGTGAGAGAGAGAGAAGCTGTGAGTGAGTGAATGAGAGAGAATCAGGGAGTAAGAGAGAGAGAAGCTGTGTGTGAGAGACAGAGAGAAATAGAAGGTGTAAGTGAGAGAGAGAGAAAGAGAAGCTGTGAGTGAGAGAGAGAGAGAGAGATGCTGTGAGTGAGTGAGAGAGAGAGAGAGAAGCTGTGAGTGATAGAGAGAGATAGAGAAGCTATGTGTGTGATAGAGAGAGAAAGAGAAGCTGAGACAGAGAGAGAAGTTGTAAGTGAGAGAGAGAGTAGCTGTGTGTGTGTGAGAGAGAAAGAGAAGCTGTGAGTGAGAGAAAGAGAGAGAGAGAAAGAGAAGCTGTGAGTGAGAGAGAGAGAAAGAGAAGCTGTGAGTGAGTGAGAGAGAGTGAGAAGCTGGAAGTGAGAGAGAGAGAGAGAGAAGCTGGGAGTGAGTAAGAGAGAGAGAGAAGCTGTGATTGAGAGAGAGAGAGAGAAAGAAAGAGACGTTGTGAGTGAGAGAGTGAGAGAAAGTGAAGCTGTAATTGAGAGAGAGTGAGAGAGAGAAGCTGTGAGTGAGTGAGAGAGAGAATCTGTGAGTGAGAGAGAGTGAGAAAGAGAAGCTGTGAGTGAGAGAGAGAGAAAGAGAAGCTGTGAGTGAGAGAGAAAGAGAAGCTGTGAGTGAGAGAGAGAGAGAAGCCGTGAGTGAGAGAGAGAGAGAAAGAGAAACTGTGAGTGAGAGAGAGAGAAGCTGTGAGTGAGAGAGAGAGAGAAAGAGAAGCTGTGAGTGAGAGAGAGAGAAAGAGATGCTGTGTGTGAGAGAGAGAGAAAGAGAAGGTGTGAGTGAGTGAGAGAGAAAGAGAAGCTGTGTGTGTGTGAGAGAGAGAGAATGAGAAGCTGTGAGTGAGAGAGAGAGAGAGAAAGAGAAGCTGTGAGTGAGAGAGAGAAAGGGAAGCTGTGAGTGATTGATAGAGAGAGAAGCTGTGAGTGAGAGAGAGAG
Organism: Bradypodion pumilum; assembly: GCA_035047305.1. Classification (NCBI taxonomy): domain Eukaryota; kingdom Metazoa; phylum Chordata; class Lepidosauria; order Squamata; family Chamaeleonidae; genus Bradypodion; species Bradypodion pumilum. Next base: position 182,638,141 of record JAWDJD010000002.1, read on the forward strand.
AGTATCAGGGAGTAAGAGAGAGAGCAGCTGTGAGTGAGAGAGAGAGAGAAATAGAAGGTGTAAGTGAGTGAGAGAGAGAGAGAGAGAAGCTGTGTGTGTGTGAGAGAGAGAGAAGGAGAAGCTGTTAGTGAGTGAGAGAGAAAGAAGCTGTGTGTGAGAGAGAGAGAGAATGAGAAGCTGTGAGTGAGAGAGAGAGAGAAAGAGAATCTGTGAGTGAGAGAGAGCGAAAGAGAAGGTGTGAGTGAGTGAGAGAGAAAGTGAGCTGTGAGTGAGAGAGAGATAGAGAAGCTGTGAGTGATAGAGAGAGAGATAGAGAAGCTGTGTGTGTGATAGAGAGAGAAAGAGAAGCTGAGAGAGAGAGAGAGAAGTTGTAAGTGAGAGAGAGAGTATCTGTGTGTGTGTGAGAGAGAAAGAGAAGCTGTGAGTGAGAGATAGAGAGAGAGAGAAAGAGAAGCTGTGAGTGAGAGAGATAGAAAGAGAAGCTGTGAGTGAGTGAGAGAGAGTGAGAAGCTGGGAGTGAGAGAGAGAGAGAAAAGCTGGGAGTGAGTAAGAGAGAGAGAGAAGCTGTGAGTGAGAGAGAGAGAGAGAAAGAAAGAGACGTGGTGAGTGAGAGAGAGAGAGAGAAAGTGAAGCTGTAATTGAGAGAGAGTGAGAGAGAGAAGCTGTGAGTGAGAGAGAGAGAGAATCTATGAGTGAGAGAGAGTGAGAAAGAGAATCTGTGAGTGAGAGAGAGAGAGAGAGAAGCTGTGAGTGAGAGAGAAAGAGAAGCTGTGAGTGAGTGAGAGAGAGAAGCCATGAGTGAGAGAGAGAGAGAAAGAGAAACTGTGAGTGAGAGAGAGAGAGAAGCTGTGAGTGAGAGAGAGAGAGAGAAAGAGAAGCTGTGAGTGAGAGACAGAGAAAGAGATGCTGTGTGTGAGAGAGAAAGAGGAAGAGAAGCTGTGAGTGAGTGAGAGAGAAAGAGAAGCTGTGTGAGAGAGAGAGAGAATGAGAAGCTGTGAGTGAGAGAGAGAGAGAAAGAGAAGCTGTGAGTGAGAGAGAGAAAGAGAAGCTGTGAGTGATTGGGAGAGAGAGAGAAGCTGTGAGTGAGAGAGAGAGAATATCAGGGAGTAAGAGAGAGCAGCTGTGAGTGAGATAGAGAGAGAAATAGAAGGTGTAAGTGAGTGAGAGAGAGAGATAGAAGCTGTGTGTGTGTGAGAGAGAGAGAAGGAGAAGCTGTTAGTGAGTGAGAGAGAAAGAAGCTGTGTGAGAGAGAGAGAGAGAATGAGAAGCTGTGAGTGAGAGAGAGAGAGAGAAACAGAAGCTGTGTGTGTGTGAGAGAGAAAGAGAAGCTGTGAGTGAGAGAGAGAGAAAGAGAAGCTGTGAGTGTGTGAGAGAGAGAAAGAGAAGCTGTGAGTTAGTGAGAAAGAGAGAGAAGCTTTGAGTGAGAGAGATAGAGAATCAGGGAGTGAGTAAGAGAGAGAGAGAAGCTGTGAGTGAGAGAGAGAGAGAAACAGAAGCTGTAAGTGAGAGAAAGAGAGAGAAGCTGTGTGTGTGAGAGAGAGAAGTTGTGAGTGAGAGAGAGAAAGAAAGAGAAGGTGTGAGAGAGAGAGAGAAGCTGTGTGTGTGATAGAGAGAGAGAAAGAGAAGCTGAGAGTGTGTGTGAGAGAGAGAAAGAGAAGCTGTGAGTGAGAGAGAGAGAAGCTGTGTGTGTGAGAGAGAGAAAGAGAATCTGTTAGTGAGAGAGCGAGAGAAAGAGAATGTGAGTGAGAGAAAGAGAAGCTATGAGTGAGTGAGTGAGAGAGAGAGAAGCTGTGAGTGAGTGAGTGAGAGAGAGAAGCTGTGTATGAGTGAGAGAGAGAGAGAGAAAGAGAAGCTGTGAGTGAGAGAGAGAAAGAGAAGCTGTGAGTGAGAGAGAGAGAGAAAGAGATGCTGTGAGTGAGAGAGAGAGAGAAAGAGAAGCTGTGAGTGAGAGAGAGAAAGTGAAAGAGAAGCTGTGAGTGAGAGAGAGAGAGAGAGAGAAGCTGTGAGAGAGAGAGAGAGAGAGAAAGAGTAGCTGTGAATGAGAGAGAGAGAAAGAGAATCTGTGAGTGAGAGAGAGAGAAAGAGAAGCTGTGAGTGAGAGAGAGAGACCAATAGAAGCTGTTAGAGAGAGAGAGAGAAAGAGAAGCTGTGAGGGAGAGAGACAGAGAGATAAAGAGAAGCTGTGAGTGAGTGAGTGAGAGAGAGAGAGAGAGGGAAGCTGTGAGTGAGAGAGAGAGAGAGAAGCTGTGAGTGAGAGAGAGAATGAGAAAGAGAAGCTGTGTGTGAGAGAGAGAGAGAAATAGAAGATGTGAGTGAGTGAGAGAGAGAGATAAAGAGAAGCTGTGAGTGAGTGAGAGAAAGAGAAGCTGTGAGTGAGAGAGAGAGAGAGAAAGAGAAGCTGTGAGTGAAAGAGAGAGAGAGAAAGAGAAGCTGTGAGTGAGAGAGAGAAAGCGAAAGAGAAGCTGTGAGAGAGAGAGAGAGAAAGAGAAGCTTTGAGTGAGGGAGACAGAGAGAGAAATAGAACCTGTGAGTGACCAAGAGAGATAGAGAAAGAGAAGCTGTGAGTGAGAGAGAGAGAGAAGCTGTGAGAGAGAGAGAGAGAGAGAGAAAGAGTAGCTGTGAATGAGAGAGAGAGAAAGAGAATCTGTGAGTGAGAGAGAGAAAGAGAAGCTGTGAGTGAGAGAGAGAGAGAAAGAGAAGCTGTGAGTGAAAGAGAGAAAGCAAAAGACAAGCTGTGAGTGAGAGAGAGAGAGAGAAAGAGAAGCTGTGAGTGAGGGAGATAGAGAGAGAAATAGAACCTGTGAGTGAGCAAGAGAGAGAGAGAAAGAGAAGCTGTGAGTGGGAGAGAGAGAGAGAGAGAAGCTGTGAGTGAGAGAGAGAAAGAGAAGCTATGAGTGAGAGAGATAGAGAAAGTGAAGGTTTGAGTGAGTGAGAGAGTGAGAGAAAGAGATACTGTGAGTGAGAGAGAGAGAAAGAAGCTGTGAGAGAGAAAGAGAAGCTATGAGTGAGAGAGTGAAAGAGAAGCGGTGAATGAGTGAGAGAGAGGGAAAGCAAAGCTGTGAGTGACAGAGAGAGAGAAAGAGAAACTGTTAGAGAGAGAGAGAGAGAGAAGCTGTGTGGAGAGAGAGAGAAAGAGAAGCTGTGAGTGAGAGAGCAAAAGAGAAGCGGTGAGTGAGTGAGAGAGAGAGAAAGAGAAGCTGTGAGTGAGAGAGAAAGAGAAGCTGTGAGTGAGAGAGAGAGAGAGAAGCTGTGAGTGACAGAGAGAGACCAATAGAAGCTGTTAGAGAGAGAGAGAAAGAGAAGCTGTGAGGGAGAGAGACAGAGAGAGAAAGAGAAGCTGTGAGTGATTGAGTGAGTGAGAGAGAGAGAGAGAGGGAAGCTGTGAGTGAGTGAGAGAGAGAGAAGCTGTGAGTGAGAGAGAGAATGAGAAAGAGAAGCTGTGAGTGAGAGAGATAGAGAGAGAAGCTGTGAGTGAGGGAGACAGAGAGTGAAATAGAACCTGTGAGTCAGAGAGATAGAGAGAAAGAGAAGATGTGTGAGAGAGAGAGAAATAGAAGATGTGAGTGAGTGAGAGAGAGAGATAAAGAGAAGCTGTGAGTGAGTGAGAGAGAGAAAGAGAGAAAAGCTGTGAGAGAGAGAAAGAGTAGCTGTGAGAGTGAGAGAGAGAGAAATAGAAGCCGTGAGTGAGAGAGACAGAGAGAGAAGCTGTGTGTGTGAGAGAGAAAGAGAAGCTGTGAGTGAGTGAGAGAGAGAGAGAAAGAGAAGCTGTGAGTGAGTGAGAGAGAGAGAAAGAGAAGTAGTGTGTGAGAGAGATAGAGAGAATGAGAAGCTGTGTGTGAGAGAGAAATAGAACCTGTGAGTGAGTGAGTGAATGAGAGAAAGAGAAGCTGTGAGTGAGTGAGAGAAAGAGAGAAAGAGAAGCTGTGAGTGAGTGAGAGAGAGAGAGAGAAGCTGTGAGTCAGTGAGACAGAGAGAAAGAGAAGCAGTGAGTGAGACAGACAGAGAGAGAAAGAGAAGCTGTGAGTGAGTGAGGGAGGGAGAGAAAGAAAGAGAAGCTGTGAGTGAGAGAGAGAAAGAGAAAGAGAAGCTGTGAGTGAGAGAGAGAGAGAAAGAGAAGCTGTGAGGGAGAGAGAGAGAAAGAGAAGCTGTGAGTGAGAGAGAGAGAAAAGAGAAGCTGTGAGTGAGAGAGATAGAGAGAAAGAGAAGCTGTGTGAGAGAGAGAGAAATAGAAGATGTGAGTGAGAGAGAGAGAGAAAGAGAAGCTGTGAGTGAGAGAGAGAGAGAAAGAGAAGCTGTGAGTGAGAGAGAGAAAGAGAAGCTGTGTGTGTGAGAGAGAGAGAGAAGCTGTGAGTGAGAGAGAGAAAGAGAAGCTGTGAGTGAGAGAGAGAGAGAAAGAGAAGCTGTGAGTGAAAGAGAGAAAGCAAAAGAGAAGCTGTGAGTGAGAGAGAGAGAGAGAAAGAGAAGCTGTGAGTGAGGGAGATAGAGAGAGAAATAGAACCTGTGAGTGAGCAAGAGAGAGAGAGAAAGAGAAGCTGTGAGTGAGAGAGAGAGAGAGAGAAGCTGTGAGTGAGAGAGAGAAAGAGAAGCTATGAGTGAGAGAGATAGAGAAAGTGAAGGTTTGAGTGAGTGAGAGAGTGAGAGAAAGAGATACTGTGAGTGAGAGAGAGAGAAAGAGAAACTGTTAGAGAGAGAGAGAGAGAGAGAGAGAAGCTGTGTGGAGAGAGAGAGAAAGAGAAGCTGTGAGTGAGAGAGCAAAAGAGAAGCGGTGAGTGAGTGAGAGAGAGAAAGAGAAGCTGTGAGTGAGAGAGAAAGAGAAGCTGTGAGTGAGAGAGAGAGAGAAGCTGTGAGTGAGAGAGAGAGAGACCAATAGATGCTGTTAGAGAGAGAGAGAGAAATAGAAGCTGTGAGGGAGAGAGACAGAGAGAGAAAGAGAAGCTGTGAGTGAGTGAGTGAGTGAGAGAGAGAGAGAGGGAAGCTGTGAGTGAGTGAGAGAGAGAGAAGCTGTGAGTGAGAGAGAGAATGAGAAAGAGAAGCTGTGAGTGAGAGAGATAGAGAGAGAAGCTGTGAGTGAGGGAGACAGCGAGTGAAATAGAACCTGTGAGTCAGAGAGATAGAGAGAAAGAGAAGCTGTGTGAGAGAGAGAGAAATAGAAGATGTGAGTGAGTGAGAGAGATAGATAAAGAGAAGCTGTGAGTGACTGAGAGAGAGAAAGAGAGAAAAGCTGTGAGAGAGAGAGAGAGAAAGAGTAGCTGTGAGAGTGAGAGAGAGAGAAATAGAAGCTGTGAGTGAGAGAGACAGAGAGAGAAGCTGTGTGTGTGAGACAGAAAGAGAAGCTGTGAGTGAGTGAGAGAGAGAGAGAAAGAGAAGCTGTGAGTGAGAGAGAGAGAGAAAGAGAAGCTGTGAGGGAGAGAGAGAGAAAGAGAAGCTGTGAGTGAGAGAGAGAGAAAAGAGAAGCTGTGAGTGAGAGAGATAGAGAAAGTGAAGGTTTGAGTGAGTGAGAGAGTGAGAGAAAGAGATACTGTGAGTGAGAGAGAGAGAAAGAAGCTGTGAGAGAGAAAGAGAAGCTATGAGTGAGAGAGTGAAAGAGAAGCGGTGAATGAGTGAGAGAGAGGGAAAGCAAAGCTGTGAGTGACAGAGAGAGAGAAAGAGAAACTGTTAGAGAGAGAGAGAGAGAGAAGCTGTGTGGAGAGAGAGAGAAAGAGAAGCTGTGAGTGAGAGAGCAAAAGAGAAGCGGTGAGTGAGTGAGAGAGAGAGAAAGAGAAGCTGTGAGTGAGAGAGAAAGAGAAGCTGTGAGTGAGAGAGAGAGAGAGAAGCTGTGAGTGACAGAGAGAGACCAATAGAAGCTGTTAGAGAGAGAGAGAAAGAGAAGCTGTGAGGGAGAGAGACAGAGAGAGAAAGAGAAGCTGTGAGTGATTGAGTGAGTGTGAGAGAGAGAGAGAGGGAAGCTGTGAGTGAGTGAGAGAGAGAGAAGCTGTGAGTGAGAGAGAGAATGAGAAAGAGAAGCTGTGAGTGAGAGAGATAGAGAGAGAAGCTGTGAGTGAGGGAGACAGAGAGTGAAATAGAACCTGTGAGTCAGAGAGATAGAGAGAAAGAGAAGATGTGTGAGAGAGAGAGAAATAGAAGATGTGAGTGAGTGAGAGAGAGAGATAAAGAGAAGCTGTGAGTGAGTGAGAGAGAGAAAGAGAGAAAAGCTGTGAGAGAGAGAAAGAGTAGCTGTGAGAGTGAGAGAGAGAGAAATAGAAGCCGTGAGTGAGAGAGACAGAGAGAGAAGCTGTGTGTGAGAGAGAGAAAGAGAAGCTGTGAGTGAGTGAGAGAGAGAGAGAAAGAGAAGCTGTGAGTGAGTGAGAGAGAGAGAAAGAGAAGTAGTGTGTGAGAGAGATAGAGAGAATGAGAAGCTGTGTGTGAGAGAGAAATAGAACCTGTGAGTGAGTGAGTGAATGAGAGAAAGAGAAGCTGTGAGTGAGTGAGAGAAAGAGAGAAAGAGAAGCTGTGAGTGAGTGAGAGAGAGAGAGAGAAGCTGTGAGTCAGTGAGACAGAGAGAAAGAGAAGCAGTGAGTGAGACAGACAGAGAGAGAAAGAGAAGCTGTGAGTGAGTGAGGGAGGGAGAGAAAGAAAGAGAAGCTGTGAGTGAGAGAGAGAAAGAGAAAGAGAAGCTGTGAGTGAGAGAGAGAGAGAAAGAGAAGCTGTGAGGGAGAGAGAGAGAAAGAGAAGCTGTGAGTGAGAGAGAGAGAAAAGAGAAGCTGTGAGTGAGAGAGATAGAGAGAAAGAGAAGCTGTGTGAGAGAGAGAGAAATAGAAGATGTGAGTGAGAGAGAGAGAGAAAGAGAAGCTGTGAGTGAGAGAGAGAGAGAAAGAGAAGCTGTGAGTGAGAGAGAGAAAGAGAAGCTGTGTGTGTGAGAGAGAGAGAGAAGCTGTGAGTGAGAGAGAGAAAGAGAAGCTGTGAGTGAGAGAGAGAGAGAGAAAGAGAAGCTGTGAGTGAAAGAGAGAAAGCAAAAGAGAAGCTGTGAGTGAGAGAGAGAGAGAGAAAGAGAAGCTGTGAGTGAGGGAGATAGAGAGAGAAATAGAACCTGTGAGTGAGCAAGAGAGAGAGAGAAAGAGAAGCTGTGAGTGAGAGAGAGAGAGAGAGAAGCTGTGAGTGAGAGAGAGAAAGAGAAGCTATGAGTGAGAGAGATAGAGAAAGTGAAGGTTTGAGTGAGTGAGAGAGTGAGAGAAAGAGATACTGTGAGTGAGAGAGAGAGAAAGAGAAACTGTTAGAGAGAGAGAGAGAGAGAGAGAAGCTGTGTGGAGAGAGAGAGAAAGAGAAGCTGTGAGTGAGAGAGCAAAAGAGAAGCGGTGAGTGAGTGAGAGAGAGAAAGAGAAGCTGTGAGTGAGAGAGAAAGAGAAGCTGTGAGTGAGAGAGAGAGAGAAGCTGTGAGTGAGAGAGAGAGAGACCAATAGATGCTGTTAGAGAGAGAGAGAGAAATAGAAGCTGTGAGGGAGAGAGACAGAGAGAGAAAGAGAAGCTGTGAGTGAGTGAGTGAGTGAGAGAGAGAGAGAGGGAAGCTGTGAGTGAGTGAGAGAGAGAGAAGCTGTGAGTGAGAGAGAGAATGAGAAAGAGAAGCTGTGAGTGAGAGAGATAGAGAGAGAAGCTGTGAGTGAGGGAGACAGCGAGTGAAATAGAACCTGTGAGTCAGAGAGATAGAGAGAAAGAGAAGCTGTGTGAGAGAGAGAGAAATAGAAGATGTGAGTGAGTGAGAGAGATAGATAAAGAGAAGCTGTGAGTGACTGAGAGAGAGAAAGAGAGAAAAGCTGTGAGAGAGAGAGAGAGAAAGAGTAGCTGTGAGAGTGAGAGAGAGAGAAATAGAAGCTGTGAGTGAGAGAGACAGAGAGAGAAGCTGTGTGTGTGAGACAGAAAGAGAAGCTGTGAGTGAGTGAGAGAGAGAGAGAAAGAGAAGCTGTGAGTGAGAGAGAGAGAGAAAGAGAAGCTGTGAGGGAGAGAGAGAGAAAGAGAAGCTGTGAGTGAGAGAGAGAGAAAAGAGAAGCTGTGAGTGAGAGAGATAGAGAGAAAGAGAAGCTGTGTGAGAGAGAGAGAAATAGAAGATGTGAGTGAGAGAGAGAGAGAAAGAGAAGCTGTGAGTGAGAGAGAGAGAGAAAGAGAAGCTGTGAGTGAGAGAGAGAAAGAGAAGCTGTGTGTGTGTGAGAGAGAGAGAAGCTGTGAGTGAGAGAGAGAAAGAGAAGCTGTGAGTGAGAGAGAGAGAGAGAAAGAGAAGCTGTGAGTGAAAGAGAGAAAGCAAAAGAGAAGCTGTGAGTGAGAGAGAGAGAGAGAAAGAGAAGCTGTGAGTGAGGGAGATAGAGAGAGAAATAGAACCTGTGAGTGAGCAAGAGAGAGAGAGAAAGAGAAGCAGTGAGTGAGAGAGATAGAGAGAATGAGAAGCTGTGTGTGAGAGAGAAATAGAACCTGTGAGTGAGTGAGTGAGTGAGAGAAAGAGAAGCTGTGAGTGAGTGAGAGAAAGAGAGAAAGAGAAGCTGTGAGTGAGTGAGAGAGAGAAGCTGTGAGTCAGTGAGACAGAGAGAAAGAGAAGCAGTGAGTGAGACAGACAGAGAGAGAAAGAGAAGCTGTGAGTGAGTGAGGGAGAGAAAGAAAGAGAAGCTGTGAGTGAGAGAGAGAAAGAGAAAGAGAAGCTGTGAGTGAGAGAGAGAGAGAAAGAGAAGCTGTGAGGGAGAGAGAGAGAAAGAGAAGCTGTGAGTGAGAGAGAGAGAGAAAAGAGAAGCTGTGAGTGAGAGAGATAGAGAGAAAGAGAAGCTGGGAGAGAGAGAGAGAAATAGAAGATGTGAGTGAGAGAGAGAGAAAGAGAAGCTGTGAGTGAGAGAGAGAGAGAAAGAGAAGCTGTGAGTGAGAGATAGAGAAAAAGAGAAGCTGTGAGTGAGAGAGAGAGAACGAGAAGCTGTGAGTGAGAGAGAGAGAGAACGAGAAGCTGTGAGTGAGAGAGAGAGAGAAAGAGAAGCTGTGAGTGAGAGAGAGAGAGAGAAAGAGAAGCTGTGAGAGAGAGAGAAAGAGAAGCTGTGAGTGAGAGAGAGAAAGCGAAAGAGAAGCTGTGAGTGAAAGAGAGAGAGAAAGAGAAGCTTTGAGTGAGGGAGACAGAGAGAGAAATAGAACTTGTGAGTGAGCAAGAGAGAGAAAGAGAAGCTGTGAGTGAGAGAGAGAGAGAGAAGCTGTGAGAGAGAGAGAAAGAGTAGCTGTGAATGAGAGAGAGAGAGAAAGAGAAGCTGTAAGTGAGAGAGAGAGAGAGAAAGAGAAGCTGTGAGAGAGAGAGAGAAAGAGAAGCTGTGAGTGAGAGAGAGAAAGCAAAAGAGAAGCTGTGAGTGAGAGAGAGAGAAAGAGAAGCTGTGAGTGAGGGAGACAGAGAGAGAAATAGAACCTGTGAGTGAGCAAGAGAGAGAGAGAAAGAGAAGCTGTGAGTGAGAGAGAGAGAGAGAGAGAGAGAGAAGCTGTGAGTGAGAGAGAGAAAGAGAAGCTATGAGTGAGAGAGATAGAGAAAGTGAAGGTTTGAGTGAGTGAGAGAGCAAGAGAAAGAGATACTGTGAGTGAGAGAGAGAGAAAGAAGCTGTGAGAGAGAAAGAGAAGTTATGAGTGAGAGAGTGAAAGAGAAGCGGTGAATGAGTGAGAGAGAAGGAAAGCGAAGCTGTGAGTGAGAGAGTGAGAAAGAGAAACTGTTAAAGAGAGAGAGAGAGAGAGAGAGAGAGAAGCTGTGTGGAGAGAGAGAGAAAGAGAAGCTGTGAGTGAGTGAGTGAGTGAGTGAGTGAGAGAGAGAAAGAGAAGTTGTGAGTGAGAAAGAGAAGGTGTCAGAGAGAGAGAGAAAGAGAAGCTGTGAGTGAGAGAGCAAACGAGAAGCGGTGAGTGAGTGAGAGAGAGAGAAAGAGAAGCTGTGAGTGAGTGAGAGAGAGAGAGAAAAGCTGTGAGAGAGGGAAAGAGAAGCTGTGAGAGAGAGCGAGAGAGAGAGAAGCTGTGAGTGAGTGAGAGTTAGAGAAAGAGAAGCTGTGAGTTAGTGAGAGAGAGAGAAAGAGAAATTGTGTGAGAGACAGAGAGAGAAAGAGAAGCGTGTGTGAGTGAGAGAGAGAGAGAAAGAAAAGCTGTGAGTGAGAGAGAAAGAGTAGCTGTGAGTGAGAGAGTTAGAGAGAGAGAGAAAGAGAAGCTCTGTGTGAGTGAGAGAGAGAGAGAATGAGAAGCTGTGAGAGAGAGAGAAAGAGAAGCTGTGAGTGAGTGAGAGAGAGAGAAGGAGAAGCTGTGAGTTAGTGAGAGAGAAACAGAAGTTGTGTGAGTGAGAGAAAGAGAGAAAGAGAAGCTGTGAGTGAGTGAGAGAGAGAGAGAAGCTGTGAGTCAGTGAGACAGAGAGAAGGAGAAGCAGTGAGTGAGAGAGACAGAGAGAGAAAGAGAAGCTGTGAGTGAGAGAGTGAGGGAGAGAAAGAAAGAGAAGCTGTGAGTGAGAGAGAGAAAGAGAAAGAGAAGCTGTGAGTGAGAGATAGAGAGAAAGAGAAGCTGTGAGTGAGAGAGAGAGAGAACGAGAAGCTGTGAGTGAGAGAGAGAGAGAACGAGAAGCTGTGAGTGAGAGAGAGAGAGAAAGAGAAGCTATGAGTGAGAGAGAGAGAGAGAAAGAGAAGCTGTGTGTGAGAGAGAGAAAGAGAAGCTGTGAGTGAGAGAGAGAGAGAGAAAGAGAAGCTGTGAGGGAGAGAGAGAGAAAGAGAAGCTGTGAGTGAGAGAGAGAGAAAAGAGAAGCTGTGAGTGAGAGAGATAGAGAGAAAGAGAAGCTGTGTGAGAGAGAGAGAAATAGAAGATGTGAGTGAGAGAGAGAGAGAAAGAGAAGCTGTGAGTGAGAGAGAGAGAGAAAGAGAAGCTGTGAGTGAGAGAGAGAAAGAGAAGCTGTGTGTGTGAGAGAGAGAGAGAAGCTGTGAGTGAGAGAGAGAAAGAGAAGCTGTGAGTGAGAGAGAGAGAGAAAGAGAAGCTGTGAGTGAAAGAGAGAAAGCAAAAGAGAAGCTGTGAGTGAGAGAGAGAGAGAGAAAGAGAAGCTGTGAGTGAGGGAGATAGAGAGAGAAATAGAACCTGTGAGTGAGCAAGAGAGAGAGAGAAAGAGAAGCTGTGAGTGAGAGAGAGAGAGAGAGAAGCTGTGAGTGAGAGAGAGAAAGAGAAGCTATGAGTGAGAGAGATAGAGAAAGTGAAGGTTTGAGTGAGTGAGAGAGTGAGAGAAAGAGATACTGTGAGTGAGAGAGAGAGAAAGAGAAACTGTTAGAGAGAGAGAGAGAGAGAGAGAGAAGCTGTGTGGAGAGAGAGAGAAAGAGAAGCTGTGAGTGAGAGAGCAAAAGAGAAGCGGTGAGTGAGTGAGAGAGAGAAAGAGAAGCTGTGAGTGAGAGAGAAAGAGAAGCTGTGAGTGAGAGAGAGAGAGAAGCTGTGAGTGAGAGAGAGAGAGACCAATAGATGCTGTTAGAGAGAGAGAGAGAAATAGAAGCTGTGAGGGAGAGAGACAGAGAGAGAAAGAGAAGCTGTGAGTGAGTGAGTGAGTGAGAGAGAGAGAGAGGGAAGCTGTGAGTGAGTGAGAGAGAGAGAAGCTGTGAGTGAGAGAGAGAATGAGAAAGAGAAGCTGTGAGTGAGAGAGATAGAGAGAGAAGCTGTGAGTGAGGGAGACAGCGAGTGAAATAGAACCTGTGAGTCAGAGAGATAGAGAGAAAGAGAAGCTGTGTGAGAGAGAGAGAAATAGAAGATGTGAGTGAGTGAGAGAGATAGATAAAGAGAAGCTGTGAGTGACTGAGAGAGAGAAAGAGAGAAAAGCTGTGAGAGAGAGAGAGAGAAAGAGTAGCTGTGAGAGTGAGAGAGAGAGAAATAGAAGCTGTGAGTGAGAGAGACAGAGAGAGAAGCTGTGTGTGTGAGACAGAAAGAGAAGCTGTGAGTGAGTGAGAGAGAGAGAGAAAGAGAAGCTGTGAGTGAGAGAGAGAGAGAAAGAGAAGCTGTGAGGGAGAGAGAGAGAAAGAGAAGCTGTGAGTGAGAGAGAGAGAAAAGAGAAGCTGTGAGTGAGAGAGATAGAGAAAGTGAAGGTTTGAGTGAGTGAGAGAGTGAGAGAAAGAGATACTGTGAGTGAGAGAGAGAGAAAGAAGCTGTGAGAGAGAAAGAGAAGCTATGAGTGAGAGAGTGAAAGAGAAGCGGTGAATGAGTGAGAGAGAGGGAAAGCAAAGCTGTGAGTGACAGAGAGAGAGAAAGAGAAACTGTTAGAGAGAGAGAGAGAGAGAAGCTGTGTGGAGAGAGAGAGAAAGAGAAGCTGTGAGTGAGAGAGCAAAAGAGAAGCGGTGAGTGAGTGAGAGAGAGAGAAAGAGAAGCTGTGAGTGAGAGAGAAAGAGAAGCTGTGAGTGAGAGAGAGAGAGAGAAGCTGTGAGTGACAGAGAGAGACCAATAGAAGCTGTTAGAGAGAGAGAGAAAGAGAAGCTGTGAGGGAGAGAGACAGAGAGAGAAAGAGAAGCTGTGAGTGATTGAGTGAGTGAGAGAGAGAGAGAGAGGGAAGCTGTGAGTGAGTGAGAGAGAGAGAAGCTGTGAGTGAGAGAGAGAATGAGAAAGAGAAGCTGTGAGTGAGAGAGATAGAGAGAGAAGCTGTGAGTGAGGGAGACAGAGAGTGAAATAGAACCTGTGAGTCAGAGAGATAGAGAGAAAGAGAAGATGTGTGAGAGAGAGAGAAATAGAAGATGTGAGTGAGTGAGAGAGAGAGATAAAGAGAAGCTGTGAGTGAGTGAGAGAGAGAAAGAGAGAAAAGCTGTGAGAGAGAGAAAGAGTAGCTGTGAGAGTGAGAGAGAGAGAAATAGAAGCCGTGAGTGAGAGAGACAGAGAGAGAAGCTGTGTGTGTGAGAGAGAAAGAGAAGCTGTGAGTGAGTGAGAGAGAGAGAGAAAGAGAAGCTGTGAGTGAGTGAGAGAGAGAGAAAGAGAAGTAGTGTGTGAGAGAGATAGAGAGAATGAGAAGCTGTGTGTGAGAGAGAAATAGAACCTGTGAGTGAGTGAGTGAATGAGAGAAAGAGAAGCTGTGAGTGAGTGAGAGAAAGAGAGAAAGAGAAGCTGTGAGTGAGTGAGAGAGAGAGAGAGAAGCTGTGAGTCAGTGAGACAGAGAGAAAGAGAAGCAGTGAGTGAGACAGACAGAGAGAGAAAGAGAAGCTGTGAGTGAGTGAGGGAGGGAGAGAAAGAAAGAGAAGCTGTGAGTGAGAGAGAGAAAGAGAAAGAGAAGCTGTGAGTGAGAGAGAGAGAGAAAGAGAAGCTGTGAGGGAGAGAGAGAGAAAGAGAAGCTGTGAGTGAGAGAGAGAGAAAAGAGAAGCTGTGAGTGAGAGAGATAGAGAGAAAGAGAAGCTGTGTGAGAGAGAGAGAAATAGAAGATGTGAGTGAGAGAGAGAGAGAAAGAGAAGCTGTGAGTGAGAGAGAGAGAGAAAGAGAAGCTGTGAGTGAGAGAGAGAAAGAGAAGCTGTGTGTGTGAGAGAGAGAGAGAAGCTGTGAGTGAGAGAGAGAAAGAGAAGCTGTGAGTGAGAGAGAGAGAGAAAGTGAAGGTTTGAGTGAGTGAGAGAGTGAGAGAAAGAGATACTGTGAGTGAGAGAGAGAGAAAGAGAAACTGTTAGAGAGAGAGAGAGAGAGAGAGAGAAGCTGTGTGGAGAGAGAGAGAAAGAGAAGCTGTGAGTGAGAGAGCAAAAGAGAAGCGGTGAGTGAGTGAGAGAGAGAAAGAGAAGCTGTGAGTGAGAGAGAAAGAGAAGCTGTGAGTGAGAGAGAGAGAGAAGCTGTGAGTGAGAGAGAGAGAGACCAATAGATGCTGTTAGAGAGAGAGAGAGAAATAGAAGCTGTGAGGGAGAGAGACAGAGAGAGAAAGAGAAGCTGTGAGTGAGTGAGTGAGTGAGAGAGAGAGAGAGGGAAGCTGTGAGTGAGTGAGAGAGAGAGAAGCTGTGAGTGAGAGAGAGAATGAGAAAGAGAAGCTGTGAGTGAGAGAGATAGAGAGAGAAGCTGTGAGTGAGGGAGACAGCGAGTGAAATAGAACCTGTGAGTCAGAGAGATAGAGAGAAAGAGAAGCTGTGTGAGAGAGAGAGAAATAGAAGATGTGAGTGAGTGAGAGAGATAGATAAAGAGAAGCTGTGAGTGACTGAGAGAGAGAAAGAGAGAAAAGCTGTGAGAGAGAGAGAGAGAAAGAGTAGCTGTGAGAGTGAGAGAGAGAGAAATAGAAGCTGTGAGTGAGAGAGACAGAGAGAGAAGCTGTGTGTGTGAGACAGAAAGAGAAGCTGTGAGTGAGTGAGAGAGAGAGAGAAAGAGAAGCTGTGAGTGAGAGAGAGAGAGAAAGAGAAGCTGTGAGGGAGAGAGAGAGAAAGAGAAGCTGTGAGTGAGAGAGAGAGAAAAGAGAAGCTGTGAGTGAGAGAGATAGAGAGAAAGAGAAGCTGTGTGAGAGAGAGAGAAATAGAAGATGTGAGTGAGAGAGAGAGAGAAAGAGAAGCTGTGAGTGAGAGAGAGAGAGAAAGAGAAGCTGTGAGTGAGAGAGAGAAAGAGAAGCTGTGTGTGTGTGAGAGAGAGAGAAGCTGTGAGTGAGAGAGAGAAAGAGAAGCTGTGAGTGAGAGAGAGAGAGAGAAAGAGAAGCTGTGAGTGAAAGAGAGAAAGCAAAAGAGAAGCTGTGAGTGAGAGAGAGAGAGAGAAAGAGAAGCTGTGAGTGAGGGAGATAGAGAGAGAAATAGAACCTGTGAGTGAGCAAGAGAGAGAGAGAAAGAGAAGCAGTGAGTGAGAGAGATAGAGAGAATGAGAAGCTGTGTGTGAGAGAGAAATAGAACCTGTGAGTGAGTGAGTGAGTGAGAGAAAGAGAAGCTGTGAGTGAGTGAGAGAAAGAGAGAAAGAGAAGCTGTGAGTGAGTGAGAGAGAGAAGCTGTGAGTCAGTGAGACAGAGAGAAAGAGAAGCAGTGAGTGAGACAGACAGAGAGAGAAAGAGAAGCTGTGAGTGAGTGAGGGAGAGAAAGAAAGAGAAGCTGTGAGTGAGAGAGAGAAAGAGAAAGAGAAGCTGTGAGTGAGAGAGAGAGAGAAAGAGAAGCTGTGAGGGAGAGAGAGAGAAAGAGAAGCTGTGAGTGAGAGAGAGAGAGAAAAGAGAAGCTGTGAGTGAGAGAGATAGAGAGAAAGAGAAGCTGGGAGAGAGAGAGAGAAATAGAAGATGTGAGTGAGAGAGAGAGAAAGAGAAGCTGTGAGTGAGAGAGAGAGAGAGAAAGAGAAGCTGTGAGTGAGAGATAGAGAAAAAGAGAAGCTGTGAGTGAGAGAGAGAGAACGAGAAGCTGTGAGTGAGAGAGAGAGAGAACGAGAAGCTGTGAGTGAGAGAGAGAGAGAAAGAGAAGCTGTGAGTGAGAGAGAGAGAGAGAAAGAGAAGCTGTGAGAGAGAGAGAAAGAGAAGCTGTGAGTGAGAGAGAGAAAGCGAAAGAGAAGCTGTGAGTGAAAGAGAGAGAGAAAGAGAAGCTTTGAGTGAGGGAGACAGAGAGAGAAATAGAACTTGTGAGTGAGCAAGAGAGAGAAAGAGAAGCTGTGAGTGAGAGAGAGAGAGAGAAGCTGTGAGAGAGAGAGAAAGAGTAGCTGTGAATGAGAGAGAGAGAGAAAGAGAAGCTGTAAGTGAGAGAGAGAGAGAGAAAGAGAAGCTGTGAGAGAGAGAGAGAAAGAGAAGCTGTGAGTGAGAGAGAGAAAGCAAAAGAGAAGCTGTGAGTGAGAGAGAGAGAAAGAGAAGCTGTGAGTGAGGGAGACAGAGAGAGAAATAGAACCTGTGAGTGAGCAAGAGAGAGAGAGAAAGAGAAGCTGTGAGTGAGAGAGAGAGAGAGAGAGAGAGAGAAGCTGTGAGTGAGAGAGAGAAAGAGAAGCTATGAGTGAGAGAGATAGAGAAAGTGAAGGTTTGAGTGAGTGAGAGAGCAAGAGAAAGAGATACTGTGAGTGAGAGAGAGAGAAAGAAGCTGTGAGAGAGAAAGAGAAGTTATGAGTGAGAGAGTGAAAGAGAAGCGGTGAATGAGTGAGAGAGAAGGAAAGCGAAGCTGTGAGTGAGAGAGTGAGAAAGAGAAACTGTTAAAGAGAGAGAGAGAGAGAGAGAGAGAGAGAAGCTGTGTGGAGAGAGAGAGAAAGAGAAGCTGTGAGTGAGTGAGTGAGTGAGTGAGTGAGAGAGAGAAAGAGAAGTTGTGAGTGAGAAAGAGAAGGTGTCAGAGAGAGAGAGAAAGAGAAGCTGTGAGTGAGAGAGCAAACGAGAAGCGGTGAGTGAGTGAGAGAGAGAGAAAGAGAAGCTGTGAGTGAGTGAGAGAGAGAGAGAAAAGCTGTGAGAGAGGGAAAGAGAAGCTGTGAGAGAGAGCGAGAGAGAGAGAAGCTGTGAGTGAGTGAGAGTTAGAGAAAGAGAAGCTGTGAGTTAGTGAGAGAGAGAGAAAGAGAAATTGTGTGAGAGACAGAGAGAGAAAGAGAAGCGTGTGTGAGTGAGAGAGAGAGAGAAAGAAAAGCTGTGAGTGAGAGAGAAAGAGTAGCTGTGAGTGAGAGAGTTAGAGAGAGAGAGAAAGAGAAGCTCTGTGTGAGTGAGAGAGAGAGAGAGAATGAGAAGCTGTGAGAGAGAGAGAAAGAGAAGCTGTGAGTGAGTGAGAGAGAGAGAAGGAGAAGCTGTGAGTTAGTGAGAGAGAAACAGAAGTTGTGTGAGTGAGAGAAAGAGAGAAAGAGAAGCTGTGAGTGAGTGAGAGAGAGAGAGAAGCTGTGAGTCAGTGAGACAGAGAGAAGGAGAAGCAGTGAGTGAGAGAGACAGAGAGAGAAAGAGAAGCTGTGAGTGAGAGAGTGAGGGAGAGAAAGAAAGAGAAGCTGTGAGTGAGAGAGAGAAAGAGAAAGAGAAGCTGTGAGTGAGAGATAGAGAGAAAGAGAAGCTGTGAGTGAGAGAGAGAGAGAACGAGAAGCTGTGAGTGAGAGAGAGAGAGAACGAGAAGCTGTGAGTGAGAGAGAGAGAGAAAGAGAAGCTATGAGTGAGAGAGAGAGAGAGAAAGAGAAGCTGTGTGTGAGAGAGAGAAAGAGAAGCTGTGAGTGAGAGAGAGAGAGAGAAAGAGAAGCTGTGAGTGAGAGAGAGAAAGCGAAAGAGAAGCTGTGAGTGAAAGAGAGAGAGAAAGAGAAGCTTTGAGTGAGGGAGACAGAGAGAGAAATAGAACTTGTGAGTGAGCAAGAGAGAGAAAGAGAAGCTGTGAGTGAGAGAGAGAAAGAGAAGCTGTGAGTGAGTGAGAGAGAGAAAGAGAAGCTGTGAGTGAGTGAGAGAGAGAGAAAAAGAAGCTGTGCGTGCGAGAGCCAGAGGGAGAAGAGAAGCTGTGAGTGAGAGAGAGAGAGCGAGAAAGAGAAGCTGTGAGTGAGAGAGAGAAAGAGTAGCTGTGAATGAGAGAGAGAGAGAAAGAGAAACTGTGAGTGAGAGAGAGAGAGAGAAAGAGAATCTGTGAGTGAGAGAGAGAGA
Organism: Bradypodion pumilum; assembly: GCA_035047305.1. Lineage (NCBI taxonomy): Eukaryota > Metazoa > Chordata > Lepidosauria > Squamata > Chamaeleonidae > Bradypodion > Bradypodion pumilum. Next base: position 182,655,593 of record JAWDJD010000002.1, read on the forward strand.
AAGAGAAGCTGTGAGTGAGAGAGAGAAAGCAAAAGATAAGCCGTGAGTGAGAGAGAGAGAGAAGCTGTGAGTGAGAGAGAGAAAGAGAAAGAGAAGCTGTGAGTGAGAGATAGAGAGAAAGAGAAGCTGTGAGTGAGAGGGAGAGAGAACGAGAAGCTGTGAGTGAGAGAGAGAGAGAATGAGAAGCTGTGAGTGAGAGAGAGAGAGAGAGAAAGAGAAGCTGTGTGTGAGAGAGAAAGAAAGAAAGAGAAGCTGTGTGAGAGAGTGAGAAAGAGAAGCTGTGAGTGAGAGAGAGAGAATCAGGGAGTGAGTAAGAGAGAGGGGGGAAGCTGTGAGTGAGAGAGAGAGAAATAGAAGCTGTAAGTGAGAGAGAGAGAAAGAGAAGCTGTGAGTGAAAGAGAGAGAGAGAAGCTGTGAGTGAGAGAGAAAGAGAAGCTGAGTGAGAGCAAGAGAAAGAGAAGCTGTGTGAGTGATAGAGAGAGAGAAAGAAAAGCTGAGAGTGAGAGAGAGAGAAGCTGTTTGTGTGAGAGAGAGAAAGAGAAGCTGTGAGTGAGAGAGAGAGAGAGAAAGAGAAGCTGTGAGTGAGAGAGAGAGAGAAAGTGAAGCTGTGAGTGAGTAAGAGAGAGAGTGAGAAGCTGTGTGGGAGAGAGAGAGAGAATCTGGGACTGAGTAAGAGAGAGAGAGGCTGTGAGTGAGAGAGAGAGAGAGAAGCTGTGAGTAAGAGAGAGAGAGAAAGAGAAGCTGTGAGTGAGAGAGAGTGAGGGAGAGAGAAGCTGTGAGTGAGAGAGAAAGCTGTGAGTGAGAGGGAGAGAGAAAGAGAAGCTGTGAGTGAGAGAGAGAGAGAGAAGCTGTGAATGAGCGAGAGAGATAAAGAGAAGCTGAGAGTGAGAGAGAGAGAGAAAGAGAAGCTGTGAGTGAGAGAGAGAGAGAGAAAGAGAAGCTGTGTGTGTGAGAGAGAGAGAAGCTGTGAGTGAGAGAGAGAGAAAGAGAAGCTGTGAGTGAGAAAGAGAGAAAGAAAGGAGAAGCTGTGAGTGAGAGAGATTGAGAAAAAGTGAAGCTGTGTGTGTGTGAGAGAAATAGTAGCTGTGAGTGAGTGAGAGAGAGAGAGAAAGAGAAGCTGTGAGTGAGTGAGTGAGAGAGAGAGAGAGAAAGAGAAGCTGTGAGAGAGAGAAAGAGAAGCTGTGAGTTAGTGAGAGAAAGAGAAAGAGAAGCTGTGAATGAGAGAGATAGAGAGAGATTGAGAAACTGTGAGTGAGTGAGAGAGAGAGAAAGAGAAGCTGTGAGTGTGAGAGAGAGAGAAAGAGAAGCTGTGAGAGAGTGAGAGAGATAGAGAAGCTGTGAGTGAGAAAGAGAGAAAGAAAGGAGAAGCTGTGAGTGAGAGAGATTGAGAAAAAGTGAAGCTGTGTGTGTGACAGAGAAATAGTAGCTGTGAGTGAGTGAGAGAGAGAGAGAAAGAGAAGCTGTGAGTGAGTGAGAGAGAGAGAGAGAGAGAAAGAGAAGCTGTGAGAGAGAGAAAGAGAAGCTGTGAGTTAGTGAGAGAAAGAGAAAGAGAAGCTGTGAATGAGAGAGATAGAGAGAGATTGAGAAACTGTGAGTGAGTGAGAGAGAGAGAAAGAGAAGCTGTGAGTGTGAGAGAGAGAGAAAGAGAAGCTGTGAGAGAGTGAGAGAGATAGAGAAGCTGTGAGTGAGGGAGACAGAGAGTGAAATAGAACCTGTGAGTGAGAGAGAGAGAAAGAGAAGCTGTGAGTGAGAGAGAGAGAGAAAGAGAAGCTGTGTGTGAGAGAGAGAAACAGAAGCTGAGTGAGTGAGAGAGATAGAGAAAGAGAAGGTTTGAGTGAGTGAGAGAGCGAGAGAAAGAGAAGCTGTGAGTGTGAGAGAGAGAAAGAGAAGGTGTGAGAGAGAAAGAGAAGCTGTGAGTGAGAGAGTGAAAGAGAAGCGGTGAATGATTGAGAGAGAGAGAAAGAGAAGCTGTGAGTGAGAGAGAGAAAGAGAAGCTGTGAGAGAGAGAGAGAGAAAGTAAGGAGAAGCTGTGAGTGAGACAGATAGAGAGAAAGTGAAGCTGTGTGTGAGAGAGACAGAAATAGTAGCTGTGAGTGAGTGAGAGAGAGAGAAAGAGAAGCTGTGAGTGAGTGAGAGAGGGAGAGAGAGAGAAAGAGAAGCTGTGAGAGAGAGAGAAAGAGAAGCTGTGAGTTAGTGAGAGAAAGAGAAAGAGAAGCTGTGAATGAGAGAGACAGAGAGAGATTGAGAAGCTGTGAGTGAGTGAGAGAGAGAGAAAAAGAGAAGCTGTGAGTGAGAGAGAGAGAGAAAAAGAGAAGCTGTGAGTGAGTCAGAGAGAGAGAGAGAAGCTGTGAGTGAGAGAGAGAGAAGTTGTGAGTGTGTGAGAGAGAGAATCAGGGAGTAAGAGAGAGAGGGGGAAGCTGTGAGTGTGAGAGAGAGAAATAGAAGCTGTAAGTGAGAGAGAGAGAAAGAGAAGCTGTGAGTGAAAGAGAGAGAGAGAAGCTGTGAGTGAGAGAGAGAGAGAAAGAGAAGCTGAGTGAGAGCGAGAGAGAAAGAGAAGCTGTGTGAGTGATAGAGAGAGAAAGAAAAGATGAGAGTGAGAGAGAGAGAGAAGCTGTTTGTGTGTGAGAGAGAAAGATAAGCTGTAAGTGAGAGAGAGAGAGAAAGTGAAGCTGTGACTGAGTGAGAGAGAGAGCGTGAGAAGCTGTGTGGGAGAAAGAGAGAGAATCTGGGACTGAGTAAGAGAGAGTTATTGAGAGAGAGAAAGAGTAGCTGTGAGTGAGAGAGAGATAGAGAGAGAAAGAGAAGCTGTGAGTGAGAGAGAGAAAGAGAAGCTGTGAGTGAGAGAGAGAGAGAAAGAGAAGCTGTGTGTGTGTGTGAGAGAGAAATAGAAGCTGTGAGTGAGAGAGAGAGAAAGAGAAGCTGTGAGAGAGAGAGAGAGAGAGAAAGAGGAGCTGTGTGTGAGTGAGAGAGAGAAAGAGAAGCTGTGAGTGAGTGAGAGAGAAAGAGAAGCTGTGTGTGTGAGAGAGAGAAGCTGAGAGTGAGAGAGAGAGAATGAGAAGGTGTGAGTGAGAGAGAAAGAGAAAGAGAAGCTGTGTGTGTGTGAGAGAGAGAAGCTGTGAGTGAGAGAGAGAAAGAGAAGCTATGAGTGAGAGAAGAAAGAAAGAAAGAGAAGCTGTGAGTGAGAGAGAGAGAGAAAGAGAAGCTGTGAGTGAGAGAGAGAGAAGTTGTGAGTGTGTGAGAGAGAGAATCAGGGAGTAAGAGAGAGGGGGGGAAGCTGTGAGTGAGAGAGAGAGAAATAGAAGCTGTAAGTGAGAGAGAGAGAAAGAGAAGCTGTGAGTGAAAGAGAGAGAGAGAAGCTGTGAGTGAGAGAGAGAGAAAGAGAAGCTGAGTGAGAGCGAGAGAGAAAGAGAAGCTGTGTGAGTGATAGAGAGAGAGAAAGAAAAGCTGAGAGTGAGAGAGAGAGAAGCTGTTTGTGTGTGAGAGAGAAAGATAAGCTGTAAGTGAGAGAGAGAGAGAAAGCGAAGCTGTGAGTGAGAGAGAGAGAGAAAGTGAAGCTGTGACTGAGTGAGAGTGAGAGCGTGAGAAGCTGTGTGGGAGAGAGAGAGAGAATCTGGGACTGAGTAAGAGAGAGAAAGAGGCTGTGAGTGAGAGAGAGAGAGGGAGAAGCTGTGAGTAAGAGAGAGAGAGAGAAAGAGAAGCTGTGTGTGTGTGAGAGAGAGAAGCTGTGAGTGAGAGAGAGAGAAAGAGAAGCTGTGAGTGAGAAAGAGAGAAAGAAAGGAGAAGCTGTGAGTGAGAGAGATTGAGAAAAAGTGAAGCTGTGTGTGTGTGAGAGAAATAGTAGCTGTGAGTGAGTGAGAGAGAGAGAGAAAGAGAAGCTGTGAGTGAGTGAGTGAGAGAGAGAGATAAAGAGAAGCTGAGAGTGAGAGAGAGAGAGAAAGAGAAGCTGTGAGTGAGAGAGAGAGAGAGAAAGAGAAGCTGTGTGTGTGTGAGAGAGAGAAGCTGTGAGTGAGAGAGAGAGAAAGAGAAGCTGTGAGTGAGAAAGAGAGAAAGAAAGGAGAAGCTGTGAGTGAGAGAGATTGAGAAAAAGTGAAGCTGTGTGTGTGTGAGAGAAATAGTAGCTGTGAGTGAGTGAGAGAGAGAGAGAAAGAGAAGCTGTGAGTGAGTGAGTGAGAGAGAGAGAGAAAGAGAAGCTGTGAGAGAGAGAGAAAGAGAAGCTGTGAGTTAGTGAGAGAAAGAGAAAGAGAAGCTGTGAATGAGAGTGATAGAGAGAGATTGAGAAACTGTGAGTGAGTGAGAGAGAGAGAAAGAGAAGCTGTGAGTGAGAGAGAGAGAGAAAGAGAAGCTGTGAGAGAGTGAGAGAGATAGAGAAGCTGTGAGTGAGGGAGACAGAGAGTGAAATAGAACCTGTGAGTGAGAGAGAGAGAAAGAGAAGCTGTGAGTGAGAGAGAGAGAGAAAGAGAAGCTGTGAGTGATAGAGAGAAACAGAAGCTGAGTGAGTGAGAGAGATAGAGAAAGAGAAGGTTTGAGTGAGTGAGAGAGCGAGAGAAAGAGAAGCTGTGAGTGTGTGAGAGAGAAAGAGAAGGTGTGAGAGAGAAAGAGAAGCTGTGAGTGAGAGAGTGAAAGAGAAGCGGTGAATGATTGAGAGAGAGAGAAAGAGAAGCTGTGAGTGAGAGAGAGAAAGAGAAGCTGTGAGTGAGAGAGAGAGAGAAAGTAAGGAGAAGCTGTGAGTGAGACAGATAGAGAGAAAGTGAAGCTGTGTGTGAGAGAGACAGAAATAGTAGCTGTGAGTGAGTGAGAGAGAGAGAAAGAGAAGCTGTGAGTGAGTGAGAGAGGGAGAGAGAGAGAAAGAGAAGCTGTGAGAGAGAGAGAAAGAGAAGCTGTGGGTTAGTGAGAGAAAGAGAAAGAGAAGCTGTGAATGAGAGAGACAGAGAGAGATTGAGAAGCTGTGAGTGAGTGAGAGAGAGAGAAAAAGAGAAGCTGTGAGTGAGAGAGAGAGAGAGAAAAAGAGAAGCTGTGAGTGAGTCAGAGAGAGAGAGAGAAGGTGGGAGTTATTGAGAGAGAGAAAGAGTAGCTGTGAGTGAGAGAGAGATAGAGAGAGAAAGAGAAGCTGTGAGTGAGAGAGAGAAAGAGAAGCTGTGAGTGAGAGAGAGAGAGAAAGAGAAGCTGTGTGTGTGTGAGAGAGAGAAATAGAAGCTGTGAGTGAGAGAGAAAGAGAAGCTGTGAGTGAGAGAGAGAGAGAGAAAGAGGAGCTGTGTGTGAGTGAGAGAGAGAAAGAGAAGCTGTGAGTGAGCGAGAGAGAAAGAGAAGCTGTGTGTGTGAGAGAGAGAAGCTGAGAGTGAGAGAGAGAGAATGAGAAGGTGTGAGTGAGAGAGAAAGAGAAAGAGAAGCTGTGTGTGTGTGAGAGAGAGAGAAGCTGTGAGTGAGAGAGAGAAAGAGAAGCTATGAGTGAGAGAAGAAAGAAAGAAAGAGAAGCTGTGAGTGAGAGAGAGAGAGAAAGAGAAGCTGTGAGTGAGAGAGAGAGAGAAGTTGTGAGTGTGTGAGAGAGAGAATCAGGGAGTAAGAGAGAGGGGGGAAGCTGTGAGTGAGAGAGAGAGAAATAGAAGCTGTAAGTGAGAGAGAGAGAAAGAGAAGCTGTGAGTGAAAGAGAGAGAGAGAACCTGTGAGTGAGAGAGAGAGAAAGAGAAGCTGAGTGAGAGCGAGAGAGAAAGACAAGCTGTGTGAGTGATAGAGAGAGAGAAAGAAAAGCTGAGAGTGAGACAGAGAGAGAAGCTGTTTGTGTGTGAGAGAGAAAGATAAGCTGTAAGTGAGAGAGAGAGAGAAAGCTAAGCTGTGAGTGAGAGAGAGAGAGAAAGTGAAGCTGTGACTGAGTGAGAGAGAGCGTGAGAAGCTGTGTGGGAGAGAGAGAGAGAATCTGGGACTGAGTAAGAGAGAGAAAGAGGCTGTGAGTGAGAGAGAGAGAGAAGCTGTGAGTAAGAGAGAGAGAGAAAGAGAAGCTGTGAGTGAGAGAGAGTGAGAGAGAGAGAAGCTGTGAGTGAGAGAGAGAGAAGCTGTGAGTGAGAGGGAGAGAGAAAGAGAAGCTGTGAGTGAGAGAGAGAGAGAGAAGCTGTGAATGAGCGAGAGTGAAAGAGAAGCTGTGAGTGAGAGAGAGATAAAGAGAAGCTGTGAGTGAGAGAGAGAGAAAAAGACAAGCTGTGAGTGAGAGAGAGAGAGAAAGAGAAGCTGTGAGTGAGAGAGAGAAAGAAAGAGAGAGAAGCTGTGAGAGAGAGAGAGAAGCTGTGTGTGTGAGAGAGAGAGAAGGAGAAGGTGTTAGTGAGTGAGAGAGAAAGAAGCTGTGTGAGAGAGAGAGAGAATGAGAAGCTGTGAGTGAGAGAGAGAGAGAAACAGAAGCTGTGTGTGTGAGAGAGAGAAAGAGAAGCTGTGAGTGAGAGAGAGAGAAAGAGAAGCTGTGAGTGTGAGAGAGAGAAAGAGAAGCTGTGAGTTAGTGAGAAAGAGAGAGAAGCTGTGAGAGAGAGAGAGAGAGAATCAGGGTGTGAGTAAGAGAGAGAGAGAAGCTGTGAGTGAGAGAGAGAGAGAAACAGAAGCTGTAAGTGAGAGAAAGAGAGAGAAGCTGTGTGTGTGAGAGAGATAAGTTGTGAGTGAGAGAGAGAAAGAAAGAGAAGGTGTGTGAGAGAGAGAGAAGCTGTGTGTGTGATAGAGAGAGAGAAAGAAAGAGAAGCTATGAGTGAGAGAGAGAGAGAAAGAGAAGCTGTGAGTGAGAGAGAGAGAGAAAGAGAAGCTGTGAGTGAGAGAGAGAGAAGGAGAAGCTGTGAGTGAGAGAGAGAGAAAGAGAAGCTGTGAGTGAGAGAGAGAAAGAGAAGATGTGTGTGTGTGAGAGAGAGAGAGAGAGAGAGAAGCTGTGAGTGAGAGAGAGAGAAAGAGAAGCTGTGTGTGTGAGAGAGAGAGAAAGAGAAGCTGAGAGTGAGTGAGAGAGAATGAGATGCTGGGAGTGAGAGAGAGAGAAGCTGTGAGTGAGAGAGAGAGAAAGAGAAGCTGCGAGTGAGTGAGTGAGAGAGAGAGAGAAGCTGTGAGTGAGTGAGTGAGAAAGAATCAGGGAGTAAGAGAGAGAGAAGCTGTGTGTGAGAGACAGAGAGAAATAGAAGGTGCAAGTGAGAGAGAGAGAAAGAGAAGCTGTGAGTGAGAGAGAGAGAAGCTGTGAGTGAGAGAGAGAGAGAGAGAAGCTGTGAGTGATAGAGAGAGATAGAGAAGCTGTGTGTGTGATAGAGAGAGAAAGAGAAGCTGAGAGAGAAGTTGTAAGTGAGAGAGAGAGTAGATGTGTGTGTGTGAGAGAGAAAGAGAAGCTGTGAGTGAGAGATAGAGAGAGAGAGAAAGAGAAGCTGAGAGTGAGTGAGAGAGAGTGAGAAGCTGGGAGTGAGAGAGAGAGAGAAGCTGTGAGTGAGAGAGAGAGGGAGAAAGAAAGAGACGTGGTGAGTGAGAGAGTGAGAGAAAGTGAAGCTGTAATTGAGATAGAGTGAGAGAGAGAAGCTGTGAGTGAGTGAGAGAGAGAATCTGTGAGTGAGAGAGAGTGAGAAAGAGAATCTGTGAGTGAGAGAGAGAAAAAGAGAAGCTGTGAGTGAGAGAGAAAGAGAAGCTGTGAGTGAGAGAGAGAGAGAAGCCGTGAGTGAGAGAGAGAGAGAGAGAAAAACTGTGAGTGAGAGAGAGAAAGAGAAGCTGTGAGTGATTGAGAGAGAGAGAGAAGCTGTGAGAGAGAGAGAGAGAGTATCAGGGAGTAAGAGAGAGAGCAGCTGTGAGTGAGAGAGAGAGAGAAAGTGAAGCTGTGAGTGAGTGAGAGAGAGCGTGAGACGCTGTGTGGGAGAGAGAGAGAGAATCTGGGACTGAGTAAGAGAGAGAAAGAGGCTGTGAGTGAGAGAGAGGGAGAGACGCTGTGAGTAAGAGAGAGAGAGAGAAAGAGAAGCTGTGAGTGAGAGAGAGTGAGAGAGAGAGAAGCTGTGAGTGAGAGAGAGAGAAGCTGTGAGTGAGAGGGAGAGAGAAATAGAAGCTGTGAGTGAGAGAGAGAGTGAGTGAGAAGCTGTGAATGAGCGAGAGTGAAAGAGAAGCTGTGAGTGAGAGAGAGATAAAGAGAAGCTGTGAGTGAGTGAGAGAGAGAAAGACAAGCTGTGAGTGAGAGAGAGAGAGAGAAAGAGAAGCTGTGAGTGAGAGAGAGAAAGAAAGAGAGAGCAGCTGTGAGTTAGAGAGAGAGAGAAGCTGTGTGTGTTTGAGAGAGAGAGAAGGAGAAGCTGTTAGTGAGTGAGAGAGAAAGAAGCTGTGTGTGTGAGAGAGAGAGAATGAGAAGCTGTGAGTGAGAGAGAGAGAGAAACAGAAGCTGTGTGTGTGAGAGAGAGAAAGAGAAGCTGTGAGTGAGAGAGAGAGAAAGAGAAGCTGTGAGTGTGAGAGAGAGAGAAAGAGAAGCTGTGAGTTAGTGAGAAAAAGAGAGAGAAGCTGTGAGTGAGAGAGAGAGAGAATCAGGGAGTGAGTAAGAGAGAGAGAGAAGCTGTGAGTGAGAGAGAGAGAGAAAGAAGCTGTAAGTGAGAGAAAGAGAGAGAAGCTGTGTGTGTGAGAGAGAGAAGTTGTGAGAGAGAGAGAGAAAGAAAAAGAAGGTGTGAGAGAGAGAGAGAAGCTGTGTGTGTGATAGAGAGAGAGAAAGAGAAGCTGAGAGTGTGTGAGAGAGAGAGAAAGAGAAGCTGTGAGTGAGAGAGAGAGAAGCTGTGTGTGTGAGAGAGAGAAAGAGAATCTGTTAGTGAGAGAGCGAGAGAAAGAGAATGTGAGTGAGAGAAAGAGAAGCTATGAGTGAGTGAGTGAGAGAGAGAGAAGCTGTGAGTGAGTGAGTGAGAGAGAGAAGCTGTGTATGAGAGAGAGAGAGAGAAAGAAAGAGAAGCTATGAGTGAGAGAGAGAGAGAAAGAGAAGCTGTGAGTGAGAGAGAGAGAGAAAGAGAAGCTGTGTGTGAGAGAGAGAGAAGGAGAAGCTGTGAGTGAGAGAGAGAGAAAGAGAAGCTGTGAGTGAGAGAGAGAAAGAGAAGATGTGTATGTGTGTGAGAGAGAGAGAGAGAAAGAGAAGCTGTGAGTGAGAGAGAGAGAAAGAGAAGCTGTGTGTGTGAGAGAGAGACAAAGAGAAGCTGAGAGTGAGAGAGAGAGAATGAGATGCTGGGAGTGAGAGAGAGAGAAGCTGTGAGTGAGAGAGAGAGAAAGAGAAGCTGCGAGTGAGTGAGTGAGAGAGAGAGAAGCTGTGAGTGAGTGAATGAGAGAGAATCAGGGAGTAAGAGAGAGAGAAGCTGTGTGTGAGAGACAGAGAGAAATAGAAGGTGTAAGTGAGAGAGAGAGAAAGAGAAGCTGTGAGTGTGAGAGAGAGAGAGATGCTGTGAGTGAGTGAGAGAGAGAGAGAAGTTGTGAGTGATAGAGAGAGATAGAGAAGCTATGTGTGTGATAGAGAGAGAAAGAGAAGCTGAGAGAGAGAGAGAGAAGTTGTAAGTGAGAGAGAGAGTAGCTGTGTGTGTGAGAGAGAGAAAGAGAAGCTGTGAGTGAGAGATAGAGAGAGAGAGAAAGAGAAGCTGTGAGTGAGAGAGAGAGAAAGAGAAGCTGTGAGTGAGTGAGAGAGAGTGAGAAGCTGGGAGTGAGAGAGAGAGAGAAAGTGAAGCTGTAATTGAGAGAGAGTGAGAGAGAGAAGCTGTGAGTGAGTGAGAGAGAGAATCTGTGAGTGAGAGAGAGTGAGAAAGAGAAGCTGTGAGTGAGAGAGAGAGAAAGAGAAGCTGTGAGTGAGAGAGAGAGAGAAGCCGTGAGTGAGAGAGAGAGAGAAAGAGAAACTGTGAGTGAGAGAGAGAGAAGCTGTGAGTGAGAGAGAGAGAGAAAGAGAAGCTGTGAGTGAGAGAGAGAGAAAGAGATGCTGTGTGTGAGAGAGAGAGAGAAAGAGAAGGTGTGAGTGAGTGAGAGAGAAAGAGAAGCTGTGTGTGTGTGAGAGAGAGAGAATGAGAAGCTGTGAGTGAGAGAGAGAGAGAGAAAGAGAAGCTGTGAGTGAGAGAGAGAAATGGAAGCTGTGAGTGATTGAGAGAGAGAGAAGCTGTGAGTGAGAGAGAGAGAGTATCAGGGAGTAAGAGAGAAAGCAGCTGTGAGTGAGAGAGAGAGAGAAATAGAAGGTGTAAGTGAGTGAGAGAGAGAGAGAGAGAAGCTGTGTGTGAGAGAGAGAGAGAGAAGGAGAAGCTGTTAGTGAGTGAGAGAGAAAGAAGCTGTGTGTGAGAGAGAGAGAGAATGAGAAGCTGTGAGTGAGAGAGAGAGAGAAACAGAAGCTGTGTGTGTGAGAGAGAGAAAGAGAAGCTGTGAGTGAGAGAGAGAGAGAAAGTGAAGCTGTGAGTGTGTGAGAGAGAGAAAGAGAAGCTGTGAGTGAGAGAGAGAGAGAGAAGCTGTGAGTTTGAGAGAGAGAGAGAAGCTGTGAGTGAGAGAGAGAGAGAGAAGCTGTGAGTGATAGAGAGAGAGATAGAGAAGCTGTGTGTGTGATAGAGAGAGAAAGAGAAGCTGAGAGAGAGAGAGAGAGAAGTTGTAAGTGAGAGAGAGAGTAGCTGTGTGTGTGTGAGAGAGAAAGAGAAGCTGTGAGTGAGAGATAGAGAGAGAGAGAAAGAGAAGCTGTGAGTATGAGAGAGAGAGAGAAGCTGTGAGTGAGAGAGAGAGAGAAGCTGTGAGTGATAGAGAGAGAGATAGAGAAGCTGTGTGTGTGATAGAGAGAGAAAGAGAAGTTGAGAGAGAGAGAGAAGTTGTAAGTGAGAGAGAGAGTAGCTGTGTGTGTGTGTGTGAGAAAGAGAAGCTGTGAGTGAGAGAGAGAGAGAGAGAAAGAGAAGCTGTGAGTGAAAGAGATAGAAAGAGAAGCTGTGAGTGAGTGAGAGAGAGTGAGAAGCTGGGAGTGAGAGAGAGAGAGAGAGAAGCTGGGAGTGAGTAAGAGAGAGAGAGAAGCTGTGAGTGAGAGAGAGAGAGAGAAAGAAAGAGACGTGGTGAGTGAGAGAGAGAGAGAAAGTGAAGCTGTAATTGAGAGAGAGTGAGAGAGAGAAGCTGTGAATGAGAGAGAGAGAGAATCTATGAGTGAGAGAGAGTGAGAAAGAGAATCTGTGAGTGAGAGAGAGAGAGAGAAGCTGTGAGTGAGAGAGAAAGAGAAGCTGTGAGTGAGTGAGAGAGAGAAGCCATGAGTGAGAGAGAGAGAGAAAGAGAAACTGTGAGTGAGAGAGAGAGAAGCTGTGAGTGAGAGAGAGAGAGAGAAAGAGATGCTGTGTGTGAGAGAGAAAGAGAAAGAGAAGCTGTGAGTGAGTGAGAGAGAAAGAGAAGCTGTGTGTGAGAGAGAGAGAATGAGAAGCTGTGAGTGAGAGAGAGAGAGAAAGAGAAAGAGAAGCTGTGAGTGAGAGAGAGAAAGAGAAGCTGTGAGTGATTGGGAGAGAGAGAGAAGCTGTGAGTAAGAGAGAGAGAATATCAGGGAGTAAGAGAGAGAGCAGCTGTGAGTGAGAGAGAGAGAGAAATAGAAGGTGTAAGTGAGTGAGAGAGAGAGATAGAAGCTGTGTGTGTGTGTGAGAGAGAGAAGGAGAAGCTGTTAGTGAGTGAGAAAGAAAGAAGCTGTGTGAGAGAGAGAGAGAATGAGAAGCTGTGAGTGAGAGAGAGAGAGAAACAGAAGCTGTGTGTGTGTGAGAGAGAAACAGAAGCTGTGAGTGAGAGAGAGAGAGAAAGAGAAGCTGTGAGTGTGTGAGAGAGAGAAAGAGAAGCTGTGAGTTAGTGAGAAAGAGAGAGAAGCTGTGAGTGAGAGAGATAGAGAATCAGGGAGTGAGTAAGCGAGAGAGAGAAGCTGTGAGTGAGAGAGAGAGAGAAACAGAAGCTGTAAGTGAAAGAAATAGAGAGAAGCTGTGTGTGTGAGAGACAGAAGCTGTGAGTGAGAGAGAGAGAGAGAGAAGCTGTGAGAGAGAGAGAGAAGCTGTGTGTGTTAGAGAGAGAGAAAGAGAAGCTGATAGTGTGTGTGAGAGAGAGAAAGAGAAGCTGTCAGTGAGAGAGAGAGAAGCTGTGTGTGTGTGAGAGAGAAAGAGAATCTGTTAATGAGTGAGAGAGAGAAAAGAGAAGCTGTGAGTGAGAGAGATAGAGAGAAAGAGAAGCTGTGTGTGAGAGAGAAATAGAAGATGTGAGTGAGAGAGAGAGAAAGAGAAGCTGTGAGTGAGAGAGAGAGAGAGAAGCTGTGAGAGATAGAGAGAGAGAGAAAGAGAAGCTGTGAGTGAGAGAGATAGAAAGAGAAGCTGTGAGTGAGTGAGAGAGAGTGAGAAGCTGGGAGTGAGAGAGAGAGAGAGAGAAGCTGGGAGTGAGTAAGAGAGAGAGAGAAGCTGTGAGTGAGAGAGAGAGAGAGAAAGAAAGAGACGTTGTGAGTGAGAGAGAGAGAAAGTGAAGCTGTAATTGAGAGAGAGTGAGAGAGAGAAGCTGTGAGTGAGAGAGAGAGAGAAGCTGTGAGTGAGAGAGAAAGAGAAGCTGTGAGTGAGTGAGAGAGAGAAGCCATGAGTGAGAGTGAGAGAGAAAGAGAAACTGTGAGTGAGAGAGAGAGAGAAGCTGTGAGTGAGAGAGAGAGAGAGAAAGAGATGCTGTGTGTGAGAGAGAAAGATAAAGAGAAGCTGTGAGTGAGTGAGAGAGAAAGAGAAGCTGTGTGTGAGAGAGAGAGAATGAGAAGCTGTGAGTGAGAGAGAGAGAGAAAGAGAAGCTGTGAGTGAGAGAGAGAAAGAGAAGCTGTGAGTGATTGGGAGAGAGAGAGAAGCTGTGAGTGAGAGAGAGAGAATATCAGGGAGTAAGAGAGAGAGCAGCTGTGAGTGAGAGAGAGAGAAATAGAAGGTGTAAGTGAGTGGGAGAGAGAGATAGAAGCTGTGTGTGTGTGAGAGAGAGAGAAGGAGAAGCTGTTAGTGAGTGAGAGAGAAAGAAGCTGTGTGAGAGAGAGAGAGAGAAAGAGAAGCTGTGAGTGAGAGAGAGAGAGAAAGAGAAGCTGTGAGTGTGTGAGAGAGAGAAAGAGAAGCTGTGAGTTAGTGAGAAAGAGAGAGAAGCTGTGAGTGAGAGAGATAGAGAATCAGGGAGTGAGTAAGCGAGAGAGAGAAGCTGTGAGTGAGAGAGAGAGAACCAGAAGCTGTAAGTGAAAGAAATAGAGAGAAGCTGTGTGTGAGAGAGAGAGAAGCTGTGAGTGAGAGAGAGAGAGAGAAGCTGTGTGAGAGAGAGAGAAGCTGTGTGTGTTAGAGAGAGAGAAAGAGAAGCTGATAGTGTGTGAGAGAGAGAGAGAAAGAGAAGCTGTCAGTGAGAGAGAGAACCTGTGTGTGTGTGAGAGAGAAAGAGAATCTGTTAGTGAGTGAGAGAGAGAAAAGAGAAGCTGTGAGTGAGATAGATAGAGAGAAAGAGAAGCTGTGTGTGAGAGAGAAATAGAAGATGTGAGTGAGAGAGAGAGAAAGAGAAGCTGTGAGTGAGAGAGAGAGAGAAGCTGTGAGTGAGAGAGAGAGAGAGAAAGAGAAGCTGTGAGTGAGAGAGAGAAAGAGAAGCTGTGAGAGAGAGAGAGAGAAAGAGATGCTGTGAGTGAGAGAGAGAGAGAAAGAGAAGCTGTGAGTGAGAGAGAGAAAGCGAAAGAGAAGCTGTGAGTGAGAGAGAGAGAGAAAGAGAAGCTTTGAGTGAGGGAGACAGAGGGAAATAGAACCTGTGAGTGAGCAAGAGAGAGAGAGAAAGAGAAGCTGTGAGTGAGAGAGAGAGAGAGAAGCTGTGAGAGAGAGAGAGAAAGAGTAGCTGTGAATGAGAGAGAGAGAAAGAGAATCTGTGAGTGAGAGAGAGAGAAAGAGAAGCTGTGAGTGAGTGAGAGAGAGAGAGAAAGAGAAGCTGTGAGTGAAAGAGAGAAAGCAAAAAAGCTGTGAGTGAGAGAGAGAGAGAGAAAGAGAAGCTGTGAGTGAGGGAGATAGAGAGAGAAATAGAACCTGTGAGTGAGCAAGAGAGAGAGAGAAAGAGAAGGTGTGAGTGAGAGAGAGAGAGAGAGAAGCTGTGAGTGAGAGAGAGAAAGAGAAGCTGTGAGTGAGAGAGATAGAGAAAGTGAAGGTTTGAGTGAGTGAGAGAGTGAGAGAAAGAGATACTGTGAGTGAGAGAGAGAGAAAGAAGCTGTGAGAGAGAAAGAGAAGCTATGAGTTAGAGTGAGAGAGAGAGAGAGAATGAGTGAGAGAGAGGGAAAGCGAAGCTGTGAGTGAGAGAGTGAGAGAAAGAGAAACTGTTAGAGAGAGATTGAGAGAGAGAAGCTGTGTGGAGAGAGAGAGAAAGAGAAGCTGTGAGTGAGATAGCAAAAGAGAAGCGGTGAGTGAGTGAGTGAGAGAGAGAGAAAGAGAAGGTGTGAGTGAGAGAGAAAGAGAAGCTGTGAGTGAGAGAGAGAGACCAATAGAAGCTGTTAGAGAGAGAAAGAGAAGCTGTGAGGGAGAGAGACAGAGAGATAAAGAGAAGCTGTGAGTGAGGGAGTGAGAGAGAGAGAGAGAGGGAAGCTGTGAGTGAGAGAGAGAGAGAGAAGCTGTGAGTGAGAGAGAGCATGAGAAAGAGAAGCTGTGAGTGAGAGAGATAGAGAGAGGAGCTGTGAGTGAGGGAGACAGAGAGTGAAATAGAACCTGTGAGTCAGAGAGATAGAGAGAAAGAGAAGCTGTGTGTGTGAGAGAGACAGAAATAGAAGATGTGAGTGAGTGAGAGAGAGAGATAAAGAGAAGCTGTGAGTGAGTGAGAGAAAGAGAAGCTGTGAGTGAGAGAGAGAGAGAAAGAGAAGCTGTGAGTGAAAGAGAGAGAGAGAAAGAGAAGCTGTGAGTGAGAGAGAGAAAGCGAAAGAGAAGCTGTGAGAGAGAGAGAGAAAGAGAAGCTTTGAGTGAGGGAGACAGAGAGAGAAATAGAACCTGTGAGTGAGCAAGAGAGATAGAGAAAGAGAAGCTGTGAGTGAGAGAGAGAGAGAAGCTGTGAGAGAGAGAGAGAGAGAAAGAGTAGCTGTGAATGAGAGAGAGAGAAAGAGAATCTGTGAGTGAGAGAGAGAAAGAGAAGCTGTGAGTGAGAGAGAGAGAGAGAAAGAGAAGCTGTGAGTGAAAGAGCGAAAGCAAAAGACAAGCTGTGAGTGAGAGAGAGAGAGAGAAAGAGAAGCTGTGAGTGAGGGAGATAGAGAGAGAAATAGAACCTGTGAGTGAGCAAGAGAGAGAGAGAAAGAGAAGCTGTGAGTGAGAGAGAGAGAGAGAGAGAAGCTGTGAGTGAGAGAGAGAAAGAGAAGCTATTAGTGAGAGAGATAGAGAAAGTGAAGGTTTGAGTGAGTGAGAGAGTGAGAGAAAGAGATACTGTGAGTGAGAGAGAGAGAAAGAAGCTGTGAGAGAGAAAGAGAAGCTATGAGTGAGAGAGTGAAAGAGAAGCGGTGAATGAGTGAGAGAGAGGGAAAGCAAAGCTGTGAGTGAGAGAGAGAGAGAAAGAGAAACTGTTAGAGAGAGAGAGAGAGAGAGAGGCTGTGTGGAGAGAGAGAGAAAGAGAAGCTGTGAGTGAGAGAGCAAAAGAGAAGCGGTGAGTGAGTGAGAGAGAGAGAAAGAGAAGCTGTGAGTGAGAGAGAAAGAGAAGCTGTGAGTGAGAGAGAGAGAGAGAAGCTGTGAGTGTGAGAGAGAGAGACCAATAGAAGCTGTTAGAGAGAGTGAGAGAGAGAGAAGCTGTGAGTGAGAGAGAGAATGAGAAAGAGAAGCTGTGAGTGAGAGAGATAGAGAGAGAAGCTGTGAGTGAGGGAGACAGAGAGTGAAATAGAACCTGTGAGTCAGAGAGATAGAGAGAAAGAGAAGATGTGTGAGAGAGAGAGAAATAGAAGATGTGAGTGAGAGAGAGAGATAAAGAGAAGCTGTGAGTGAGTGAGAGAGAGAAAGAGAGAAAAGCTGTGAGAGAGAGAGAGAAAGAGTAGCTGTGAGAGTGAGAGAGAGAGAAATAGAAGCCGTGAGTGAGAGAGACAGAGAGAGAAGCTGTGTGTGTGAGAGAGAAAGAGAAGCTGTGAGTGAGTGAGAGAGAGAGAAAGAGAAGCTGTGAGTGAGTGAGAGAGAGAGAAAGAGAAGCAGTGTGTGAGAGAGATAGAGAGAATGAGAAGCTGTGTGTGAGAGAGAAATAGAACCTGTGAGTGAGTGAGTGAGTGAGAGAAAGAGAAGCTGTGAGTGAGTGAGAGAAAGAGAGAAAGAGAAGCTGTGAGTGAGTGAGAGAGAGAGAGAGAGAAGCTGTGAGTCAGTGAGACAGAGAGAAAGAGAAGCAGTGAGTGAGACAGACAGAGAGAGAAAGAGAAGCTGTGAGTGAGTGAGTGAGGGAGAGAAAGAAAGAAAGAGAAGCTGTGAGTGAGAGAGAGAAAGAGAAAGAGAAGCTGTGAGTGAGAGAGAGAGAGAAAGAGAAGCTGTGAGGGAGAGAGAGAGAAAGAGAAGCTGTGAGTGAGAGAGAGAGAAAAGAGAAGCTGTGAGTGAGAGAGATAGAGAGAAAGAGAAGCTGTGTGAGAGAGAGAGAAATAGAAGATGTGAGTGAGAGAGAGAGAAAGAGAAGCTGTGAGTGAGAGAGAGAGAGAAAGAGAAGCTGTGAGTGAGAGAGAGAAAGAGAAGCTGTGTGTGTGTGAGAGAGAGAGAAGCTGTGAGTGAGAGAGAGAAAGAGAAGCTGTGAATGAGAGAGAGAGAGAGAAAGAGAAGCTGTGAGTGAAAGAGAGAAAGCAAAAGAGAAGCTGTGAGTGAGAGAGAGAGAGAGAAACAGAAGCTGTGAGTGAGGGAGATAGAGAGAGAAATAGAACCTGTGAGTGAGCAAGAGAGAGAGAGAAAGAGAAGCTGTGTGAGAGAGAGAGAGAGAGAGAGAGAAGCTGTGAGTGAGAGAGAGAAAGAGAAGCTATGAGTGAGAGAGATAGAGAAAGTGAAGGTTTGAGTGAGTGAGAGAGTGAGAGAAAGAGATACTGTGTGTGTGTGAGAGAGAAAGAGAAACTGTTAGAGAGAGAGAGAGAGAGAGAAGCTGTGTGGAGAGAGAGAGAAAGAGAAGCTGTGAGTGAGAGAGAAAGAGAAGCTGTGAGTGAGAGAGAGAGAGAAGCTGTGAGTGAGAGAGAGAGAGAGAAAGAGAAGCTGTGAGTGAGAGAGAGAGAGAAGCTGTGAGTGAGTGAGAGAGAGAGAAAGAGAAGCAGTGAGTGAGAGAGATAGAGAGAATGAGAAGCTGTGTGTGAGAGAGAAATAGAACCTGTGAGTGAGTGAGTGAGTGAGAGAAAGAGATGCTGTGAGTGAGTGAGAGAAAGAGAGAAAGAGAAGCTGTCAGTGAGTGAGAGAGAGAGAGAAGCTGTGAGTCAGTGAGACAGAGAGAAAGAGAAGCAGTGAGTGAGACAGACAGAGAGAGAAAGAGAAGCTGTGAGTGAGTGAGCGAGGGAGAGAAAGAAAGAGAAGCTGTGAGTGAGAGAGAGAAAGAGAAAGAGAAGCTGTGAGTGAGAGAGAGAGAGAAAGAGAAGCTGTGAGGGAGAGAGAGAGAAAGAGAAGCTGTGAGTGAGAGAGAGAGAGAGAAAAGAGAAGCTGTGAGTGAGAGAGATAGAGAGAAAGAGAAGCTGGGAGAGAGAGAGAGAAAGAGAAGATGTGAGTGAGAGAGAGAGAAAGAGAAGCTGTGAGTGAGAGAGAGAGAAAGCGAAGCTGTGAGTGAGAGAGAGAAAGAGAAGCTGTGTGAGATAGAGATAGAGAGAGAAGCTGTGAGTGAGAGAGAGAGAAAGAGAAGCTGTGAGTGAGAGAGAGAAAGAGAAAGAGAAGCTGTGAGTGAGAGAGAGTGAGAAAAAGAGAAGCTGTGAGTGAGGGAGAGAAAGCGAAAGAGAAGCTGTGAGTGAGAGAGAGAGAGAAAAAGAGAAGCTGTGAGTGAGGGAGACAGAGAGAGAAATAGAACCTGTGAGTGAGCAAGAGAGAGAGAGAAAGAGAAGCTGTGAGAGAGAGAGAGAAGCTGTGTGAGAGAGAGAAAGAGTAGCTGTGAATGAGAGAGAGAGAGAAAGAGAAGCTGTGAGTGAGAGAGAGAGAGAAAGAGAAGCTGTGAGTGAGAGAGAGAGAAAGAGAAGCTGTGAGTGAGAGAGAGAAAGCAAAAGAGAAGCTGTGAGTGAGAGAGAAAGAGAGAAAGAGAAGCTGTGAGTGAGGGAGACAGAGAGAGAAATAGAACCTGTGAGTGAGCAAGAGAGAGAGAGAAAGAGAAGCTGTGAGTGAGAGAGAGAGAGAGAAGCTGTGAGTGAGAGAGAGAAAGAGAAGCTGGGAGTGAGAGAGATAGAGAAAGTGAAGGAGTGAGTCAGTGACAGAGCGAGAGAAAGAGATACTGTCAGTGAGAGAGAGAGAAAGAAGCTGTGAGAGAGAAAGAGAAGCTATGAGTGAGAGAGTGAAAGAGAAGCGGTGAATGAGTGAGAGAGAGGGAAAGCGAAGCTGTGAGTGAGAGAGAGAGAGAAAGAGAAACTGTTAGAGAGAGAGAGAGAAGCTGTGTAGAGAGAGAGAGAAAGAGAAGCTGTGAGTGAGTGATTGAGTGAGTGAGAGAGAGAAAGAGAAGTTGTGAGTGAGAAAGAAAGATAAGCTGTGTGTGAGAGAGAGAAAGAGAAGCTGTGAGTGAGAGAGCAAAAGAGAAGCGGTGAGTGAGTGAGAGAGAGAAAGAGAAGCTGTGAGTGAGAGAGAAAGAGAAGCTGTGAGTGAGTGAGAGAGAGAGAAGCTATGAGTGAGAGAGAGACCAATAGAAGCTGTTAGAGAGAGAGAGAGAAAGAGAAGCTTTGAGGGAGAGAGAGAGAAAGAGAAGCTGCGAGTGAGAGAGAGAGAGAAAGAGAAGCTGTGAGTGAGTGAGAGAGAGAAAAGAGAAGCTGTGAGTGAGAGAGATAGAGAGAAAGAGAAGCTGTGAGAAAGAGAGAGAGATAGAAGATGTGAGTGAGTGAGAGAGAGAGAGAAAGAGAAGCTGTGAGTGAGTGAGAGAGAGAGAGAAAAGCTGTGAGAGAGAGAGAGAGAAGGAGAAGCTGTGAGGTAGTGAGAGAGAGAGAGAAATAGAAGCCGTGAGTGAGAGAGACAGAGAGAGAGAAGCTGTGAGTGAGTGAGAGAGAGAGAGAAAGAGAAGCTGTGAGTGAGAGAGAGAGAGAGAAAGAGAAGCTGTGAGTGAGTGAGAGTTAGAGAAAGAGAAGCTGTGAGTTAGTGAGAGAGAGAGAAAGAGATATTGTGTGAGAGAGACAGAGAGAGAAAGAGAAGCGTGTGTGAGTGAGAGAGAGAGAGAAAGAAAAGCTGTGAGTGAGAGAGAAAGAGAAGCTGTGAGTGAGAGAGTTAGAGAGAGAGAGAAAGAGAAGCTGTGTGTGAGTGAGAGAGAGAGAGAGAATGAGAAGCTGAGAGAGAGAGAGAAAGAGAAGCTGTGAGTGAGTGAGAGAGAGAGAAGGAGAAGCTGTGAGTTAGTGAGAGAGAGAGAAATTGAAGCTGTGAGTGAGAGAGAGAGAAACAGAAGTTGTGTGAGTGAGAAAAAGAGAGAAAGAGAAGCTGTGAGTGAGTGAGAGAGAGAGACAGAAGCTGTGAGTCAGTGAGACAGAGAGAAGGAGAAGCAGTGAGTGAGAGAGACAGAGAGAGAAAGAGAAGCTGTGAGTGAGTGAGTGAGGGAGAGAAAGAAAGAGAAGCTGTGAGTGAGAGAGAGAATGAGAAAGAGAAGCTGTGAGTGAGAGATAGAGAGAAAGAGAAGCTGTGAGGGAGAGAGAGAGAAAGAGAAGCTGTGAGTGAGTGAGAGAGAGAGAACGAGAAGCTGTGAGTGAGAGAGAGAGAAAGAGAAGCTGTGAGTGAGAGAGAGAGAAAGAGAAAGAGAAGCTGTGAGTGAGAGAGAGAAAGAGAAGCTGTGAGTGAGAGAGAGAGAGAGAAAGAGAAGCTGTGAGTGAGAGAGAGAAAGCGAAAGAGAAGCTGTGAGTGAGAGAGAGAGAGAGAAAGAGAAGCTTTGAGTGAGGGAGAGAGAGAGAAATAGAACCTGTGAGTGAGCAAGAGAGAGAAAGAGAAGCTGTGAGTGAGAGAGAGAGAGAGAAGCTGTGTGTGAGAGAGAGAAAGAGTAGCTGTGAATGAGAGAGAGAGAGAGAGAGAAGCAGTGAGTGAGAGAGAGAGAAAGAGAAGCTGTGAGAGAGAGAGAGAGAGAAAGAGAAGCTGTGAGTGAGAGAGAGAAAGCAAAAGAGAAGCTGTGAGTGAGAGAGAGAGAAAGAGAAGCTGTGAGTGAGGGAGACAGAGAGAGAAATAGAACCTGTTAGTGAGCAAGAGAGAGAGAAAGAAAGAGGAGAAAGAAGGAGAAATCTTCTCACTATTCTACGCATGCCCAAAATCCAGTGTTGTCTCTCATGCAGACAAAGAGGCCTTTGTTTACAAAATGTAAAGGCGACAGGAGACAGAAACCAGATACATTCCTACAGTGAGTGAGAGAGTGAGAAAGAGAAGCTGTGAGTGAGAGAGAGAAAGAGAAGCTGTGAGTGAGAGAGAGAGAGAAAGAGAAGCTGTGAGTGAGAGAGAGAAAAAGAAACAGAAGCTGTGAGAGAGAGAGAAAGAGAAGCTGTGAGTGAGAGAGAGAGAAAGAGAAGCTGTGAGTGAGTGAGAGAGAGAGAAAGAAAGGAGAAGCTGTGAGTGAGAGAGATAGAGAGAAAGTGAAGCTGTGTGTGTGAGAGAGAGAAATTGTAGCTGTGAGTGAGTGAGTGAGAGAAAGAGAAGCTGTGTGAGAGAGACAGAGAGAGAACGAGAATGAGTGAGTGAGAGAGAGAGAGAGAGAAAGAGAAGCTGTGAGTTAGTGAGAGAGAGAAAGAAAAGCTGTGAGTGAGAGAGAGAGAAAGAGAAAATGTGAGTGAGAGAGAGAGAGAGAGAGAAAGAGAAGCTGTGAGTGAGAGAGAGAGAAAGAGAAGCTGTGTGTGAGTGAGAGAGAGAGAGAATGAGAAGCTGTGTGAGAGAGAGAGAAGCTGTGAGTGAGTGAGAGAGAAGGAGAAGCTGTGAGTTAGTGAGAGAGAGAGAGTGAAGCTGTGAGTGAGAGAGACAGAGAGAAAGAGAAGCTGTGAGTGAGTGAGAGAGAGAGAAAGAGAAGCTCTGTGTGTGTGTGAGAGAGAGAGAAAGAGAAGCTGTGTGTGTGAGAGAGAGAGGACAGCTGTGAGTGAGAGAGACAGAGAGAGAGAAGCTGTGAGTGGGTGAGAGAGAGAGAAAGAGAAGCTGTGAGTGAGAGAGAGAGAGAAAGAGAAGCTGTGAGTGAGTGAGAGAGAGAGAGAGAAAGAGAAGCTGTGAGTGAGTGAGAGAGAGAGAAAGAGAAGCTGTGATTGTGAGAGCCAGAGAGATAAAGAGAAGCTGTGAGTGAGTGAGAGAGAGAGAAAAAGAAGCTGTGGGTGAGAGAGAGAGAGAGAGAGAGAGAGAAGCTGTGAATGAGAGAGAGATAGAAATAGAAGCTGTGAGTGAGAGAGAGAGAAAGAGAAGCTGTGTGAGAGAGACAGAGAGAGAAAGAGAATGAGTGAGTGAGAGAGAGAAAGAAAAGCTGTGAGTGAGAGAGAGAGAGAAAGAGAAGCTGTGAGTGAGAGAGAGAGAAAGAGAAGCTGTGAGTGAGAGAGTTAGAGAGAGAGAAAGAGAAGCTGTGTGTGAGTGAGAGAGAGAGAGAATGAGAATCTGTGAGAGAGAGAGAAGCTGTGAGTGAGTGAGAGAGAGAGAAGGAGAAGCTGTGAGATAGTGAGAGAGAGAGAGTGAAGCTGTGAGTGAGAGAGACAGAGAGAAAGAGAAGCTGTGAGTGAGTGAGAGAGAGAGAAAGAGAAGCTCTGTGTGTGTGAGAGAGAGAGAAAGAGAAGCTGTGTGTGTGAGAGAGAGATAAGCTGTGAGTGAGAGAGACAGAGAGAGAAGCTGTGAGTGGGTGAGAGAGAGAGAAAGAGAAGCTGTGAGTGAGAGAGAGCGAGAAAGAGAAGCTGTGAGTGAGAGAGAGAGAGAGAAAAGAGAAGCTGTGAGTGAGAGAGATAGAGAGAAAGAGAAGCTGGGAGAGAGAGAGAGAAATAGAAGATGTGAGTGAGAGAGAGAGAAAGAGAAGCTGTGAGTGAGAGAGAGAGAGAAAGCGAAGCTGTGAGTGAGAGAGAGAAAGAGAAGCTGTGTGAGATAGAGATAGAGAGAGAAGCTGTGAGTGAGAGAGAGAGAGAGAGAAGCTGTGAGTGAGAGAGAGAAAGCGAAAGAGAAGCTGTGAGTGAGAGAGAGTGAGAAAAAGAGAAGCTGTGAGTGAGGGAGAGAAAGCGAAAGAGAAGCTGTGAGTGAGAGAGAGAGAGAAAAAGAGAAGCTGTGAGTGAGGGAGACAGAGAGAGAAATAGAACCTGTGAGTGAGCAAGAGAGAGTGAGAAAGAGAAGCTGTGAGAGAGAGAGAGAGAAGCTGTGAGAGAGAGAGAAAGAGTAGCTGTGAATGAGAGAGAGAGAGAAAGAGAAGCTGTGAGTGAGAGAGAGAGAGAGAAAGAGAAGCTGTGAGTGAGAGAGAGAGAAAGAGAAGCTGTGAGTGAGAGAGAGAAAGCAAAAGAGAAGCTGTGAGTGAGAGAGAAAGAGAGAAAGAGAAGCTGTGAGTGAGGGAGACAGAGAGAGAAATACAACCTGTGAGTGAGCAAGAGAGAGAGAGAAAGAGAAGCTGTGAGTGAGAGAGAGAGAGAGAAGCTGTGAGTGAGAGAGAGAAAGAGAAGCTGGGAGTGAGAGAGATAGAGAAAGTGAAGGAGTGAGTGAGTGACAGAGCGAGAGAAAGAGATACTGTCAGTGAGAGAGAGAGAAAGAAGCTGTGAGAGAGAAAGAGAAGCTATGAGTGAGAGAGTGAAAGAGAAGCGGTGAATGAGTGAGAGAGAGGGAAAGCGAAGCTGTGAGTGAGAGAGAGAGAGAAAGAGAAACTGTTAGAGAGAGAGAGAGAGAAGCTGTGTAGAGAGAGAGAGAAAGAGAAGCTGTGAGTGAGTGATTGAGTGAGTGAGAGAGAGAAAGAGAAGTTGTGAGTGAGAAAGAAAGAGAAGCTGTGTGTGAGAGAGAGAAAGAGAAGCTGTGAGTGAGAGAGCAAAAGAGAAGCGGTGAGTGAGTGAGAGAGAGAAAGAGAAGCTGTGAGTGAGAGCGAAAGAGAAGCTGTGAGTGAGTGAGAGAGAGAGAAGCTATGAGTGAGAGAGAGACCAATAGAAGCTGTTAGAGAGAGAGAGAGAAAGAGAAGCTGTGAGGGAGAGAGAGAGAAAGAGAAGCTGCGAGTGAGAGAGAGAGAGAAAGAGAAGCTGTGAGTGAGTGAGAGAGAAAAAAGAGAAGCTGTGAGTGAGAGAGATAGAGAGAAAGAGAAGCTGTGAGAAAGAGAGAGAAATAGAAGATGTGAGTGAGTGAGAGAGAGAGAGAAAGAGAAGCTGTGAGTGAGTGAGAGAGAGAGAGAAAAGCTGTGAGTGGGTGAGAGAGAGAGAAAGAGAAGCTGTGAGTGAGAGAGAGAGAAAGAGCAGCTCTGTGTGTGTGAGAGAGAGAGAAAGAGAAGCTGTGTGTGTGAGAGAGAGAGAGAAGCTGTGAGTGAGAGAGACAGAGAGAGAGAAGCTGTGAGTGGGTGAGAGAGTGAGAGAAAGAGAAGCTGTGAGTGAGACAGAGGAAAAGAGAAGCTGTGAGTGAGTGAGAGAGAGAGAGAGAGAGAAAGAGAAGCTGTGAGTGAGTGAGAGAGAGAGAAAGAGAAGCTGTGAGTGTGAGAGCCAGAGAGAGAAAGAGAAGCTGTGAGTGAGTGAGAGAGAGAGAAAAAGAAGCTGTGGGAGAAAGAGAGAGAAGCTGTGAATGAGAGAGAGATAGAAATAGAAGCTGTGAGTGAGAGAGAGAGAAAGAGAAGCTGTGAGTGACAGATAGAGAGAAAGAGAAGCTGTGAGTGAGAGAGAGAGAGAAAGATAAGCTGTGAGTGAGTGAGAGAGAGAGAGAAAGAGAAGCTGTGAGTGAGTGAGAGAGGGAGAAAGAGAAGCTGTGAGTGTGAGAGCTAGAGAGAGAAAGAGAAGCTGTGAGTGAGTGAGAGAGAGAGAAAAAGAAGCTGTGGGTGAGAGAGAGAGAGAGAGAAAGATAAGCTGTGTGAGAGAGAGAAAGAGAAGCTGTGTGTGTGTGAGAGAGAGATAAGCTGTGAGTGAGAGAGACAGAGAGAGAGAAGCTGTGAGTAAGTGAGAGAAAGAGAAAGAGAAGCTGTGAATGAGAGAGACAGGGAGAGATTGAGAAGCTGTGAGTGAGTGAGAGAGAGAGAGAAAGAGAAGCTGTGAGTGAGAGAGAGAGAGAAAAAGAGAAGCTGTGAGTGAGTGAGAGAGAGAGAGAAGCTGTGAGTTATTGAGAGAGAGAAAGAGAAGCTGTGAGTGAGAGAGAGATAGAGAGAGAAAGAGCTGTGAGTGAGAGAGAGAAAGAGAAAGAGAAGCTGTGAGTGAGAGAGAGAGAGAAAGAGAAGCTGTGTGTGTGAGAGAGAGAAATAGAAGCTGTGAGTGAGAGAGAGAGAAAGAGAAGCTGTGAGTGAGAGAGAGAGAGAAAGAGGAGCTGTGTGTGAGAGAGAGAGAGAAAGAGAAGCTGTGAGTGAGTGAGAGAGAAAGAGAATCTGTGTGTGAGAGAGAGAGAAGCTGAGAGGGAGAGAGAGAGAATGAGAAGGTGTGAGTGAGAGAGAAAGAGAAGCTGTGTGTGTGTGTGAGAGAGAGAGAAGCTGTGAGTGAGAGAGAGAAAGAGAAGCTATGAATGAGAGAGAGAGAGAAAGAAAGAGAAGCTGTGAGTGAGAGAGAGAGAGAAGCTGTGAGTGTGTGAGAGAGAGAATCAGGGAGTGAGTAAGAGAGAGAGGGGGAAGCTGTGAGAGAGAGAGAAATAGAAGCTGTAAGTGAGAGAGAGAGAAAGAGAAGCTGTGAGTGAAAGAGAGAGAGAGAAGCTGTGAGTGAGAGAGAGAGAAAGAGAAGCTGAGTGAGAGTGAGAGAGAAAGTGAAGCTGTGTGAGTGATAGAGAGAGAGAAAGAAAAGCTGAGAGTGAGAGAGAGAGAGAAGCTGTTTCTGAGAGAGAGAGAAAGAGAAGCTGTGAGTGAGAGAGAGAGAGAGAAAGAGAAGCTGTGAGTGAGTGAGAGAGAGAAAGTGAAGCTGTGAGTGAGTGAGAGAGAGAGTGAGAAGCTGTGTGGGAGAGAGAGAGAATCTGGGACTGAGTAAGAGAGAGAGAGGCTGTGAGTGAGAGAGAGAGAGAAGCTGTGAGTAAGAGAGAGAGAGAAAGAGAAGCTGTGAGTGAGAGAGAGTGAGAGAGGGAGAAGCTGTGAGTGAGAGAGAGAGAAGCTGTAAGTGAGAGGGATAGAGAAAGAGAAGCTGTGAGTGAGAGAGAGAGAGAGAAGATGTGAATGAGTGAGAGTAAAAGAGAAGCTGTGAGTGAGAGAGAGATAAAGAGAAGCTATGAGTGAGAGAGAGAGAAAGAGCAGCTCTGTGTGTGTGAGAGAGAGAGAAAGAGAAGCTGTGTGTGTGAGAGAGAGAGAGAAGCTGTGAGTGAGAGAGACAGAGAGAGAAGCTGTGAGTGGGTGAGAGAGTGAGAGAAAGAGAAGCTGTGAGTGAGAGAGAGGAAAAGAGAAGCTGTGAGTGAGTGAGAGAGAGAGAGAGAGAGAAAGAGAAGCTGTGAGTGAGTGAGAGAGAGAGAAAGAGAAGCTGTGAGTGTGAGAGCCAGAGAGAGAAAGAGAAGCTGTGAGTGAGTGAGAGAGAGAGAAAAAGAAGCTGTGGGAGAAAGAGAGAGAAGCTGTGAATGAGAGAGAGATAGAAATAGAAGCTGTGAGTGAGAGAGAGAGAAAGAGAAGCTGTGAGTGACAGATAGAGAGAAAGAGAAGCTGTGAGTGAGAGAGAGAGAGAGAGAAGCTGTGAGTGAGAGAGAGAGACCAATAGAAGCTGTTAGAGAGAGAGAGAGAAAGAGAAGCTGTGAGGGAGAGAGACAGAGAGATAAAGAGAAGCTGTGAGTGAGTGAGTGAGAGAGAGAGAGAGGGAAGCTGTGAGTGAGAGAGAGAGAGAGAAGCTGTGAGTGAGAGAGAGAATGAGAAAGAAAAGCTGTGAGTGAGAGAGATAGAGAGAGGAGCTGTGAGTGAGGGAGACAGAGAGTGAAATAGAACCTGTGAGTCAGAGAGATAGAGAGAAAGAGAAGCTGTGTGTGAGAGAGAGAGAGAAATAGAAGATGTGAGTGAGTGAGAGAGAGAGATAAAGAGAAGCTGTGAGTGAGTGAGAGAAAGAGAAGCTGTGAGTGAGAGAGAGAGAGAGAAAGAGAAGCTGTGAGTGAAAGAGAGAGAGAGAAAGAGAAGCTGTGAGTGAGAGAGAGAAAGCGAAAGAGAAGCTGTGAGAGAGAGAGAGAGAAAGAGAAGCTTTGAGTGAGGGAGACAGAGAGAGAAATAGAACATGTGAGTGAGCAAGAGAGATAGAGAAAGAGAAGCTGTGAGTGAGAGAGATAGAGAAGCTGTGAGAGAGAGAGAGAGAGACAAAGAGTAGCTGTGAATGAGAGAGAGAGAAAGAGAATCTGTGAGTGAGAGAGAGAAAGAGAAGCTGTGAGTGAGAGAGAGAGAAAGAGAAGCTGTGAGTGAAAGAGAGAAAGCAAAAGACAAGCTGTGAGTGAGAGAGAGAGAGAGAAAGAGAAGCTGTGAGTGAGGGAGATAGAGAGAGAAATAGAACCTGTGAGTGAGCAAGAGAGAGAGAGAAAGAGAAGCTGTGAGTGAGAGAGAGAGAGAGAGAGAAGCTGTGAGTGAGAGAGAGAGAGAGAAGCTATGAGTGAGAGAGATAGAGAAAGTGAAGGTTTGAGTGAGTGAGAGAGTGAGAAAAAGAGATACTGTGAGTGAGAGAGAGAGAAAGAAGCTGTGAGAGAGAAAGAGAAGCTATGAGTGAGAGAGTGAAAGAGAAGCGGTGAATGAGTGAGAGAGAGGGAAAGCAAAGCTGTGAGTGAGAGAGAGAGAGAAAGAGAAGCTGTGAGTGAGAGAGAGAGAGAAAGAGAAGCTGTGAGTGAGAGAGAGAAAGAGAAGCTGTGTGTGTGAGAGAGAGAAGCTGTGAGTGAGAGAGAGAAAGAGAAGCTGTGAGAGAGAGAGAGAGAGAGAAAGAGAAGCTGTGAGTGAAAGAGAGAAAGCAAAAGAGAAGCTGTGAGTGAGAGAGAGAGAGAAAGAGAAGCTGTGAGTGAGGGAGATAGAGAGAGAAATAGAACCTGTGAGTGAGCGAGAGAGAGAGAAAGAGAAGCTGTGAGTGAGAGAGAGAGAGAGAGAGAAGCTGTGAGTGAGAGAGAGAAAGAGAAGCTATGAGTGAGAGAGATAGAGAAAGTGAAGGTTTGAGTGAGTGAGAGAGTGAGAGAAAGAGATACTGTGAGTGAGAGAGAGAGAAAGAGAAACTGTTAGAGAGAGAGAGAGAGAGAGAAGCTGTGTGGAGAGAGAGAGAAAGAGAAGCTGTGAGTGAGAGAGCAAAAGAGAAGCGGTGAGTGAGTGAGAGAGAGAAAGAGAAGCTGTGAGTGAGAGAGAAAGAGAAGCTGTGAGTGAGAGAGAGAGAGAGAAGCTGTGAGTGAGAGAGAGAGAGACCAATAGATGCTGTTAGAGAGAGAGAGAAATAGAAGCTGTGAGGGAGAGAGACAGAGAGAGAAAGAGAAGCTGTGAGTGAGTGAGAGAGAGAGAGAGGGAAGCTGTGAGTGAGTGAGAGAGAGAGAAGCTGTGAGTGAGAGAGAGAATGAGAAAGAGAAGCTGTGAGTGAGAGAGATAGAGAGAGAAGCTGTGAGGGAGGGAGACAGCGAGTGAAATAGAACCTGTGAGTCAGAGAGATAGAGAGAAAGAGAAGCTGTGTGTGAGAGAGAGAAATAGAAGATGTGAGTGAGTGAGAGAGAGAGATAAAGAGAAGCTGTGAGTGAGTGAGAGAGAGAAAGAGAGAAAAGCTGTGAGAGAGAGAGAAAGAGTAGCTGTGAGAGTGAGAGAGAGAGAAATAGAAGCTGTGAGTGAGAGAGACAGAGAGAGAAGCTGTGTGTGTGAGAGAGAAAGAGAAGCTGTGAGTGAGTGAGAGAGAGAGAGAAAGAGAAGCTGTGAGTGAGAGAGAGAGAGAAGCTGTGAGTGAGTGAGAGAGAGAGAAAGAGAAGCAGTGAGTGAGAGAGATAGAATGAGAAGCTGTGTGTGAGAGAGAAATAGAACCTGTGAGTGAGTGAGTGAGTGAGTGAGAGAAAGAGAAGCTGTGAGTGAGTGAGAGAAAGAGAGAAAGAGAAGCTGTGAGTGAGTGAGAGAGAGAGAGAGAAGCTGTGAGTCAGTAAGACAGAGAGAAAGAGAAGCAGTGAGTGAGACAGACAGAGAGAGAAAGAGAAGCTGTGAGTGAGTGAGTGAGGGAGAGAAAGAAAGAGAAGCTGTGAGTGAGAGAGAGAAAGAGAAAGAGAAGCTGTGAGTGAGAGAGAGAGAGAAAGAGAAGCTGTGAGGGAGAGAGAGAGAAAGAGAAGCTGTGAGTGAGAGAGAGAGAGAGAGAAAAGAGAAGCTGTGAGTGAGAGAGATAGAGAGAAAGAGAAGCTGGGAGAGAGAGAGAGAAATAGAAGATGTGAGTGAGAGAGAGAGAAAGAGAAGCTGTGAGTGAGAGAGAGAGAGAGAAAGCGAAGCTGTGAGTGAGAGAGAGAAAGAGAAGCTGTGAATGAGAGAGAGAGAGAAAGAGAAGCTGTGAGTGAGAGAGAGAGAGAGAAAGAGAAGCTGTGAGTGAGGGAGACAGAGAGAGAAATAGAACCTGTGAGTGAGCAAGAGAGAGAGAGAGAAGCTGTGAGAGAGAGAGAGAGAAGCTGTGTGAGAGAGAGAAAGAGTAGCTGTGAATGAGAGAGAGAGAGAAAGAGAAGCTGTGAGTGAGAGAGAGAGAGAGAAAGAGAAGCTGTGAGTGAGAGAGAGAGAAAGAGAAGCTGTGAGTGAGAGAGAGAAAGCAAAAGAGAAGCTGTGAGTGAGAGAGAAAGAGAGAAAGAGAAGCTGTGAGTGAGGGAGACAGAGAGAGAAATAGAACCTGTGAGTGAGCAAGAGAGAGAGAGAAAGAGAAGCTGTGAGTGAGAGAGAGAGAGAGAAGCTGTGAGTGAGAGAGAGAAAGAGAAGCTGTGAGTGAGAGAGATAGAGAAAGTGAAGGAGTGAGTGAGTGACAGAGCGAGAGAAAGAGATACTGTCAGTGAGAGAGAGAGAAAGAAGCTGTGAGAGAGAAAGAGAAGCTATGAGTGAGAGAGTGAAAGAGAAGCGGTGAATGAGTGAGAGAGAGGGAAAGCGAAGCTGTGAGTGAGAGAGAGAGAGAAAGAGAAACTGTTAGAGAGAGAGAGAGAGAAGCTGTGTAGAGAGAGAGAGAAAGAGAAGCTGAGTGAGTGATTGAGTGAGTGAGAGAGAGAAAGAGAAGTTGTGAGTGAGAAAGAAAGAGAAGCTGTGTGTGTGAGAGAGAAAGAGAAGCTGTGAGTGAGAGAGCAAAAGAGAAGCGGTGAGTGAGTGAGAGAGAGAAAGAGAAGCTGTGAGTGAGAGAGAAAGAGAAGCTGTGAGTGAGTGAGAGAGAGAGAAGCTGTGAGTGAGAGAGAGACCAATAGAAGCTGTTAGAGAGAGAGAGAGAAAGAGAAGCTGTGAGGGAGAGAGAGAGAAAGAGAAGCTGCGAGTGAGAGAGAGAGAGAAAGAGAAGCTGTGAGTGAGTGAGAGAGAGAAAAGAGAAGCTGTGAGTGAGAGAGATAGAGAGAAAGAGAAGCTGTGAGAAAGAGAGAGAAATAGAAGATGTGAGTGAGTGAGAGAGAGAGAGAAAGAGAAGCTGTGAGTGAGTGAGAGAGAGAGAGAAAAGCTTGAGAGAGAGAGAGAAAGAGAAGCTGTGAGGTAGTGAGAGAGAGAGAGAAATAGAAGCCGTGAGTGAGAGAGACAGAGAGAGAGAAGCTGTGAGTGAGTGAGAGAGAGAGAGAGAGAGAAGCTGTGAGTGAGAGAGAGAGAGAGAAAGAGAAGCTGTGAGTGAGAGAGAGAAAGCGAAAGAGAAGCTGTGAGAGAGAGAGAGAGAAAGAGAAGGTGTGAGAGAGAGTAAGAAAAAAGCTGTGAGTGAGAGAGAGAGAGAGAAAGAGAAGCTGTGAGTGAGTGAGAGAAAGAGAAGCTGTGAGTGAGAGAGAGAGAGAGAAAGAGAAGCTGTGAGTGAAAGAGAGAGAGAGAAAGAGAAGCTGTGAGTGAGAGAGAGAAAGCGAAAGAGAAGCTGTGAGAGAGAGAGAGAGAAAGAGAAGCTTTGAGTGAGGGAGACAGAGAGAGAAATAGAACATGTGAGTGAGCAAGAGAGATAGAGAAAGAGAAGCTGTGAGTGAGAGAGATAGAGAAGCTGTGAGAGAGAGAGAGAGAGACAAAGAGTAGCTGTGAATGAGAGAGAGAGAAAGAGAATCTGTGAGTGAGAGAGAGAAAGAGAAGCTGTGAGTGAGAGAGAGAGAAAGAGAAGCTGTGAGTGAAAGAGAGAAAGCAAAAGACAAGCTGTGAGTGAGAGAGAGAGAGAGAAAGAGAAGCTGTGAGTGAGGGAGATAGAGAGAGAAATAGAACCTGTGAGTGAGCAAGAGAGAGAGAGAAAGAGAAGCTGTGAGTGAGAGAGAGAGAGAGAGAAGCTGTGAGTGAGAGAGAGAGAGAGAAGCTATGAGTGAGAGAGATAGAGAAAGTGAAGGTTTGAGTGAGTGAGAGAGTGAGAGAAAGAGATACTGTGAGTGAGAGAGAGAGAAAGAAGCTGTGAGAGAGAAAGAGAAGCTATGAGTGAGAGAGTGAAAGAGAAGCGGTGAATGAGTGAGAGAGAGGGAAAGCAAAGCTGTGAGTGAGAGAGAGAGAGAAAGAGAAGCTGTGAGTGAGAGAGAGAGAGAAAGAGAAGCTGTGAGTGAGAGAGAGAAAGAGAAGCTGTGTGTGTGAGAGAGAGAAGCTGTGAGTGAGAGAGAGAAAGAGAAGCTGTGAGAGAGAGAGAGAGAGAGAAAGAGAAGCTGTGAGTGAAAGAGAGAAAGCAAAAGAGAAGCTGTGAGTGAGAGAGAGAGAGAAAGAGAAGCTGTGAGTGAGGGAGATAGAGAGAGAAATAGAACCTGTGAGTGAGCGAGAGAGAGAGAAAGAGAAGCTGTGAGTGAGAGAGAGAGAGAGAGAGAAGCTGTGAGTGAGAGAGAGAAAGAGAAGCTATGAGTGAGAGAGATAGAGAAAGTGAAGGTTTGAGTGAGTGAGAGAGTGAGAGAAAGAGATACTGTGAGTGAGAGAGAGAGAAAGAGAAACTGTTAGAGAGAGAGAGAGAGAGAGAAGCTGTGTGGAGAGAGAGAGAAAGAGAAGCTGTGAGTGAGAGAGCAAAAGAGAAGCGGTGAGTGAGTGAGAGAGAGAAAGAGAAGCTGTGAGTGAGAGAGAAAGAGAAGCTGTGAGTGAGAGAGAGAGAGAGAAGCTGTGAGTGAGAGAGAGAGAGACCAATAGATGCTGTTAGAGAGAGAGAGAAATAGAAGCTGTGAGGGAGAGAGACAGAGAGAGAAAGAGAAGCTGTGAGTGAGTGAGAGAGAGAGAGAGGGAAGCTGTGAGTGAGTGAGAGAGAGAGAAGCTGTGAGTGAGAGAGAGAATGAGAAAGAGAAGCTGTGAGTGAGAGAGATAGAGAGAGAAGCTGTGAGGGAGGGAGACAGCGAGTGAAATAGAACCTGTGAGTCAGAGAGATAGAGAGAAAGAGAAGCTGTGTGTGAGAGAGAGAAATAGAAGATGTGAGTGAGTGAGAGAGAGAGATAAAGAGAAGCTGTGAGTGAGTGAGAGAGAGAAAGAGAGAAAAGCTGTGAGAGAGAGAGAGAAAGAGTAGCTGTGAGAGTGAGAGAGAGAGAAATAGAAGCTGTGAGTGAGAGAGACAGAGAGAGAAGCTGTGTGTGTGAGAGAGAAAGAGAAGCTGTGAGTGAGTGAGAGAGAGAGAGAAAGAGAAGCTGTGAGTGAGAGAGAGAGAGAAGCTGTGAGTGAGTGAGAGAGAGAGAAAGAGAAGCAGTGAGTGAGAGAGATAGAATGAGAAGCTGTGTGTGAGAGAGAAATAGAACCTGTGAGTGAGTGAGTGAGTGAGTGAGAGAAAGAGAAGCTGTGAGTGAGTGAGAGAAAGAGAGAAAGAGAAGCTGTGAGTTTGTGAGAGAGAGAGAGAGAAGCTGTGAGTCAGTAAGACAGAGAGAAAGAGAAGCAGTGAGTGAGACAGACAGAGAGAGAAAGAGAAGCTGTGAGTGAGTGAGTGAGGGAGAGAAAGAAAGAGAAGCTGTGAGTGAGAGAGAGAAAGAGAAAGAGAAGCTGTGAGTGAGAGAGAGAGAGAAAGAGAAGCTGTGAGGGAGAGAGAGAGAAAGAGAAGCTGTGAGTGAGAGAGAGAGAGAGAGAAAAGAGAAGCTGTGAGTGAGAGAGATAGAGAGAAAGAGAAGCTGGGAGAGAGAGAGAGAAATAGAAGATGTGAGTGAGAGAGAGAGAAAGAGAAGCTGTGAGTGAGAGAGAGAGAGAGAAAGCGAAGCTGTGAGTGAGAGAGAGAAAGAGAAGCTGTGAATGAGAGAGAGAGAGAAAGAGAAGCTGTGAGTGAGAGAGAGAGAGAGAAAGAGAAGCTGTGAGTGAGGGAGACAGAGAGAGAAATAGAACCTGTGAGTGAGCAAGAGAGAGAGAGAGAAGCTGTGAGAGAGAGAGAGAGAAGCTGTGTGAGAGAGAGAAAGAGTAGCTGTGAATGAGAGAGAGAGAGAAAGAGAAGCTGTGAGTGAGAGAGAGAGAGAAAGAGAAGCTGTGAGTGAGAGAGAGAGAAAGAGAAGCTGTGAGTGAGAGAGAGAAAGCAAAAGAGAAGCTGTGAGTGAGAGAGAAAGAGAGAAAGAGAAGCTGTGAGTGAGGGAGACAGAGAGAGAAATAGAACCTGTGAGTGAGCAAGAGAGAGAGAGAAAGAGAAGCTGTGAGTGAGAGAGAGAGAGAGAAGCTGTGAGTGAGAGAGAGAAAGAGAAGCTGTGAGTGAGAGAGATAGAGAAAGTGAAGGAGTGAGTGAGTGACAGAGCGAGAGAAAGAGATACTGTCAGTGAGAGAGAGAGAAAGAAGCTGTGAGAGAGAAAGAGAAGCTATGAGTGAGAGAGTGAAAGAGAAGCGGTGAATGAGTGAGAGAGAGGGAAAGCGAAGCTGTGAGTGAGAGAGAGAGAGAAAGAGAAACTGTTAGAGAGAGAGAGAGAGAGAAGCTGTGTAGAGAGAGAGAGAAAGAGAAGCTGAGTGAGTGATTGAGTGAGTGAGAGAGAGAAAGAGAAGTTGTGAGTGAGAAAGAAAGAGAAGCTGTGTGTGTGTGAGAGAAAGAGAAGCTGTGAGTGAGAGAGCAAAAGAGAAGCGGTGAGTGAGTGAGAGAGAGAAAGAGAAGCTGTGAGTGAGAGAGAAAGAGAAGCTGTGAGTGAGTGAGAGAGAGAGAAGCTGTGAGTGAGAGAGAGACCAATAGAAGCTGTTAGAGAGAGAGAGAGAAAGAGAAGCTGTGAGGGAGAGAGAGAGAAAGAGAAGCTGCGAGTGAGAGAGAGAGAGAAAGAGAAGCTGTGAGTGAGTGAGAGAGAGAAAAGAGAAGCTGTGAGTGAGAGAGATAGAGAGAAAGAGAAGCTGTGAGAAAGAGAGAGAAATAGAAGATGTGAGTGAGTGAGAGAGAGAGAGAAAGAGAAGCTGTGAGTGAGTGAGAGAGAGAGAGAAAAGCTTGAGAGAGAGAGAGAAAGAGAAGCTGTGAGGTAGTGAGAGAGAGAGAGAAATAGAAGCCGTGAGTGAGAGAGACAGAGAGAGAGAAGCTGTGAGTGAGTGAGAGAGAGAGAGAGAGAGAAGCTGTGAGTGAGAGAGAGAGAGAAAGAGAAGCTGTGAGTGAGTGAGAGTTAGAGAAAGAGAAGCTGTGAGTTAGTGAGAGAGAGAGAAAGAGATATTGTGTGAGAGAGACAGAGAGAGAAAGAGAAGCATGTGTGAGTGAGAGAGAGAGAAAGAAAAGCTGTGAGTGAGAGAGAAAGAGAAGCTGTGAGTGAGAGAGTTAGAGAGAGAGAGAAAGAGAAGCTGTGTGTGAGTGAGAGAGAGAGAGAATGAGAAGCTGAGAGAGAGAGAGAGAGAGAAAGAGAAGCTGTGAGTGAGTGAGAGAGAGAGAAGGAGAAGCTGTGAGTTAGTGAGAGAGAGAGAAATTGAAGCTGTGAGTGAGAGAGAGAGAAACAGAAGTTGTGTGAGTGAGAGAAAGAGAGAAAGAGAAGCTGTGAGTGAGTGAGAGAGAGAGAGAAGCTGTGTCAGTGAGACAGAGAGAAGGAGAAGCAGTGAGTGAGAGAGACAGAGAGAGAAAGAGAAGCTGTGAGTGAGTGAGTGAGGGAGAGAAAGAAAGAGAAGCTGTGAGTGAGAGAGAGAAAGAGAAAGAGAAGCTGTGAGTGAGAGATAGAGAGAAAGAGAAGCTGTGAGGGAGAGAGAGAGAAAGAGAAGCTGTGAGTGAGAGAGAGAGAGAGAAAAGAGAAGCTGTGAGTGAGAGAGATAGAGAGAAAGAGAAGCTGGGAGAGAGAGAGAAATAGAAGATGTGAGTGAGAGAGAGAGAAAGAGAAGCTGTGAGTGAGAGAGAGAGAGAGAAAGCGAAGCTGTGAGTGAGAGAGAGAAAGAGAAGCTGTGAATGAGAGAGAGAGAGAAAGAGAAGCTGTGAGTGAGAGAGAGAGAGAAAGAGAAGCTGTGAGTGAGGGAGACAGAGAGAGAAATAGAACCTGTGAGTGAGCAAGAGAGAGAGACAGAGAGAGAAGCTGTGAGAGAGAGAGAGAGAAGCTGTGTGAGAGAGAGAAAGAGTAGCTGTGAATGAGAGAGAGAGAGAAAGAGAAGCTGTGAGTGAGAGAGAGAGAGAGAAAGAGAAGCTGTGAGTGAGAGAGAGAGAGAAAGAGAAGCTGTGAGTGAGAGAGAGAAAGCAAAAGAGAAGCTGTGAGTGAGAAAGAAAGAGAGAAAGAGAAGCTGTGAGTGAGGGAGACAGAGAGAGAAATAGAACCTGTGAGTGAGCAAGAGAGAGAGAGAAAGAGAAGCTGTGAGTGAGAGAGAGAGAGAGAAGCTGTGAGTGAGAGAGAGAAAGAGAAGCTGTGAGTGAGAGAGATAGAGAAAGTGAAGGAGTGAGTGAGTGACTGAGTGAGAGAAAGAGATACTGTCAGTGAGAGAGAGAGAAAGAAGCTGTGAGAGAGAAAGAGAAGCTATGAGTGAGAGAGTGAAAGAGAAGCGGTGAATGAGTGAGAGAGAGGGAAAGTGAAGCTGTGAGTGAGAGAGAGAGAAAGAGAAACTGTTAGAGAGAGAGAGAGAGAAGCTGTGTAGAGAGAGAGAGAAAGAGAAGCTGTGAGTGAGTGATTGAGTGAGTGAGTGAGAGAGAGAAAGAGAAGTTGTGAGTGAGAAAGAGAAGCTGTGTGTGAGAGAGAGAAAGAGAAGCTGTGAGTGAGAGAGCAAAAGAGAAGCGGTGAGTGAGTGAGAGAGAGAAAGAGAAGCTGTGAGTGAGAGAGAAAGAGAAGCTGTGAGTGAGTGAGAGAGAGAGAAGCTGTGAGTGAGAGAGAGACCAATAGAAGCTGCTAGAGAGAGAGAGAGAAAGAGAAGCTGTGAGGGAGAGAGAGAGAAAGAGAAGCTGTGAGTGAGAGAGAGAGAGAAAGAGAAGCTGTGAGTGAGTGAGAGAGAGAAAAGAGAAGCTGTGAGTGAGAGAGATAGAGAGAAAGAGAACCTGTGAGAAAGAGAGAGAAATAGACGATGTGAGTGAGTGAGAGAGAGAGAGAAAGAGAAGCTGTGAGTGAGTGAGAGAGAGAGAGAAAAGCTGTGAGAGAGAGAGAGAGAAAGAGAAGCTGTGAGGTAGTGTGAGAGAGAGAGAAATAGAAGCCGTGAGTGAGAGAGACAGAGAGAGAGAAGCTGTGAGTGAGTGAGAGAGAGAGAGAAAGAGAAGCTGTGAGTGAGAGAGAGAGAGAAAGAGAAGCTGTGAGTGAGTGAGAGTTAGAGAAAGAGAAGCTGTGAGTTAGTGAGAGAGAAAGAAAGAGATATTGTGTGAGAGAGACAGAGAGAGAAAGAAAAGCATGTGTGAGTGAGAGAGAGAGAGAAAGAAAAGCTGTGAGTGAGAGAGAAAGAGAAGCTGTGAGTGAGAGAGTTAGAGAGAGAGAGAAAGAGAAGCTGTGTGTGAGTGAGAGAGAGAGAGAGAATGAGAAGCTGAGAGAGAGAGAGAGAAAGAGAAGCTGTGAGTGAGTGAGAGAGAGAGAAGGAGAAGCTGTGAGTTAGTGAGAGAGAGAGAAATTGAAGCTGTGAGTGAGAGAGAGAGAAACAGAAGTTGTGTGAGTGAGAGAAAGAGAGAAAGAGAAGCTGTGAGTGAGTGAGAGAGAGAGAGAGAAGCTGTGTCAGTGAGACAGAGAGAAGGAGAAGCAGTGAGTGAGAGAGACAGAGAGAGAAAGAGAAGCTGTGAGTGAGTGAGTGAGGGAGAGAAAGAAAGAGAAGCTGTGAGTGAGAGAGAGAAAGAGAAAGAGAAGCTGTGAGTGAGAGATAGAGAGAAAGAGAAGCTGTGAGGGAGAGAGAGAGAAAGAGAAGCTGTGAGTGAGAGAGAGAGAGAGAAAAGAGAAGCTGTGAGTGAGAGAGATAGAGAGAAAGAGAAGCTGGGAGAGAGAGAGAAATAGAAGATGTGAGTGAGAGAGAGAGAAAGAGAAGCTGTGAGTGAGAGAGAGAGAGAGAAAGCGAAGCTGTGAGTGAGAGAGAGAAAGAGAAGCTGTGAATGAGAGAGAGAGAGAAAGAGAAGCTGTGAGTGAGAGAGAGAGAGAAAGAGAAGCTGTGAGTGAGGGAGACAGAGAGAGAAATAGAACCTGTGAGTGAGCAAGAGAGAGAGACAGAGAGAGAAGCTGTGAGAGAGAGAGAGAGAAGCTGTGTGAGAGAGAGAAAGAGTAGCTGTGAATGAGAGAGAGAGAGAAAGAGAAGCTGTGAGTGAGAGAGAGAGAGAGAAAGAGAAGCTGTGAGTGAGAGAGAGAGAGAAAGAGAAGCTGTGAGTGAGAGAGAGAAAGCAAAAGAGAAGCTGTGAGTGAGAGAGAAAGAGAGAAAGAGAAGCTGTGAGTGAGGGAGACAGAGAGAGAAATAGAACCTGTGAGTGAGCAAGAGAGAGAGAGAAAGAGAAGCTGTGAGTGAGAGAGAGAGAGAGAAGCTGTGAGTGAGAGAGAGAAAGAGAAGCTGTGAGTGAGAGAGATAGAGAAAGTGAAGGAGTGAGTGAGTGACTGAGCGAGAGAAAGAGATACTGTCAGTGAGAGAGAGAGAAAGAAGCTGTGAGAGAGAAAGAGAAGCTATGAGTGAGAGAGTGAAAGAGAAGCGGTGAATGAGTGAGAGAGAGGGAAAGTGAAGCTGTGAGTTAGAGAGAGAGAAAGAGAAACTGTTAGAGAGAGAGAGAGAGAAGCTGTGTAGAGAGAGAGAGAAAGAGAAGCTGTGAGTGAGTGATTGAGTGAGTGAGAGAGAGAAAGAGAAGTTGTGAGTGAGAAAGAGAAGCTGTGTGTGAGAGAGAGAAAGAGAAGCTGTGAGTGAGAGAGCAAAAGAGAAGCGGTGAGTGAGTGAGAGAGAGAAAGAGAAGCTGTGAGTGAGAGAGAAAGAGAAGCTGTGAGTGAGTGAGAGAGAGAGAAGCTGTGAGTGAGAGAGAGACCAATAGAAGCTGCTAGAGAGAGAGAGAGAAAGAGAAGCTGTGAGGGAGAGAGAGAGAAAGAGAAGCTGTGAGTGAGAGAGAGAGAGAAAGAGAAGCTGTGAGTGAGTGAGAGAGAGAAAAGAGAAGCTGTGAGTGAGAGAGATAGAGAGAAAGAGAAGCTGTGAGAAAGAGAGAGAAATAGACGATGTGAGTGAGTGAGAGAGAGAGAGAAAGAGAAGCTGTGAGTGAGTGAGAGAGAGAGAGAAAAGCTGTGAGAGAGAGAGAGAGAAAGAGAAGCTGTGAGGTAGTGTGAGAGAGAGAGAAATAGAAGCCGTGAGTGAGAGAGACAGAGAGAGAGAAGCTGTGAGTGAGTGAGAGAGAGAGAGAAAGAGAAGCTGTGAGTGAGAGAGAGAGAGAAAGAGAAGCTGTGAGTGAGTGAGAGTTAGAGAAAGAGAAGCTGTGAGTTAGTGAGAGAGAAAGAAAGAGATATTGTGTGAGAGAGACAGAGAGAGAAAGAAAAGCATGTGTGAGTGAGAGAGAGAGAGAAAGAAAAGCTGTGAGTGAGAGAGAAAGAGAAGCTGTGAGTGAGAGAGTTAGAGAGAGAGAGAAAGAGAAGCTGTGTGTGAGTGAGAGAGAGAGAGAGAATGAGAAGCTGAGAGAGAGAGAGAGAAAGAGAAGCTGTGAGTGAGTGAGAGAGAGAGAAGGAGAAGCTGTGAGTTAGTGAGAGAGAGAGAAATTGAAGCTGTGAGTGAGAGAGAGAGAAACAGAAGTTGTGTGAGTGAGAGAAAGAGAGAAAGAGAAGCTGTGAGTGAGTGAGAGAGAGAGAGAAGCTGTGAGTCAGTGAGACAGAGAGAAGGCGAAGCAGTGAGTGAGAGAGACAGAGAGAGGAAGAGAAGCTGTGAGTGAGTGAGTGAGGGAGAGAAAGAAAGAGAAGCTGTGAGTGAGAGAGAGAAAGAGAAAGAGAAGCTGTGAGTGAGAGATAGAGAGAAAGAGAAGCTGTGAGGGAGAGAGAGAGAAAGAGAAGCTGTGAGTGAGAGAGAGAGAGAGAAAAGAGAAGCTGTGAGTGAGAGAGATAGAGAGAGAGAATGAGAAGCTGAGAGAGAGAGAGAGAAAGAGAAGCTGTGAGTGAGTGAGAGAGAGAGAAGGAGAAGCTGTGAGTTAGTGAGAGAGAGAGAAATTGAAGCTGTGAGTGAGAGAGAGAGAAACAGAAGTTGTGTGAGTGAGAGAAAGAGAGAAAGAGAAGCTGTGAGTGAGAGAGAGAAAGAGAAAGAGAAGCTGTGAGTGAGAGATAGAGAGAAAGAGAAGCTGTGAGGGAGAGAGAGAGAAAGAGAAGCTGTGAGTGAGAGAGAGAGAGAGAACGAGAAGCTGTGAGTGAGAGAGAGAGAAAGAGAAGCTGTGAGTGAGAGAGAGAGAAAGAGAAAGAGAAGCTGTGAGTGAGAGAGAGAAAGAGAAGCTGTGAGTGAGAGAGAGAGAAAGAGAAGCTGTGAGTGAGAGAGAGAAAGCGAAAGAGAAGCTGTGAGTGAGAGAGAGAGAGAGAAAGAGAAGCTTTGAGTGAGGGAGAGAGAGAGAAATAGAACCTGTGAGTGAGCAAGAGAGAGAAAGAGAAGCTGTGAGTGAGAGAGAGAGAGAGAAGCTGTGTGTGAGAGAGAGAAAGAGTAGCTGTGAATGAGAGAGAGAGAAAGAGAAGCTGTGAGTGAGAGAGAGAGAAAGAGAAGCTGTGAGAGAGAGAGAGAGAAAGAGAAGCTGTGAGTGAGAGAGAGAAAGCAAAAGAGAAGCTGTGAGTGAGAGAGAGAGAAAGAGAAGCTGTGAGTGAGGGAGACAGAGAGAGAAATAGAACCTGTTAGTGAGCAAGAGAGAGAGAAAGAAAGAGGAGAAAGGAGAAATCTTCTCACTATTCTACGCATGCCCAAAATCCAGTGTTGTCTCTCATGCAGACAAAGAGGCCTTTGTTTACAAAATGTAAAGGCGACAGGAGACAGAAACCAGATACATTCCTACAGTGAGTGAGAGAGTGAGAAAGAGAAGCTGTGAGTGAGAGAGAGAAAGAGAAGCTGTGAGTGAGAGAGAGAGAGAAAGAGAAGCTGTGAGTGAGAGAGAGAAAAAGAAAGAGAAGCTGTGAGAGAGAGAGAAAGAGAAGCTGTGAGTGAGAGAGAGAGAAAGAGAAGCTGTGAGTGAGTGAGAGAGAGAGAAAGAAAGGAGAAGCTATGAGTGAGAGAGATAGAGAGAAAGTGAAGCTGTGTGTGTGTGAGAGAGAAATTGTAGCTGTGAGTGAGTGAGAGAGAGAAAGAGAAGCTGTGTGAGAGAGACAGAGAGAGAAAGAGAATGAGTGAGTTAGAGAGAGAGAGAGAGAAAGAGAAGCTGTGAGTTAGTGAGCGAGAGAAAGAAAAGCTGTGAGTGAGAGAGAGAGAGAAAGAGAAAATGTGAGTGAGAGAGAGAGAGAAAGAGAAGCTGTGAGTGAGAGAGAGAGAAAGAGAAGCTGTGAGTGAGAGAGTGAGAAAGAGAAGCTGTGAGTGAGAGAGTTAGAGAGAGAGAGAGAAAGAGAAGCTGTGTGTGAGTGAGAGAGAGAGAATGAGAAGCTGTGTGAGAGAGAGAGAAGCTGTGAGTGAGTGAGAGAGAAGGAGAAGCTGTGAGTTAGTGAGAGAGAGAGAGTGAAGCTGTGAGTGAGAGAGACAGAGAGAAAGAGAAGCTGTGAGTGAGTGAGAGAGAGAGAAAGAGAAGCTCTGTGTGTGAGAGAGAGAGAAAGAGAAGCTGTGTGTGTGTGAGAGAGAGGACAGCTGTGAGTGAGAGAGACAGAGAGAGAGAAGCTGTGAGTGGGTGAGAGAGAGAGAAAGAGAAGCTGTGAGTGAGAGAGAGAGAGAGAGAGAAGCTGTGAGTGAGTGAGAGAGAGAGAGAGAAAGAGAAGCTGTGAGTGAGTGAGAGAGAGAGAAAGAGAAGCTGTGATTGTGAGAGCCAGAGAGATAAAGAGAAGCTGTGAGTGAGTGAGAGAGAGAGAAAAAGAAGCTGTGGGTGAGAGAGAGAGTGAGAGAGAGAGAGAAGCTGTGAATGAGAGAGAGATAGAAATAGAAGCTGTGAGTGAGAGAGAGAAAGAGAAGCTGTGTGAGAGAGACAGAGAGAGAAAGAGAATGAGTGAGTGAGAGAGAGAAAGAAAAGCTGTGAGTGAGAGAGAGAGAGAAAGAGAAGCTGTGAGTGAGAGAGAGAGAAAGAGAAGCTGTGAGTGAGAGAGTTAGAGAGAGAGAAAGAGAAGCTGTGTGTCAGTGAGAGAGAGAGAGAATGAGAATCTGTGAGAGAGAGAGAAGCTGTGAGTGAGTGAGAGAGAGAGAAGGAGCTGTGAGTTAGTGAGAGAGAGAGAGTGAAGCTGTGAGTGAGAGAGACAGAGAGAAAGAGAAGCTGTGAGTGAGTGAGAGAGAGAGAAAGAGAAGCTCTGTGTGTGAGAGAGAGAGAGAAAGAGAAGCTGTGTGTGAGAGAGAGAGATAAGCTGTGAGTGAGAGAGACAGAGAGAGAAGCTGTGAGTGGGTGAGAGAGAGAGAAAGAGAAGCTGTGAGTGAGAGAGAGAGAGAAAGATAAGCTGTGAGTGAGAGAGAGAGAGAGAAAGAGAAGCTGTGAGTGAGTGAGAGAGAGAGAGAAAGAGAAGCTGTGAGTGCGAGAGCTAGAGAGAGAAAGAGAAGCTGTGAGTGAGTGAGTGAGAGAGAAAAAGAAGCTGTGGATGAGACAGAGAGAGAGAAAGAGAAGCTGTGTGTGAGAGAGAAAGAGAAGCTGTATGTGTGAGAGAGAGAGATAAGCTGTGAGTGAGAGAGACAGAGAGAGAGAAGCTGTGAGTAAGTGAGAGAAAGAGAAAGAGAAGCTGTGAATGAGAGAGACAGGGAGAGATTGAGAAGCTGTGAGTGAGTGAGAGAGAGAGAGAAAGAGAAGCTGTGAGTGAGAGAGAGAGAGAAAAAGAGAAGTTGTGAGTGAGTGAGAGAGAGAGAGAAGCTGTGAGTTATTGAGAGAGAGAAAGAGAAGCTGTGAGTGAGAGAGAGATAGAGAGAGAAAGTGCTGTGAGTGAGAGAGAGAAAGAGAAAGAGAAGCTGTGAGTGAGAGAGAGAGAGAAAGAGAAGCTGTGTGTGTGAGAGAGAGAAATAGAAGCTGTGAGTGAGAGAGATAGAAAGAGAAGCTGTGAGTGAGAGAGAGAGAGAAAGAGGAGCTGTGTGTGAGAGAGAGAGAGAGAAAGAGAAGCTGTGAGTGAGTGAGAGAGAAAGAGAATCTGTGTGTGAGGGAGAGAGAAGCTGAGAGTGAGAGAGAGAGAATGAGAAGGTGTGAGTGAGAAAGAGAAGCTGTGTGTGTGTGAGAGAGAGAGAGAAGCTGTGAGTGAGAGAGAGAAAGAGAAGCTATGAATGAGAGAGAGAAAGAAAGAAAGAGAAGCTGTGAGTGTGAGAGAGAGAGAAGCTGTGAGTGTGTGAGAGAGAGAATCAGGGAGTGAGTAAGAGAGAGAGGGGGAAGCTGTGAGAGAGAGAGAAATAGAAGCTGTAAGTGAGAGAGAGAGAAAGAGAAGCTGTGAGTGAAAGAGAGAGAGAGAGAGAAGCTGAGTGAGAGTGAGAGAGAAAGAGAAGCTGTGTGAGTGATAGAGAGAGAGAAAGAAAAGCTGAGAGTGAGAGAGAGAGAGAAGCTGTTTCTGAGAGAGAGAGAAAGAGAAGCTGTGAGTGACTGATTGAGTGAGTGAGAGAGAGAAAGAGAAGTTGTGAGTGAGAAAGAAAGAGAAGCTGTGTGTGAGAGAGAGAAAGAGAAGCTGTGAGTGAGAGAGCAAAAGAGAAGCGGTGAGTGAGTGAGAGAGAGAAAGAGAAGCTGTGAGTGAGAGAGAAAGAGAAGCTGTGAGTGAGTGAGAGAGAGAGAAGCTGTGAGTGAGAGAGAGACCAATAGAAGCTGTTAGAGAGAGAGAGAGAAAGAGAAGCTGTGAGGGAGAGAGAGAGAAAGAGAAGCTGCGAGTGAGAGAGAGAGAGAAAGAGAAGCTGTGAGTGAGTGAGAGAGAGAAAAGAGAAGCTGTGAGTGAGAGAGATAGAGAGAAAGAGAAGCTGTGAGAAAGAGAGAGAAATAGAAGATGTGAGTGAGTGAGAGAGAGAGAGAAAGAGAAGCTGTGAGTGAGTGAGAGAGAGAGAGAAAAGCTGTGAGAGAGAGAGAGAGAAAGAGAAGCTGTGAGGTAGTGTGTGAGAGAGAGAAATAGAAGCTGTGAGTGAGAGAGACAGAGAGAGAGAAGCTGTGAGTGGGTGAGAGAGAGAGAAAGAGAAGCTGTGAGTGTGTGAGAGAGAGAAAGAGAAGCTGTGAGTGAGTGAGAGAGAGAGAGAGAAAGAGAAGCTGTGAGTGAGTGAGAGAGAGAGAAAGAGAAGCTGTGATTGTGAGAGCCAGAGAGATAAAGAGAAGCTGTGAGTGAGTGAGAGAGAGAGAAAAAGAAGCTGTGGGTGAGAGAGAGAGAGAGAGAGAGAGAAGCTGTGAATGAGAGAGAGATAGAAATAGAAGCTGTGAGTGAGAGAGAGAAAGAGAAGCTGTGTGAGAGAGACAGAGAGAGAAAGAGAATGAGTGAGTGAGAGAGAGAAAGAAAAGCTGTGAGTGAGAGAGAGAGAAAGAGAAGCTGTGAGTGAGAGAGTTAGAGAGAGAGAAAGAGAAGCTGTGTGTCAGTGAGAGAGAGAGAGAATGAGAATCTGTGAGAGAGAGAGAAGCTGTGAGTGAGTGAGAGAGAGAGAAGGAGAAGCTGTGAGTTAGTGAGAGAGAGAGAGTGAAGCTGTGAGTGAGAGAGACAGAGAGAAAGAGAAGCTGTGAGTGAGTGAGAGAGAGAGAAAGAGAAGCTCTGTGTGTGAGAGAGAGAGAGAGAAAGAGAAGCTGTGTGTGTGAGAGAGAGATAAGCTGTGAGTGAGAGAGACAGAGAGAGAAGCTGTGAGTGGGTGAGAGAGAGAGAAAGAGAAGCTGTGAGTGAGAGAGAGAGAGAAAGATAAGCTGTGAGTGAGAGAGAGAGAGAGAGAGAAAGAGAAGCTGTGAGTGAGTGAGAGAGAGAGAGAAAGAGAAGCTGTGAGTGCGAGAGCTAGAGAGAGAAAGAGAAGCTGTGAGTGAGTGAGAGAGAGAGAAAAAGAAGCTGTGGATGAGAGAGAGAGAGAGAGAAAGAGAAGCTGTGTGAGAGAGAGAAAGAGAAGCTGTGTGTGAGAGAGAGAGATAAGCTGTGAGTGAGAGAGACAGAGAGAGAGAAGCTGTGAGTAAGTGAGAGAAAGAGAAAGAGAAGCTGTGAATGAGAGAGACAGGGAGAGATTGAGAAGCTGTGAGTGAGTGAGAGAGAGAGAGAAAGAGAAGCTGTGAGTGAGAGAGAGAGAGAAAAAGAGAAGCTGTGAGTGAGTGAGAGAGAGAGAAGCTGTGAGTTATTGAGAGAGAGAAAGAGAAGCTGTGAGTGAGAGAGAGATAGAGAGAGAAAGTGCTGTGAGTGAGAGAGAGAAAGAGAAAGAGAAGCTGTGAGTGAGAGAGAGAGAGAAAGAGAAGCTGTGTGTGTGTGAGAGAGAAATAGAAGCTGTGAGTGAGAGAGAGAGAAAGAGAAGCTGTGAGTGAGAGAGAGAGAGAAAGAGGAGCTGCGTGTGAGAGAGAGAGAGAGAAAGAGAAGCTGTGAGTGAGTGAGAGAGAAAGAGAATCTGTGTGTGAGGGAGAGAGAAGC
This sequence comes from Bradypodion pumilum, assembly GCA_035047305.1. Lineage (NCBI taxonomy): Eukaryota > Metazoa > Chordata > Lepidosauria > Squamata > Chamaeleonidae > Bradypodion > Bradypodion pumilum. The sequence continues at coordinate 182,699,731 of JAWDJD010000002.1, forward strand.
TGAGAGTGAGAGAGAGAGAATGAGAAGGTGTGAGTGAGAAAGAGAAGCTGTGTGTGTGTGTGTGAGAGAGAGAAGCTGTGAGTGAGAGAGAGAAAGAGAAGCTATGAATGAGAGAGAGAAAGAAAGAAAGAGAAGCTGTGAGTGAGAGAGAGAGAAGCTGTGAGTGTGTGAGAGAGAGAATCAGGGAGTGAGTAAGAGAGAGAGGGGGAAGCTGTGAGAGAGAGAGAAATAGAAGCTGTAAGTGAGAGAGAGAGAAAGAGAAGCTGTGAGTGAAAGAGAGAGAGAGAAGCTGTGAGTGAGAGAGAGAGAAAGAGAAGCTGAGTGAGAGTGAGAGAGAAAGAGAAGCTGTGTGAGTGATAGAGAGAGAGAAAGAAAAGCTGAGAGTGAGAGAGAGAGAGAAGCTGTTTCTGAGAGAGAGAGAAAGAGAAGCTGTGAGTGACTGATTGAGTGAGTGAGAGAGAGAAAGAGAAGTTGTGAGTGAGAAAGAAAGAGAAGCTGTGTGTGAGAGAGAGAAAGAGAAGCTGTGAGTGAGAGAGCAAAAGAGAAGCGGTGAGTGAGTGAGAGAGAGAAAGAGAAGCTGTGAGTGAGAGAGAAAGAGAAGCTGTGAGTGAGTGAGAGAGAGAGAAGCTGTGAGTGAGAGAGAGACCAATAGAAGCTGTTAGAGAGAGAGAGAGAAAGAGAAGCTGTGAGGGAGAGAGAGAGAAAGAGAAGCTGCGAGTGAGAGAGAGAGAGAAAGAGAAGCTGTGAGTGAGTGAGAGAGAGAAAAGAGAAGCTGTGAGTGAGAGAGATAGAGAGAAAGAGAAGCTGTGAGAAAGAGAGAGAAATAGAAGATGTGAGTGAGTGAGAGAGAGAGAGAAAGAGAAGCTGTGAGTGAGTGAGAGAGAGAGAGAGAAAAGCTGTGAGAGAGAGAGAGAGAAAGAGAAGCTGTGAGGTAGTGTGTGAGAGAGAGAAATAGAAGCTGTGAGTGAGAGAGACAGAGAGAGAGAAGCTGTGAGTGGGTGAGAGAGAGAGAAAGAGAAGCTGTGAGTGTGAGAGAGAGAGAAAGAGAAGCTGTGAGTGAGTGAGAGAGAGAGAGAGAAAGAGAAGCTGTGAGTGAGTGAGAGAGAGAGAAAGAGAAGCTGTGATTGTGAGAGCCAGAGAGATAAAGAGAAGCTGTGAGTGAGTGAGAGAGAGAGAAAAAGAAGCTGTGGGTGAGAGAGAGAGAGAGAGAGAGAGAGAAGCTGTGAATGAGAGAGATAGAAATAGAAGCTGTGAGTGAGAGAGAGAAAGAGAAGCTGTGTGAGAGAGACAGAGAGAGAAAGAGAATGAGTGAGTGAGAGAGAGAAAGAAAAGCTGTGAGTGAGAGAGAGAGAGAAAGAGAAGCTGTGAGTGAGAGAGAGAGAAAGAGAAGCTGTGAGTGAGAGAGTTAGAGAGAGAGAAAGAGAAGCTGTGTGTCAGTGAGAGAGAGAGAGAATGAGAATCTGTGAGAGAGAGAGAAGCTGTGAGTGAGTGAGAGAGAGAGAAGGAGAAGCTGTGAGTTAGTGAGAGAGAGAGAGTGAAGCTGTGAGTGAGAGAGACAGAGAGAAAGAGAAGCTGTGAGTGAGTGAGAGAGAAAGAGAAGCTCTGTGTGTGAGAGAGAGAGAGAAAGAGAAGCTGTGTGTGAGAGAGAGAGATAAGCTGTGAGTGAGAGAGACAGAGAGAGAAGCTGTGAGTGGGTGAGAGAGAGAGAAAGAGAAGCTGTGAGTGAGAGAGAGAGAGAAAGATAAGCTGTGAGTGAGAGAGAGAGAGAGAGAAAGAGAAGCTGTGAGTGAGTGAGAGAGAGAGAGAAAGAGAAGCTGTGAGTGCGAGAGCTAGAGAGAGAAAGAGAAGCTGTGAGTGAGTGAGAGAGAGAGAAAAAGAAGCTGTGGATGAGAGAGAGAGAGAGAGAAAGAGAAGCTGTGTGAGAGAGAGAAAGAGAAGCTGTGTGTGTGTGTGAGAGAGAGAGATAAGCTGTGAGTGAGAGAGATAGAGAGAGAGAAGCTGTGAGTAAGTGAGAGAAAGAGAAAGAGAAGCTGTGAATGAGAGAGACAGGGAGAGATTGAGAAGCTGTGAGTGAGTGAGAGAGAGAGAAAGAGAAGCTGTGAGTGAGAGAGAGAGAGAAAAAGAGAAGCTGTGAGTGAGTGAGAGAGAGAGAGAAGCTGTGAGTTATTGAGAGAGAGAAAGAGAAGCTGTGAGTGAGAGAGAGATAGAGAGAGAAAGAGCTGTGAGTGAGAGAGAGAAAGAGAAAGAGAAGCTGTGAGTGAGAGAGAGAGAGAAAGAGAAGCTGTGTGTGTGTGAGAGAGAAATAGAAGCTGTGAGTGAGAGAGAGAGAAAGAGAAGCTGTGAGTGAGAGAGAGAGAGAAAGAGGAGCTGTGTGTGAGAGAGAGAGAGAGAAAGAGAAGCTGTGAGTGAGTGAGAGAGAAAGAGAATCTGTGTGTGAGGGAGAGAGAAGCTGAGAGTGAGAGAGAGAGAATGAGAAGGTGTGAGTGAGAAAGAGAAGCTGTGTGTGTGTGTGTGTGAGAGAGAAGCTGTGAGTGAGAGAGAGAAAGAGAAGCTATGAATGAGAGAGAGAAAGAAAGAAAGAGAAGCTGTGAGTGAGAGAGAGAGAGAAGCTGTGAGTGTGTGAGAGAGAGAATCAGGGAGTGAGTAAGAGAGAGAGGGGGAAGCTGTGAGAGAGAGAGAAATAGAAGCTGTAAGTGAGAGAGAGAGAAAGAGAAGCTGTGAGTGAAAGAGAGAGAGAGAAGCTGTGAGTGAGAGAGAGAGAAAGAGAAGCTGAGTGAGAGTGAGAGAGAAAGAGAAGCTGTGTGAGTGATAGAGAGAGAGAAAGAAAAGCTGAGAGTGAGAGAGAGAGAGAAGCTGTTTCTGAGAGAGAGAGAAAGAGAAGCTGTGAGTGACTGATTGAGTGAGTGAGAGAGAGAAAGAGAAGTTGTGAGTGAGAAAGAAAGAGAAGCTGTGTGTGAGAGAGAGAAAGAGAAGCTGTGAGTGAGAGAGCAAAAGAGAAGCGGTGAGTGAGTGAGAGAGAGAAAGAGAAGCTGTGAGTGAGAGAGAAAGAGAAGCTGTGAGTGAGTGAGAGAGAGAGAAGCTGTGAGTGAGAGAGAGACCAATAGAAGCTGTTAGAGAGAGAGAGAGAAAGAGAAGCTGTGAGGGAGAGAGAGAGAAAGAGAAGCTGCGAGTGAGAGAGAGAGAGAAAGAGAAGCTGTGAGTGAGTGAGAGAGAGAAAAGAGAAGCTGTGAGTGAGAGAGATAGAGAGAAAGAGAAGCTGTGAGAAAGAGAGAGAAATAGAAGATGTGAGTGAGTGAGAGAGAGAGAGAAAGAGAAGCTGTGAGTGAGTGAGAGAGAGAGAGAAAAGCTGTGTGAGAGAGAGAGAGAAAGAGAAGCTGTGAGGTAGTGTGTGAGAGAGAGAAATAGAAGCTGTGAGTGAGAGAGACAGAGAGAGAGAAGCTGTGAGTGGGTGAGAGAGAGAGAAAGAGAAGCTGTGAGTGAGAGAGAGAGAGAAAGAGAAGCTGTGAGTGAGTGAGAGAGAGAGAAAAAGAAGCTGTGGGTGAGAGAGAGAGAGAGAGAGAGAGAAGCTGTGAATGAGAGAGAGATAGAAATAGAAGCTGTGAGTGAGAGGGAGAAAGAGAAGCTGTGTGAGAGAGACAGAGAGAGAAAGAGAATGAGTGAGTGAGAGAGAGAAAGAGAAGCTGTGAGTGAGAGAGAGAGAAAGAGAAGCTGTGAGTGAGAGAGTTAGAGAGAGAGAAAGAGAAGCTGTGTGTCAGTGAGAGAGAGAGAGAATGAGAATCTGTGAGAGAGAGAGAAGCTGTGAGTGAGTGAGAGAGAGAGAAGGAGAAGCTGTGAGTTAGTGAGAGAGAGAGAGTGAAGCTGTGAGTGAGAGAGACAGAGAGAAAGAGAAGCTGTGAGTGAGTGAGAGAGAGAGAAAGAGAAGCTCTGTGTGTGAGAGAGAGAGAGAAAGAGAAGCTGTGTGTGTGAGAGAGAGATAAGCTGTGAGTGAGAGAGACAGAGAGAGAAGCTGTGAGTGGGTGAGAGAGAGAGAAAGAGAAGCTGTGAGTGAGAGAGAGAGAGAAAGATAAGCTGTGAGTGAGAGAGAGAGAGAGAGAGAAAGAGAAGCTGTGAGTGAGTGAGAGAGAGAGAGAAAGAGAAGCTGTGTGTGCGAGAGCTAGAGAGAGAAAGAGAAGCTGTGAGTGAGTGAGAGAGAGAGAAAAAGAAGCTGTGGATGAGAGAGAGAGAGAGAGAAAGAGAAGCTGTGTGAGAGAGAGAAAGAGAAGCTGTGTGTGTGAGAGAGAGAGATAAGCTGTGAGTGAGAGAGACAGAGAGAGAGAAGCTGTGAGTAAGTGAGAGAAAGAGAAAGAGAAGCTGTGAATGAGAGAGACAGGGAGAGATTGAGAAGCTGTGAGTGAGTGAGAGAGAGAGAGAAAGAGAAGCTGTGAGTGAGAGAGAGAGAGAAAAAGAGAAGCTGTGAGTGAGTGAGAGAGAGAGAGAAGCTGTGAGTTATTGAGAGAGAGAAAGAGAAGCTGTGAGTGAGAGAGAGATAGAGAGAGAAAGAGCTGTGAGTGAGAGAGAGAAAGAGAAAGAGAAGCTGTGAGTGAGAGAGAGAGAGAAAGAGAAGCTGTGTGTGTGTGAGAGAGAAATAGAAGCTGTGAGTGAGAGAGAGAGAAAGAGAAGCTGTGAGTGAGAGAGAGAGAGAAAGAGGAGCTGTGTGTGAGAGAGAGAGAGAGAAAGAGAAGCTGTGAGTGAGTGAGAGAGAAAGAGAATCTGTGTGTGAGGGAGAGAGAAGCTGAGAGTGAGAGAGAGAGAATGAGAAGGTGTGAGTGAGAAAGAGAAGCTGTGTGTGTGTGTGTGAGAGAGAGAAGCTGTGAGTGAGAGAGAGAAAGAGAAGCTATGAATGAGAGAGAGAAAGAAAGAAAGAGAAGCTGTGAGTGAGAGAGAGAGAGAAGCTGTGAGTGTGTTAGAGAGAGAATCAGGGAGTGAGTAAGAGAGAGAGGGGGAAGCTGTGAGAGAGAGAGTAATAGAAGCTGTAAGTGAGAGAGAGAGAAAGAGAAGCTGTGAGTGAAAGAGAGAGAGAGAAGCTGTGAGTGAGAGAGAGAGAAAGAGAAGCTGAGTGAGAGTGAGAGAGAAAGAGAAGCTGTGTGAGTGATAGAGAGAGAGAAAGAAAAGCTGAGAGTGAGAGAGAGAGAGAAGCTGTTTCTGAGAGAGAGAGAAAGAGAAGCTGTGAGTGACTGATTGAGTGAGTGAGAGAGAGAAAGAGAAGTTGTGAGTGAGAAAGAAAGAGAAGCTGTGTGTGAGAGAGAGAAAGAGAAGCTGTGAGTGAGAGAGCAAAAGAGAAGCGGTGAGTGAGTGAGAGAGAGAAAGAGAAGCTGTGAGTGAGAGAGAAAGAGAAGCTGTGTGAGTGAGAGAGAGAGAAGCTGTGAGTGAGAGAGAGACCAATAGAAGCTGTTAGAGAGAGAGAGAGAAAGAGAAGCTGTGAGGGAGAGAGAGAGAAAGAGAAGCTGCGAGTGAGAGAGAGAGAGAAAGAGAAGCTGTGAGTGAGTGAGAGAGAGAAAAGAGAAGCTGTGAGTGAGAGAGATAGAGAGAAAGAGAAGCTGTGAGAAAGAGAGAGAAATAGAAGATGTGAGTGAGTGAGAGAGAGAGAGAAAGAGAAGCTGTGAGTGAGTGAGAGAGAGAGAGAAAAGCTGTGAGAGAGAGAGAGAGAAAGAGAAGCTGTGAGGTAGTGTGTGAGAGAGAGAAATAGAAGCCGTGAGTGAGAGAGACAGAGAGAGAGAAGCTGTGAGTGAGTGAGAGAGAGACAGAAAGAGAAGCATTGAGTGAGAGAGAGAGAGAAAGAGAAGCTGTGAGTGAGTTAGAGTTAGAGAAAGAGAAGCTGTGAGTTAGTGAGAGAGAGAGAAAGAGATATTGTGTGAGAGAGACAGAGAGAGAAAGAAAAGCATGTGTGAGTGAGAGAGAGAGAGAAAGAAAAGCTGTGAGTGAGAGAGAAAGAGAAGCTGTGAGTGAGAGAGTTAGAGAGAGAGAGAAAGAGAAGCTGTGTGTGAGTGAGAGAGAGAGAGAGAATGAGAAGCTGAGAGAGAGAGAGAGAAAGAGAAGCTGTGAGTGAGTGAGAGAGAGAGAAGGAGAAGCTGTGAGTTAGTGAGAGAGAGAGAAATTGAAGCTGTGAGTGAGAGAGAGAGAAACAGAAGTTGTGTGAGTGAGAGAAAGAGAGAAAGAGAAGCTGTGAGTGAGTGAGAGAGAGAGAGAAGCTGTGAGTCAGTGAGACAGAGAGAAGGAGAAGCAGTGAGTGAGAGAGACAGAGAGAGAAAGAGAAGCTGTGAGTGAGTGAGTGAGGGAGAGAAAGAAAGAGAAGCTGTGAGTGAGAGAGAGAAAGAGAAAGAGAAGCTGTGAGTGAGAGAGAGAGAGAAAGAGAAGCTGTGAGGGAGAGAGTGAGAGAAGCTGTGAGTGAGAGAGAGAGAGACCAATAGAAGCTGTTAGAGAGAGAGAGAGAAAGAGAAGCTGTGAGGGAGAGAGACAGAGAGAGAAAGAGAAGCTGTGAGTGAGAGAGAGAGAGAAAGAGAAGCTGTGAGTGAGAGAGAGAAAGAGAAAGAGAAGCTGTGAGTGAGAGAGAGAGAGAAAGAGAAGCTGTGTGTGTGTGAGAGAGAAATAGAAGCTGTGAGTGAGAGAGAGAGAAAGAGAAGCTGTGAGTGAGAGAGAGAGAGAAAGAGGAGCTGTGTGTGAGAGAGAGAGAGAGAAAGAGAAGCTGTGAGTGAGTGAGAGAGAAAGAGAATCTGTGTGTGAGGGAGAGAGAAGCTGAGAGTGAGAGAGAGAGAATGAGAAGGTGTGAGTGAGAAAGAGAAGCTGTGTGTGTGTGTGTGAGAGAGAGAAGCTGTGAGTGAGAGAGAGAAAGAGAAGCTATGAATGAGAGAGAGAAAGAAAGAAAGAGAAGCTGTGAGTGAGAGAGAGAGAGAAGCTGTGAGTGTGTTAGAGAGAGAATCAGGGAGTGAGTAAGAGAGAGAGGGGGAAGCTGTGAGAGAGAGAGTAATAGAAGCTGTAAGTGAGAGAGAGAGAAAGAGAAGCTGTGAGTGAAAGAGAGAGAGAGAAGCTGTGAGTGAGAGAGAGAGAAAGAGAAGCTGAGTGAGAGTGAGAGAGAAAGAGAAGCTGTGTGAGTGATAGAGAGAGAGAAAGAAAAGCTGAGAGTGAGAGAGAGAGAGAAGCTGTTTCTGAGAGAGAGAGAAAGAGAAGCTGTGAGTGACTGATTGAGTGAGTGAGAGAGAGAAAGAGAAGTTGTGAGTGAGAAAGAAAGAGAAGCTGTGTGTGAGAGAGAGAAAGAGAAGCTGTGAGTGAGAGAGCAAAAGAGAAGCGGTGAGTGAGTGAGAGAGAGAAAGAGAAGCTGTGAGTGAGAGAGAAAGAGAAGCTGTGTGAGTGAGAGAGAGAGAAGCTGTGAGTGAGAGAGAGACCAATAGAAGCTGTTAGAGAGAGAGAGAGAAAGAGAAGCTGTGAGGGAGAGAGAGAGAAAGAGAAGCTGCGAGTGAGAGAGAGAGAGAAAGAGAAGCTGTGAGTGAGTGAGAGAGAGAAAAGAGAAGCTGTGAGTGAGAGAGATAGAGAGAAAGAGAAGCTGTGAGAAAGAGAGAGAAATAGAAGATGTGAGTGAGTGAGAGAGAGAGAGAAAGAGAAGCTGTGAGTGAGTGAGAGAGAGAGAGAAAAGCTGTGAGAGAGAGAGAGAGAAAGAGAAGCTGTGAGGTAGTGTGTGAGAGAGAGAAATAGAAGCCGTGAGTGAGAGAGACAGAGAGAGAGAAGCTGTGAGTGAGTGAGAGAGAGACAGAAAGAGAAGCATTGAGTGAGAGAGAGAGAGAAAGAGAAGCTGTGAGTGAGTTAGAGTTAGAGAAAGAGAAGCTGTGAGTTAGTGAGAGAGAGAGAAAGAGATATTGTGTGAGAGAGACAGAGAGAGAAAGAAAAGCATGTGTGAGTGAGAGAGAGAGAGAAAGAAAAGCTGTGAGTGAGAGAGAAAGAGAAGCTGTGAGTGAGAGAGTTAGAGAGAGAGAGAAAGAGAAGCTGTGTGTGAGTGAGAGAGAGAGAGAGAATGAGAAGCTGAGAGAGAGAGAGAGAAAGAGAAGCTGTGAGTGAGTGAGAGAGAGAGAAGGAGAAGCTGTGAGTTAGTGAGAGAGAGAGAAATTGAAGCTGTGAGTGAGAGAGAGAGAAACAGAAGTTGTGTGAGTGAGAGAAAGAGAGAAAGAGAAGCTGTGAGTGAGTGAGAGAGAGAGAGAAGCTGTGAGTCAGTGAGACAGAGAGAAGGAGAAGCAGTGAGTGAGAGAGACAGAGAGAGAAAGAGAAGCTGTGAGTGAGTGAGTGAGGGAGAGAAAGAAAGAGAAGCTGTGAGTGAGAGAGAGAAAGAGAAAGAGAAGCTGTGAGTGAGAGATAGAGAGAAAGAGAAGCTGTGAGGGAGAGAGAGAGAAAGAGAAGCTGTGAGTGAGAGAGAGAGAGAACGAGAAGCTGTGAGTGAGAGAGAGAGAAAGAGAAGCTGTGAGTGAGAGAGAGAGAAAGAGAAAGAGAAGCTGTGAGTGAGAGAGAGAAAGAGAAGCTGTGAGTGAGAGAGAGAGAGAGAGAAAGAGAAGCTGTGAGTGAGAGAGAGAAAGCGAAAGAGAAGCTGTGAGTGAGAGAGAGAGAGAGAAAGAGAAGCTTTGAGTGAGGGAGAGAGAGAGAGAAATAGAACCTGTGAGTGAGCAAGAGAGAGAAAGAGAAGCTGTGAGTGAGAGAGAGAGAGAGAAGCTGTGTGTGAGAGAGAGAAAGAGTAGCTGTGAATGAGAGAGAGAGAGAAAGAGAAGCTGTGAGTGAGAGAGAGAGAAAGAGAAGCTGTGAGAGAGAGAGAGAGAAAGAGAAGCTGTGAGTGAGAGAGAGAAAGCAAAAGAGAAGCTGTGAGTGAGAGAGAAAGAGAAGCTGTGAGTGAGGGAGACAGAGAGAGAAATAGAACCTGTTAGTGAGCAAGAGAGAGAGAAAAAAGAGGAGAAAGAAGGAGAAATCTTCTCACTATTCTACGCATGCCCAAAATCCAGTGTTGTCTCTCATGCAGACAAAGAGGCCTTTGTTTACAAAATGTAAAGGCGACAGGAGATAGAAACCAGATACATTCCTACAGTGAGTGAGAGAGTGAGAAAGAGAAGCTGTGAGTGAGAGAGAGAAAGAGAAGCTGTGAGTGAGAGAGAGAGAGAAAGAGAAGCTGTGAGTGAGAGAGAGAAAAAGAAAGAGAAGCTGTGAGAGAGAGAGAAAGAGAAGCTGTGAGTGAGAGAGAGAGAAAGAGAAGCTGTGAGTGAGTGAGAGAGAGAGAAAGAAAGGAGAAGCTGTGAGTGAGAGAGATAGAGAGAAAGTGAAGCTGTGAGTTAGTGAGAGAGAGAAAGAAAAGCTGTGAGTGAGAGAGAGAGAGAAAGAGAAAATGTGAGTGAGAGAGAGAGAGAGAAAGAGAAGCTGTGAGTGAGAGAGAGAGAAAGAGAAGCTGTGAGTGAGAGAGTGAGAAAGAGAAGCTGTGAGTGAGAGAGTTAGAGAGAGAGAGAAAGAGAAGATGTGTGTGAGTGAGAGAGAGAGAGAATGAGAAGCTGTGTGTGAGAGAGAGAAGCTGTGAGTGAGTGAGAGAGAAGGAGAAGCTGTGAGTTAGTGAGAGAGAGAGAGTGAAGCTGTGAGTGAGAGAGACAGAGAGAAAGAGAAGCTGTGAGTGAGTGAGAGAGAGAGAAAGAGAAGCTCTGTGTGTGAGAGAGAGAGAAAGAGAAGCTGTGTGTGAGAGAGAGAGGACAGCTGTGAGTGAGAGAGACAGAGAGAGAGAAGCTGTGAGTGGGTGAGAGAGAGAGAAAGAGAAGCTGTGAGTGAGAGAGAGAGAGAAAGAGAAGCTGTGAGTGAGTGAGAGAGAGAGAGAGAAAGAGAAGCTGTGAGTGAGTGAGAGAGAGAGAAAGAGAAGCTGTGATTGTGAGAGCCAGAGAGATAAAGAGAAGCTGTGAGTGAGAGAGAGAGAAAAAGAAGCTGTGGGTGAGAGAGAGAGAGAGAGAAGCTGTGAATGAGAGAGAGATAGAAATAGAAGCTGTGAGAGAGAGAGAGAAAGAGAAGCTGTGAGTGAGAGAGTTAGAGAGAGAGAAAGAGAAGCTGTGTGTGAGTGAGAGAGAGAGAGAATGAGAAGCTGTGAGAGAGAGAGAAGCTGTGAGTGAGTGAGAGAGAGAGAAGGAGAAGCTGTGAGTTAGTGAGAGAGAGAGAGTGAAGCTGTGAGTGAGAGAGACAGAGAGAAAGAGAAGCTGTGAGTGAGTGAGAGAGAGAGAAAGAGAAGCTCTGTGTGTGTGAGAGAGAGAGAAAGAGAAGCTGTGTGTGTGTGAGAGAGATAAGCTGTGAGTGAGAGAGACAGAGAGAGAAGCTGTGAGTGGGTGAGAGAGAGAGAAAGAGAAGCTGTGAGTGAGAGAGAGAGAAAGATAAGCTGTGAGTGAGAGAGAGAGAGAGAGAGAGAGAGAGAGAAGCTGTGAGTGAGTGAGAGAGAGAGAAAGAGAAGCTGTGAGTGCGAAAGCTAGAGAGAGAAAGAGAAGCTGTGAGTGAGTGAGAGAGAGAGAAAAAGAAGCTGTGGGTGAGAGAGAGAGAGAGAAAGAGAAGCTGTGTGAGAGAGAGAAAGAGAAGCTGTGTGTGTGTGAGAGAGAGATAAGCTGTGAGTGAGAGAGACAGAGAGAGAGAAGCTGTGAGTAAGTGAGAGAAAGAGAAAGAGAAGCTGTGAATGAGAAAGACAGGGAGAGATTGAGAAGCTGTGAGTGAGTGAGAGAGAGAGAGAAAGAGAAGCTGTGAGTGAGAGAGAGAGAGAAAAAGAGAAGCTGTGAGTGAGTGAGAGAGAGAGAGAAGCTGTGAGTTATTGAGAGAGAGAAAGAGAAGCTGTGAGTGAGAGAGAGATAGAGAGAGAAAGAGCTGTGAGTGAGAGAGAGAAAGAGAAAGAGAAGCTGTGAGTGAGAGAGAGAGAGAAAGAGAAGCTGTGTGTGTGAGAGAGAGAAATAGAAGCTGTGAGTGAGAGAGAGAGAAAGAGAAGCTGTGAGTGAGAGAGAGAGAGAAAGAGCTGTGTGTGAGAGAGAGAGAGAGAAATAGAAGCTGTGAGTGAGTGAGAGAGAAAGAGAATCTGTGTGTGAGAGAGAGAGAAGCTGAGAGTGAGAGAGAGAGAATGAGAATGTGTGTGTGAGAAAGAGAAGCTGTGTGTGTGTGTGAGAGAGAGAGAAGCTGTGAGTGAGAGAGAGAAAGAGAAGCTATGAATGAGAGAGAGAAAGAAAGAAAGAGAAGCTGTGAGTGAGAGAGAGAGAGAAGCTGTGAGTGTGTGAGAGAGAGAATCAGGGAGTGAGTAAGAGAGAGAGGGGGAAGCTGTGAGAGAGAGAGAAATAGAAGCTGTAAGTGAGAGAGAGAGAAAGAGAAGCTGTGAGTGAAAGAGAGAGAGAGAAGCTGTGAGTGAGAGAGAGAGAAAGAGAAGCTGAGTGAGAGTGAGAGAGAAAGAGAAGCTGTGTGAGTGATAGAGAGAGAGAAAGAAAAGCTGAGAGTGAGAGAGAGAGAGAAGCTGTTTCTGAGAGAGAGAGAAAGAGAAGCTGTGAGTGAGAGAGAGAGAGAGAAAGAGAAGCTGTGAGTGAGAGAGAGAGAAAAAGTGAAGCTGTGAGTGAGTGAGAGAGAGAGTGAGAAGCTGTGTGGGAGAGAGAGAGAATCTGGGACTGAGTAAGAGAGAGAGAGGCTGTGAGTGAGAGAGAGAGAGAAGCTGTGAGTAAGAGAGAGAGAGAAAGAGAAGCTGTGAGTGAGAGAGAGTGAGAGAGAGAGAAGCTGTGAGTGAGAGAGAGAGAAGCTGTGAGTGAGAGGGATAGAGAAAGAGAAGCTGTGAGTGAGAGAGAGAAAGAGAAGCTGTGAGTGAGAGAGAGAGAGAAAGAGAAGCTGTGAGTGAGAGAGAGAAAAAGAAAGAGAAGCTGTGAGAGAGAGAGAAAGAGAAGCTGTGAGTGAGAGAGAGAGAAAGAGAAGCTGTGAGTGAGTGAGAGAGAGAGAAAGAAAGGAGAAGCTGTGAGTGAGAGAGATAGAGAGAAAGTGAAGCTGTGAGTTAGTGAGAGAGAGAAAGAAAAGCTGTGAGTGAGAGAGAGAGAGAAAGAGAAAATGTGAGTGAGAGAGAGAGAGAGAAAGAGAAGCTGTGAGTGAGAGAGAGAGAAAGAGAAGCTGTGAGTGAGAGAGTGAGAAAGAGAAGCTGTGAGTGAGAGAGTTAGAGAGAGAGAGAGAGAGAGAAGCTGTGTGTGAGTGAGAGAGAGAGAGAATGAGAAGCTGTGTGAGAGAGAGAGAAGCTGTGAGTGAGTGAGAGAGAAGGAGAAGCTGTGAGTTAGTGAGAGAGAGAGAGTGAAGCTGTGAGTGAGAGAGACAGAGAGAAAGAGAAGCTGTGAGTGAGTGAGAGAGAGAGAAAGAGAAGCTCTGTGTGTGAGAGAGAGAGAAAGAGAAGCTGTGTGTGTGAGAGAGAGAGGACAGCTGTGAGTGAGAGAGACAGAGAGAGAGAAGCTGTGAGTGGGTGAGAGAGAGAGAAAGAGAAGCTGTGAGTGAGAGAGAGAGAGAAAGAGAAGCTGTGAGTGAGTGAGAGAGAGAGAGAGAAAGAGAAGCTGTGAGTGAGTGAGAGAGAGAGAAAGAGAAGCTGTGATTGTGAGAGCCAGAGAGATAAAGAGAAGCTGTGAGTGAGAGAGAGAGAAAAAGAAGCTGTGGGTGAGAGAGAGAGAGAGAGAAGCTGTGAATGAGAGAGAGATAGAAATAGAAGCTGTGAGTGAGAGAGAGAAAGAGAAGCTGTGAGTGAGAGAGTTAGAGAGAGAGAAAGAGAAGCTGTGTGTGAGTGAGAGAGAGAGAATGAGAAGCTGTGAGAGAGAGAGAAGCTGTGAGTGAGTGAGAGAGAGAGAAGGAGAAGCTGTGAGTTAGTGAGAGAGAGAGAGTGAAGCTGTGAGTGAGAGAGACAGAGAGAAAGAGAAGCTGTGAGTGAGTGAGAGAGAGAGAAAGAGAAGCTCTGTGTGTGTGAGAGAGAGAGAAAGAGAAGCTGTGTGTGTGAGAGAGAGATAAGCTGTGAGTGAGAGAGACAGAGAGAGAAGCTGTGAGTGGGTGAGAGAGAGAGAAAGAGAAGCTGTGAGTGAGAGAGAGAGAAAGATAAGCTGTGAGTGAGAGAGAGAGAGAGAGAGAGAGAGAAGCTGTGAGTGAGTGAGAGAGAGAGAAAGAGAAGCTGTGAGTGCGAGAGCTAGAGAGAGAAAGAGAAGCTGTGAGTGAGTGAGAGAGAGAGAAAAAGAAGCTGTGGGTGAGAGAGAGAGAGAGAAAGAGAAGCTGTGTGAGAGAGAGAAAGAGAAGCTGTGTGTGTGAGAGAGAGAGATAAGCTGTGAGTGAGAGAGACAGAGAGAGAGAAGCTGTGAGTAAGTGAGAGAAAGAGAAAGAGAAGCTGTGAATGAGAAAGACAGGGAGAGATTGAGAAGCTGTGAGTGAGTGAGAGAGAGAGAGAAAGAGAAGCTGTGAGAGAGAGAGAGAAAAAGAGAAGCTGTGAGTGAGTGAGAGAGAGAGAGAAGCTGTGAGTTATTGAGAGAGAGAAAGAGAAGCTGTGAGTGAGAGAGAGATAGAGAGAGAAAGAGCTGTGAGTGAGAGAGAGAAAGAGAAAGAGAAGCTGTGAGTGAGAGAGAGAGAGAAAGAGAAGCTGTGTGTGTGAGAGAGAGAAATAGAAGCTGTGAGTGAGAGAGAGAGAAAGAGAAGCTGTGAGTGAGAGAGAGAGAGAAAGAGCTGTGTGTGAGAGAGAGAGAGAGAAAGAGAAGCTGTGAGTGAGTGAGAGAGAAAGAGAATCTGTGTGTGAGAGAGAGAGAAGCTGAGAGTGAGAGAGAGAGAATGAGAAGGTGTGTGTGAGAAAGAGAAGCTGTGTGTGTGTGTGAGAGAGAGAGAAGCTGTGAGTGAGAGAGAGAAAGAGAAGCTATGAATGAGAGAGAGAAAGAAAGAAAGAGAAGCTGTGAGTGAGAGAGAGAGAGAAGCTGTGAGTGTGTGAGAGAGAGAATCAGGGAGTGAGTAAGAGAGAGAGGGGGAAGCTGTGAGAGAGAGAGAAATAGAAGCTGTAAGTGAGAGAGAGAGAAAGAGAAGCTGTGAGTGAAAGAGAGAGAGAGAAGCTGTGAGTGAGAGAGAGAGAAAGAGAAGCTGAGTGAGAGTGAGAGAGAAAGAGAAGCTGTGTGAGTGATAGAGAGAGAGAAAGAAAAGCTGAGAGTGAGAGAGAGAGAGAAGCTGTTTCTGAGAGAGAGAGAAAGAGAAGCTGTGAGTGAGAGAGAGAGAGAGAGAAGCTGTGAGTGAGAGAGAGAGAAAAAGTGAAGCTGTGAGTGAGTGAGAGAGAGAGTGAGAAGCTGTGTGGGAGAGAGAGAGAATCTGGGACTGAGTAAGAGAGAGAGAGGCTGTGAGTGAGAGAGAGAGAGAAGCTGTGAGTAAGAGAGAGAGAGAAAGAGAAGCTGTGAGTGAGAGAGAGTGAGAGAGAGAGAAGCTGTGAGTGAGAGAGAGAGAAGCTGTGAGTGAGAGGGATAGAGAAAGAGAAGCTGTGAGTGAGAGAGAGAGAGAGAAGCTGTGAATGAGCGAGAGTAAAAGAGAAGCTGTGAGTGAGAGAGAGATAAAGAGAAGCTGTGAGTGAGAGAGAGAGAGAAAGAGCAGCTCTGTGTGTGTGAGAGAGAGAGAAAGAGAAGCTGTGTGTGTGAGAGAGAGAGAAGCTGTGAGTGAGAGAGACAGAGAGAGAGAAGCTGTGAGTGGGTGAGAGAGTGAGAGAAAGAGAAGCTGTGAGTGAGAGAGAGGAAAAGAGAAGCTGTGAGTGAGTGAGAGAGAGAGAGAGAAAGAGAAGCTGTGAGTGAGTGAGAGAGAGAGAAAGAGAAGCTGTGAGTGTGAGAGCCAGAGAGAGAAAGAGAAGCTGTGAGTGAGTGAGAGAGAGATAAAAAGAAGCTGTGGGAGAGAGAGAGAGAAGCTGTGAATGAGAGAGAGATAGAAATAGAAGCTGTGAGTGAGAGAGAGAGAAAGAGAAGCTGTGAGTGACAGATAGAGAGAAAGAGAAGCTGTAAGTGAGAGAGAGAGAGAGAGAAGCTGTGAGTGAGAGAGAGAAAGAGAAAGAGAAGCTGTGTGTGAGAGAGAGAAAGAGAAGCTGTGAGTGAGAGAGAGAGAGAAAGAAAGGAGAAGCTGTGAGTGAGAGAGATAGAGAAAAAGTGAAGCTGTGTGTGTGTGTGTGAGAGAGAAATAGTAGCTGTGAGTGAGTGAGAGAGAGAGAGAAAGAGAAGCTGTGAGTGAGTGAGAGAGACAGAGAGAAAGAGAAGCTGTAAGAGAGAGAGAAAGAGAAGCTGTGAGTTAGTGAGAGAAAGAGAAAGAGAAGCTGTGAATGAGAGAGACAGAGAGAGATTGAGAAGCTGTGAGTGAGTGAGAGACAGAGAGAAAGAGAAGCTGTGAGTGAGTGAGAGAGAGACAGAAGCTGTGAGTTATTGAGAGAGAGAGAAAGAGAAGCTGTGAGTGAGAGAGAGATAGAGAGAGAGAGAGAGAAGCTGTGAGTGAGTGAGAGAGAGAGAAAGAGAAGCTGTGAGTGCGAGAGCTAGAGAGAGAAAGAGAAGCTGTGAGTGAGTGAGAGAGAGAGAAAAAGAAGCTGTGGGTGAGAGAGAGAGAGAGAAAGAGAAGCTGTGTGAGAGAGAGAAAGAGAAGCTGTGTGTGTGAGAGAGAGAGATAAGCTGTGAGTGAGAGAGACAGAGAGAGAGAAGCTGTGAGTAAGTGAGAGAAAGAGAAAGAGAAGCTGTGAATGAGAAAGACAGGGAGAGATTGAGAAGCTGTGAGTGAGTGAGAGAGAGAGAGAAAGAGAAGCTGTGAGAGAGAGAGAGAAAAAGAGAAGCTGTGAGTGAGTGAGAGAGAGAGAGAAGCTGTGAGTTATTGAGAGAGAGAAAGAGAAGCTGTGAGTGAGAGAGAGATAGAGAGAGAAAGAGCTGTGAGTGAGAGAGAGAAAGAGAAAGAGAAGCTGTGAGTGAGAGAGAGAGAGAAAGAGAAGCTGTGTGTGTGAGAGAGAGAAATAGAAGCTGTGAGTGAGAGAGAGAGAAAGAGAAGCTGTGAGTGAGAGAGAGAGAGAAAGAGCTGTGTGTGAGAGAGAGAGAGAGAAAGAGAAGCTGTGAGTGAGTGAGAGAGAAAGAGAATCTGTGTGTGAGAGAGAGAGAAGCTGAGAGTGAGAGAGAGAGAATGAGAAGGTGTGTGTGAGAAAGAGAAGCTGTGTGTGTGTGTGAGAGAGAGAGAAGCTGTGAGTGAGAGAGAGAAAGAGAAGCTATGAATGAGAGAGAGAAAGAAAGAAAGAGAAGCTGTGAGTGAGAGAGAGAGAGAAGCTGTGAGTGTGTGAGAGAGAGAATCAGGGAGTGAGTAAGAGAGAGAGGGGGAAGCTGTGAGAGAGAGAGAAATAGAAGCTGTAAGTGAGAGAGAGAGAAAGAGAAGCTGTGAGTGAAAGAGAGAGAGAGAAGCTGTGAGTGAGAGAGAGAGAAAGAGAAGCTGAGTGAGAGTGAGAGAGAAAGAGAAGCTGTGTGAGTGATAGAGAGAGAGAAAGAAAAGCTGAGAGTGAGAGAGAGAGAGAAGCTGTTTCTGAGAGAGAGAGAAAGAGAAGCTGTGAGTGAGAGAGAGAGAGAGAGAAGCTGTGAGTGAGAGAGAGAGAAAAAGTGAAGCTGTGAGTGAGTGAGAGAGAGAGTGAGAAGCTGTGTGGGAGAGAGAGAGAATCTGGGACTGAGTAAGAGAGAGAGAGGCTGTGAGTGAGAGAGAGAGAGAAGCTGTGAGTAAGAGAGAGAGAGAAAGAGAAGCTGTGAGTGAGAGAGAGTGAGAGAGAGAGAAGCTGTGAGTGAGAGAGAGAGAAGCTGTGAGTGAGAGGGATAGAGAAAGAGAAGCTGTGAGTGAGAGAGAGAGAGAGAAGCTGTGAATGAGCGAGAGTAAAAGAGAAGCTGTGAGTGAGAGAGAGATAAAGAGAAGCTGTGAGTGAGAGAGAGAGAGAAAGAGCAGCTCTGTGTGTGTGAGAGAGAGAGAAAGAGAAGCTGTGTGTGTGAGAGAGAGAGAAGCTGTGAGTGAGAGAGACAGAGAGAGAGAAGCTGTGAGTGGGTGAGAGAGTGAGAGAAAGAGAAGCTGTGAGTGAGAGAGAGGAAAAGAGAAGCTGTGAGTGAGTGAGAGAGAGAGAGAGAAAGAGAAGCTGTGAGTGAGTGAGAGAGAGAGAAAGAGAAGCTGTGAGTGTGAGAGCCAGAGAGAGAAAGAGAAGCTGTGAGTGAGTGAGAGAGAGATAAAAAGAAGCTGTGGGAGAGAGAGAGAGAAGCTGTGAATGAGAGAGAGATAGAAATAGAAGCTGTGAGTGAGAGAGAGAGAAAGAGAAGCTGTGAGTGACAGATAGAGAGAAAGAGAAGCTGTAAGTGAGAGAGAGAGAGAGAGAAGCTGTGAGTGAGAGAGAGAAAGAGAAAGAGAAGCTGTGTGTGAGAGAGAGAAAGAGAAGCTGTGAGTGAGAGAGAGAGAGAAAGAAAGGAGAAGCTGTGAGTGAGAGAGATAGAGAAAAAGTGAAGCTGTGTGTGTGTGTGTGAGAGAGAAATAGTAGCTGTGAGTGAGTGAGAGAGAGAGAGAAAGAGAAGCTGTGAGTGAGTGAGAGAGACAGAGAGAAAGAGAAGCTGTAAGAGAGAGAGAAAGAGAAGCTGTGAGTTAGTGAGAGAAAGAGAAAGAGAAGCTGTGAATGAGAGAGACAGAGAGAGATTGAGAAGCTGTGAGTGAGTGAGAGACAGAGAGAAAGAGAAGCTGTGAGTGAGTGAGAGAGAGACAGAAGCTGTGAGTTATTGAGAGAGAGAGAAAGAGAAGCTGTGAGTGAGAGAGAGATAGAGAGAGAAAGAGAAGCTGTGAGTGAGAGAGAGAAAGAGAAGCTGTGAGTGAGAGAGTGAGAGAGATAGAGAAGTTGTGAGTGAGGGAGACAGAGAGTGAAATAGAACCTGTGCGTGAGAGAGAGAGAGAGAGAGAAGCTGTGAGTGAAAGAGAGAGAGAAAGAGAAGCTGCGAGTGAGAGAGAGAAACAGAAGCTGAGTGAGAGAGAGAGATAGAGAAAGAGAAGGTTTGAGTGAGTGAGAGAGCGAGAGAAAGAGAAGCTGTGAGTGAGAGAGAGAGAAAGAGAAGGTGTGAGAGAGAAAGAGAAGCTGTGAGTGAGAGAGTGAAAGAGAAGCGGTGAATGATTGAGAGAGAGAGAAAGAGAAGCTGTGAGTGAGAGAGAGAAAGAGAAGCTGTGAGTGAGAGAGAGAGAGAAAGAAAGGGGAAGATGTGAGTGAGAGAGATAGAGAGAAAGTGAAGCTGTGTGTGAGAGAGACAGAAATAGTAGCTGTGAGTGAGTGAGAGAGAGAGAAAGAGAAGCTGTGAGTGAGAGAGAAAGAGAAGCTGTGAGTAAGTGAGAGAAAGAGAAAGAGAAGCTGTGAATGAGAGAGACAGAGAGAGATTGAGACGCTGTGAGTGAGTGAGAGAGAGAGAGAAAGAGAATCTGTGAGTGAGAGAGAGAGAAAAAAGAGAAGCTGTGAGTGAGTGAGAGAGAGAGAGAAGCTGTGAGTTATTGAGAGAGAGAGAGAAAGAGAAGCTGTGAGTGAGAGAGAGAGAGAGAAAGAGCTGTGAGTGAGAGAGAGAAAGAGAAAGAGAAGCTGTGAGTGAGAGAGAGAGAGAAAGAGAAGCTGTGTGTGTGTGTGTGAGAGAGAAATAGAAGCTGTGAGTGAGAGAGAGAGAAAGAGAAGCTGTGAGTGAGAGAGAGAGAGAGAGAAAGAGGAGCTGTGTGTGTGAGAGAGAGAGAAAGAGAAGCTGTGAGTGAGTGAGAGAGAAAGAGAAGCTGTGTGTGTGAGAGAGAGAAGCTGAGAGTGAGAGAGAGAGAATGAGAAAGTGTGAGTGAGAGAGAAAGAGAAGCTGTGTGTGTGTGAGAGAGAGAGAAGCTGTGAGTGAGAGAGAGAAAGAGAAGCTATGAGTGAGAGAGAGAAAGAAAGAAAGAGAAGCTGTGAGTGAGAGAGAGAGAGAAGCTGTGAGTGTGTGTGAGAGAGAATCAGGGAGTGAGTAAGAGAGAGAGCGGGAAGCTGTGAGTGAGAGAGAGAGAAATAGAAGCTGTAAGTGAGAGAGAGAGAAAGAGAAGCTGTGAGTGAAAGAGAGAGAGAGAAGCTGTGAGTGAGAGAGAGAGAAAGGGAAGCTGAGTGAGAGCGAGAGAGAAAGAGAAGCTGTGTGAGTGATAGAGAGAGAGAAAGAAAAGCTGAGAGTGAGAGAGAGAGAGAAGCTGTTTGTGAGAGAGAGAGAAAGAGAAGCTGTGAGTGAGAGAGAGAGAGAAAGAAAAGCTGTGAGTGAGAGAGAGAGAGAAAGTGAAGCTGTGAGTGAGTGAGAGAGAGAGTGAGAAGCTGTGTGGGAGAGAGAGAGAGAATCTGGGACTGAGTAAGAGAGAGAGAGGCTGTGAGTGAGAGAGAGAGAGAGAAGCTGTGAGTAAGAGAGAGAGAGAAAGAGAAGCTGTGTGAGAGAGAGTGAGAGAGAGAGAAGCTGTGAGTGAGAGAGAGAGAAGCTGTGAGTGAGAGGGAGAGAGAAAGAGAAGCTGTGACTGAGAGAGAGAGAGAGAAGCTGTGAATGAGCGAGAGTGAAAGAGAAGCTGTGAGTGAGAGAGAGAGATAAAGAGAAGCTGTAAGTGAGAGAGAGAGAAAGAGAAGCTGTGAGTGAGAGAGAGAGAGAAAGAGAAGCTGTGAGTGAGAAAGGGAGAGAGAGAAGCTGTGAATGAGAGACAGAGAAAGAGAAAGAGAAGCTGTGAGTGTGAGAGAGAGAGAAAGAAAGGAGAAGCTGTGAGTGAGAGAGATAGAGAAAAAGTGAAGCTGTGTGTGTGTGAGAGAGAAATAGTAGCTGTGAGTGAGTGAGAGAGAGAGAGAAAGAGAAGCTGTGAGTGAGTGAGAGAGAGAGAGATAAAGAGAAGCTGTAAGAGAGAGAGAGAAAGAGAAGCTGTGAGTTAGGGAGAGAAAGAGAAAGAGAAGCTGTGAATGAGAGAGACAGAGAGAGATTGAGAAACTGTGAGTGAGTGAGAGAGAGAAAGAGAAGCTGTGAGTGAGAGAGAGAGAGAAAGAGAAGCTGCGAGTGAGAGAGAGAGAGAAATTGAAGCTGTGAGTGAGAGAGAGAGAGAGAAAGAGAAGCTGTGAGTGAGAAAGGGAGAGAGAGAAGCTGTGGGTGTGAAAGAGAGACAGAAAGAGAAGCTGTGAGTGAGAGAGAGAAAGAAAGAGAAGCTGTGCGAGAGAGAGAGAGAGAATCTGTGAGTGAGAGAGAGAGAAAGAGAAACTGTGAGTGAGAGAGAGAAAGAAAGAAAGAGAAGCTGTGAGTGAGAGAGAAATAGAAGCTGTGAGTGAGAAAGAGAGACAGAGAAGCTGTGTATGAGAGAGAAAGAGAATGTGAGTGAGAAAGAGAGAAAGGGGAGCTGTGAGTGAGAGAGAGAGAGAGAAAGTGAAGCTGCAAGTGAGAGAGAGAGAGAAAGAGAAGCTGTGAGTGAGAGAGAGAGAAAAAACGAGAAGCTGAGAGTGAGAGAGAGAGAAAGAGAAGCTGTGAGTGACGAGAGAGAGAAAGTGTAGCTGTGAGTGAGAGAGAGGAAGAGAAGCTGTGAGTGAGAGAGAGAGAAAGAGAAGTTGTGAGTGAGAGAGAGAGGGAGAAAGAGAAGCTGTGAGTGAGAGAGAGAGAGAAAGAGAAGCTGTGAGTGAGTGAGAGAAGGAGAAAATGTGAACCTGTGAGTGAGAGAGAGAGAGAAAGAGAAGCTGTGAGAGAGTGAGAGAGAGAGAGAAGCTGTGAGTGAGTGAGAGAGAGAGCGCATCTGTGTGTGTGTGAGAGAGAGAAGTGTGTGAGAGAGAAAGAGAAGCTGTGAGAGAGAGGGAGAGAAAAAGAAGCTGTGTGCGAGAGAAAGAGAGAGAGAAAGAGAATCTGTGAGTGAGAGAAAGAGAGAAAGAGAAGCTGTGAGTGAGAGAGTGAGAGAGAGAAAGTGAAGCTATGTGAGAGAGAGAGAGAGAGAAGCTGTGAGTGAGAGAGAGAAAGAGAAATAGAAGCTGTGAGTGAGAGAGAGAGAGAAAGAGAAGCTGTGAGTGAGAGAGAGAGAGAAAAAGAAGCTATGAGAGAGAGAGAAAGAGAACCTGTGAGTGAGAGAGTGAGAGAGAGAAAGTGAAGCTATGTGTTAGAGAGAGAGAGAGAAGCTGTGAGTGGGAGAGAGAGAGAAATTGAAGTTGTGAGTGAGAGAGAGTGAAATTGAAGCTGTGAGTGAAAGAGAGAGAGAGAGAGAAAGAGAAGCTGTGAGTGAGAAAGGGAGAGAGAGAGAAGCTGTGAGTGAGAGAGAGAGAAAGAGAAGCTGTGAGTGAGAGAGAGAGAAAGAGAAGCTGTGAGTGAGAGAGAGAGAGAAAGAGAAGCTGTGAGTGTGAGAGAGAAGGTGAAAGAGAAGCTGCGAGTGAGAGAGAGAGAAAGAGAAGCTGTGAGTGAGAGAGAGAATGAAAGAGAAGCTGTGTGTGTGTGAGAGAGAGAAAGAGAAGCTGTGTGTGTGAGAGAGAGGGAAGCTGTCTGTGAGAGAGAGAGACAAATTGAAGCTGTGAGTGAGAGAGAGAGAAATTGAAGCTGTGAGTGAGAGAGAGAGAAAGAGAAGGTGTGAGTGAGAGAGTGAGAGAGAGAAAGAGAAGCTATGTGAGAGAGAGAGAGAAGCTGTGAGTGAGAGAGAGAAAGAGAAATAGAAGCTGTGTGTGTGAGAGAGAGAAAGAGAAGCTGTGAGTGAGAGAGAGAGAGAAAAAGAAGCTGTGTGAGAGAGAGAGAGAAGCTGTGAGTGGGAGAGAGAGAGAGAAATTGAAGCTGTGAGTGAGAGAGAGAGAAATTGAAGCTGTGAGTGAGAGAGAGAGAGAGAAAGAGAAGCTGTGAGTGAGAAAGGGAGAGAGAAGCTGTGAATGAGAGAGAGAGAAAGAGAAAGAGAAGCTGTGAGTGTGAGAGAGAGAGAAAGAGAAGCTGTGAGTGAGAGACAGAGACAGAGAAAGAGAAAGAGAAACTGTGTGAGAGAGAGAGACATTGAAGCTGTGAGTGAGAGAAAGAGAAATTGAAGCTGTGAGTGATAGAGAGAGAGAGAAGCTGTGAGTGTGAAAGACAGAGAGAAAGAGAAGCTGTGAGTGAGAGAGAGAGAGCATCTGTGTGCATGTGAGAGAGAGAGAATTGTGTGAGAGAGAAAGAGAAGCTGTGAGAGAGAGAGAGAAAGAAAGAGAAGCTGTGTGCGAGAGAGAGAGAGAGAAGCTGTGAGTGAGAGAGAGAGAAAGAGAAACTGTGAGTGAGAGAGAGAGAGAAAGAAAGAGAAGCTGTGAGTGAGAGAGAAATAGAAGCTGTGAGTGAGAGAGAGAGACAGAGAAGCTGTGTATGAGAGAGAAAGAGAATGTGAGTGAGAGAGAGAGAAACGGGAGCTGTGAGTGAGAGAGAGAGAGAAAGTGAAGCTGCGAGTGAGAGAGAGAGAGAGAAAGAGAAGCTGTGAGTGAGAGAGAGAGAAAACGAGAAGCTAAGAGTGAGAGAGAGAGAAAGAGAAGCTGTGATTGACGAGAGAGAGAAAGTGTAGCTGTGAGTGAGAGAGAGGAAGAGAAGCTGTGAGTGAGAGAGAGAGAGAGAGAGAAGCTGTGAGTGAGAGAGAGAGGGAGAAAGAGAAGCTGTGAGTGAGAGAGAGAGAGAAATAGAAGCTGTGAGTGAGAGAGAGAGAGAAAGAGAAGCTGTGAGTGACAGACAGAGAGAGAAAGAAGCTATGAGAAAGAGAGAAAGAGAAGCTGTAAGTGAGTGAGTGAGAGAGAGAAAGTGAAGCTATGTGTGAGAGAGAGAAGCTGTGAGAGGGAGAGAGAGAGAAATTGAAGTTGTGAGTGAGAGAGAGTGAAATTGAAGCTGTGAGTGAGAGAGAAAGAGAGAAAGAGAAGCTGTGAGTGAGAAAGGGAGAGAGAGAGAAGCTGTGAGTGAGAGAGAGAGAAAGAGAAGCTGTGAGAGAGAGAGAGAGAAAGAGAAGCTGTGAGTGAGAGAGAGAGAAAGAGAAGCTGTGAGTGTGAGAGAGAGGGAGAAAGAGAAGCTGTGAGTGAGAGAGAGAGAGAAAGAGAAGCTGTGAGTGAGTGAGAGAAGGAGAAAATGTGAACCTGTGAGTGAGAGAGAGAGAGAAAGAGAAGCTGTGAGAGAGTGAGAGAGAGAGAGAAGCTGTGAGTGAGTGAGAGAGAGAGAGCATCTGTGTGTGAGAGAGAGAGAGAAGTGTGTGAGAGAGAAAGAGAAGCTGTGAGAGAGAGGGAGAGAAAAAGTAGCTGTGTGCGAGAGAGAGAGAGAGAGAGAAAGAGAATCTGTGAGTGAGAGAAAGAGAGAAAGAGAAGCTGTGAGTGAGAGAGTGAGAGAGAGAAAGTGAAGCTATGTGAGAGAGAGAGAGAGAGAAGCTGTGAGTGAGAGAGAAAGAGAAATAGAAGCTGTGAGTGAGAGAGAGAGAGAAAGGGAAGCTGTGAGTGAGAGAGAGAGAGAAAAAGAAGCTATGAGAGAGAGAGAAAGAGAAGCTGTGAGTGAGAGAGTGAGAGAGAGAAAGTGAAGCTATGTGTTAGAGAGAGAGAGAGAAGCTGTGAGTGGGAGAGAGAGAGAAATTGAAGTTGTGAGTGAGAGAGAGTGAAATTGAAGCTGTGAGTGAGTGAGAGAGAGAGAGAGAGAAAGAGAAGCTGTGAGTGAGAAAGGGAGAGAGAGAGAGAAGCTGTGAGTGAGAGAGAGAGAAAGAGAAGCTGTGAGTGAGAGAGAGAGAAAGAGAAGCTGTGAGTGAGAGAGAGAGAGAAAGAGAAGCTGTGAGTGTGAGAGAGAAGGAGAAAGAGAAGCTGCGAGTGAGAGAGAGAGAAAGAGAAGCTGTGAGTGAGAGAGAGAATGAAAGAGAAGCTGTGTGTGAGAGAGAGAGAGAAAGAGAAGCTGTGTGTGTGAGAGAGAGAGAAGCTGTCTGTGAGAGAGAGAGACAAATTGAAGCTGTGAGTGAGAGAGAGAGAAATTGAAGCTGTGAGTGAGAGAGAGAGAAAGAGAAGGTGTGAGTGAGAGAGTGAGAGAGAGAAAGAGAAGCTATGTGTGAGAGAGAGAGAAGCTGTGAGTGAGAGAGAGAAAGAGAAATAGAAGCTGTGAGTGAGAGAGAGAGAAAGAGAAGCTGTGAGTGAGAGAGAGAGAGAAAAAGAAGCTGTGTGTGAGAGAGAGAGAAGCTGTGAGTGGGAGAGAGAGAGAAATTGAAGCTGTGAGTGAGAGAGAGAGAAATTGAAGCTGTGAGTGAGAGAGAGAGAGAGAAAGAGAAGCTGTGAGTGAGAAAGGGAGAGAGAAGCTGTGAATGAGAGAGAGAGAAAGAGAAAGAGAAGCTGTGAGTGTGAGAGAGAGAGAAAGAGAAGCTGTGAGTGAGAGACAGAGACAGAGAAAGAGAAAGAGAAGCTGTGTGAGAGGGAGAGACATTGAAGCTGTGAGTGAGAGAAAGAGAAATTGAAGCTGTGACTGATAGAGAGAGAGAGAGAAGCTGTGAGTTTGAAAGACAGAGAGAAAGAGAAGCTGTGAGTGAGAGAGAGAGCATCTGTGTGCATGTGAGAGAGAGAGAATTGTGTGAGAGAGAAAGAGAAGCTGTGAGAGAGAGAGAGAAAGAAAGAGAAGCTGTGTGCGAGAGAGAGAGAGAGAAGCTGTGAGTGAGAGAGAGAGAAAGAAAAACTGTGAGTGAGAGAGAGAGAGAAAGAAAGAGAAGCTGTGTGAGAGAGAAATAGAAGCTGTGAGTGAGAGAGAGAGACAGAGAAGCTGTGTATGAGAGAGAAAGAGAATGTGAGTGAGAGAGAGAGAAACGGGAGCTGTGAGTGAGATAGAGAGAGAAAGTGAAGCTGCGAGTGAGAGAGAGAGAGAGAAAGAGAAGCTGTGAGTGAGAGAGAGAGAAAACGAGAAGCTAAGAGTGAGAGAGAGAGAAAGAGAAGCTGTGAGTGACGAGAGAGAGAAAGTGTAGCTGTGAGTGAGAGAGAGGAAGAGAAGCTGTGAGTGAGAGAGAGAGAGAAAGAGAAGCTGTGAGTGAGAGAGAGAGGGAGAAAGAGAAGCTGTGAGTGAGAGAGAGAGAGAAATAGAAGCTGTGAGTGAGAGAGAGAGAGAAAGAGAAGCTGTGAGTGAGAGAGAGAGAGAGAAAGAAGCTATGAGAGAGAGAGAAAGAGAAGCTGTGAGTGAGAGATTGAGAGAGAGAAAGTAAAGCTATGTGAGAGAGAGAGAAGCTGTGAGAGGGAGAGAGAGAGAAATTGAAGTTGTGAGTGAGAGAGAGTGAATTTGAAGCTGTGAGTGAGAGAGAAAGAGAGAAAGAGAAGCTGTGAGTGAGAAAGGGAGAGAGAGAGAGAAGCTGTGAGTGAGAGAGAGAGAAAGAGAAGCTGTGAGAGAGAGAGAGAGAAAGAGAAGCTGTGAGTGAGAGAGAGAGAAAGAGAAGCTGTGAGTGTGAGAGAGAGGGAGAAAGAGAAGCTGTGAGTGAGAGAGAGAGAGAAAGAGAAGCTGTGAGTGAGTGAGAGAAGGAGAAAATGTGAACCTGTGAGTGAGAGAGAGAGAGAAAGAGAAGCTGTGAGAGAGTGAGAGAGAGAGAGAAGCTGTGAGTGAGTGAGAGAGAGAGAGCATCTGTGTGTGAGAGAGAGAGAGAAGTGTGTGAGAGAGAAAGAGAAGCTGTGAGAGAGAGGGAGAGAAAAAGAAGCTGTGTGCGAGAGAGAGAGAGAGAGAGAAAGAGAATCTGTGAGTGAGAGAAAGAGAGAAAGAGAAGCTGTGAGTGAGAGAGTGAGAGAGAGAAAGTGAAGCTATGTGAGAGAGAGAGAGAGAGAAGCTGTGAGTGAGAGAGAAAGAGAAATAGAAGCTGTGAGTGAGAGAGAGAGAGAAAGGGAAGCTGTGAGTGAGAGAGAGAGAGAAAAAGAAGCTATGAGAGAGAGAGAAAGAGAAGCTGTGAGTGAGAGAGTGAGAGAGAGAAAGTGAAGCTATGTGTTAGAGAGAGAGAGAGAAGCTGTGAGTGGGAGAGAGAGAGAAATTGAAGTTGTGAGTGAGAGAGAGTGAAATTGAAGCTGTGAGTGAGTGAGAGAGAGAGAGAGAGAAAGAGAAGCTGTGAGTGAGAAAGGGAGAGAGAGAGAGAAGCTGTGAGTGAGAGAGAGAGAAAGAGAAGCTGTGAGTGAGAGAGAGAGAAAGAGAAGCTGTGAGTGAGAGAGAGAGAGAAAGAGAAGCTGTGAGTGTGAGAGAGAAGGAGAAAGAGAAGCTGCGAGTGAGAGAGAGAGAAAGAGAAGCTGTGAGTGAGAGAGAGAATGAAAGAGAAGCTGTGTGTGAGAGAGAGAGAGAAAGAGAAGCTGTGTGTGTGAGAGAGAGAGAAGCTGTCTGTGAGAGAGAGAGACAAATTGAAGCTGTGAGTGAGAGAGAGAGAAATTGAAGCTGTGAGTGAGAGAGAGAGAAAGAGAAGGTGTGAGTGAGAGAGTGAGAGAGAGAAAGAGAAGCTATGTGTGAGAGAGAGAGAAGCTGTGAGTGAGAGAGAGAAAGAGAAATAGAAGCTGTGAGTGAGAGAGAGAGAAAGAGAAGCTGTGAGTGAGAGAGAGAGAGAAAAAGAAGCTGTGTGTGAGAGAGAGAGAAGCTGTGAGTGGGAGAGAGAGAGAAATTGAAGCTGTGAGTGAGAGAGAGAGAAATTGAAGCTGTGAGTGAGAGAGAGAGAGAGAAAGAGAAGCTGTGAGTGAGAAAGGGAGAGAGAAGCTGTGAATGAGAGAGAGAGAAAGAGAAAGAGAAGCTGTGAGTGTGAGAGAGAGAGAAAGAGAAGCTGTGAGTGAGAGACAGAGACAGAGAAAGAGAAAGAGAAGCTGTGTGAGAGGGAGAGACATTGAAGCTGTGAGTGAGAGAAAGAGAAATTGAAGCTGTGACTGATAGAGAGAGAGAGAGAAGCTGTGAGTTTGAAAGACAGAGAGAAAGAGAAGCTGTGAGTGAGAGAGAGAGCATCTGTGTGCATGTGAGAGAGAGAGAATTGTGTGAGAGAGAAAGAGAAGCTGTGAGAGAGAGAGAGAAAGAAAGAGAAGCTGTGTGCGAGAGAGAGAGAGAGAAGCTGTGAGTGAGAGAGAGAGAAAGAAAAACTGTGAGTGAGAGAGAGAGAGAAAGAAAGAGAAGCTGTGTGAGAGAGAAATAGAAGCTGTGAGTGAGAGAGAGAGACAGAGAAGCTGTGTATGAGAGAGAAAGAGAATGTGAGTGAGAGAGAGAGAAACGGGAGCTGTGAGTGAGATAGAGAGAGAAAGTGAAGCTGCGAGTGAGAGAGAGAGAGAGAAAGAGAAGCTGTGAGTGAGAGAGAGAGAAAACGAGAAGCTAAGAGTGAGAGAGAGAGAAAGAGAAGCTGTGAGTGACGAGAGAGAGAAAGTGTAGCTGTGAGTGAGAGAGAGGAAGAGAAGCTGTGAGTGAGAGAGAGAGAGAAAGAGAAGCTGTGAGTGAGAGAGAGAGGGAGAAAGAGAAGCTGTGAGTGAGAGAGAGAGAGAAATAGAAGCTGTGAGTGAGAGAGAGAGAGAAAGAGAAGCTGTGAGTGAGAGAGAGAGAGAGAAAGAAGCTATGAGAGAGAGAGAAAGAGAAGCTGTGAGTGAGAGATTGAGAGAGAGAAAGTAAAGCTATGTGAGAGAGAGAGAAGCTGTGAGAGGGAGAGAGAGAGAAATTGAAGTTGTGAGTGAGAGAGAGTGAATTTGAAGCTGTGAGTGAGAGAGAAAGAGAGAAAGAGAAGCTGTGAGTGAGAAAGGGAGAGAGAGAGAAGCTGTGAGTGAGAGAGAGAGAAAGAGAAGCTGTGTGAGAGAGAGAGAGAAAGAGAAGCTGTGAGTGAGAGAGAGAGAGAGAGAAGCTGTGAGTGTGAGAGAGAAGGAGAAAGAGAAGCTGCGAGTGAGAGAGAGAGAAAGAGAAGCTGTGAGTGAGAGAGAGAGTGAAAGAGAAGCTGTGTGTGAGAGAGAGAGAGAAAGAGAAGCTGTGTGTGTGAGAGAGAGAGAAGCTGTCTGTGAGAGAGAGAGACAAATTGAAGCTGTGAGTGAGAGAGAGAGAAATTGAAGCTGTGAGTGAGAGAGAGGGAAAGAGAAGGTGTGAGTGAGAGAGTGAGAGAGAGAAAGAGAAGCTATGTGAGAGAGAGAGAGAAGCTGTGAGTGAGAGAGAGAAAGAGAAATAGAAGCTGTGAGTGAGAGAGAGAGAAAGAGAAGCTGTGAGTGAGAGAGAGAGAGAAAAAGAAGCTGTGTGTGAGAGAGAGAGAAGCTGTGAGTGGGGGAGAGAGAGAAATTGAAGCTGTCAGTGAGAGAGAGAGAAATTGAAGCTGTGAGTGAGAGAGAGAGAGAGAAAGAGAAGCTGTGAGTGAGAAAGGGAGAGAGAAGCTGTGAATGAGAGAGAGAGAAAGAGAAAGAGAAGCTGTGAGTGTGAGAGAGAGAGAAAGAGAAGCTGTGAGTGAGAGACAGAGACAGAGAAAGAGAAAGAGAAGCTGTGTGAGAGAGAGAGACATTGAAGCTGTGAGTGAGAGAAAGAGAAATTGATGCTGTGAGTGATAGAGAGAGAGAGAAGCTGTGAGTGTGAAAGACAGAGAGAAAGAGAAGCTGTGAGTGAGAGAGAGAGCATCTGTGTGCATGTGAGAGAGAGAGAATTGTGTGAGAGAGAAAGAGAAGCTGTGAGAGAGAGAGAGAAAGAAAGAGAAGCTGTGTGCGAGAGAGAGAGAAGCTGTGAGTGAGAGAGAGAGAAAGAGAAACTGTGAGTGAGAGAGAGAGAGAAAGAAAGAGAAGCTGTGAGTGAGAGAGAAATAGAAGCTGTGAGTGAGAGAGAGAGACAGAGAAGCTGTGTATGAGAGAGAAAGAGAATGTGAGTGAGAGAGAGAGAAACGGGAGCTGTGAGTGAGAAAGAGAGAGAAAGTGAAGCTGCGAGTGAGAAAGAGAGAGAGAAAGAGAAGCTGTGAGTGAGAGAGAGAGAAAACGAGAAGCTAAGAGTGAGAGAGAGAGAAAGAGAAGCTGTGAGTGACGAGAGAGAGAAAGTGTAGCTGTGAGTGAGAGAGAGGAAGAGAAGCTGTGAGTGAGAGAGAGAGGGAGAAAGAGAAGCTGTGAGTGAGAGAGAGAGAGAAATAGAAGCTGTGAGTGAGAGAGAGAGAGAAAGAGAAGCTATGAGTGAGAGAGAGAGAGAAAAAGAAGCTATGAGAGAGAGAGAAAGAGAAGCTGTGAGTGAGAGAGTGAGAGAGAGAAAGTGAAGCTATGTGAGAGAGAGAGAAGCTGTGAGAGGGAGAGAGAGAGAAATTGAAGTTGTGAGTGAGAGAGAGTGAAATTGAAGCTGTGAGTGAGAGAGAAAGAGAGAAAGAGAAGCTGTGAGTGAGAAAGGGAGAGAGAGAGAGAAGCTGTGAGTGAGAGAGAGAAAGAGAAGCTGTGAGTGAGAGAGAGAGAAAGAGAAGCTGTGCGTGAGAGAGAGAGAGAAAGAGAAGCTGTGAGTGTGAGAGAGAAAGAGAAAGAGAAGCTGCGAGTGAGAGAGAGAGAAAGAGAAGCTGTGAGTGAGAGAGAGAGTGAAAGAGAAGCTGTGTGTGTGAGAGAGAGAGAAAGAGAAGCTGTGTGTGAGAGAGTGAGAGAAGCTGTCTGTGAGAGAGAGAGAGAGAAATTGAAGCTGTGAGTGAGAGAGAGAGAAATTGAAGCTGTGAGTGAGAGAGAGAGAAAGAGAAGCTGTGAGTGTGAAAGAGAGAGAGAAAGAGCAGCTGTGTGTGTCAGAGAGAGAGAGAGCATCTGTGTGTGTGTGAGAGAGAAGTGTGTGAGAGAGAAAGAGAAGCTGTGAGAGAGAGGGAGAGAAAAAGAAGCTGTGTGCGAGAGAGAGAGAGAGAGAAAATCTGTGAGAGAGAGAGAGAGAAAGAGAAGCTGTGAGTGAGAGAGTGAGAGAGAGAAAGAGAAGCTATGTGAGAGAGAGAGAGAAGCTGTGAGTGAGAGAGAGAAAGAGAAATAGAAGCAGTGAGTGAGAGAGATAGAGATAGAGAAGCTGTGAGTGAGAGAGAGAGAAAAAGAAGCTGTGTGAGAGAGAGAGAAGCTGTGAGTGGGAGAGAGAGAGAAATTGAAGCTGTGAGTGAGAGAGAGAGAAATTGAAGCTGTGAGTGAGAGAGAGAGAGAAAGAGAAGCTGTGAGTGAGAAAGGGAGAGAGAGAAGCTGTGAATGAGAGAGAGAGAAAGAGAAGCTGTGAGTGAGAGAGAGAGAAAGAGAAGCTGTGAGTGAGAGAGAGCGAGAAAGAGAAGCTGCGAGTGAGAGAGAGAAAGAGAAGCTGTGAGTGAGAGAGAGAGAAAGAGAAGCTGTGTGTGTGTGAGAGAGAGAGAAGCTGTGTGTGTGAGAGAGAAAGAGAAGCTGTGAGTGCGAGAGAGAGAGAGAGAGAAGCTGTGAGTGAGAGAGAGAGAATGAGAAGCTGTGAGAGAGAGAGTGAGAGAAGCTGTGAGTGAGAGAGAGAAAGAGAAGCTGTGAGTGAGAGAGAAATAGAAGCTGTGAGTGAGAGAGAGAGAGAGACAGAGAAGCTGTGTGTGAGAGAGAAAGAGAATCTGTGAGTGAGAGAGAGAGAAAGGGGAGCTGTGAGAGAGAGAGAGAAAGAGAAGCTGTGAGTGAGAGAGAGAGAGATAAAGAGAAGCTGTGAGTGAGAGAGAGAGAGAGAGAAGCTGTGAGTGAGAGAGTGAGAGAGAGAAAGAGAAGCTATGTGAGAGAGAGAGAACCTGTGAGTGAGAGAGGAAAAGAGAAATAGAAGCTGTGAGTGAGAGAGAGAGAGAAAGAGAAGCTGTGAGTGAGAGAGAGAGAAAAAGAAGCTGTGTGAGAGAGAGAGAAGCTGTGAGTGGGAGAGAGATAAATTGAAGCTGTGAGTGAGAGAGAGAGAAAGGGGAGCTGTGAGAGAGAGAGAGAAAGTGAAGCTGTGAGTGAGAGAGAGAGAGATAAAGAGAAGCTGTGAGTGAGAGAGAGAGAGAAAACGAGAAGCTGAGAGTGAGAGAGAGAGAAAGAGAAGGTGTGAGTGAGAGAGAGAGAGAAAGTGAGCTGTGAGTGAGAGAGAGAAAGAGAAGGTGTGAGTGAGAGAGAGAGAGAGAAAGAGAAGCTGTGAGTGAGAGAGAGAGGGAGAAAGAGAAGCTGTGAGTGAGAGAGAGAGAGAAAGAGAAGCTGGGAGTGAGTGAGAGAAAGAGAAAATGTGAACCTGTGTGTGTGAGAGAGAGAGAAAGAGAAGCTGTGAGTGAGTGAGAGAGAGAGAGCATCTGTGTGTGAGAGAGAGAAGTGTGTGAGAGAGAAAGAGATGCTGTGAGAGAGAGGGAGAGAAAAAGAAGCTGTGTGCAAGAGAGAGAGAGTGAGAAAGAGAATCTGTGAGTGAGAGAGAGAGAGAAAGAGAAGCTGTGAGTGAGAGAGTGAGAGAGAGAAAGAGAAGCTATGTGAGAGAGAGAGAGAAGCTGTGAGTGAGAGAGGAAAAGAGAAATAGAAGCTGTGAGTGAGAGAGAGAGAGAAAGAGGTGTGAGTGAGAGAGAGAGAGAAAAAGAAGCTGTGTGAGAGAGAAGATGTGAGTGGGAGAGAGAGAGAAATTGAAGCTGTGAGTGAGAGAGAGAGAAATTGAAGCTGTGAGTAAGAGAGAGAGAAATTGAAGCTGTGAGTGAGAGAGAGAGAGAAGCTGTGAGTGAAGAGAGAGAAAGAGAAGCTGTGAGTGAGAGAGAGCGAGAAAGAGAAGCTGTGAGTGAGAGAGAGAAAGAGAAAGAGAAGCTGTGAGTGAGAGAGAAATAGAAGCTGTGAGTGAGAGAGAGAGACAGAGAAGCTGTGTATGAGAGAGAAAGAGAATGTGAGTGAGAGAGAGAGAAAGGGGAGCTGTGAGTGAGAGAGAGAGAGAAAGTGAAGCTGCGAGTGAGAGAGAGAGAGAGAGAAAGAGAAGCTGTGAGTGAGAGAGAGAGAGGAAACGAGAAGCTGAGAGTGAGAGAGAGAGAAAGAGAAGCTGTGAGTGACGAGAGAGAGAAAGTGTAGCTGTGAGTGAGAGAGAGGAAGAGAAGCTGTGAGTGAGAGAGAGAGAGAAAGAGAAGCTGTGAGTGAGAGAGAGAGGGAGAAAGAGAAGCTGTGAGTGAGAGAGAGAGAGAAAGAGAAGCTGTGAGTGAGTGAGAGAAGGAGAAAATGTGAACCTGTGAGTGAGAGAGAGAGAGAAAGAGAAGCTGTGAGTGAGTGAGAGAGAGAGAGAGAAAAAGAAGCTGTGTGCGAGAGAGAGAGAGAAAGAGAATCTGTGAGTGAGAGAGTGAGAGAGTGAGAGAGAGAAAGTGAAGCTATGTGAGAGAGAGAGAGAGAAGCTGTGAGTGAGAGAGAGAAAGAGAAATAGAAGCTGTGAGTGAGAGAGAGAGAGAAAGAGAAGCTGTGAGTGAGAGAGAGAGAGAAAAAGAAGCTATGAGAGAGAGAGAAAGAGAAGCTGTTAGTGAGAGAGTGAGAGAGAGAAAGTGAAGCTATGTGAGAGAGAGAGAGAGAAAAGCTGTGAGTGGGAGAGAGAGAGAAATTGAAGTTGTGAGTGAGAGAGAGCGAAATTGAAGCTGTGAGTGAGAGCGAAAGAGAGAAAGAGAAGCTGTGAGTGAGAAAGGGAGAGAGAGAGAAGCTGTGAGTGAGAGAGAGAAAGAGAAGCTGTGAGTGAGAGAGAGAGAAAGAGAAGCTGTGCATGAGAGAGAGAGAAAGAGAAGCTGTGAGTGTCTGAGAGAAAGAGAAAGAGAAGCAGCGAGTGAGAGAGAGAGTAAGAGAAGCTGTGAGTGAGAGAGAGAGTGAAAGAGAAGCTGTGTGTGTGAGAGAGAAAGAGAAGCTGTGTGTGTGTGAGAGAGAGAGAAGCTGTCTGTGTGTGTGAGAGAGAAATTGAAGCTGTGAGTGAGAGAGAGAGAAATTGAAGCTGTGAGTGAGAGAGAGAGAAAGTGAAGCTATGTGAGAGAGAGAGAGAGAGAAGCTGTGAGTGAGAGAGAGAAAGAGAAATAGAAGCTGTGAGTGAGAGAGAGAGAGAAAGAGAAGCTGTGAGTGAGAGAGAGAGAGAAAAAGAAGCTATGAGAGAGAGAGAAAGAGAAGCTGTGAGTGAGAGAGTGAGAGAGAGAAAGTGAAGCTATGTGTTAGAGAGAGAGAGAAGCTGTGAGTGGGAGAGAGAGAGAAATTGAAGTTGTGAGTGAGAGAGAGTGAAATTGAAGCTGTGAGTGAGAGAGAGAGAGAGAGAGAAAGAGAAGCTGTGAGTGAGAAGGAGAGAGAGAGAGAAGCTGTGAGTGAGAGAGAGAGAAAGAGAAGCTGTGAGTGAGAGAGAGAGAGAAAGAGAAGCTGTGAGTGAGAGAGAGAGAAAGAGAAGCTGTGAGTGTGAGAGAGAAGGAGAAAGAGAAGCTGCGAGTGAGAGAGAGAGAAAGAGAAGCTGTGAGTGAGAGAGAGAATGAAAGAGAAGCTGTGTGTGTGAGAGAGAGAGAAAGAGAAGCTGTGTGTGTGAGAGAGAGAGAAGCTGTCTGTGAGAGAGAGAGACAAATTGAAGCTGTGAGTGAGAGAGAGAGAAATTGAAGCTGTGAGTGAGAGAGAGAGAAAGAGAAGGTGTGAGTGAGAGAGTGAGAGAGAGAAAGAGAAGCTATGTGAGAGAGAGAGAGAAGCTGTGAGTGAGAGAGAGAAAGAGAAATAGAAGCTGTGAGTGAGAGAGAGAGAAAGAGAAGCTGTGAGTGAGAGAGAGAGAGAAAAAGAAGCTGTGTGTGAGAGAGAGAGAAGCTGTGAGTGGGGGAGAGAGAGAAATTGAAGCTGTGAGTGAGAGAGAGAGAAATTGAAGCTGTGAGTGAGAGAGAGAGAGAAAGAGAAGCTGTGAGTGAGAAAGGGAGAGAGAAGCTGTGAATGAGAGAGAGAGAAAGAGAAAGAGAAGCTGTGCGAGTGAGAGAGAGAGAAAGAGAAGCTGTGAGTGAGAGACAGAGACAGAGAAAGAGAAAGAGAAGCTGTGTGAGAGAGAGAGACATTGAAGCTGTGAGTGAGAGAAAGAGAAATTGAAGCTGTGAGTGATAGAGAGAGAGAGAGAAGCTGTGAGTGTGAAAGACAGAGAGAAAGAGAAGCTGTGAGTGAGAGAGAGAGCATCTGTGTGCATGTGAGAGAGAGAGAATTGTGTGAGAGAGAAAGAGAAGCTGTGAGAGAGAGAGAGAAAGAAAGAGAAGCTGTGTGAGAGAGAAATAGAAGCTGTGAGTGAGAGAGAGAGAGAAAGAGAAGCTGTGAGTGAGAGAGAGAGAGAAAAAGAAGCTATGAGAGAGAGAGAAAGAGAAGCTGTGAGTGAGAGAGTGAGAGAGAGAAAGTGAAGCTATGTGAGAGAGAGAGAAGCTGTGAGAGGGAGAGAGAGAGAAATTGAAGTTGTGAGTGAGAGAGAGTGAAATTGAAGCTGTGAGTGAGAGAGAAAGAGAGAAAGAGAAGCTGTGAGTGAGAAAGGGAGAGAGAGAGAGAAGCTGTGAGTGAGAGAGAGAGAAAGAGAAGCTGTGAGAGAGAGAGAGAGAAAGAGAAGCTGTGAGTGAGAGAGAGAGATAAAGAGAAGCTGTGAGTGTGAGAGAGAAGGAGAAAGAGAAGCTGCGAGTGAGAGAGAGAGAAAGAGAAGCTGTGAGTGAGAGAGAGAGTGAAAGAGATGCTGTGTGTGAGAGAGAGAGAGAAAGAGAAGCTGTGTGTGTGTGAGAGAGAGAAGCTGTCTGTGAGAGAGAGAGACAAATTGAAGCTGTGAGTGAGAGAGAGAGAAATTGAAGCTGTGAGTGAGAGAGAGAGAAAGAGAAGGTGTGAGTGAGAGAGTGAGAGAGAGAGAGAAAGAGAAGCTATGTGAGAGAGAGAGAGAAGCTGTGAGTGAGTGAGAGAAAGAGAAATAGAAGCTGTGAGTGAGAGAGAGAGAAAGAGAAGCTGTGAGTGAGAGAGAGAGAAAAAGAAGCTGTGTGAGAGAGAGAGAGAAGCTGTGAGTGGGAGAGAGAGAGAAATTGAAGCTGTCAGTGAGAGAGAGAGAAATTGAAGCTGTGAGTGAGAGAGAGAGAGAGAAAGAGAAGCTGTGAGTGAGAAAGGGAGAGAGAAGCTGTGAATGAGAGAGAGAGAAAGAGAAAGAGAAGCTGTGAGTGTGTGAGAGAGAGAAAGAGAAGCTGTGAGTGAGAGACAGAGACAGAGAAAGAGAAAGAGAAGCTGTGTGAGAGAGAGAGACATTGAAGCTGTGAGTGAGAGAAAGAGAAATTGAAGCTGTGAGTGATAGAGAGAGAGAGAGAAGCTGTGAGTGTGAAAGACAGAGAGAAAGAGAAGCTGTGAGTGAGAGAGAGAGCATCTGTGTGCATGTGAGAGAGAGAGAATTGTGTGAGAGAGAAAGAGAAGCTGTGAGAGAGAGAGAGAAAGAAAGAGAAGCTGTGTGCGAGAGAGAGAGAGAGAAGCTGTGAGTGAGAGAGAGAGAAAGAGAAACTGTGAGTGAGAGAGAGAGAGAAAGAAAGAGAAGCTGTGAGTGAGAGAGAAATAGAAGCTGTGAGTGAGAGAGAGAGACAGAGAAGCTGTGTATGAGAGAGAAAGAGAATGTGAGTGAGAGAGAGAGAAACGGGAGCTGTGAGTGAGAGAGAGAGAGAAAGTGAAGCTGCGAGTGAGAGAGAGAGAGAAAGAGAAGCTGTGAGTGAGAGAGAGAGAAAACGAGAAGCTAAGAGTGAGAGAGAGAGAAAGAGAAGCTTTGAGTGACGAGAGAGAGAAAGTGTAGCTGTGAGTGAGAGAGAGGAAGAGAAGCTGTGAGTGAGAGAGAGAGGGAGAAAGAGAAGCTGTGAGTGAGAGAGAGAGAGAAATAGAAGCTGTGAGTGAGAGAGAGAGAGAAAGAGAAGCTGTGAGTGAGAGAGAGAGAAAAAAAGAAGCTATGAGAGAGAGAGAAAGAGAAGCTGTGAGTGAGAGAGTGAGAGAGAGAAAGTGAAGCTATGTGTGAGAGAGGGAAGCTGTGAGAGGGAGAGAGAGAGAAATTGAAGTTGTGAGTGAGAGAGAGTGAAATTGAAGCTGTGAGTGAGAGAGAAAGAGAGAAAGAGAAGCTGTGAGTGAGAAAGGGAGAGAGAGAGAAGCTGTGAGTGAGAGAGAGAGAAAGAGAAGCTGTGTGTGAGAGAGAGAGAAAGAGAAGCTGTGCGTGAGAGAGAGAGAGAAAGAGAAGCTGTGAGTGTGAGAGAGAAAGAGAAAGAGAAGCTGCGAGTGAGAGAGAGAGAAAGAGAAGCTGTGAGTGAGAGAGAGAGTGAAAGAGAAGCTGTGTGTGAGAGAGAGAGAGAAAGAGAAGCTGTGTGTGTGAGAGTGAGAGAAGCTGTCTGTGTGAGAGAGAGAGAGAAATTGAAGCTGTGAGTGAGAGAGAGAGAAATTGAAGCTGTGAGTGAGAGAGAGAGAAAGAGAAGCTGTGAGTGTGAAAGAGAGAGAGAAAGAGAAGCTGTGTGTGTCAGAGAGAGAGAGCATCTGTGTGTGTGAGAGAGAGAAGTGTGTGAGAGAGAAAGAGAAGCTGTGAGAGAGAGGGAGAGAAAAAGAAGCTGTGTGCGAGAGAGAGAGAGAGAGAAAATCTGTGAGAGAGAGAGAGAGAAAGAGAAGCTGTGAGTGAGAGAGTGAGAGAGAGAAAGAGAAGCTATGTGAGAGAGAGAGAGAAGCTGTGAGTGAGAGAGAGAAAGAGAAATAGAAGCAGTGAGTGAGAGAGATAGAGATAGAGAAGCTGTGAGTGAGAGAGAGAGAGAAAAAGAAGCTGTGTGAGAGAGAGAGAAGCTGTGAGTGGGAGAGAGAGAGAAATTGAAGCTGTGAGTGAGAGAGAGAGAAATTGAAGCTGTGAGTGAGAGAGAGAGAGAGAAAGAGAAGCTGTGAGTGAGAAAGGGAGAGAGAGAAGCTGTGAGTGGGAGAGAGAGAGAAATTGAAGCTGTGAGTGAGAGAGAGAGAAATTGAAGCTGTGAGTGAGAGAGAAAGAGAGAAAGAGAAGCTGTGAGTGAGAAAGGGAGAGAGAGAGAGAAGCTGTGAGTGAGAGAGAGAGAAAGAGAAGCTGTGAGAGAGAGAGAGAGAAAGAGAAGCTGTGAGTGAGAGAGAGAGATAAAGAGAAGCTGTGAGTGTGAGAGAGAAGGAGAAAGAGAAGCTGCGAGTGAGAGAGAGAGAAAGAGAAGCTGTGAGTGAGAGAGAGAGTGAAAGAGATGCTGTGTGTGAGAGAGAGAGAGAAAGAGAAGCTGTGTGTGTGTGAGAGAGAGAAGCTGTC
Organism: Bradypodion pumilum; assembly: GCA_035047305.1. Classification (NCBI taxonomy): domain Eukaryota; kingdom Metazoa; phylum Chordata; class Lepidosauria; order Squamata; family Chamaeleonidae; genus Bradypodion; species Bradypodion pumilum. The sequence goes on from JAWDJD010000002.1 coordinate 182,736,831, forward strand.
TGTGAGAGAGAGAGACAAATAGAAGCTGTGAGTGAGAGAGAGAGAAATTGAAGCTGTGAGTGAGAGAGAGAGAAAGAGAAGGTGTGAGTGAGAGAGTGAGAGAGAGAGAGAAAGAGAAGCTATGTGAGAGAGAGAGAGAAGCTGTGAGTGAGTGAGAGAAAGAGAAATAGAAGCTGTGAGTGAGAGAGAGAGAAAGAGAAGCTGTGAGTGAGAGAGAGAGAAAAAGAAGCTGTGTGAGAGAGAGAGAGAAGCTGTGAGTGGGAGAGAGAGAGAAATTGAAGCTGTCAGTGAGAGAGAGAGAAATTGAAGCTGTGAGTGAGAGAGAGAGAGAGAAAGAGAAGCTGTGAGTGAGAAAGGGAGAGAGAAGCTGTGAATGAGAGAGAGAGAAAGAGAAAGAGAAGCTGTGAGTGTGTGAGAGAGAGAAAGAGAAGCTGTGAGTGAGAGACAGAGACAGAGAAAGAGAAAGAGAAGCTGTGTGAGAGAGAGAGACATTGAAGCTGTGAGTGAGAGAAAGAGAAATTGAAGCTGTGAGTGATAGAGAGAGAGAGAGAAGCTGTGAGTGTGAAAGACAGAGAGAAAGAGAAGCTGTGAGTGAGAGAGAGAGCATCTGTGTGCATGTGAGAGAGAGAGAATTGTGTGAGAGAGAAAGAGAAGCTGTGAGAGAGAGAGAGAAAGAAAGAGAAGCTGTGTGCGAGAGAGAGAGAGAGAGAAGCTGTGAGTGAGAGAGAGAGAAAGAGAAACTGTGAGTGAGAGAGAGAGAGAAAGAAAGAGAAGCTGTGAGTGAGAGAGAAATAGAAGCTGTGAGTGAGAGAGAGAGACAGAGAAGCTGTGTATGAGAGAGAAAGAGAATGTGAGTGAGAGAGAGAGAAACGGGAGCTGTGAGTGAGAGAGAGAGAGAAAGTGAAGCTGCGAGTGAGAGAGAGAGAGAAAGAGAAGCTGTGAGTGAGAGAGAGAGAAAACGAGAAGCTAAGAGTGAGAGAGAGAGAAAGAGAAGCTTTGAGTGACGAGAGAGAGAAAGTGTAGCTGTGAGTGAGAGAGAGGAAGAGAAGCTGTGAGTGAGAGAGAGAGGGAGAAAGAGAAGCTGTGAGTGAGAGAGAGAGAGAAATAGAAGCTGTGAGTGAGAGAGAGAGAGAAAGAGAAGCTGTGAGTGAGAGAGAGAGAAAAAAAGAAGCTATGAGAGAGAGAGAAAGAGAAGCTGTGAGTGAGAGAGTGAGAGAGAGAAAGTGAAGCTATGTGTGAGAGAGGGAAGCTGTGAGAGGGAGAGAGATAGAAATTGAAGTTGTGAGTGAGAGAGAGTGAAATTGAAGCTGTGAGTGAGAGAGAAAGAGAGAAAGAGAAGCTGTGAGTGAGAAAGGGAGAGAGAGAGAAGCTGTGAGTGAGAGAGAGAGAAAGAGAAGCTGTGAGTGAGAGAGAGAGAAAGAGAAGCTGTGCGTGAGAGAGAGAGAGAAAGAGAAGCTGTGAGTGTGAGAGAGAAAGAGAAAGAGAAGCTGCGAGTGAGAGAGAGAGAAAGAGAAGCTGTGAGTGAGAGAGAGAGTGAAAGAGAAGCTGTGTGTGTGAGAGAGAGAGAAAGAGAAGCTGTGTGTGTGAGAGTGAGAGAAGCTGTCTGTGTGAGAGAGAGAGAGAAATTGAAGCTGTGAGTGAGAGAGAGAGAAATTGAAGCTGTGAGTGAGAGAGAGAGAAAGAGAAGCTGTGAGTGTGAAAGAGAGAGAGAAAGAGAAGCTGTGTGTGTCAGAGAGAGAGAGAGCATCTGTGTGTGTGAGAGAGAGAAGTGTGTGAGAGAGAAAGAGAAGCTGTGAGAGAGAGGGAGAGAAAAAGAAGCTGTGTGCATGAGAGAGAGAGAGAGAAAATCTGTGAGAGAGAGAGAGAGAAAGAGAAGCTGTGAGTGAGAGAGTGAGAGAGAGAAAGAGAAGCTATGTGAGAGAGAGAGAGAAGCTGTGAGTGAGAGAGAGAAAGAGAAATAGAAGCAGTGAGTGAGAGAGATAGAGATAGAGAAGCTGTGAGTGAGAGAGAGAGAGAAAAAGAAGCTGTGTGTGAGAGAGAGAAGCTGTGAGTGGGAGAGAGAGAGAAATTGAAGCTGTGAGTGAGAGAGAGAGAAATTGAAGCTGTGAGTGAGAGAGAGAGAGAGAAAGAGAAGCTGTGAGTGAGAAAGGGAGAGAGAGAAGCTGTGAATGAGAGAGAGAGAAAGAGAAGCTGTGAGTGAGAGAGAGAGAGAGAAGCTGTGAGTGAGAGAGAGCGAGAAAGAGAAGCTGTGAGTGAGAGAGAGAAAGAGAAAGAGAGGCTGTGAGTGAGAGAGAGAGAAAGAGAAGCTGTGAGTGAGAGAGAGAGAGAAAGAGAAGCTGTGTGTGTGTGAGAGAGAGAGAAGCTGTGTGTGTGAGAGAGAGAAAGAGAAGCTGTGAGAGCGAGAGAGAGAGAGAGAAGCTGTGAGTGAGAGAGAGAATGAGAAGATGTGAGAGAGAGAGTGAGAGAAGCTGTGAGTGAGAGAGAGAAAGAGAAGCTGTGAGTGAGAGAGAAATAGAAGCTGTGAGTGAGAGAGAGAGAGAGACAGAGAAGCTGTGTGTGAGAGAGAAAGAGAATCTGTGAGTGAGAGAGAGAGAAAGGGGAGCTGTGAGAGAGAGAGAAAGAGAAGCTGTGAGTGAGAGAGAGAGAGATAAAGAGAAGCTGTGAGTGAGAGAGAGAGAGAAAGAGAAGCTGTGAGTGAGAGAGTGAGAGAGAGAAAGAGAAGCTATGTGAGAGAGAGAGAAGCTGTGAGTGAGAGAGGAAAAGAGAAATAGAAGCTGTGAGTGAGAGAGAGAGAGAAAGAGAAGCTGTGAGTGAGAGAGAGAGAGAAAAAGAAGCTGTGTGAGAGAGAGAGAAGCTGTGAGTGGGAGAGAGAGAAATTGAAGCTGTGAGTGAGAGAGAGAGAAATTGAAGCTGTGAGTGAGAGTGAGAGAAAGTGAAGCTGTGAGTGAGAGAGAGAGAGATAAAGAGAAGCTGTGAGTGAGAGAGAGAGAGAAAACGAGAAGCTGAGAGTGAGAGAGAGAGAAAGAGAAGGTGTGAGTGAGAGAGAGAGAGAAAGTGAGCTGTGAGTGAGAGAGAGAAAGAGAAGCTGTGAGTGAGAGAGAGAGAGAGAAAGAGAAGCTGTGAGTGAGAGAGAGAGGGAGAAAGAGAAGCTGTGAGTGAGAGAGAGAGAGAGAAAGAGAAGCTGGGAGTGAGTGAGAGAAAGAGAAAATGTGAACCTGTGTGTGAGAGAGAGAGAGAGAAAGAGAAGGAGTGAGTGAGAGAGAGAGAGAGAGAAGCTGTGAGTGTGAAAGAGAGAGAGAAAGAGAAGCTGTGAGAGAGAGAGAGAGCGAGAAAGAGCATCTGTGTGTGAGAGAGAGAAGTGTGTGAGAGAGAAAGAGATGCTGTGAGAGAGAGGGAGAGAAAAAGAAGCTGTGAGTGAGAGAGTGAGAGAGAGAAAGAGAAGCTATGTGAGAGAGAGAGAGAAGCTGTGAGTGAGAGAGGAAAAGAGAAATAGAAGCTGTGAGTGATAGAGAGAGAGAAAGAGAAGCTGTGAGTGAGAGAGAGAGAGAAAAAGAAGCTGTGTGTGAGAGAGAGAAGCTGTGAGTGGGAGAGAGAGAAATTGAAGCTGTGAGTGAGAGAGAGAGAAATTGAAGCTGTGAGTGAGAGAGAGAGAAATTGAAGCTGTGAGTGAGAGAGAGAGAAGCTGTGAGTGAGAGAGAGAGAAAGAGAAGCTGTGAGTGAGAGAGAGAGAAAGAGAAGCTGTGAGTGAGAGAGAGCGAGAAAGAGAAGCTGTGAGTGAGAGAGAGAAAGAGAAAGAGAAGCTGTGACTGAGAGAGAAATAGAAGCTGTGAGTGAGAGAGAGAGACAGAGAAGCTGTGTATGAGAGAGAAAGAGAATGTGAGTGAGAGAGAGAGAAAGGGGAGCTGTGAGTGAGAGAGAGAGAGAAAGTGAAGCTGCGAGTGAGAGAGAGAGAGAGAGAAAGAGAAGCTGTGAGTGAGAGAGAGAGAGAAAACGAGAAGCTGAGAGTGAGAGAGAGAGAAAGAGAAGCTGTGAGTGACGAGAGAGAGAAAGTGTAGCTGTGAGTGAGAGAGAGGAAGAGAAGCTGTGAGTGAGAGAGAGAGAGAGAGAAGCTGTGAGTGAGAGAGAGAGGGAGAAAGAGAAGCTGTGAGTGAGAGAGAGAGAGAAAGAGAAGCTGTGAGTGAGTGAGAGAAGGAGAAAATGTGAACCTGTGAGTGAGAGAGGGAGAGAAAGAGAAGCTGTGAGTGAGTGAGAGAGAGAGAGAGAAGCTGTGAGTGAGAGAGAGAGAAAAAGAAGCTGTGTGCGAGAGAGAGAGAGAGAGAGAAAGAGAATCTGTGAGTGAGAGAAAGAGAGAAAGAGAAGCTGTGAGTGAGAGAGTGAGAGAGAGAAAGTGAAGCTATGTGAGAGAGAGAGAGAGAAGCTGTGAGTGAGAGAGAGAAAGAGAAATAGAAGCTGTGAGTGAGAGAGAGAGAGAGAAAGAGAAGCTGTGTGTGAGAGAGAGAGAGAGAAAGAAGCTATGAGAGAGAGAGAAAGAGAAGCTGTTAGTGAGAGAGTGAGAGAGAGAAAGTGAAGCTATGTGAGAGAGAGAGAGAGAGAGAAGCTGTGAGTGGGAGAGAGAGAGAAATTGAAGTTGTGAGTGAGAGAGAGCGAAATTGAAGCTGTGAGTGAGAGAGAAAGAGAGAAAGAGAAGCTGTGAGTGAGAAAGGGAGAGAGAGAGAAGCTGTGAGTGAGAGAGAGAGAAAGAGAAGCTGTGAGTGAGAGAGAGAGAAAGAGAAGCTGTGCGTGAGAGAGAGAGAGAAAGAGAAGCTGTGAGTGTCTGAGAGAAAGAGAAAGAGAAGCAGCGAGTGAGAGAGAGAGTAAGAGAAGCTGTGAGTGAGAGAGAGAGTGAAAGAGAAGCTGTGTGTGTGAGAGAGAAAGAGAAGCTGTGTGTGTGTGAGAGAGAGAAGCTGTCTGTGTGTGAGAGAGAGAAATTGAAGCTGTGAGTGAGAGAGAGAGAAATTGAAGCTGTGAGTGAGAGAGAGAGAAAGAGAAGCTGTGAGTGTGAAAGAGAGAGAAAGAGAAGCTGTGTGTGTGTGAGAGAGAGAGAGCATCTGTGTGTGTGAGAGAGAGAAGTGTGTGAGAGAGAAAAAGAAGCTGTGAGAGAGAGGGAAAGAAAAAGAAGCTGTGTGCGAGAGAGAGAGAGAGAGAGAGAAAATCTGTGTGAGAGAGAGAGAGAGAAAGAGAAGCTGTGAGTGAGAGAGTGAGAGAGAGAAAGAGAAGCTATGTGAGAGAGAGAGAAGCTGTGAGTGAGAGAGAGAAAGAGAAATAGAAGCTGTGAGTGAGAGAGAGAGGGAGAAAGAGAAGCTGTGAGTGAGAGAGAGAGAGAAAGAGAAGCTGTGAGTGAGTGAGAGAAGGAGAAAATGTGAACCTGTGAGTGAGAGAGAGAGAGAAAGAGAAGCTGTGAGTGAGTGAGAGAGAGAGAGAGAAGCTGTGAGTGAGAGAGAGAGAAAAAGAAGCTGTGTGCGAGAGAGAGAGAGAGAGAAAGAGAATCTGTGAGTGAGAGAAAGAGAGAAAGAGAAGCTGTGAGTGAGAGAGTGAGAGAGAGAAAGTGAAGCTATGTGAGAGAGAGAGAAAAAGAAGCTGTGTGAGAGAGAGAAAGAGAAATAGAAGCTGTGAGTGGGAGAGAGAGAAATTGAAGCTGTGAGTGAGAGAGAGAGAAAGGGGAGCTGTGAGAGAGAGAGAGAGAAAGTGAAGCTGTGAGTGAGAGAGAGAGAGATAAAGAGAAGCTGTGAGTGAGAGAGAGAGAGAAAACGAGAAGCTGAGAGTGAGAGAGAGAGAAAGAGAAGGTGTGAGTGAGAGAGAGAGAGAAAGTGAGCTGTGAGTGAGAGAGAGAAAGAGAAGCTGTGAGTGAGAGAGAGAGAGAGAGAAAGAGAAGCTGTGAGTGAGAGAGAGAGGGAGAAAGAGAAGCTGTGAGTGAGAGAGAGAGAGAAAGAGAAGCTGGGAGTGAGTGAGAGAAAGAGAAAATGTGAACCTGTGTGTGAGAGAGAGAGAGAAAGAGAAGGAGTGAGTGAGAGAGAGAGAGAGAAGCTGTGAGTGTGAAAGAGAGAGAGAAAGAGAAGCTGTGAGAGAGAGAGAGAGCGAGAAAGAGCATCTGTGTGTGAGAGAGAGAAGTGTGTGAGAGAGAAAGAGATGCTGTGAGAGAGAGGGAGAGAAAAAGAAGCTGTGTGCAAGAGAGAGAGAGAGGGCGAAAGAGAATCTGTGAGTGAGAGAGAGAGAGAAAGAGAAGCTGTGAGTGAGAGAGTGAGAGAGAGAAAGAGAAGCTATGTGAGAGAGAGAGAGAAGCTGTGAGTGAGAGAGGAAAAGAGAAATAGAAGCTGTGAGTGAGAGAGAGAGAGAGAGAGAAGCTGTGAGTGAGAGAGAGAGAGAAAAAAGAAGCTGTGTGAGAGAGAGAGAAGCTGTGAGTGGGAGAGAGAGAAATTGAAGCTGTGAGTGAGAGAGAGAGAAATTGAAGCTGTGAGTGAGAGTGAGAGAAATTGAAGCTGTGAGTGAGAGAGAGAGAGAGAGAGAAGCTGTGCGTGAGAGAGAGCGAGAAAGAGAAGCTGTGAGTGAGAGAGAGAAAGAGAAAGAGAAGCTGTGAGTGAGAGAGAAATAGAAGCTGTGAGTGAGAGAGAGAGACAGAGAAGCTGTGTATGAGAGAGAAAGAGAATGTGAGTGAGAGAGAGAGAGAAAGGGGAGCTGTGAGTGAGAGAGAGAGAGAAAGTGAAGCTGCGAGTGAGAGAGAGAGAGAGAAAGAGAAGCTGTGAGTGAGAGAGAGAGAGAAAACGAGAAGCTGAGAGTGAGAGAGAGAGAAAGAGAAGCTGTGAGTGACGAGAGAGAGAAAGTGTAGCTGTGAGTGAGAGAGAGGAAGAGAAGCTGTGAGTGAGAGAGAGAGAGAGAGAGAAGCTGTGAGTGAGAGAGAGAGGGAGAAAGAGAAGCTGTGAGTGAGAGAGAGAGAAAGAGAAGCTGTGAGTGAGTGAGAGAAGGAGAAAATGTGAACCTGTGAGTGAGAGAGAGAGATAAAGAGAAGCTGTGAGTGACTGAGAGAGAGAGAGAGAAGCTGTGAGTGAGAGAGAGAGAAAAAGAAGCTGTGTGCGAGAGAGAGAGAGAGAGAAAGAGAATCTGTGAGTGAGAGAAAGAGAGAAAGAGAAGCTGTGAGTGAGAGAGTGAGAGAGAGAAAGTGAAGCTATGTGAGAGAGAGAGAGAGAAGCTGTGAGTGAGAGAGAGAAAGAGAAATAGAAGCTGTGAGTGAGAGAGAGAGAGAAAGAGAAGCTGTGAGTGAGAGAGAGAGAGAAAAAGAAGCTATGAGAGAGAGAGAGAGAAGCTGTTAGTGAGAGAGTGAGAGAGAGAAAGTGAAGCTATGTGAGAGAGAGAGAGAGAGAGAGAGAGAGAAGCTGTGAGTGGGAGAGAGAGAGAAATTGAAGTTGTGAGTGAGAGAGAGCGAAATTGAAGCTGTGAGTGAGAGAGAAAGAGAGAAAGAGAAGCTGTGAGTGAGAAAGGGAGAGAGAGAGAAGCTGTGAGTGAGAGAGAGAGAAAGAGAAGCTGTGAGTGAGAGAGAGAGAAAGAGAAGCTGTGCGTGAGAGAGAGAGAGAAAGAGAAGCTGTGAGTGTCTGAGAGAAAGAGAAAGAGAAGCAGCGAGTGAGAGAGAGAGTAAGAGAAGCTGTGAGTGAGAGAGAGAGTGAAAGAGAAGCTGTGTGTGTGAGAGAGAAAGAGAAGCTGTGTGTGTGTGAGAGAGAGAAGCTGTCTGTGTGTGAGAGAGAGAAATTGAAGCTGTGAGTGAGAGAGAGAGAAATTGAAGCTGTGAGTGAGAGAGAGAGAAAGAGAAGCTGTGAGTGTGAAAGAGAGAGAAAGAGAAGCTGTGTGTGTGTGTGAGAGAGAGAGCATCTGTGTGTGTGAGAGAGAGAAGTGTGTGTGAGAGAAAAAGAAGCTGTGAGAGAGAGGGAAAGAAAAAGAAGCTGTGTGCAAGAGAGAGAGAGAGAGAGAAAATCTGTGTGAGAGAGAGAGAGAGAGAAAGAGAAGCTGTGAGTGAGAGAGTGAGAGAGAGAAAGAGAAGCTATGTGTGAGAGAGAGAAGCTGTGAGTGAGAGAGAGAAAGAGAAATAGAAGCTGTGAGTGGGAGAGAGAGAAATTGAAGCTGTGAGTGAGAGAGAGAGAAAGGGGAGCTGTGAGAGAGAGAGAGAGAAAGTGAAGCTGTGAGTGAGAGAGAGAGAGATAAAGAGAAGCTGTGAGTGAGAGAGAGAGAGAAAACGAGAAGCTGAGAGTGAGAGAGAGAGAAAGAGAAGGTGTGAGTGAGAGAGAGAGAGAAAGTGAGCTGTGAGTGAGAGAGAGAAAGAGAAGCTGTGAGTGAGAGAGAGAGAGAGAGAAAGAGAAGCTGTGAGTGAGAGAGAGAGGGAGAAAGAGAAGCTGTGAGTGAGAGAGAGAGAGAAAGAGAAGCTGGGAGTGAGTGAGAGAAAGAGAAAATGTGAACCTGTGTGTGAGAGAGAGAGAGAAAGAGAAGGAGTGAGTGAGAGAGAGAGAGAGAAGCTGTGAGTGTGAAAGAGAGAGAGAAAGAGAAGCTGTGAGAGAGAGAGAGAGCGAGAAAGAGCATCTGTGTGTGAGAGAGAGAAGTGTGTGAGAGAGAAAGAGATGCTGTGAGAGAGAGGGAGAGAAAAAGAAGCTGTGTGCAAGAGAGAGAGAGAGGGAGAAAGAGAATCTGTGAGTGAGAGAGAGAGAGAAAGAGAAGCTGTGAGTGAGAGAGTGAGAGAGAGAAAGAGAAGCTATGTGAGAGAGAGAGAGAAGCTGTGAGTGAGAGAGGAAAAGAGAAATAGAAGCTGTGAGTGAGAGAGAGAGAGAAAGAGAAGCTGTGAGTGAGAGAGAGAGAGAAAAAGAAGCTGTGTGAGAGAGAGAGAAGCTGTGAGTGGGAGAGAGAGAAATTGAAGCTGTGAGTGAGAGAGAGAGAAATTGAAGCTGTGAGTGAGAGTGAGAGAAATTGAAGCTGTGAGTGAGAGAGAGAGAGAGAAGCTGTGCGTGAGAGAGAGCGAGAAAGAGAAGCTGTGAGTGAGAGAGAGAAAGAGAAAGAGAAGCTGTGAGTGAGAGAGAAATAGAAGCTGTGAGTGAGAGAGAGAGACAGAGAAGCTGTGTATGAGAGAGAAAGAGAATGTGAGTGAGAGAGAGAGAGAAAGGGGAGCTGTGAGTGAGAGAGAGAGAGAAAGTGAAGCTGCGAGTGAGAGAGAGAGAGAGAGAAAGAGAAGCTGTGAGTGAGAGAGAGAGAGAAAACGAGAAGCTGAGAGTGAGAGAGAGAGAAAGAGAAGCTGTGAGTGACGAGAGAGAGAAAGTGTAGCTGTGAGTGAGAGAGAGGAAGAGAAGCTGTGAGTGAGAGAGAGAGAGAGAGAGAAGCTGTGAGTGAGAGAGAGAGGGAGAAAGAGAAGCTGTGAGTGAGAGAGAGAGAAAGAGAAGCTGTGAGTGAGTGAGAGAAGGAGAAAATGTGAACCTGTGAGTGAGAGAGAGAGATAAAGAGAAGCTGTGAGTGACTGAGAGAGAGAGAGAGAAGCTGTGAGTGAGAGAGAGAGAAAAAGAAGCTGTGTGCGAGAGAGAGAGAGAGAGAAAGAGAATCTGTGAGTGAGAGAAAGAGAGAACGAGAAGCTGTGAGTGAGAGAGTGAGAGAGAGAAAGTGAAGCTATGTGAGAGAGAGAGAGAAGCTGTGAGTGAGAGAGAGAAAGAGAAATAGAAGCTGTGAGTGAGAGAGAGAGAGAAAGAGAAGCTGTGAGTGAGAGAGAGAGAGAAAAAGAAGCTATGAGAGAGAGAGAAAGAGAAGCTGTTAGTGAGAGAGTGAGAGAGAGAAAGTGAAGCTATGTGAGAGAGAGAGAGAGAGAGAGAGAAGCTGTGAGTGGGAGAGAGAGAGAAATTGAAGTTGTGAGTGAGAGAGAGCGAAATTGAAGCTGTGAGTGAGAGAGAAAGAGAGAAAGAGAAGCTGTGAGTGAGAAAGGGAGAGAGAGAGAAGCTGTGAGTGAGAGAGAGAAAAAGAGAAGCTGTGAGTGAGAGAGAGAGAAAGAGAAGCTGTGCGTGAGAGAGAGAGAGAAAGAGAAGCTGTGAGTGTCTGAGAGAAAGAGAAGGAGAAGCAGCGAGTGAGAGAGAGAGTAAGAGAAGCTGTGAGTGAGAGAGAGAGTGAAAGAGAAGCTGTGTGTGTGAGAGAGAAAGAGAAGCTGTGTGTGTGAGAGAGAGAAGCTGTCTGTGTGTGAGAGAGAGAAATTGAAGCTGTGAGTGAGAGAGAGAGAAATTGAAGCTGTGAGTGAGAGAGAGAGAAAGAGAAGCTGTGAGTGTGAAAGAGAGAGAAAGAGAAGCTGTGTGTGTGTGAGAGAGAGAGAGCATCTGTGTGTGTGAGAGAGAGAAGTGTGTGTGAGAGAAAAAGAAGCTGTGAGAGAGAGGGAAAGAAAAAGAAGCTGTGTGCGAGAGAGAGAGAGAGAGAGAAAATCTGTGTGAGAGAGAGGGAGAGAGAAAGAGAAGCTGTGAGTGAGAGAGTGAGAGAGAGAAAGAGAAGCTATGTGAGAGAGAGAGAAGCTGTGAGTGAGAGAGAGAAAGAGAAATAGAAGCTGTGAGTGAGAGAGAGAGGGAGAAAGAGAAGCTGTGAGTGAGAGAGAGAGAAAGAGAAGCTGTGAGTGAGTGAGAGAAGGAGAAAATGTGAACCTGTGAGTGAGAGAGAGAGAGAAAGAGAAGCTGTGAGTGAGTGAGAGAGAGAGAGAGAAGCTGTGAGTGAGAGAGAGAGAAAAAGAAGCTGTGTGCGAGAGAGAGAGAGAGAGAAAGAGAATCTGTGAGTGAGAGAAAGAGAGAAAGAGAAGCTGTGAGTGAGAGAGTGAGAGAGAGAAAGTGAAGCTATGTGAGAGAGAGAGAGAGAGAAGCTGTGAGTTAGAGAGAGAAAGAGAAATAGAAGCTGTGAGTGAGAGAGAGAGAAAAAGAGAAGCTGTGAGTGAGAGAGAGAGAGAAAAAGAAGCTATGAGAGAGAGAGAGAGAGAAGCTGTTAGTGAGAGAGTGAGAGAGAGAAAGTGAAGCTATGTGAGAGAGAGAGACAGAGAGAAGCTGTGAGTGGGAGAGAGAGAGAAATTGAAGTTGTGAGTGAGAGAGAGCGAAATTGAAGCTGTGAGTGAGAGAGAAAGAGAGAAAGAGAAGCTGTGAGTGAGAAAGGGAGAGAGAGAGAAGCTGTGAGTGAGAGAGAGAGAAAGAGAAGCTGTGAGTGAGAGAGAGAGAAAGAGAAGCTGTGCGTGAGAGAGAGAGAGAAAGAGAAGCTGTGAGTGTCTGAGAGAAAGAGAAAGAGAAGCAGCGAGTGAGAGAGAGAGTAAGAGAAGCTGTGAGTGAGAGAGAGAGTGAAAGAGAAGCTGTGTGTGTGAGAGAGAGGAAGAGAACCTGTGTGTGTGTGTGAGAGAGAGAAGCTGTCTGTGTGTGAGAGAGAGAAATTGAAGCTGTGAGTGAGAGAGAGAGAAATTGAAGCTGTGAGTGAGAGAGAGAGAAAGAGAAGCTGTGAGTGTGAAAGAGAGAGAGAAAGAGAAGCTGTGTGTGTGTGAGAAAGAGAGAGCATCTGTGTGTGTGTGAGAGAGAAGTGTGTGAGAGAGAAAAAGAAGCTGTGAGAGAGAGGGAGAGAAAAAGAAGCTGTGTGCGAGAGAGAGAGAGAGAGAGAAAATCTGTGTGTGAGAGAGAGAGAGAGAAAGAGAAGCTGTGAGTGAGAGAGTGAGAGAGAGAAAGAGAAGCTATGTGAGAGAGAGAGAAGCTGTGAGTGAGAGAGAGAAAGAGAAATAGAAGCTGTGAGTGAGAGAGAGAGAGAAAGAGAAGCTGTGAGTGAGAGAGAGAGAGAAAAAGAAGCTGTGTGAGAGAGAGAAGCTGTGAGTGGGAGAGAGAGAAAAATTGAAGCTGTGAGTGAGAGAGAGCGAAATTGAAGCTGTGAGTGAGAGAGAGAGAGAGAGAAAGAGAAGCTGTGAGTGAGAAAGGGAGAGAGAGAAGCTGTGAATGAGAGAGAGAGAAATAGATGCTGTGAGTGAGAGAGAGAGAAAGAGAAGCTGTGAGTGAGAGAGAGCGAGAAAGAGAAGCTGAGAGTGAGAGAGAGAAAGAGAAAGAGAGGCTGCGAGTGAGAGAGAGAGAGGAAGAGAAGGTGTGAGTGAGAGAGAGAGAATGAGAAGCTGTGAGAGAGAGAGTGAGAGAAGCTGTGAGTGAGAGAGAGAAAGAGAAGCTGTGAGTGAGAGAAATAGAAGCTGTGAGTGAGAGAGAGAGAGAGACAGAGAAGCTGTGTGTGAGAGAGAAAGAGAATCTGTGAGTGAGAGAGAGAGAAAGGGGAGCTGTGAGAGAGAGAGAGAAAGTGAAGCTGTGAGTGAGAGAGAGAGAGAAAACGAGAAGCTGAGAGTGATAGAGAGAGAAAGAGAAGGTGTGAGTGAGAGAGAGAAAGTGAGCTGAGAGTGAGAGAGAGAAAGAGAAGCTGTGAGTGAGAGAGAGAGAAAGAGAAGCTGTGAGTGAGAGAGAGAGGGAGAAAGAGAAGCTGTGAGTGAGAGAGAGAGAGAAAGAGAAGCTGGGAGTGAGTGAGAGAAAGAGAAAATGTGAACCTGTGTGTGTGTGAGAGAGAGAAAGAGAAGCTGTGAGTGAGTGAGAGAGAGAGAGAAGCTGTGAGTGTGAAAGAGAGAGAGAAAGAGAAGCTGTGAGTGAGAGAGAGAGAGAGAAAGAGCATCTGTGTGTGTGAGAGAGAGAAGTGTGTGTGAGAGAAAGAGAAGCTGTGAGAGAGAGGGAGAGAAAAAGAAGCTGTGTGCGAGAGAGAGAGAGAGAGAAAGAGAATCTGTGAGTGAGAGAGAGAGAGAAAGAGAAGCTGTGAGTGAGAGAGTGAGAGAGAGAAAGAGAAGCTATGTGAGAGAGAGAGAAGCTGTGAGTGAGAGAGGAAAAGAGAAATAGAAGCTGTGAGTGAGAGAGAGAGAGAAAGAGAAGCTGTGAGTGAGAGAGAGAGAAAAAGAAGCTGTGTGTGTGAGAGAGAAGCTGTGAGTGGGAGAGAGAGAGAAATTGAAGCTGTGAGTGAGAGAGAGAGAAATTGAAGCTATGAGTGAGAGAGAGAGAGAGAGAGAAGCTGTGAGTGAGAGAGAGAGAAAGAGAAGCTGTGAGTGAGAGAGAGAGAGAGAGAAGCTGTGACTGAGAGAGAGCGAGAAAGAGAAGCTGTGAGTGAGAGAGAGAAAGAGAAAGAGAAGATGCGAGTGAGAGAGAGAGAAAGAGAAGCTGTGTGTGAGAGAGAGAGAGAGAAAGAGAAGCTGCGTGTGTGTGTGAGAGAGAGAAGCTGTGTGTGTGAGAGAGAGAGAAAATGAGAAGCTGTGTGTGTGAGAGAGAGAGAAAATGAGAAGCTGTGTGTGTGTGTGAGAGAGAGAGAAAGAGAAGCTGTGTGAGAGATAGAGAGAAAGAGAAGCTGTGAGTTAGAGAAAGAGAAAGAGAAGCTGTGAGAGAGCGAGTGAGAGAAGCTGTGAGTGTGGGAGAGAAAGAGAAGCTGTGAGTAAGATAGAGAGAAAGAGAAGCTTTGTTTGAAAGAGAAAGAGAATCTGTGAGTGAGAGAGAATGAAAGGGGAGCTGTGAGTGAGAGAGAGAGAGAGAGAAAGAGAAGCTGTGAGTGAGAGAGAGAGAGAAAGAAAAGCTATGAGTGAGTGAGAGAAAGATAAAATGTGAACCTGTGAGTGAGAGAGAGAGAGAGAAGGAGCTGTGAGTGAGTGAGAGAGAGAGAAGCTGTGAGTGAGAGACAGAGAAAGAGAAAGAGAAGCTGTGAGTGAGAGAGAGAGAGAAAGAGAAGCTGTGAGTGAGAGACAGAGACAGAGACAGAGAAATAGAAGCTGTGTGGGAGAGAGAGAAATTGAAGCTGTGAGTGAGAGAGAGAAAATTGAAGCTGTGAGTGAGAGAGAGAGAGAAGCTGTGAGTGTGAAAGAGAGAGAGAAAGAGAAGCTGTGAGTGAGAGAGAGAGAGAGCATCTGTGTGTGTGAGAGAGAGAATTGTGTGAGAGAGAAAGAGAAGCTATGAGAGAGAGAGAGAAAGAAAGAGAAGCTGTGTGCGAGAGAGAGAGAGAGAAGCTGTGATTGAGAGAGAGAGAAAAAGAGAAACTGTGAGTGAGAGAGAGAGAAAGAAAGAGAAGCTGTGAGTGAGAGAGAAATAGAAGCTGTGAGTGAGAGAGAGAGAAAGAGAAGCTGTGTATGAGAGAGAAAGTGAATCTGTGAGTGAGAGAGAGAGAAAGAGAAGCTGTGAGTGAGTGAGAGGAAGAGAAGCTGTGAGTGAGAGAGAGAGAGAAAGAGAAGCTGTGAGTGAGAGAGAGAGAGAGAAAGAGAAGCTGTGAGTGAGAGAGAGAGAGAAAAAGAGAAGCTGTGAGTGAGAGAGAGAGAGAGAGAGAAGCTGTGAGTGAGAGAGAGAGAGAAAGAGCATCTGTGTGTGTGTGAGAGAGAGAAGTGTGTGAGAGAGAAAGAGAAGCTGTGAGAGAGAGGGAGAGAAAAAGAAGCTGTGTGCGAGAGAGAGAGAGAGAGAGAGAATCTGTGAGTGAGAGAAAGAGAGAAAGAGAAGCTGTGAGTAAGAAAGTGAGAGAGAAAGAGAAGCTATGTGTGTGAGAGAGAGAAGCTGTGAGTGAGAGAGAGAAAGAGAAATAGAAGCTGTGAGTGAGAGAGAGAGAGAAAGAGAAGCTGTGAGTGAGAGAGAGAGAAAAAGAACCTGTGTGTGTGTGAGAGAGAGAGAAGCTGTGAGTGGGAGAGAGAGAGAAATTGAAGCTGTGAGTGAGAGAGAGAGAAATTGAAGCTGTGAGTGAGAGAGAGAGAAAGAGAAGCTGTGAGTGAGAAAGGGAGAGAGAGAGAGAAGCTCTGAGTGAGAGAGAGAGAAAGAGATGCTGAGAGTGAGAGAGAGAAAGAGAAGCTGTGAGTGAGAGAGAGCGAGAAAGAGAAGCTGTGAGTGAGAGAGCGAAAGAGAAAGAGAAGCTGCGAGTGAGAGAGAGAGAAAGAGAAGCTGTGAGTGAGAGAGAGCGAGAAAGAGAAGCTGTGAGTGAGAGAGAGAAAGAGAAAGAGAAGCTGTGTGTGTGTGAGAGAGAGAGAGAAAGAGAAGCTGTGAGTGAGAGAGGGAGAGAAAGAAAGAGAAGCTGTGAGTGAGAGAGTGAGAGAGAGAAAGACAAGCTGTGTGTGAGAGAGAGAGAGAAACTGTGAGTGAGAGAGAGAAAGAGAAATAGAAGCTGTGAGTGTGTGTGTGAGAGAGAAAGAGAATCTGTGTGTGAGAGAGAGAGAAGCTGTGAGTGAGAGAGAGAAAGAGAAGCTGTGAAGGAGAGAGAGAGTAGCTGTGTGTGTGAGAGTGAGAGAAGCTGTGAGTGAGAGAGAGAGAAAGAGAAGCTGTGAGTGAGAGAGAGAGAAGCTGCATGAGAGAGAAAGAGAAAATGTGAAGCTGTGCGTGAGAGAGAGAAAGAGAAGCTGTGAGTGAGAGAGAAGCTGTGAGTGAGAGAGAGAGAAAGAGAAGCTGTGTATGAGAGAGAAAGAGAATCTGTGAGTGTGAGAGAGAGAAAGAGAAGCTGTGAGTGAAGAGAGAGAGAAAGTGAAGCTGTGAGTGAGTGAGAGGAAGAGAAGCTGTGAGTGAGAGAGAGAGAGAAAGAGAAGCTGTGAGTGAGAGAGAGAGGGAGAAAGAGAAGCTGTGAGTGAGAGAGAGAGAGAAAAAGAGAAGCTGTGAGTGAGAGACAGAGAGAGAAGCTGTGAGTGAGAGAGAGAGAGAAAGAGCATCTGTGTGTGTGAGAGAGAGAGAAGTGTGTGAGAGAGAAAGAGAAGCTGTGAGAGAGAGGGAGAGAAAAAGAAGCTGTGTGCAAGAGAGAGAGAGAGAATCTGTGAGTGAGAGAAAGAGAGAAAGAGAAGCTGTGAGTAAGAAAGTGAGAGAGAAAGAGAAGCTATGTGTGTGAGAGAGAGAAGCTGTGAGTGAGAGAGAGAAAGAGAAATAGAAGCTGTGAGTGAGAGAGAGAGAGAAAGAGAAGCTGTGAGTGAGAGAGAGAGAAAAAGAACCTGTGTGTGTGAGAGAGAGAGAAGCTGTGAGTGGGAGAGAGAGAGAAATTGAAGCTGTGAGTGAGAGAGAGAGAAATTGAAGCTGTGAGTGAGAGAGAGAGAGAGAGAAGCTGTGAGTGAGAAAGGGAGAGAGAGAGAAGCTCTGAGTGAGAGAGAGAGAAAGAGATGCTGAGAGTGAGAGAGAGAAAGAGAAGCTGTGAGTGAGAGATAGCGAGAAAGAGAAGCTGTGAGTGTCTGAGAGAAAGAGAAAGAGAAGCAGCGAGTGAGAGAGAGAGTAAGAGAAGCTGTGAGTGAGAGAGAGAGTGAAAGAGAAGCTGTGTGTGTGTGAGAGAGGAAGAGAACCTGTGTGTGTGTGAGAGAGAGAGAAGCTGTCTGTGTGTGAGAGAGAGAAATTGAAGCTGTGAGTGAGAGAGAGAGAAATTGAAGCTGTGAGTGAGAGAGAGAGAAAGAGAAGCTGTGAGTGTGAAAGAGAGAGAGAAAGAGAAGCTGTGTGTGTGTGAGAAAGAGAGAGCATCTGTGTGTGTGTGAGAGAGAAGTGTGTGAGAGAGAAAAAGAAGCTGTGAGAGAGAGGGTTAGAAAAAGAAGCTGTGTGCGAGAGAGAGAGAGAGAGAGAAAATCTGTGTGTGAGAGAGAGAGAGAGAAAGAGAAGCTGTGAGTGAGAGAGTGAGAGAGAGAAAGAGAAGCTATGTGAGAGAGAGAGAAGCTGTGAGTGAGAGAGAGAAAGAGAAATAGAAGCTGTGAGTGAGAGAGAGAGAGAGAGAAGCTGTGAGTGAGAGAGAGCGAGAAAGAGAAGCTGTGAGTGAGAGAGAGAGAGAGAAATTGAAGCTGTGAGTGAGAGTGAGAGAAATTGAAGCTGTGAGTGAGAGTGAGAGAAATTGAAGCTGTGAGTGAGAGAGAGAGAGAGAGAAGCTGTGAGTGAGAGAGAGCGAGAAAGAGAAGCTGTGAGTGAGAGAGAGAAAGAGAAAGAGAAGCTGTGAGTGAGAGAGAAATAGAAGCTGTGAGTGAGAGAGAGAGACAGAGAAGCTGTGTATGAGAGAGAAAGAGAATGTGAGTGAGAGAGAGAGAGAAAGGGGAGCTGTGAGTGAGAGAGAGAGAGAAAGTGAAGCTGCGAGTGAGAGAGAGAGAGAGAAAGAGAAGCTGTGAGTGAGAGAGAGAGAGAAAACGAGAAGCTGAGAGTGAGAGAGAGAGAAAGAGAAGCTGTGAGTGACGAGAGAGAGAAAGTGTAGCTGTGAGTGAGAGAGAGGAAGAGAAGCTGTGAGTGAGAGAGAGAGAGAGAGAAGCTGTGAGTGAGAGAGAGAGGGAGAAAGAGAAGCTGTGAGTGAGAGAGAGAGAAAGAGAAGCTGTGAGTGAGTGAGAGAAGGAGAAAATGTGAACCTGTGAGTGAGAGAGAGAGATAAAGAGAAGCTGTGAGTGACTGAGAGAGAGAGAGAGAAGCTGTGAGTGAGAGAGAGAGAAAAAGAAGCTGTGTGCGAGAGAGAGAGAGAGAGAAAGAGAATCTGTGAGTGAGAGAAAGAGAGAAAGAGAAGCTGTGAGTGAGAGAGTGAGAGAGAGAAAGTGAAGCTATGTGAGAGAGAGAGAGAGAAGCTGTGAGTGAGAGAGAGAAAGAGAAATAGAAGCTGTGAGTGAGAGAGAGAGAGAAAGAGAAGCTGTGAGTTAGAGAGAGAGAGAAAAAGAAGCTATGAGAGAGAGAGAAAGAGAAGCTGTTAGTGAGAGAGTGAGAGAGAGAAAGTGAAGCTATGTGAGAGAGAGAGAGAGAGAGAAGCTGTGAGTGGGAGAGAGAGAGAAATTGAAGTTGTGAGTGAGAGAGAGCGAAATTGAAGCTGTGAGTGAGAGAGAAAGAGAGAAAGAGAAGCTGTGAGTGAGAAAGGGAGAGAGAGAGAAGCTGTGAGTGAGAGAGAGAGAAAGAGAAGCTGTGAGTGAGAGAGAGAAAGAGAAGCTGTGCGTGAGAGAGAGAGAGAAAGAGAAGCTGTGAGTGTCTGAGAGAAAGAGAAAGAGAAGCAGCGAGTGAGAGAGAGAGTAAGAGAAGCTGTGAGTGAGAGAGAGAGTGAAAGAGAAGCTGTGTGTGTGAGAGAGAAAGAGAAGCTGTGTGTGTGTGAGAGAGAGAAGCTGTCTGTGTGTGTGAGAGAGAAATTGAAGCTGTGAGTGAGAGAGAGAGAAATTGAAGCTGTGAGTGAGAGAGAGAGAAAGAGAAGCTGTGAGTGTGAAAGAGAGAGAAAGAGAAGCTGTGTGTGTGTGTGAGAGAGAGAGCATCTGTGTGTGTGTGAGAGAGAAGTGTGTGTGAGAGAAAAAGAAGCTGTGAGAGAGAGGGAAAGAAAAAGAAGCTGTGTGCGAGAGAGAGAGAGAGAGAGAGAAAATCTGTGTGAGAGAGAGAGAGAGAGAAAGAGAAGCTGTGAGTGAGAGAGTGAGAGAGAGAAAGAGAAGCTATGTGAGAGAGAGAGAAGCTGTGAGTGAGAGAGAGAAAGAGAAATAGAAGCTGTGAGTGAGAGAGAGAGGGAGAAAGAGAAGCTGTGAGTGAGAGAGAGAGAGAAAGAGAAGCTGTGAGTGAGTGAGAGAAGGAGAAAATGTGAACCTGTGAGTGAGAGAGAGAGAGAAAGAGAAGCTGTGAGTGAGTGAGAGAGAGAGAGAGAAGCTGTGAGTGAGAGAGAGAGAAAAAGAAGCTGTGTGCGAGAGAGAGAGAGAGAGAGAAAGAGAATCTGTGAGTGAGAGAAAGAGAGAAAGAGAAGCTGTGAGTGAGAGAGTGAGAGAGAGAAAGTGAAGCTATGTGAGAGAGAGAGAGAGAGAAGCTGTGAGTTAGAGAGAGAAAGAGAAATAGAAGCTGTGAGTGAGAGAGAGAGAAAAAGAGAAGCTGTGAGTGAGAGAGAGAGAGAAAAAGAAGCTATGAGAGAGAGAGAGAGAGAAGCTGTTAGTGAGAGAGTGAGAGAGAGAAAGTGAAGCTATGTGAGAGAGAGAGACAGAGAGAAGCTGTGAGTGGGAGAGAGAGAGAAATTGAAGTTGTGAGTGAGAGAGAGCGAAATTGAAGCTGTGAGTGAGAGAGAAAGAGAGAAAGAGAAGCTGTGAGTGAGAAAGGGAGAGAGAGAAAAGCTGTGAGTGAGAGAGAGAGAAAGAGAAGCTGTGAGTGAGAGAGAGAGAAAGAGAAGCTGTGCGTGAGAGAGAGAGAGAAAGAGAAGCTGTGAGTGTCTGAGAGAAAGAGAAAGAGAAGCAGCGAGTGAGAGAGAGAGTAAGAGAAGCTGTGAGTGAGAGAGAGAGTGAAAGAGAAGCTGTGTGTGTGTGAGAGAGGAAGAGAACCTGTGTGTGTGTGAGAGAGAGAGAAGCTGTCTGTGTGTGTGAGAGAGAAATTGAAGCTGTGAGTGAGAGAGAGAGAAATTGAAGCTGTGAGTGAGAGAGAGAGAAAGAGAAGCTGTGAGTGTGAAAGAGAGAGAGAAAGAGAAGCTGTGTGTGTGTGAGAAAGAGAGAGCATCTGTGTGTGTGTGAGAGAGAAGTGTGTGAGAGAGAAAAAGAAGCTGTGAGAGAGAGGGAGAGAAAAAGAAGCTGTGTGCGAGAGAGAGAGAGAGAGAGAATCTGTGTGTGAGAGAGAGAGAGAGAAAGAGAAGCTGTGAGTGAGAGAGTGAGAGAGAGAAAGAGAAGCTATGTGAGAGAGAGAGAAGCTGTGAGTGAGAGAGAGAAAGAGAAATAGATGCTGTGAGTGAGAGAGAGAGAGAAAGAGAAGCTGTGAGTGAGAGAGAGAGAGAAAAAGAAGCTGTGTGCGAGAGAGAGAGAGAGAGAGAAAGAGAATCTGTGAGTGAGAGAAAGAGAGAAAGAGAAGCTGTGAGTGAGAGAGTGAGAGAGAGAAAGTGAAGCTATGTGAGAGAGAGAGAGAAGCTGTGAGTTAGAGAGAAAGAGAAATAGAAGCTGTGAGTGAGAGAGAGAGAAAAAGAGAAGCTGTGAGTGAGAGAGAGAGAGAAAAAGAAGCTATGAGAGAGAGAGAGAGAGAAGCTGTTAGTGAGAGAGTGAGAGAGAGAAAGTGAAGCTATGTGAGAGAGAGAGACAGAGAGAAGCTGTGAGTGGGAGAGAGAGAGAAATTGAAGTTGTGAGTGAGAGAGAGCGAAATTGAAGCTGTGAGTGAGAGAGAAAGAGAGAAAGAGAAGCTGTGAGTGAGAAAGGGAGAGAGAGAGAAGCTGTGAGTGAGAGAGAGAGAAAGAGAAGCTGTGAGTGAGAGAGAGAGAAAGAGAAGCTGTGCGTGAGAGAGAGAGAGAAAGAGAAGCTGTGAGTGTCTGAGAGAAAGAGAAAGAGAAGCAGCGAGTGAGAGAGAGAGTAAGAGAAGCTGTGAGTGAGAGAGAGAGTGAAAGAGAAGCTGTGTGTGTGTGAGAGAGGAAGAGAACCTGTGTGTGTGTGTGTGAGAGAGAAGCTGTCTGTGTGTGAGAGAGAGAAATTGAAGCTGTGAGTGAGAGAGAGAGAAATTGAAGCTGTGAGTGAGAGAGAGAGAAAGAGAAGCTGTGAGTGTGAAAGAGAGAGAGAAAGAGAAGCTGTGTGTGTGTGAGAAAGAGAGAGCATCTGTGTGTGTGAGAGAGAGAAGTGTGTGAGAGAGAAAAAGAAGCTGTGAGAGAGAGGGAGAGAAAAAGAAGCTGTGTGCGAGAGAGAGAGAGAGAGAGAGAAAATCTGTGTGTGAGAGAGAGAGAGAGAAAGAGAAGCTGTGAGTGAGAGAGTGAGAGAGAGAAAGAGAAGCTATGTGAGAGAGAGAGAAGCTGTGAGTGAGAGAGAGAAAGAGAAATAGAAGCTGTGAGTGAGAGAGAGAGAGAAAGAGAAGCTGTGAGTGAGAGAGAGAGAGAAATAGAAGCTGTGTGAGAGAGAGAAGCTGTGAGTGGGAGAGAGAGAAAAATTGAAGCTGTGAGTGAGAGAGAGCGAAATTGAAGCTGTGAGTGAGAGAGAGAGAGAGAGAAAGAGAAGCTGTGAGTGAGAAAGGGAGAGAGAGAAGCTGTGAATGAGAGAGAGAGAAATAGATGCTGTGAGTGAGAGAGAGAGAAAGAGAAGCTGTGAGTGAGAGAGAGTGAGAAAGAGAAGCTGAGAGTGAGAGAGAGAAAGAGAAAGAGAGGCTGCGAGTGAGAGAGAGAGAGGAAGAGAAGGTGTGAGTGAGAGAGAGAGAATGAGAAGCTGTGAGAGAGAGAGTGAGAGAAGCTGTGAGTGAGAGAGAGAAAGAGAAGCTGTGAGTGAGAGAAATAGAAGCTGTGAGTGAGAGCGAGAGAGAGACAGAGAAGCTGTGTGTGAGAGAGAAAGAGAATCTGTGAGTGAGAGAGAGAGAAAGGGGAGCTGTGAGAGAGAGAGAGAAAGTGAAGCTGTGAGTGAGAGAGAGAGAGAAAACGAGAAGCTGAGAGTGATAGAGAGAGAAAGAGAAGGTGTGAGTGAGAGAGAGAAAGTGAGCTGAGAGTGAGAGAGAGAAAGAGAAGCTGTGAGTGAGAGAGAGAGAAAGAGAAGCTGTGAGTGAGAGAGAGAGGGAGAAAGAGAAGCTGTCAGTGAGAGAGAGAGAGAAAGAGAAGCTGGGAGTGAGTGAGAGAAAGAGAAAATGTGAACCTGTGTGTGTGTGAGAGAGAGAAAGAGAAGCTGTGAGTGAGTGAGAGAGAGAGAGAAGCTGTGAGTGTGAAAGAGAGAGAGAAAGAGAAGCTGTGAGTGAGAGAGAGAGAGAGAAAGAGCATCTGTGTGTGTGTGAGAGAGAAGTGTGTGTGAGAGAAAGAGAAGCTGTGAGAGAGAGGGAGAGAAAAAGAAGCTGTGTGCGAGAGAGAGAGAGAGAGAAAGAGAATCTGTGAGTGAGAGAGAGAGAGAAAGAGAAGCTGTGAGTGAGAGAGTGAGAGAGAGAAAGAGAAGCTATGTGAGAGAGAGAGAAGCTGTGAGTGAGAGAGGAAAAGAGAAATAGAAGCTGTGAGTGAGAGAGAGAGAGAAAGAGAAGCTGTGAGTGAGAGAGAGAGAAAAAGAAGCTGTGTGTGTGAGAGAGAAGCTGTGAGTGGGAGAGAGAGAGAAATTGAAGCTGTGAGTGAGAGAGAGAGAAATTGAAGCTATGAGTGAGAGAGAGAGAGAGAGAAGCTGTGAGTGAGAGAGAGAGAAAGAGAAGCTGTGAGTGAGAGAGAGAGAAAGAGAAGCTGTGACTGAGAGAGAGCGAGAAAGAGAAGCTGTGAGTGAGAGAGAGAAAGAGAAAGAGAAGATGCGAGTGAGAGAGAGAGAAAGAGAAGCTGTGTGTGAGAGAGAGAGAGAGAAAGAGAAGCTGTGTGTGTGTGTGAGAGAGAGAAGCTGTGTGTGTGAGAGAGAGAGAAAATGAGAAGCTGTGTGTGTGAGAGAGAGAGAAAATGAGAAGCTGTGTGTGTGTGTGTGAGAGAGAGAAAGAGAAGCTGTGTGAGAGATAGAGAGAAAGAGAAGCTGTGAGTTAGAGAAAGAGAAAGAGAAGCTGTGAGAGAGCGAGTGAGAGAAGCTGTGAGTGAGGGAGAGAAAGAGAAGCTGTGAGTAAGATAGAGAGAAAGAGAAGCTGTGTTTGAAAGAGAAAGAGAATCTGTGAGTGAGAGAGAATGAAAGGGGAGCTGTGAGTGAGAGAGAGAGAGAGAGAAAGAGAAGCTGTGAGTGAGAGAGAGAGAGAAAGAAAAGCTATGAGTGAGTGAGAGAAAGATAAAATGTGAACCTGTGAGTGAGAGAGAGAGAGAGAAGGAGCTGTGAGTGAGTGAGAGAGAGAGAAGCTGTGAGTGAGAGACAGAGAAAGAGAAAGAGAAGCTGTGAGTGAGAGAGAGAGAGAAAGAGAAGCTGTGAGTGAGAGACAGAGACAGAGACAGAGAAATAGAAGCTGTGTGGGAGAGAGAGAAATTGAAGCTGTGAGTGAGAGAGAGAAAATTGAAGCTGTGAGTGAGAGAGAGAGAAGCTGTGAGTGTGAAAGAGAGAGAGAAAGAGAAGCTGTGAGTGAGAGAGAGAGAGAGCATCTGTGTGTGTGAGAGAGAGAATTGTGTGAGAGAGAAAGAGAAGCTATGAGAGAGAGAGAGAAAGAAAGAGAAGCTGTGTGCGAGAGAGAGAGAGAGAAGCTGTGATTGAGAGAGAGAGAAAAAGAGAAACTGTGAGTGAGAGAGAGAGAAAGAAAGAGAAGCTGTGAGTGAGAGAGAAATAGAAGCTGTGAGTGAGAGAGAGAGAAAGAGAAGCTGTGTATGAGAGAGAAAGAGAATCTGTGAGTGAGAGAGAGAGAAAGAGAAGCTGTGAGTGAGTGAGAGAAAGAGAAGCTGTGAGTGAGAGAGAGAGAGAAAAAGAGAAGCTGTGAGTGAGAGAGAGAGAGAGAGAGAAGCTGTGAGTGAGAGAGAGAGAGAGAAAGAGCATCTGTGTGTGTGTGAGAGAGAGAAGTGTGTGAGAGAGAAAGAGAAGCTGTGAGAGAGAGGGAGAGAAAAAGAAGCTGTGTGCGAGAGAGAGAGAGAGAGAGAATCTGTGAGTGAGAGAAAGAGAGAAAGAGAAGCTGTGAGTAAGAAAGTGAGAGAGAAAGAGAAGCTATGTGTGTGTGAGTGAGAAGCTGTGAGTGAGAGAGAGAAAGAGAAATAGAAGCTGTGAGTGAGAGAGAGAGAGAAAGAGAAGCTGTGAGTGAGAGAGAGAGAAAAAGAACCTGTGTGTGTGAGAGAGAGAGAGAAGCTGTGAGTGGGAGAGAGAGAGAAATTGAAGCTGTGAGTGAGAGAGAGAGAAATTGAAGCTGTGAGTGAGAGAGAGAGAAAGAGAAGCTGTGAGTGAGAAAGGGAGAGAGAGAGAGAAGCTCTGAGTGAGAGAGAGAGAAAGAGATGCTGAGAGTGAGAGAGAGAAAGAGAAGCTGTGAGTGAGAGAGAGCGAGAAAGAGAAGCTGTGAGTGAGAGAGCGAAAGAGAAAGAGAAGCTGCGAGTGAGAGAGAGAGAAAGAGAAGCTGTGAGTGAGAGAGAGCGAGAAAGAGAAGCTGTGAGTGAGAGAGAGAAAGAGAAAGAGAAGCTGTGTGTGTGTGAGAGAGAGAGAGAAAGAGAAGCTGTGAGTGAGAGAGGGAGAGAAAGAAAGAGAAGCTGTGAGTGAGAGAGTGAGAGAGAGAAAGACAAGCTGTGTGTGAGAGAGAGAGAGAAACTGTGAGTGAGAGAGAGAAAGAGAAATAGAAGCTGTGAGTGTGTGTGTGAGAGAGAAAGAGAATCTGTGTGTGAGAGAGAGAGAAGCTGTGAGTGAGAGAGAGAAAGAGAAGCTGTGAAGGAGAGAGAGAGTAGCTGTGTGTGTGAGAGTGAGAGAAGCTGTGAGTGAGAGAGAGAGAAAGAGAAGCTGTGAGTGAGAGAGAGAGAAGCTGCATGAGAGAGAAAGAGAAAATGTGAAGCTGTGCGTGAGAGAGAGAAAGAGAAGCTGTGAGTGAGAGAGAAGCTGTGAGTGAGAGAGAGAGAAAGAGAAGCTGTGTATGAGAGAGAAAGAGAATCTGTGAGTGTGAGAGAGAGAAAGAGAAGCTGTGAGTGAAGAGAGAGAGAAAGTGAAGCTGTGAGTGAGTGAGAGGAAGAGAAGCTGTGAGTGAGAGAGAGAGAGAAAGAGAAGCTGTGAGTGAGAGAGAGAGGGAGAAAGAGAAGCTGTGAGTGAGAGAGAGAGAGAAAAAGAGAAGCTGTGAGTGAGAGAGAGAGAGAGAAGCTGTGAGTGAGAGAGAGAGAGAAAGAGCATCTGTGTGTGTGAGAGAGAGAGAAGTGTGTGAGAGAGAAAGAGAAGCTGTGAGAGAGAGGGAGAGAAAAAGAAGCTGTGTGCAAGAGAGAGAGAGAGAATCTGTGAGTGAGAGAAAGAGAGAAAGAGAAGCTGCGAGTAAGAAAGTGAGAGAGAAAGAGAAGCTATGTGTGTGAGAGAGAGAAGCTGTGAGTGAGAGAGAGAAAGAGAAATAGAAGCTGTGAGTGAGAGAGAGAGAGAAAGAGAAGCTGTGAGTGAGAGAGAGAGAAAAAGAACCTGTGTGTGTGAGAGAGAGAGAAGCTGTGAGTGGGAGAGAGAGAGAAATTGAAGCTGTGAGTGAGAGAGAGAGAAATTGAAGCTGTGAGTGAGAGAGAGAGAGAGAGAAGCTGTGAGTGAGAAAGGGAGAGAGAGAGAAGCTCTGAGTGAGAGAGAGAGAAAGAGATGCTGAGAGTGAGAGAGAGAAAGAGAAGCTGTGAGTGAGAGAGAGCGAGAAAGAGAAGCTGTGAGTGAGAGAGCGAAAGAGAAAGAGAAGCTGCGAGTGAGAGAGAGAGAAAGAGAAGCTGTGAGTGAGAGAGAGCGAGAAAGAGAAGCTGTGAGTGAGAGAGAGAAAGAGAAAGAGAAGCTGTGTGTGTGTGAGAGAGAGAGAGAAAGAGAAGCTGTGTGTGTGTGTGAGAGAGAGAAGCTGTCTGTGAGAGAGAGAGAAAATGAGAAGCTGTGTGTGTGTGTGAGAGAGAGAGAGAAGCTGTGTGTGTGTGAGAGAGAGAAATAGAAGCTGTGAGTGAGAGAGAGAGAGAGAGAGAAGCTGTGCGTGAGAGAGAGAGAGAGAGAAGGTGTGTGAGAGAGAGCGAGAGTGAAAGAGAAGCTGTGAGTGAGAGAGAGAGAGAAAGAGAAGCTGTGATTGAGAGATAGAGAGAGAAAATGAAGCTGTGAGTGAGAGAGAGAGAGAGAAGCTGTGTGAGAGATAGAGAGAGAGAAAGAGAAGCTTCGAGTTAGAGATAGAGAAAGAGAAGCTGTGAGTGAGAGAGAGGGAGAGAAAGAGAAGCTGTGTGAGAGAGAGATAGATAGAGAAGCTGTGTGAGAGAGAGAGAGAAAGAGAAGCTGTGAGTGAGAGAGATTGAGAAAGAGAAGCTGCGAGTGAGAGAGAGAGATTGAAAGAGCATCTGTGTGTGTGAGAGAGAGAAGTGTGTGAGAGAGAAAGAGAAGCTGTGAGAGAGAGAGAAAAAGAAGCTGTGTGTGTGAGAGAGAGAGAGAGAAAAAGAGAATATGTGAGTGAGAGAGAGAGAAAGAGAAGCTGTGAGTGAGAGAGGGAGAGAAAGAAAGAGAAGCTGTGAGTGAGAGAGTGAGAGAGAGAAAGGGAAGCTGTGTGTGTGAGAGAGAGAGAAACTGTGAGTGAGAGAGAGAAAGAGAAATAGAAGCTGTGAGTGTGTGTGTGAGAGAGAAAGAGAATCTGTGTGTGAGAGAGAGAGAAGCTGTGAGTGAGAGAGAGAAAGAGAAGCTGTGAAGGAGAGAGAGAGTAGCTGTGTGTGTGATAGTGAGAGAAGCTGTGAGTGAGAGAGAGAGATTGAGAAGCTGTGAGTGAGAGAGAGAGAAGCTGCATGAGAGAGAGAGAGAGAAAATGTGAAGCTGTGCGTGAGAGAGAGAAAGAGAAGCTGTGAGTGAGAGAGAAGCTGTGAGTGAGAGAGAGGGAAAGAGAAGCTGTGAGTGTGTGTGTGAGAGAGAAAGAGAATCTGTGTGTGAGAGAGAGAGAAGCTGTGAGTGAGAGAGAGAAAGAGAAGCTGTGAAGGAGAGAGAGAGTAGCTGTGTGTGTGAGAGTGAGAGAAGCTGTGAGTGAGAGAGAGAGAAAGAGAAGCTGTGAGTGAGAGAGAGCGAGAAAGAGAAGCTGTGAGTGAGAGAGAGGGAGAGAAAGAACAGCTGTGTTTGAGAGAGAGAGAGAAAGAGAAGGTGTGTGAGAGAGAGAGAGAGAAAGAGAAGCTGTGAGTGAGAGAGATTGAGAAAGAGAAGCTGTGAGTGAGAGAGAGATTGAAAGAGCATCTGTGTGTGTGTGAGAGAGAGAAGTGTGTGAGAGAGAAAGAGAAGCTGTGTGAGAGAGAGAGAAAAAGAAGCTGTGTGAGAGAGAGAGAGAGAAGCTGTGAGTGAGAGAGAGAGAGAGAGAAAGAGAAGCTGTGAGTGAGAGAGAGAGAAAGAGAAGCTGTGAGTGAGAGAGAGAAAGCAAAAGAGAAGCCGTGAGTGAGAGAGAGAGAGAAGCTGTGAGTGAGAGAGAGATAGAGAAGCTGTGAGTGAGAGAGATAGAGAAAGTGAAGGAGTGAGTGAGTGAAAGAGCGAGAGAAAGAGATACTGTGAGTGAGAGAGAGAGAAAGAAGCTGTGAGAGAGAAAGAGAAGCTATGAGTGAGAGAGTGAAAGAGAAGCGGTGAATGAGTGAGAGAGAGGGAAATCGAAGCTGTGAGTGAGAGAGAGAGAAAGAGAAACTGTTAGAGAGAGAGAGAGAGAAGCTATGTAGAGAGAGAGAGAAAGAGAAGCTGTGAGTGAGTGATTGAGTGAGTGAGAGAGAGAAAGAGAAGTTGTGAGTGAGAAAGAAAGAGAAGCTGTGTGAGAGAGAGAGAAAGAGAAGCTGTGAGTGAGAGAACAAAAGAGAAGCGGTGAGTGAGTGAGAGAGAGAGAAAGAGAAGCTGTGAGTGAGAGAGAAAGATAAGCTGTGAGTGAGTGAGAGAGAGAGAAGCTGTGAGTGAGAGAGAGAGACCAATAGAAGCTGTTAGAGAGAGAGAGAAGGAGAAGCTGTGAGGGAGAGAGAGAGAAAGAGAAGCTGTGAGGGAGAGAGAGAGAGAAGCTGTGAGTGAGAGAGAGAAAGAGAAGCTGCGAGTGAGAGAGAGAGAGAGAAAGAGAAGCTGTGCGTGAGTGAGAGAGAGAAAAGAGAAGCTGTGAGTGAGAGAGATAGAGAGAAAGAGAAGCTGTGAGAAAGAGAGAGAAATAGAAGATGTGAGTGAGTGAGAGAGAGAGAGAAAGAGAAGCTGTGAGTGAGTGAGAGTTAGAGAAAGAGAAGCTGTGAGTTAGTGAGAGAGAGAGAAAGAGAAATTGTGTGAGAGAGACAGAGAGAGAAAGAGAAGCGTGTGTGAGTGAGAGAGAGAGAGAAAGAAAAGCTGTGAGTGAAAGAGAAAGAGAAGCTGTGAGTGAGAGAGTTAGAGAGAGAGAGAAAGAGAAGCTCTGTGTAAGTGAGAGAGAGAGAGAATGAGAAGCTGTGTGTGAGAGAGAGAAAGAGATGCTGTGAGTGAGTGAGTGAGAGAGAGAAGGAGAAGCTGTGAGTTAGTGAGAGAGAGAGAAATTGAAGCTGTGAGTGAGAGAGAGAGAAACAGAAGTTGTGTGAGTGAGAGAAAGAGAGAAAGAGAAGCTGTGAGTGAGTGAGAGAGAGAGAGAGAAGCTGTGAGTCAGTGAGACAGAGAGAAGGAGAAGCAGTGAGTGAGAGAGATAGAGAGAGAAAGAGAAGCTGTGAGTGAGGGAGGGAGGGAGAGAAAGAAAGAGAAGCTGTGAGTGAGAGAGAGAAAGAGAAAGAGAAGCTGTGAGTGAGAGATAGAGAGAAAGATAAGCTGTGAGGGAGAGAGAGAAAGAGAAGCTGTGAGTGTGAGAGAGAGAGAGAATGAGAAGCTGTGAGTGAGAGAGAGAAAGAGAAGCTGTGAGTGAGAGAGAGAGAGAGAAGCTGTGAGTGAGAGAGAGAAAGAGAAGCTGTGAGTGAGAGAGAGAGAGAAAGAGAAGCTGTGAGTGAGAGAGAGAGAGAAAGAGAAGCTGTGAGTGAGAGAGAGAGAGAGAGAAAGAGAAGCTGTGAGTGAGAGAGAGAAAGAGAAGCTGTGAGTGAGTGAGAGAGAGAGAAATAGAAGCTGTGAGTGAGAGAGAGAGAGAGAAAGAGAAGCTGTGAGTGAGAGAGAGGAAGCGAAAGAGAAGCTGTGAGTGAGAGAGAGAGAGAGAGAAGCTTTGAGTGAGGGAGACAGAGAGAGAAATAGAACCTGTGAGTGAGCAAGAGAGAGAAAGAGAAGCTGTGAGTGAGAGAGAGAGAGAGAAGCTGTGAGAGAGAGAGAGAAAGAGTAGCTGTGAATGAGAGAGAGAGAAAGAGAAGCTGTGAGTGAGAGAGAGAGAAAGAGAAGCTGTGAGAGAGAGAGAGAGAGAGAAAGAGAAGCTGTGAGTGGGAGAGAGAAAGCAAAAGAGAAGCTGTGAGTGAGAGAGAGAGAAAGAGAAGCTGTGAGTGAGGGAGACAGAGAGAGAAATAGAACCTGTGAGTGAGCAAGAGAGAGAGAGAGAGAGAAGCTGTGAGTGAGAGAGAGAAAGAGAAGCTATGAGTGAGAGAGATAGAGAAAGTGAAGGTTTGAGTGAGTGAGAGAGCGAGAGAAAGAGATACTGTGAGTGAGAGAGAGAGAAAGAAGCTGTGAGAGAGAAAGAGAAGTTATGAGTGAGAGAGTGAAAAAGAAGTGGTGAATGAGTGAGAGAGAGGGAAAGCGAAGCTGTGAGTGAGAGAGTGAGAAAGAGAAACTGTTAGAGAGAGAGAGAGAGAAAGAGAAGCTGTGTGGAGAGAGAGAGAAAGAGAAGTTGTGAGTGAGTGAGTGAGTGAGAGAGAGAGAGAAAGAGAAGTTGTGAGTGAGAAAGAAAGAGAAGGTGTGAGAGAGAGAAAGAGAAGCTGAGAATGAGAGAGCAAAATCGAAGTGGTGAGTGAATGAGAGAGAGAGAAAGAGAAGCTGTGAGTGAGTGAGAGAGAGAGAGAAAAGCTGTGAGAGAGAGAGAGAAAGAGAAGCTGTTAGTTAGTGAGAGAGAGAGAAATAGAAGCCGTAAGTGAGAGAGACAGAGAGAGAGAAGCTGTCAGTGAGCGAGAGAGAGAGAGAGAAAGAGAAGCTGTGAGTGAGAGAGAGAGAGAGAGAGAAGCTGTGAGTGAGTGAGAGTTAGAGAAAGAGAAGCTGTGAGTTTGTGAGAGAGAGAGAATGAGAAGCTGTGTGAGAGAGACAGAGAGAGAAAGAGAAGCATGAGTGAGTGAGAGAGAGAGAAAGTAAAGCTGTGAGTGAGAGAGAAAAAGAAGCTGTGAGTGAGAGAGTTAGAGAGAGAGAGAAAGAGAAGCTGTGTGTGAGTGAGAGAGAGAGAGAATGAGAAGCTGTGAGAGAGAGAGAGAAAGAGAAGCTGTTAGTGAGTGAGAGAGAGAGAAGGAGAAGCTGTGAGTTAGAGAGAGATAGAGAAATTGAAGCTGTGAGTGAGGGAGACAGAGAGAAACAGAAGTTGTGAGTGAGTGGGAGAGAGAGAGAGAAGGAGAATCTGTGTGTGAGAGAGAGAGAGAAAGAGAAGCTGTGTGTGAGAGAGAGAAAGAGAAGCTGTGGGTGAGAGAGAGAGAAAGAGAAGCTGTGAGTGAGTGAGAGAGAGAAAGAGAAGCTGTGAGTGAGTGAGAGAGAGAGAAAGAGAAGCTGTGAGTGCGAGAGCCAGAGGGAGAAAGGGAAGCTGTGAGTGAGTGAGAGAGAGAGAAAGAGAAGCTGTGAGTGAGAGAGAGAGATAGAGATAGAGAAGCTGTGAATGAGAGAGAGATAGAAATGGAAGCTGTGAGTGAGAGAGAGAGAAAGAGAAGCTGTGAGTGAGAGAGAGAAATAGAAGCTGTGAGTGAGAGAGAGAAAGAGAAGCTGTGAGTGAGAGAGAGAGAGAAAGAGAAGCTGTGAGTGAGAGAGAGAAAGAGAAAGAGAAGCTGTGTGAGAGAGAGAAAGAGAAGCTGTGAGTGAGTGAGAGAGAAAGAGAAGCTGTGAGTGAGTGAGAGAGATAGAGAGAAAGTGAAGCTGTGTGTGTGTGAGAGAGAGAAATAGTAGCTGTGAGTGAGTGAGAGAGAGAGAAAGAGAAGCTGTGAGTTAGTGAGAGAGAGAGAAAGAGAAGCTGTGTGAGAGAGACAGAGAGAGAAAGAGAAGCATGAGAGTGAGAGAGAGAAAGAAAAGCTGTGAGTGAGAGAGAGAAAGAGAAGATGTGAGTGAGAGAGTGAGAGAAAGAGAAGCTGTGAGTGAGAGAGAGAGAAGCTGTGAGTGAGAGAGTTAGAGAGGGAGAGAAAGAGAAGCTGTGTGTGAGTGAGAGAGAGAGAGAATGAGAAGCTGTGTGAGAGAGAGAGAAGCTGTGAGTGAGAGAGAGAGAAGGAGAAGCTGTGAGTTAGTGAGAGAGAGAGAAAGAGAAGCTGTGAGTGAGTGAGAGAGAAAGAGAAGCTGTGAGTGAGTGAGAGAGAGAAAGAGAAGCTGTGAGTGAGTGAGAGAGAGAGAAAAAGAAGCTGTGCGTGCGTGAGCCAGAGGGAGAAAGAGAAGCTGTGAGTGAGAGAGAGAGAGAGAGAGAAGCTGTGAGTGAGAGAGAGAGAGAAGCTGTGAATGAGAGAGACATAGAAATAGAAGCTGTGAGTTGTAGGAATCCGATCCATGTAAAGATAATCAGCCTCATTTAACGGAGCAGTTTATAGCCCCAGATAAACAAAGGAAGAGTCTAACGGAGTCCAGCTTCATTAGACAGAGTGTGAGGAGGGAACAGAGGTAGAGAGAAAGGAGAGTGCAAAGCATACACACGCGACAGTTTTGGCTGAACAATGGAAACAAAATGGCGTCTCTTTATTCAAACAGAGTATATCAGAAACAAAACTTAAAGCACATACTGCCAATCAGAAAGCCAGAACCAAATAAGGAGAAAGAAGGAGAAATCTTCTCACTATTCTACGCATGCCCAAAATCCAGCGTTGTCTCTCATGCAGACATAGAGGCCTTTGTTTACAAAATGTAAAGGCGACAGGAGACAGAAACCAGATACATTCCTACATGTCCTCCTTTTTCATTTAAATTTGAGAGAGGGACGGCTAATCATACCCCTGCATGTCATCATACTCCATAACTACTCCTCCATATACAGCATCACTGTCCTCCTGGACATCGTACCCCTCCTGACTCCTGGTACCTTGTTCCGGAGGATGATACCTCATTGAGTACAATTGCCGTCGTGCAAAACCCGATGTCTCCCTTCTACGCAGTGGACATGTGTTACACATAGAAATAAGGTTAGGAATACAATTAATGCAAAAACACAAAGATATAAGGCAAATAATAATAATAATCCCATAAAAGAAAACTTGTCTAAGGACAGACAAATCAGGCAACCAAGAAGTCATCCAATCAAAGAGATTAACATCAGTGCGTACATTGTTAGTAATGCTCTCCTGTAAATTCTGAAGTTCTTTCTCAATAGTATTATTCAGATCCTGGAATTTTACCCGACATCCCTGGTTCCCGACCAGCCTTCAAAATCCTCCGGATTTTGCTAACAGGTAATCTATGGCCAGTCTGTCCTGCATTTGGTCTTGATGAAGCTCAGTCACTTCATCATTGCAACCAGGACCCATCGGGCCGGCAGCAGCTCTCCGGCGCCGTGCATCTGCCTGAAGCGGCATTTGCACTTGTACGGGTAAGGTAAAATAACCCAATGCTGCACATTGATATTGTCCTGGATGGAAATTCGTGGCAACTCCATTAAAAAAGAACCACATGTTGGGATCCTTGATTTGCCATCCATTGCAAATTGAACCACTATCTATAGCAGAATAATCAGGAGTAAACATAGGAAACACATCATATATATCTTCAATAGTAGTGTTAAACAAGGTAAAATTAAGCTTATAAGAACTGTTATAACTACCCCATAACCAAAAATAATCGTCATATCCTGTATAATTGCCTACATTCCGCAAAACCCTTTGTGCTTGAGTCCAGTGCTTCCATTTACTATTCCAGACTCCAGAACTATGACAGCAGAAACAAAGTCCTTTAGTGTATTTCTTGAATGTCATGCTTCGCCAGCGGGTGTTGTTAAATTGTTCTGGGGGATTAGAGAAGAGTGTAGACCTATCAAGATGTTGCAAGTGTCCAATAACCAACTCAGGCGTGTTGAACAATGCCGGAAGAAAGGCCATTTGAGACACTGCAAGTGGATGCTCATAGTATAACGTTGCATTCTTACCATGAACCTCAAACATATAGTTAGCATGACGAAGCCAAAAGTTGGGGTTGCCCCCATGAGTCATTGTTTTTACAGCTGGAAGCACAGTAAGAAAGAAAAGAACAAATGTCAGCAACTTTAGTCTACTGGTGAACCACCGTCCTGGAGCTGAGTAACCTTCTTCTCTCTCCATGGGCGGATCGCTCAGGCAGGAATCCTTCCACTCAGGATTCCCTTGTTGCCAATAAATGACCAATGGCTTAGGAAGACACTCCCCTAAGAAACAGGAGCATGCCCTGTCTGATGACCAGTGCTATGTTATTACTAGCACCATGTAACTAAACATGAAACATGCCTGATGTATAACACAAATGCAATGTCACAAACCCATTTACATGTGTAGGGTACTGAAAACTCTTCCATGTACTTCTGAAGGTACCTTGAGATATGCAGTTTCATAAGGCAAAACATAACATAAGCAAAGACAGGTCTTTCTCCTGCAAGAGAATAAGCAAACATTTAAGCATGAACAAAACATGAACATTTCTCTTCTTCCTTACATGAAGGAGGTCTCTGTTGCATTCTAGAAAGCATTTCTCACTCCCCAATTACATGAGTAAGGCATTAATTTTCTTCTTCTCTCACTGGTGTAAGTGGAAGAGGCATTCAATAACTTAAAACCAGCATAGCATGGTAAATCAAATACAGTACAAATATCATTAGAGCATTTCACACTCATAGCATGAGCAGGTAGACAATTTTTTTTTGTTTCTTAAAAAAGGTTTTCAGTTTTATAATGCAAACAAGGCCAATTCTTATTTAGAGTCCACACAAACTTTTTAGTCCAATTAAAATGTCCAAATTAAAAGTCCAAATGTTGATTGAAGCTTTCTTCTTAAACACTATCTTCTCTCCAGTACAGTTCTTGGCATGGCAAGGTTGAAATTAGGCCATAAATTAAATCTCACTGAATTCACAAGACACCCAGCCAACCCCCCTTTCCAGCTTTTCAGGCAACCACACATTCCTTCATGCTCCAGCCACACCCATCTGTATTAAGGCAGGCCGATGAGATATGAAAGCACAAAGAACTTCTCCAGAAGTTGCAAGTAATTTTCACACAGAAGAACAGTACAGGGAATTCTCATTTGCTTCCCCTGCAATCCTGATGCTTGAAACATGGCACAACACACTCTGGATCTCTTTGTTTGAGGGTTGGGCAATTCAAAATCAGCCAAAAACTGTATGTCTTCTCCCTCCTTGTATTTTTGCAAAAGCCTGCTGTCCATACAGGAAGGATCCACGCCCCTTTTCCTCTGGACTTTTTTCATCTGCAGCATCTGAATCTCAACTTTATGACAAACTGCATCTGTTAGTTTGTACTTGCAATAAGACCCCTTTTTGGGCTTGGGTTTTCTGCATTCCTCCTCTGGGCCATCCTTCCACTTCCTGCCCAAACATGAGGAATCAAGTGTACTACTCAGCTTCTCCTGCTTTTGTGATGAGGGTTGCTTCAGGGATGAGCTGAGGTCTCCTGTGCTGCTCTTGGAATCACACTCCTTGCTTCCTGCCACTTTGCATGCATTAATAGCTTCAATCTGTGATGACGTCCCCACCATTTGTTCCCAATCAGCTGGCACTAGTTGTTTTTTAGACTTGGCAGGCAGTATTGCAGCAGTCCCATTTGCCAGAGCCTCTCTGTTCACTGGATATACAGCAACAGTTTCCATATCCAGCACAGCTGCAGTTAAAGCAGCAGAGAACAGGTCTTTTGTAGGGCTAAAAGTGCTTGATTGCTGCAAGGCAGGATATAATGTCCCATCTCCTTTTCCACCCCCATCTCCATCAGGGGGCTCATGCTGTTGTTTCTCATTTGATGGAGGGGCAGTTGCCATAGTCCCTCCCTTGGCTGGGGGCAAAAGCTGTGGAAGGGGACCATCAAGCCTCTGGGAGAACAACATATTTCTTGGAGTAAGTCTTTGAAGACAGTTTCTGACTTCACTCCACATAAATTGCACTGATACAGAAATTCCTTCATGCTTTTGCAATTCATTACCATTTTTTTCCAATGTGTTAAGTCCAAACAATCATCATATTTAAGCCAAGGACAGAGTTTTCCTATAACTTGGACTAGCTGTTGTACTTCCTTCTTATCAGCCCGTTTCCCATTCATATGCAAAAGATCTGAGATATCTTTACAAAGCTCCTGCTCTTGCGAAGCCAACACACCCCCCATAATAAATTTTTTTCCACTCACCCTGTTGTAATTCTGAAGCGCTTGATTGACCTTTCCTCTGGTCGTGGGTGAATAAAGACCTTGACCCGGTCGCCAATTATGAGGTGCTAATTGCTAATTGCTGAAGCAGAGTTCAAAGAAGGCTCTCATTGTAGTTCAAAGCGTCCCACGGAGTGACACTTGTAGGAATCCGATCCATGTAAAGATAATCAGCCTCATTTAACGGAGCAGTTTATACCCCAGATAAACAAAGGAAGAGTCTAACGGAGTCCAGCTTCATTAGACAGAGTGTGAGGAGGGAACAGAGGTAGAGAGAAAGGAGAGAGCAAAGCATACACACGCGGCAGTTTTGGCTGAACAAAGGAAACATAATGGCGTCTCTTTATTCAAAATGAAGTATTTCAGAAACAAAACTTAAAGCACATACAGCCAATCAGAAAGCCAGAACCAAATAAGGAGAAAGAAGGAGAAATCTTCTCACTATTCTACGCATGCCCAAAATCCAGCGTTGTCTCTCATGCAGACAAAGAGGCCTTTGTTTACAAAATGTAAAGGCGACAGGAGACAGATACAAGATACATTCCTACAGTGAGTGAGAGAGAGAGAAAGAGAAGTTGTGAGTGAGAGAGAGAGAGAAAGAGAAGCTGTGAGTGAGTGAGAGAGAGAGAGAGAAAGAGAAGCTGTGAGTGAGTGAGAGAGAAAGAGAAGCTGTGAGTGTGAGAGCCAGAGAGAGAAAGAGAAGCTGTGAGTGAGTGAGAGAGAGAGAAAAAGAAGCTGTGGGTGAGAGAGAAGAGAGAGAGAAGCTGTGAATGAGAGAGAGATAGAAATAGAAGCTGTGAGTGAGAGAGAGAGAAAGAGAAGCTGTGTGAGAGAGACAGAGAGAGAAAGAGAATGAGTGAGTGAGAGAGAGAAAGAAAAGCTATGAGTGAGAGAGAGAGAGAAAGAGAAAATGTGAGTGAGAGAGAGAGAGAAAGAGAAGCTGTGAGTGAGAGAGTTAGAGAGAGAGAGAGAAAGAGAAGCTGTGTGTGAGTGTAAGAGAGAGAGAATGAGAAGCTGTGTGAGAGAGAGAAGCTGTGAGTGAGTGAGAGAGAGAGAAGGAGAAGCTGTGAGTGAGAGAGTTAGAGAGAGAGAGAGAAAGAGAAGCTGTGTGTGAGTGTAAGAGAGAGAGAATGAGAAGCTGTGTGTGAGAGAGAAGCTGTGAGTGAGTGAGAGAGAGAAAGAGAAAATGTGAGTGAGAGAGAGAGAGAAGGAGAAGCTGTGAGTGAGAGAGTTAGAGAGAGAGAGAGAAAGAGAAGCTGTGTGTGAGTGTAAGAGAGAGAGAATGAGAAGCTGTGTGAGAGAGAGAAGCTGTGAGTGAGTGAGAGAGAGAGAAGGAGAAGCTGTGAGTTAGTGAGAGAGAGAGAGTGAAGCTGTGAGTGAGAGAGACAGAGAGAAAGAGAAGCTGTGAGTGAGTGAGAGAGAGAGAAAGAGAAGCTCTGTGTGTGTGTGAGAGAGAGAAAGAGAAGCTGTGTGTGTGTGAGAGAGAGATAAGCTGTGAGTGAGAGAGACAGAGAGAGAGAAGCTGTGAGTGGGTGAGAGAGAGAGAGAAAGAGAAGCTGTGAGTGAGAGAGAGAGAGAAAGAGAAGCTGTGAGTGAGTTAGAGAGAGAGAGAGAGAGAGAAAGAGAAGCTGTGAGTGAGTGAGAGAGAGAGAAAGAGAAGCTGTGAGTGTGAGAGCCAGAGAGAGAAAGAGAAGCTGTGAGTGAGTGAGAGAGAGAGAAAAAGAAGCTGTGGGTGAGAGAGAGAGAGAGAGAGAAGCTGTGAATGAGAGAGAGATAGAAATAGAAGCTGTGAGTGAGAGAGAGCGAAAGAGAACCTGTGAGTGAGAGAGAGAGAAAGAGAAGGTGTGAGAGAGAAAGAGAAGATGTGAGTGAGAGAGTGAAAGAGAAGTGGTGAATGATTGAGAGAGAGAGAAAGAGAAGCTGTGAGAGAGAGAAAGAGAAGCTGTGAGTGAGAGAGAGAGAAAGAAAGGAGAAGCTGTGAGTGAGAGAGATAGAGAGAAAGTGAAGCTGTGTGTGAGAGAGACAGAAATAGTAGCTGTGAGTGAGTGAGAGAGAGAAAGAGAAGCTGTGAGTGAGTGAGAGAAAGAGAGAGAGAAGCTGTGAATGAGAGAGACAGAGAGAGATTGAGAAACTGTGAGCGAGTGAGAGAGAGAGAGAAAGAGAAGCTGTGAGTGAGAGAGAGAGAGAAAAAGAGAAGCTGTGAGTGAGTGAGAGAGAGAGAGAAGCTGTGAGTTATTGAGAGAGAGAGAAAGAGAAGCTGTGAGTGAGAGAGAGATAGAGAGAGAAAGAGCTGTGAGTGAGAGAGAGAAAGAGAAAGAGAAGCTGTGAGTGAGAGAGAGAGAGAAAGAGAAACTGTGTGTGTGTGAGAGAGAGAAATAGGTGTGAGTGAGAGAGAGAGAAAGAGAAGCTGTGAGTGAGAGAGAGAGAGAAAGAGGAGCTGTGTGTGTGAGAGAGAAAGAGAAGCTGTGAGTGAGTAAGAGAGAAAGAGAAGCTGTGTGTGTGAGAGAGAGAA
This sequence comes from Bradypodion pumilum, assembly GCA_035047305.1. Taxonomy (NCBI): domain Eukaryota; kingdom Metazoa; phylum Chordata; class Lepidosauria; order Squamata; family Chamaeleonidae; genus Bradypodion; species Bradypodion pumilum. The sequence goes on from JAWDJD010000002.1 coordinate 182,774,212, forward strand.
GCTGAGAGTGAGAGAGAGAGAATGAGAAGGTGTGAGTGAGAGAGAAAGAGAAAGAGAAGCTGTGTGTGTGTGTGTGAGAGAGAAGCTGTGAGTGAGAGAGAGAAAGAGAAGCTGTAAGTGAGAGAGAGAGAAAGAGAAGATGTGAGTCAAAGAGAGAGAGAGAAGCTGTGAGTGAGAGAGAGAGAAAGAGAAGCTGAGTGAGAGCGAGAGAGAAAGAAAAGCTGAGAGTGAGAGAGAGAGAGAAGCTGTGAGAGAGAGAGAAAGAGAAGCTGTGAGTGAGAGAGAGAGAGAGAAGCTGTGAGTGAGAGAGAGAGAAAGTGAAGCTGTGAGTGAGAGAGAGAGTGAGAAGCTGTGTGGGAGAGAGAGAGAGAATCTGGGACTGAGTAAGAGAGAGAGAGGCTGTGAGTGAGAGAGAGAGAGAAGCTGTGAGTAAGAGAGAGAGAGAGAAAGAGAAGCTGTGAGTGAGAGAGAGTGAGAGAGAGAGAAGCTGTGAATGAGAGAGAGTGAAGCTGTGAGTGAGAGGGAGAGAGAAAGAGAAGCTGTGAGTGAGAGAGAGAGAGACAAGCTGTGAATGAGCGAGAGTGAAAGAGAAGCTGTGAGTGAGAGAGAGAGATAAAGAGAAGCTGTGAGTGAGAGAGAGAGAAAGAGAAGCTGTGAGTGAGAGAGAGAGAGAGAAAGAGAAGCTGTGTGTGTGAGAGAGAAAGAGAAGCTGTGAGTGAGAGAGAGAGAAAGAGAAGCTGTGAGTGAGAGAGAGAGAGAAAGAAAGGAGAAGCTGTGAGTGAGAGAGATAGAGAAAAAGTGAAGCTGTGTGTGTGTGAGAGAAATAGTAGCTGTGAGTGAGTGAGAGAGATTGAAAGAGAAGCTGTGGGTGAGTGAGAGAGAGAGAGAAAGAGAAGCTGTAAGAGAGAGAGAAAGAGAAGCTGTGAGTTAGTGAGAGAAAGAGAAAGAGAAGCTGTGAATGAGAGAGACAGAGAGAGATTGAGAAACTGTGAGTGAGTGAGAGAGAGAGAGAAAGAGAAACTGTGAGTGAGAGAGAGAGAGAGAAAGAGAAGCTGTGAGTGAGTGAGAGAGAGAAGCTGTGAGTTATTGAGAGTGAAAGAGAAGCTGTGAGTGAGAGAGAGAAAGAGAAGATGTGTGAGAGAGTGAGAGAGATAGAGAAGCTGTGAGTGAGGGAGACAGAGAGTGAAATAGAACCTGTGAGTGAGAGAGAGAGAAAGAGAAGCTGTGAGTGAGAGAGTGTAACAGAAGCTGAGTGAGTGAGAGAGATAGAGAAAGAGAAGGTTTGAGTGAGTGAGAGAGCGAGAGAAAGAGAAGCTGTGAGTGAGAGAGAGAGAAAGAGAAGGTGTGATAGAGAAAGAGAAGCTGTGAGTGAGAGAGTGAAAGAGAAGCGGTGAATGATTGAGAGAGAGAGAAAGAGAAGCTGTGAGTGAGAGAGAGAGAGAAGCTGTGAGTGAGAGAGAGAGAGAGAAAGTAAGGAGAAGCTGTGAGTGAGAGAAAGAGAGAAAGTGAAGCTGTGTGTGAGAGAGACAGAAATAGTAGCTTTGAGTGAGTGAGAGAGAGAGAAAGAGAAGCTGTGAGTGAGTGAGAGAGAGAGAGAGAGAAAGAGAAGCTGTGAGAGATAGAGAAAGAGAAGCTGTGAGTTAGTGAGAGAAAGAGAAAGAGAAGCTGTGAATGAGAGAGACAGAGAGAGATTGAGAAGCTGTGAGTGAGTGAGAGAGAGAGAGAAAGAGAAGCTGTGAGTGAGAGAGAGAGAGAGAGAAAGAGAAGCTGTGAGTGAGTGAGAGAGAGAGAAGCTGTGAGTTATTGAGAGAGAGAAAGAGAAGCTGTGAGTAAAGAGAGAGAGAGAGAGAAAGAGAAGCTGTGAGTGAGAGAGAGAGAGAGAAAGAGAAGCTGTGTGTGTGTGTGAGAGAGAGAAATAGAAGCTGTGAGTGAGAGAGAGAGAAAGAGAAGCTGTGAGTGAGAGAGAGAGAGAGAGAAAGAGGAGCTGGTTGTGTGTGAGAGAGAGAAAGAGAAGCTGTGAGTGAGTGAGTGAGAAAGAGAAGCTGTGTGAGAGAGAGAAAGAGAAAGAGAAGCTGTGTGTGTGTGAGAGAGAGAGAAGCTGTGAGTGAGAGAGAGAAAGAGAAGCTATGAGTGAGAGAGAGAAAGAAAGAAAGAGAAGCTGTGAGTGAGAGAGAGAGAAAGAGAAGCTGTGAGTGAGAGAGAGAGAAGCTGTGAGTGTGTGAGAGAGAATCAGGGAGTAAGAGAGAGAGGGGGAAGCTGTGAGTGAGAGAGAGAGAAATAGAAACAGTAAGTGAGAGAGAGAGAAAGAGAAGCTGTGAGTGAAAGAGAGAGAAAGAGAAGCTGTGTGAGTGATAGAGAGAGAAAGAAAAGCTGAGAGTGAGTGAGAGAGAGAAGCTGTTTGTGTGTGAGAGAGAAAGAGAAGCTGTGAGTGAGAGAGAGAGAGAAAGAGAAGCTGTGAGTGAGAGAGAGAGAGAAAGTGAAGCTGTGAGTGAGTGAGAGAGAGAGTGAGAAGCTGTGTGGGAGAGGGAGAGAGAATCTGGGACTGAGTAAGAGAGAGAAAGAGGCTGTGAGTGAGAGAGAGAAGCTGTGAGTAAGAGAGAGAGAGAAAGAGAAGCTGTGAGTGAGAAAGAGTGGAGAGAGAAGCTGTGAGTGAGAGAGAGAGAAGCTGTGAGTGAGAGAGAGAAAGAAAGAGAGAGAAGCTGTGAGTGAGAGAGAGAGGGAGAAGCTGTGTGTGTGAGAGAGAGAGAGAAGGAGAAGCTGTTAGTGAGTGAGAGAGAAAGAAGCTGTGAGAGAGAGAGAGAGAGAATGAGAAGCTGTGAGTGTGTGTGAGAGAGAAACAGAAGCTGTGTGTGTGTGAGAGAGAAAGAGAAGCTGTGAGTGAGAGAGAGAGAGAAAGAGAAGCTGTGAGTGTGTGTGAGAGAGAAAGAGAAGCTGTAAGTTAGTGAGAAAGAGAGAGAAGCTGTGAGTGTGAGAGAGAGAGAATCAGGGAGTGAGTAAGAGAGAGAGAAGCTGTGAGTGAGAGAGAGAGAGAAACAGAAGCTGTAAGTGAGAGAAAGAGAGAGAAGCTGTGTGTGTGAGAGAGAGAAGCTGTGAGTGAGAGAGAGAAAGAAAGAGAAGCTGTGAGAGAGAGAGAGAGAGAAGCTGTGTGTGTGATAGAGAGAGAGAAAGAGAAGCTGAGAGTGTGTGTGAGAGAGAGAAAGAAAAGCTGTGAGTGAGAGAGAGAGAAGCTGTGTGTGAGAGAGAGAAAGAGAATCTGTTAGTGAGAGAGCGAGAGAAAGAGAAGCTGTGAGTGAGAGAAAGAGAAGCTATGAGTGAGTGAGTGAGAGAGAGAAGCTGTGAGTGAGTGAGTGAGAGAGAGAAGCTGTGTATGAGGGAGAGAGAGAGAAAGAGAAGCTATGAGTGAGAGAGAGAGAAAGAGAAGCTGTGAGTGAGAGAGAGAGAGAAAGAGAAGCTGTGAGTGAGAGAGAGAGAAGGAGAAGCTGTGAGTGAGAGAGAGAGAGAAAGAGAAGCTGTGAGTGAGAGAGAGAAAGAGAAGATGTGTGTGTGAGAGAGAGAGAGAGAGAAAGAGAAGCTGTGAGTGAGAGAGAGAGAAAGAGAAGCTGTGTGTGTGAGAGAAAGAGAAAGAGAAGCTGAGAGTGAGACAGAGAGAATGAGATGCTGGGAGTGAGAGAGAGCGAAGCTGTGAGTGAGAGAGAGAGAAAGAGAAGCTGCGAGTGAGTGAGTGAGAGAGAGAGAAGCTGTGAGTGAGTGAGTGAGAGAGAATCAGGGAGTAAGAGAGAAAGTGAACCTGTGTGTGAGAGAGACAGAAATAGTAGCTGTGAGTGAGTGAGAGAGAGAGAAAGAGAAGCTGTGAGTGAGAGAGAGAGAGAGAAGCTGTGAGTGAGAGAGAGAAGCTGTGAGTGATAGAGAGAGAGAAAGAGAAACTGTGTGTGTGATAGAGAGAGAAAGAGAAGTTGAGAGAGAGAGAGAGAAGTTGTAAGTGAGAGAGAGAGTAGCTGTGTGTGTGTGAGAGAGAAAGAGAAGCTGTGAGTGAGAGATAGAGAGAGAGAGAGAAAGAAAGAGAAGCTGTGAGTGAGAGAGAGAGAAAGAGAAGCTGTGAGTGAGTGAGAGAGAGTGAGAAGCTGGGAGTGAGAGAGAGAGAGAAGCTGTGAGTGAGAGAGAGAGAGAGAAAGAAAGAGACGCTATGAGTGAGAGAGAGAGAGAAAGTGAAGCTGTAATTGAGAGAGAGTGAGAGAGAGAATCTGTGAGTGAGTGAGAGAGAGAATCTGTGAGTGAGAGAGAGTGAGAAAGAGAAGCTGTGAGTGAGAGAGAGAGAAAGAGAAGCTGTGAGTGAGAGAGAAAGAGAAGCTGTGAGTGAGAGAGAGAGAGAAGCCGTGAGTGAGAGAGAGAGAGAAAGAGAAACTGTGAGTGAGAGAGAGAGAGAGAAGCTGTGAGTGAGAGAGAGAGAGAAAGAGAAGCTGTGAGTGAGAGAGAAAGAAAGAGATGCTGTGTGTGAGAGAGAGAGAGAAAGAGAAGCTGTGAGTGAATGAGAGAGAAAGAGAAGCTGTGTGTGTGCGAGAGAGAGAGAATGAGAAGCTGTGAGTGAGAGAGAGAGAGAAACAGAAGCTGTGTGTGAGAGAGAGAAAGAGAAGCTGTGAGTGAGAGAGAGAGAGAAAGAGAAGCTGTGAGTGCGTGTGAGAGAGAAAGAGAAGCTGTGAGTTAGTGAGAAAGAGAGAGAAGCTGTGAGTGAGAGAGAGAGAGAGAATCAGGGAGTGAGTAAGAGAGAGAGAGAAGCTGTGAGTGAGAGAGAGAGAGAAACAGAAGCTGTAAGTGAGAGAAAGAGAGAGTAGCTGTGTGTGTGAGAGAGAGAAGCTGTGAGTGAGAGAGAGAAAGAAAGAGAAGCTGTGAGTGAGAGAGAGAGAGAAGCTGTGTGTGTGATAGAGAGAGAGAAAGAGAAGCTGAGAGTGTGTGTGTGAGAGAGAAAGAGAAGCTGTGAGTGAGAGAGAGAGAAGCTGTGTGTGTGTGTGAGAGAAAGAGAATCTGTTAGTGAGAGAGCGAGGGAAAGAGAAGCTGTGAGTGAGAGAAAGAGAAGCTATGAGTGAGTGAGTGAGAGAGAGAGAAGCTGTGAGTGAGTGAGTGAGAGAGAGAAGCTGTGTATGAGAGAGAGAGAGAGAAAGAGAAGCTATGAGTGAGAGAGAGAGAAAGAGAAGCTGTGAGTGAGAGAGAGAGAAAGAGAAGCTGTGAGTGAGAGAGAGAGGAGAATCTGTGAGTGAGAGAGAGAGAGAAAGAGAAGCTGTGAGTGAGAGAGAGAAAGAGAAGATGTGTGTGTGTGAGAGAGAGAGAGAAAGAGAAGCTGTGAGTGAGAGAGAGAGAAAGAGAAGCTGTGTGTGTGAGAGAGAGAGAAAGAGAAGCTGAGAGTGAGACAGAGAGAATGAGATGCTGGGAGTGAGAGAGAGCGAAGCTGTGAGTGAGAAAGAGAGAAAGAGAAGCTGCGAGTGAGTGAGTGAGAGAGAGAGAAGCTGTGAGTGAGTGAGTGAGAGAGAATCAGGGAGTAAGAGAGAAAGTGAAGCTGTGTGTGAGAGAGACAGAAATAGTAGCTGTGAGTGAGTGAGAGAGAGAGAAAGAGAAGCTGTGAGTGAGAGAGAGAGAGAAGCTGTGAGTGAGAGAGAGAGAGAAGCTGTGAGTGATAGAGAGAGAGAAAGAGAAGCTGTGTGTGTGATAGAGAGAGAAAGAGATGCTGAGAGAGAGAGAGAAGTTGTAAGTGAGAGAGAGAGTAGCTGTGTGTGTGAGAGAGAGAAAGAGAAGCTGTGAGTGAGAGATAGAGAGAGAGAGAAAGAGAAGCTGTGAGTGAGAGAGAGAGAAAGAGAAGCTGTGAGTGAGTGAGAGAGAGTGAGAAGCTGGGAGTGAGAGAGAGAGAGAAGCTGTGAGTGAGAGAGAGAGAGAGAAAGAAAGAGACGCTGTGAGTGAGAGAGAGAGAGAAAGTGAAGCTGTAATTGAGAGAGAGTGAGAGAGAGAATCTGTGAGTGAGAGAGAGAGAGAATCTGTGAGTGAGAGAGAGTGAGAAAGAGAAGCTGTGAGTGAGAGAGAGAGAAAGAGAAGCTGTGAGTAAGAGAGAAAGAGAAGCTGTGAGTGAGAGAGAGAGAAGCTGTGAGTGAGAGAGAGAGAGAAAGAGAAGCTGAGTGAGAGCGAGAGAGAAAGAAAAGCTGAGAGTGAGAGAGAGAGAGAGAGAAGCTGTTTGTGAGAGAGAGAGAAAGAGAAGCTGTGAGTGAGAGAGAGAGAGAGAGAGAAGCTGTGAGTGAGAGAGAGAGAGAAAGTGAAGCTGTGAGTGAGTGAGAGAGAGTGAGAAGCTGTGTGGGAGGGAGAGAGAGAATCTGGGACTGAGTAAGAGAGAGAGGCTGTGAGTGAGAGAGAGAGAGAAGCTGTGAGTAAGAGAGAGAGAGAAAGAGAAGCTGTGAGTGAGAGAGAGAGAGAGAGAGAAGCTGTGAGTGAGAGAGAGTGAAGCTGTGAGTGAGAGGGAGAGAGAAAGAGAAGCTGTGAGTGAGAGAGAGAGAGAGACAAGCTGTGAATGAGCGAGAGTGAAAGAGAAGCTGTGAGTGAGAGAGAGAGATAAAGAGAAGCTGTGAGTGAGAGAGAGAGAGAAAGAGAAGCTGTGAGTATGAGAGAGAGAGAGAAAGAGAAGCTGTGTGTGAGAGAGAGAAAGAGAAGCTGTGAGTGAGAGAGAGAGAAAGAGAAGCTGTGAGTGAGAGAGATAGAGAAAAAGTGAAGCTGTGTGTGTGTGAGAGAGAAATAGTAGCTGTGAGTGAGTGAGAGAGATTGAAAGAGAAGCTGTGAGTGAGTGAGAGAGAGAGAGAGAGAGAAGCTGTAAGAGAGAGAGAAAGAGAAGCTGTGAGTTAGTGAGAGAAAGAGAAAGAGAAGCTGTGAATGAGAGAGACAGAGAGAGATTGAGAAACTGTGAGTGAGTGAGTGAGAGAGAGAGAGAAATAGAAACTGTGAGTGAGAGAGAGAGAAAGAGAAGCTGTGAGTGAGTGAGAGAGAGAAGCTGTGAGTTATTGAGAGAGAAAGAGAAGCTGTGAGTGAGAGAGAGAAAGAGAAGCTGTGAGTGAGAGAGTGAGAGAGATAGAGAAGCTGTGAGTGAGGGAGACAGAGAGTGAAATAGAACCTGTGAGTGAGAGAGAGAGAAAGAGAAGCTGTGAGTGAGAGAGAGAAACAGAAGCTGAGTGAGTGAGAGAGATAGAGAAAGAGAAGGTTTGAGTGAGTGAGAGAGCGAGAGAAAGAGAAGCTGTGAGTGAGAGAGAGATAGAGAGAGAAAGAGAAGCTGTGAGTGAGAGAGAGAAAGAGAAGCTGTGAGTGAGAGAGAGAGAGAGAAAGAGAAGCTGTGTGTGTGTGAGAGAGAGAGAAAAAGAAGCTGTGGGTGAGAGAGAGAGAGAGAGAGAGAGAGAAGCTGTGAATGAGAGAGAGATAGAAATAGAAGCTGTGAGTGAGAGAGAGAGAAAGAGAAGCTGTGTGAGAGAGACAGAGAGAGAAAGAGAATGAGTGAGTGAGAGAGAGAAAGAAAAGCTGTGAGTGAGAGAGAGAGAGAAAGAGAAGCTGTGAGTGAGAGAGAGAGAAAGAGAAGCTGTGAGTGAGAGAGTTAGAGAGAGAGAAAGAGAAGCTGTGTGTGAGTGAGAGAGAGAGAGAATGAGAATCTGTGAGAGAGAGAGAAGCTGTGAGTGAGTGAGAGAAAGAGAAGGAGAAGCTGTGAGATAGTGAGAGAGAGAGAGTGAAGCTGTGAGTGAGAGAGACAGAGAGAAAGAGAAGCTGTGAGTGAGTGAGAGAGAGAGAAAGAGAAGCTCTGTGTGTGAGAGAGAGAGAGAAAGAGAAGCTGTGTGTGTGAGAGAGAGATAAGCTGTGAGTGAGAGAGACAGAGAGAGAAGCTGTGAGTGGGTGAGAGAGAGAGAGAAAGAGAAGCTGTGAGTGAGAGAGAGCGAGAAAGAGAAGCTGTGAGTGAGAGAGAGAGAGAGAAAAGAGAAGCTGTGAGTGAGAGAGATAGAGAGAAAGAGAAGCTGGGAGAGAGAGAGAGAAATAGAAGATGTGAGTGAGAGAGAGAGAAAGAGAAGCTGTGAGTGAGAGAGAGAGAGAGAAAGCGAAGCTGTGAGTGAGAGAGAGAAAGAGAAGCTGTGTGAGATAGAGATAGAGAGAGAAGCTGTGAGTGAGAGAGAGAGAGAGAGAAGCTGTGAGTGAGAGAGAGAAAGCGAAAGAGAAGCTGTGAGTGAGAGAGAGTGAGAAAAAGAGAAGCTGTGAGTGAGGGAGAGAAAGCGAAAGAGAAGCTGTGAGTGAGAGAGAGAGAGAAAAAGAGAAGCTGTGAGTGAGGGAGACAGAGAGAGAAATAGAACCTGTGAGTGAGCAAGAGAGAGTGAGAAAGAGAAGCTGTGAGAGAGAGAGAGAGAAGCTGTGAGAGAGAGAGAAAGAGTAGCTGTGAATGAGAGAGAGAGAGAAAGAGAAGCTGTGAGTGAGAGAGAGAGAGAGAAAGAGAAGCTGTGAGTGAGAGAGAGAGAAAGAGAAGCTGTGAGTGAGAGAGAGAAAGCAAAAGAGAAGCTGTGAGTGAGAGAGAAAGAGAGAAAGAGAAGCTGTGAGTGAGGGAGACAGAGAGAGAAATACAACCTGTGAGTGAGCAAGAGAGAGAGAGAAAGAGAAGCTGTGAGTGAGAGAGAGAGAGAGAAGCTGTGAGTGAGAGAGAGAAAGAGAAGCTGGGAGTGAGAGAGATAGAGAAAGTGAAGGAGTGAGTGAGTGACAGAGCGAGAGAAAGAGATACTGTCAGTGAGAGAGAGAGAAAGAAGCTGTGAGAGAGAAAGAGAAGCTATGAGTGAGAGAGTGAAAGAGAAGCGGTGAATGAGTGAGAGAGAGGGAAAGCGAAGCTGTGAGTGAGAGAGAGAGAGAAAGAGAAACTGTTAGAGAGAGAGAGAGAGAAGCTGTGTAGAGAGAGAGAGAAAGAGAAGCTGTGAGTGAGTGATTGAGTGAGTGAGAGAGAGAAAGAGAAGTTGTGAGTGAGAAAGAAAGAGAAGCTGTGTGTGAGAGAGAGAAAGAGAAGCTGTGAGTGAGAGAGCAAAAGAGAAGCGGTGAGTGAGTGAGAGAGAGAAAGAGAAGCTGTGAGTGAGAGCGAAAGAGAAGCTGTGAGTGAGTGAGAGAGAGAGAAGCTATGAGTGAGAGAGAGACCAATAGAAGCTGTTAGAGAGAGAGAGAGAAAGAGAAGCTGTGAGGGAGAGAGAGAGAAAGAGAAGCTGCGAGTGAGAGAGAGAGAGAAAGAGAAGCTGTGAGTGAGTGAGAGAGAAAAAAGAGAAGCTGTGAGTGAGAGAGATAGAGAGAAAGAGAAGCTGTGAGAAAGAGAGAGAAATAGAAGATGTGAGTGAGTGAGAGAGAGAGAGAAAGAGAAGCTGTGAGTGAGTGAGAGAGAGAGAGAAAAGCTGTGAGTGGGTGAGAGAGAGAGAAAGAGAAGCTGTGAGTGAGAGAGAGAGAAAGAGCAGCTCTGTGTGTGTGTGAGAGAGAGAAAGAGAAGCTGTGTGTGTGAGAGAGAGAGAGAAGCTGTGAGTGAGAGAGACAGAGAGAGAGAAGCTGTGAGTGGGTGAGAGAGTGAGAGAAAGAGAAGCTGTGAGTGAGAGAGAGGAAAAGAGAAGCTGTGAGTGAGTGAGAGAGAGAGAGAGAGAGAAAGAGAAGCTGTGAGTGAGTGAGAGAGAGAGAAAGAGAAGCTGTGAGTGTGAGAGCCAGAGAGAGAAAGAGAAGCTGTGAGTGAGTGAGAGAGAGAGAAAAAGAAGCTGTGGGAGAAAGAGAGAGAAGCTGTGAATGAGAGAGAGATAGAAATAGAAGCTGTGAGTGAGAGAGAGAGAAAGAGAAGCTGTGAGTGACAGATAGAGAGAAAGAGAAGCTGTGAGTGAGAGAGAGAGAGAAAGATAAGCTGTGAGTGAGTGAGAGAGAGAGAGAAAGAGAAGCTGTGAGTGAGTGAGAGAGGGAGAAAGAGAAGCTGTGAGTGTGAGAGCTAGAGAGAGAAAGAGAAGCTGTGAGTGAGTGAGAGAGAGAGAAAAAGAAGCTGTGGGTGAGAGAGAGAGAGAGAGAAAGATAAGCTGTGTGAGAGAGAGAAAGAGAAGCTGTGTGTGTGTGAGAGAGAGATAAGCTGTGAGTGAGAGAGACAGAGAGAGAGAAGCTGTGAGTAAGTGAGAGAAAGAGAAAGAGAAGCTGTGAATGAGAGAGACAGGGAGAGATTGAGAAGCTGTGAGTGAGTGAGAGAGAGAGAGAAAGAGAAGCTGTGAGTGAGAGAGAGAGAGAAAAAGAGAAGCTGTGAGTGAGTGAGAGAGAGAGAGAAGCTGTGAGTTATTGAGAGAGAGAAAGAGAAGCTGTGAGTGAGAGAGAGATAGAGAGAGAAAGAGCTGTGAGTGAGAGAGAGAAAGAGAAAGAGAAGCTGTGAGTGAGAGAGAGAGAGAAAGAGAAGCTGTGTGTGTGAGAGAGAGAAATAGAAGCTGTGAGTGAGAGAGAGAGAAAGAGAAGCTGTGAGTGAGAGAGAGAGAGAAAGAGGAGCTGTGTGTGAGAGAGAGAGAGAGAAAGAGAAGCTGTGAGTGAGTGAGAGAGAAAGAGAATCTGTGTGTGAGAGAGAGAGAAGCTGAGAGTGAGAGAGAGAGAATGAGAAGGTGTGAGTGAGAGAGAAAGAGAAGCTGTGTGTGTGTGTGTGAGAGAGAGAAGCTGTGAGTGAGAGAGAGAAAGAGAAGCTATGAATGAGAGAGAGAGAGAAAGAAAGAGAAGCTGTGAGTGAGAGAGAGAGAGAAGCTGTGAGTGTGTGAGAGAGAGAATCAGGGAGTGAGTAAGAGAGAGAGGGGGAAGCTGTGAGAGAGAGAGAAATAGAAGCTGTAAGTGAGAGAGAGAGAAAGAGAAGCTGTGAGTGAAAGAGAGAGAGAGAAGCTGTGAGTGAGAGAGAGAGAAAGAGAAGCTGAGTGAGAGTGAGAGAGAAAGTGAAGCTGTGTGAGTGATAGAGAGAGAGAAAGAAAAGCTGAGAGTGAGAGAGAGAGAGAAGCTGTTTCTGAGAGAGAGAGAAAGAGAAGCTGTGAGTGAGAGAGAGAGAGAGAAAGAGAAGCTGTGAGTGAGTGAGAGAGAGAAAGTGAAGCTGTGAGTGAGTGAGAGAGAGAGTGAGAAGCTGTGTGGGAGAGAGAGAGAATCTGGGACTGAGTAAGAGAGAGAGAGGCTGTGAGTGAGAGAGAGAGAGAAGCTGTGAGTAAGAGAGAGAGAGAAAGAGAAGCTGTGAGTGAGAGAGAGTGAGAGAGGGAGAAGCTGTGAGTGAGAGAGAGAGAAGCTGTAAGTGAGAGGGATAGAGAAAGAGAAGCTGTGAGTGAGAGAGAGAGAGAGAAGATGTGAATGAGTGAGAGTAAAAGAGAAGCTGTGAGTGAGAGAGAGATAAAGAGAAGCTATGAGTGAGAGAGAGAGAAAGAGCAGCTCTGTGTGTGTGAGAGAGAGAGAAAGAGAAGCTGTGTGTGTGAGAGAGAGAGAGAAGCTGTGAGTGAGAGAGACAGAGAGAGAGAAGCTGTGAGTGGGTGAGAGAGTGAGAGAAAGAGAAGCTGTGAGTGAGAGAGAGGAAAAGAGAAGCTGTGAGTGAGTGAGAGAGAGAGAGAGAGAGAAAGAGAAGCTGTGAGTGAGTGAGAGAGAGAGAAAGAGAAGCTGTGAGTGTGAGAGCCAGAGAGAGAAAGAGAAGCTGTGAGTGAGTGAGAGAGAGAGAAAAAGAAGCTGTGGGAGAAAGAGAGAGAAGCTGTGAATGAGAGAGAGATAGAAATAGAAGCTGTGAGTGAGAGAGAGAGAAAGAGAAGCTGTGAGTGACAGATAGAGAGAAAGAGAAGCTGTGAGTGAGAGAGAGAGAGAGAAGCTGTGAGTGAGAGAGAGAGACCAATAGAAGCTGTTAGAGAGAGAGAGAGAAAGAGAAGCTGTGAGGGAGAGAGACAGAGAGATAAAGAGAAGCTGTGAGTGAGTGAGTGAGAGAGAGAGAGAGGGAAGCTGTGAGTGAGAGAGAGAGAGAGAAGCTGTGAGTGAGAGAGAGAATGAGAAAGAAAAGCTGTGAGTGAGAGAGATAGAGAGAGGAGCTGTGAGTGAGGGAGACAGAGAGTGAAATAGAACCTGTGAGTCAGAGAGATAGAGAGAAAGAGAAGCTGTGTGTGAGAGAGAGAGAGAAATAGAAGATGTGAGTGAGTGAGAGAGAGAGATAAAGAGAAGCTGTGAGTGAGTGAGAGAAAGAGAAGCTGTGAGTGAGAGAGAGAGAGAGAAAGAGAAGCTGTGAGTGAAAGAGAGAGAGAGAAAGAGAAGCTGTGAGTGAGATAGAGAAAGCGAAAGAGAAGCTGTGAGAGAGAGAGAGAGATAGAGAAGCTGTGAGAGAGAGAGAGAGAGACAAAGAGTAGCTGTGAATGAGAGAGAGAGAAAGAGAATCTGTGAGTGAGAGAGAGAAAGAGAAGCTGTGAGTGAGAGAGAGAGAAAGAGAAGCTGTGAGTGAAAGAGAGAAAGCAAAAGACAAGCTGTGAGTGAGAGAGAGAGAGAGAAAGAGAAGCTGTGAGTGAGGGAGATAGAGAGAGAAATAGAACCTGTGAGTGAGCAAGAGAGAGAGAGAAAGAGAAGCTGTGAGTGAGAGAGAGAGAGAGAGAGAAGCTGTGAGTGAGAGAGAGAGAGAGAAGCTATGAGTGAGAGAGATAGAGAAAGTGAAGGTTTGAGTGAGTGAGAGAGTGAGAGAAAGAGATACTGTGAGTGAGAGAGAGAGAAAGAAGCTGTGAGAGAGAAAGAGAAGCTATGAGTGAGAGAGTGAAAGAGAAGCGGTGAATGAGTGAGAGAGAGGGAAAGCAAAGCTGTGAGTGAGAGAGAGAGAGAAAGAGAAGCTGTGAGTGAGAGAGAGAGAGAAAGAGAAGCTGTGAGTGAGAGAGAGAAAGAGAAGCTGTGTGTGTGAGAGAGAGAAGCTGTGAGTGAGAGAGAGAAAGAGAAGCTGTGAGAGAGAGAGAGAGAGAGAAAGAGAAGCTGTGAGTGAAAGAGAGAAAGCAAAAGAGAAGCTGTGAGTGAGAGAGAGAGAGAAAGAGAAGCTGTGAGTGAGGGAGATAGAGAGAGAAATAGAACCTGTGAGTGAGCGAGAGAGAGAGAAAGAGAAGCTGTGAGTGAGAGAGAGAGAGAGAGAGAAGCTGTGAGTGAGAGAGAGAAAGAGAAGCTATGAGTGAGAGAGATAGAGAAAGTGAAGGTTTGAGTGAGTGAGAGAGTGAGAGAAAGAGATACTGTGAGTGAGAGAGAGAGAAAGAGAAACTGTTAGAGAGAGAGAGAGAGAAGCTGTGTGGAGAGAGAGAGAAAGAGAAGCTGTGAGTGAGAGAGCAAAAGAGAAGCGGTGAGTGAGTGAGAGAGAGAAAGAGAAGCTGTGAGTGAGAGAGAAAGAGAAGCTGTGAGTGAGAGAGAGAGAGAGAAGCTGTGAGTGAGAGAGAGAGAGACCAATAGATGCTGTTAGAGAGAGAGAGAAATAGAAGCTGTGAGGGAGAGAGACAGAGAGAGAAAGAGAAGCTGTGAGTGAGTGAGAGAGAGAGAGAGGGAAGCTGTGAGTGAGTGAGAGAGAGAGAAGCTGTGAGTGAGAGAGAGAATGAGAAAGAGAAGCTGTGAGTGAGAGAGATAGAGAGAGAAGCTGTGAGGGAGGGAGACAGCGAGTGAAATAGAACCTGTGAGTCAGAGAGATAGAGAGAAAGAGAAGCTGTGTGTGAGAGAGAGAAATAGAAGATGTGAGTGAGTGAGAGAGAGAGATAAAGAGAAGCTGTGAGTGAGTGAGAGAGAGAAAGAGAGAAAAGCTGTGAGAGAGAGAGAGAAAGAGTAGCTGTGAGAGTGAGAGAGAGAGAAATAGAAGCTGTGAGTGAGAGAGACAGAGAGAGAAGCTGTGTGTGTGAGAGAGAAAGAGAAGCTGTGAGTGAGTGAGAGAGAGAGAGAAAGAGAAGCTGTGAGTGAGAGAGAGAGAGAAGCTGTGAGTGAGTGAGAGAGAGAGAAAGAGAAGCAGTGAGTGAGAGAGATAGAATGAGAAGCTGTGTGTGAGAGAGAAATAGAACCTGTGAGTGAGTGAGTGAGTGAGTGAGAGAAAGAGAAGCTGTGAGTGAGTGAGAGAAAGAGAGAAAGAGAAGCTGTGAGTGAGTGAGAGAGAGAGAGAGAAGCTGTGAGTCAGTAAGACAGAGAGAAAGAGAAGCAGTGAGTGAGACAGACAGAGAGAGAAAGAGAAGCTGTGAGTGAGTGAGTGAGGGAGAGAAAGAAAGAGAAGCTGTGAGTGAGAGAGAGAAAGAGAAAGAGAAGCTGTGAGTGAGAGAGAGAGAGAAAGAGAAGCTGTGAGGGAGAGAGAGAGAAAGAGAAGCTGTGAGTGAGAGAGAGAGAGAGAGAAAAGAGAAGCTGTGAGTGAGAGAGATAGAGAGAAAGAGAAGCTGGGAGAGAGAGAGAGAAATAGAAGATGTGAGTGAGAGAGAGAGAAAGAGAAGCTGTGAGTGAGAGAGAGAGAGAGAAAGCGAAGCTGTGAGTGAGAGAGAGAAAGAGAAGCTGTGAATGAGAGAGAGAGAGAAAGAGAAGCTGTGAGTGAGAGAGAGAGAGAGAAAGAGAAGCTGTGAGTGAGGGAGACAGAGAGAGAAATAGAACCTGTGAGTGAGCAAGAGAGAGAGAGAGAAGCTGTGAGAGAGAGAGAGAGAAGCTGTGTGAGAGAGAGAAAGAGTAGCTGTGAATGAGAGAGAGAGAGAAAGAGAAGCTGTGAGTGAGAGAGAGAGAGAGAAAGAGAAGCTGTGAGTGAGAGAGAGAGAAAGAGAAGCTGTGAGTGAGAGAGAGAAAGCAAAAGAGAAGCTGTGAGTGAGAGAGAAAGAGAGAAAGAGAAGCTGTGAGTGAGGGAGACAGAGAGAGAAATAGAACCTGTGAGTGAGCAAGAGAGAGAGAGAAAGAGAAGCTGTGAGTGAGAGAGAGATAGAGAAGCTGTGAGTGAGAGAGAGAAAGAGAAGCTGTGAGTGAGAGAGATAGAGAAAGTGAAGGAGTGAGTGAGTGACAGAGCGAGAGAAAGAGATACTGTCAGTGAGAGAGAGAGAAAGAAGCTGTGAGAGAGAAAGAGAAGCTATGAGTGAGATAGTGAAAGAGAAGCGGTGAATGAGTGAGAGAGAGGGAAAGCGAAGCTGTGAGTGAGAGAGAGAGAGAAAGAGAAACTGTTAGAGAGAGAGAGAGAGAGAGAAGCTGTGTAGAGAGAGAGAGAAAGAGAAGCTGAGTGAGTGATTGAGTGAGTGAGAGAGAGAAAGAGAAGTTGTGAGTGAGAAAGAAAGAGAAGCTGTGTGTGTGAGAGAGAAAGAGAAGCTGTGAGTGAGAGAGCAAAAGAGAAGCGGTGAGTGAGTGAGAGAGAGAAAGAGAAGCTGTGAGTGAGAGAGAAAGAGAAGCTGTGAGTGAGTGAGAGAGAGAGAAGCTGTGAGTGAGAGAGAGACCAATAGAAGCTGTTAGAGAGAGAGAGAGAAAGAGAAGCTGTGAGGGAGAGAGAGAGAAAGAGAAGCTGCGAGTGAGAGAGAGAGAGAAAGAGAAGCTGTGAGTGAGTGAGAGAGAGAAAAGAGAAGCTGTGAGTGAGAGAGATAGAGAGAAAGAGAAGCTGTGAGAAAGAGAGAGAAATAGAAGATGTGAGTGAGTGAGAGAGAGAGAGAAAGAGAAGCTGTGAGTGAGTGAGAGAGAGAGAGAAAAGCTTGAGAGAGAGAGAGAAAGAGAAGCTGTGAGGTAGTGAGAGAGAGAGAGAAATAGAAGCCGTGAGTGAGAGAGACAGAGAGAGAGAAGCTGTGAGTGAGTGAGAGAGAGAGAGAGAGAGAAGCTGTGAGTGAGAGAGAGAGAGAAAGAGAAGCTGTGAGTGAGTGAGAGTTAGAGAAAGAGAAGCTGTGAGTTAGTGAGAGAGAGAGAAAGAGATATTGTGTGAGAGAGACAGAGAGAGAAAGAGAAGCATGTGTGAGTGAGAGAGAGAGAAAGAAAAGCTGTGAGTGAGAGAGAAAGAGAAGCTGTGAGTGAGAGAGTTAGAGAGAGAGAGAAAGAGAAGCTGTGTGTGAGTGAGAGAGAGAGAGAATGAGAAGCTGAGAGAGAGAGAGAGAGAAAGAGAAGCTGTGAGTGAGTGAGAGAGAGAGAAGGAGAAGCTGTGAGTTAGTGAGAGAGAGAGAAATTGAAGCTGTGAGTGAGAGAGAGAGAAACAGAAGTTGTGTGAGTGAGAGAAAGAGAGAAAGAGAAGCTGTGAGTGAGTGAGAGAGAGAGAGAGAAGCTGTGTCAGTGAGACAGAGAGAAGGAGAAGCAGTGAGTGAGAGAGACAGAGAGAGAAAGAGAAGCTGTGAGTGAGTGAGTGAGGGAGAGAAAGAAAGAGAAGCTGTGAGTGAGAGAGAGAAAGAGAAAGAGAAGCTGTGAGTGAGAGATAGAGAGAAAGAGAAGCTGTGAGGGAGAGAGAGAGAAAGAGAAGCTGTGAGTGAGAGAGAGAGAGAGAAAAGAGAAGCTGTGAGTGAGAGAGATAGAGAGAAAGAGAAGCTGGGAGAGAGAGAGAAATAGAAGATGTGAGTGAGAGAGAGAGAAAGAGAAGCTGTGAGTGAGAGAGAGAGAGAGAAAGCGAAGCTGTGAGTGAGAGAGAGAAAGAGAAGCTGTGAATGAGAGAGAGAGAGAAAGAGAAGCTGTGAGTGAGAGAGAGAGAGAAAGAGAAGCTGTGAGTGAGGGAGACAGAGAGAGAAATAGAACCTGTGAGTGAGCAAGAGAGAGAGACAGAGAGAGAAGCTGTGAGAGAGAGAGAGAGAAGCTGTGTGAGAGAGAGAAAGAGTAGCTGTGAATGAGAGAGAGAGAGAAAGAGAAGCTGTGCGTGAGAGAGAGAGAGAGAAAGAGAAGCTGTGAGTGAGAGAGAGAGAGAAAGAGAAGCTGTGAGTGAGAGAGAGAAAGCAAAAGAGAAGCTGTGAGTGAGAGAGAAAGAGAGAAAGAGAAGCTGTGAGTGAGGGAGACAGAGAGAGAAATAGAACCTGTGAGTGAGCAAGAGAGAGAGAGAAAGAGAAGCTGTGAGTGAGAGAGAGAGAGAGAAGCTGTGAGTGAGAGAGAGAAAGAGAAGCTGTGAGTGAGAGAGATAGAGAAAGTGAAGGAGTGAGTGAGTGACTGAGCGAGAGAAAGAGATACTGTCAGTGAGAGAGAGAGAAAGAAGCTGTGAGAGAGAAAGAGAAGCTATGAGTGAGAGAGTGAAAGAGAAGCGGTGAATGAGTGAGAGAGAGGGAAAGTGAAGCTGTGAGTGAGAGAGAGAGAAAGAGAAACTGTTAGAGAGAGAGAGAGAGAAGCTGTGTAGAGAGAGAGAGAAAGAGAAGCTGTGAGTGAGTGATTGAGTGAGTGAGAGAGAGAAAGAGAAGTTGTGAGTGAGAAAGAGAAGCTGTGTGTGAGAGAGAGAAAGAGAAGCTGTGAGTGAGAGAGCAAAAGAGAAGCGGTGAGTGAGTGAGAGAGAGAAAGAGAAGCTGTGAGTGAGAGAGAAAGAGAAGCTGTGAGTGAGTGAGAGAGAGAGAAGCTGTGAGTGAGAGAGAGACCAATAGAAGCTGCTAGAGAGAGAGAGAGAAAGAGAAGCTGTGAGGGAGAGAGAGAGAAAGAGAAGCTGTGAGTGAGAGAGAGAGAGAAAGAGAAGCTGTGAGTGAGTGAGAGAGAGAAAAGAGAAGCTGTGAGTGAGAGAGATAGAGAGAAAGAGAAGCTGTGAGAAAGAGAGAGAAATAGACGATGTGAGTGAGTGAGAGAGAGAGAAAGAGAAGCTGTGAGTGAGTGAGAGAGAGAGAGAAAAGCTGTGAGAGAGAGAGAGAGAAAGAGAAGCTGTGAGGTAGTGTGAGAGAGAGAGAAATAGAAGCCGTGAGTGAGAGAGACAGAGAGAGAGAAGCTGTGAGTGAGTGAGAGAGAGAGAGAAAGAGAAGCTGTGAGTGAGAGAGAGAGAGAAAGAGAAGCTGTGAGTGAGTGAGAGTTAGAGAAAGAGAAGCTGTGAGTTAGTGAGAGAGAAAGAAAGAGATATTGTGTGAGAGAGACAGAGAGAGAAAGAAAAGCATGTGTGAGTGAGAGAGAGAGAGAAAGAAAAGCTGTGAGTGAGAGAGAAAGAGAAGCTGTGAGTGAGAGAGTTAGAGAGAGAGAGAAAGAGAAGCTGTGTGTGAGTGAGAGAGAGAGAGAGAATGAGAAGCTGAGAGAGAGAGAGAGAAAGAGAAGCTGTGAGTGAGTGAGAGAGAGAGAAGGAGAAGCTGTGAGTTAGTGAGAGAGAGAGAAATTGAAGCTGTGAGTGAGAGAGAGAGAAACAGAAGTTGTGTGAGTGAGAGAAAGAGAGAAAGAGAAGCTGTGAGTGAGTGAGAGAGAGAGAGAGAAGCTGTGTCAGTGAGACAGAGAGAAGGAGAAGCAGTGAGTGAGAGAGACAGAGAGAGAAAGAGAAGCTGTGAGTGAGTGAGTGAGGGAGAGAAAGAAAGAGAAGCTGTGAGTGAGAGAGAGAAAGAGAAAGAGAAGCTGTGAGTGAGAGATAGAGAGAAAGAGAAGCTGTGAGGGAGAGAGAGAGAAAGAGAAGCTGTGAGTGAGAGAGAGAGAGAGAAAAGAGAAGCTGTGAGTGAGAGAGATAGAGAGAAAGAGAAGCTGGGAGAGAGAGAGAAATAGAAGATGTGAGTGAGAGAGAGAGAAAGAGAAGCTGTGAGTGAGAGAGAGAGAGAGAAAGCGAAGCTGTGAGTGAGAGAGAGAAAGAGAAGCTGTGAATGAGAGAGAGAGAGAAAGAGAAGCTGTGAGTGAGAGAGAGAGAGAAAGAGAAGCTGTGAGTGAGGGAGACAGAGAGAGAAATAGAACCTGTGAGTGAGCAAGAGAGAGAGACAGAGAGAGAAGCTGTGAGAGAGAGAGAGAGAAGCTGTGTGAGAGAGAGAAAGAGTAGCTGTGAATGAGAGAGAGAGAGAAAGAGAAGCTGTGAGTGAGAGAGAGAGAGAGAAAGAGAAGCTGTGAGTGAGAGAGAGAGAGAAAGAGAAGCTGTGAGTGAGAGAGAGAAAGCAAAAGAGAAGCTGTGAGTGAGAGAGAAAGAGAGAAAGAGAAGCTGTGAGTGAGGGAGACAGAGAGAGAAATAGAACCTGTGAGTGAGCAAGAGAGAGAGAGAAAGAGAAGCTGTGAGTGAGAGAGAGAGAGAGAAGCTGTGAGTGAGAGAGAGAAAGAGAAGCTGTGAGTGAGAGAGATAGAGAAAGTGAAGGAGTGAGTGAGTGACTGAGCGAGAGAAAGAGATACTGTCAGTGAGAGAGAGAGAAAGAAGCTGTGAGAGAGAAAGAGAAGCTATGAGTGAGAGAGTGAAAGAGAAGCGGTGAATGAGTGAGAGAGAGGGAAAGTGAAGCTGTGAGTGAGAGAGAGAGAAAGAGAAACTGTTAGAGAGAGAGAGAGAGAAGCTGTGTAGAGAGAGAGAGAAAGAGAAGCTGTGAGTGAGTGATTGAGTGAGTGAGAGAGAGAAAGAGAAGTTGTGAGTGAGAAAGAGAAGCTGTGTGTGTGAGAGAGAAAGAGAAGCTGTGAGTGAGAGAGCAAAAGAGAAGCGGTGAGTGAGTGAGAGAGAGAAAGAGAAGCTGTGAGTGAGAGAGAAAGAGAAGCTGTGAGTGAGTGAGAGAGAGAGAAGCTGTGAGTGAGAGAGAGACCAATAGAAGCTGCTAGAGAGAGAGAGAGAAAGAGAAGCTGTGAGGGAGAGAGAGAGAAAGAGAAGCTGTGAGTGAGAGAGAGAGAGAAAGAGAAGCTGTGAGTGAGTGAGAGAGAGAAAAGAGAAGCTGTGAGTGAGAGAGATAGAGAGAAAGAGAAGCTGTGAGAAAGAGAGAGAAATAGACGATGTGAGTGAGTGAGAGAGAGAGAGAAAGAGAAGCTGTGAGTGAGTGAGAGAGAGAGAGAAAAGCTGTGAGAGAGAGAGAGAGAAAGAGAAGCTGTGAGGTAGTGTGAGAGAGAGAGAAATAGAAGCCGTGAGTGAGAGAGACAGAGAGAGAGAAGCTGTGAGTGAGTGAGAGAGAGAGAGAAAGAGAAGCTGTGAGTGAGAGAGAGAGAGAAAGAGAAGCTGTGAGTGAGTGAGAGTTAGAGAAAGAGAAGCTGTGAGTTAGTGAGAGAGAAAGAAAGAGATATTGTGTGAGAGAGACAGAGAGAGAAAGAAAAGCATGTGTGAGTGAGAGAGAGAGAGAAAGAAAAGCTGTGAGTGAGAGAGAAAGAGAAGCTGTGAGTGAGAGAGTTAGAGAGAGAAGGAGAAGCTGTGAGTTAGTGAGAGAGAGAGAAATTGAAGCTGTGAGTGAGAGAGAGAGAAACAGAAGTTGTGTGAGTGAGAGAAAGAGAGAAAGAGAAGCTGTGAGTGAGTGAGAGAGAGAGAGAAGCTGTGAGTCAGTGAGACAGAGAGAAGGCGAAGCAGTGAGTGAGAGAGACAGAGAGAGAAAGAGAAGCTGTGAGTGAGTGAGTGAGGGAGAGAAAGAAAGAGAAGCTGTGAGTGAGAGAGAGAAAGAGAAAGAGAAGCTGTGAGTGAGAGATAGAGAGAAAGAGAAGCTGTGAGGGAGAGAGAGAGAAAGAGAAGCTGTGAGTGAGAGAGAGAGAGAGAACGAGAAGCTGTGAGTGAGAGAGAGAGAAAGAGAAGCTGTGAGTGAGAGAGAGAGAAAGAGAAAGAGAAGCTGTGAGTGAGAGAGAGAAAGAGAAGCTGTGAGTGAGAGAGAGAGAAAGAGAAGCTGTGAGTGAGAGAGAGAAAGCGAAAGAGAAGCTGTGAGTGAGAGAGAGAGAGAGAAAGAGAAGCTTTGAGTGAGGGAGAGAGAGAGAAATAGAACCTGTGAGTGAGCAAGAGAGAGAAAGAGAAGCTGTGAGTGAGAGAGAGAGAGAGAAGCTGTGTGTGAGAGAGAGAAAGAGTAGCTGTGAATGAGAGAGAGAGAAAGAGAAGCTGTGAGTGAGAGAGAGAGAAAGAGAAGCTGTGAGAGAGAGAGAGAGAAAGAGAAGCTGTGAGTGAGAGAGAGAAAGCAAAAGAGAAGCTGTGAGTGAGAGAGAGAGAAAGAGAAGCTGTGAGTGAGGGAGACAGAGAGAGAAATAGAACCTGTTAGTGAGCAAGAGAGAGAGAAAGAAAGAGGAGAAAGGAGAAATCTTCTCACTATTCTACGCATGCCCAAAATCCAGTGTTGTCTCTCATGCAGACAAAGAGGCCTTTGTTTACAAAATGTAAAGGCGACAGGAGACAGAAACCAGATACATTCCTACAGTGAGTGAGAGAGTGAGAAAGAGAAGCTGTGAGTGAGAGAGAGAAAGAGAAGCTGTGAGTGAGAGAGAGAGAGAAAGAGAAGCTGTGAGTGAGAGAGAGAAAAAGAAAGAGAAGCTGTGAGAGAGAGAGAAAGAGAAGCTGTGAGTGAGAGAGAGAGAAAGAGAAGCTGTGAGTGAGTGAGAGAGAGAGAAAGAAAGGAGAAGCTATGAGTGAGAGAGATAGAGAGAAAGTGAAGCTGTGTGTGTGAGAGAGAGAAATTGTAGCTGTGAGTGAGTGAGAGAGAGAAAGAGAAGCTGTGTGAGAGAGACAGAGAGAGAAAGAGAATGAGTGAGTTAGAGAGAGAGAGAGAGAAAGAGAAGCTGTGAGTTAGTGAGCGAGAGAAAGAAAAGCTGTGAGTGAGAGAGAGAGAGAAAGAGAAAATGTGAGTGAGAGAGAGAGAGAGAAAGAGAAGCTGTGAGTGAGAGAGAGAGAAAGAGAAGCTGTGAGTGAGAGAGTGAGAAAGAGAAGCTGTGAGTGAGAGAGTTAGAGAGAGAGAGAGAAAGAGAAGCTGTGTGTGAGTGAGAGAGAGAGAATGAGAAGCTGTGTGAGAGAGAGAGAAGCTGTGAGTGAGTGAGAGAGAAGGAGAAGCTGTGAGTTAGTGAGAGAGAGAGAGTGAAGCTGTGAGTGAGAGAGACAGAGAGAAAGAGAAGCTGTGAGTGAGTGAGAGAGAGAGAAAGAGAAGCTCTGTGTGTGAGAGAGAGAGAAAGAGAAGCTGTGTGTGTGTGAGAGAGAGGACAGCTGTGAGTGAGAGAGACAGAGAGAGAAGCTGTGAGTGGGTGAGAGAGAGAGAAAGAGAAGCTGTGAGTGAGAGAGAGAGAGAGAGAGAAGCTGTGAGTGAGTGAGAGAGAGAGAGAGAAAGAGAAGCTGTGAGTGAGTGAGAGAGAGAGAAAGAGAAGCTGTGATTGTGAGAGCCAGAGAGATAAAGAGAAGCTGTGAGTGAGTGAGAGAGAGAGAAAAAGAAGCTGTGGGTGAGAGAGAGAGTGAGAGAGAGAGAGAAGCTGTGAATGAGAGAGAGATAGAAATAGAAGCTGTGAGTGAGAGAGAGAAAGAGAAGCTGTGTGAGAGAGACAGAGAGAGAAAGAGAATGAGTGAGTGAGAGAGAGAAAGAAAAGCTGTGAGTGAGAGAGAGAGAGAAAGAGAAGCTGTGAGTGAGAGAGAGAGAAAGAGAAGCTGTGAGTGAGAGAGTTAGAGAGAGAGAAAGAGAAGCTGTGTGTCAGTGAGAGAGAGAGAGAATGAGAATCTGTGTGAGAGAGAGAAGCTGTGAGTGAGTGAGAGAGAGAGAAGGAGAAGCTGTGAGTTAGTGAGAGAGAGAGAGTGAAGCTGTGAGTGAGAGAGACAGAGAGAAAGAGAAGCTGTGAGTGAGTGAGAGAGAGAGAAAGAGAAGCTCAGTGTGTGAGAGAGAGAGAGAAAGAGAAGCTGTGTGTGAGAGAGAGAGATAAGCTGTGAGTGAGAGAGACAGAGAGAGAAGCTGTGAGTGGGTGAGAGAGAGAGAAAGAGAAGCTGTGAGTGAGAGAGAGAGAGAAAGATAAGCTGTGAGTGAGAGAGAGAGAGAGAAAGAGAAGCTGTGAGTGAGTGAGAGAGAGAGAGAAAGAGAAGCTGTGAGTGCGAGAGCTAGAGAGAGAAAGAGAAGCTGTGAGTGAGTGAGTGAGAGAGAAAAAGAAGCTGTGGATGAGACAGAGAGAGAGAAAGAGAAGCTGTGTGTGAGAGAGAAAGAGAAGCTGTATGTGTGAGAGAGAGAGATAAGCTGTGAGTGAGAGAGACAGAGAGAGAGAAGCTGTGAGTAAGTGAGAGAAAGAGAAAGAGAAGCTGTGAATGAGAGAGACAGGGAGAGATTGAGAAGCTGTGAGTGAGTGAGAAAGAGAGAGAAAGAGAAGCTGTGAGTGAGAGAGAGAGAGAAAAAGAGAAGTTGTGAGTGAGTGAGAGAGAGAGAGAAGCTGTGAGTTATTGAGAGAGAGAAAGAGAAGCTGTGAGTGAGAGAGAGATAGAGAGAGAAAGTGCTGTGAGTGAGAGAGAGAAAGAGAAAGAGAAGCTGTGAGTGAGAGAGAGAGAGAAAGAGAAGCTGTGTGTGTGTGAGAGAGAAATAGAAGCTGTGAGTGAGAGAGATAGAAAGAGAAGCTGTGAGTGAGAGAGAGAGAGAAAGAGGAGCTGTGTGTGAGAGAGAGAGAGAGAAAGAGAAGCTGTGAGTGAGTGAGAGAGAAAGAGAATCTGTGTGTGAGGGAGAGAGAAGCTGAGAGTGAGAGAGAGAGAATGAGAAGGTGTGAGTGAGAAAGAGAAGCTGTGTGTGTGAGAGAGAGAGAGAAGCTGTGAGTGAGAGAGAGAAAGAGAAGCTATGAATGAGAGAGAGAAAGAAAGAAAGAGAAGCTGTGAGTGAGAGAGAGAGAGAAGCTGTGAGTGTGTGAGAGAGAGAATCAGGGAGTGAGTAAGAGAGAGAGGGGGAAGCTGTGAGAGAGAGAGAAATAGAAGCTGTAAGTGAGAGAGAGAGAAAGAGAAGCTGTGAGTGAAAGAGAGAGAGAGAGAGAAGCTGAGTGAGAGTGAGAGAGAAAGAGAAGCTGTGTGAGTGATAGAGAGAGAGAAAGAAAAGCTGAGAGTGAGAGAGAGAGAGAAGCTGTTTCTGAGAGAGAGAGAAAGAGAAGCTGTGAGTGACTGATTGAGTGAGTGAGAGAGAGAAAGAGAAGTTGTGAGTGAGAAAGAAAGAGAAGCTGTGTGTGAGAGAGAGAAAGAGAAGCTGTGAGTGAGAGAGCAAAAGAGAAGCGGTGAGTGAGTGAGAGAGAGAAAGAGAAGCTGTGAGTGAGAGAGAAAGAGAAGCTGTGAGTGAGTGAGAGAGAGAGAAGCTGTGAGTGAGAGAGAGACCAATAGAAGCTGTTAGAGAGAGAGAGAGAAAGAGAAGCTGTGAGGGAGAGAGAGAGAAAGAGAAGCTGCGAGTGAGAGAGAGAGAGAAAGAGAAGCTGTGAGTGAGTGAGAGAGAGAAAAGAGAAGCTGTGAGTGAGAGAGATAGAGAGAAAGAGAAGCTGTGAGAAAGAGAGAGAAATAGAAGATGTGAGTGAGTGAGAGAGAGAGAGAAAGAGAAGCTGTGAGTGAGTGAGAGAGAGAGAGAAAAGCTGTGAGAGAGAGAGAGAGAAAGAGAAGCTGTGAGGTAGTGTGTGAGAGAGAGAAATAGAAGCTGTGAGTGAGAGAGACAGAGAGAGAGAAGCTGTGAGTGGGTGAGAGAGAGAGAAAGAGAAGCTGTGAGTGTGTGAGAGAGAGAAAGAGAAGCTGTGAGTGAGTGAGAGAGAGAGAGAGAAAGAGAAGCTGTGAGTGAGTGAGAGAGAGAGAAAGAGAAGCTGTGATTGTGAGAGCCAGAGAGATAAAGAGAAGCTGTGAGTGAGTGAGAGAGAGAGAAAAAGAAGCTGTGGGTGAGAGAGAGAGAGAGAGAGAGAGAAGCTGTGAATGAGAGAGAGATAGAAATAGAAGCTGTGAGTGAGAGAGAGAAAGAGAAGCTGTGTGAGAGAGACAGAGAGAGAAAGAGAATGAGTGAGTGAGAGAGAGAAAGAAAAGCTGTGAGTGAGAGAGAGAGAAAGAGAAGCTGTGAGTGAGAGAGTTAGAGAGAGAGAAAGAGAAGCTGTGTGTCAGTGAGAGAGAGAGAGAATGAGAATCTGTGAGAGAGAGAGAAGCTGTGAGTGAGTGAGAGAGAGAGAAGGAGAAGCTGTGAGTTAGTGAGAGAGAGAGAGTGAAGCTGTGAGTGAGAGAGACAGAGAGAAAGAGAAGCTGTGAGTGAGTGAGAGAGAGAGAAAGAGAAGCTCTGTGTGTGAGAGAGAGAGAGAAAGAGAAGCTGTGTGTGTGAGAGAGAGATAAGCTGTGAGTGAGAGAGACAGAGAGAGAAGCTGTGAGTGGGTGAGAGAGAGAGAAAGAGAAGCTGTGAGTGAGAGAGAGAGAGAAAGATAAGCTGTGAGTGAGAGAGAGAGAGAGAGAGAAAGAGAAGCTGTGAGTGAGTGAGAGAGAGAGAGAAAGAGAAGCTGTGAGTGCGAGAGCTAGAGAGAGAAAGAGAAGCTGTGAGTGAGTGAGAGAGAGAGAAAAAGAAGCTGTGGATGAGAGAGAGAGAGAGAGAAAGAGAAGCTGTGTGAGAGAGAGAAAGAGAAGCTGTGTGTGAGAGAGAGAGATAAGCTGTGAGTGAGAGAGACAGAGAGAGAGAAGCTGTGAGTAAGTGAGAGAAAGAGAAAGAGAAGCTGTGAATGAGAGAGACAGGGAGAGATTGAGAAGCTGTGAGTGAG
This sequence comes from Bradypodion pumilum, assembly GCA_035047305.1. Lineage (NCBI taxonomy): Eukaryota > Metazoa > Chordata > Lepidosauria > Squamata > Chamaeleonidae > Bradypodion > Bradypodion pumilum. The sequence continues at coordinate 182,799,670 of JAWDJD010000002.1, forward strand.
TGAGAGAGAGAGAGAAAGAGAAGCTGTGAGTGAGAGAGAGAGAGAAAAAGAGAAGCTGTGAGTGAGTGAGAGAGAGAGAAGCTGTGAGTTATTGAGAGAGAGAAAGAGAAGCTGTGAGTGAGAGAGAGATAGAGAGAGAAAGTGCTGTGAGTGAGAGAGAGAAAGAGAAAGAGAAGCTGTGAGTGAGAGAGAGAGAGAAAGAGAAGCTGTGTGTGTGTGAGAGAGAAATAGAAGCTGTGAGTGAGAGAGAGAGAAAGAGAAGCTGTGAGTGAGAGAGAGAGAGAAAGAGGAGCTGCGTGTGAGAGAGAGAGAGAGAAAGAGAAGCTGTGAGTGAGTGAGAGAGAAAGAGAATCTGTGTGTGAGGGAGAGAGAAGCTGAGAGTGAGAGAGAGAGAATGAGAAGGTGTGAGTGAGAAAGAGAAGCTGTGTGTGTGTGTGAGAGAGAGAGAAGCTGTGAGTGAGAGAGAGAAAGAGAAGCTATGAATGAGAGAGAGAAAGAAAGAAAGAGAAGCTGTGAGTGAGAGAGAGAGAAGCTGTGAGTGTGTGAGAGAGAGAATCAGGGAGTGAGTAAGAGAGAGAGGGGGAAGCTGTGAGAGAGAGAGAAATAGAAGCTGTAAGTGAGAGAGAGAGAAAGAGAAGCTGTGAGTGAAAGAGAGAGAGAGAAGCTGTGAGTGAGAGAGAGAGAAAGAGAAGCTGAGTGAGAGTGAGAGAGAAAGAGAAGCTGTGTGAGTGATAGAGAGAGAGAAAGAAAAGCTGAGAGTGAGAGAGAGAGAGAAGCTGTTTCTGAGAGAGAGAGAAAGAGAAGCTGTGAGTGACTGATTGAGTGAGTGAGAGAGAGAAAGAGAAGTTGTGAGTGAGAAAGAAAGAGAAGCTGTGTGTGAGAGAGAGAAAGAGAAGCTGTGAGTGAGAGAGCAAAAGAGAAGCGGTGAGTGAGTGAGAGAGAGAAAGAGAAGCTGTGAGTGAGAGAGAAAGAGAAGCTGTGAGTGAGTGAGAGAGAGAGAAGCTGTGAGTGAGAGAGAGACCAATAGAAGCTGTTAGAGAGAGAGAGAGAAAGAGAAGCTGTGAGGGAGAGAGAGAGAAAGAGAAGCTGCGAGTGAGAGAGAGAGAGAAAGAGAAGCTGTGAGTGAGTGAGAGAGAGAAAAGAGAAGCTGTGAGTGAGAGAGATAGAGAGAAAGAGAAGCTGTGAGAAAGAGAGAGAAATAGAAGATGTGAGTGAGTGAGAGAGAGAGAGAAAGAGAAGCTGTGAGTGAGTGAGAGAGAGAGAGAGAAAAGCTGTGAGAGAGAGAGAGAGAAAGAGAAGCTGTGAGGTAGTGTGTGAGAGAGAGAAATAGAAGCTGTGAGTGAGAGAGACAGAGAGAGAGAAGCTGTGAGTGGGTGAGAGAGAGAGAAAGAGAAGCTGTGAGTGTGAGAGAGAGAGAAAGAGAAGCTGTGAGTGAGTGAGAGAGAGAGAGAGAAAGAGAAGCTGTGAGTGAGTGAGAGAGAGAGAAAGAGAAGCTGTGATTGTGAGAGCCAGAGAGATAAAGAGAAGCTGTGAGTGAGTGAGAGAGAGAGAAAAAGAAGCTGTGGGTGAGAGAGAGAGAGAGAGAGAGAAGCTGTGAATGAGAGAGAGATAGAAATAGAAGCTGTGAGTGAGAGAGAGAAAGAGAAGCTGTGTGAGAGAGACAGAGAGAGAAAGAGAATGAGTGAGTGAGAGAGAGAAAGAAAAGCTGTGAGTGAGAGAGAGAGAGAAAGAGAAGCTGTGAGTGAGAGAGAGAGAAAGAGAAGCTGTGAGTGAGAGAGTTAGAGAGAGAGAAAGAGAAGCTGTGTGTCAGTGAGAGAGAGAGAGAATGAGAATCTGTGAGAGAGAGAGAAGCTGTGAGTGAGTGAGAGAGAGAGAAGGAGAAGCTGTGAGTTAGTGAGAGAGAGAGAGTGAAGCTGTGAGTGAGAGAGACAGAGAGAAAGAGAAGCTGTGAGTGAGTGAGAGAGAGAGAAAGAGAAGCTCTGTGTGTGAGAGAGAGAGAGAAAGAGAAGCTGTGTGTGAGAGAGAGAGATAAGCTGTGAGTGAGAGAGACAGAGAGAGAAGCTGTGAGTGGGTGAGAGAGAGAGAAAGAGAAGCTGTGAGTGAGAGAGAGAGAGAAAGATAAGCTGTGAGTGAGAGAGAGAGAGAGAGAAAGAGAAGCTGTGAGTGAGTGAGAGAGAGAGAGAAAGAGAAGCTGTGAGTGCGAGAGCTAGAGAGAGAAAGAGAAGCTGTGAGTGAGTGAGAGAGAGAGAAAAAGAAGCTGTGGATGAGAGAGAGAGAGAGAGAAAGAGAAGCTGTGTGAGAGAGAGAAAGAGAAGCTGTGTGTGTGTGAGAGAGAGAGAGATAAGCTGTGAGTGAGAGATAGAGAGAGAGAAGCTGTGAATGAGAGAGACAGGGAGAGATTGAGAAGCTGTGAGTGAGTGAGAGAGAGAGAGAAAGAGAAGCTGTGAGTGAGAGAGAGAGAGAAAAAGAGAAGCTGTGAGTGAGTGAGAGAGAGAGAGAAGCTGTGAGTTATTGAGAGAGAGAAAGAGAAGCTGTGAGTGAGAGAGAGATAGAGAGAGAAAGAGCTGTGAGTGAGAGAGAGAAAGAGAAAGAGAAGCTGTGAGTGAGAGAGAGAGAGAAAGAGAAGCTGTGTGTGTGTGAGAGAGAAATAGAAGCTGTGAGTGAGAGAGAGAGAAAGAGAAGCTGTGAGTGAGAGAGAGAGAGAAAGAGGAGCTGTGTGTGAGAGAGAGAGAGAGAAAGAGAAGCTGTGAGTGAGTGAGAGAGAAAGAGAATCTGTGTGTGAGGGAGAGAGAAGCTGAGAGTGAGAGAGAGAGAATGAGAAGGTGTGAGTGAGAAAGAGAAGCTGTGTGTGTGTGTGTGAGAGAGAGAAGCTGTGAGTGAGAGAGAGAAAGAGAAGCTATGAATGAGAGAGAGAAAGAAAGAAAGAGAAGCTGTGAGTGAGAGAGAGAGAGAAGCTGTGAGTGTGTGAGAGAGAGAATCAGGGAGTGAGTAAGAGAGAGAGGGGGAAGCTGTGAGAGAGAGAGAAATAGAAGCTGTAAGTGAGAGAGAGAGAAAGAGAAGCTGTGAGTGAAAGAGAGAGAGAGAAGCTGTGAGTGAGAGAGAGAGAAAGAGAAGCTGAGTGAGAGTGAGAGAGAAAGAGAAGCTGTGTGAGTGATAGAGAGAGAGAAAGAAAAGCTGAGAGTGAGAGAGAGAGAGAAGCTGTTTCTGAGAGAGAGAGAAAGAGAAGCTGTGAGTGACTGATTGAGTGAGTGAGAGAGAGAAAGAGAAGTTGTGAGTGAGAAAGAAAGAGAAGCTGTGTGTGAGAGAGAGAAAGAGAAGCTGTGAGTGAGAGAGCAAAAGAGAAGCGGTGAGTGAGTGAGAGAGAGAAAGAGAAGCTGTGAGTGAGAGAGAAAGAGAAGCTGTGAGTGAGTGAGAGAGAGAGAAGCTGTGAGTGAGAGAGAGACCAATAGAAGCTGTTAGAGAGAGAGAGAGAAAGAGAAGCTGTGAGGGAGAGAGAGAGAAAGAGAAGCTGCGAGTGAGAGAGAGAGAGAAAGAGAAGCTGTGAGTGAGTGAGAGAGAGAAAAGAGAAGCTGTGAGTGAGAGAGATAGAGAGAAAGAGAAGCTGTGAGAAAGAGAGAGAAATAGAAGATGTGAGTGAGTGAGAGAGAGAGAGAAAGAGAAGCTGTGAGTGAGTGAGAGAAAGAGAGAAAAGCTGTGAGAGAGAGAGAGAGAAAGAGAAGCTGTGAGGTAGTGTGTGAGAGAGAGAAATAGAAGCTGTGAGTGAGAGAGACAGAGAGAGAGAAGCTGTGAGTGGGTGAGAGAGAGAGAAAGAGAAGCTGTGAGTGAGAGAGAGAGAGAAAGAGAAGCTGTGAGTGAGTGAGAGAGAGAGAAAAAGAAGCTGTGGGTGAGAGAGAGAGAGAGAGAGAGAGAAGCTGTGAATGAGAGAGAGATAGAAATAGAAGCTGTGAGTGAGAGGGAGAAAGAGAAGCTGTGTGAGAGAGACAGAGAGAGAAAGAGAATGAGTGAGTGAGAGAGAGAAAGAGAAGCTGTGAGTGAGAGAGAGAGAAAGAGAAGCTGTGAGTGAGAGAGTTAGAGAGAGAGAAAGAGAAGCTGTGTGTCAGTGAGAGAGAGAGAGAATGAGAATCTGTGAGAGAGAGAGAAGCTGTGAGTGAGTGAGAGAGAGAGAAGGAGAAGCTGTGAGTTAGTGAGAGAGAGAGAGTGAAGCTGTGAGTGAGAGAGACAGAGAGAAAGAGAAGCTGTGAGTGAGTGAGAGAGAGAGAAAGAGAAGCTCTGTGTGTGAGAGAGAGAGAGAAAGAGAAGCTGTGTGTGTGAGAGAGAGATAAGCTGTGAGTGAGAGAGACAGAGAGAGAAGCTGTGAGTGGGTGAGAGAGAGAGAAAGAGAAGCTGTGAGTGAGAGAGAGAGAGAAAGATAAGCTGTGAGTGAGAGAGAGAGAGAGAGAGAAAGAGAAGCTGTGAGTGAGTGAGAGAGAGAGAGAAAGAGAAGCTGTGTGTGCGAGAGCTAGAGAGAGAAAGAGAAGCTGTGAGTGAGTGAGAGAGAGAGAAAAAGAAGCTGTGGATGAGAGAGAGAGAGAGAGAAAGAGAAGCTGTGTGAGAGAGAGAAAGAGAAGCTGTGTGTGTGAGAGAGAGAGATAAGCTGTGAGTGAGAGAGACAGAGAGAGAGAAGCTGTGAGTAAGTGAGAGAAAGAGAAAGAGAAGCTGTGAATGAGAGAGACAGGGAGAGATTGAGAAGCTGTGAGTGAGTGAGAGAGAGAGAGAAAGAGAAGCTGTGAGTGAGAGAGAGAGAGAAAAAGAGAAGCTGTGAGTGAGTGAGAGAGAGAGAGAAGCTGTGAGTTATTGAGAGAGAGAAAGAGAAGCTGTGAGTGAGAGAGAGATAGAGAGAGAAAGAGCTGTGAGTGAGAGAGAGAAAGAGAAAGAGAAGCTGTGAGTGAGAGAGAGAGAGAAAGAGAAGCTGTGTGTGTGTGAGAGAGAAATAGAAGCTGTGAGTGAGAGAGAGAGAAAGAGAAGCTGTGAGTGAGAGAGAGAGAGAAAGAGGAGCTGTGTGTGAGAGAGAGAGAGAGAAAGAGAAGCTGTGAGTGAGTGAGAGAGAAAGAGAATCTGTGTGTGAGGGAGAGAGAAGCTGAGAGTGAGAGAGAGAGAATGAGAAGGTGTGAGTGAGAAAGAGAAGCTGTGTGTGTGTGTGTGAGAGAGAGAAGCTGTGAGTGAGAGAGAGAAAGAGAAGCTATGAATGAGAGAGAGAAAGAAAGAAAGAGAAGCTGTGAGTGAGAGAGAGAGAGAAGCTGTGAGTGTGTTAGAGAGAGAATCAGGGAGTGAGTAAGAGAGAGAGGGGGAAGCTGTGAGAGAGAGAGTAATAGAAGCTGTAAGTGAGAGAGAGAGAAAGAGAAGCTGTGAGTGAAAGAGAGAGAGAGAAGCTGTGAGTGAGAGAGAGAGAAAGAGAAGCTGAGTGAGAGTGAGAGAGAAAGAGAAGCTGTGTGAGTGATAGAGAGAGAGAAAGAAAAGCTGAGAGTGAGAGAGAGAGAGAAGCTGTTTCTGAGAGAGAGAGAAAGAGAAGCTGTGAGTGACTGATTGAGTGAGTGAGAGAGAGAAAGAGAAGTTGTGAGTGAGAAAGAAAGAGAAGCTGTGTGTGAGAGAGAGAAAGAGAAGCTGTGAGTGAGAGAGCAAAAGAGAAGCGGTGAGTGAGTGAGAGAGAGAAAGAGAAGCTGTGAGTGAGAGAGAAAGAGAAGCTGTGTGAGTGAGAGAGAGAGAAGCTGTGAGTGAGAGAGAGACCAATAGAAGCTGTTAGAGAGAGAGAGAGAAAGAGAAGCTGTGAGGGAGAGAGAGAGAAAGAGAAGCTGCGAGTGAGAGAGAGAGAGAAAGAGAAGCTGTGAGTGAGTGAGAGAGAGAAAAGAGAAGCTGTGAGTGAGAGAGATAGAGAGAAAGAGAAGCTGTGAGAAAGAGAGAGAAATAGAAGATGTGAGTGAGTGAGAGAGAGAGAGAAAGAGAAGCTGTGAGTGAGTGAGAGAGAGAGAGAAAAGCTGTGAGAGAGAGAGAGAGAAAGAGAAGCTGTGAGGTAGTGTGTGAGAGAGAGAAATAGAAGCCGTGAGTGAGAGAGACAGAGAGAGAGAAGCTGTGAGTGAGTGAGAGAGAGAGAGAAAGAGAAGCATTGAGTGAGAGAGAGAGAGAAAGAGAAGCTGTGAGTGAGTTAGAGTTAGAGAAAGAGAAGCTGTGAGTTAGTGAGAGAGAGAGAAAGAGATATTGTGTGAGAGAGACAGAGAGAGAAAGAAAAGCATGTGTGAGTGAGAGAGAGAGAGAAAGAAAAGCTGTGAGTGAGAGAGAAAGAGAAGCTGTGAGTGAGAGAGTTAGAGAGAGAGAGAAAGAGAAGCTGTGTGTGAGTGAGAGAGAGAGAGAGAATGAGAAGCTGAGAGAGAGAGAGAGAAAGAGAAGCTGTGAGTGAGTGAGAGAGAGAGAAGGAGAAGCTGTGAGTTAGTGAGAGAGAGAGAAATTGAAGCTGTGAGTGAGAGAGAGAGAAACAGAAGTTGTGTGAGTGAGAGAAAGAGAGAAAGAGAAGCTGTGAGTGAGTGAGAGAGAGAGAGAAGCTGTGAGTCAGTGAGACAGAGAGAAGGAGAAGCAGTGAGTGAGAGAGACAGAGAGAGAAAGAGAAGCTGTGAGTGAGTGAGTGAGGGAGAGAAAGAAAGAGAAGCTGTGAGTGAGAGAGAGAAAGAGAAAGAGAAGCTGTGAGTGAGAGATAGAGAGAAAGAGAAGCTGTGAGGGAGAGAGAGAGAAAGAGAAGCTGTGAGTGAGAGAGAGAGAGAACGAGAAGCTGTGAGTGAGAGAGAGAGAAAGAGAAGCTGTGAGTGAGAGAGAGAGAAAGAGAAAGAGAAGCTGTGAGTGAGAGAGAGAAAGAGAAGCTGTGAGTGAGAGAGAGAGAGAGAGAGAAAGAGAAGCTGTGAGTGAGAGAGAGAAAGCGAAAGAGAAGCTGTGAGTGAGAGAGAGAGAGAGAAAGAGAAGCTTTGAGTGAGGGAGAGAGAGAGAGAAATAGAACCTGTGAGTGAGCAAGAGAGAGAAAGAGAAGCTGTGAGTGAGAGAGAGAGAGAGAAGCTGTGTGTGAGAGAGAGAAAGAGTAGCTGTGAATGAGAGAGAGAGAGAAAGAGAAGCTGTGAGTGAGAGAGAGAGAAAGAGAAGCTGTGAGAGAGAGAGAGAGAAAGAGAAGCTGTGAGTGAGAGAGAGAAAGCAAAAGAGAAGCTGTGAGTGAGAGAGAAAGAGAAGCTGTGAGTGAGGGAGACAGAGAGAGAAATAGAACCTGTTAGTGAGCAAGAGAGAGAGAAAAAAGAGGAGAAAGAAGGAGAAATCTTCTCACTATTCTACGCATGCCCAAAATCCAGTGTTGTCTCTCATGCAGACAAAGAGGCCTTTGTTTACAAAATGTAAAGGCGACAGGAGACAGAAACCAAATACATTCCTACAGTGAGTGAGAGAGTGAGAAAGAGAAGCTGTGAGTGAGAGAGAGAAAGAGAAGCTGTGAGTGAGAGAGAGAGAGAAAGAGAAGCTGTGAGTGAGAGAGAGAAAAAGAAAGAGAAGCTGTGAGAGAGAGAGAAAGAGAAGCTGTGAGTGAGAGAGAGAGAAAGAGAAGCTGTGAGTGAGTGAGAGAGAGAGAAAGAAAGGAGAAGCTGTGAGTGAGAGAGATAGAGAGAAAGTGAAGCTGTGAGTTAGTGAGAGAGAGAAAGAAAAGCTGTGAGTGAGAGAGAGAGTGAAAGAGAAAATGTGAGTGAGAGAGAGAGAGAGAAAGAGAAGCTGTGAGTGAGAGAGAGAGAAAGAGAAGCTGTGAGTGAGAGAGTGAGAAAGAGAAGCTGTGAGTGAGAGAGTTAGAGAGAGAGAGAAAGAGAAGATGTGTGTGAGTGAGAGAGAGAGAGAATGAGAAGCTGTGTGAGAGAGAGAGAAGCTGTGAGTGAGTGAGAGAGAAGGAGAAGCTGTGAGTTAGTGAGAGAGAGAGAGTGAAGCTGTGAGTGAGAGAGACAGAGAGAAAGAGAAGCTGTGAGTGAGTGAGAGAGAGAGAGAAAGAGAAGCTCTGTGTGTGAGAGAGAGAGAAAGAGAAGCTGTGTGAGAGAGAGAGAGAGGACAGCTGTGAGTGAGAGAGACAGAGAGAGAGAAGCTGTGAGTGGGTGAGAGAGAGAGAAAGAGAAGCTGTGAGTGAGAGAGAGAGAGAAAGAGAAGCTGTGAGTGAGTGAGAGAGAGAGAGAGAAAGAGAAGCTGTGAGTGAGTGAGAGAGAGAGAAAGAGAAGCTGTGATTGTGAGAGCCAGAGAGATAAAGAGAAGCTGTGAGTGAGAGAGAGAGAAAAAGAAGCTGTGGGTGAGAGAGAGAGAGAGAGAAGCTGTGAATGAGAGAGAGATAGAAATAGAAGCTGTGAGTGAGAGAGAGAAAGAGAAGCTGTGAGTGAGAGAGTTAGAGAGAGAGAAAGAGAAGCTGTGTGTGAGTGAGAGAGAGAGAGAATGAGAAGCTGTGAGAGAGGTAGAAGCTGTGAGTGAGTGAGAGAGAGAGAAGGAGAAGCTGTGAGTTAGTGAGAGAGAGAGAGTGAAGCTGTGAGTGAGAGAGACAGAGAGAAAGAGAAGCTGTGAGTGAGTGAGAGAGAGAGAAAGAGAAGCTCTGTGTGTGTGAGAGAGAGAGAAAGAGAAGCTGTGTGTGTGTGAGAGAGATAAGCTGTGAGTGAGAGAGACAGAGAGAGAAGCTGTGAGTGGGTGAGAGAGAGAGAAAGAGAAGCTGTGAGTGAGAGAGAGAGAAAGATAAGCTGTGAGTGAGAGAGAGAGAGAGAGAGAGAAGCTGTGAGTGAGTGAGAGAGAGAGAAAGAGAAGCTGTGAGTGCGAGAGCTAGAGAGAGAAAGAGAAGCTGTGTGAGAGAGAGAAAGAGAAGCTGTGTGTGTGTGAGAGAGAGATAAGCTGTGAGTGAGAGAGACAGAGAGAGAGAAGCTGTGAGTAAGTGAGAGAAAGAGAAAGAGAAGCTGTGAATGAGAAAGACAGGGAGAGATTGAGAAGCTGTGAGTGAGTGAGAGAGAGAGAGAAAGAGAAGCTGTGAGTGAGAGAGAGAGAGAAAAAGAGAAGCTGTGAGTGAGTGAGAGAGAGAGAGAAGCTGTGAGTTATTGAGAGAGAGAAAGAGAAGCTGTGAGTGAGAGAGAGATAGAGAGAGAAAGAGCTGTGAGTGAGAGAGAGAAAGAGAAAGAGAAGCTGTGAGTGAGAGAGAGAGAGAAAGAGAAGCTGTGTGTGTGAGAGAGAGAAATAGAAGCTGTGAGTGAGAGAGAGAGAAAGAGAAGCTGTGAGTGAGAGAGAGAGAGAAAGAGCTGTGTGTGAGAGAGAGAGAGAGAAAGAGAAGCTGTGAGTGAGTGAGAGAGAAAGAGAATCTGTGTGTGAGAGAGAGAGAAGCTGAGAGTGAGAGAGAGAGAATGAGAAGGTGTGTGTGAGAAAGAGAAGCTGTGTGTGTGTGTGAGAGAGAGAGAAGCTGTGAGTGAGAGAGAGAAAGAGAAGCTATGAATGAGAGAGAGAAAGAAAGAAAGAGAAGCTGTGAGTGAGAGAGAGAGAGAAGCTGTGAGTGTGTGAGAGAGAGAATCAGGGAGTGAGTAAGAGAGAGAGGGGGAAGCTGTGAGAGAGAGAGAAATAGAAGTTGTAAGTGAGAGAGAGAGAAAGAGAAGCTGTGAGTGAAAGAGAGAGAGAGAAGCTGTGAGTGAGAGAGAGAGAAAGAGAAGCTGAGTGAGAGTGAGAGAGAAAGAGAAGCTGTGTGAGTGATAGAGAGAGAGAAAGAAAAGCTGAGAGTGAGAGAGAGAGAGAAGCTGTTTCTGAGAGAGAGAGAAAGAGAAGCTGTGAGTGAGAGAGAGAGAGAGAAAGAGAAGCTGTGAGTGAGAGAGAGAGAAAAAGTGAAGCTGTGAGTGAGTGAGAGAGAGAGTGAGAAGCTGTGTGGGAGAGAGAGAGAATCTGGGACTGAGTAAGAGAGAGAGAGGCTGTGAGTGAGAGAGAGAGAGAAGCTGTGAGTAAGAGAGAGAGAGAAAGAGAAGCTGTGAGTGAGAGAGAGTGAGAGAGAGAGAAGCTGTGAGTGAGAGAGAGAGAAGCTGTGAGTGAGAGGGATAGAGAAAGAGAAGCTGTGAGTGAGAGAGAGAAAGAGAAGCTGTGAGTGAGAGAGAGAGAGAAAGAGAAGCTGTGAGTGAGAGAGAGAAAAAGAAAGAGAAACTGTGAGAGAGAGAGAAAGAGAAGCTGTGAGTGAGAGAGAGAGAAAGAGAAGCTGTGAGTGAGTGAGAGAGAGAGAAAGAAAGGAGAAGCTGTGAGTGAGAGAGATAGAGAGAAAGTGAAGCTGTGAGTTAGTGAGAGAGAGAAAGAAAAGCTGTGAGTGAGAGAGAGAGAGAAAGAGAAAATGTGAGTGAGAGAGAGAGAGAGAAAGAGAAGCTGTGAGTGAGAGAGAGAGAAAGAGAAGCTGTGAGTGAGAGAGTGAGAAAGAGAAGCTGTGAGTGAGAGAGTTAGAGAGAGAGAGAGAGAGAGAAGCTGTGTGTGAGTGAGAGAGAGAGAGAATGAGAAGCTGTGTGAGAGAGAGAGAAGCTGTGAGTGAGTGAGAGAGAAGGAGAAGCTGTGAGTTAGTGAGAGAGAGAGAGTGAAGCTGTGAGTGAGAGAGACAGAGAGAAAGAGAAGCTGTGAGTGAGTGAGAGAGAGAGAAAGAGAAGCTCTGTGTGTGTGAGAGAGAGAAAGAGAAGCTGTGTGTGTGAGAGAGAGAGGACAGCTGTGAGTGAGAGAGACAGAGAGAGAGAAGCTGTGAGTGGGTGAGAGAGAGAGAAAGAGAAGCTGTGAGTGAGAGAGAGAGAGAAAGAGAAGCTGTGAGTGAGTGAGAGAGAGAGAGAGAAAGAGAAGCTGTGAGTGAGTGAGAGAGAGAGAAAGAGAAGCTGTGATTGTGAGAGCCAGAGAGATAAAGAGAAGCTGTGAGTGAGAGAGAGAGAAAAAGAAGCTGTGGGTGAGAGAGAGAGAGAGAGAAGCTGTGAATGAGAGAGAGATAGAAATAGAAGCTGTGAGTGAGAGAGAGAAAGAGAAGCTGTGAGTGAGAGAGTTAGAGAGAGAGAAAGAGAAGCTGTGTGTGAGTGAGAGAGAGAGAATGAGAAGCTGTGAGAGAGAGAGAAGCTGTGAGTGAGTGAGAGAGAGAGAAGGAGAAGCTGTGAGTTAGTGAGAGAGAGAGAGTGAAGCTGTGAGTGAGAGAGACAGAGAGAAAGAGAAGCTGTGAGTGAGTGAGAGAGAGAGAAAGAGAAGCTCTGTGTGTGTGAGAGAGAGAGAAAGAGAAGCTGTGTGTGTGAGAGAGAGATAAGCTGTGAGTGAGAGAGACAGAGAGAGAAGCTGTGAGTGGGTGAGAGAGAGAGAAAGAGAAGCTGTGAGTGAGAGAGAGAGAAAGATAAGCTGTGAGTGAGAGAGAGAGAGAGAGAGAGAGAGAGAAGCTGTGAGTGAGTGAGAGAGAGAGAAAGAGAAGCTGTGAGTGCGAGAGCTAGAGAGAGAAAGAGAAGCTGTGAGTGAGTGAGAGAGAGAGAAAAAGAAGCTGTGGGTGAGAGAGAGAGAGAGAAAGAGAAGCTGTGTGAGAGAGAGAAAGAGAAGCTGTGTGTGTGAGAGAGAGAGATAAGCTGTGAGTGAGAGAGACAGAGAGAGAGAAGCTGTGAGTAAGTGAGAGAAAGAGAAAGAGAAGCTGTGAATGAGAAAGACAGGGAGAGATTGAGAAGCTGTGAGTGAGTGAGAGAGAGAGAGAAAGAGAAGCTGTGAGAGAGAGAGAGAAAAAGAGAAGCTGTGAGTGAGTGAGAGAGAGAGAGAAGCTGTGAGTTATTGAGAGAGAGAAAGAGAAGCTGTGAGTGAGAGAGAGATAGAGAGAGAAAGAGCTGTGAGTGAGAGAGAGAAAGAGAAAGAGAAGCTGTGAGTGAGAGAGAGAGAGAAAGAGAAGCTGTGTGTGTGTGAGAGAGAAATAGAAGCTGTGAGTGAGAGAGAGAGAAAGAGAAGCTGTGAGTGAGAGAGAGAGAGAAAGAGCTGTGTGTGAGAGAGAGAGAGAGAAAGAGAAGCTGTGAGTGAGTGAGAGAGAAAGAGAATCTGTGTGTGAGAGAGAGAGAAGCTGAGAGTGAGAGAGAGAGAATGAGAAGGTGTGTGTGAGAAAGAGAAGCTGTGTGTGTGTGTGAGAGAGAGAGAAGCTGTGAGTGAGAGAGAGAAAGAGAAGCTATGAATGAGAGAGAGAAAGAAAGAAAGAGAAGCTGTGAGTGAGAGAGAGAGAGAAGCTGTGAGTGTGTGAGAGAGAGAATCAGGGAGTGAGTAAGAGAGAGAGGGGGAAGCTGTGTGAGAGAGAGAAATAGAAGCTGTAAGTGAGAGAGAGAGAAAGAGAAGCTGTGAGTGAAAGAGAGAGAGAGAAGCTGTGAGTGAGAGAGAGAGAAAGAGAAGCTGAGTGAGAGTGAGAGAGAAAGAGAAGCTGTGTGAGTGATAGAGAGAGAGAAAGAAAAGCTGAGAGTGAGAGAGAGAGAGAAGCTGTTTCTGAGAGAGAGAGAAAGAGAAGCTGTGAGTGAGAGAGAGAGAGAGAAGCTGTGAGTGAGAGAGAGAGAAAAAGTGAAGCTGTGAGTGAGTGAGAGAGAGAGTGAGAAGCTGTGTGGGAGAGAGAGAGAATCTGGGACTGAGTAAGAGAGAGAGAGGCTGTGAGTGAGAGAGAGAGAGAGAAAGAGAAGCTGTGAGTGAGAGAGAGTGAGAGAGAGAGAAGCTGTGAGTGAGAGAGAGAGAAGCTGTGAGTGAGAGGGATAGAGAAAGAGAAGCTGTGAGTGAGAGAGAGAGAGAGAAGCTGTGAATGAGCGAGAGTAAAAGAGAAGCTGTGAGTGAGAGAGAGATAAAGAGAAGCTGTGAGTGAGAGAGAGAGAGAAAGAGCAGCTCTGTGTGTGTGAGAGAGAGAGAAAGAGAAGCTGTGTGTGTGAGAGAGAGAGAAGCTGTGAGTGAGAGAGACAGAGAGAGAGAAGCTGTGAGTGGGTGAGAGAGTGAGAGAAAGAGAAGCTGTGAGTGAGAGAGAGGAAAAGAGAAGCTGTGAGTGAGTGAGAGAGAGAGAGAGAAAGAGAAGCTGTGAGTGAGTGAGAGAGAGAGAAAGAGAAGCTGTGAGTGTGAGAGCCAGAGAGAGAAAGAGAAGCTGTGAGTGAGTGAGAGAGAGATAAAAAGAAGCTGTGGGAGAGAGAGAGAGAAGCTGTGAATGAGAGAGAGATAGAAATAGAAGTTGTGAGTGAGAGAGAGAGAAAGAGAAGCTGTGAGTGACAGATAGAGAGAAAGAGAAGCTGTAAGTGAGAGAGAGAGAGAGAGAAGCTGTGAGTGAGAGAGAGAAAGAGAAAGAGAAGCTGTGTGTGAAAGAGAGAAAGAGAAGCTGTGAGTGAGAGAGAGAGAGAAAGAAAGGAGAAGCTGTGAGTGAGAGAGATAGAGAAAAAGTGAAGCTGTGTGTGTGTGTGTGAGAGAGAAATAGTAGCTGTGAGTGAGTGAGAGAGAGAGAGAAAGAGAAGCTGTGAGTGAGTGAGAGAGACAGAGAGAAAGAGAAGCTGTAAGAGAGAGAGAAAGAGAAGCTGTGAGTTAGTGAGAGAAAGAGAAAGAGAAGCTGTGAATGAGAGAGACAGAGAGAGATTGAGAAGCTGTGAGTGAGTGAGAGACAGAGAGAAAGAGAAGCTGTGAGTGAGTGAGAGAGAGACAGAAGCTGTGAGTTATTGAGAGAGAGAGAAAGAGAAGCTGTGAGTGAGAGAGAGATAGAGAGAGAAAGAGAAGCTGTGAGTGAGAGAGAGAAAGAGAAGCTGTGAGTGAGAGAGTGAGAGAGATAGAGAAGTTGTGAGTGAGGGAGACAGAGAGTGAAATAGAACCTGTGCGTGAGAGAGAGAGAGAGAGAGAAGCTGTGAGTGAAAGAGAGAGAGAAAGAGAAGCTGCGAGTGAGAGAGAGAAACAGAAGCTGAGTGAGAGAGAGAGATAGAGAAAGAGAAGGTTTGAGTGAGTGAGAGAGCGAGAGAAAGAGAAGCTGTGAGTGAGAGAGAGAGAAAGAGAAGGTGTGAGAGAGAAAGAGAAGCTGTGAGTGAGAGAGTGAAAGAGAAGCGGTGAATGATTGAGAGAGAGAGAAAGAGAAGCTGTGAGTGAGAGAGAGAAAGAGAAGCTGTGAGTGAGAGAGAGAGAGAAAGAAAGGGGAAGATGTGAGTGAGAGAGATAGAGAGAAAGTGAAGCTGTGTGTGAGAGAGACAGAAATAGTAGCTGTGAGTGAGTGAGAGAGAGAGAAAGAGAAGCTGTGAGTGAGAGAGAAAGAGAAGCTGTGAGTAAGTGAGAGAAAGAGAAAGAGAAGCTGTGAATGAGAGAGACAGAGAGAGATTGAGACGCTGTGAGTGAGTGAGAGAGAGAGAGAGAGAGAATCTGTGAGTGAGAGAGAGAGAAAAAAGAGAAGCTGTGAGTGAGTGAGAGAGAGAGAAGCTGTGAGTTATTGAGAGAGAGAGAGAAAGAGAAGCTGTGAGTGAGTGAGAGAGAGAGAAAGAGCTGTGAGTGAGAGAGAGAAAGAGAAAGAGAAGCTGTGAGTGAGAGAGAGAGAGAAAGAGAAGCTGTGTGTGTGTGTGTGAGAGAGAAATAGAAGCTGTGAGTGAGAGAGAGAGAAAGAGAAGCTGTGAGTGAGAGAGAGAGAGAGAGAAAGAGGAGCTGTGTGTGTGAGAGAGAGAGAAAGAGAAGCTGTGAGTGAGTGAGAGAGAAAGAGAAGCTGTGTGTGTGAGAGAGAGAAGCTGAGAGTGAGAGAGAGAGAATGAGAAAGTGTGAGTGAGAGAGAAAGAGAAGCTGTGTGTGTGTGAGAGAGAGAGAAGCTGTGAGTGAGAGAGAGAAAGAGAAGCTATGAGTGAGAGAGAGAAAGAAAGAAAGAGAAGCTGTGAGTGAGAGAGAGAGAGAAGCTGTGAGTGTGTGTGAGAGAGAATCAGGGAGTGAGTAAGAGAGAGAGCGGGAAGCTGTGAGTGAGAGAGAGAGAAATAGAAGCTGTAAGTGAGAGAGAGAGAAAGAGAAGCTGTGAGTGAAAGAGAGAGAGAGAAGCTGTGAGTGAGAGAGAGAGAAAGGGAAGCTGAGTGAGAGCGAGAGAGAAAGAGAAGCTGTGTGAGTGATAGAGAGAGAGAAAGAAAAGCTGAGAGTGAGAGAGAGAGAGAAGCTGTTTGTGAGAGAGAGAGAAAGAGAAGCTGTGAGTGAGAGAGAGAGAGAAAGAAAAGCTGTGAGTGAGAGAGAGAGAGAAAGTGAAGCTGTGAGTGAGTGAGAGAGAGAGTGAGAAGCTGTGTGGGAGAGAGAGAGAGAATCTGGGACTGAGTAAGAGAGAGAGAGGCTGTGAGTGAGAGAGAGAGAGAGAAGCTGTGAGTAAGAGAGAGAGAGAAAGAGAAGCTGTGTGAGAGAGAGTGAGAGAGAGAGAAGCTGTGAGTGAGAGAGAGAGAAGCTGTGAGTGAGAGGGAGAGAGAAAGAGAAGCTGTGACTGAGAGAGAGAGAGAAGCTGTGAATGAGCGAGAGTGAAAGAGAAGCTGTGAGTGAGAGAGAGAGATAAAGAGAAGCTGTAAGTGAGAGAGAGAGAAAGAGAAGCTGTGAGTGAGAGAGAGAGAGAAAGAGAAGCTGTGAGTGAGAAAGGGAGAGAGAGAAGCTGTGAATGAGAGACAGAGAAAGAGAAAGAGAAGCTGTGAGTGTGAGAGAGAGAGAAAGAAAGGAGAAGCTGTGAGTGAGAGAGATAGAGAAAAAGTGAAGCTGTGTGTGTGTGAGAGAGAAATAGTAGCTGTGAGTGAGTGAGAGAGAGAGAGAAAGAGAAGCTGTGAGTGAGTGAGAGAGAGAGAGATAAAGAGAAGCTGTAAGAGAGAGAGAGAAAGAGAAGCTGTGAGTTAGGGAGAGAAAGAGAAAGAGAAGCTGTGAATGAGAGAGACAGAGAGAGATTGAGAAACTGTGAGTGAGTGAGAGAGAGAAAGAGAAGCTGTGAGTGAGAGAGAGAGAGAAAGAGAAGCTGCGAGTGAGAGAGAGAGAGAAATTGAAGCTGTGAGTGAGAGAGAGAGAGAGAAAGAGAAGCTGTGAGTGAGAAAGGGAGAGAGAGAAGCTGTGGGTGTGAAAGAGAGACAGAAAGAGAAGCTGTGAGTGAGAGAGAGAAAGAAAGAGAAGCTGTGCGAGAGAGAGAGAGAGAAGCTGTGAGTGAGAGAGAGAGAAAGAGAAACTGTGAGTGAGAGAGAGAAAGAAAGAAAGAGAAGCTGTGAGTGAGAGAGAAATAGAAGCTGTGAGTGAGAAAGAGAGACAGAGAAGCTGTGTATGAGAGAGAAAGAGAATGTGAGTGAGAAAGAGAGAAAGGGGAGCTGTGAGTGAGAGAGAGAGAGAGAAAGTGAAGCTGCAAGTGAGAGAGAGAGAGAGAAAGAGAAGCTGTGAGTGAGAGAGAGAGAGAAAACGAGAAGCTGAGAGTGAGAGAGAGAGAAAGAGAAGCTGTGAGTGACGAGAGAGAGAAAGTGTAGCTGTGAGTGAGAGAGAGGAAGAGAAGCTGTGAGTGAGAGAGAGAGAAAGAGAAGTTGTGAGTGAGAGAGAGAGGGAGAAAGAGAAGCTGTGAGTGAGAGAGAGAGAGAAAGAGAAGCTGTGAGTGAGTGAGAGAAGGAGAAAATGTGAACCTGTGAGTGAGAGAGAGAGAGAAAGAGAAGCTGTGAGAGAGTGAGAGAGAGAGAGAAGCTGTGAGTGAGTGAGAGAGAGAGCGCATCTGTGTGTGTGAGAGAGAGAGAAGTGTGTGAGAGAGAAAGAGAAGCTGTGAGAGAGAGGGAGAGAAAAAGAAGCTGTGTGCGAGAGAAAGAGAGAGAGAAAGAGAATCTGTGAGTGAGAGAAAGAGAGAAAGAGAAGCTGTGAGTGAGAGAGTGAGAGAGAGAAAGTGAAGCTATGTGAGAGAGAGAGAGAGAAGCTGTGAGTGAGAGAGAGAAAGAGAAATAGAAGCTGTGAGTGAGAGAGAGAGAGAAAGAGAAGCTGTGAGTGAGAGAGAGAGAGAAAAAGAAGCTATGAGAGAGAGAGAAAGAGAACCTGTGAGTGAGAGAGTGAGAGAGAGAAAGTGAAGCTATGTGTTAGAGAGAGAGAGAGAAGCTGTGAGTGGGAGAGAGAGAGAAATTGAAGTTGTGAGTGAGAGAGAGTGAAATTGAAGCTGTGAGTGAAAGAGAGAGAGAGAGAGAAAGAGAAGCTGTGAGTGAGAAAGGGAGAGAGAGATAAGCTGTGAGTGAGAGAGAGAGAAAGAGAAGCTGTGAGTGAGAGAGAGAGAAAGAGAAGCTGTGAGTGAGAGAGAGAGAGAAAGAGAAGCTGTGAGTGTGAGAGAGAAGGTGAAAGAGAAGCTGCGAGTGAGAGAGAGAGAAAGAGAAGCTGTGAGTGAGAGAGAGAATGAAAGAGAAGCTGTGTGTGTGTGAGAGAGAGAAAGAGAAGCTGTGTGTGTGAGAGAGAGAGAAGCTGTCTGTGAGAGAGAGAGACAAATTGAAGCTGTGAGTGAGAGAGAGAGAAATTGAAGCTGTGAGTGAGAGAGAGAGAAAGAGAAGGTGTGAGTGAGAGAGTGAGAGAGAGAAAGAGAAGCTATGTGAGAGAGAGAGAGAAGCTGTGAGTGAGAGAGAGAAAGAGAAATAGAAGCTGTGTGTGTGAGAGAGAGAAAGAGAAGCTGTGAGTGAGAGAGAGAGAGAAAAAGAAGCTGTGTGAGAGAGAGAGAGAAGCTGTGAGTGGGAGAGAGAGAGAGAAATTGAAGCTGTGAGTGAGAGAGAGAGAAATTGAAGCTGTGAGTGAGAGAGAGAGAGAGAAAGAGAAGCTGTGAGTGAGAAAGGGAGAGAGAAGCTGTGAATGAGAGAGAGAGAAAGAGAAAGAGAAGCTGTGAGTGTGAGAGAGAGAGAAAGAGAAGCTGTGAGTGAGAGACAGAGACAGAGAAAGAGAAAGAGAAACTGTGTGAGAGAGAGAGACATTGAAGCTGTGAGTGAGAGAAAGAGAAATTGAAGCTGTGAGTGATAGAGAGAGAGAGAAGCTGTGAGTGTGAAAGACAGAGAGAAAGAGAAGCTGTGAGTGAGAGAGAGAGAGCATCTGTGTGCATGTGAGAGAGAGAGAATTGTGTGAGAGAGAAAGAGAAGCTGTGAGAGAGAGAGAGAAAGAAAGAGAAGCTGTGTGCGAGAGAGAGAGAGAGAAGCTGTGAGTGAGAGAGAGAGAAAGAGAAACTGTGAGTGAGAGAGAGAGAGAAAGAAAGAGAAGCTGTGAGTGAGAGAGAAATAGAAGCTGTGAGTGAGAGAGAGAGACAGAGAAGCTGTGTATGAGAGAGAAAGAGAATGTGAGTGAGAGAGAGAGAAACGGGAGCTGTGAGTGAGAGAGAGAGAGAAAGTGAAGCTGCGAGTGAGAGAGAGAGAGAGAAAGAGAAGCTGTGAGTGAGAGAGAGAGAAAACGAGAAGCTAAGAGTGAGAGAGAGAGAAAGAGAAGCTGTGATTGACGAGAGAGAGAAAGTGTAGCTGTGAGTGAGAGAGAGGAAGAGAAGCTGTGAGTGAGAGAGAGAGAGAGAGAAGCTGTGAGTGAGAGAGAGAGGGAGAAAGAGAAGCTGTGAGTGAGAGAGAGAGAGAAATAGAAGCTGTGAGTGAGAGAGAGAGAGAAAGAGAAGCTGTGAGTGACAGAGAGAGAGAGAAAGAAGCTATGAGAAAGAGAGAAAGAGAAGCTGTAAGTGAGAGAGTGAGAGAGAGAAAGTGAAGCTATGTGTGAGAGAGAGAAGCTGTGAGAGGGAGAGAGAGAGAAATTGAAGTTGTGAGTGAGAGAGAGTGAAATTGAAGCTGTGAGTGAGAGAGAAAGAGAGAAAGAGAAGCTGTGAGTGAGAAAGGGAGAGAGAGAGAAGCTGTGAGTGAGAGAGAGAGAAAGAGAAGCTGTGAGAGAGAGAGAGAGAAAGAGAAGCTGTGAGTGAGAGAGAGAGAAAGAGAAGCTGTGAGTGAGTGAGAGAAGGAGAAAATGTGAACCTGTGAGTGAGAGAGAGAGAGAAAGAGAAGCTGTGAGAGAGTGAGAGAGAGAGAGAAGCTGTGAGTGAGTGAGAGAGAGAGAGCATCTGTGTGTGAGAGAGAGAGAGAAGTGTGTGAGAGAGAAAGAGAAGCTGTGAGAGAGAGGGAGAGAAAAAGAAGCTGTGTGCGAGAGAGAGAGAGAGAAAGAGAATCTGTGAGTGAGAGAAAGAGAGAAAGAGAAGCTGTGAGTGAGAGAGTGAGAGAGAGAAAGTGAAGCTATGTGAGAGAGAGAGAGAGAGAAGCTGTGAGTGAGAGAGAGAAAGAGAAATAGAAGCTGTGAGTGAGAGAGAGAGAGAAAGGGAAGCTGTGAGTGAGAGAGAGAGAGAAAAAGAAGCTATGAGAGAGAGAGAAAGAGAAGCTGTGAGTGAGAGAGTGAGAGAGAGAAAGTGAAGCTATGTGTTAGAGAGAGAGAGAGAAGCTGTGAGTGGGAGAGAGAGAGAAATTGAAGTTGTGAGTGAGAGAGAGTGAAATTGAAGCTGTGAGTGAGTGAGAGAGAGAGAGAGAGAAAGAGAAGCTGTGAGTGAGAAAGGGAGAGAGAGAGAGAAGCTGTGAGTGAGAGAGAGAGAAAGAGAAGCTGTGAGTGAGAGAGAGAGAAAGAGAAGCTGTGAGTGAGAGAGAGAGAGAAAGAGAAGCTGTGAGTGTGAGAGAGAAGGAGAAAGAGAAGCTGCGAGTGAGAGAGAGAGAAAGAGAAGCTGTGAGTGAGAGAGAGAATGAAAGAGAAGCTGTGTGTGAGAGAGAGAGAGAAAGAGAAGCTGTGTGTGTGAGAGAGAGAGAAGCTGTCTGTGAGAGAGAGAGACAAATTGAAGCTGTGAGTGAGAGAGAGAGAAATTGAAGCTGTGAGTGAGAGAGAGAGAAAGAGAAGGTGTGAGTGAGAGAGTGAGAGAGAGAAAGAGAAGCTATGTGTGAGAGAGAGAGAAGCTGTGAGTGAGAGAGAGAAAGAGAAATAGAAGCTGTGAGTGAGAGAGAGAGAAAGAGAAGCTGTGAGTGAGAGAGAGAGAGAAAAAGAAGCTGTGTGTGAGAGAGAGAGAAGCTGTGAGTGGGAGAGAGAGAGAAATTGAAGCTGTGAGTGAGAGAGAGAGAAATTGAAGCTGTGAGTGAGAGAGAGAGAGAGAAAGAGAAGCTGTGAGTGAGAAAGGGAGAGAGAAGCTGTGAATGAGAGAGAGAGAAAGAGAAAGAGAAGCTGTGAGTGTGAGAGAGAGAGAAAGAGAAGCTGTGAGTGAGAGACAGAGACAGAGAAAGAGAAGCTGTGTGAGAGGGAGAGACATTGAAGCTGTGAGTGAGAGAAAGAGAAATTGAAGCTGTGACTGATAGAGAGAGAGAGAGAAGCTGTGAGTTTGAAAGACAGAGAGAAAGAGAAGCTGTGAGTGAGAGAGAGAGCATCTGTGTGCATGTGAGAGAGAGAGAATTGTGTGAGAGAGAAAGAGAAGCTGTGAGAGAGAGAGAGAAAGAAAGAGAAGCTGTGTGCGAGAGAGAGAGAGAGAAGCTGTGAGTGAGAGAGAGAGAAAGAAAAACTGTGAGTGAGAGAGAGAGAGAAAGAAAGAGAAGCTGTGTGAGAGAGAAATAGAAGCTGTGAGTGAGAGAGAGAGACAGAGAAGCTGTGTATGAGAGAGAAAGAGAATGTGAGTGAGAGAGAGAGAAACGGGAGCTGTGAGTGAGATAGAGAGAGAAAGTGAAGCTGCGAGTGAGAGAGAGAGAGAGAAAGAGAAGCTGTGAGTGAGAGAGAGAGAAAACGAGAAGCTAAGAGTGAGAGAGAGAGAAAGAGAAGCTGTGAGTGACGAGAGAGAGAAAGTGTAGCTGTGAGTGAGAGAGAGGAAGAGAAGCTGTGAGTGAGAGAGAGAGAGAAAGAGAAGCTGTGAGTGAGAGAGAGAGGGAGAAAGAGAAGCTGTGAGTGAGAGAGAGAGAGAAATAGAAGCTGTGAGTGAGAGAGAGAGAGAAAGAGAAGCTGTGAGTGAGAGAGACAGAGAAAGAAGCTATGAGAGAGAGAGAAAGAGAAGCTGTGAGTGAGAGATTGAGAGAGAGAAAGTAAAGCTATGTGAGAGAGAGAGAAGCTGTGAGAGGGAGAGAGAGAGAAATTGAAGTTGTGAGTGAGAGAGAGTGAATTTGAAGCTGTGAGTGAGAGAGAAAGAGAGAAAGAGAAGCTGTGAGTGAGAAAGGGAGAGAGAGAGAGAAGCTGTGAGTGAGAGAGAGAGAAAGAGAAGCTGTGAGAGAGAGAGAGAGAAAGAGAAGCTGTGAGTGAGAGAGAGAGAGAGAGAAGCTGTGAGTGTGAGAGAGAAGGAGAAAGAGAAGCTGCGAGTGAGAGAGAGAGAAAGAGAAGCTGTGAGTGAGAGAGAGAGTGAAAGAGAAGCTGTGTGTGAGAGAGAGAGAGAAAGAGAAGCTGTGTGTGTGAGAGAGAGAGAAGCTGTCTGTGAGAGAGAGAGACAAATTGAAGCTGTGAGTGAGAGAGAGAGAAATTGAAGCTGTGAGTGAGAGAGAGGGAAAGAGAAGGTGTGAGTGAGAGAGTGAGAGAGAGAAAGAGAAGCTATGTGAGAGAGAGAGAGAGAAGCTGTGAGTGAGAGAGAGAAAGAGAAATAGAAGCTGTGAGTGAGAGAGAGAGAAAGAGAAGCTGTGAGTGAGAGAGAGAGAGAAAATGAAGCTGTGTGTGAGAGAGAGAGAAGCTGTGAGTGGGGGAGAGAGAGAAATTGAAGCTGTCAGTGAGAGAGAGAGAAATTGAAGCTGTGAGTGAGAGAGAGAGAGAGAAAGAGAAGCTGTGAGTGAGAAAGGGAGAGAGAAGCTGTGAATGAGAGAGAGAGAAAGAGAAAGAGAAGCTGTGAGTGTGAGAGAGAGAGAAAGAGAAGCTGTGAGTGAGAGACAGAGACAGAGAAAGAGAAAGAGAAGCTGTGTGAGAGAGAGAGACATTGAAGCTGTGAGTGAGAGAAAGAGAAATTGATGCTGTGAGTGATAGAGAGAGAGAGAAGCTGTGAGTGTGAAAGACAGAGAGAAAGAGAAGCTGTGAGTGAGAGAGAGAGCATCTGTGTGCATGTGAGAGAGAGAGAATTGTGTGAGAGAGAAAGAGAAGCTGTGAGAGAGAGAGAGAAAGAAAGAGAAGCTGTGTGCGAGAGAGAGAGAAGCTGTGAGTGAGAGAGAGAGAAAGAGAAACTGTGAGTGAGAGAGAGAGAGAAAGAAAGAGAAGCTGTGAGTGAGAGAGAAATAGAAGCTGTGAGTGAGAGAGAGAGACAGAGAAGCTGTGTATGAGAGAGAAAGAGAATGTGAGTGAGAGAGAGAGAAACGGGAGCTGTGAGTGAGAAAGAGAGAGAAAGTGAAGCTGCGAGTGAGAGAGAGAGAGAGAAAGAGAAGCTGTGAGTGAGAGAGAGAGAAAACGAGAAGCTAAGAGTGAGAGAGAGAGAAAGAGAAGCTGTGAGTGACGAGAGAGAGAAAGTGTAGCTGTGAGTGAGAGAGAGGAAGAGAAGCTGTGAGTGAGAGAGAGAGGGAGAAAGAGAA
Organism: Bradypodion pumilum; assembly: GCA_035047305.1. NCBI lineage: Eukaryota > Metazoa > Chordata > Lepidosauria > Squamata > Chamaeleonidae > Bradypodion > Bradypodion pumilum. The sequence continues at coordinate 182,822,121 of JAWDJD010000002.1, forward strand.
GCTGTGAGTGAGAGAGAGAGAGAAATAGAAGCTGTGAGTGAGAGAGAGAGAGAAAGAGAAGCTATGAGTGAGAGAGAGAGAGAAAAAGAAGCTATGAGAGAGAGAGAAAGAGAAGCTGTGAGTGAGAGAGTGAGAGAGAGAAAGTGAAGCTATGTGAGAGAGAGAGAAGCTGTGAGAGGGAGAGAGAGAGAAATTGAAGTTGTGAGTGAGAGAGAGTGAAATTGAAGCTGTGAGTGAGAGAGAAAGAGAGAAAGAGAAGCTGTGAGTGAGAAAGGGAGAGAGAGAGAGAAGCTGTGAGTGAGAGAGAGAGAAAGAGAAGCTGTGAGTGAGAGAGAGAGAAAGAGAAGCTGTGCGTGAGAGAGAGAGAGAAAGAGAAGCTGTGAGTGTGAGAGAGAAAGAGAAAGAGAAGCTGCGAGTGAGAGAGAGAGAAAGAGAAGCTGTGAGTGAGAGAGAGAGTGAAAGAGAAGCTGTGTGTGAGAGAGAGAGAGAAAGAGAAGCTGTGTGTGTGAGAGTGAGAGAAGCTGTCTGTGAGAGAGAGAGAGAGAAATTGAAGCTGTGAGTGAGAGAGAGAGAAATTGAAGCTGTGAGTGAGAGAGAGAGAAAGAGAAGCTGTGAGTGTGAAAGAGAGAGAGAAAGAGCAGCTGTGTGTGTCAGAGAGAGAGAGAGCATCTGTGTGTGTGTGAGAGAGAAGTGTGTGAGAGAGAAAGAGAAGCTGTGAGAGAGAGGGAGAGAAAAAGAATCTGTGTGCGAGAGAGAGAGAGAGAGAAAATCTGTGAGAGAGAGAGAGAGAAAGAGAAGCTGTGAGTGAGAGAGTGAGAGAGAGAAAGAGAAGCTATGTGAGAGAGAGAGAGAAGCTGTGAGTGAGAGAGAGAAAGAGAAATAGAAGCAGTGAGTGAGAGAGATAGAGATAGAGAAGCTGTGAGTGAGAGAGAGAGAAAAAGAAGCTGTGTGAGAGAGAGAGAAGCTGTGAGTGGGAGAGAGAGAGAAATTGAAGCTGTGAGTGAGAGAGAGAGAAATTGAAGCTGTGAGTGAGAGAGAGAGAGAAAGAGAAGCTGTGAGTGAGAAAGGGAGAGAGAGAAGCTGTGAATGAGAGAGAGAGAAAGAGAAGCTGTGAGTGAGAGAGAGAGAAAGAGAAGCTGTGAGTGAGAGAGAGCGAGAAAGAGAAGCTGCGAGTGAGAGAGAGAAAGAGAAGCTGTGAGTGAGAGAGAGAGAAAGAGAAGCTGTGTGTGTGTGAGAGAGAGAGAAGCTGTGTGTGTGTGAGAGAGAAAGAGAAGCTGTGAGTGCGAGAGAGAGAGAGAGAGAGAAGCTGTGAGTGAGAGAGAGAGAATGAGAAGCTGTGAGAGAGAGAGTGAGAGAAGCTGTGAGTGAGAGAGAGAAAGAGAAGCTGTGAGTGAGAGAGAAATAGAAGCTGTGAGTGAGAGAGAGAGAGAGACAGAGAAGCTGTGTGTGAGAGAGAAAGAGAATCTGTGAGTGAGAGAGAGAGAAAGGGGAGCTGTGAGAGAGAGAGAGAAAGAGAAGCTGTGAGTGAGAGAGAGAGAGATAAAGAGAAGCTGTGAGTGAGTGAGAGAGAGAGAGAAGCTGTGAGTGAGAGAGTGAGAGAGAGAAAGAGAAGCTATGTGAGAGAGAGAGAACCTGTGAGTGAGAGAGGAAAAGAGAAATAGAAGCTGTGAGTGAGAGAGAGAGAGAAAGAGAAGCTGTGAGTGAGAGAGAGAGAAAAAGAAGCTGTGTGAGAGAGAGAGAAGCTGTGAGTGGGAGAGAGATAAATTGAAGCTGTGAGTGAGAGAGAGAGAAAGGGGAGCTGTGAGAGAGAGAGAGAAAGTGAAGCTGTGAGTGAGAGAGAGAGAGATAAAGAGAAGCTGTGAGGGAGAGAGAGAGAGAAAACGAGAAGCTGAGAGTGAGAGAGAGAGAAAGAGAAGGTGTGAGTGAGAGAGAGAGAGAAAGTGAGCTGTGAGTGAGAGAGAGAAAGAGAAGCTGTGAGTGAGAGAGAGAGAGAGAAAGAGAAGCTGTGAGTGAGAGAGAGAGGGAGAAAGAGAAGCTGTGAGTGAGAGAGAGAGAGAAAGAGAAGCTGGGAGTGAGTGAGAGAAAGAGAAAATGTGAACCTGTGTGTGTGAGAGAGAGAGAAAGAGAAGCTGTGAGTGAGTGAGAGAGAGAGAGCATCTGTGTGTGAGAGAGAGAAGTGTGTGAGAGAGAAAGAGATGCTGTGAGAGAGAGGGAGAGAAAAAGAAGCTGTGTGCAAGAGAGAGAGAGCGAGAAAGAGAATCTGTGAGTGAGAGAGAGAGAGAAAGAGAAGCTGTGAGTGAGAGAGTGAGAGAGAGAAAGAGAAGCTATGTGAGAGAGAGAGAGAAGCTGTGAGTGAGAGAGGAAAAGAGAAATAGAAGCTGTGAGTGAGAGAGAGAGAGAAAGAGGTGTGAGTGAGAGAGAGAGAGAAAAAGAAGCTGTGTGAGAGAGAAGCTGTGAGTGGGAGGGAGAGAGAAATTGAAGCTGTGAGTGAGAGAGAGAGAAATTGAAGCTGTGAGTAAGAGAGAGAGAAATTGAAGCTGTGAGTGAGAGAGAGAGAGAAGCTGTGAGTGAGAGAGAGAGAAAGAGAAGCTGTGAGTGAGAGAGAGCGAGAAAGAGAAGCTGTGAGTGAGAGAGAGAAAGAGAAAGAGAAGCTGTGAGTGAGAGAGAAATAGAAGCTGTGAGTGAGAGAGAGAGACAGAGAAGCTGTGTATGAGAGAGAAAGAGAATGTGAGTGAGAGAGAGAGAAAGGGGAGCTGTGAGTGAGAGAGAGAGAGAAAGTGAAGCTGCGAGTGAGAGAGAGAGAGAGAGAAAGAGAAGCTGTGAGTGAGAGAGAGAGAGGAAACGAGAAGCTGAGAGTGAGAGAGAGAGAAAGAGAAGCTGTGAGTGACGAGAGAGAGAAAGTGTAGCTGTGAGTGAGAGAGAGGAAGAGAAGCTGTGAGTGAGAGAGAGAGAGAAAGAGAAGCTGTGAGTGAGAGAGAGAGGGAGAAAGAGAAGCTGTGAGTGAGAGAGAGAGAGAAAGAGAAGCTGTGAGTGAGTGAGAGAAGGAGAAAATGTGAACCTGTGAGTGAGAGAGAGAGAGAAAGAGAAGCTGTGAGTGAGTGAGAGAGAGAGAGAGAAGCTGTGAGTGAGAGAGAGAGAAAAAGAAGCTGTGTGCGAGAGAGAGAGAGAAAGAGAATCTGTGAGTGAGAGAGTGAGAGAGAGAAAGTGAAGCTATGTGAGAGAGAGAGAGAGAAGCTGTGAGTGAGAGAGAGAAAGAGAAATAGAAGCTGTGAGTGAGAGAGAGAGAGAAAGAGAAGCTGTGAGTGAGAGAGAGAGAGAAAAAGAAGCTATGAGAGAGAGAGAAAGAGAAGCTGTTAGTGAGAGAGTGAGAGAGAGAAAGTGAAGCTATGTGAGAGAGAGAGAGAGAAAAGCTGTGAGTGGGAGAGAGAGAGAAATTGAAGTTGTGAGTGAGAGAGAGCGAAATTGAAGCTGTGAGTGAGAGCGAAAGAGAGAAAGAGAAGCTGTGAGTGAGAAAGGGAGAGAGAGAGAAGCTGTGAGTGAGAGAGAGAGAAAGAGAAGCTGTGAGTGAGAGAGAGAGAAAGAGAAGCTGTGCATGAGAGAGAGAGAAAGAGAAGCTGTGAGTGTCTGAGAGAAAGAGAAAGAGAAGCAGCGAGTGAGAGAGAGAGTAAGAGAAGCTGTGAGTGAGAGAGAGAGTGAAAGAGAAGCTGTGTGTGTGAGAGAGAAAGAGAAGCTGTGTGTGTGTGAGAGAGAGAGAAGCTGTCTGTGTGTGTGAGAGAGAAATTGAAGCTGTGAGTGAGAGAGAGAGAAATTGAAGCTGTGAGTGAGAGAGAGAGAAAGTGAAGCTATGTGAGAGAGAGAGAGAGAGAAGCTGTGAGTGAGAGAGAGAAAGAGAAATAGAAGCTGTGAGTGAGAGAGAGAGAGAAAGAGAAGCTGTGAGTGAGAGAGAGAGAGAAAAAGAAGCTATGAGAGAGAGAGAAAGAGAAGCTGTGAGTGAGAGAGTGAGAGAGAGAAAGTGAAGCTATGTGTTAGAGAGAGAGAGAAGCTGTGAGTGGGAGAGAGAGAGAAATTGAAGTTGTGAGTGAGAGAGAGTGAAATTGAAGCTGTGAGTGAGAGAGAGAGAGAGAGAGAAAGAGAAGCTGTGAGTGAGAAGGAGAGAGAGAGAGAAGCTGTGAGTGAGAGAGAGAGAAAGAGAAGCTGTGAGTGAGAGAGAGAGAGAAAGAGAAGCTGTGAGTGAGAGAGAGAGAAAGAGAAGCTGTGAGTGTGAGAGAGAAGGAGAAAGAGAAGCTGCGAGTGAGAGAGAGAGAAAGAGAAGCTGTGAGTGAGAGAGAGAATGAAAGAGAAGCTGTGTGTGTGAGAGAGAGAGAAAGAGAAGCTGTGTGTGTGAGAGAGAGAGAAGCTGTCTGTGAGAGAGAGAGACAAATTGAAGCTGTGAGTGAGAGAGAGAGAAATTGAAGCTGTGAGTGAGAGAGAGAGAAAGAGAAGGTGTGAGTGAGAGAGTGAGAGAGAGAAAGAGAAGCTATGTGAGAGAGAGAGAGAAGCTGTGAGTGAGAGAGAGAAAGAGAAATAGAAGCTGTGAGTGAGAGAGAGAGAAAGAGAAGCTGTGAGTGAGAGAGAGAGAGAAAAAGAAGCTGTGTGTGAGAGAGAGAGAAGCTGTGAGTGGGGGAGAGAGAGAAATTGAAGCTGTGAGTGAGAGAGAGAGAAATTGAAGCTGTGAGTGAGAGAGAGAGAGAAAGAGAAGCTGTGAGTGAGAAAGGGAGAGAGAAGCTGTGAATGAGAGAGAGAGAAAGAGAAAGAGAAGCTGTGCGAGTGAGAGAGAGAGAAAGAGAAGCTGTGAGTGAGAGACAGAGACAGAGAAAGAGAAAGAGAAGCTGTGTGAGAGAGAGAGACATTGAAGCTGTGAGTGAGAGAAAGAGAAATTGAAGCTGTGAGTGATAGAGAGAGAGAGAGAAGCTGTGAGTGTGAAAGACAAAGAGAAAGAGAAGCTGTGAGTGAGAGAGAGAGCATCTGTGTGCATGTGAGAGAGAGAGAATTGTGTGAGAGAGAAAGAGAAGCTGTGAGAGAGAGAGAGAAAGAAAGAGAAGCTGTGTGAGAGAGAAATAGAAGCTGTGAGTGAGAGAGAGAGAGAAAGAGAAGCTGTGAGTGAGAGAGAGAGAGAAAAAGAAGCTATGAGAGAGAGAGAAAGAGAAGCTGTGAGTGAGAGAGTGAGAGAGAGAAAGTGAAGCTATGTGAGAGAGAGAGAAGCTGTGAGAGGGAGAGAGAGAGAAATTGAAGTTGTGAGTGAGAGAGAGTGAAATTGAAGCTGTGAGTGAGAGAGAAAGAGAGAAAGAGAAGCTGTGAGTGAGAAAGGGAGAGAGAGAGAGAAGCTGTGAGTGAGAGAGAGAGAAAGAGAAGCTGTGAGAGAGAGAGAGAGAAAGAGAAGCTGTGAGTGAGAGAGAGAGATAAAGAGAAGCTGTGAGTGTGAGAGAGAAGGAGAAAGAGAAGCTGCGAGTGAGAGAGAGAGAAAGAGAAGCTGTGAGTGAGAGAGAGAGTGAAAGAGATGCTGTGTGTGAGAGAGAGAGAGAAAGAGAAGCTGTGTGTGTGTGAGAGAGAGAAGCTGTCTGTGAGAGAGAGAGACAAATTGAAGCTGTGAGTGAGAGAGAGAGAAATTGAAGCTGTGAGTGAGAGAGAGAGAAAGAGAAGGTGTGAGTGAGAGAGTGAGAGAGAGAGAGAAAGAGAAGCTATGTGAGAGAGAGAGAGAAGCTGTGAGTGAGTGAGAGAAAGAGAAATAGAAGCTGTGAGTGAGAGAGAGAGAAAGAGATGCTGTGAGTGAGAGAGAGAGAAAAAGAAGCTGTGTGAGAGAGAGAGAGAAGCTGTGAGTGGGAGAGAGAGAGAAATTGAAGCTGTCAGTGAGAGAGAGAGAAATTGAAGCTGTGAGTGAGAGAGAGAGAGAGAAAGAGAAGCTGTGAGTGAGAAAGGGAGAGAGAAGCTGTGAATGAGAGAGAGAGAAAGAGAAAGAGAAGCTGTGAGTGTGTGAGAGAGAGAAAGAGAAGCTGTGAGTGAGAGACAGAGACAGAGAAAGAGAAAGAGAAGCTGTGTGAGAGAGAGAGACATTGAAGCTGTGAGTGAGAGAAAGAGAAATTGAAGCTGTGAGTGATAGAGAGAGAGAGAGAAGCTGTGAGTGTGAAAGACAGAGAGAAAGAGAAGCTGTGAGTGAGAGAGAGAGCATCTGTGTGCATGTGAGAGAGAGAGAATTGTGTGAGAGAGAAAGAGAAGCTGTGAGAGAGAGAGAGAAAGAAAGAGAAGCTGTGTGCGAGAGAGAGAGAGAGAAGCTGTGAGTGAGAGAGAGAGAAAGAGAAACTGTGAGTGAGAGAGAGAGAGAAAGAAAGAGAAGCTGTGAGTGAGAGAGAAATAGAAGCTGTGAGTGAGAGAGAGAGACAGAGAAGCTGTGTATGAGAGAGAAAGAGAATGTGAGTGAGAGAGAGAGAAACGGGAGCTGTGAGTGAGAGAGAGAGAGAAAGTGAAGCTGCGAGTGAGAGAGAGAGAGAAAGAGAAGCTGTGAGTGAGAGAGAGAGAAAACGAGAAGCTAAGAGTGAGAGAGAGAGAAAGAGAAGCTTTGAGTGACGAGAGAGAGAAAGTGTAGCTGTGAGTGAGAGAGAGGAAGAGAAGCTGTGAGTGAGAGAGAGAGGGAGAAAGAGAAGCTGTGAGTGAGAGAGAGAGAGAAATAGAAGCTGTGAGTGAGAGAGAGAGAGAAAGAGAAGCTGTGAGTGAGAGAGAGAGAAAAAAAGAAGCTATGAGAGAGAGAGAAAGAGAAGCTGTGAGTGAGAGAGTGAGAGAGAGAAAGTGAAGCTATGTGTGAGAGAGGGAAGCTGTGAGAGGGAGAGAGAGAGAAATTGAAGTTGTGAGTGAGAGAGAGTGAAATTGAAGCTGTGAGTGAGAGAGAAAGAGAGAAAGAGAAGCTGTGAGTGAGAAAGGGAGAGAGAGAGAAGCTGTGAGTGAGAGAGAGAGAAAGAGAAGCTGTGAGTGAGAGAGAGAGAAAGAGAAGCTGTGCGTGAGAGAGAGAGAGAAAGAGAAGCTGTGAGTGTGAGAGAGAAAGAGAAAGAGAAGCTGCGAGTCAGAGAGAGAGAAAGAGAAGCTGTGAGTGAGAGAGAGAGTGAAAGAGAAGCTGTGTGTGAGAGAGAGAGAGAAAGAGAAGCTGTGTGTGTGAGAGTGAGAGAAGCTGTCTGTGTGAGAGAGAGAGAGAAATTGAAGCTGTGAGTGAGAGAGAGAGAAATTGAAGCTGTGAGTGAGAGAGAGAGAAAGAGAAGCTGTGAGTGTGAAAGAGAGAGAGAAAGAGAAGCTGTGTGTGTCAGAGAGAGAGAGAGCATCTGTGTGTGTGAGAGAGAGAAGTGTGTGAGAGAGAAAGAGAAGCTGTGAGAGAGAGGGAGAGAAAAAGAAGCTGTGTGCGAGAGAGAGAGAGAGAGAAAATCTGTGAGAGAGAGAGAGAGAAAGAGAAGCTGTGAGTGAGAGAGTGAGAGAGAGAAAGAGAAGCTATGTGAGAGAGAGAGAAGCTGTGAGTGAGAGAGAGAAAGAGAAATAGAAGCAGTGAGTGAGAGAGATAGAGATAGAGAAGCTGTGAGTGAGAGAGAGAGAGAAAAAGAAGCTGTGTGAGAGAGAGAGAAGCTGTGAGTGGGAGAGAGAGAGAAATTGAAGCTGTGAGTGAGAGAGAGAGAAATTGAAGCTGTGAGTGAGAGAGAGAGAGAGAAAGAGAAGCTGTGAGTGAGAAAGGGAGAGAGAGAAGCTGTGAGTGGGAGAGAGAGAGAAATTGAAGCTGTGAGTGAGAGAGAGAGAAATTGAAGCTGTGAGTGAGAGAGAAAGAGAGAAAGAGAAGCTGTGAGTGAGAAAGGGAGAGAGAGAGAGAAGCTGTGAGTGAGAGAGAGAGAAAGAGAAGCTGTGAGAGAGAGAGAGAGAAAGAGAAGCTGTGAGTGAGAGAGAGAGATAAAGAGAAGCTGTGAGTGTGAGAGAGAAGGAGAAAGAGAAGCTGCGAGTGAGAGAGAGAGAAAGAGAAGCTGTGAGTGAGAGAGAGAGTGAAAGAGATGCTGTGTGTGAGAGAGAGAGAGAAAGAGAAGCTGTGTGTGTGTGAGAGAGAGAAGCTGTCTGTGAGAGAGAGAGACAAATAGAAGCTGTGAGTGAGAGAGAGAGAAATTGAAGCTGTGAGTGAGAGAGAGAGAAAGAGAAGGTGTGAGTGAGAGAGTGAGAGAGAGAGAGAAAGAGAAGCTATGTGAGAGAGAGAGAGAAGCTGTGAGTGAGTGAGAGAAAGAGAAATAGAAGCTGTGAGTGAGAGAGAGAGAAAGAGAAGCTGTGAGTGAGAGAGAGAGAAAAAGAAGCTGTGTGAGAGAGAGAGAGAAGCTGTGAGTGGGAGAGAGAGAGAAATTGAAGCTGTCAGTGAGAGAGAGAGAAATTGAAGCTGTGAGTGAGAGAGAGAGAGAGAAAGAGAAGCTGTGAGTGAGAAAGGGAGAGAGAAGCTGTGAATGAGAGAGAGAGAAAGAGAAAGAGAAGCTGTGAGTGTGTGAGAGAGAGAAAGAGAAGCTGTGAGTGAGAGACAGAGACAGAGAAAGAGAAAGAGAAGCTGTGTGAGAGAGAGAGACATTGAAGCTGTGAGTGAGAGAAAGAGAAATTGAAGCTGTGAGTGATAGAGAGAGAGAGAGAAGCTGTGAGTGTGAAAGACAGAGAGAAAGAGAAGCTGTGAGTGAGAGAGAGAGCATCTGTGTGCATGTGAGAGAGAGAGAATTGTGTGAGAGAGAAAGAGAAGCTGTGAGAGAGAGAGAGAAAGAAAGAGAAGCTGTGTGCGAGAGAGAGAGAGAGAGAAGCTGTGAGTGAGAGAGAGAGAAAGAGAAACTGTGAGTGAGAGAGAGAGAGAAAGAAAGAGAAGCTGTGAGTGAGAGAGAAATAGAAGCTGTGAGTGAGAGAGAGAGACAGAGAAGCTGTGTATGAGAGAGAAAGAGAATGTGAGTGAGAGAGAGAGAAACGGGAGCTGTGAGTGAGAGAGAGAGAGAAAGTGAAGCTGCGAGTGAGAGAGAGAGAGAAAGAGAAGCTGTGAGTGAGAGAGAGAGAAAACGAGAAGCTAAGAGTGAGAGAGAGAGAAAGAGAAGCTTTCAGTGACGAGAGAGAGAAAGTGTAGCTGTGAGTGAGAGAGAGGAAGAGAAGCTGTGAGTGAGAGAGAGAGGGAGAAAGAGAAGCTGTGAGTGAGAGAGAGAGAGAAATAGAAGCTGTGAGTGAGAGAGAGAGAGAAAGAGAAGCTGTGAGTGAGAGAGAGAGAAAAAAAGAAGCTATGAGAGAGAGAGAAAGAGAAGCTGTGAGTGAGAGAGTGAGAGAGAGAAAGTGAAGCTATGTGTGAGAGAGGGAAGCTGTGAGAGGGAGAGAGAGAGAAATTGAAGTTGTGAGTGAGAGAGAGTGAAATTGAAGCTGTGAGTGAGAGAGAGAGAAAGAGAAGCTGTGCGTGAGAGAGAGAGAGAAAGAGAAGCTGTGAGTGTGAGAGAGAAAGAGAAAGAGAAGCTGCGAGTGAGAGAGAGAGAAAGAGAAGCTGTGAGTGAGAGAGAGAGTGAAAGAGAAGCTGTGTGTGTGAGAGAGAGAGAAAGAGAAGCTGTGTGTGTGAGAGTGAGAGAAGCTGTCTGTGTGAGAGAGAGAGAGAAATTGAAGCTGTGAGTGAGAGAGAGAGAAATTGAAGCTGTGAGTGAGAGAGAGAGAAAGAGAAGCTGTGAGTGTGAAAGAGAGAGAGAAAGAGAAGCTGTGTGTGTCAGAGAGAGAGAGAGCATCTGTGTGTGTGTGAGAGAGAAGTGTGTGAGAGAGAAAGAGAAGCTGTGAGAGAGAGGGAGAGAAAAAGAAGCTGTGTGCGCGAGAGAGAGAGAGAGAAAATCTGTGAGAGAGAGAGAGAGAAAGAGAAGCTGTGAGTGAGAGAGTGAGAGAGAGAAAGAGAAGCTATGTGAGAGAGAGAGAGAAGCTGTGAGTGAGAGAGAGAAAGAGAAATAGAAGCAGTGAGTGAGAGAGATAGAGATAGAGAAGCTGTGAGTGAGAGAGAGAGAGAAAAAGAAGCTGTGTGTGAGAGAGAGAAGCTGTGAGTGGGAGAGAGAGAGAAATTGAAGCTGTGAGTGAGAGAGAGAGAAATTGAAGCTGTGAGTGAGAGAGAGAGAGAGAAAGAGAAGCTGTGAGTGAGAAAGGGAGAGAGAGAAGCTGTGAATGAGAGAGAGAGAAAGAGAAGCTGTGAGTGAGAGAGAGAGAAAGAGAAGCTGTGAGTGAGAGAGAGCGAGAAAGAGAAGCTGTGAGTGAGAGAGAGAAAGAGAAAGAGAGGCTGTGAGTGAGAGAGAGAGAAAGAGAAGCTGTGAGTGAGAGAGAGAGAGAAAGAGAAGCTGTGTGTGTGTGAGAGAGAGAGAAGCTGTGTGTGTGAGAGAGAGAAAGAGAAGCTGTGAGAGCGAGAGAGAGAGAGAGAAGCTGTGAGTGAGAGAGAGAATGAGAAGATGTGAGAGAGAGAGTGAGAGAAGCTGTGAGTGAGAGAGAGAAAGAGAAGCTGTGAGTGAGAGAGAAATAGAAGCTGTGAGAGAGAGAGAGAGAGAGACAGAGAAGCTGTGTGTGAGAGAGAAAGAGAATCTGTGAGTGAGAGAGAGAGAAAGGGGAGCTGTGAGAGAGAGAGAAAGAGAAGCTGTGAGTGAGAGAGAGAGAGATAAAGAGAAGCTGTGAGTGAGAGAGAGAGAGAAAGAGAAGCTGTGAGTGAGAGAGTGAGAGAGAGAAAGAGAAGCTATGTGAGAGAGAGAGAAGCTGTGAGTGAGAGAGGAAAAGAGAAATAGAAGCTGTGAGTGAGAGAGAGAGAGAAAGAGAAGCTGTGAGTGAGAGAGAGAGAGAAAAAGAAACTGTGTGTGAGAGAGAGAAGCTGTGAGTGGGAGAGAGAGAAATTGAAGCTGTGAGTGAGAGAGAGAGAAAGGGGAGCTGTGAGAGAGAGAGAGAGAAAGTGAAGCTGTGAGTGAGAGAGAGAGAGATAAAGAGAAGCTGTGAGTGAGAGAGAGAGAGAAAACGAGAAGCTGAGAGTGAGAGAGAGAGAAAGAGAAGGTGTGAGTGAGAGAGAGAGAGAAAGTGAGCTGTGAGTGAGAGAGAGAAAGAGAAGCTGTGAGTGAGAGAGAGAGAGAGAGAAAGAGAAGCTGTGAGTGAGAGAGAGAGGGAGAAAGAGAAGCTGTGAGTGAGAGAGAGAGAGAGAAAGAGAAGCTGGGAGTGAGTGAGAGAAAGAGAAAATGTGAACCTGTGTGTGAGAGAGAGAGAGAGAAAGAGAAGGAGTGAGTGAGAGAGAGAGAGAGAGAAGCTGTGAGTGTGAAAGAGAGAGAGAAAGAGAAGCTGTGAGAGAGAGCGAGAGCGAGAAAGAGCATCTGTGTGTGAGAGAGAGAAGTGTGTGAGAGAGAAAGAGATGCTGTGAGAGAGAGGGAGAGAAAAAGAAGCTGTGAGTGAGAGAGTGAGAGAGAGAAAGAGAAGCTATGTGAGAGAGAGAGAGAAGCTGTGAGTGAGAGAGGAAAAGAGAAATAGAAGCTGTGAGTGATAGAGAGAGAGAAAGAGAAGCTGTGAGTGAGAGAGAGAGAGAAAAAGAAGCTGTGTGAGAGAGAGAGAAGCTGTGAGTGGGAGAGAGAGAAATTGAAGCTGTGAGTGAGAGAGAGAGAAATTGAAGCTGTGAGTGAGAGAGAGAGAAATTGAAGCTGTGAGTGAGAGAGAGAGAAGCTGTGAGTGAGAGAGAGAGAAAGAGAAGCTGTGAGTGAGAGAGAGAGAAAGAGAAGCTGTGAGTGAGAGAGAGCGAGAAAGAGAAGCTGTGAGTGAGAGAGAGAAAGAGAAAGAGAAGCTGTGAGTGAGAGAGAAATAGAAGCTGTGAGTGAGAGAGAGAGACAGAGAAGCTGTGTATGAGAGAGAAAGAGAATGTGAGTGAGAGAGAGAGAAAGGGGAGCTGTGAGTGAGAGAGAGAGAGAAAGTGAAGCTGCGAGTGAGAGAGAGAGAGAGAGAAAGAGAAGCTGTGAGTGAGAGAGAGAGAGAAAACGAGAAGCTGAGAGTGAGAGAGAGAGAAAGAGAAGCTGTGAGTGACGAGAGAGAGAAAGTGTAGCTGTGAGTGAGAGAGAGGAAGAGAAGCTGTGAGTGAGAGAGAGAGAGAGAAGCTGTGAGTGAGAGAGAGAGGGAGAAAGAGAAGCTGTGAGTGAGAGAGAGAGAGAAAGAGAAGCTGTGAGTGAGTGAGAGAAGGAGAAAATGTGAACCTGTGAGTGAGAGAGGGAGAGAAAGAGAAGCTGTGAGTGAGTGAGAGAGAGAGAGAGAAGCTGTGAGTGAGAGAGAGAGAAAAAGAAGCTGTGTGCGAGAGAGAGAGAGAGAGAAAGAGAATCTGTGAGTGAGAGAAAGAGAGAAAGAGAAGCTGTGAGTGAGAGAGTGAGAGAGAGAAAGTGAAGCTATGTGAGAGAGAGAGAGAGAAGCTGTGAGTGAGAGAGAGAAAGAGAAATAGAAGCTGTGAGTGAGAGAGAGAGAGAGAAAGAGAAGCTGTGTGTGAGAGAGAGAGAGAAAAAGAAGCTATGAGAGAGAGAGAAAGAGAAGCTGTTAGTGAGAGAGTGAGAGAGAGAAAGTGAAGCTATGTGAGAGAGAGAGAGAGAGAGAAGCTGTGAGTGGGAGAGAGAGAGAAATTGAAGTTGTGAGTGAGAGAGAGCGAAATTGAAGCTGTGAGTGAGAGAGAAAGAGAGAAAGAGAAGCTGTGAGTGAGAAAGGGAGAGAGAGAGAAGCTGTGAGTGAGAGAGAGAGAAAGAGAAGCTGTGAGTGAGAGAGAGAGAAAGAGAAGCTGTGCGTGAGAGAGAGAGAGAAAGAGAAGCTGTGAGTGTCTGAGAGAAAGAGAAAGAGAAGCAGCGAGTGAGAGAGAGAGTAAGAGAAGCTGTGAGTGAGAGAGAGAGTGAAAGAGAAGCTGTGTGTGTGAGAGAGAAAGAGAAGCTGTGTGTGTGTGAGAGAGAGAAGCTGTCTGTGTGTGAGAGAGAGAAATTGAAGCTGTGAGTGAGAGAGAGAGAAATTGAAGCTGTGAGTGAGAGAGAGAGAAAGAGAAGCTGTGAGTGTGAAAGAGAGAGAAAGAGAAGCTGTGTGTGTGAGAGAGAGAGAGAGCATCTGTGTGTGTGAGAGAGAGAAGTGTGTGAGAGAGAAAAAGAAGCTGTGAGAGAGAGGGAAAGAAAAAGAAGCTGTGTGCGAGAGAGAGAGAGAGAGAGAAAATCTGTGTGAGAGAGAGAGAGAGAAAGAGAAGCTGTGAGTGAGAGAGTGAGAGAGAGAAAGAGAAGCTATGTGAGAGAGAGAGAAGCTGTGAGTGAGAGAGAGAAAGAGAAATAGAAGCTGTGAGTGAGAGAGAGAGGGAGAAAGAGATGCTGTGAGTGAGAGAGAGAGAGAAAGAGAAGCTGTGAGTGAGTGAGAGAAGGAGAAAATGTGAACCTGTGAGTGAGAGAGAGAGAGAAAGAGAAGCTGTGAGTGAGTGAGAGAGAGAGAGAGAAGCTGTGAGTGAGAGAGAGAGAAAAAGAAGCTGTGTGCGAGAGAGAGAGAGAGAGAAAGAGAATCTGTGAGTGAGAGAAAGAGAGAAAGAGAAGCTGTGAGTGAGAGAGTGAGAGAGAGAAAGTGAAGCTATGTGAGAGAGAGAGAAAAAGAAGCTGTGTGAGAGAGAGAAAGAGAAATAGAAGCTGTGAGTGGGAGAGAGAGAAATTGAAGCTGTGAGTGAGAGAGAGAGAAAGGGGAGCTGTGAGAGAGAGAGAGAGAAAGTGAAGCTGTGAGTGAGAGAGAGAGAGATAAAGAGAAGCTGTGAGTGAGAGAGAGAGAGAAAACGAGAAGCTGAGAGTGAGAGAGAGAGAAAGAGAAGGTGTGAGTGAGAGAGAGAGAGAAAGTGAGCTGTGAGTGAGAGAGAGAAAGAGAAGCTGTGAGTGAGAGAGAGAGAGAGAGAAAGAGAAGCTGTGAGTGAGAGAGAGAGGGAGAAAGAGAAGCTGTGAGTGAGAGAGAGAGAGAAAGAGAAGCTGGGAGTGAGTGAGAGAAAGAGAAAATGTGAACCTGTGTGTGAGAGAGAGAGAGAAAGAGAAGGAGTGAGTGAGAGAGAGAGAGAGAAGCTGTGAGTGTGAAAGAGAGAGAGAAAGAGAAGCTGTGAGAGAGAGAGAGAGCGAGAAAGAGCATCTGTGTGTGAGAGAGAGAAGTGTGTGAGAGAGAAAGAGATGCTGTGAGAGAGAGGGAGAGAAAAAGAAGCTGTGTGCAAGAGAGAGAGAGAGGGAGAAAGAGAATCTGTGAGTGAGAGAGAGAGAGAAAGAGAAGCTGTGAGTGAGAGAGTGAGAGAGAGAAAGAGAAGCTATGTGAGAGAGAGAGAGAAGCTGTGAGTGAGAGAGGAAAAGAGAAATAGAAGCTGTGAGTGAGAGAGAGAGAGAGAGAGAAGCTGTGAGTGAGAGAGAGAGAGAAAAAAGAAGCTGTGTGAGAGAGAGAGAAGCTGTGAGTGGGAGAGAGAGAAATTGAAGCTGTGAGTGAGAGAGAGAGAAATTGAAGCTGTGAGTGAGAGTGAGAGAAATTGAAGCTGTGAGTGAGAGAGAGAGAGAGAGAGAAGCTGTGCGTGAGAGAGAGCGAGAAAGAGAAGCTGTGAGTGAGAGAGAGAAAGAGAAAGAGAAGCTGTGAGTGAGAGAGAAATAGAAGCTGTGAGTGAGAGAGAGAGACAGAGAAGCTGTGTATGAGAGAGAAAGAGAATGTGAGTGAGAGAGAGAGAGAAAGGGGAGCTGTGAGTGAGAGAGAGAGAGAAAGTGAAGCTGCGAGTGAGAGAGAGAGAGAGAAAGAGAAGCTGTGAGTGAGAGAGAGAGAGAAAACGAGAAGCTGAGAGTGAGAGAGAGAGAAAGAGAAGCTGTGAGTGACGAGAGAGAGAAAGTGTAGCTGTGAGTGAGAGAGAGGAAGAGAAGCTGTGAGTGAGAGAGAGAGAGAGAGAGAAGCTGTGAGTGAGAGAGAGAGGGAGAAAGAGAAGCTGTGAGTGAGAGAGAGAGAAAGAGAAGCTGTGAGTGAGTGAGAGAAGGAGAAAATGTGAACCTGTGAGTGAGAGAGAGAGATAAAGAGAAGCTGTGAGTGACTGAGAGAGAGAGAGAGAAGCTGTGAGTGAGAGAGAGAGAAAAAGAAGCTGTGTGCGAGAGAGAGAGAGAGAGAAAGAGAATCTGTGAGTGAGAGAAAGAGAGAAAGAGAAGCTGTGAGTGAGAGAGTGAGAGAGAGAAAGTGAAGCTATGTGAGAGAGAGAGAGAGAAGCTGTGAGTGAGAGAGAGAAAGAGAAATAGAAGCTGTGAGTGAGAGAGAGAGAGAAAGAGAAGCTGTGAGTGAGAGAGAGAGAGAAAAAGAAGCTATGAGAGAGAGAGAGAAGCTGTTAGTGAGAGAGTGAGAGAGAGAAAGTGAAGCTATGTGAGAGAGAGAGAGAGAGAGAGAGAGAAGCTGTGAGTGGGAGAGAGAGAGAAATTGAAGTTGTGAGTGAGAGAGAGCGAAATTGAAGCTGTGAGTGAGAGAGAAAGAGAGAAAGAGAAGCTGTGAGTGAGAAAGGGAGAGAGAGAGAAGCTGTGAGTGAGAGAGAGAGAAAGAGAAGCTGTGAGTGAGAGAGAGAGAAAGAGAAGCTGTGCGTGAGAGAGAGAGAGAAAGAGAAGCTGTGAGTGTCTGAGAGAAAGAGAAAGAGAAGCAGCGAGTGAGAGAGAGAGTAAGAGAAGCTGTGAGTGAGAGAGAGAGTGAAAGAGAAGCTGTGTGTGTGAGAGAGAAAGAGAAGCTGTGTGTGTGTGAGAGAGAGAAGCTGTCTGTGTGTGAGAGAGAGAAATTGAAGCTGTGAGTGAGAGAGAGAGAAATTGAAGCTGTGAGTGAGAGAGAGAGAAAGAGAAGCTGTGAGTGTGAAAGAGAGAGAAAGAGAAGCTGTGTGTGTGTGTGAGAGAGAGAGCATCTGTGTGTGTGAGAGAGAGAAGTGTGTGTGAGAGAAAAAGAAGCTGTGAGAGAGAGGGAAAGAAAAAGAAGCTGTGTGCGAGAGAGAGAGAGAGAGAGAAAATCTGTGTGAGAGAGAGAGAGAGAGAAAGAGAAGCTGTGAGTGAGAGAGTGAGAGAGAGAAAGAGAAGCTATGTGAGAGAGAGAGAAGCTGTGAGTGAGAGAGAGAAAGAGAAATAGAAGCTGTGAGTGGGAGAGAGAGAAATTGAAGCTGTGAGTGAGAGAGAGAGAAAGGGGAGCTGTGAGAGAGAGAGAGAGAAAGTGAAGCTGTGAGTGAGAGAGAGAGAGATAAAGAGAAGCTGTGAGTGAGAGAGAGAGAGAAAACGAGAAGCTGAGAGTGAGAGAGAGAGAAAGAGAAGGTGTGAGTGAGAGAGAGAGAGAAAGTGAGCTGTGAGTGAGAGAGAGAAAGAGAAGCTGTGAGTGAGAGAGAGAGAGAGAGAAAGAGAAGCTGTGAGTGAGAGAGAGAGGGAGAAAGAGAAGCTGTGAGTGAGAGAGAGAGAGAAAGAGAAGCTGGGAGTGAGTGAGAGAAAGAGAAAATGTGAACCTGTGTGTGAGAGAGAGAGAGAAAGAGAAGGAGTGAGTGAGAGAGAGAGAGAGAAGCTGTGAGTGTGAAAGAGAGAGAGAAAGAGAAGCTGTGAGAGAGAGAGAGAGCGAGAAAGAGCATCTGTGTGTGAGAGAGAGAAGTGTGTGAGAGAGAAAGAGATGCTGTGAGAGAGAGGGAGAGAAAAAGAAGCTGTGTGCAAGAGAGAGAGAGAGGGAGAAAGAGAATCTGTGAGTGAGAGAGAGAGAGAAAGAGAAGCTGTGAGTGAGAGAGTGAGAGAGAGAAAGAGAAGCTATGTGAGAGAGAGAGAGAAGCTGTGAGTGAGAGAGGAAAAGAGAAATAGAAGCTGTGAGTGAGAGAGAGAGAGAAAGAGAAGCTGTGAGTGAGAGAGAGAGAGAAAAAGAAGCTGTGTGAGAGAGAGAGAAGCTGTGAGTGGGAGAGAGAGAAATTGAAGCTGTGAGTGAGAGAGAGAGAAATTGAAGCTGTGAGTGAGAGTGAGAGAAATTGAAGCTGTGAGTGAGAGAGAGAGAGAGAAGCTGTGCGTGAGAGAGAGCGAGAAAGAGAAGCTGTGAGTGAGAGAGAGAAAGAGAAAGAGAAGCTGTGAGTGAGAGAGAAATAGAAGCTGTGAGTGAGAGAGAGAGACAGAGAAGCTGTGTATGAGAGAGAAAGAGAATGTGAGTGAGAGAGAGAGAGAAAGGGGA
Organism: Bradypodion pumilum; assembly: GCA_035047305.1. Taxonomy (NCBI): domain Eukaryota; kingdom Metazoa; phylum Chordata; class Lepidosauria; order Squamata; family Chamaeleonidae; genus Bradypodion; species Bradypodion pumilum. The sequence continues at coordinate 182,839,314 of JAWDJD010000002.1, forward strand.
GCTGTGAGTGAGAGAGAGAGAGAAAGTGAAGCTGCGAGTGAGAGAGAGAGAGAGAGAAAGAGAAGCTGTGAGTGAGAGAGAGAGAGAAAACGAGAAGCTGAGAGTGAGAGAGAGAGAAAGAGAAGCTGTGAGTGACGAGAGAGAGAAAGTGTAGCTGTGAGTGAGAGAGAGGAAGAGAAGCTGTGAGTGAGAGAGAGAGAGAGAGAGAAGCTGTGAGTGAGAGAGAGAGGGAGAAAGAGAAGCTGTGAGTGAGAGAGAGAGAAAGAGAAGCTGTGAGTGAGTGAGAGAAGGAGAAAATGTGAACCTGTGAGTGAGAGAGAGAGATAAAGAGAAGCTGTGAGTGACTGAGGGAGAGAGAGAGAAGCTGTGAGTGAGAGAGAGAGAAAAAGAAGCTGTGTGCGAGAGAGAGAGAGAGAGAAAGAGAATCTGTGAGTGAGAGAAAGAGAGAAAGAGAAGCTGTGAGTGAGAGAGTGAGAGAGAGAAAGTGAAGCTATGTGAGAGAGAGAGAGAGAAGCTGTGAGTGAGAGAGAGAAAGAGAAATAGAAGCTGTGAGTGAGAGAGAGAGAGAAAGAGAAGCTGTGAGTGAGAGAGAGAGAGAAAAAGAAGCTATGAGAGAGAGAGAAAGAGAAGCTGTTAGTGAGAGAGTGAGAGAGAGAAAGTGAAGCTATGTGAGAGAGAGAGAGAGAGAGAGAGAAGCTGTGAGTGGGAGAGAGAGAGAAATTGAAGTTGTGAGTGAGAGAGAGCGAAATTGAAGCTGTGAGTGAGAGAGAAAGAGAGAAAGAGAAGCTGTGAGTGAGAAAGGGAGAGAGAGAGAAGCTGTGAGTGAGAGAGAGAAAAAGAGAAGCTGTGAGTGAGAGAGAGAGAAAGAGAAGCTGTGCGTGAGAGAGAGAGAGAAAGAGAAGCTGTGAGTGTCTGAGAGAAAGAGAAGGAGAAGCAGCGAGTGAGAGAGAGAGTAAGAGAAGCTGTGAGTGAGAGAGAGAGTGAAAGAGAAGCTGTGTGTGTGAGAGAGAAAGAGAAGCTGTGTGTGTGAGAGAGAGAAGCTGTCTGTGTGTGAGAGAGAGAAATTGAAGCTGTGAGTGAGAGAGAGAGAAATTGAAGCTGTGAGTGAGAGAGAGAGAAAGAGAAGCTATGAGTGTGAAAGAGAGAGAAAGAGAAGCTGTGTGTGTGTGAGAGAGAGAGAGCATCTGTGTGTGTGAGAGAGAGAAGTGTGTGTGAGAGAAAAAGAAGCTGTGAGAGAGAGGGAAAGAAAAAGAAGCTGTGTGCGAGAGAGAGAGAGAGAGAGAAAATCTGTGTGAGAGAGAGGGAGAGAGAAAGAGAAGCTGTGAGTGAGAGAGTGAGAGAGAGAAAGAGAAGCTATGTGAGAGAGAGAGAAGCTGTGAGTGAGAGAGAGAAAGAGAAATAGAAGCTGTGAGTGAGAGAGAGAGGGAGAAAGAGAAGCTGTGAGTGAGAGAGAGAGAGAAAGAGAAGCTGTGAGTGAGTGAGAGAAGGAGAAAATGTGAACCTGTGAGTGAGAGAGAGAGAGAAAGAGAAGCTGTGAGTGAGTGAGAGAGAGAGAGAGAAGCTGTGAGTGAGAGAGAGAGAAAAAGAAGCTGTGTGCGAGAGAGAGAGAGAGAGAAAGAGAATCTGTGAGTGAGAGAAAGAGAGAAAGAGAAGCTGTGAGTGAGAGAGTGAGAGAGAGAAAGTGAAGCTATGTGAGAGAGAGAGAGAGAGAAGCTGTGAGTTAGAGAGAGAAAGAGAAATAGAAGCTGTGAGTGAGAGAGAGAGAAAAAGAGAAGCTGTGAGTGAGAGAGAGAGAAAAAGAAGCTATGAGAGAGAGAGAGAGAGAAGCTGTTAGTGAGAGAGTGAGAGAGAGAAAGTGAAGCTATGTGAGAGAGAGAGACAGAGAGAAGCTGTGAGTGGGAGAGAGAGAGAAATTGAAGTTGTGAGTGAGAGAGAGCGAAATTGAAGCTGTGAGTGAGAGAGAAAGAGAGAAAGAGAAGCTGTGAGTGAGAAAGGGAGAGAGAGAGAAGCTGTGAGTGAGAGAGAGAGAAAGAGAAGCTGTGAGTGAGAGAGAGAGAAAGAGAAGCTGTGCGTGAGAGAGAGAGAGAAAGAGAAGCTGTGAGTGTCTGAGAGAAAGAGAAAGAGAAGCAGCAAGTGAGAGAGAGAGTAAGAGAAGCTGTGAGTGAGAGAGAGAGTGAAAGAGAAGCTGTGTGTGTGTGAGAGAGGAAGAGAACCTGTGTGTGTGTGAGAGAGAGAGAAGCTGTCTGTGTGTGTGAGAGAGAAATTGAAGCTGTGAGTGAGAGAGAGAGAAATTGAAGCTGTGAGTGAGAGAGAGAGAAAGAGAAGCTGTGAGTGTGAAAGAGAGAGAGAAAGAGAAGCTGTGTGTGTGTGAGAAAGAGAGAGCATCTGTGTGTGTGTGAGAGAGAAGTGTGTGAGAGAGAAAAAGAAGCTGTGAGAGAGAGGGAGAGAAAAAGAAGCTGTGTGCGAGAGAGAGAGAGAGAGAGAAAATCTGTGTGTGAGAGAGAGAGAGAGAAAGAGAAGCTGTGAGTGAGAGAGTGAGAGAGAGAAAGAGAAGCTATGTGAGAGAGAGAGAAGCTGTGAGTGAGAGAGAGAAAGAGAAATAGATGCTGTGAGTGAGAGAGAGAGAGAAAGAGAAGCTGTGAGTGAGAGAGAGAGAGAAAAAGAAGCTGTGTGCGAGAGAGAGAGAGAGAGAAAGAGAATCTGTGAGTGAGAGAAAGAGAGAAAGAGAAGCTGTGAGTGAGAGAGTGAGAGAGAGAAAGTGAAGCTATGTGAGAGAGAGAGAGAGAAGCTGTGAGTTAGAGAGAAAGAGAAATAGAAGCTGTGAGTGAGAGAGAGAGAAAAAGAGAAGCTGTGAGTGAGAGAGAGAGAGAAAAAGAAGCTATGAGAGAGAGAGAGAGAGAAGCTGTTAGTGAGAGAGTGAGAGAGAGAAAGTGAAGCTATGTGAGAGAGAGAGACAGAGAGAAGCTGTGAGTGGGAGAGAGAGAGAAATTGAAGTTGTGAGTGAGAGAGAGCGAAATTGAAGCTGTGAGTGAGAGAGAAAGAGAGAAAGAGAAGCTGTGAGTGAGAAAGGGAGAGAGAGAGAAGCTGTGAGTGAGAGAGAGAGAAAGAGAAGCTGTGAGTGAGAGAGAGAGAAAGAGAAGCTGTGCGTGAGAGAGAGAGAGAAAGAGAAGCTGTGAGTGTCTGAGAG